>CM059425.1:139850522-142267036 GCA_030390025.1 Squalus acanthias | reverse complement strand
CCCTCCCTCACACTCTCATTCCCTCCCTCCCTCACACTTCCCTCCCTCCTCACCTCCTCATTCCCTCACACTCTCATTCCCTCCCTCCCTCCACTCTCATTCCCTCCCTCACACTCTCATTCCCTCCCTCCCTCACACTCTCATTCCCTCCCTCCCTCACACTCTCATTCCCTCCCTCCCTCACACTCTCATTCCCTCCCTCCCCTCACACTCATTCCCTCCCTCCCTCACACTCTCATTCCCTCCCTCCCTCCCTCACACTCTCATTCCCTCACACTCTCATTCCCTCACTCACTCACACTCTCATTCCCTCACTCACTCACACTCTCTCTCTCTCTCTCTCTCCCTCACACTCTCTCTCTCTCTCTCTCACTCGCTCACTCCCTCCCTCACTCACTCTCTGTCTCTCTCTCTCCCTCACACTCTCTCTTTCTCTCTCTGGCCCCTCCCTGGAGCCGCTCTGCTGACGTTGTTGCGGAAGCGGCGCCGCCTGACCCGGATCGCGGCTCTTTACCGGAGCCCAGTGAGTGAACGAGCGAGCGCCGAGCCGCCGACCGCCCGCCATCCCCATCCCGCCAACTGCCCGTGAGTCCCGGGCCCAGGCCCTCCGTGTGTCTCAGTCCGGCTCCGAGGCCTCGGCCTCGGCCTCGGCCTCGGCCTCGGCCTCGGCCTCCCACTCCCTCCGCCCGGCTGCAATGTCCATCTTCCAGTCGGCCTTCGACTTCCTGGCCGGCTCCCCGGGATTCGCCGCCGGCCGCGATCACAACGACTTCGTGGGGCAGACGGTGGAACTGGGCGACGTGAAGCTGCGGATCAAGCGGGTCATCGCCGAGGGTGAGAGAGCGGGGCCGGGGAGCAAGGCAGCAAAACCCGGCACCGGCACAGGGCCCGGTCCGGCCTACAGCCCGGGGCTGGAGCAGGAGATACCCCGGCCGACACAGCCCCCACCCCAGGGGACAGTCAGTGTGTCAATGATCGCCCGGGGGTGGGGGACAGTCTGTGTCAATGATCCCCCTGGGGTGGGGGTTAGTCAGTGTGTCACTGATCCCCCTGGGGTGGGGGATAGTCAGTGTGTCACTGATCCCCCTGGGGTGGGGGTTAGTCAGTGTGTCACTGATCCCCCTGGGGTGGGGGACAGTCTGTGTCACTGATCCCCCTGGGGTGGGGGACAGTCAGTGTGTCACTGATCCCCCTGGGGTGGGGGTTAGTCAGAGTGTCAGTGATCCCCCTGGGGTGGGGGTTAGTCACTGTGTCACTGATCCCCCTGGGGTGGGGGTTAGTCAGTGTGTCACTGATCCCCCCTGGGGTGGGGGTTAGTCAGTGTGTCACTGATCCCCCTGGGGTGGGGGTTAGTCAGTGTGTCACTGATCCCCCTGGGGTGGGGGTTAGTCAGTGTGTCACTGATCCCCCTGGGGTGGGGGTTAGTCAGTGTGTCACTGATCCCCCTGGGGTGGGGGATAGTCAGTGTGTCACTGATCCCCCTGGGGTGGGGGATAGTCAGTGTGTCACTGATCCCCCTGGGGTGGGGGACAGTCAGTGTGTCACTGATCCCCCTGGGGTGGGGGTTAGTCAGTGTGTCACTGATCCCCCTGGGGTGGGGGATAGTCAGTGTGTCACTGATCCCCCTGGGGTGGGGGTTAGTCAGTGTGTCACTGATCCCCCTGGGGTGGGGGACAGTCTGTGTCACTGATCCCCCTGGGGTGGGGGACAGTCAGTGTGTCACTGATCCCCCTGGGGTGGGGGTTAGTCAGAGTGTCAGTGATCCCCCTGGTGTGGGGGTTAGTCACTGTGTCACTGATCCCCCTGGGGTGGGGGTTAGTCAGTGTGTCACTGATCCCCCCTGGGGTGGGGGTTAGTCAGTGTGTCACTGATCCCCCTGGGGTGGGGGTTAGTCAGTGTGTCACTGATCCCCCTGGGGTGGGGGTTAGTCAGTGTGTCACTGATCCCCCTGGGGTGGGGGTTAGTCAGTGTGTCACTGATCCCCCTGGGGTGGGGGATAGTCAGTGTGTCACTGATCCCCCCTGGGGTGGGGGTTAGTCAGTGTGTCACTGATCCCCCTGGGATGGGGGTTAGTCAGTGTGTCACTGATCCCCCTGGGGTGGGGGATAGTCAGTGTGTCAGTGATCCCCCTGGGGTGGGGGATAGTCAGTGTGTCAGTGATCCCCTGGGGTGGGGGATAGTCAGTGTGTCAATGATCCCCTGGGGTGGGGGATAGTCAGTGTGTCAATGATCCCCCTGGGGTGGGGGACCGTCAGTGTGTCAGTGATCCCCCTGGGGTGGGGGATAGTCAGTGTGTCAATGATCGCCCTGGGGTGGGGGACAGTCAGTGTGTCACTGATCGCCCCTGGGGTGGGGGATAGTCAGTGTGTCATTGATCCCCTGGGGTGGGGGATAGTCAGTGTGTCAGTGATCCCCCCTGGGTGGGGGATTGTCAGTGTGTCAGTGATCCCCCCTGGAGTGGGGGATTGTCAGTGTGTCAGTGATCCCCCCTGGGGTGGGGGATTGTCAGTGTGTCAATGATCCCCTGGGGTGGGGGATAGTCAGTGTGTCAATGATCCCCTGGGGTGGGGAATAGTCAGTGTGTCACTGATCCCCCTGGGGTGGGGGACAGTCAGTGTGTCACTGATCCCCCTGGGGTGGGGGTGAGTCAGTGTGTCACTGATCCCCCCCTGGGGAGGGGGATTGTCAGTGTGTCAGTGATCCCCCCTGGGGTGGGGGATTGTCAGTGTGTCAGTGATCCCCCCTGGGGTGGGGGATTGTCAGTGTGTCAGTGATCCCCCTGGGGTGGGGGACAGTCAGTGTGTCAGTGATCCCCCTGGGGTGGGGGACAGTCAGTGTGTCACTGATCCCCTGGGGTGGGGAATAGTCAGTGTGTCAGTGATCCCCCCTGGGGAGGGGGATTGTCAGTGTGTCAGTGATCCCCCCTGGGGTGGGGGATATTGCGTTTGTCAGTGACCCCCAGAGATGGGAGAATATTTTGAGTCTCTTAGTGACCCCGTGGGGTGGGGAAGTGAATATTCAAAATGTGCCAATGACCACTATGGTGGGGAGGAGGAGAGGCTGGGCAATAGTGTGTCTGTGATCCAAGGGGGATATTCAGAGAGTGGCAGTTACCCCACTCCCATGGCTGGGCCGGTGACAGTCAATGTCAATGAAGGAGCAATATTCAACCCCGAGTAGTTAAAGGGGGGTTGCAATCTGATGCTGACTAATCATAAATCTCACTCCTAACCTTCTTTTCCCATATGCTCTGTTTGTCTCGGGGGGCTCTTTCTGGTTTTCTTTTTAATCTCTTCCGTACACTTTTTTGGTTCCCACCATCCCACCTCTTCTGTGGAAATTACAGTTCCTTTAATCGCAGCATGATCATTTATATCTGCTATTTGCAAAGGTTTAGAATATTTCGTTCATAGTTTTTAGTGTCAAATCAACTAATCGGATTCAGCTGCCTTCAAGAATGCACTTTGTTGCCTCTTTTGGGGAGAAGAGTTGAGTGTAGTTCAGTGGTTCTCGAGCTTTTTTGGTTGAAGGACTCCTTTTCAAATGGATTAATAATCATGGACCCCCCCAATCTAAATTATAATACTATATAATATTCATAATATGAAAGTGCTGCATGTAAAGAGTGTTTATTAAAGTATCATTCCTTTGCTTATGTCGTATTTCCCTTTACCACCTCCTGGCAAAATAAAACTAAATTAAACTTAAAACTAAATTAAACTAAAAACATTCACTAATAAAACTGCAACATGCAGTTTCCATAAAAGCCAATTCATAATTTATATTTATTTACTATTTTTATCGTGTGTTTTATGTATGCCCACAAATTTGCACTTTTCCAAAACTTGTATACTTTATTTGATAGCCAGCAATTTGTTGGCTACCGATGAAGCTATATCGTTATAGGTTATTGTGTTTTAGCTCATTTTGGGGGATTTTTATATACCACTGCAAAAAGATATATCATGTATAAATAACAAGAAAGAAATTCTATTACTGATTTGAGGACTGTCTTGCTAACCATTTCTCTTATAGTGAGATTAGGTCATCATTAAAGTATGTAGCTTGCCAATGTTTTTATTGTTTGAGGTAGGATGCGGTGTACATAATGCTTTTAAGTTAATATGCATTGATATCACTAAACTTGTAAAATCATAATCATGCTTGCTTATTTAACACAACAGATGTGACTTCTAGTACGCCGAACATCCCCAACACTGTGTCTTGGGGGTGTTAGTGTAAGATGCTGGTTTTGTATCAGGAAGTCTCTGCCTATTTGAGGAATGAGTTGTGTCAGGAATAGGAATTCCGGCACTCTTCAGGAGTGGTGAAATCTACATCAATGCTCATCTACAGTTTATACAGCAAATTTAATGTGTAATTCCTAGGTGCTGTTCAGCACAACAGGTGAGGTGCGGGTCTTTACAAACTTAATGTTGACACCTACGGGAGGCATTTTTGAGTTTAAAACGTTTTAAGTCCTGTTTCCAGAATTTGAATTTGCAACCGCGTGTTAAGTATAAGCGTTTAATTTCATAAACTGTCACCAAATTACCGTTCAGCTATGTATCAGTGTGGGCTGTTTTCTGATAATACTTCATTTCAGCTCTTAATTTTATTCAATGATGTATGCGGCTACAAAAGACAAGAGAGATCTCTCCATATTAGTCAAACTAGAGTATTTTTTCTTTCTGTGAAATCCTTTGAGTGAAGGAAGCAAGATGGGCCAAAATATCCCTCCAACCTTTAACAACTTTAGATATTAGGTGTAATGCTGGCCCTGCTCAGTAAGCACGTTCACGTTATTTTGCGGACCCCCTGGAAAGTCTCTACGGGCCCCAGTTTAAGAACCACTGGTGTAGTTTATGTTGGCATCATTGTGACGTCTTGCAGAAGTGATGCAGTAATGCTTTTGCAGTGCTGTGATGTGTTTGCAATCTGCGTAACATTGTACTGTGTTTGTGAACCAATTTTTCCTTGTCCTCCAGAGTCTCTCTTCAGCAATTTTCCCCACTATTTCTTCTCATCCCTCCCAAGGTCATTCACTGATATATGGTCCCATGGATCATGGATTCTCAACCGGGGTTCTGCGGGAAGGTTTCAAGAGGTCCGCCAGAGGATAGCCTGTTTCCCGGCAGGGCCGATCTGGTGGAACTCCACGGCTGGGGGTGGGCCCTTGGGTCGGGTTGAGGGACCGACCGCAGGGGAGGTGGCAGTCGGCTGGGGACGGAGCAGCTCAGCGTCCTGTGGAACGGCGTCAGGTAGATGCAGTCTGGGGGTGGGTGGGGGGAATAGTGCAGGCTTCGCTGGGGTGCAAGGGTCTCTGGTTACCCCGGGGCGGTTGACTGGCTTCATTGGGCTGGGAGCTGATTACCGAGTCTGGGCCCCAGGCCCCAGGCCGGGCTTGGTAATCCCCTGAAACTGTTACTGGGAGGCTCTGCTTGGTGTGTCCAGAGGTGCTGGGCCCGCAGCGTTTCCAAAACCTTCCATTGTGATTAAAGCCCAGTAACTGAATGTGTGACTGGAACTCGGAACCGATCCCCCACCAAACAGGCTGTGGGACAAACTGTCGCTCCCTCTCTTCACCCCTCTCCCCAACAGACTGGGAGACAGAATTTTTATACAGAAAAAATACTTGTGTTGTGTTACAGGGGGTCCATGGAATTTTATAACACGGGAGGTGGGCCTTGGAAGCAAGAAGGTTGAGAACCCCATGGATGATGGTTGACCTTTGGCACCTCACCCAGCTGGCTACGTATATGCCCTGTCGCTGAATGTTGGCAGGCTATTAACCCAAGCCTGACCCTGTCCTCACATGATGTTCCCAGAAGGCATTTCCAACAGGGTTTGCTAGGAAGTAAACAGGAGGAACCATAGCCAATGTTCCTACTGTTGCCCCAAATTAGATTAACTAACTTAGCACAGGCCTAAGATTGAATCTGGTTCCTTTTTTGTCTGTGTGGCTCATTTTATAAACTTTCCTTATAACTTTACCAGGGTGACACCATCTGTTTAAAATATGATATTTTGATTTCCATTAAGTTGCATTTTTGCAGTTTGCTGGTGGTTCATATGTCTAGCAGATTAAATTGTAGATGGGCCAAAGAATGCATATTAATATGAAGCACTGCTTTTCCTGTATCTGCAGAGATATACAGGGAAACATCTAGGTTTAAAAAAAACTTAGAAGTGTGACAGTTGCCAACAGTACTAGTCTTTAAAAACCAAAGCAGTTATGGAGAAATGCGATCACCTTTAATAGTTTTTGTCTATTTCTTTTTGAGTGGGCAAGAAGCTTTGTTTTTTCTTTAACCCACCAGTACTGATTATTGGATGGTGGAAGTTACTCAATTGCAAACATCAAGGGCCTTTGGCACCATCAGGACTTTGATACATTACTTAACCAGCAGTGATTCAGTTTCAACGGTGCATTCAGTCATCCTCCTACACAGTTTCAGTAACTGACCTACTTTCCCTGCAGTGTTTACAAATAAAAAAAAACTGAAATGAGCAAAATAAGTTATAAATTATCACAATTAATTGTTCAGCTGATTTTTTTTTTTAAATGCAGATAATGACACTCACTTGAAGGTAAGGTATTTCATAATGTAGGTAATTGCATATGTTTAGAAGTTGAATTGCTTTACTGAATATATTTAAGAAGGAGATAGATAGATTTCTAGACACAAAAGGCATCAAGGGGTATGGGGAGAGAGCGGGAATATGGTATTGAGATAGAGGATCAGCCATGATCATATTGAATGGCGGAGCAGGCTCGAAGGGCCAAATGGCCTATGTGATCAAATTGTGTCAGGAGCAGGATGTGTTTGGAGGGGAACGTTGTTATACAGAGTGAACTAGGGTAGGCTCATTTGGGTGAATGGTCATTTTGTGAATGTAATGCATCGCCTGAGGAAAATTAGCTTTGATTACACAGTCAACTGATGTACCTTGGTGCAGGCAGAGGAAGATAAGAAACTTTTAGTTGGAGCAATGTTTGTGCCGTTGTAATGTGAGATTGCAGTTAAAAGGCAGACCAGAGTATTGGGCTACATGTTGCTGGCAACGCATCCCTGGTCTGAAGGTGTTTCCATTAGTGAGGTGGCATGAAGTTAAATTAAGAATATTGCATTCTCTTGATCACCATTACTTGATTCCAAAAGAGCACTACTGCACCTGAACATTTGTATAGGAGAATCACAGAGACTTTTCAACCACTGGGTTGTCTAAATCTGAAACTATTCTCTTCAGTAAAATGGAATGAAAGGGAATGCAATTTAGAGTTTAAAACAGAGAGGATCAGTTGAAACAAAAGTTAATAAATCACTTGAATCTGAACAAAGGAAGTTTGTTATGCTTTCAATTATCAGGAAATGAATTGTGTTTTAGAAGTTGAGGTTCAGTGTTAATGTGAATAATATAATTTGACATTTTAGTTCTCCCGCTGTTGATGGGACTCTCAAATATAAATAATTTTACCTCTCGACTTGCAGTGACGTTGGAGACTCAGCTTTTCATGGCCATTGGATAAGCAATTTTTCCACTAACCGCTGGATAAGCACTTCCTGTCCTTGCCCGCTGAACATGTAGATCTAGTTTTGATACAAGCATGTAGGTGTACAGGATCAGCTTCATTTCAATAAAGAAGGACCAATGAAGAATTTCAAGTCAAAGCGAGAATTATATTTTGCAGGAATGAATTTTGAACTTTATTCCGTGTGAATTCCCTGCTGAGATTGCATTTTGCTCTGTTACAGCACAGATTCATAAAAAGGATAATGAGGGTTAAATTGAAAACAGGTTATCTTATGAGAACAGGTTACATAAACTTGGTTTGTATTTCCTTGAGTTTTAGAAGATTGATGGGTGATCTAATTGAGCTGTTTAAAATGATAAACAAGATTCGATGGGGTCGATCCATAGAAACTATTTTCTCTGGTTGGGGAATCAAGAACAAGGGGGTACAATCTTAAAATTAAAGCCATTTAGGAGTGAAATCAGGAAGCACTTTTCACACAAAGGGTAGTAGAAATCTGGAACTCTGTCCCCCAAAAGGCTGTGGATGCTGGGTCAGTTGAAAATTTTAACGCTGAGATCGATTTTTTTTTTTGTTGGATAAGGGTACCAAGGGACCTGGAGCAAAGGTGAATAAATGGAGTTATGTACAGATCAGCCATGATTTAGTTGAATGGCGGATCAGGCTTGAGGGGTTGAATGGTCTACTCCTGTTCCAGTGTACTCTAGACATTTCCTGCTCTGCCTTGCACTAGACCTCATGGTCTGCTGACCTCGTGATTGTAATAGACCCAGCATGTGCAGGAAAACCGGTCTCTCTTTTGTGGATTGGCCTCTAATGAGTCTACGGGAGAATAATGATAGATCACAATATAAATCATGAGAGTAGTGCATGGAGGTCGTGGGTCTCCGTTTGAGCATCGCTATCCTGGGACTCGATCAGCAAGGTGCAAGTGTCCTCACTCGCTTTTGTGACGGGAGCTTGATTAACTTGTTGCAAAATGGTGATGAGAAGAAGAAATTAAATCCAAGTGACAGTGATGACGATGTAAAAGATATTGAAGCTTTGCGGGATAGCAGACAATAGATTTTGAGTTGGGAGAGCTGGCTACAGGACCAACCCTTTTGTCATAAGCATCTTCTTGGCTGAATACTCTCCTCTCCTGAAGGCATTGATTCCCCGCTGGGGTAGAATTTCAATGGTGCTGGTCATACGCTACGGAGTCTTGTCTATTAGGCCAATGCTCGTGTGCGAGCCTTGATAATTAGCTATTAGATTGGTGGGGGAAGAGGAGAAAGGAGAGATCACACCAAGCCTAACTTCCACAGAAAAGCAAAATACTGTGGATGCTGGAGATCGGAAATAAAAACAGAAAATGCTGGAAATACTCAGCAGGTCAGGCAGCATCTGTGGAGAGAGAAACAGAGTTAACTTTTCAGGTCGATGACCTTTCATCAGAACTAGAAAATGTTAGAGATGTAGCAGGTTTTAAGCAACTACAGAAGCAGGGAAAGGGAGGAAAGAACAAAATGGAAGGTCTGTGATAGGGTGGCAAACACGAGAAGGGAAACAGAAACAATGAAGATGAACAAAGTAAAAGAGACAAACTGAAATCCCATCGGAGAGAAGAGCAGAATTCTTCAAGTGGGAATTCCTGGAAGAGAAGTGGCAGTGAATTAAACAAAAGCTTCCACACACATGCAGGGGCTGCTGGAACGCAGTCAGGAGTGGGAGCTTTAGCTTGATTTTTCTGTCCCCTTCACTACCCCAGACATCTGAGGCCAGGTGGGATCAGATAACACAGCACAGCTCCTCCAATTTTTAGAACAATATTTCACATACCTTTTTTTTAACCTGCATCTGTGCCTCCAGTAATTTGGAGATGAAAGCAATCATTTTGGAGAAAAGAGCAACTTAAAAAAAATACTATTGTTAGTTGAGTGGCAAAAGATTAGATTGTGGTTTTTCATTACAGTCAACCAAATGGTAACAACCAGAAGATTAGCAGAATAATGTCCTGTCAAATGTTGGCAAGTTTTTCTAATGAGGGCTCCAGACAGGTGAGACCTGGGAAGCAGAATGTAGCTGGACGAGGGAACTTGCTCTGTGGTGTGATAATGGTTAACATGACATTAGAATGTCAAGGTTAGAGTTTCTTTGTTATGTATTTGTTTTTAATATGGCTATAGTTTTA
This sequence comes from Squalus acanthias, assembly GCA_030390025.1. Taxonomy (NCBI): domain Eukaryota; kingdom Metazoa; phylum Chordata; class Chondrichthyes; order Squaliformes; family Squalidae; genus Squalus; species Squalus acanthias. The sequence continues at coordinate 142,257,326 of CM059425.1, read as the reverse complement.
CATAAAACTTGGCATTGAGACCTTTTTCGAAGATAAACAATACTCGAAGGCCATGTCAGGTAGGTAATACAGCTGCTTAAAACAGACAGAGGGTTGTAACTTTGACGGTTTTGCACTGAAAGCTACAGTACAATTTAAATGCGTCTTGTGTCATTGTGTGTGGAACTGATAGCTATTAGTAGCTTATTAGTGAGAAGTCGCACAACACCAGGTTATAGTCCAACAGTTTTATTTGAAATCACAAGCTTTCGGAGCTGCTGCCCCTTCGTCAGGTGAAGTCGTCACTTCACCTGATGAAGGGGCAGCAGCTCTGAAAGCTTGTGATTTCAAATAAAACTGTTGGACTATAACCTGGTGTTGTGCGACTTCTCACTTTTGTCCACCCCAGTCCAACACCGGCATCTCCGCATCATAGCTTATTAGTGCCTTTTTGATGCTAACATTCCACAGTTACTTAGCTTTTGTATGGTCTGTATCATGTGCAAACACTTTGTTTTTAACCATTGCGGAGCCTTTATGCTCGAGTAACTTAATGCACTATAGAACCATGTAGTGCAAAAGGAGGCCATTCAGCCCACGGAGCCTGTGCTGGCTCTTTGCTAGAGAAATCCCAAACTAATTGCTATCCTGCACTCTCTTCAAAGCCCTGTATCTTCCTCTGCTTTTCAGCTTTCCCTTAAAAGGTGCCATGGTCTCTGTCTGAACTATCCCATGGCAGTTTTGCCAAAGGGAATAGTTGAGGCAAAGACCATTACTTCTTTTAAGGGAAGCAGTCTCTGTTTCCATTGTGTGTAGATATGTGCGTCTTTAGAAATTATTATTGGTTACTAATAAAATAACTTGATTGTAAAATAACTCCTCTAATAACTAATACGATAGCAAAATACTGCAGATGCTGGAAAATTGAAACAACAACAGAAAACGCTGGAAAAACTCAGCAGGCCAGGCAACATCCGTGGAGAGAGAAATAGTTAACGTTTCAGGTCGAAACCCTTTGTCAGAACTGAGAAAAGAGCAGGAAATGAAACAGATAAAAATGCAAGGGGGAGGCTGGGGGGAGGAGGGGGGGGGGAAACTATGATAAGTAGAGACATTAAGAGATGCTCAAGGCAAGACGAGATGGTAATGGGGCAGGTTTAAGAAACAAAATGTGAAGTGTGAAATGCGCTGGCAGAATGAGAGACAGCTGCCATAGGGGGAGAGAGAAAAAAAAGAAAGGAAAAAGGCACAAACCAAAAGGGTGGATAAAATGTATATATATATGTGGGAGGGGCCGAGGTTATGATCTGAAATTGTTGAACTCGATATTGAGTCCGGAAGGCTGTAAAGTGCCTAAACAAAAGATGACTCTAATAACTAAGCTGACTTCCAGTTATACAAAGGGACTCTGGTCTTGTGCATCCCCTCTGGTCCCTTCCTAAACCTCTCTGCTTCTCCACCTCCCTCACCTCCTTTAAACGCACCTCTTTGACCAAACTTATGCTCAGCCCTCTTAATGTATCCTTTGACTCACCTCTGTGAAGCACCTTGGGATGATTTTCTATATTATAGGTTCCATGTAAATGCAAGTTGTTGTGAGATAATTCGGAGATTGCTCTCCAAACACCTTGTCCATTTGTGAGGAAACTCCAGCCCTGATACCATGAGAGGATGTAGAGTACAGTGTGCAAGAGGCAAGAATCACAGGCCAAATCAGCATCCTCCCATTTGACATACCTACACACTGCCAGCACTTTTGAGAATGTTTTTGTGATGCTGCTTTTACAAGAAAGTGTGGTGTGTGTGGTTTTAATTTCCAGGAATCCATAACTATACAACAAAGAAGCAAATTGGGTGAAATTGCACTGTGTGATTTTAATATTTGAACATGTCGAGGCAATTGTATGAAATTCCTCTGCACACGGTTTCAAGACAGGTAGGTGTTTATCTGTTAAAAACAAAACTGGTGAATGCCTCCATTAAAATGGCATGCAAAGGAATTTCCGACAAACCTGTATATGCTGACGTATTGTGCAATTTTATCCAGAAAGTGTTTTTCTTGCACTTCTGACATTCCTTTAATTTGCTAGTAGTTCTGAATAGCAGAAAATGTTTTGAAATTGAACATTTTTTTTCTGGGAAAAGTTTCAATTTATTCCAATGAGGACTAGAGCTTTTGGACAGAGAAATTTACAACAGTTTATGTTGGAGAACAAAAGTATGTTTTAACAGATGGAATGTTGAGATCAGCAGGAAACTGTATCCAGATTATATTGGCCCAGAATTCGCGGTCCTGATGACGGCGAACTGGCAGCATTCGCCGTCATTTCGCCTTTGAAACTGACTGCAACTTCAGGATTTAGAGCATGCGCAACCTAATGCAGAAACCCTGAAGTTGCGGTTGATTTCAACTGCGTGTCGGAAAACCCGAAATTCTCGACACAGATTGCGAGATCTTTTTGCGAAGTTTGCTTCGGGGCCAGCGGCACAAGCCTTTATTTTGCTGCTGACCGCAAATTGTGTTGCTAGACTGTCTTCATGGCAAAGGCCTTTCTTTTAGTTTGCGTGCATAAAATCCTCAGCTCCTTGATCTTTCCACAACATGAACCATATAGCAACTTTCACAATCTTAGGACATCTCGAACACTTCACAACTATTGCAAGTACTTTTTGGAAAGTAGTCACTGTTGTAATGTAGGGAAGTACAGCAGCCAATTTATATAGAATTACATAGAATATACAGCACAAAAACAGGCCATTCAGCCCAACCAGTCCATGCTGGCATTTATGCTCCACTCGAGCCTCCTCCCATCTTTCCTCATCTAACTCTTATCAGCATAACCCTCTTCCCTTCTCCCTCTTATGCTTATCTAGTCTCCCCTCAACTACTCCCTGTGGTAGTGAGTTCCATATTCTCACCATTCTCTTGGTAAAGAAGTTTCTTCTGAATTCCCTATTTGATTTCTTGGTGACTATCTTATAGCGATGGCCTCTAGTTTTGCTCTTTCCCACAAGTGGAAACACTCTCTCTCTCTCTCTCTCTGTCTACTCTAACAAAAGTTTTCGTAATTTTAAAGATCTCTATTAGGTCACCTCTCAGTCCTCTCTTTTTCAAGAGAAAAGAGTCCCAGCTTGTTCATCCTTTCCTGATGGGTATAACATCGCAGTTCTAGTGTCATCCTTGTAAATCTTTTTTGTACCCTCTCCAGTGCCTCGCTATCCTTTTTATAATATGGCGACTAGAACTGTACATAGTACAAGTGTGGTCTAACCAAGGTTTGTTACAAGTTTAGCATAACATCTCTACTTTTCAATTCTATCCCTCTAGAAGTAAAGCCTCGTGCTTGGTTTGCTTTTTTATGGCCTTAGTAACCTGCGTCGCTACTTTTAGTGATTTGTATATTTGTACTCCGAGATCCCTTTGCTCCTCTACCCCATTCAGATTTTTATTTTCCAAGTAATATATGACATCCTCATTTTTCTTACCAAAATGTAATATCTCACACTTGTCTATGTTGAAATTAATTTGCCAATTATATGCTCATTCTGCAAGTTTATTAATGTTGTCTTGCAATTTGTTGCAGTCCTCAGTATTGACTATCTCTCCCCCCCCCCCCCCCAAAAATAAATTGGTGTCATCTGCAAATTTAGCAATTGTGATTCTGATTCCCAAGTTTAAATCGTTAATTGTGAACAACAATGGTCCCAGCACTGATCCTTGTGGGACCCTGCTTTCCACCTTTTGCCACTCTGAATAGCTACTGTTTACCCCTACTCTCTGCTTTCTGTCTAGCAGCCAGCTATCCATTCTGCTACTTGTTCCCTAACGCCGCATGCTCCGACCTTATTCATTCGTATATTATGTGGTACCTTATCAAAGGCCTTTTGGAAATCTAGATATATTACATTTACTGAATTGCCCTTGTCTACTCTCTGTTACCTCTTCAAAGAATTTAGTGAGGTTGGTCAAGCAAGACTTTCCACTTTGAATTCCATGCTGACTATTCATTATTATATTTTTGGTTTCTAGATGTTTTTCTGTTTTCTCCTTTAGTAGGGGTTCCATTATCTTTCCTACCACCGATGTTAAGCCAACTGGTCTATAGTTCCCTGGACATGTTCTATCTTTGTTCTTAAATATAGGTATAGCGTTAGCTATCTACCAGTCCTACTTTTTCTAACAAATTATTAAACATGTGTTCTAGTGCCTCTAGATAAAATACGCGGATGCAATCCATCCAGGCCAGGGGTTTTATCCTCTTTGAGTTTGATTAGTTTATTTAATAATTCTCCTTTTTATTTTAAACGCAGTTATATCATTTGTAATCTCATCTTCTGATGTCCTGTCCACCTGATCCATCTCCCTGGTAAATACTGAAGCAAAATAATTATTTAATATTTCTGCCATTTCGCTATCGCTGCCTGTAATTTTTATCCTGTCCGTCCCTTAGTGGCCCTATTCCCATCCCAACTTTCCTTTTTTTATTGATGTGCCTGCAGAATATTTTACTATTTTGTTTTATTTTCCTTGATAATTTAATGTCATAGTTCCTCTTTGCCTTCCTAATTTTTTTTTGACTTCTCTCCTGCACAGTAAGATCCTTTGAACTGCAATGAAATTAATGACTGGGATGATTTTTTGTGGGATCTTGGTTAAGGAATAAACGTTGGTCAGGATCTAGGAGAACAAATTATTAAACATGTGTACTAGGATACTAGGAGAACATCCTGCTCCTCTTCTAATAGTGAGAAGTCGCACAACACCAGGTTATAGTCCAACAGTTTTATTTGAAATCACAAGCTTTCGGAGCGGCTGCTCCTTCGTCAGGTGAAGTGAAGAAATACAAATGGGCACAGCATATATAGACAGAGAACAATGCCTGTGCAGAGAACAATGCCAGACGACTACAGTTAATCTTTCTGACTGCCCTTTAGCACACCTCGGCAGAGAGACAATCACGGCAATCAAATCCAACCAGGAAGACATTACATCAAAGACGATAGCAAAATACAACAAAGACAATGAGGTGGGGTCACAGGGGGTCTAATGTGGCAGAGGCTGCAGTCTGTATGGAAAACCAAAAACTTTAAACTTTTTACTTTTTTTTACTGGAAACCACATCTGTGAACAAGCCAACGACGACTCGAGTCTGGATGACTCTACGTCAGGTGGGGTTACATGTAGCGTGACATGAATCCAAGATCCCGGTTGAGGCCGTCCTCATGGGTGCGGAACTTGGCTATCAGTTTCTGCTCGATGATTTTGCGTTGTGTGTCTCGAAGGCCGCCTTGGAGAACGCTTACCCGCAGATCGGAGGCTGAATGTCCTTGACTGCTGAAGTGTTCCCCGACTGGGAGGTAACACTCCTGCCTGGCGATTGTTGCGCGGTGTCCGTTCATACACTGCGACAACGTATGAACGGACACCGCGCAACAATCGCCAGGCAGGAGTGTTACCTCCCAGTCGGGGAACACTTCAGCAGTCAAGGACATTCAGCCTCCGATCTGCGGGTTAGCGTTCTCCAAGGCGGCCTTCGAGACACACGACAACGCAAAATCATCGAGCAGAAACTGATAGCCAAGTTCCGCACCCATGAGGACGGCCTCAACCGGGATCTTGGGTTCATGTCACGCTACATGTAACCCCACCTGACGTAGAGTCATCCAGACTCGAGTCGTCGTTGGCTTGTTCACAGATGTGATTTATAGTAAAAAAAAGTAAAAAGTTTAAAGTTTTTGGTTTTCCATACAGACTGCAGCATCTGACACATTAGACCCCCTGTGACCCCCACCTCATTGTCTTTGTTGTATTTTGCTATCGTCTTTGATGTAATGTCTTCCTGGTTGGATTTGATTGCCGTGATTGTCTCTCTGCCGAGGTGTGATAAAGGGCAGTCAGAAAGATTAACTGTAGTCGTCGGGCATTGTTCTCTGCACAGGCATTGATCTCTGTCTATATATGCTGTGCCCATTTGTATTTCTTCACTTCACCTGACGAAGGAGCAGCGCTCCGAAAGCTTGTGATTTCAAATAAAACTGTTGGACTATAACCTGGTGTTGTGCGACTTCTCACTTTTTTCCACCCCAGTCCAACACCGGCATCTCCGCATCATGTCTTCTAATAGTGCTATGGGGTTTTTTAATGTCCACCTGAGAGGGCAGACAGAGCCTCGGTTTAACATCTTAACCGAAAGATGGCACCTTGGACAATGCAACACCTCAGTACAGTACTGCACTGAAGTGTCAGCTTTGGTGCTCAAATCTCTGAAGTGAGACTTGTACCTTTGACTTTCCTAGTCAGAGGCGAGTGTGCTACCACTGAGCTAAGGCTGCTCCCAAACCTTTGCCAATATTCTGAGCATGCTGAATGAAGGTGCATGGGCAAGGCCTGGTGCTAACTATCACGAGAATTTTTATTTTACTTCCCTCCTCCCAATCCATGAAGTCTTCCCTGGCCTCTTGGCCTCTTACTGCAGTGGTAACAGCTGAGCTTGGAAATAGATTGGAGTGGGGTCAAACAACTATGACCTGGCATGGAGACATACCAGACCATTTTTTTTTTAAAGTAAAAGGAGTAAAATGATTTCAAGATTCTATGCCACCACGTGCCTCTGTTATCCGTCTCTGCTCTGGTTTTAAAACAAGACTGTGGAAATGAATACTACTAGTGGGTATCCTGTGGTATTGCCCATAGAAAGTCAGGACAAAGTGACTTTCCCTCAGAGTGCATTAGTGATACTGTAGATATAGGTAAAAGAAAGAGAGAAAGAGTGTTCTTGCCTTTATATAGCGCCTTTCACAACATTAGGACCTCCCAAAGAGCTTTACAGCCAATAAAGTACTTTTTTGAAGTATATTCAATGTTGTAGGAAAGGCGGCAGCCAATATGCGCACAGCAAGAACCCACAAAGAGCATTGTGATAATGATGAGATAATCTATTTTTTAGTGATGTTGGTTGACGGACAAATATTGGTCAGGATACCGGGGAGAACTCCTCTGCTCTTTTTCGAAGAGTGTCAAGAGATCTCTTGCGTCCACTTGAGAGGGCAGAGTGGTAGGATGCAGAGCAGGTCGGTTCTGATTTCCTACATGGCAGGTTCCTGATCTCAGTAGGCTGTCTGAGCCGGTTGTGCATTTCTCTCGACGGAAAGCAGTGGAAATGAGTCAGTGAGTGAATGAATGATCCTGCACTGCTCTTGTTCATCTCACTGTGGCTGGTTACAGAATGATATTGACATCTTGAGAGTAGTATGTTGGTTGTTTTCGCAGGAGACTGGTGCATGGGGAGGAGGAGAGAATGGGGGTATGAGGAAACTAAGTTAATCAAGAAAATGAATTGAAATGTAAAACCAGTTCAAGTGAGGAGTGACTGGTTGTAATCTAGTCTTGGGGTTCATTTAATATTCATAAACCATTTGTACTCCATTTGGATTGCTGCTTTTATGTGCTGACCGCTTTGTGTTAATCAGCTACAGTGATTATGTCACAGTTATCAAACTTCATCTGCAAACATCAACTGAGCTATGCAGTTTGACCGTTGCCGTTCCCCGTGATAATCTATGTTTAGTTCATTAACAAAAGAAAGGAGTGAAAACAAAACTGATTACTCCTAACAGCTGTGAAATGTCTTAAAGTGACTAAGGCAGTAATCTCATGTTGGGGTTCAGATGACTCTTTGAAACCATTTGTTCTCTTGGTTTACTCGATGATCTGAACCCCTCAGTGAAATTACAGCCTCTTAATCACCTTGGGTTTCTGTTTGTCCATATACAGATATATAATCTCCACAGTATGTTGTTGATATGTTCTTACTCTAGAAATGTTTTTCTGATTTAACAGGTGGATTTGCCTTTGTTTATGAAGCACAGGATCTTGGTAGTGGAAGAGATTATGCTTTAAAGGTGAGTCAAACTTTGAAACTATTTAAAAAATGGTCTTGAAGGCATTTCTTGTCTTTATGCCAGGTCAGAGACATTTCCATTGCTTCTGCAGTCATTGGCTAGGGTGAAGTGCACTCCAGTGGGTTATTTTCTGCCACACTCTGGCAGTGCCCTGTTCTGAGTCCCATCTAGCTGTGCAGCCTACAACTGAAACAACTATTCATAAATCGTGGACAATATCCAACACCCAGACTGGTCAGGGGATGAGTGTTTGTAGATAAAATAAATCGTGCCTTCAGGTGGGCAATGTTTAAAAGTATTGTGTATTGCGGTAGACTCTGAGCCACATACCAGGAAGGTCCCAAGTGGTGGTGTCTATGCATGCATGTCGAGGCTAGTTGAGGATAGGATTGGGGCATTGTATGTCAGGTCTTAATCTGCAGCTCAATGTGAGTGTGAATATAATTGTTTTAACTTAGCAGGCTCAAGTATTTAATTAAGTGAGAACACTTGAAAAATGACACAGAATTACATAGGATATACAGCACAGAAACAGACCATTCGGCCCAACCAGTCCATGCCAGCTTTTATGCTCCACTCGAGCCTCCTCCCACCTTTCCTCATCTAACTCTATCAACATGACCCTCTCTTCCCTTCTCCCTCATATGCTTATCTAGCTTCCCCTTAAATACATTTATGCTATTCGCCTCAACTATTCCCTGTGGTAGCGAGTTCCACATTCTCACCACTCTCTTGGTAAAGAGGTTTCTTCTGAATTCTCTATTTGATTTCTTGGTGACTATCTTATATTGATGGCCTCTAGTTATGCTCTTCCCCACAAGTGGAAACATTCTGTGTCTACTCTATCAAAACCTTTCATAATTTTAAAGACCTCTATTAGGTCACCCCTCAGCCTTCTCTTTTCAAGAGAAAAGAGACCCAGCCTGTTCATCCTTTCCTGATAGGTGAAAGATGAAATGAAAGTGCCAGTCAGTTTAATTATTATTAAGGCAAATTATTAGTGGTCTAATGGCTCAGTGGGTGAATGCACCACTCAGTGCAATATTGAGTTATGCAGACCAGCAAACCCTTCGTTTTGACCTCTCGTCTATGGTGAAGTAGCTGATCTCAGCTGGGATGATGGGCACTGTTTTGCAGTTGGTCTCGGAGCCCCTTGATTAGGGAGTGGAAAAGTTAGCCAGGGTATGGGTGTCCTAATTGTATCCATTGACTACTTGCTACAGTGTTTGGACTTGGTGGGGAGGGAGAGAACACAATCTGGCTCCACTTTAATGCACCGCACCCCCCCCCCCCCCCGCAAGAATGGCCAACACTCTGCTGCATGGATGATAATTGTTGGGGTTAAAGGGGAAGTAAAGCTTGGTGAAGTACTTTCTGTTAAAGGTACTCCCCTCCTTTCACAGTTCTGTATTGAAAAAGTATAGTTATGTGTACATTATCACCTTTTCTAAAATATCAACAAGCTTGCTACCTCATGAATTTGTTCTCCATTCCTCCTTAACTGCTTTGGTAACATCAGTTATCCTGGGGTGGTTCCCTTCACAGCAGTAGAGAGCTTTCTGAGGCCCTGGCAGCTCTGCATCAGCACTCAGGCCAGGATCCCTCTCCACTGCCCCCTCAATCCTCACCTCCAACAACGTGTGATGAGGTCATGAACTTCTTGTCTCGACGATTGTGACTATCCGTTCAGCTGTCTCTACCACATCCCTCCCTTCCCCTTGCCCACCTAGCACTGAACCCACATCTTTCTCTAGTTTCTCCCCATCTTCTCTCATGCCCTCTCTGAGCTCATCTTGTCCACGAGTCGCACCTCCTGCTCTCTTGACCCTATTCCCACTAAACTGCTTACTACCCAACTTCCCTTCCTGGCCCCCATGCTCAATGACATTGTAAATTGTTCCTTCCCCTCAGGTACTGTCCCTATCCATTTCAAACCTGCCGTCATCACTCTCCTCCTTCAAAAAAAAAAGCACCTTGACCCTTCTGTCCTGCAAGCTACCACCCCATCTCCAACCTCCCTTTCCTCTCAAGTCCTTGAACATGTTGTTGGCTTCCAAATCCATGCCCATCTTTCTTGCAACTCCATGTTCGGACCTCTCCACCCCATCCATAGCACTTAAATGGCCCTTATCAAAGTCACAAATTACATCCCCAGTGACCATGGTAAACTATCCCTCCTCATCCTCTCGACCTCTCTGCAGCCTTTGACACAGTTGACCACACCAACCCTTGCTTGGTTCCACTCTTACTTATCCAGTTGTAGCTAGAAAATCTTCTGCAATTATTTCTCTTCCTGCCCCTGCACTGTTAGCTCTAGAGTCCCCCAAGGATCTATCCTTGGGCCTCTCTTATTTCTTATCTACATGCTGCCCCTCTGCGACATCATCTGAAGACATGACGTCGGGTTCCACATGTACGCTGACGACTCCCAGCACCACCTCACCACCATCTCTCTTGGTCCCTCCATTGCCTCTCTGTTGTCAGCCTGCTTGTCCAACATCCAGTCCTGGATGAGCTGCAATTTCCTCCAATTAAACTTTGGGAAGACAGAAGCCATTGTCTTCGGTCCCTGCCACAAATTCCATACCCTCGCCACCAATTCCATCCCCCTCACTGGTCACTGTCTCAGGCTGAACCAGATTGTTCGCAACCACGGCGTCATATTTGACCATGAGCCGAGCCTCCGACCCCATATCCTCTCCAACACAAAGACCGCCTACCTCCACCTCTGTAACACCGACCCTCTCCGCCCATGCCTCATCCCATCTGCTGCTGAAACCCTCATCCATGCTTTTGCTCCCTCCAGACTCAACTATTCCACTGCTCTCCTGGCCGACCTCCCATCTTCTGACCTCCATACCCTAACTCACATCAAGTCCTATTCACCCATCACCTCTGTGCTCACTGATCTACATTGGCGCCTCTCCACTAATGCCTTGAATTAAAAATTCTCATCTTCATGTTCATAGCCTCGTATCTGTAACCTCCTCAAGTCCTACAGCCCTCTGAGAACTCTGCGTTCCTCCAACTCTGACCTCTTGCCCATCCCCCACTCCCTTCACCCCACCATTGGCTGACGTGCCTTCAGTCATCTAGGCTCTAAACTCTGGAATTCCCTCCTTAACCCTCTCTGCCTCTGCACCCCTCTTTCCTCCTTTAAGACCCTCCTTAAAACCTGCCTCATTGATCAAGCTTTTAGTCACCTCTCCTAATGGCTTGGTGTCAATTTATGTCTGATTATGCTCCTGTGTAGTGCCTAGGGACATTTTCCTACGTTAAAAGCGCTATATAGATGCAAGTTGTTGATGTCAATTTAATAAAGTGATGCAGATCACATTTAACAAATTAACTGATCACACTATTTTGCTGTCCAAGTTACTGGTGGTGTGACTCCTGCAAGTCGAGGTTTTGTCCACAGGAAATCCATGGTATTCTGATGTGTTGAGTCAATTAAAAGTCAAGTGTAATTGTGCTTAATTGCTGAAAATTTTTGTGAACTTATTTTGTGTTACAGAGACTTCTGTCAAATGAGGAAGAGAAGAGCAAAGCAATCATTCAGGAAGTTTGCTTTATGGTATCCTTTTCAGTTATTTGAAGTTCCGCTGATTCTAGATTCTTGATTGCTTCTTCAAGGAGAAGGCCCTTATATGTCCCACAAGGAGAGCTGATCCTTGTGTGATTGTGGAACAAGAGACTCCAGTTTTTTTTTTTAATAAAACAATTAAAAATATATCAGGAATCTGATTTCTACCAATTTTGTGAGGAAACCACATTAATTCACAAAACAATATTAATGGGCCAGAAATTCGGGTCGGAGGCTTCCCGCGTGTGCAAGCCCCCGACCTGCACTTACCTAGCGCGCCTGCCGTTGTGCTGTGGGCCCGCGTGGGATTCGGGTCCTGGGCCTCCTCCAGCTGCCGGTGCGCAGTGCTCGCGTATCCCAGCGGTGCAGTTAGTTCGAAGCGTCCCCTGGGATCACGTGGGCCATGGAGAGCCAATCGGAGCAGGGCATCTCCATTCATAGATTTGACAGGAAGACCTGTCAAATCTATGAATAGAGATCGGCCCCAAAACCTAACTAAAACTTCAAATAATTTTTTTTTAAAAATCACATTTTTAAAATAACTATAAATTACATTAACTATTTTAAACAAAAATTTTAATTTTTGAAAAAATTAATTACAGTTTTTAACGGGGCTAAAAATAAACTTACCTTTAAAGTATTTAAAAAAGAGAAACCTGTGGAAAAAATGTTTAAATTTTACTTAATTCACCACTTACCTTATTAAAAGCAGGCGACGCGCAGCTGCTAGGGACTTACCCTCACGGAGAAACCTGAAAAAAAACCGGAAGTTCCAGGTCTACGCGCTGCCTCTCCGGCGCACGCGTTTGACCTCCGAACCCCTTCCTTCAAGGGAACAGAAGTTCCGGTTTCCAGCGCATGCGCAGTGCATGCACGAAACCGGCACTTTCGTTGGGTCTACGGGTGAGTACACAGCGCGTACTCACCCGTGGAGACCCGAATTTCTGGCCCAATATCCCTACTGCTACTTTTAACTTTGAAAGCTTTCTTCCTCGCTGGTTCTCCCCTCCATACCTTACCTCTGTGTACAAGAGAATAAGTCGAGCAGTTTTTCCTCGGCCATCTCCATTACTGCCCTTGACTGGACACCAGTAGGTCATGAAAGTAGCCCAGAGGATACTCCCCATTTAGCCTTGGCTCAGTGGTAGCACTCTTGTCTCTGAGTCAGAAGGTTGTGGATCCCAGTCCCACTCCAGAGACTTGAGTGCATAGCCTAGGATAACGCTTCAGTGCAGTACTGAGGAAGTGCTGCACTGTCTGAGGTGCTGTCTTTCGGATGAGATGTTAAATTGAGGTATGTTTGCCCTCCCAGGTGGATGTAAAAGATGCCACAGCACTACTTCGAAGAAGAGCTGGGGGGTTATCCCCGGTGTCATGGCCAATATTTATCCCTCAACCAGCATCACTAAAAAACAGCTTATCTGGTCATTTATTTCATCACTATTTGTAGTACCTTGTTGTGTGCAATTGGCTGCTACATTTGCTTACATCACAATAGCTTTGGGACATCTTGAGGCTGTGAAAAGCATTTTATAAATGCCAGTTCTTTCTTTCGTGCAGTTTAATTCCCCCTCTGGGGAGGTGCTCCATATAGTGCTTCTCTGCAACAGCTGCATGGCTTTTATCAAAGACTCGATAGAGTAAGGGTTTGAAACTGCATGTCACCATTCCACAACTCTATACATTTTTTCCCCCCCAAAAGAAATAGACTATATAAGTTTTTTCCTCTCACTATTGGTTTTATGTGAGTCAAATTGACATGAATACAATTGCCATGGCAAGCAAATTTGTGAGAATTGATCTTGTTTGCAAATTGTTACCAAGTCCACATATAGTAATGGTGCAACCAGCCCTTTTATATACAGATGGAATGATCATCTTTGTGGTTCATCTGAACCCACTAGAGGAAATGTTATTGCGGTGACTTGCATTTTTTCTCTGCAGTGCAACCATTCAGTAACCCATATTGCTGTGTGTATGCCAGTGACCAACGTGCCTGTGCCTGTTACAGTTACTCCAGTCGTTAACCCCATCGTTACATTTTGTTTCCTCCTTTCCCTCTTGTTTCCTTGCAGCCTACACCATTCCTGGCTGAAGGGGTGAACAGGCATCCAGTTTCTCGGCCTCTGACAGTGCTGCTCTGCGTGGGATGTACAGGAGACTTCTGTTCTCCTCTCTTCCTGTATTCTATTCTCAAACAGCATGGCTGAGATCTGTAACCTGTAAACATCCTACTGCTCAAAACATGTTATACCTCCTTTTAATATTGATTTTGATCTATGTAAGCAAGTAATTTTTGCTTTCACAGTACCTGTGCAGAAAACAAACGTCTCTTTTTTGAATGTGTGGTGTCGGTTTGTATAATTTTTGTAGGGTAAGTTGTACAATTAACATAGTCCAACTTACACTTTTCCTGAAATTTGCAGTCAGTCAAGGAACTTGTGTTCTATGTGATACAACAACAACTTACATTCATATAGCGCCTTTAATGTGGTAAAACGTCCCAAGGCGCTTCACAGGAGTATTATCAAACAAAATTTGACACCGAGCCACATAAGATATTAGGACAGGAGACTAAAAGCTTGGGCAAAGAGGTAGGTTTTAAGGAGCATTTTAAAGGAGATAGAGAGCGGAAGGGAGGGATTTCCTGAGCTTGGGGCCGAGGCAGCTGAAGGAATGGCTGCCAGTGGTGGAGCGATGAAAATCGAGGATGCGCTAGAGGCCAGAATTGAAGGAGCGCAGAGATCTTGGAGGGTTGTAGTGCTGGAGGAAGTTACAAAGATATGGAGGGATTTGAAAACAAAGATGAGAATTTTAAAATTGAGGTGTTGTTGGACCGTTGTGGTGGGTGAACGTGACTTGGTGCAAGTTAGGGTACAGGCAGCAGAGCTTTGGAGGAGCTCAAGTTTACGGAGGGTACAAGATGGGCGACCAGCCAGGAGGGCATTGGAATAGCCCGAGTCTAGAAGTACTAAAGGTACAGTCTGAGTATTGCTTGACATTGCATCAAACTGCACTGAAGATTTCATGGTTTGTTCTGTGATGTATCAGCCTTGTGCACTTTATGTTTGTGAGACTTTGAACAAATATTTCTTGGAACATGGATTAGTGTTTAACTTGGGACATTAGATTTCCTACCCTGTTACCTCGCAACTGTACTTTATACTTGTAAATAGTGAAGCTTAGCCATGTTTTCCTCTGGTACATGATTGCACTGTATAGCAGCTATGCTGTGAAAACCTACCTGCAGTCTTTATGATGAGTTCATAACATATCTACAGGAGTGAAGTGGAGCGACTTTCTTTAACATTGCTAAATGTCTGATGAGAAGGTTTTTCTGAGTTTTGAATTGAAAATGGATACTCTGTCTTTAACAAATACATTAGCATATAGCACTTTTGAAAATCGAAGGTAAATCTAGAAGTTTGTGAGGCTCTTGTTGAACTTCAGTGATTTTTAAATAGCGTTTTTGTTACAGTGCTTTGGTTACAAGTAGTAGGAAAAACTTGTTTTTGTAAAGAGCCACTATGAATAGAGGCATTTATCTCTGGATTTAACAGACTGTGAGTAGAATGAGGATTAGAGCTGCAACTATTCAAGCAAGACTGACTGCTATTCAGTGTATTAAATAACACATTGTAATTGAATGTGGCATGTTTTTGTTTTTCATTTCTGGCTTGTAGAAGTGTTTTATAATTAATACTGTAACTGCGCCAAACAGTGACTGGCTAATGTTGGAGTACTAGTCTGTGTCCATTTAAGCACTGTAAATATGAGGTAACATTAAAGTGCCATGAGCTCCCTGCCTTGTTTTGAAATGTCTAATTTTGGTGACTAACACTGAAAGTAAAATACACTATTTGTTTATATAGTGCTTCATCTAGGCTGTGGAGTAATGTACAGAGCATTCAGACAATTAGAATTCTGTCGTGAGGCAATCCATGTAGCAATTCCATGCTGCACCTGCAGCTAACCAGCTAGAAACCCATTCCAAAAGTTGTATTGATACCAGCCCAACCCCATGCGTGCTTCAGGCTTCCTAAATGCTGTGATTTTCTTAAATTTGTATTTGTAAAATCTCTATAACTGGGAGTTAAGCTCGGCTTCCGGTGTTTGTCATGCATTCATTTATTTTTAAAACAGAGAGTGATATTTGTTTAGCTGGAGCTGTGTTGAGCTTTCCAAAAGTATCTCATTCCTCTTGATGGCATGAAAAAACATTTGAAAAGTATGTGGCAAGAGGGGCGGGGAGTTGCAGAGAATCATTTAAGCTGTGAGCAAGATAAAATTTGGACCCAGAATTTCTTGGATCGTTCTTCTGTAGAAATTATGCTGGTTTCTACACCGATCTTGCTGACAGGAACTTAACGACAGAATTTCTCATGGAGCCCATTTGCCGTAATGTTTAAAATCTGTGTAAAACAAGTGCAAGTGCTGTGTAACCAATAGGGGTAATGGGCTGCTGTCTTCTGCCATGGTACCTCACTGTCTGCACCTCATACCTCTGCTGCACCTCTATAACTTTTATTCTGCAGAACAGGGGTATACCCATTGGGAGGACCATTCCCACTGCTTAGTCCTTCTGAGACTGGCAGCGCTTTGTTTAGGTAGACGCCAGGTCTCAGTAAGAAAAATAAATCGTAAATCAAACTCCAGAGATCTCTGTTAGGCTGATATCTGGTGACTTTGGACCGTGCTGTGTCTACATTTTTCCTGCAGGAAAATTGCATGAGCTGGTCTTTTGCATTGGGGGTGGAGCTGTGTGTACAAGCGGCAAATTTTATCTTGGAATTAGCACAATCGAGCAAATTTGTGTCTACCGATATTGCGGCGTAAAACAGGTGTAAATCATGTGCCTGCGAATTTCTACCGGAGGAAAAAATGTCACTACATTGCTCTCTTCTGCCGTAGTTATGCGGATGAGTTCCAGAACATTCCGGGCCTTTGTGTGTTATTGTCTCTATAAACTCTTCCTCACTCCCCCAAGCACGCATACTGTTCCACGGCTAAGAAGCTGATCAGATAATGCTTTGAGGAAGTTCCCGCTGTTGCTGGAAGTTGTGGCAAAACACACGGGATTAACCTGTCTCCTCACCAACATGTTGTCCCACCTGTGCCATCCTTGATGTTCAGTTTTTGCTACGAAAATATTTACTATCTTTTAGAAAAAAAAGTCGTCTGCTGGCACTGCCAATGATTTTTTTTAACACTAACTCCCAAAATTCACAAAGATTTTAGTGACAGATTTCTTCCATACCCAAGTTCCTTGAGCCAGCCAGTACCCAGTGTACTTCAGCTGCTATTCTTGATTTTCTATTCTCTATGGGTTAGGGTTTTCATCACAGTCTACAATAGCTGACCTGAAGTGGTTGATGTGGCTAGTGACCAATACAGTTTTGATTAGTTCTGTAAATGGCAATAGAGAGAACACAGCTCCAAGGCAGGACTCAGATGAAAATGTGTCTATGCGTGCCTTGAGCTTGAATAGGCTGATGAACTTTTCTTTGTTGGTAGCTTTACATTTACCGCCTTCTCTCCACTACACAGAATATAAAAACAGGTTGACAGAGGCTCAGAAGCGGTTTACTGTTTCACACTTTTCAGTGGGTCAAGGAATAATGAGCACCAAAATAGTTTTATTTCTAAGTGCATATTACTCACTAATATATCCCTCCACTTCTGGGCAATCAATGTGTGGGCTGTGCCCCCATCTCCAGCAAGGTTGCTGTAGCAGGTGATTGATAACTGTCTATTGCCTTTTCCCGTGACTCGTAACAAATGTTAAAAGAAATGGTTGTTATTAGGCTACGTTTTGAAAGTGTTTTTGTCCTGAATTCCCATTTTCTTGGGACTTCGTGCCAGTATAGGGCGCATTCATTGAAGTTTGGAGCGGAGGCTTGCGAGACAATATTGTGGCGAATGCAGTATTGCTGCATTTGCCCTTTTATTTGTTATACTTTTCTCATGTACTCCAGTGTGCAAGATGTTCTTAAAAAATTAGATGTCCCTTTGATCCAGTGTAGCAATAGGTAAAAGACATTAAATGTTTACACACCTTTATAGCTTAATGAACAATACAGCTCCTTGACCAAACAACTTCAGAAAAAACTTTCAGGGCATCCGAACATTGTACAATTTAGCTCAGCAGCCTCGATAGGGAAAGAAGAATCTGATACTGGACAAGGAGAATACCTTATACTCACAGAACTATGTAAAGGTAAAGTTCTATACTAGTATGGATACACAACGATTTTGCTTATTACATTGTAGATGCCTTTTTTCTGGTTGAATAGCCTGACTGAGTGAAAAAGAAAAAGAATCCATTTTCATTGGCGTGTATATATATTCACATTCACAACCTAACCACTTGATACGACAATAACAGTTAATCCTTTTGCCCTCTTTTGTTTCTAGGCCAGTTGGTTGAGTTTTTGAAGAGGGCTGAAGCAAATAGCCCACTGCCATGTAATACAGTGCTCAAGATATTTTATCAGACCTGTCGTGGAGTGCAGCACATGCACAAACAGAAACCGCCAATCATTCATCGAGATCTCAAAGTAAGGAACGGCTTCTGCGCACCTGCCAGCATCAGGAAAAAAATGCACTTGCTTCCTGAATTGGATATGATGGTTGTGAAAATGAAGTTACTTCTTGTAAAAAAAAACACCCGAGTCTTATTTTTGGTTGCATTACTTTCTACATGTCCACATGCTACACTCCTCTAATGCAGCTATATAACACACTTGGAGTTGCAGCAATATAGGATGTGCAGTATGATTGCAGCCACTGAACTGGTATCACTTTGGCATTTTACATTGAGTGTGAGATCATTTGGTGAAGGTAGTTTTGTACCACTTTGATAGTTCAGTTATTGAAAACTGGTACAAAGCCATCTTTTTAAGTTTTAGGATTGAGTGAGGACAGATCTTTCCCTTTCTTAGTTCTGCATTGAACGGGTGAGACTTTCTTCCTTGTAGAGTCTTTTCAGGAGGGTGTGATGGTTTGTTTGTGAATTGAGGCTGTTGGGTTCTTTGGAAATGTTGCATCCCTCTCCACAAAACGAGACTCCACAAAATGAGACTCCATTTTACTGGGTTACCTTCACTCTGATATAAGAATGTGCACTTGCATGATCTTCAGTGTTTTAATTGCAACTGCGTCTGTGTGCCAAAACATGTGGAGTCAAATTCTTGCTTTCTTTATATGCAGGTAAACTTGTGGCACATGAATTGACTAATATTTAATATGTATTGCCTCCGGTTTTACAATGCTCGGGGGGCGGGGGGGGGGGGGGAAGCTAAAGGGCTTAAACTATGACTAAGCCTATTTTCCGCATTATTTTTGCAGTGGATTTTTAGTTTCCCTAGAACCGTAGAACGTTCCTTAGTTACGCAGTGTTTAATACTCTGCATTCTTTTATTGAGCATGTTTCACTGTATTGGAGGAAGGGAAAGAAGTCATTTAAATCTGAAGTAATCCATTCTCACTTCCCAGAAAGTCTTGAGAGAACAAAATTGTTATATTGTAGCTGAGAAGAGATGGATGCCAAATTTACCATATTTTGGAGCTTTGGATACTCAAAGTAACTGCAAATAAATTCAGACAGCTGGGCTTTATTGAAAAACTTTTGAGTCTCCATTTATTAAATATGCCAAGTTAGTACCTCTTAGACATATTTTAATTGCTGGCGATCTGAAAAAAACAGAGTTGACTGGAAAAGAGTTGCTCAGGTGACATATCTGATGAGTCCGTCCCTGGCTAGCTACCAGTCATTTAAGCGAGTATCAGCATGCTTCCTGCTAACTGATGCCAGTCCTTGCTCTCAAACCCAAGTAAAAGGCTCCATAGTCAGGTTTGAGCCCCCGAAGATGCTGATTTTACAACTCTAGTCTTGATTTAAGTGCCCTTTATTGTGGTAGAATTGCTGTATGTGATTGTACCACATACAGTATGATATTGCAAACTGCCCAAAAGCTTTACTCAATAACCACTTTACCATTGGAGATGTGCTCTACACGCAAATTCAAGTTTTGAGGATGGAAGAAGGTTTAAAAACTTGCATGAATATTTAGATACTAGAAGTATTCTTATTTTCCTTTAAATCACTGATAAATGTTTACTGTTATCATAATTTACATTAATAATTTGGACTTGGGAACAAGTAACTCCATATCAAAATTTGCAGATGATACCAAACTGGGGGGTATAGGTAACACTGAAGAAGAATGCAACATAATACAAGAAGACGTCAGAAAACTTGCAGACTGGGCAGTTAAGTGGCAAATAAACATTTAACATAGATAAACATGAGGTGATGCACTTTGGTGGGAAAAATAGAAATATCACCTACACCTTAGAAAATAAGAAACTGAATGGGGTAGAAGAGCAAAGGTATCTAGGGATACAGGTGAACAAATCATTAAAAGCAGCCTCGTAGGTTAGCAAAGCAATCAAAAATGCCAACAAAGCACTGGAATTTATTTCTAGGGGTATAGAATTCAAAAGTATGAAGTTATATTAAACTTGTATAGGACCCTGGTCAGGACGCACTTAGAGTACTGTGCACAGATCTGGTCTCCATATTGTAAAAAGGACATAGAAGCACTGGAGACAGTGCAAAAAAGATTTACAAGGATGCTACCAGAACTGAGAGACTACAGCTATCTGGAAAGATTGAACAGGTTGGGGTTTTTTCTTCAGAAAATAGAAAACTTCGAGGTGACCTGATAGAGCTCTTTAAAATGATGAATTGATTGGATGGGGTAGATGTGGAGAGAATGTTCCCACTTGTGGGAAAATCCAAAACTAAGGGCCATCAATACAAGATAGTTACTAATAAATCCAATTGGGAAATGAGGAGAAATTTCTTTACTCAGAGAGTGGTTAGAATGTGGAACTCGCTACCACAGGAAGTGGTTAAGGCGAGTAGCTTAGATGCTTTCAAATGGAAACTAGATGAGTACATGAGAGAAAAGGGAATAGAAAGATATGCTGAAAGGCCGAGATGAGTAGATGGAATGGGAGGAGATTCGTGTGGAGTATAGACACCAGCACAGACTAGTTGGGCTGAATAGCCTGTTTCTGTGCTGTATATACTATGTAATGTATGGAAATCATTAATATTCCTGATCCTTATTCTTCACTGTGCCAAATATTGAGGGACGGAGGAACTACTGCATTTCCTACAGTGTTCACCTACTCATTTTTAAAAAAAAACCGAATAGATCAATAATTTTGTGTCCCTTCCCTAACTCAGTTGTGCCTTTTTTATATTTGGCTCCTCAATAGAATCATAGAAATTTACGGCACAGAAGGAGGCCATTTGGCCCATCGTGTCTGCCGGCTGAAAAAGTTATCCAGCCTAATATCACTTTCCAGCTCTTGGTCCGTAGCCTTGTAGGTTACAGCACTTCAAGTGCATATCGAAGTACTTTTTAAATGCATGAAGGGTTTCTGCCTCGACCATTCTTTCAGGCAGTGAGTTCCAGACCCCCACCACCCTCGGTGAAAAATGTTCTCCTCAACTCCCCTCTAATCCTTCTACCAATTATTTTAAATCTATGACCAATCAAGTTAGTCAGACACGACCTTCCCTTAACAAATCCATGTTGACTGTCCTTGATTAATCCGTGCCTTTCTAAATGACGATTAATACTGTCCCTCAGAATTTTTTCCAATAATTTGCCCACCACCAAGGTTAGGCTGACTGTCCTGCAGATACTCGGTCTATCCCTTTCTCCCTTTGTGAACAATGTTACAACGTTAGCAGAGTTCCAATCCTCTGTCACCACACCTGTAGCCAGAGAGGATTGGAAAATGATGGTCAGAGCCTCCACTATTTCCTCCCTTGCTTCTCTTAGCAGCCTGGGATACATTCTATCCGGGCCTGGCGATTTATCGACTTTCAAAGATGCTAAACCCCTTAATATTTTCTCTCTCACTGTTTATCTCATCTAATATTTCACACTCCTCCTCCTTAACTGCAATGTCTGCATCGTCCCTCTCTTTTGTGTAGACAAACGCAAAGTATTCATTAAGAACCATACCCACGTCTTCCACCTCAACACACAGGTTACCTTTTTGGTCTCAAATAGGCCCTACCCTCTCTTTAGTTATCCTCATAAATTGAGTCCCAAATCACTGGACATGGTTTGCTTACAAATTGAGACCCCAGGCTTATGTATGGACTCTTTTTTTCTTCGCCAGTATTTTTCAAACTTTCTGTGCAGGTGACGCCCTGCAAATATTGACACACTCCTGGGATTCCCCTTCTCCTAAGGACCAAAAAGAAAACTGTGTTGTCAGTGCAAACATATTTTTGTTAGTATATGGCAACAAAAGTAATACACAAGTAAATCAATAAATGCATAAAACTACTTGGAAGATCTCCTGGAATTGCCTTGGAAACTGCAGTCTGCAAACCTATGCCTTGCACTATTTTTATTTTAAAACGTTACTCTCCCAAAAATAGCCATTTGTAACTAAAATTCCTTCTTCGTTTAATATATTCCTGTCTGAAATCTGTTCCCTGCAGATTCACGATGTGGCAGGTGGGGACTATCATAGGAGCTGAAGCTTTTTTTGGAATTTCTCTCTGTAAAGTAGCAACATTTTTAGAAACCCCTTTGGCCATTTCTGCCATTTCTCTGGGTTTTCGTCCAAAGTCACCGCGGAAGATCAGGGAACCCAATGGAAATTCTCCCCCAACTGTTCCAGTAAGACAGCAGAATTTTCTGAAACCCCTTAGGATAGATAATGTCAATATAAATCCGCTCTCTCTTACTTCCCCCCCCCCGCCCCCCCTTTCGTCTTGGGAAGAAAATGCAGCACATATTCACAAGATTTGTTGTTTTAACCGTACAGTATTTGCTGATCCTAATTTTGCTGTATGCTTTGTCTCTAATATAGGTTGAAAACCTCTTGGTCAGTCACCAAGGCACTATCAAGCTCTGTGATTTTGGCAGTGCTACAAGTATAGCACATTATCCAGACTATACCTGGTCTGCGCAGAAGAGAGCAATGGTGGAGGAAGAGGTATGTGTGTACTTTAATTGTTTATTGAGAATAACCGTTGAATGGCACAGACTGCGCCATGGCACTATTTGAAGAAGAGCAGGGGAGTTCGCCTGGTGTCCTGACCAATCCCTCGACCATGATTACTAACACAGATTGTCTGGTCATGTATCTCATTGCTGTCTGTGGGACCTTGCTGGGCGCATATCGGCTGCTGTGTTTCCCTACATTACAACCGTGACGATACTTCAAAAGTACTTAATTGGCTGTAAAGCGATTTGGGATGTTGTGAGGTCGTGAAAGGTGCTGTATAAATGCAAGTTCTTTCCTTTTCCTTTATTGACATCCCACTGTCGTGAGTGAGTTAGCACAGCAATAAGTGGTTAATGATACATAAACTGCTAGTCCTCAACAAGTATTCTGTTTGTTCATTACGTAAAGTACATTTTATTTTATATTAAGGGGAGGGGAAATCATGGTTGAGGCTTATTTTTAGGGTATGTACTTTGAGTGAGAACAGTTGAGATTACCCCTTGGAGTGATCTATGAATCTGTTAAAAGGAAATAAGTACCTGAAGTTAAATAATCTATCTTCTGATAGCAGTACTTGCCATTTTACTTTTTCAATTAGAGCGAGTTGGTGCAAAATATCTTCCCACTTGGGCAAAACCTTTTATGCTTATGCTGTGGCTTTGTTCTTCTAAAGTATGTTTTGAGCTCATGCTGAATGAGGCTATTATACCAAGTACATGTAAAAAAGACAAATGTTGAGAAAGACTTAGCTAAAAAAAAACTAACAGCTGTAAAAACTGGACTTGAGACATAACTTCCAACCAAAGCTATTGTGATGAAAGCTGATTGAAGAAGACCATTTTGGCAAAGGGGTGATCAGTGTCTGCTCTTATCTGTCATTCAGTTTTATTGTAAACTTGTAGTGATTGTGTCGTAGTTGTTAATTCATTAGTGTGGGTATTGTCCCATGGCAACATTATAGGGCACTGATAGCACTGTGAGCAAAGAACGTGCATTTATATAGCACTTTTCACAACCTCAGGACATCCCAAAGCATTTTACAGACAATTAAGTATTTTTTTTGAAGTATAATGTATGAAACGGAATAAAACTGTTCCCTTAAATGCTATAGTGCCAAGTTAAAAATAATTTCTAACAGTGATTTCAAGGCTTAATTTCAACATATCCTAAGAATATAAATCAGTAATGATGAAAGGTTATTTAGCCTATTGAAGCTTGACCCTTCCTCACCACCCAGTACCCTAACTCTTCTATCAGAGTATTCAGCTATGTCTTCAACTACTGCCCTGCAGCACAAGGTTAATTCTATTTCAAACATTTATCACACTTCCAATGATATGTTTAAAATATGCTTTTCATCCAATTTCCATTTGTCTTCTACTTTTCTGTCTCACTGTAAAGTAATGAGTTTTTAAAAAACTTATCTTAGTTATTTTATGTACTTTTATTGCGGTTCTCCCTTTGCAAAGTTCTTTCTAGACTATAAAGAACATAAGAAATAGGAACAGGAGTAGGCCATTCGGCCCTTCGAGCCTGCTCCGCCATTCAATGAGATCATGGCTGATCTTCTGCCTCAACTCCATTCACCGGCCCTATCGCCATATCCCTTGATGCCTTTACTAGTCAGAAATCTATCGACTTCTGTTTTGAATATACCCAATGACTGAGCCTCCACAGCCCTCTGGGGTAGAGAATTCCAAAGATTCACCACCCTCTGTGTGAAGAAATTTCTTCTCATCTCAGTCCTGAATGGCCTACCCTTTATCCTGAGGTTGTGGCCCCTGGTTCTAGACTCCCTAGCCAAGGGAAACATTCTCCCAGCATCCATCCTATCAAGCCCTGTAATAATTTTGTATGCTTCAATGAGATCCCCTCTCATTCTACTGAATTCAAGAGAATACAGGCTTAGTTTACTCAATCTCTTCTCATACGACAGTCCCGCCATCCCAGGAATCAATCTCGTGAACCTTCGTTGTACTCCATCTATGGAAAGTATATCCTTCCTTAGGTAAGGAGACCAAAATTGTACACAGTACTCCAGGTGTGGTCTCACCAAGGCCCTATATAATTGGAGTAAGACTTCTTTACTACTGTACTCAAATCCTCTTGTAATGAAGGCCAGCATACCATTTGCCTTCTTAATGGCTTGTTGCACCTGCACATTCACTTTCAGTGACTCATGTACAAGGACATCCAGGACCCTTTGAGCATCTGCATTCCCCAACCTTTCACCATTGAGGAAATACTCTGCCTCTCTGTTTTTTCTACCAAAGTGGATAACTTCACATTTATCCACATTATATTCCATCTGCCATGTTCTCGCCCACTAACTGAGCCTGTCGAGATCCCCTTGATGCCTCTTCACATCCTCTTCACAACTGACACTGCCACCTAGCTTTGTATCATCAGCAAATTTTGAAATGTTACATTTTGTCCCCTCATCCAAATCATTGATATAGATTGTGAATAGCTGGGGCCCAAGCACCGATCCTTGCGGTACCCCACTAGTCACAGCCTGCCATCCTGAAAAAGACCCGTTTATCCCTACTCTTTGTTTTCTGTCTGTTAACCAATTCTCAATCCATGCTGGTATATTGCCCCCAATTCCATGTGCCCTAATTTTGTTCACCAACCTCTTGTGTGAGACCTTATCGAAGGCATTCTGAAAATCCAGATACACCACATCTACTGGTTCCCCTTTGTCTACTCCACTAGTTACATCCTCAAAGAACTCCAGTAGGTTTGTTAAACAGGATTTCCCTTTCATAAATCCATGTTGACTCTGCCCAATCTTACCATTAGTTTCTAAGTGCCCAGTTATTGCATCCTTTATAATAGATTCCAGCATTTTCCCAACTACTGATGTGAGGCTGACAGGTCTGTAGTTCCCCGTTTTCTCTCTCCCTCCTTTCTTAAATAGCGGGGTTACATTTGCTATCCTCCAATCTGCAGGAACCGTTCCAGAATCTATAGAATTTTGGAAGATGACAGCCAAAGCGTCCACTATCCCAATGACCACCTCTTTCAAAACCCTAGGATATAGGTTATCCGGTCCTTGGGATTTATCGACTTTTAGTCCCATTAATTTTGCTAGTACTGTTTTTTTACTAATAATAATTTCTTTAAGTTCCTTATTCTCGCCACACCCTTGGTTTTCTCATATATCTGGGAGGTTTTTTGTGTCTTCCTCCGTGAAGACGGAAACAAAGTATTTATTTAATTTCTCTGCCATTTCCTCATTCCCCATTATAAATTCTCCCGTCTCTGATTGTAAAGGACCTACATTTACCTTCGCCAGTCTTTTCCTTTTCACATACCCATAGAAGCTTTTATAATCCGTTTTTATATTTTTCGCTAGTTTGTGCTCATATTCCATTTTCCCTTTCTTTATCAATTTCTTGGTCCCCCTTTGCTGATTTCTAAAAAGATCCCAATCCTCAGGCTGACCGCTTTTTCTGGCAACTATATAAGCTTCCTCCTTTGACTTAATACTTGCTTTAATTTCTTTTGTTCGACATGGTTGGATCACTTTTCCTTTTGGGTTTTTATGCCCTAGAGGAATATATGTTTGTTGCAAATTATGCATTATTTCCTTGAATGTTAGCCATTGTATGTCCACCTTCATACCTTTTAGTGTAGTCTCCCAATCTACCATGGCCATCTTGTCCCTCATACCCTTGTAGTTTCCTCTGTTTAGATTGAAGACCTTGGTTTCAGATTGGACTACATCACTCTCAAACTTAATGTAAAATTCAATTCCTAAAGGCCCCTTTACCACAAGATTATTGATTAGCCCTTTCTCATTACACAGTACCAGATCAAGAATAGCCTGTTTCCTGGTTGGTTCCTCCACATACTGGTCCAGGAAACCATCTCGCATGCATTCCAAGAATTCGTCCTCCACACCATTAGTGGTAATTTGATTTGCCCAGTCAATATGTAGATTAAAGTCCCCCATGATTACCGTATTGCCCTTGTTACATGCACTTCTAATTTCTTGATTGATACTGTGCCCTACATTACCACTACTGTTTGGTGGCCTATACACAACTCCCACCAATGTTTTCTGCCCTTTGCTGTTTCTTAGCTCCACCCAAACTGATTCCAGTTCTGCATCACGATCTGCCAAGCCAAGATCTTTTATCTCTACCGTACCGATCTCATCCCTTATTAACAGCGCTACGCCACCTCCTTTTCCTTTTTGTCTGTCCTTCCTAAATGTTGAGTACCCTGGAACATTCAGTTCCCAGCTTTGGTTACCCTGCAACCATGTCTCTGTAATGGCAATTACATCATACCCATTTACTTCTATTTGTGCCATTAATTCATCCGAATGCTACGTGCATTTAGATAAAGTGCCTTCAACTTTGCCTGTTTAATATTTTTCTGCACTTTGACCCTCTTTACTGTTGGCCTTTGTTTCTGCTCCCTACTAGTTTTGCTGACTACTTTTCTATCTTTCACTTCCAGCTTTGTTTCTCTCCGTTCTGGGCCCACACTTAGGTTCCCAGTCCCCTGACAAACTAGTTGAAATCCTTCCCAACAGCACTAGCAAACCCCCCTGCGAGGATATTGGTCCCGGTTCTGCCGAAGTGTAACCCGTCCAGCTTGTACAGGTCCCACCTTCCCCAGAATCGGTCCCAATGTCTCAGGATAAAGCTTGAGGTTCCCAAGTCTTTGCTCGTAGCTCATCCTATTGACAGTTGAGATCAGTATTCTCTGTACGCTTTCTAATGTCTGTAATTATTGTTTTGTGGTTCGGTAACCAAAATTGAACATACTACTCAAAGTGTGGTCTGACCAGGGATTGCAAATGTTTAGCACAACTTCTGTAGATTTATATTCCACTGTTCTAGAATTCTGATTGTGAACCATTCAAGCTTCATTTGTGCTGTTTGAAGCCTCTTGGTTGCTGCCTTACAATCACTATTGGGCATTGATTTACTGTGTGTACTAATAATGGGAATGTATTGTAAATGGTGTTCATGGTAACAAAGTATTGGTGCGATTTATATTTCCATCCCCTCCATAGTGAATAATGAAACCTAAAGACACTATGTATATGTCTTTTTTTTGCCAGATTACAAGAAACACAACACCAATGTACCGGACACCAGAGATAATAGATCTTTATTCCAACTATCCAATCAATGAAAAACAGGATATCTGGGTATGTCTGCCATAAAGTATTACGCTTTGTAATAGCAAAACAATTCACATATTATACCCGTCTCTATTAATGACACCATGGTAGTTTCATTCTGGCCCAAATTTGAATATCATTTGCATGAAAAAAAAATTGAGTATTAAGCATAATGGATGGTACAGCGCAAAAGATTGCGATTCACTTAAGCTTTGTTTGAAGTTGTCTTAACTTCCTTGATTAAATTACAGCTTTTTTACTCTGTCTCTGCTACTCATAATTCAGTGCTATACCCACTCTCACTGTAATGGTCTTAATTGCACTGCCATCACTTTTATTTAATTACTGGATCTTCTTCCAATTTACTCATGTTAAAATGCATGCATTGTTTCAGGATATTCGCTACAGCAGACATGATCTGTTTTAATTACGATCATAATTGCAATAATCTGTTATAAAAATGCTTTGAATCATAGAATTTTACAGCACCAATTGAGACCATTTTGCTCATTGCACCTGAGATAGGTCTCAAAGAGCAATCCACTATGTCTCATTCCCCTACATTTTCCCTTTCCCATTTTAAATTTTCTTCTCCAAGTATTTAACGCTGTTATGGATTCTGCTTTCACCACTGTTTCTAATGACATTCCACCTCTAACAACCCTCTGAATTAAAAAAAAATCCTAATCTCTCACATTGTTCTTTAGATGAACTTAAATTTATACCCTTTATATTACTGACTCACTGATCAGTGGATATAGTTTTTATCAACTTCATTCCAAGGATTGTGAAGTTTGTATGTATATACTGTACAAGACATGTTGGGGATAAACACTAAACCAAGTTCCAAACCTGTGGGAACTTAAATTGGGCCATTATGGAGTAATTCGCGATTTGTTGAATTTGCCTTGGATGCTTTGCATAGTTTGTCCTGCTTATTTTTTTTAAAAAGCATTGGTAGATTTTCATATGTTGCAAGTGGTTACTGAGTGACTGCAGTATATGGATGGAGACATAGCCAAAAATGCTAAGTGTATACTATTGTATTTTTTTATTTTCTACCTTGTTTTAAAAATTCCTCTTAAGTCTAGTGGGGAGCATTCAAATCGTGAGGTACTAGGTAATGTGTAACCCCAATGAGGAAAGGCAGACTGACAACACAGAGGCAGTAGAGGGGTCAAGAGAGGTGGTGGAGAAGTTGATGATCTTAAATTTATACCATTTTGCCAGCGTACACATGAAACCTGAGGCCTTGTCTTCGGATGATGTTGCCAAGGGGCAGCATGTGGATGAGGGGGAAAACCGTAGATCCTTGGGTAACTCCAGTGGTAAGCCACCAAGGATCCCCAGTTTACCTGCCTGTAGAAGACTCCCCAGTGATTTTTCATTGAGGTAAGAGTTGGGAAATCCCTAGTGTTGAGGGTGGGAAGATAAACCATTGCTGAAGATGATTGGCTAGTTAAGAGTGGAGCCAAGCTTTTACTGTGTCTGGTCACCAACCCTGCCTTTTGTCACCAATGTTAACTTCCTACACAGCTTCTACCACTCCTTTTCTAAGGTACCTTGGGACATTTTTTATATGCACGGTGTTTTATTAATGTGTTGTTGTTGTGGCATTGGTGATATTCTATCAAACCTATGAATTCAGTTGCCTACACGAAAAGAGCCTAGTAAGCTCCATTACCATTCTTAATTCATAACCTTCATGTACAGTTAACATTTACCATTGTTTGCATTCAATGTTGTACATTACAGTAGTGACCAATACTCGCAACACCTGCTTGCTTGGCTTTCTGGCTTTGAGCAGCTTTCATAAGTGCGAATTTTGTTCCAACGTCAGTAAAAAGAGCTTGTTACCATCATTTCACTCACTGGAAGACTGTTCTACTGACCAAATTGTACAAGCTTGATTCTTCCAAATGCTGCGACCTCAAATTCTGTTTCCTCCAAGAAGCACTGCTTTAGGCCGGGTTGTTCTCAGAAATGTTGTAGAAAAGGTTTCCTAGCCAAGTGACATTCTGTGCTAACTGATCTGGCTAAGAAGGTGGCTGGTACCTTCCCCAGACATTCTGCTCCAGCGATAGCCATAAACCTCCTGGATCTCCGGTTCTGCAGCAGCTTCACTGTTACTCAGCGGAACCAGCAGAGTCTAAGCAAAGTCTTCAGCTGGCACATGTCGAAGACTCCCCAGTGATTTTTCATTGAGACAAAAAATGGCAAATCCCTAGAGCTGAGGGAGACGCCTGTTCATCCTGGCAGGATAAAAAGGCTGATAACTTGGGCAGAAAATTATAATTACAAGGCACCTTGAAAACAGCATTATACCAGGCTTACTGGGTCAATTTTGTACTTTAATAAACCACACAAGCCTCTGAAGTCAAGGATTGTGCCTAGGCTAATGTGTATAAAATTTTATCTAAATAACCAACCCTTTGTTGCACCCTGACACAGTAGTGAGGACAACACCCCTGTGTATCTGGCTCCACGGATAAGCTGAGAACTACAGGGTTCTCTTTATGCTTTCAAATTAAGTTCCAGGAGCCGCTTTTCCGAGGGAATGGAGATTTTGATGAGCAAAGTTGAAAGCCACCTTAGAGGATTCAAATAGTGCCAACAAAGCCTAAAACCTTCTCAGGGTTTTGACTTCTTATGATGGAAGTGAGCTACTACCAGCACAAGGTACTCTCATTTGGCCTTGTGTTAGCAGCCAGAGTGTTCAGTAAGTGCCTGTCTGTAGTGGCAGTGTTTTTCTGGTTACGGTAGCTATGTATTTGTCTTCATCTAGGCACCTGAATGATCAGAGTCCTCTCCCACTAGGGCATCTGTCCAGCAGGTACTGGCCCTTCAAGGAAACTGGGCTTCATTGTAAATTGAGAAAAATTTCAGCTATAGCCTGTACACAATCTCTTTTTTGGGATGATCCACTTCCCGACTATTCAAACTGTTGCCTCACTACCACAAGACCAATCCAGAGTTACTCAGCTTGGACAATCCAATCTCAGAGAAGAAAACAGGATTCAAGCTTAAAGCACAAATCTTCTGTTGCTCCCTGTTAGAAAGCAACTTGGTTCCACCACATGCCACTCTAGCTTTAGTAACTCTGGTGGGAAATCATTACTGCGAACTTGCACACACAGCTCCAAGTGTTAGTGTACCAGTGCAATTGATTTCAGCTAAGTACGCCAGAGGAGCTACAATTGGCTTAGAGGAGGAAAAAATTGGTGCTAATCACTATCCAGCGACCCTTGTTGCAAATGGATGGAATCAATCTCTGCTTTCATACTCTGCAGTTGAATATCCTATCAGCACTCGCAGTTCAGGTTCCCACGTGAAGAATGGTCAATGTTTTCAGGAGAGGGATTTATCAGTGTATGTGCTCCAATGACATCCATTGGCTGATGCCACCCCATTGTCTGCATCACTGTTTCCTGAGAGTATACAGGACTCAACAGATGAATTTTTCATTTTTGTTTTACAAAGCAAACATAGTCGGGTCCAGATGTACAAATGCAATGTGTTTCCTGATGCTAGGCTTACAGGTCAGGAAGGTTCCAGATCCAGTCTGTTCTCTGTGCTGATTCAACTGACCTCAGCCAGGGCAGCAAGAGGGTCACTATCATTTGCCTCAGTGCTCCTGGACTAGGATGGAAGAATCAACCACACTTCTCTCTTCCAATTGGTATTCCTACTGGAAAGTGCACTGTGGACCATCAGGCCTGTTATTCTCCCTTTAATATTGATCAACCTGATGACACTGCTTTCTAGACTTGCACATGAAGTAGAGTTGCTTGAGTAGAGGGACTGGAGAGTTACCAGCCCCTGTCGCACTGCCGCAACCTAAGTTACTGCCTTCAGGAGAGCGAATCGAAATAGGGCAAAGTTACTTATAGGCAAGCACTTGCCATTAATTGCAGTTACGCATAGAGTTATTCTCTGTAATTAGCATGCAGCTGTTTAGTAAAAGTGTATTTTGTAACTTTCCTTAGGCCTTGGGTTGCATCCTCTATCTGTTGTGCTTTAAGCAGCATCCATTTGAAGACGGTGCTAAACTTGGAATAGTAAATGGAAAGTACTCCATTCCTCCGAATGATACCAAATACACTGTTTTTCATGATCTCATTCGTAAGTATTGAGCGCAAACTAAATACTATCTCAGTTTGATGTTCCGGTTAATTATGCAAGATATATACTGACTTGTTTTCTGACAATTGACTGTAGATTATTGCTTGATAATTTTGCAATAATGAACCAAGGGGGTGGGGGGGGGGGGTGGTCGTGAGCATTAACCCTCCAGTGTAGATGCTTTAAGTACCAGGAATAACCTGGGCATCAGTGGATGATGCCATGACACTCCCTCGCTGCTGAAGAATAATAAAAATGGAAAAAAATACTCCAACTAACAACAACTTGCATTTATATAGTGCTTTTAATATAGGAAAAAAAAGTTGTTTGACAGAGCCCTAAGAAAAAAATTGACTTTGAGCCGAATAAGCAGCATTTAGATGGGGTGACCGATAGCTTAATCGAAAAGGTGGGTTTTAAAGAGGGCCTTTAAGGAGCAGAGGGAGGTGGAGAAGCTTACGGAGGGAATTCCAGAGTATGGTGAGCAAGCAACTGAAGGCAAGCCGCCATTGGAGGGTTGAAAGGAGGGGAATGCACCAGAGGCTAGAGTCCAAGGAACAGAGAGATCGGGGTGGGGCGGGGGAGGTTATAGGAGTGGAGGAGGTTGCAGGTACAGGCAGAGCCGAGGCCATGAAGAAAATTAAACGCAAGGATGTAAATTTTAAATTGGAGGCATTGAGGGATTGGTAGCCAATGTAGGTCAGCAAGCACTGAGGTGATGGGAAACGGAACTAAGTGCAGAATGGGATACAGGCAGGAGAGTTTTGGATGAACTGGAGTTTATGGAGGGTGGAGAATGGGAGGCTGGCCAAGAGAGCATTGAAATAGTCATGCCTGAAGCTGACAAAGGCATGGTGAAGATTTTGGCAGCAGATGGGCTGAGATCGAGGCAGAGGCAGATGATGTAACAGAGGTTACGCAGGCAGTTTTGGTGGTGGAGAGGAGATATGGGGTTGTAAGCTCAGCTCGGGGCTGAATAGGATGCCGAGGTTGCGAAAAGTCTGACTCAGCCTGTGGTAGTGACCGGGGAGAGAGAAGGAATCAGTAACAAGGGTATGGAGTTTGTGGCAGGGACTGAAGACAATAGCTTTGGTCTTCCCAATCTTTAGCTGGAGGTAATAATGGCTCAGACAAGCAGAAGGACAGCACAGAGGTAGTGGATGGGTTGACAGAGATGGTGGAAAGGTAGAGTTGGATGTTGTAGCATACATGTGGAAGTTGACCCCATGTCTGCGGATGATGTCGCTAAGGGGCAGCATGTCGATGAGGAAGAAGCGGGTGTTAAAGATAGTTCCTTGGGAGACTCCGAAGGTAACAGTGTAGGGGTTGGAAGAGAAGCCATTGCAGGAGATGCTCTGGCTATGATCAGATAGGTAAGAGTATAACTAAACAAGGGCAGTCCCATTGAGTTGGTCAACAGAGGAGAGTCATTGGAGGACGATAGTGTAGTGACTGTGTCAAAGGCTGCAGAGAGTGTAGGAGGTGGCGGGATAATGCACCACAATCGCAGTCACATAGGATGTTATTTGTGACACTTATTTAGGATTGTTTCAGTGCTGT
The DNA here is from genome assembly GCA_030390025.1 of Squalus acanthias. Taxonomy (NCBI): domain Eukaryota; kingdom Metazoa; phylum Chordata; class Chondrichthyes; order Squaliformes; family Squalidae; genus Squalus; species Squalus acanthias. The sequence continues at coordinate 142,223,991 of CM059425.1, read as the reverse complement.
GCCGGGCAGAAACCTGATTGGAGAGACTTAAACCGAGAGTTACGTGAAAGAGGGACACGATTTGGGAGGCAACAGCATTCAAAAACTTTGGAGATGAAAGTGGGATTTGCGATGGGGCAGTAGTTTGCAAGGACAGAAGGGTGAAGGATGGGTTTTTTGAGGGGTGGCGGGGGGGTGCGTGATAACAGTGGTTTTGAAAGGGAGTGAGACAGTACCCGAGGAGAGGAACCATTTACAATGTGGGCTAGCTTGGGGGCTGGAAAGGGAACTTTAGTGGTCAGCAGTTTAGTAGGAATTGTGTCAAGGGTACAGGAAGAGGGTCTTATGGGTGAGATGAGCTCAAAGAGGGCATGAGGGGAGAAACTAGAGAGAGATGCAGGTTCATGGCTAACTTCACAGAGTATTTTAAAAAAAAGAATGCATGTGCGAATCTCAACAGATTGTTATTAACCATTCATACTTAGCTCTCATGGTCTGATGTCATCTAACCACTCACTGAGATTACTTGCCAAGACTGGGAACTGAAAATTGGGGGTTAGAACCTGTACTATTTTATTGCCACACATCAGTGTGGTATGCTACTTAAATGGCAAGTTAACTTTTAGCTTAAGTTATTCTTAATAATAAACGTGAACTACTGGCCTGTAATTGTTTAAGATACTATGCTGTAACTTTTTTGTGCCTTTCTTTAGATCTATACAATTTCTAAGTTTGCAGATGAAACATTCTCTTTGCAATACACTTAATCGCGATTGAGAGTTTTCATGAACTTTTGTCCTCTTCAGGGAGAAAACTACACTTTGTAGATCATCGGCCATTCAGCCCCTTGAACCTATTCTGCCATTCATTAGATCACATGGCTGATCTGGAGCTGAACTCCATTTATCTGCCTTTGCTCTGAATCCCTGATGCCCATTACCGAACAAAAATCTATCAGTCTTGAAAATTTCAGTTGACCCAGCTTCCACAGCCATATACAAAAGCAAGGAAGTTCTGCTAAATCTTTATAAATCACTGGTTAGGCTCAGCTGCAGTATTGTGTCCAATTCTGGGCACCACACTTTAGGAAGGATGTCAAGACCTTGGAGATGGTGCAGAGGAGATCTACCCGAATAATACCAGGAATGAGGGACTTCAGTTATGTGGAGAGATTGGAGAAGCTGGGATTGTTCTCCTTAGAGCAGAGAAAGTTAAGGGGAGATTTAATAGAGGTGTTCGAATTTATGAAGGGTTATGAAATACTAAATAAAGAGAAATGTTTCCACTGGTGGGTGGGATGGTAACCAGAAGTCGCAGATTTAAGATAATTAGCAAAAGAGCCAGAGGGGAGATGAAGGGAGTTTTTTAATGCAGTGAGTTGTTGTGATCTGGAATGCACGGCCTGAAAGGGGTGGTGGAAGCAGATTCAGTAGTAACTTTCAAAAGGAATTGGATTTATACTTGAAAAGGAAATATTTGCAGGGCTATGGGGGAAAGAGCTGGGTAATGGGACTAATTGGATAGCTCTTTCAAAGAGCTGGCACAGGCATGATGGGCCGATTGGCTGCCTTCTGTACTGTGCTGTAAGATTCTATGATTTTTGGGGAGAGTTCATGATTTCTACTACTCTGTGTATGAAAAAAGTGCTTTGTGATTTAATGGCGTAGCTATAATTTTGAGATTGTGCCTCCTTGTTCTGGATTCTCCCATCAGAGGATATAGTTTCTCTCTAGCTACCCTATTTAATCCCTTTATCATTTTAAATACCTCAACGAGATCAACCCTCAACCGTCTAAACTCAAGACTATACAAGCCAGGTTTATAAGAACATAAGAAATAGGAGCAGGAGTAGGCCATTCGGCCCTTCGAGCCTGCTCCGCCATTCAATGAGATCATGGCTGATCTTCTGCCTCAACTCCATTCACCGGCCCTATCGCCATATCCCTTGATGCCCTTACTAGTCAGAAATCTATCGACTTCTGTTTTGAATATACCCAATGACTGAGCCTCCACAGCCCTCTGGGGTAGAGAATTCCAAAGATTCACCACCCTCTGAAGAAATTTCTTCTCATCTCAGTCCTTTATCCTGAGGCTGTGGCCCCTGGTTCTAGACTCCCCAGCCAAGGGAAATATTCTCCCAGCATCCACCCTATCAAGCCCTGTAATAATTTTGTATGCTTCAATGAGATGCAGTCGCTTCTCATAATTTAACCCTTTTAGCCCTGGTATCATTCTGGTGTATCTGCGCTGTGCCACCTTCAAGGCTAATATATCTTTTCTGCGGTTTGGTGCCCAAAGCTGAACACAGTGCCTACGGTGGGATCTGACCAAGGCGCTGTACAACTGAAGCATTACACTCTCAGTTTTGTATTCCAACCCCCTTGAGATATAAAGGCCAACAATCCATTAACCTTTTAAATTATTTTTGTACATGTACACCTAAATCCCTTTGCTCCTCCACAGCTCCTAGTCTCTCAACATCAGGAAAATATTCTGATTTGTCTTCTTTGGATGCAAAATTGATAACCTCACACTTTCCCACATTGAACTCCATCGGCTAGAGTTTTCCCCACTCACTTCGTCTATCTATGTCCCTTTGTAACCTCCTGTTCTCATCTACACAACTTACTCTGCCTCCTAACTTAGTGTCATCTGCAAACCTGGATATACAACTCTCTACTCCTTCAAGTCATGAATATATATGGTGAAAAGCTGAGCCGCAGTACAGATCCTTGGTGAGCACCACTTGCCACCTCCTGCTAATTAGAGAACGAACCGTTTCTCCCTACCTCTTTCCTACCTCCCAACCAATTACCAACCCGTGTCGTAAGGTTACCTCCAATTCTGTGCACTTTTTGCTAATCTCTTGTGCAAAACCTTATCAAATGCCTTTTGGTAGTCCATATAAAGAACATGCTAGTTACGTTCTCAAAAAAAATTCAACTGCTCCTGATCTATGTGGGAAGATCTTGGGTCACATGTGTTGGTCCCTTTTTTTCTCAGCTGCAGGCAAACCTCCCACTGTTCCAGGTAGGGCAATGGAGTAGTACAGACTGGAGGTTTGTTTGTAACAGTGGGAGTTGGGACTGAAATCAGTGACCTGGGTTCATTTTATAAGACATAAGAATCAAAGTATACCATTGTGTTTTGAGTTGCTGTCGTCTCATTCAGTTTGAGATAGATTATGATCGCTTTAATGTTTTGATGCAATATCACATTGGTGTAAATCTGTGCTGATTATATATTCAAGGTGCACTCCAGAACTGGAGCACATAATCTAGACTGACACTTCATTGCAGTACTGAGGGAGTGCTGCACTATTGGAGGTGCTGTTTTTTTGGATACGACGTTAAACTATGGCCCAAATTGCCTGTTCATGATCCCAAAAGATCCCATGGCACTATTCGAAGAAGAGCAAGGGAATTCTCCCAGTATCCTGGCCAACCAACACAAATAAAACAGATTAGCTGGTCATTATTTCATTGCTGTTTTGTGATCTTGCTGTCTGCAAATCGGCTGTGATATTTGACTACATTTCAAAATTATTCATGGTTGTGAAACACCTTGAAACATCCTGAGAATGGGAAAGAAGCTGTAGAAATGCAAGTTTGTTTATTCTTTTCTTTAAAGCTATGATTCCTTAATTCTAACTGGTAACTAGACTCCATGGGGGATATTAGAGTTGGTCCTCGTACTATGTTTTGGTCACATTTGTTACCTCAGAACGCTTACTGGCAGAAGATGGCATGATGACCGATATTTTTTCCCCTTTTGTTGCTGTAGGTAATATGATGAAGATAAATCCCGAAGAGAGATTGACTATTACAGAGGTGGTGAATCAACTGCAGGAGATAGCTGCAGCTAGGAATATTAATCTTAAATCTCCAATTACAGAGGTAGGAAACTTGATACTGGTTCTAAAGTTGTACGGTACAGGTTCATGCCGCTTTAGAAACCACATTGAAAAGGGAGTTTGAATTCAAATTCAGGTCCCAATAATTAAATACCAGCGTACTATTGCTTTGCATCACTTGGTCCCCTGGTTTATTTATTTTTGCTACCTTTTTTTATAACTGATGTTTTGAATAGAGGAAAGCAATAGCAGTTGAGTGTGGTGCAGGTCATGTCAAGAGTGACATCGCCCTGGGTTGCCACAGGACTCTAGTGACCATAGGCTTTGAATAAATTGACTTCCTGGATCATCTATGTTGATAATCAGCTGATCAGTAACCAGATGGGAAATGATTCAAACTGATCTGTTCACAGTATTGTTCACAATACACTGCTGAATCTCTTCACTTGAGTCTGGTATTTTGGCAACCGGAAGATCATTTGATTTGTGTATGTCTTGATATTTCTGATCTCTCCTCACGTGATTGTGATGGGAGGAGATGTCTTGCTCTCAGTTATACTGACAGTGTGATTTCCTCCGCTCCTGTGCTTTTGACGTCTCAATGTAAGCTAAGATTTCCACTGTCCAAATGCAGTGTTGGTCCTTATAGAAGGTTAGGCCAGTGGTAAGATTATCTGATCATTATTTGATGCACTGATTAGGTGTTCTAGATGTTGATGGAATCGATACATGCAGTTTTTCTGTTTTGTGAATCTTGAAAACTGACAGTGGTTTAGTAGCTCCAGCAATAGCGCATTTAAACAAGCTTTTAGTTGACATTTAACTGCTTTCAATGGGCAGGTTTTGGCATTTATTTGACCGACTGCTCGGTTGGGTTCTTGGCAGCAATTGACTTCTGTTCAGGAGAGTGAAACAAATCTAGGAGAGCCACCGTGACCCACTGAAGTGCAGTTACCCAGTTGTGGAGCTGCATTGGACCGATCTGGGGAGAATTCCATTACCTGGACTGTCCTATTGTCTAACTGAAGGAGGAATAATGATAGTATAGGGGAAGTAGTGAGGACCAAATGTGGGGAGGTGACGGAGGTAAAGAAAAGGATTTTCTCCAGGAATTAGATTTCGAGACTTCTCTACAAACCCCTGGTGTTGTCTTTATCCTTTATGTTAATGTTCATTTTGTTTTGTCTATTATAATTTTAAGATTTTAAAGACATAATATGTAATAGCAGAAATGGTCAAATGTTTTTATATGGTAAAGATATGATTATGTGCATACAAATTATGACGGGCTTTTACTTGAGTTAAATAAATAGGATATTCCATTATGCCCCATATACTATATTTATACAGCATGTGTCGGAATTGTCTAGGATTTTTTTGTTTGTAATCTTTCAATTGTTCATTCTGCCTCTATGTACAAATTAATGAGCAACCCAACAGGGAAGGGGACCATTTGGTAAGAGTCACTAAGAGCAGAAGTTGATATGAATATTTAGCACTAACCTTGATATAAATATGTAGAAAATGGTCCTCTTTAAATCAGTCTTAGTTGAGTCAGGTACAAAAAGAGCTGGCCTTATTGCTTCTTTTCCAGACTGTTGATGTGATGGAACTGTTTTGATTGCCTGAATGTGGCCAATTTATGGTACTCGTCAGAAGGAATAAGCACTTTTGTCATTCTATCATAAGTGCTAAATCACAGTTTTGTGCAATAATTAATTTATCCCATAGAAAACCTTGAAAAGAGACACAGTTTCTATGACTAAAGTACAGGATTGCTCCAGTGCTGCACTTGCATCAAGTCAGATTCTACTTTACTAAAAGACTGAAGCCATTATTAAAGCAAACACACTGTTTTTAGTCCCTGTTTAAATGGGGCAATTAACATGTGTTGGCTAGAAAATATGTAATTCAACTGGGTTGGATTTTATTGTAGGTCGTTGTAAAATAAGAAGTTTTAGATCTTTACAAAATACAACTAGTTGTTGAAGATTTTTTTCTTACTACGTTGTGATTATTTGCCCAGATTGTGAAACATAGTATTGCCTTTGTGTTTTAGTATGTTGGAAATTTTTTAAATGGTCTTAAGAAAACATTTAAAAGTGGGACCTTCTTAAAATAAACAAGTCTATTTTCACATTTGTGATGAGAATTACGAGGATAATCTGCTCATCTTCAAACTAATCAGCTTAAGTGTCAAGCAGGCATGGTGTAGTCAGCTACATACACTGATCAAGGCTGGGCCTAAAGCCAAATTGAATATCCTGCTGGGCCTGCTTGTAAGTGCTACAGCTGAGCATCGAGATGGCACGAACCCAGCAATGCCCTGTTTGTTCTGGAGAGAAGCTCCTTGCTACTGTGACACGGTTGCAGAATAATTTTCAACTGGTGGCTAGGAATCTCGGCTTTCTTTGTTGTGTTTGTGTCTGGATTGTTCTCTCATGAGTCTGCTGGGCTCTTATCTCAGAAAGATCAATTGTGACGGTTACCAATCCTTACAGCTCCTGGAGCAGAATGGAGGGGTGGCCAACAGCACGACGGCAGGTTCAACGCCACAGTGGAGCAAGCCAGTAGGACCACTGAACAACATGCACAATGCAGGTATGCAACCTATTTTTCAACAAAGGAAGAATGAAGGAGTCGTAGTGAACTCTCCAGTATAAAATCATAGAAATGTGTGATGTGTAGCATCAAATACATTCAAGTCAAAGCTTGTTTCAGACTGCTGGCCAACATCAGTCATCTTGCTACTTAAGAGGACTTAGCGATCGAAGTCCTGCTGCCTGGTTCATTTAGGCTCGGACTGTTTCTTGGTTCTATGCAAGTCAGGAAGTGCCTGTTTAAATCAGGTCACCAGCGTTGTTGCTGCTGATGTGGTGCTCTCATTTTTATCTGATTATTTCATTTTTATCATGTTTTATGTTGCTGATTAATTCACAAATTAACAAACAGGGCAGTCTGGTTTGTTTCCCTTTTGAATCTGCAGAATTACAGTGACAGGCCAGACTCAGTGGACTGATTAGTATGTTTGGAGCGTATAGCCCTGTTAAATTAAAATCACTGCAGAATCATAATCAAAACCAAGATCACGAAGAATGTCACAGGTCGTTTATGTTGGGTATTTTAAAGAGGTCCAATTGTATTCCCTTCTCTTCTCCCTTCTCAGTGTAACATGGGGACAAAAATTGGACGATAGCAGATTGCTTTAGATTACCATTTTAACCTGACCTCCATTGAGACCTTAGCTAGGTTTCAAACAAACTTTCAAAAAATATAAACATTGTATCTTTCATCTGAGTTCTGAATAAAGAAATTTGAAAACTGCATTATAGAAATTAAATTGTAAGCATTATTAAAGGCTCTCTGTGTCTCTGATGCCTTTTAATCCTGACTAAAAGTAACTGGGGCAGCTGCCGTCCCATTCCTAGCATCAAAAAAGGCTCTTGATCCAAGCAGTGATGAGGACTGATTAAACAGTCTGATAAATCATTTGAATCAATGGTGTTAGTATTTGCACTTAGACTCCTTACCATACATGATCATAAGAATGCTCCATGTATTTAGTATAATGTAGAAACCTTTTGCTTCCCCAACCTATTATCCATTAGATCTATGTAGACCACTGTAAAAGTAAGAAATGTTGGTATAATTCCTTGCATTACAACAGTGACTACACTTCAGAAGTACTTAATTGGTTGCAAAGTGCTTTGGGACATCCTGAGGTGGTGAAAGGCACTTTATAAATGCAAGTTGTTCTTCCTTTAATTACTTCACTTATCATGGATCTGTCTATAAGGATGATGGCTGATCATTGAAGAACATTGGTTATCCCATTTAATTGATGTATTTTAAGATGCATTAGTAAATGATTGAGCAAGCTCGATATAGTTTCTCAGTTCTATGATTTCTCTTTTTGCCTCTTTGTGTCTGTTCTTCAGAATTTTTTTTGGTACATCACCAATGATGAACCGAATAAACAAAACTGAAAAGCTATGTTGATTATGTATTTTGGTGGAACATACAAAGCAAAAAATGTGTGCTCTAATTCTGCTCAGTTCAGTACCAGCCTGTGTCTGGCTGCACTGAGATGCTCCATTTTGAATCATCATGATCTTTGTTATGAGATGAAGGCTGCTCTAATTTCATTTAAATCAGTGGAGTCAACCTCCAGGAGGAATTTCTAAAATGTTGTACTTGTTGTTTTGCAAGTTTTGTACAGATTGTGTCCTGGCATAGTTTGTGTACTTTTTAGCCACCTTTTCAACTTGCATTGTACAATAGGAATCTGGCAAGTGAGGTGGTCTGTGTGATGACCCTGGCAGCTTATTTTGGTGTTTAGTACCTTTGTGTGGGGGTAGAGGGGTTAGAAGGAATGGCCTCCTTCTGTGCTGTAACCATTTTATGATTCTGTGATTTAAAAACATTTTAAAAACCTTCATATTTATTTCATTTGTAATAAGTAGAAGGCAGTTTATGGGGAATGTGCAAAAGGGAACCAGGCAATTGGAGCATGAGTTATTAGTTCATCATGGATTATTTGTTCATCTTATTCCTTAGGTATTGAAAATGATGTATCACACCCTGGAGGGTTGTTTGATATCCTCAAAGGTGGCACAGAGCGCTTCCTGACTAACATCAAGGATACATCCTCAAAGATGATCCAGTCAGTTGCTAAGTAAGTGAATATGAGGGCTGAGCAAACGTTTCAGTATGAGTGTTCCACAGAGTCGCCACATTTCAGCGCGGGCGTTCCACAGAGCCACTATTGATGGACTCAAACATTCAGGTGGTAAATGCCCAGGGATTATAACTACTGTGGAAATGTTGGAACAATTAAATGTACAATTTTTGATATTTAAGTTTACTTTTTAAGAAAAAAAGAAAAATTGTACCCTGGTTTTCACATGATGCAGTGCTGGATTATACTCTCGCCATGGTATTTACAGAAGGACACATGGGTAGCATAGTAGTACATATTTGTATGGTAGTACTTCTGATATGGGGGCGACACGGGATGGGAAAGATGCACGCAGGGGCTATCCCACTTTCTCTAGGTGTGTTTTTGGGATACGTCACTATTTCTGCGTAACTGGGAGCCAATGGCAGTGTCCTCTGTCCCACCATTGATGGGGTTTTGATGTGTTCTTTTGGATCACAGATTTTAAGGAGTCAAATAAAAATGGCAGTGGCAAAAAATTGACGACATACTTCATTTATTTGTACCTTTCGATAAATTTCAGTTAAAAATGGACCTTTAATTTAGTCTTATGAAAAGAACATAATTACAACAATTCATCTTGCCCCTTTTCTAGAGCTGTAAGCAAAGATATTTACAGCTATTGTGCTAAAGTATGTGTGTGGACACACATGGGAAGCCGGAAAAATGGCAACAAATCGGAGCTTTCTCTTTTCCACCCCCTCTTTTTATTTCCTTCTGCTTAACCTTTCTGCTCCCACCCATTAGTGTAATCTAACAGAACAGATGTATCCTTCACAGCTAAGGCCATTGTTCTGCTTATAAGTCAACTAGCAGGAGACAAATGTTTGCCCAAAAGGATAGCCAAGCTTCCATTTGTTTTCCTCATTCGATGACAATCCATTAATAAATTTGAGTGAGATATGCCATGATGTCAGCCTTCTCTAGAATTTGGGATGTCAATCAAAAGAGCATTAAATTGTATTGTCCAAACTAGATGTGTCATTCCTGCTGGACAGACAGCTATTTTGATACTTGCATTTCTGTTTTAATTTACAAACTTTTGCCGAGAAATATGTTTTTTTTAATTTGCTATTGATGAGTATCATGCACTCACCATTTTTGTTTCCCATTGTGAATGTTGCTGCTTGTCACTGTTTGTGTTTTGAGTATTCATTGCTCGATTTCTTTCTTTCTCAACATCTCTGTGCCTCTGGTAGCAATCCCAGGTAAATATTTTGGTTCTTCTGTGTGCTGCTAAGTTATGGTTTTGTAATAACTGGATTTTGCCCACCTTTTCAATGGTGTTCATTAAGTGTTTCCCTGAAGCTCAAACCTCAGAATAGAGGTGTTTGCATGTGATTTATTTTGAAGGGCTACAACCGTAAACACTGTTAGTTTAGATTAATTTTATTTAATGAGGGGAGGGATGTGGGCAAGTAAAGGGAGAGTTGGGGATGGTTTGTTGGGGATATCACTCGAACAGACAGGGCTCGTCAATTTTCCAGGTTGCAACCTACCTTGAAATCTTGCTGGTGCCTCTCAGTCAATGGTGTCTTAAAAGGTTGCTGGTTAACAGTTTAAGCTGAAGTGCCCAGAGTTGGCATATACAAATGTGGATCTGTGCGAGGGATGCTGTGTTTTTGTTTATTCTGTCAGTTTATGTTTGAGTTTTTTTTTTGTACTGCTGCATTTTGAGGTGTTGGGACTGGGGAATGGAGCAATTCTAATTTTGCACATCATCAGCATCAGGCAGCCCTGGAGAGTTATTCAAAGATGGCACAGAGCAGTTTCTAAGTAAAATCAAGCTGATCAAACTTTTCAGTACCTACAGCCTCAGATCTGCTGTTGCTGGAGTCAAATGTTCAGGTGGTCATTGTTCAGGGATGCCTTCTGTTCAGTTTTGTTCGATAATGTTGAAGACTGAGTGCAGGTAACAAGTTGCATAAAGTTTTCACCATTCTACAGTCACATTGGTTTACTTGGAAGGTTTTTCTTTTGTATGGTTAAAGTTCAGGATGATGAAAACATATTACCAAAACGTCTCCCTCTTTAATCTAGTTATTAAATGGTCTAACTGTGTTGATGTGTAATTTTCCCATTGATCGATTGTAGAAGTAAGAGAGAATTTCTGTGAACAATGCCAGGGGGCCTGTAAAATTTAAATCAATCTGAGCTATATGTATCCGATGTTGTGATGGCACGTGTTTGCAATTAATGCTGCCTGTATCGCATTCATAAGGTGGCATGTTAAAAATACAGCCTTGCAGTGTTGAGAAGCTTTATGTGTTGTCTATTTTTAAGAATTATGAGAAACAGCCAGGATATGACTATTGTATGCAGCTCAAAGTTCACCTTTATGTGTGCTGTGCTTGATTTATAATCTGCCTTTCAGAAATATTTCTTTTGCATTTTTCCTGATTTTTAATTTAGGAATCTGTTTCCAAATTAACATTTTGACCCTTTAAGCAGTTATTCTGCACACTCTGGTGAGTAGTGGTTGCGAGGTGTTGGATTCAGGACTCCTGTTTATATAATTGAACAACACCACCAACTAGCTTGCATTTATATAGCATCTTTAATGTAGAAAATCATCCCAAGGGTTCTGGCGGGGGTGGGTGCGGTATCAATAAAAAGGAATGGATACCGAGCCGTGATTGGAGTGTTAGGAGAGGAAACTGTTCTTGCACCTGGGCAATCATGTCTCGAGGTGGCAAAAGCGTGGGTGAGGGTTTCAGTAAGAGTGGGGCGAGGTGAAGGTGGAGGGTTAGGGTATAAACAGACTTGCTCATGGATAAAATATGTTGGGCAACTGACTTGCTTGTGACGAGTTGTATGAATATTTATCAACATCTATGAATATATTTGAAGTCTAAATCTGAAACACACAAAATCTGACTCTTCTGATTCGTTCAAATTTTGCAGAAATAATTTGCTGTCTTTGAGCAGCTGTCTCACAAACTTCTGACCTGTCTTTTCCTTTCTATGTATAACATATGCTGAAATCATACCTTATCCTGCAACTCGCCAGGCGCAATACCACTGGAACTCCACTAGCTTGTTTAAAACAAATAAGTCTGGAACTAATTAAATATGATAATGGCCCGTATTTTCTGATCGGAGGCTTCCTGCGTGCGGAGGCCTCCGATCTGGAAAAAATCTACGCCCTTACCTGAGGGCTCCAGAGGTCCGGCCATTTCCGATCCTGGGCCTCTCCATGACGAAATGCGCAGGGCCCAGGTATCCCAGGGGCGCCATGCGGTTCACAAGCGTCCCTGGGATCACGTGGGCCATGGGGAACCAATGGGAGAAGGGAATCTCCCTTCATACTTTTGACAAGTAGACCTGTCAAAAGTATGAATGGAGATCACTCCAAAAACACATCAAAACATTAAATAATTTTTTTTTTAAATCACGTTTTAAAATTAGTTAATTACATTAAATTAAATATTTTAAACAAAAATTTAATGCGTTTCGCATGCCTGAAACTGGCACTTGCGAGGTCCCTATGGGTGTGTACACAGCTCATACACACCCGTAGGGATCGGAAAATACGGGCCATTGTAACTTTGCAGACTTGGGGCTCTATTATTCTCTGTTAATTTTAGCAAAAAGTAACCAAGTTAAAAAGCAGGGGTCAACATCTCATGCCTACTTTGTAGCCCTTGTGTTTGTAATGCTTGTGGTTATGGGTCCCATTTACATGACTTGTGGATTTGATTTTGATTGTTTAACCTCCCCTCCATTTCATCCTCCCTCGCTACTTTTCTTCCTCTGGGTTGTTTTTGCACCTGGGCAAGTAAAATGATCTTAACAGGAGACTTCATGACAACAGCTGCCAGTATGACTTTATATTGGCCAATAGGAAGCATGTTTAGCAAGTTGGGATATAGAGACAGAGAGAGTGTTTCCACTTGTGGGGAAGAGCAAAATTAGAGGCCATCAATACAAGATAGTCACCAAGCAATCAAATAGGGAATTCAGAAGAAACCTCTTTACCCAGAGAGTGGTGAGAATGTGGAACTCGCTACCACAGGGAGTGGAATAGTATAGATGCAATTAAGGAGAGGCTAGAAAAACATATGAGGGAGAAGGGAATAGAGTGTTATGCTGATAGTTAGATAAGGAAAGACTGGAGGAGGCTCGAGTGGAGCATAAACGCCGGCATGGACTGGTTGGGCCGAATGGCCTGTTTCTGTGCCGTATATTCTATGTGATTATATATCAATTGATTTTACTTTCTTTCCCCTGATGAAATGTGTTTCTGCCAGACAACACTCCGAAAGCCGCATGTAAACCATTATGGGGAGTGGCAAGTAGGGCTATTTATTAGGGGTCGGTATGAGGGCCACAGCTATTTTTGAAATATATTGGTGACCTGTAACTTTGGGTATAGGAGGCAACATTTTAAAGTTTGCAGGTGATGCACAGCTTGGAAATGTAATTAACAGTGAGGAGAATAGTGGCAGACTTTAGGAGCACATAGACAGACTGGTGAAATGGGCACCTCCATTTAACCTCCAAACTAAATGGTATAATTTGAAAGGAGGTGCTGGAACAGAGACCTGGTGGGTTCACATACACAAATCTTTGGCAGGACAAACAGATAAGGCTGTTAAAAGCATACAGGATCCTGGGCTTTATAAATAGAGGCATAGAGTACAAAAGAAAGGAAGTTATGCTAAACCTTTATAAAACACTGGTTAGGCCCCAGCTGGAGTAATGGCCCGGAATTTGCGGTCAGCGACGAAGCAAAGGTGTTCGCTGCTGGCCCCGAAGTACGCTTCTCACAAGGATCTTGCAATTCCTGTGTCAAAACCTTCTAGTTTTCAATCTTCAGTTCAATTCAATGGAGTTTAGTGGGGATCCCCTTGTGCAAACTGCTGTGACATCAACAGGCTGTCCAAGCAGCCAATCAAAATGCAGAATTCTCACGGACAGCAAACAAGGAAGTGAGTAAGCTCCTAAAATTCTAATTTTTTTAAAACGTTAGAGAGCAGTAGAAAGATTGGGGCTCTCACATGGGAAAAAGCAAACCTGAAATAAAGATGGACAAACTTAAAAGAAAAATTAACTTTTTAAAAAAGATTCTTAAAATTGTTTATTTTTATTAAAATGGACAGATTTCACACTGCACAAAATTAAAATTAATATTTCATGCCCTTAACATTTGTTTAGCAGTAATAATGCTGTTAAAACCCCAGTTACACCTAATCCCTTTGGGTCTAACTTTTTTAGTGGGGGATTTAACAGCGTAATTACTGCGGAAGAGCCAAAGTTTTTGTCAGTTTCCCTGATTTGGCTGATTGCACAGAGTGCCGGCTCTGTTGGGGGAGGGGGCACAGCGCAGCCTGTTTCGGAGCTGTCAATGACGGACCGCAACTTCAGGATTTCCACATGCGCCAAATCCCGAAGTTGCAGTCAGTTTCAAAGGCAGAATTCCCGACCGCAATTTCTGGGCCAATATGTCCAATTCTCGGCATCACACTTTAGAAAGAATGTCAGGGCCTTGGAGAGTGCAGAGGAGATTTACTAGAATTGTAGCAGGGATGAGGGACTTCAGTTATGTGGAAAGACTGGAGAGGCTGGGATTGTTCTCCTTAGAGCAGAAAAGATTAAAGGGAGATATAATAGTTGTTCAAAATTCGGAACGATTTTGATTGGGGGAAACTGTTTCCACTGGCAGGAGGGTTGATAACCAGAGGACACTAATTTATGCTAATTGGCAAAAGAACCAGGGGCAAGACGAGATTGACGAGATTTTTTTTTATGCAGTGAGTTATGATGATTTGGAACGCATTACCTGAAACGGTGGTGGAAGCAGATTCAATAGTAACTTTCAAAAGGGAATTAATTCTCATCCTTGTTTTCAAATCCCTCCATGGCCTCGCCCCTCCCTATCTCTGTAATCTGCTCCAGCCCCACAACCCCCCGAAATATCTGCGCTCCTCTAATTCTGCCCTCTTAAGCATCCCCGATTATAATCGCTCAACCATTGGTGGCCGTGCCTTCTGTTGCCTCGGCCCTAAGCTCTGGAATTCCCAGCCTGAACCCCTCTACCTCGCTACCTCTCTTTCCTCCTTTAAGACACTCCTTAAAACCTACCTCTGACCAAGCTTTTGGTCACCTGCCCTAATTTCTCCTTATGTGGCTCGGTGTCAAATTTTTTGTCTTATAATACTCCTGTGCAGTGCCATGGGACGTTTTACTACGTTAAAGGCGCTATATAAATACAAGTTGTTGTTATATACTTGAAAAGGAAATACTTGCAGGGCTATGGAGAAAGAGAGGGGAGTGGGACTAATTGGATAGCTCTTTCAAAGAGCTGGCACAGACATAATGGGCTGAATGGCCTCCTTCTGTGCTGTAGGACTCTATTGTATGAAGCAAGAATTCTCATAAGGAAAAGCAGAACTTAAATAGCCATTTCGGCTGGGATTCTATCAATGCTCTATTGCTTGATTCTGGAACTGCAATGTTAATAAACTTGCCACACATCAACAGCAGGGATGCAGAGCAGTTTTTAGCTTTGTTGTCGACAGAGGGCTGTTGTTGCACGAAGAAGCAAAGCACAGACAAGGGAAGATGAACAGTCAGTATAGATTTAAGTGCTTTGGACTGGGGTGGTGAAAATAAAGGAGATTTCCTGGGCTGGCACTGACAGTGGGGGTGGATAGTAATGGCATATTCAAGGTGGAACTTAAATGTTTGGTAGAGAAAGTAATGAAGGGGTATGAGTGAATAGTATATGAAACTCTTCAAATGTTGGGATGAGCCACAATGGTCTCTTTGGTCCTGTACATTCCTGTATTCCAATTAAAAAGCGAGATTTGCAATATCAAGTACTTTCCCTCATATAGAATTCAAAATAAAATACTGAAGATGTTTCCTATTGGGAATGATATTTTTTTCATTTTAATGTTTTTCTTCTTTCATGAAGATCTGTTGTTTTGGGCATTTGCTTGCACCCAGAGGTGACTAACCTACGTCCAATGTTTCTTTTAAGCTGCGCAGCCATGTGGCACTTTGGAGCTCCCATGCAGTCGGCTCACCAGCTGTTAAATGCAAAAACCGCGCATGCGCGGATTTTTGAATGGGCCACGCAGCCCGTTAAAGGGGCCACGCAGCCCAACCAAAATTAATGGGAACATTGCTTACGTCCCATTTATTTGGACTGAAATTGGCCATTTGGACCAGCTTGGAGAAGCTCATGCTGTGAGAACTACAGAGTTGGTTGGTGCACCTATTCTAGTTTGTATGTGAGGAAGTACTTTATAACAAAAATATTCCTCTTAGTCTTTTTTCCTCATTAATCTGTATTTAAATTATCTTTGTCAATTTCATTCAATGTTTCTGTTTTGGTCTCTGGACCCGACAGAATTTTTGTTCTACATGATTTGCCTAAAAAGGTGGTGGAAGCAGATTCAGTAGTAACTTTCACAAGGGAATTGGATAAATACTTGAAAAGGAAAAATTGCAGGGATATCAGGAAAGAGCAGGAGAGTGGGATTAATTGGATAGCTCTTTTAAAGAGCCGGCACAGGCCCGATGGGCTGAGTAGCCGCCTTCTGTGCTGTACGATTCTGTGAAATAACATCTACCTCCGGAACGATGAGCTGTAACTGCCCTCTGCGGGTCTATTTCCCAACAATTAAAAGTAGCTCCTGATTAATTGGATGCCCTTTCTGTTTCTAAACTCATACTTGTGTGAAAGAAATGGATAATTGAGATCCTGACTGTCCCACATGTATGACTCTGAGAACCAATGTATGATTACTTCTTTGTGGATTATGTTGTGTTCCCTGCTCACGGGTTAAGCTGTATCTCTCACTCTTCCCTACTTTGCAATGTGTTCTTACGTGCTGTTTCTATGCTTTTTTGACCAGCTATGCTAAAGGAGATTTGGACATTTCATATGTTACCTCAAGAATAGCTGGTAAGTCAGAAATCCTTCGTGTTTCAGGGATAAAGCTACTTGCATAAGAATTAGCCTGTTTAATAAACTGCTTTCAACAGTAGATTTTTTTTGTACCAGAAAGCCAACTATTAACTGAGAATTACTTGTTCATGGCCTAGATTCTATGGCACAACTGTGTATCATCCCACTTCACATTTGTTAAACTTTTCAAAATTATATATGCAGGAAGCAGTGATTGTGTAAAACCATTAAATGTACTATTGAATTGTTGATCCTATTTAGAGGTTTTTTTTTTACAGAAAACTTTTATCGTAACAAAGCCCCTATGCCTACCAGAATTTCACAACATACTGGAGAATTATATTAGAAACAAAACACTCTTTGATTTCTCAATGTGCTGTACTAACATCTTCAGCTACACAATTCTAGATTGAGGCTTTTGTATGCTTTAATTTGAAGTCTTGAACAAGCTATTTTTATTTTTGTGATTCATGAAATGTTACCTCTGAACCACCTAGCATTCGCAAAAGAAATCAGTGGGATATGTGTTTTGAAAAATATACAATTATTATCAGTCAAATAATTGGCAAACAGCACAATTAAAGGGTGATCCACAATAAGCAGGTTCTGAGTTAGCTCATGGAACATTGAGCAATAATTACAGAGTAGTCATTCTAATTACAATTCTCACAAATGTTTTCCACAGAGAATAATAGACACCGGGGAGTACAAGACAGTAATCTAATTAAGGAGTTCCGATGTCATTTGAATTAATTGTAATTTATGACCATGCAGTTCTAGGCCAGGGATTTGTAATATATTTTATATTTTCCCCCAGTTATGTCATTTCCAGCCGAAGGAGTTGAGTCTGCAATCAAAAATAACATTGAAGATGTTAGGTTGTTTCTAGATTCCCGCCATCCAGGTCATTACGCAGTTTACAATCTCTCCCAACGAACCTACAGGTCCTCCAAATTCCATAACCGGGTATGTATGACAAATGCGAAGCTGCCAAAGGTGAATTGAAATGAGAAATCTTCAATACACTGCTCAAGCTTTGTATTCTTAAATTTAATTCAAATTTATTTTTAAATGAAACTACATACATATGTAGACTTTGAGCAGAATTGATTGTTATCTTGTGTTCTAATGGTTGCTTCTGTCCTTTGTGTTTTGTTGCTTAAGTCAATGCAGCTGCATGTGCAATAATATGACTGCCAAGTAGCTGTTCAGTTGAACTTTTTCTATTTAAAAAAAAAACCTAGCCACTGAATTCTTGTGGACAACATCCTATCAGACACCTTTGAGTGTGGGAAACGGGGAGAGAAGAGAGAGAAACCACTGGTTACCCAACCTGTTTTCATGTGCCCATCGTTTAAAATTGTGCCTCTTTTAAAAAAAAAATACATCATGGATGTACTGGTTATGTCCTTAAATTATGCTGCGTATCAAATCTTGAGGAAAAATGTTTAGGAAATCAAAACAAAACACTCTTGTTTATTGGATTCAAGGGGCTAGAAATTGGGCACCATAGCACCTCCCGTTATCGCCTCTGGGGGCGATAACAGGGCGTTAATCACTTACCAACCAGGGCGCGGCGAGAAGATCGACTCCCGCTATATTCAGCGGGTGGTTTGCGGCGGCGGTATGGCATTGCGCCCCGATCTCCTTCGCCCGGAGATCGTGACATCATCGCCGTGCGCATCGCCCCAGTAGCGCCCCGGACCCGAACTTCGGTTCCGCCCCCTGCAGCATCGCCGGGCGAAAACACCGACAGCTGCAGGAGGCATTCATCGGGAGGCCGGACGCTTCGAGGGTGATGATTAAAGGTGAGGTGGCCGAGGTAAGTGGAAAAAAATCTCAAATGGTCTTTGTTTTTTTTTTCCTTTTTCTTCGCCAGCGATCGATCAGCCCGCCACTCTGCTGCAGTGCATCGGGCTGATCGAGCTAGATCGCGGGTGCCGTTGGGGACCAGGTACGTTTTTACTTGCAGAGCCTGCAGCGTTGGCCCTTCCCTTTAAGGGAGGGAAGGCGCCTTCCAACCGTGCAGCGCTGCACGCCTACCACCCTACCTGTTGCACTCCAGGAAGGAAGTGGAGCACTTGATTTAGCATTCCACTTCCTTTCTGGAGCGCAAAACCGAATTTTTTAAAAGTTGAAAAACATTAGCGCCTGGTGCTAATTTTTTCAACTTTTAAAAGTTAGCGCCCCAAAAGGGGCTATAATGAATTTCTCCCCCTAAGAATTTTTAAACATGAAATAACTTTAAATTGTTTTAGATTTGAATGTGAGATTACACAATGACCATCTCCAACACAAAAGTGAAACCACCTCCCCATGACATCAGAAACTTAACTGGGCCAGCCATATAAATACTGTGACTTCAAGAGCAGGTCAGAGGCTAGGTATTCTGCGGTGAGTGACTCACCTCCAGACTCCTCAAAATCTTTCCACCAGTAAGGAGTGTGATGGAATACTCTCCACTTGCCTGGATGAGTGCAGCTCCAACAACACTCAAGAAGCTTGACACCATCCAGGACAAAGCAGCACGCTTGATTGGCACCCCATCCACCACCTTAACCATTCACTCCTTCCACCACCGGCAAACCTTGTCTGCAGTGTGTACCATCTACAAGATGCACTGCAGGAACTCGCCAAGGCTTCTTTGACAGAACCTCCCAATCCCGCGACCTCTTCCACCTAGAAGGACAAGGGCAGCAGGCGCATGGGAACACCACCACCTCCAAATTCCCCTCCAAGTCACACACCATCCTGACTTGGAAATATATCGCCATTCCTTCATAGTTGCTGTTTCAAAATCCTGGAACTCCCTTCCTAACAGCACTGTGGGAGTACCTTCACCACACGGACTGCAGCAGTTCAAGAAAATGGCTCACCACCACCTTCTCAAGGGCAAGTAGGGATGGGCAATAAATGCTGGCTTTGCCAGCGACGTCCACATCCCATGAATGAATAAAGAAAATTCAAATGTATTTTTGATTTTTATCGCAAATGTAACTTTACATCCTCTTCAAGGCAAATCCCTCAACTGTACACACTTCTAAAATTCTGACCACTACATGTCTGGAAAAAAAAATTGGCATTCATGCCTTCAGTTTTATTGATTGATTTAATATTGCTTTCTTTTGATCTGCGTAACTAGTGTGCTGACCTATGAGGCTATTAGCTGAACAGATTATTGTGAGAAGTATCCTTTGCTTTAATATTGAAATTGAGAAGGAAAGATGAACTATCTCAATAGTTGTTAGTATTTTGTTATGCCTATAACAGCCTTTTCAACTGGCTACAGTGATGGTTAATGGGTAACTCGGTTGCTGCATAAGGAACAGCATATTTTCTGTAATAAAATGTTTTCAAGTTTCAGGCTGTTTTTTAAAATTCATTCACTAGATGTGGGCATCATTGGCAAGCCAGCATTTATTGCCCATCCCTAATTGCCCTTAACTGAGTGGCTTGCTGGGCACTTGCTGTTATGAGTCAACCACATTACTGTGGGTCTGGATTCACGTGTAGGCCAGACCAGGTGAGGACAGCAGGTTTCCTTCCCTAAAGGACATTAGTGAGCCAGATGGGTTTTTATGACAATCCGGTAGTTTCATGGTCACCCTTCCTGATACAGGAAACTCTTTACTAACCGGCACCGACGGGACCGGCGTGGTGCCGGTTTATCGTAAGTACCGGATAACGGAGAGTTATATCTACCGAGGCTATTTTTAACAAAGAAAAATAAATAAATCAAGAAATGTGCTTCCGACAGCGCCAGGAGGCCGAGTAGTGGCACTTTTGAAAACTACCCCTACTGACTGAATCGGCGTTCGCGGACTCGGACTCGGGATCGGCAACATTGCCGGTTATTTGAGAGGAGTTTTCGGAGTACTCGGCGTTCGCGGAGACTCGACTGCGACTCGGCAACATTGCCGGTTATTTGAGAGGAGTTTTCGGAGGATGATTTTTGCCGGTTAAGCGAGAATTCCGGATATTTGGGTGCCGGATAAACAAAAGTTTCCTGTACTAGCTTTTTAATCCCAGATTTATTTAATTGACTGAATTTAAATTCCCCAGCTGCCGTGGTGGGATTTGAACTCATCTCCAGATCGTTAGTCCAGGCCTCTGGATTACTAGTCCAGTTATATAACCACTATGCTACCGTACCCTTAAAGGGAACTGTTAGAATTTTAAAGATATTTGCAGGGCCACTAACTTTGGGGAAATGCATTGAGGAATCTTTATTCCTCAGTAGTTAAATGGTGCCATCTTTATCCCCCAACTTTCTCTTTTTCCTCTCCTGAAGATGGACAGAAAAGTAAATTGAGCCTTCCAATTCCTCGCCTAAAAGTGGGAGTTCTTCATGTATGAACCAAGTCAATCTGTTAAGAACATTGTAGCTGAGTCTGATCCTGTGCTCACTTAACATCCACACATTTCAACAGGTGTCACTGGTTAGCGATTGGGAGCAAGGTTTCTAACTAATTTTGTTCCCTCATCAGTCCAGGGATCACTTATTGTGCTCTCACTGCTCATCATATGGTTGACATTGACTAACTCAGCACAGATTGCGGAATCAACCTGGGCCGCCTTGTTCTATGTCAGCCGTGACTCAGTGGGTAGCACTCTCGCCTCTGAGTCAGAAGGTTGTGGCTTCAAGTCCCACTCCAGAGACTGAGCACAAAAGTCTAGGCTGACACTCCAGTGCAGTGCTGAGGGAATGCTGCACTGTCAGAGGTGCTGACTTTCGGATGAGACGTTAAACCGAGGCCCCGTCTGTTCTCTCGGGTGGATGTAAAAGATCCCATGGCACTATTTCGAAGAAGAGCAGGGAGTTATCCCTGGAGTACTGGCTAATATTTATCTCTCATCAACATAACATAAAAAAACAGATTATCTGGTCATTATCACATTGCTGTTTGTGGGAGCTTGCTGTGTGCAAATTGGCTGCTGCGTTTCCTACATTACAACAGTGACTACACTTCAAAAGTACTTCATTGGCTGAAAAACACTTTGGGACGCTTGGTCACATTAAATCCTGAATTCATTTAATTTTAAACTTGCTGAATTTTGTAAAATTAGCAGTCATTTATGTCTTTGGAATGAACGGAAGCATATAATTAGAAGTGGAAAAACTCATTTTCTAGTCTTTATTTTACTTTAATCTGTCGAATTTAGCAGTTAGAACTGCAAATTTTTGTTAATGGCAAGCTTTGACAAAATTGCTACTTGTTTTAGTCTAAGACTGGAATATTTACTTAAATATAGAGGTTAATTTTGCCACAGGATGAACTTGTCCTCAGACATGACCATTTTTTCATATCCTGGCCAAAGTTCAGAGTCCTTATACTGCAGTATTGTGTCTAAATAGGTGATTCCAACTAATACAGCACCTTTCATGACCTCAGGACATCACAAAGTGCTTTATGCCCAATTAAGTACTTTTAA
The DNA here is from genome assembly GCA_030390025.1 of Squalus acanthias. Taxonomy (NCBI): domain Eukaryota; kingdom Metazoa; phylum Chordata; class Chondrichthyes; order Squaliformes; family Squalidae; genus Squalus; species Squalus acanthias. The sequence continues at coordinate 142,202,091 of CM059425.1, read as the reverse complement.
AGTGTAGTCACTGTTGTAATGTTAGGAATGTAGCAGCAATATGTGCACAGCAAGGTCCCTGTAACAGCAATAAGATAATGACCAGATAATCTGTTTTTTACTGATGTTGGTTGAAGAATAAATATTGGCCACGATACCAGGCGAACTCCCCTGCTCTTCTTCAAAATAGTGCCATGGGATCTTTTACGTCCATTTGAGAGGGCCTCAGTTTAACGTCTCATCCGCATTGGAGTGTCAGACTACAACTTGTGCTCAAGGCTCTGGAGTGGGACTTGAACCCACAACCTTCAGACTCTGGAGGTGAGAGTGCTACTACTGAGCCATGGCTGACACATAACTGCACCCCCCCCCCCCACACCGCCACCGCCAAAAAGAAGAATCCAATGGCACAAACTTAAATATACTTCCTTTATATCAGTAAATGTGATGCTTGAACTTCTCAGCAAAATTAAACTGATGCAGCAATGTTCAGGATTGTATTAGATATATATCACTGAGAGATATAATACTGGTTTCAATAAAGTACAGGAATATTTTGTAAAGCATTTGCTCTACTTTTGATAACCCTAGGTTTCTGAATGTGGTTGGCCAACAAGACGTGCCCCAAGTCTGCAGAACTTGTACAATATTTGCAGGAACATGCACTTATGGTTGAAGCAAGATCAGAAGAATATTTGTGTTGTCCATTGCCTTGTAAGTAGTACCGAAATGTATTGTTATGATGCGCCAAAAGGCAAATTGATTGTTGGAAAGGGGGCATCCGAGAGGTGATCTTATAGAGGTATTTAAGATCGTTAAAGGAATAGAAAATTATTCTCTTATTACTTAAAATTAAACTGAGAGTAGGACAAGGGGACTCGGGCTCAAAATGGTAAAAGGTAAATTTAAGGCTCAGATCAAGAAGTAGTTCTTCGCACAAAGAGTGATTTGTTCTTTGATTGGACATCTAGACAGTAGTGGAGGCGAACACCCCTAAAATTGTTTAAGAAACAATTAGACATGACACTAGGGGACTGTAGTTTCTTTCTGTCTGGATGAATTCAGATGGGCTGATACTTTCCTCATCCATAACCGCAAGTATCTTTTACAGATTATACTGTGTGAAGATGTTTAATAAATGCAGTGCTGTTTTAGTACAGTGAATGCAACTTAATGAGCCTGTTGATGAAGACATAAAGAACTGACTTTAAGTGATCTCTTATCTTTAAAGACAGGGTCACACTACTGACATCACATTAAAAAAATTGTCAATACAAAATTATCTTCACCATTGTTTGATATTTGTTACTTTCATTTTTGTTAACAATTCCTATATATGTGTGATATAGTCAGGGATTCAAGAATAATCAGGTGGAATGCTCATAGCAAATGTATTTTAGTTTGATTATTTAATTCCTTTCTAAATTACTTTTGGAAAATAGAACAATCCAAAATAGGAACTGTAACTTCTCAGAGGAAGCTAATAACAATTTATGGCAACTTTAATTTCTGCATTGCTCCTCGTATGCAGGAAGACATCTCCTGTCTCAATATATACATTAAGGAGGACGTAACTAGATTCTGATCAGGTGGAAAAAAGGGTGAATGGGAGAAGCAATGGCATGGTTAAAGAGAAGGCTTGAAGCAGTTTTTAAAAGCAGGAAGGGAGGTGGGAAACCAGAGGGAATTGGGACGGGAAGATTCAGCGGACAGGAGCACAGTGGCTGAATAAGTGAGCACCAGCGGTGGAGTAGAGGAGCAGGAGAGGTCTAGTGTTAGAGGATTAAGGGTGCGTGTCGAATTAGTAAGGCAGGAGAAAATCACGAAGGTAGGGCAAGACAAGGCTGTGGAGAGATTTGAAAGTGAGAATGAGAATTTTGAAGTCTAAAGCTTAGAGAGGTTAGAGGTGATGAGAGTGCAGGACTTTGTGAGGATGCAGACTGTAGTGTTTTGAATGTATTGAAGTTTGTGGAGAACTGAGGCAGTGAGGCTGACTAGGAGACTGTTAGAGAAGTCGAGCCTTTAGGTCATGAAGGCTTGGTTTTGCTGATGGATGAAGATGATGGCAGATGTGGGTAGTGTTGTGGAGGTGGAAGGAAATGGCATTAGTTACAGAGAGGATGTGGGGGAGGAAGCTGGTTGATCAGTATGGCAAAGTTCTGCACTTTCTGACTCATCCTTGGCTGGCAATTGTGGAATTTGATGAGGTCCAAGCCAGGGGTATGCAGGTATTGAGCTGGAGCAAATTTAATGGAGGAGGCAGAATGGTCGAGCTGGGTGTCGTTTGCATACGTAGAAGCAAACCCCAGTTTATGGTACTGTTGGGGAATTGGTTGTGTAATGGGTTAGACACTGGGGTTTCTGAGACCTGGATTTGATACTATCCCTGGCCACTTGAAATTTGGGCAATCTCGACGCAGTTCCTAGTGGGACACAACATTGCTCCTAATTTGAAATTAATTTGCAATCTCACTCCAAGCTAGTAAGAGTTGTTGTTCTGGGATGTTATTGTGGGTGCTCTTATGAGTTGGGCATTAAGGCATGTTGATGGAATTAGGTAAATGGAGCTTTACTCTGCAGTTAATGCTGACATTGGGTAACACAGGTGGGAAAAGTGTTCCCATCCCCAGCATGACATCCTTTACTTTACATGAATTTTTGGCTCATGAAACATTTAATTAAAAATATAAAGGTGCTGTTACCTATAAATAAAAATATTGTCACCTCCAGCATTGACGTGTTTGACTCTCATTAGAGGTCCTGGGTTTGAATGCCAGCCTGTACTATATGTGATTGGCACTGGTTCTTAACTGGACTGCAAGATGCACTAGCACTAGCCCACCTTCTGTTGCATCTCCTTCACTTGCCCTTGAAGTAGGATTGGGAAGGCATTCACAAACACTGGTAGCAGCGATCGTTCTATTGTGTCAATAACTGTGTGCCTGAACTGGTGCGTCTGCCTACCCAGGTCAAAAAAAGTGCTCAACTGTTTATATTATTTACCTAGAGTTGGGTGGTATGCATATGTGGTTTTTTTTTCATACCTATGGACTTCTATTCAAATCTTTTACAACAGGATGGCCGAGCTGCATCTGCAGTGGTGGTCTGTTCTTTCCTGTGCTTTTGCCGTCTCTTCACCACTGCCGAAGCTGCAGTGTACATGTTCAGTATGAAGAGGTCACCACCTGGTATCTGGCCTTCTCACAAAAGGTACGATTCATTTGATTTTATAAGATAAAGCTGATAGGGACCGTGTTAAGCGCACCAAATATTGTTGAAAAGAGCAATATCATTAGGTTGTGTAGCTTGTTGATACACTAACTAGAACATAAGACAATTAACACTGCTTGTATGCCACTCTTAGTAATTGGGGAACGGGTTACTTGCCCTCTGTCTTTTCATGGGGAGAAGATATCTTCCAAAATGTGAAGAGAAAGGAAGAAATTCCAAGCTTGCTTGTTGTAAGTTCTGCTAATACAAACTGATAGTGTGAGGTTTATTTCACTATCTGCTGAAACTGCAACAAATCACAATTCAGGAAGTAGATAGCATGCCAATCAAAAGCAGGCAAAACATAAATTTAAAATACAAAGATACTAAGGTTAGACACTGACCTTTCACCTCGGGGATCTGGAATTAAACTCAGCCTAGACTGAGAGATGAAAGTCTCCTCTGGCTGTACAGAGAATGTCCAATTGAGAGTTTGGGGAGAGTAGAGGGAACTTTATTCTGCATTTGGTTGTCCAACACCTGACCTGGGAATGCCTGATGTGGCCATTGTGTGCCTGAAATGGAAAGTGTTCCATTTCCCATTACTTACATCTGTTACTTAATGAACACAAAAATAAATACCAAGAATGTATAGAAAAACAGCAAAAGATAAAAGAAGAATTATCACTTATTTTGTAGGATCTCACAGAATCTGATATAATCTTTGATTTTAGCTGTGCTTTTATATCTAGTCAAAGATGAATGAGACTCCCCACAGTGTGGTAGGATACTAATTCATATCTTTCATTCTAACTCTTCAAGATGTGTTGTTTGGTCTCAGCTGGGCCATCAAAGGGTGGATTGATGATGCTTTATCACAGGGAGGGAGGCCACCTTAGTTGACAGGCACGGTGTGTCACTGGCTATAGGACAGATGGCTGTTCGCTCGACTGGGGGATAACGCAAAGCTTGGAGCAAATAGCTTAGAATAGAAGGGACTTCCCACTGGTTTGTTTTGTGCTGCACGCTCACAAAATGTCAGTACAAAATGTTTACTCATTACTAAATTATGACCACCTAGTTTAGCATAAATTTTCGATTGGTTGAAACCATCCATGCATTCTTGCAAGCCCAGAATATAACTTATCATAGGGACACAGAAATTAATTAGCCCATTAATAAACTCAGTTTACAAATAGATTTTTATTAAAGTGACCATTTCAAACCCTTATCAAAAAATATTAAAACTTATTATCGTGTGCATACAGGTTAAACTAGTAAACAAATAGAATTATTTATAGAAGCGAGGAGTGTAGGTGAAGTATTGAACAGTCCAATACAGTAATAGACATCTAGAAGCAGCTCACAAAGGTGATATTCAAACAACTAAGTCAGACAAGATCTTTGAATTCTTTTTAAAGAACCTAAGAGGAAGTACTTCTCAAAGAAATAAGGAAGTTTGTTCAGTGAAAACCAAATCTAGTCTTTTGTATGAATTATGTAAATGTAGTGTCAGCCACAAGAGCTTAATTCATCTGGTGCACCACGGCAAGAGAAACTGAACTGAATCACAGCAAGCAGTCCTGTAACATTTATGTCTAATTCCTAAAAGCAGTTTCCTTTCTGATAATTCTCAGCAGCCTGTCCTGATGAGATTACAGGATGAATACACTGTTCACAAAACAACTCAGTAAGGTAACAGTACGGCAAATCCCAGAGCCCCTCCCTTCAGGAGATTACTGAGAGACCGAACCCTGGCTTGTCCACCTCAGTTATCAGGTGGTACAAATAGTCCTTCCCCTGCAGTGCAGCCAAAGCTCAAGCCTCACTGAGTGCTCCCAGACCCCAGGTCTCCCAGATGTCTTCCCTCATGAGGTCTGCCAGACTTTAACCTTTCTCCACCCCCAGGCTCAGATCCTCTGCACCCACTGATTCCTCCACGTGCCAACCCTGGGACCCTCTATTCCCTACCTCCTCCCAGCCTGACTTCCCAATATCCCACTTGTTGTTTCACTTGCATGTACTCACCACCACTTGTAGAGCCTCTCCCTCCCTGATCCCACCGCCTGTCTCCACTCTGGTAGATCGTGTTGCTGCTTTCCCTGGGTATGAAAGGTTTAAAAAATCAGTGCATAGGTGAAGCAACATGTGTGAGAGCCATAAAGATGGATTGGAAAATAAATGGGAGAGCAGACATAACACAGTAAAGACATAAAAGCAGTGAGAAAAATATTCGTAGACAGCTGGCACAATGAAAAAAGCATCAGAAGCATTGAGAGTTGCTGGCAAACACAGGCACAGAATGAGAGAGAAGGAAGAATGAAGCATAGATGCAGGAAATTAGAGAATTATGTTTTTATTTTTTCTCTAGGAGCAATTGCACAAGAGATTTAACTGTATTATTTAGTAAAACATTGTGCGGCACTTAGTTTTAATACCCCTCTCGTGAGAAAATGGAATCCCCTCTGATTGACCAGAAGCAAAACCATTTGTCTGTGTTTTATTGAAATACCTGACACACAATTTTAGTTGCAGTAATAACTGTAACTACTGAGTATGAACAAGGCCTTGGACAAGCTCGGTGAAGGTTGAACATTCAGATTGACCAGTCTGAAATTTTACTGGCAAAGTACACTGTGTTCAGTTCCAAGCGGTGGTATACATTAACAGAGGTGCTCTATATGTTTACATATATAATTTACTATTATGCTACTAGATATTTGTACCTTTTCCCTTGTGTTTATAGGTATGTGGAATACATGTGTGACATGATGGCTGAAGAGCCTATAATCCCCCACAACAAACCCATCATGATCAAGTCAATTGTGATGACACCTGTTCCTTTATTTAATAAACAACGCAATGCTTGCCGCCCGTTCTGCGAGATATACGTGGGTGATGATCGAGTAATGACCACTTCTGAAGAATATGATAAATTAAGGTAAATACTGTTCTAGTTGTCTACAGTTTATTAGCACAGTCTCTGCACTCATGTGATCTCTGTTTCAATCCAGCTGGACTGATGGGATGAAAGTCTCATCTCTCTACTGGCCAAAAGGGATGAATCAGCCACTTTGCAGGGTTTGTCAGGACAAAACTATCCATAATTTTGCACTAAATTGGCAAACTCACTCAGCTATAACTTGGTTAGTGTAGGAAGTGCTGCTAAATCACACTGATGTGACTGACAGAACAACAGTTATGTGCACTGCTTGGTAACGCACTGCTCCATACTGATCAAACCTAGTTCATTGACCACATCTTCAGTTACCTGTCCTCCCCTTTTTTTCTCCCAAATTCTGCTCAGTGACAGTTAACCCCCTTCCCCCCCCGGCCACCCCCACCCTTCCTGATTGTGAAGTACCTTGGGATGTTTCACTATATTAAAGGTTATATATAAATGTAAGTTGTCACGTTGAGTCGGCTTAAATCCACTAGGCAATGGTATGGCGGCAACTGTTGGCCTTAGTGTACACGAACTGAAAAGGGGAAAGATTGGCTCAGGTTTTCTAGGCCTGATCACTATCTAACATCTGCCCTAGGAAGTGCATATGTATGAATACCAGATGAGAACAGTTTTGGGCTTGGTTGTGATGGCACTATGGTGGAACAGCCCACCAACACTACAAACCCTAATGTTATTTTTCATGCTTGGACAATGCAGCCTATGATATAAATCAAAATACCATTGAGGCATTGGATTTGTTGATCTGTTTAACATGAAAAATGCTGATCTCAAACGATTTGTGATAGAGGATTTTTTTTACTAGTATTTAGATAGTACCTTATTTTATTGTGGGTGAAGGATTATCGGGCATCTTTTTCTTTCAGGGAATTTAAAATGGAAGATGGCAAAGCAGTAATTCCACTGGGTTTAAGTGTTCAAGGAGATATCCTAATTGTGATCTTTCATGCCAGATCAACACTTGGAGGAAGACTACAGGCAAAGGTACAGAAAAACTAAACAATTGTTCTTGATTCAGTTATTCTGGTAGTGCTGAATTAACATATTTGTTACCTCTGCAAACTGATTTAACTTGATAAGAGGATGCACTGGGAAGAGAAGATGGACAAGTAGGAATTGCTTTAATGGATATATTTTTTCATAGGGTCTTGGTTTCCTGTAAGATGTGTTGGAGGTGCAGCATTTCATAACCAGCCACTTTCATAAATGTTAATAGATTTTTTAAATAGTGCATACTTTTCCATGATGATTGAGGTAATGGGCTAATAAATCTGAGTGCTACCTGTCAGAATTTGAATGATTGCAAGAGATATGAAAACATTGACTGACCATTTTTTTTTTTTAGATGACTTCAATGAAGATGTTCCAGATTCAGTTCCACACTGGATTTGTGCCCAGGAATGCTACCTTGGTCAAATTTGCAAAGTAAGTCTTTTTAAATTTATTCTCTTGTAAGTACACATAAATGTAATGTGTGTAGCTGCTGTATTCACTTTTTCACATCTCAAAGATGTGATTAATTTGTATTTGAAGTTTTCCCCCCCCTAGTTGGATCATTTACAGAGAGTCCAATTTAAATAATTTATTTTTCTCCCTCAGCATAGCATTTGAATGATAGATTATTTTGGCTAATGCAATCTGTTCTTAATTAATATTGGTTTTAAAATGTCAAAAAGAATACATTTTTGTCTTTTCGTTGTTGCCGATATTCAGAGAAATGTCCTGTTGCTGTTGGTCTTTATGCTCAGATGATAAACGTCTCAAAATTGGTTCAGAGTTCAATCCAGAGGTCTCAGTGACCCATTACTCTTTAAGATAGTGGTCAAATATCCAAACATTATGGATTAGAGACACTTGTCTGCCTTATATAATTTACAAACTTGAAGTAAGCAGTTTTGTTTTACTGTAATTCAGTATATGTAAGAGTATATGCAGTACGAGCTCAGTGGGATTGTATGTCCCAGTATCAGGAAAACTGAGATCAGAACAAAGCTGAATGGAAGGTTTGGTTTAATTGTAAAATGATTCTGATGAAATTGTGATTCTGTGTTGTAGATATGATCTTGATGCATGTGACATCCAGGAGAAATATCCAGATCTCTTCCAGGTAACTCTGGAAGTAGAGGTGGAGCCTCGAGACAGCGCCAGCAGTAATATGCCACCGTGGGAAAACTTTATGACAAAGGGACTGAATCCCAAGATTCTCTTCTCTAGCCGAGAAGAACAGCAAGAGATGCTATCTAAATTTGGTATGTTTTAGAGACCCTAACCAGTATGTGCAGCTCAGAGAAAAGAATTTATGTAACTGCTTATGTAAGAGCAAAGAATATGGGGTAAGAATGAGGAGAGGGAGGATTATAGAAAGCAACAAAAAAAATCCAAGAAAATTATAATGAGGGCGAAAAAGCGAGTATGAAAAACGCCTTGCGGATGATATCAAGAATACGAGCAAAGGTACATCAAGAAAACAGGATACCAAAAGTACTAAATATTTTATTTTGGTCTTCACAGCAGAGAAGTAGGACACAGAAACCAGAAGTACAGGGACTTGGTGAAAGAGAGAAAGTTACTTGAATTATATAAAACAGAAACATTTAAATGTTTAAATTAATGGTATTAAAGTTGGATAAATCTCCAGGCCCCAGACTGTTTCTTCCCAAGGGTATTAAAAGAAATAGGTGAGCAAATCGGAAATGCAATAGTTATAATCTTCCACAGCTGACTTCTATCTTTTTGGGAGAAGACTGAAAAGCTCTGTAGCAATACGAGGCCACTTCCAACCAACGCAGTAGTTTAATTTACATGGAATGTATGATTGAATAGAACACAGGATATTCCAATGAGATCTATCTATTTCTTTTTGCTCCTTCTACCATGACGAATAACAAAATATGCAACCTTGCCCTATTATAGGCTGAACACACTTCACGGGCTGGATTTTGATACTGGGGCGGGTTGGGGTCGTGTCATCCACTTTTCGTGTTATCCACCCGACTGCAATTGGATGTGGGAGATTGATGCGATTTTCACCTAATTGGGCAATTGAGTTCCAGCATGTGGGAACCCATGACCCAATTAGTGTTTTCAGTCTGAAAGTCGCCTCTGATGATGTCATCATTACTGCTGCATTGAAGGTCTTCAGAGACTGCCTGGCCTTTGCTGTGAGAGGACCTGAAGGCAAAATGAGCAGCAGCAGCCCTAGGTCTGCTCCCAGATATTTTTCTTCCTCCTCCTACTACTACTCTGTTGTAATAGTGCACCTGCAGCTGATAGTCAGCTTTCGAAATGTGTTACCGCCAGGTTTCACATTCGTGGTTCAGAACAGGCGTGCTTCACGTAGAACAAGGATTAAAATCACAAAGGCCTTTCAAAATGGCATTATAGAGCCAATTTAGTGCTTGTTAAGGGCCTTAACAGCCTATCCCGCCTCTTAAAGGCGGGACGGAGTCGGCAGCACGGTGGCATAGTGGTTAGCACTGGTGCCTCACAGCGCCAGAGACCCGGGTTCGAATCTGACCTCGGGTGACTGTCTGTGTGGAGTTTGCACATTCTCCCCGTGTCTGCGTGGGTTTCCTCCGGGTGCTCCGGTTTCCTCCCACAGTCCAAAAATGTGCGGGTAAGGTTGATTTGGCTATGATAAATTGACCCTTAGTGTTAGGGGGGGATTAAATATGTGGGGTTATGGGGATAGGATGGGATATGTTAGGGGGAATTAAATACGTGGGGTTACGGGGGTAGGGTGGGATATGTGTACTGTGGGGATTAAAGCAGGGACAGGGTACTGGATTTGGATGATCAGCCATGATCGTATTGAATGGTGGAGCAGGCTCGACGGGCCGAATGGCCTACTCCTGCTCCTAGATTCTATGTTTCTATGTTTCTATGGGACCAGCAGACACGATTTAATGAAAATTGCGTGGAGGTGGGATGGAGGCAGACTTGTGCTCGCCTGCCAGTTTTTGCAATTTTAACCCCCCACACGCCTCCAAACCCGCCTCCACGGGTCAATGAAAATCCAGCCCCACAAGTCAGCAGTCCCTACAGTAATTGCCAATATCATTTTCTTTTTCAGGCTACATGCATTCATGCCTTAGCTTGTGGACTTGTAGCCTCCCTTACTGCCTGGAGGGAAAGCAAGACCTTTCTGGCTGACTCGGACTACCTAGACTGATTTCTTCAGAGAGTGATAGAATGATAAAAGCTGACCTCTGACCCCTTCCTCAGCTCTCTGTGTGGAGGATTGGCTTGCAAAGTTACATGAAAAACCCTCTCCCTTGGTGTGAGGAGCTCATGGTACCTCCAAAGCCTGTCAGCTAAAGCCACCACGCTGGGTGTATTGAATGAAAACCCATTCTATCCCGACGATGCGAGCTCAAAGGCTTCCCATTGTCTCAAAATTAATGTGTATATAAAAGTAAACGGTTTTAATGGCTATCTCATTTCCCCTTGGGATAGCACATGGACATTCCCAACCAACCAATATTCAGTGTCTACAGATTTTTTACTATCAAGTCAGAAGCTAATACTGGATCTTTGGGAATTTAATTAGCCCTTTGTAAACTGAGCTTAACTTTGTATCAGTAACGTAAAATAAACTAAACCAAAAATTCCCCCTAAATCAAATCAATAAAAATCCCACTATGTTACAAAGGGAGTATGTCCAAGTGTGCAGTTGATACTAAGATAGGAATTGAGAGGAAGAGAGCAGAAGAATGCAATAGAACATGGATTAAGCGAGCAGGCAGAACCATGGCAGATGCAGTTCAAAGTTAAGTATGAGGTAATGCGCGTTAGATGCAAGAGTGGCAGATGGGAGTTACAATCTAAATCAGGAAGCTCTGTAGACACTTGTTTGACATAAAGGTTTCAAATTAGGCAGGTTCATAAAGGAACTGACTGCTTCAATGTAAACAGTTTCAGAAGCTGTAGTCTCCGAGCTGCTAACATTAGGGAGCTGTTAAGAGTGATATTTGTGCTCAGTAAGAGTGACGCGTATTGTAATTCTGTTTATATATGACATACTGTATATCTGAATAGTGTACATTTCAAACCACAGTGAGTGATTCCCTCGTAGTGAGTGACCATTAGCAGGTCTGGTGACATACACAAATCTTTGAAGGTGGCAGGACAAGTTGATGAGGCTGTTTTTAAAAAAAAATACAGACTTTATAAATGGAGTACAAAAACTAGGAAGTTATGTTAAACCTTTAGAAATCATCGGCTGGAGTATTCCAATTCTGGCCACCACACTTTAGGAAAGATATCAAGGCTTTGGAGAAGGTGCAGAGGAGATTTACTATAATGGTATCGGGGATGAGGGACTTCAATTATGTGGAGAGACGAGAGAAGCTGGGATTGTTCTCCTTGGAGCAGGGAACATTAAGGGGAGATTTAATAGAGGTGTTCAAAATTATGAAGAGTTTTGATAAATTAAATAAGGAGAAACTGTTTCTAATGGCAGGAGGGTCGGTAACCAGAAGAGACAGATTTAAGATAATTGGCAAAAGAACTGGGGGGAGATGAAGAGAAATTGTTTTACACAGTGAGTTGTTACGATCTGGCATGCACTACCTGAAAAGGTAGTGGAAACAGATTCAGTAGTAACTTTCAAAAGAGAATTGTATATATACTTGAAAAGGAAGAATTTGCAGGGCTATGGGGAAAGAGCAGGAAAGTGGGACTAATTGGATAGCTGTTTCATAGAGCTGGCACAGGCACGCTGGGCCGAATGGCCTCCTGTGTTGTATGATTCTATGGTGGCTGGGGAGGAAAATATAATTCTTTTTTCTGAGAGCTGAGCTGTGTGTATCAGCTCAAAGAATTAATTCCTCCCTGTTTTCTGGTCCCTCACTCACTCATGCCAGCACTTTGCAAAGCATCAGAATCTTCTGTTAATATCTCATTTATACTTCCAGTGATCAGTTATTCCACCCCTCCCTGTTTCCCTACTCCTTCTGTATCTATAGACATATTTGATGTAAGCATGAATTCTAGGCAATGAAATATGGATCAACAATTTATGTGTAAGAAACTATTTTGGGCAGAGAGTGAAAAGTTTTGCACGCCCTCTGTTCCAGGCACTGTTTCTCTAGAGCTTGCAGGTGCACGTGTATTAATGCTTATTAGTAACCCACTTAACTATTGCATTAGATTTTGTTAATCTTTGTATTATATAGGTGAGAATAAGTTTGTGCAGTACAAAGAACTTCCTCAGTGAAGGCATCTAGTTTGGTTTGTTTTTTGAATTTTACTGTGCTGCCACTCTCGAGGGCCAATGTTTATTGGGTAGTAACGGTGAAGTGTGAAATTATGCCTAATATTCAGGAAAACCCGTTGACGTAGAGAAAAAATATAACTTGAGAAAGTTCCGAAATTTATAAATGTTTTTCTCACCATATAAAGGAAAGCCTGAACTACCCAGACAACCAGGGTCAACAGCACAGTACGATGCAGAGACCCCGAAATCGGACCACGCTTCAGAGAATACAAGTGAAGATGAGGCATCGCATCAGAACAGTGACACCTCCAACAGTTTTTTTGAAACACTAAATTGGGAAGGTGAGTGTTGCTTGATGAATTGCTCAGATTTCAGCTAGTGCAGTGTATGGAGGTTTCATTTTATTAATAATTCCTTGATTGTTGTTTCACGTGGGTATTTATTAAAAAAAAGTTCCACTGCATATGATAAAAGGAGCAAGACCTTGCAGTTAACTAACTTAATCAGAAGTTGAGTATGCTTACTGTCAAATTCACAAATAAGTAAAACTACTAAGTTATTAGTTTTACCATCTCGTGGAGAAATATTGGACTAACTTCACCATCTTATATAAATGTAGTGCACGCATTTATATTGACCTAATCCTCACTGAACTATTTTTCAACCATTCTGGTTAGTTAGCCATCTGAATACATGTGTTGGAGTGTGTTTGAAATTAGTTAAACCTGTAGTTAAAACTATGTTCTTACACAGAAACGTTGGAAAAACAATAAAGACGTAAATAATTATTTCACTGCTGAAAATTAAGCAGGCACTTTTCCAAGTGATATTATTAAGGATGTAGAATGTCTGAAGTTATTCTATGTTAAACACCATTGATTAATCTGAATTTGTGGACTGCTTGAATTTGATTGTGGGGAGGTTAACATTTATTTTTCATAACTTGGGTCTGCCAGCAGCATAGCATCCTCTTTACTTTTAGCCTGCTTATTTTTTTTGTTTTTGTTTCAAGCTATAGTGTAACTACGTTTCCAGAAACTTTTTTTTCATTATTGCTTTCTGCTTTGAACCCCCGCCCCAAACACCACCAACTTTCAACTCTCACTTCTCTCCTGGACACACAGACTGTTGGCTGAACCATTGAGGAAACACACCGAAGGGTTTTTTGTCGAAGATTGCCCAGTTGGGTCAGTGCACTACCTGGTGTGATACTAAGCAATACAGACCAGGAAGGTTGCAGCCATGATCCCTGATCTGTGCTGAGTTAGCTGGCCTCGGCTGGTGGAAGCACTACAGTTGAACTTGATGTTCCTGGGCGATGGAGGGGGAAAATAAATTCAGAGTTTCCCGTGCTGTTCTCCAGTGTTTTCTGCTGGAACGTGCTTGTGTTTGGTCACCAGCTGAAGATAGATTTAGCTGTGATGGCCGTCATGGTCAAATGGCCCACCGATTTACTGATCAAGCTGACGTGAAATATAGCGAGTTGGTGAGATAGCAGAGAGCCATTGCCCTTGAAACAATAACCTGGTATAAGTGGAAAAAAATAAAATTTGCACGTAGTGATTTTAATGGCTTGTGTGAATCTTGTCAGTTTAGGCCTGACACTTTGTTTGTTCATCAGAAGGAAAAGAGGACTCCAGGGCTGCTGAAGGACAGTCTCCAGATGAAGGTCATACAGGCTTGGTGAATGAAAGCGGGCCATCAGATGATGAGTTTGCTGCTTTTTCCAGTGAGCGCAGCACAGTGAAAGTTGATGAGCCAGAAAGCCCAACTCAGCCAGAACAAACGGACACTGTGAACTTTTTCTTTGAAGCAGATTTTGAAGGACCAGATGAGAGAGCCACAGAATCTCCTCCCGAGGACAGTGTGGATTTACTTGGACTGAATAGCGATGTCCAGTCTGACATTGCTCCTCCTGCAGCGGAAATGAAGAGTTCGTCTAGCAATGCTGATCTGCTGAACGATTTGTTTGCTGGAGGTCCACCAGAAATGCAGCAGGAACCCTCAGCTGACCTTATTGGGGGAGGGGATGATTTCTTCTTCAGTGTGGCACCTCCACCGCCAGTGGAACCAGTTCCTGTACCTCCTGCAGTGCATACTTCAGCGGGTAGGTATTACTACTAGATGGATAATCACTCACGACTACCGGATAACTAGAACTGTCAATATAGGAAGCCTTTTTGTTAAATTGGGAAGTTTTGATTGGTCTAGAGATTAAACAGAAAAGGTGCCTTTGTGTCTGGAGGTGTAGTGAATGAGGAAAATATTTTCACGTCTGCCCTGCCTCCCCTCAAAAGTTTTGCTTACGAGTAATACTATGTACATCACCTTCTGTTAGTATGAACTGTAGACTTATCCATGGTCACTGTTTCACTAGTGGTTAGTTGGAGGTGGATTTCAAAATGGTTGAGCTGATGTATCTGTTCCTCTTCCACCCCCTTCACAAACTGGAATCCTTTGCCTCTAGGTAGCACTCTAGGTGCTGGTGCAGCAAATTGCTCATAAACTCACTCCACCAAGGCAAGTAGGCTGGAGTGTCGAGCAGCCCTGGGGTTTGAACACGTGACCTGGTTCAGAAGAGAGTATGATTGAATTTGCCAAACTGCCTCTGTAAGCTTCATGCTTGTTTTGGAAAGTACGTTATAAAGAAAACAGGGGGCTCCAATCTGAGAACGGCACATTGTGAAACAGTGTGAGACTGCACACTGCGTAACAAATAGAAGCTATGATATTCGTCTAAGTCGTATAGTATTGTTCAGTACAGTAAACTACTGTCTGTCAAATCACATGGTTTTATTAGAGGACCCTGCCAATCATCAGTTCCGTCATGACATGATCATTAAAAAAAAAAAAACTTTAATCCGTAAAAAATTGCTGTATTTCTTTCTATATGGCATAATGTGTTATGGGGCAGTAATGCATTTAATGCTTGAGCTGATAATGTGTCTTAGCTTCACTATTGTGGTTTGCAACATCATTTCAGTCCCTACCGCCTTGTAACAGTGCATATTTAAAGGGAGCGAATTAAGGTTTAGCATCTTGATTTTAATTCTGATGATTATAGTTCTGTTCAAGTGTATTACATTAAGGTATGCCAGTCTAATTTTTATGGGGGATGGGGAACTTTTTAAACTCTGTGTCATGTGCATAGTTGTCATTTTTCTCGTGGCCCTAGTTGCTATCAGTGGAGTAGGAAATGGTGTCGACAAAATAGTGAAGTTTCTTTTTGAAAGGATAGGAAACCAGAACTAGTAATTAACATTTTAAAAGCTGTGCATGAATCAGGAATTGTTTACATTGGGAGTAAATAGAAAATGACTTTGCATATTGGGCTGTGTTGGTCATTGGAGAGTTGAAACTGCTCCGTCTAATTCCATTTCGATAATTAGTCATCCACAAAGGTTCTTGCAGTGTGGTATCAAATGTCTCCTTTAAATGTTTGGAATCTATAATTTCAGACCAGGTGGAATTGTTCAGAAGAAACTCAGTACCCTTTCAAACCTTCTGTTCCTATTCCTTTAATGGCTGCCTGATTAGTTGCCCCATTAAGGAGGGTACTCAAATCCCTAATGCTCACTTCCATTATCTACTTTAATTTGAGGCTATTATCCATTTTACATCCCCTTAAATCAACAAACAGAAGCTGAAGTATAAGGGTATTGGCACCTTTTCACACTCAGCTGTTATTCTGAAACATTAATCATGCTAAATGATCTTAATACTGTAGATGAGTTTGTAAGTACGCCAAGCTGATTGACAACTCGACTCACGCTAAAGTAAAGTTTCTCCCCAGTCAGCTTCTCACTTTTCGGTAGAACTTAAGATTTATGTAAGTCAATAATGTGCACTGTGCATTTTTCGTTGATTGTTGACTGATAACAGACACTCTGATAAAATGGTTTTATTTGCCTGTTAACTTTTTTCTCAGCAGACTCCTTTGATCCATTTGGAGCAGCAACTTCAACAGACAAGCCTGATCAAAGTGAGCCAGATTTATTTGGACAGTTTTTCAGTCCTAATGCCCCTGCTTTTTCATCCACAAATGGTATCCCTCATCCATCCTCGAGCTCAGATTTCTTCAGTATAGGTAAGGTTGTCTCAATACAGCTTAATTCTTCCTCCATTGTTTGTCTTCCACTTACGTTATTCAATAGAGGGACTGTGCCCACACATCATACCTGGTTGTCTGCCTTCTCTCCAGACTTCAAATCTTGTATTAGTTCTGAGTTTCTTGCCCGCCCCTGTTTAATGTTAAAGAGCATTTTTCTTTCCACTAGGGAAACAGCGATGAAAGATTTTGTGAAATCAAAATACTGCTCAAAAAAAAATTTGCTCAAAACATTGTATGTAACATGTGTTCACTTGAAGAATATTTAAAGCAGTTTCAACGTTTTTCTGAGTAGCAAAGAAAGTGTTCTTTAAATTTCACATTTTGCGGGGTTACAGAGTACGCTGTGGATCTGTTGCTACATTGATTGCAAATTAAAGAGATCAGTATTGTCAAATGTACATTTGCTTGAACCAGGACAGAAATTTGTTCTTAGCAGTGTATAGTTAGTACAAATTTAATTAACTGTCTTGACAGAAAATAATCATCAGGGGCTAGTTTAAAAAACAAAACAAGTGTTTATAAACAGACAAAAACCATTTCAATTGTATTGCCACCAATAACAGAATAGATTCAACTTATCCTCTAGGAAGCTAGGAGTAAGAGTAGGCCATTCAGTCCCTCGAGCCTGTTCTACCATTCAGTTAGATCATGGCTGATATGTATTCAACCCCATTTACCCGCCTTTGATCCATATCCCTTGATACCCTTACCTAACACAAATTTACTACCCTTGTGTGAAGAAGTGCTTACTGATTTCACTCCTGAATGGCCTGGCTCTAATTTTAAGATTATGCCCTCTTGTTCGGGATTCCTCAATCTTCTATACTCAAGGGAATACAAGTCAAGTTCATGCAACCTGTCCTCTTAATTTAACCCTTTTAACCATGGTATCATCTCTAACTTCAGTGTGCCGCACAGTTCCTTCACTTAGCGTACAGTACTGTACCCAGTTAGGGTAAGGTTTCTGGATTGCTGCATGTATTTAAATACTATAATTCTTGTCACAATCCACTTGGATTCCCATTCAATAAATATTACTTGTACTATTCAATCTTTTATTTCGTTTATAATTTGCTGCTGTTCAAAGTAATTGGTTGCTTACCCAAAGTTGCATTCAGAAAAATCCGTAGAACCTCAAACAAGTCTTCATTGTCTTTCTGAGGGGCCTCACGTAGTGTGTTTTTTTTTGTTGCTTTCCCTTGACCGTTTGCAAAAGCATATTTTGAAACAAGTAAAAATGCATCATTTTTATGTAATAAAGTGCAGTGGAGCATTAAAATTCACACCCTCCGTGTAGACGGAATACAGTTCTAAAAATAGCCTTTGTAGCGAGGCCTTGCTGTAATTCACTGAATATTCGATTGTTGTTTTGGGTGTAAATGATCATAGTGATTTTTAGTATCCTGAGTATTTTAACGATTCTGGGAAAATTGTGCTTTCTTCCAGGGAATGCACCATCTGAGTCATCAAAAGTACCGTCCTCCGCCAGTCAACCGGACCTGATGAGTGGCTGGGATGCGTGGGCCTCCAGCAGCAATACAGTTCCACAACAGAATAACAAGGCGGTGTTTGGAGCTACAGCACAAAGTAACACATGCTTGTTTTAAAATATGTTTTCAGTAAAACTGCTGCTTCTTGGCTGCATATGGTCATACTTATAAAATAAAACCTGAGATGTGGTATCATTGTTTTGAAAATGCATAACTTGAATTGGAACCTCATTTGTCAGCCTTGGGATCAAGGATTTTGAGACTTGTCAGCCAGAGACCTAGATTGAGTAAAACAATCTGCTTGAACCTGCAGATCTTGTAGCTGACTGAGCTATTTAGTCACATTAAGGTTAAATATACACCACCAGCTTTCTGGTTATAATAGAAAGAAAATAAAGTACTTGCATTTATATAGCGCCTTTCATGACCTCAGAATATCCCAAAGCATTTTACAGCCAATTAAGTACTTTTGAAGTGTAGTCACTGTTGTAATGTAGGAAATGTGGCAGCCAATTTGGACATAGTAAGGTCCCACAAATAGCAATGAAATAAATGACCAGACCATCTGTTTTTAGTGATGTTGGCTGAAGGATAAATGTTGGCCAGGACACCGGGAGAATCCCCTGCTCTTCTTCGAATAGTGTCATGGGATCTTTTATGTCCACCTGAGAGGGCAGATGGGGCCTCAGTTTAACGTCTCATCCAAAAGATGGATAATGTAAATATGTGGCCAATATGCCCTAGAGGAAGAGATAGACAAGGAACCTGTCTCTCCTGACTGTGTGGAATAAACCCCAGAATATTGGTAGAAACAACAAACTTTACTAATATGTGCACAAGTGTATTGACTTTTCGCTCTGTGATTTGTAGATATACATATACATCTGTGTACCTATTTATACGCCACAGTGAAACAAGTACCATTCATAGAATACCTCAGCAATGAACACTTCTTTTTAAAATAAAGCATTTTTGCTAATATGATGAATTTGCATTAATATTATATTGGCCATTTTGTGCCATGTTAATTTTGATTATACAAATATATAGTTTATTGAAGAAGATCTGTTCTGTGTTTGGCCTGCAGGATAATGTAATATAAATTGTACCATTATTGTCCTTGTATGATATATTGCTACTGGCCTGTAAATAACTTGTGCTGGGTCATTTCCAATGCAGATTCAACTTTTACTTCAACATCTGGTGCTGCCTCCGGTCCTCCTTCAGGTATATCGTTCAGTCAGTCAAAGTCGCAGAGCTTCGATCCGTTTGCTGACATCGGTAACCTTGGTTCTAGTTTACCAGGTAATGTTATAAAGCCATTAATACAGAGCCTGCATTTCATCTTGGATCCAGTTACTAAAATAATTCTTGTTGCCTTTGGGGCCTTGCATTTATTCATTCATAGTTGACATGTTAAGAGTGATGTAAAGCAAGCGCCTTACAATGAAACTGGTATTGATGAGACTGATCTGTTTATAGGATGATCACAGATTTTATTTCCCTTTGTTCAGATGCATCTTGAGTTTTGATGATGTTCTAAACCAGGGTGTCCAAACTACAGCCATTGGGCCACGTGACTCACGGAACCTGGCAGTATGGCCCAGGCAACTCTATGCGTTTGTGCTTGTATTTCTATATTATTTACACACACATAATCTGCGGCACAAAAACGGGCCCTTCGGCCCAACTGATTTATGCCGGTGTTTTACTCCACTCGGGCTTCTCCCACTCTGATTACCCTTTCCCACATTGCCCAGTATCCCTCTATGCCCTTCTCCCTCGCGTTTGCATGAAATGTTCCCTTAAAGGTGTCAATGCTGTCTGCTTCAACCACTCCATGTGGTAGCGAGTTTCACATGATCACCACTCTCTGTGTAAAGAAATGATTAAAATATTACATGTTTGAATTTTGTGGAGCTGGAGGTATGGAAAGAGTGGTTCTTAACTCTTGCTTCACTGTTGGAAAAATCTGAAATCAGAACCATTAAGATCCATTACCTTAAGCTTGAAATATATGCAGATTATTGGGACTATTGATTGAACCTTTATTCGTAGACCTCGACATCCATAGTATGCTCCAAAGTGACCCACAAAGGCAAAAAGATTGGACACTCCCATTCTAAACTTGGTAAACTGTTTGAGTTTCTCTGTAATGCGTTCCCAGACATGTTTACTATATTAATTGTAATGTCTGTGTTTTATTGAGCTACTCTTCCATTGCTGTTATGGCGACTGAATTTTGCCATGCAACTCTACATCATTATTTTACAAAATGTTTATGAAGAACCAGGGTTATAATAAGTGGAAGGCTTGGTTTCAACAACAAATTGCATTTATATAGCGCCTTTAACATAGTAAAACATCCCAAGGCATGTCACAGGAGCATAATCAGACAAACATTAACACTGAGCCAAAGAAGTAGACATTAGGACAGGTGACCAAAAGCTTGTTCAAAGAGGTAGGATCTAAGGAAGCTCCTAAAGAAGGATAGAGGTAGAGAGGCGGAGCGGTTTAGGGAGGGAATTCCAGAGCTCGGGGCCGAGACAGCTGAAGGCACGGCCGCCAATGGTGGGGCGAAAGAAGTCGGGGATGCCCAAGAGACCAGAGTTGGAGGAACGCAGAGTTCTCGGAGGATTGTAGGGCTGGAAGAGGTTACAGAGATAGGGAGGGGGCGAGGCCATGGAGGAATTTGAACATGAGGATGAGAATTATAAATTCGAGGCATTGGTAGACCGGGAGCCAATGTAAGTCAGTGAGCACAGGGGTGATGGGTGAAAGGGACTTGATGCAAGTTAGGATGCAGCAGAGTTTTGGGTGAGCTCAAGTTTATGGAGGGAATGTACTGTTTTACAAGGTGTAATACTTGCCACTTACATAGTTACATAATTGCATTGTAGTTACAGCACAGAAACAGGCCATTCGCCAATGTTTATGCTCCACACGAGTCTCCTCCCACCCTTTCTCATCTAACTCCATCAACATATTCTTCTATTCCTTTCTCCCTTGTGTGTTTATCTAGCTTCCCCTTAAATGCATCTATGCTATTTGCCTCAACTGCTCCTTGTAGCGAGTTCCACGTTCTAACCTCTCTCTGGGTAAAGTTTCTCCTGAATTCCCCATTGAATTTATTAGTGACTATCTTATATTTATGGCCCCTAGTTCTGGTTGCCCCCGCAAGTGGAAACATATTCTCTATGTCTGCCCTATCAAACCCTTTCAGGTCACCCCTCAGTCTTCTCTTTTCTGGAAAAAAGTGCTCCAACCTGTTCAATCTTTCCTTATGGGTATATCCTCTCAGTTCTGGTGGTATTCTAGTAAATTTTCTTGTTACCTCTCCAGTGCCTCTAAATCCTTTTTATAATATGGAGACTAGAACTGTTCACAGTACTCACAAGTGTGGTGTAACCAAGGTTCTATACAAGTTTAATATAACTTTTCTGCTTTTCAATTCTGTCCCTCTAGAAATGAACCCCAGCGTTTGGTTTGCTTTTTTTATGGCCTTAAGTGATTAGTATATCTGTATCCCCAGATGCCTCTGTTCCTCTACCCCATTTAGACACTTATTTTCCAAGGAATATGTGGCGTCCTTATTCTTCCTACCAAAATGTCTCACCTCACACTTATCTATGTTGAAGTTCATTTGCAAATTACATGCCCATTCTGCACGTTTATTAATGTGTTCCTGTATTTTGTTGCAATCCTCCTCAGTATTGACTCCGCCACCCATCCACCACCCCAATTTGGTGTCATCTGCAAATTTTGAAATTGTACTCCCGAGTCCAAATCATTTATGTAATTAGTGAACGACAGTGGTTCTACCATCGATCCTTGTGGAAAACCACTTGCCATTTATTATGAAAGAGAACACAAATGTTTGGAATGCTGCGTAATCTGTTGTATTTCACAGGAGAAGAAAACCTGGATAATTCATTGGTGAAGTAACACAAACTGTACAGTTGTTTTACCTTCATAGTAATAATTGTGCTTGATTCTCTGCCAGGTTCCTTGAGTGGAGGGTTCACGGCTGGAGGAGCATTCACGCAGAAACCTGCCCAGCCAGCAATGGGCAGTGGCTCATGGCAGGCGGGCAGAACACTGGGCAGCAATACTACTTCACGACAACAGGCACCGCAACCAAAGCCACACCAGCCCAGACCAGCAGCCCAGAGCAAACCTAACTACAATTTGAATTTTAGCGTGATTGGAAGACGGGAGGAACGAGGCATCCGTGGGCCTGGATTTGGTATGTTTTCCTTTCTTTTTTATTTTCAACTAAAAAAAAAAATTTTCAACCTTCAGTTTTTTTTACATCTATTTTTTAATTACACAGAATTACATAGAAATTACAACACGGAAACAGGCCGTTCAGCCCAACCAGTCTGTGTTGGTGTTTATCCTCCACACGAGCAGTAGTCCCAACCCCATATGCCCCCTCTGTTCCCATATCCCTTTATTTCCCCTTCCTTCAACCACCTATCAAAACTATTCTTAAATGTTGACAATGTCTCTGCTTCAGTCACTAACTCCACAATGCATTTCACAACCCTCTGTGTAAACAAAGTTCTCCCTCCTAAAACTATTGCATTTAATCTTAAATCTATGTCCCCTCATTTTAGGCCCCCCATGAACCACTGTTTCTATCTATTGTGTCTCCATCCCTTCATAAATTTAAACACCTCTATCAAATCACCTCATAATCTGTTCTGATGAAAACTGCCCCAATTTTTAAAAAACATTTTTCTTTGTCAGTCTTAATACCATTTAATGCTGATCATTAAAGGAAATTTGCACAGTAGATTCCTATTGTTCAGTTGATTTTTTTTTTTGCCCCCCCAGCAGGACCAAAACCAAAGGTTTCTGTAAATGACTTTAAGGACCTGTTGTCTGAGCAAGGATTTTCCAGTACAGTGGACAGAAAAGAACCAAAAACTATTGCAGAAATGCGGAGAGAAGAGCTGACTAAAGAAATGGATCCTCTAAAACTGAAGGTTTGAAGAATATATATATGTGTGCACAGACCTTGAATCGCAGTATTTAATGTTGAGGAGTCCCTTTATTTTATAACCTATAGCACAGATTTAATTCTCTGTTGAGTATGTAACTGCTGCTCCTGAGTTTACAATATTAGGAGAATAATTCCTCTAACTGAGGTTGACTCGCACCATTCTGGGTTCTTGATAAATCTGGTATGTCCCTGCTCCATTCCAGACTGTTGATTTGGTTTTTACAAATCACCACATTGGCAAAAGTACCAAAGGGGAGATGAGGAGAGGTTTTTTTTACGCAGCGAGTTGTTATGATTTGGAATGCACTCCCTGAAAGGATGGTGGAAGCAGATTCAGTAGTAACTTTCAAAAGGGAATTGATATATACTTGAAAAGGAAACATTTGCAGGGCTATGGGGAAAGAGCAGGGGAGTGGGACTAATTGGATAGCTCTTTCAAAGAGCCGACACAGGCACAATGGGCCGAGTGGCCGCCTCCTTCTGTGCTGTAATTTTCTATGACATAAGAAATGAGTGGGAGGAATGAGACAGCTAAACCTGTATAAAACTCATTAAATGTGTGTTGATTGTGTAACTGCTCAAAATCATTTAAATTATCTTGGTCACCTAGAAAAGGTAAATGAAATGTCCCAACAAAAAGAGCTTGTTTCAGCTACTAGAGCATCATCCGTTCATTATAGTGGGTGTAATCCTTTTATTACAAGGTGCCTTAAATTCTTTGTGATCTTATCTTATAATTGTAATACATTACCACATCATAGCTTGACAACATATTGACATCCCAGATATTAGTACTAAAAATTATGGCAGCTTAATAAGGATCATGAAGTGAGGTTGGTTTGGTGGCTGTTGAGTATTTTCAACTGTAATTGGCAAACTGTTCTTCATTTCCAATTCTTTAGCTGCTTCGAGCAAACAAAATCCTCTGGCTGTGAAATTCAGCCCCTTAGTGTCGGCTGTTAAGGCCGGTTTTGGTGAAAAAATAGCGGCTGCCTCACTTCCGCCCACTTCTGGTGGGTCCCGCAGAGGCCGCCATTTTGGGCAGGTCGGCAGCGCTGCCGTTGTCTGCGCTCGGTGGACAAATGGTAATGAGGCAGATCGTGACCCCAATCAGTGTGCAACCCTGATTTAATGCACGACCTGCCATTTTCGACGTCGCCGCTCCATTCGACGCCCTCTCCTAATCATGGGTTCGGCAGCAGGAAGGCCCCCGCCACCCGCGCTGGTTAAAGGGATCAGCAACAACTTGCAGCTGACTTGTTTTTCGATTTCTACTGGCTCTGTCTAAGTTTGTGCAACTGTTTGGAGCTTTCTAGAGTTATTTCAAGTTGGTGAGGTGCTGCTCACACCACTTGCTCCCAGTCATGGGGGCTCTACTTGCAGTCCCCCTCGCACTCGAGTATGACAGGGAGATGGAGCGGAGGCAGCGAAGAGGAGGACAAGCTGATCGCAGAGGGAGGAGGAAGAGGGGTAGGAGGGCTCTCAGCAAGAGGCCTTACCCACCTTGGGTCTTCAGGGAGCACATCTCCACACGCATGGCTTTGCGGGCGCCACATATCAATCCTGAGATGTACCGCAACCACAAAGGCTACCACTCACTTAATGTCAGTTGTTGTGCAACCACGCCCAGCACATCATGATGGTGACTGCCCGGTATCCTGGCAGCAGTCATGATGCCTTCATCCTGCACCAGTTTGGGGTGCCAGCAAGCTGGTGGAAGGCTGCTGACTTTTAGTGGGAGAGACTGCAAATGGCCTTGCAGGACGACCTTGAGCAGCTCTGGCCCTAGAAGGCCCAGCTGTTGACTGCACCACCTCAGCATGGGTGGCAGCAGTCTAGGCTGGCTGGATGACAGGCAGCAGCAAGGGCATTGGCGGAGTGGCAGTAGTGGGAGTAGGAATGCTGTCATCCTGAGCGAGGACAGCAGGTTCTTGCCCCACGGAGCCACTGCCACTCACCAGGGGCGGCGCCTCAGCATTCCTAGCCATCTGTGGGAGGACAGATTGCTGGACTGCTGTGACACATTGCAAGCCCCTTTCCACATTCATAAACCCAGCCACAATGGCAGCAGTCTGATCTTGCGTGACAGCAAGCTGAAACTGCAGGAGAGCAGTCTGAGCTTCCACTGCAGCACTAAGACGTTGCGTCGCTTCCGCCTGTGCTGCAATGGAAGCTGCGAGATCGCCCATCACACCCAGCATCATGGTTGGGTCCACAAGTTCTTTAATGGAGTTGCCCATCATTTCCATCCTGGAAATCATGGGCTCCAAGCTCCGCGCAAAACCTCATGCAATGTTGGAGCCGGACTCCTCCATGCTCTTTGACACTGACGAGGCCAAATTTTATTGGCCAGCAGACTGCACCCGATATTGGCACCCCTGTTCAGCGCGAAGCCAACCAGCAGTGCATTTAGCGCTACAATTATAATGAGCAGGCAGCATGAATTTTGCATACTGCCTGCACCACCTATTGCACAGTGTTCAGCGCCATTCACAGCTCCTCAGATAATGAAGCAGATCCCATAAGCGAATAAAGAAAAAAATGGGCGTGGGCGCTTTGCACTGTCCCCGCCCGTTTTTAGGCTATATCCAATTTCACCCCCACAGTATTTTCAAATCCCTAAGGCATCAGTTGGGTATTTTTTTTAAATTCCTTCATGGGATGTGGGCGTCGCTGGCAAGGCCAGCATTTATTGCCCATCCCTAATTGCCCTTGAGAAGGTGGTAGTGAGCCGCCTTCTTGAACCGTTGCAGTCCGTGTGGTGAAGGTACTCCCACAGTGCTGTTAGGGAGGGAGTTGCAGGATTTTGACCCAGTGACGATGAAGGAACGGCGATATACTTCTAAGTCAGGATGGTGTGTGACTTGGAGGGGAACTTGGAGGTGGTGGTGTTCCCATGCGCCTGCTGCCCTTGTCCTTCTAGGTGGAAGAGGTCACAGGTTTGGGAGGTGCTGCCGAAGAAGCCTTGGTGAGTTGCTGCAGTGCATCTTGTAGATGGTACACACTGCAGCCACGGTACACCGGTGGTGGAGGGAGTGAATGTTTAAGGTGGTGGATGGGGTGCCAATCAAGCGGGCTGCTTTGTCCTGGATGGTGTCGAGCTTCTTGAGTGCTGTTGGAGCTGCACTCATCCAGGCAAGTGGAGAGTATTCCATCACACTCCTTACTTGTGCCTTGTAGATGGTGGAAAAGCTTTGAGGAGTCAGGAGGTGATACACTCACCGCAGAATACCTAGCCTCTGACCTGCTCTTGTTGCCACAGTATTTATGTGGCTGGTCCAGTTAAGTTTCTGGTCAATGGTGACCCCCCAGGATGTTGATGGTGGGGGATTCGGCGATAGTAATGCCGTTGAATGTCATGGGGCAGTGGTTAGATTCTCGCTTGTTGGAGATAGTCATTGCCTGGCACTTGTGTGGCGTGAATGTTACCTGCCACTTATCAGCCCAAGCCTGAATGTCATCCAGGTCTTGTTGCATGCGGGCGTGGACTGCTTCATTATCTGAGGAGTTGTGAATGACACTGAACACTGCAGTCATCAGCAAAATCCCCATTTCTGACCTTATGTTGGAGGGAAGGTCATTGATGAAGCAGCTGAAGATGGTTGGGCCGAGGACACTGCCCTGAGGAACTCCTGCAGCGATGTCCTGGGGCTGTGATGATTGACCTCCAACCACCATACATCTTCCTTTGTGCTAGGTATGACTCCAGCCAGTGGATCGTTTTCCCCCCCCATTGAGTTCAGTTTTATTGGGGCTCCTTGATGCCAGACTCGGTCAAATGCTGCCTTGATGTCAAGGGCAGTCACTCTCACCTCACCTTTGGAATTCAGCTCCTTTGTCCATGTTTGGGCCAAGGCTGTAATGAGGTCGGGAGCCGAGTGGTCTTGGCAGAACCCAAACTGGGCATCAGTGAGCAGGTTATTGGTGAGTAAGTGCTGCTTGATAGCACTGTCGATGGCACCTTCCATCACTTTGCTGATGATTGAGAGTAGACTGATGGGGCGGTAATTGGCCGGATTGGATTTGTCCTGCTTTTTGTGGACAGGATATAACTGGGCAGTTTTCCACATTGTCAGATAGATGCCAGTGTTGTAGCTGTACTGGAACAGCTTGGCTAGAGGCACGGCTAGTTCTGGAGCACAAGTCTTCAGCACAACAGCCAGGATGTTGTCGGGGCCCATAGCCTTTGCTGTATCCAGTGCGCTCAGCCGATTCTTGATATCACGTGGAGTGAATCGAATTGGCTGAAGACTGGCTTCTGTGATGGTGGGGACCTCAGGAGGAAGCCGATATGGATCATCCACTCGGCACTTCTGGTTAAAGATGGTTGCAAACGCTTCAGCCTTGTCTTTTGCACTCACGTGCTGGGCTCCACCATCATTGAGGATGGGGATATTCATGGAGCCTCCTTCTCCCGTTAGTTGTTTAATGATCCACCACCATTCACGACTGGATGTGGCAGGACTGCAGAGTTTTAATCTGATCCGATGATTGTGGGATCTCTTAGCCCTGTCTATAGCATGCTGCTTCCACTTTTTAGCATGCATGTAGTCCTGTGTTGCAGCTTCCCCAGGTTGGCACGCCTGGTGCTGGTGCTGGTCCTGGCATGCTCTTCTACACTCCTTATTAAATCAGGGTTGGTCCCCTGGATTTGATGGTAATGGTACAGTGAGGGATATGCCGGGCCATGAGGTTACAGATTGTGGTGGAATACAATTCTGCTGCTGCTGTTGGCCCACAGCACCTCATGGATGCCCAGTTTTGAGTTGCTAGATCTGTTCTGAATCTATCCCATTTAGCACGGTGGTAGTGCCACTCAACACGATGGCGGGTGTCCTCAATGTGAAGATGGAATTTGTCTCCACAATGACTGTGCGGTGGTCACTGCTACCAATACTGCCATGGACAGATGCATCTGCGACAGGTAGACTGGTGAGGACGAGGTCAAGTAGGTTTTTCCCTCATGTTGGTTCTCTCACCACCTGTCGCAGCTCTGTCCTTCAGGACTCGGCCAGCTCGGTCAGTAGTGGTGCTACCGAGCCACTCTTGGTGATGGACATTGAAGTCCCCCACCCAGAGTACATTCTGTGCCCTTGCTACTCTCAGTGCTTCTTCCAAGTGGTGTTCAACATGGAGGAGTACTGATTCATCTGCTGAGTAGGTGGTAATCAGCAGGAGGATTCCTTGCTCATGCGTGACCTGAAGCCATGAGAATTCATGGGGTCCGGAGTCAATGTTGAGGACTCCCAGGCCCACTCCTTCCCGACTGTATACCACTGTGCCACCACCCCTGGTGGGTCTATCCTGCTGGTGGGTATGTGACTTCCAATTTGATTAGAATTCTAGGGCGATGTATGAATAGTGACATTTTGATTTATCTGCAGTCAGTTGCTGTTAGAAAGTGACACCTAAATAGTGAACAGAGCTAATATGCAGTGATGCTATTTTGTTGCATCATTATATCACCACATCTCTGCAGACAATGAAATTCATACTTCACACAGCATGTGTACAACTTGAGGGTAAAAAGGAGCATAGGACCAGGAGTAGGCCATTCAGTCCTTTTGAATTTGTTCTGCCATTCAGTTAAATGATGGCTGATCTGTACCTCAACTCCATTTGACCCATATCCCTATGCTGTCATGAAGTTTTGTGAACATTTACTGAAGTTTTACTATGGGCGATGTTTTTTTTCTCCATTTGAAAAATTAGAAGATGGCCAACATTATAAAATTTTACTGACTTATTTGTTTTCTTGTGAAAACAAATTTAATTTCTAATTCTGGATTAAATTTTGGGAAACCCATGTGATTTTTGTGAAATAACTCCACTGCAGATGCTCGGTGTCATTCCACTGCCATAGTGCTATTTTTAATAATCATATGTGAGACTAAGATGTGTAATTGTTCAATAAATTCTCATAGGTTATTAAAGTACGGATTAAAATTTTGATTGTTTTGCTAGATCTTTGACTGGATTGAAGGTAAAGAGAGAAATATAAGGGCTTTATTGTCAACTCTGCACACAGTACTGTGGGAGGGTGAAACCAAATGGAAATCTGTGAGCATGGCAGACTTGGTACACCCAGACCAAGTGAAGAAGGTCTATAGGAAAGCTATACTTGTGGTTCATCCAGACAAGGTAAGGTCAACAACATGACATTGTCAGACAAATCATTCCCAGATTTTCACAATTAACATTATGAAAAGCATACAGTATTTTAAAACAATTTGAAAGAAAATGGAATAGTATGATTGAATTTAAGTTAAGTTTTGCTTTTTGATACCAACAGGAAAAAGTGGAGAGTTAGAGACTAAACTACTATATACACGGAGTTCAGTAAATGATTACTAAATCCTGATGGGGCCCATCACAACATTTTTTGTGTGATAAGTTCTGCCTGTCATGTGATTTGCATTTAAAGTTCCAAACATACAATGAAGTAAAACACACTGTAGGCATTATGAACTGGGTATTAAACATCCTTTTTTCTTGCTATTAAGGCTACAGGTGAGCCCTATGAACAGTATGCCAAAATGATCTTCATGGAACTGAATGATGCTTGGTCAGAATTTGAAAACCAGGGGTCAAAGGCACTCTTCTGAAGTACCAAACTTCTGGATATAATAGATGATGCTGCTCCAAGTGCTATGTTGGTCTGTTTTTATCTTCTCCTGGAACAGCCACTGCAAAAGATCATATCTTCAGTTGTCTTAAAACTTCACTTTCATGAAATGTTACTGCAGAGCTGTAGTTTAAAATGTATGGAGTTCTTTCTACAAACTCTTGATTGACGCACTTCCGGCATCATTAAGACAATCCTTTCCTGCTACAGGGTGATAGCAGTGCTTCGAAGCCCTCTTAAAAACCACATTTTTATCTTTAAAATCATTGCAGTGAATATGCTTTTGAAATCTGTTTGAAAATCCAGTCTGTGTTTTGACAGAGAGATGAAAATGCAGGGTGTAAATGTTTGAGAAGGCTTCAGAGGAAGAATTAAGTAATATGAAGACCAGTTCTAAAAATGTACAGTTGTAGGCTTAGTAAGTTTACATAAAATATTCAACAATGCCTTGCCTTTAAAAGTTAGAGATGAAGCATTCCTGTTGGCATGTCCCCCCACGCCCCCCGCTATTTTCTGTAGTCTGTGTTCATGTTTGTTTGCCATATTTTTTCTGTAATTTTATCATGGCTGCCTTTTGTCGATTTCAGTTAACCTCCACCCAAAAGTTTATTGGCCAGAAGTGATGTTCATTTTGTTAGCCTATGTAGACTATAATTTATATCTTTCTGAAACTAGAGATTTCTATCAGAAAGCCCCAGCTTTCTCATTTTCATGTTGATTTCTGTAATAATGTAAATTTACTGTTTGTGAGTATATATTATGTGCTGTGAATTAGGGTGTTGACATACTTTGAAGCATTATGTTCCTGCTGCAGATTTCAATGACTATTGAAAATGGTCATGCACCACATTCTAAGGTTTAGCATGTTGATGCTGCGATTTTAGCATGTGGGTCTTCAAGTGTCAGCCAACGCCTGTGAAAAATGATTTGTAATAACTTAAAGTGAAGTAAATGATTGTTACTTTTTTCTTGTAAAAATTGAAAGCGTTTGCAGTTTACATTCCCTTTGGTTGACTATCCACTGAGCACTACTTTCCAAGAGGTGAAATTTAGGAAGATTTTCAATTGCCACATACGCAACATCTCCTGCTGTGCTTTCTGTTCAAAGGTCCTGTTTTATATGGTCATTGTTTGTCCAGAATTAATTAATCTGAAAAGAAGAAATGCATGAATAGTGAGGCTGCTCAGAACTGATATTGAATTACAATATCAAAGTCCGTTCTCTCCTGTTCTTGATGTGAAAGCCGGTTTGCGTTCACCTGCATAAATGCTCAATTCCAAATCTAAGTACGGTATTTTGAACTGAAGTGATTTGCAGTTTAATGGGTTTGGTGCAGTGTATTTTAATTCATACTGTAGCAACTAACACACAATCTCTGCACATTGGACTTAGTTTACCCCAGAGACGATACCATGTGACAGAAATCACGTTTGTAAATCTGGATCAACTAGGCACAAGTTTCTCATGAAAAATGGGTTACTGATGCAGCTGTTTATTCAAAGGATGAGAATTAATGACTTGCTGTTGAAAGGCAAGAGAGAATCTGTATTACAAACACTTCCAAATATTGTGTATTAAAACGTGGTCATATAATGTGGTATTCCTAATAGTCCATTGGTATTTTAAAGGTAATTTTTAAATCATTTTTACCTCTCTGCTCCCTTTTGTTGCCTCCATGTGTCATACGTCAGGCAGGAGGGTGGAAAGACATAGGTCAGACTTCTTCATACCTGCCAACAGCAGTGTTGCATATTATAAAGTGCATCTCCCAGGTGATTTCTTTTTCCAGTCCTGAGAGAGTATCCCACTACTGCAAGGGGCTTTGTTTAGCAATCTGGCTGAGACCCGGCAAAACTGTCCCACATCGAGGTTTGAATTTTAAGTGTCAACTGAGGCTGGGAATTCAAACCCATGTGTTCAACATGAGATGTCCAACACAGACCAGAGCTACACACAAAGCTAGACCGCACAGTATTTAACAAATAAAGGCAACATTTCTGATATTGTCCTGCAGTCAACCTGAAGAAACAATGCATACCTTGTGAGAATTCTTTCATCGAGCTTTTCCAATAGGCAGATGTTTACCAAGTAACTGTTTGCTTGAGAATTACAATGAACAAAGATAATGATGTGGCTTACAAGGTGGTTTCACAGCTGAACTGTTTACATGTGCAGTGAACACTACTGTTGAACTTGAAACGCTCATAGCACCTGTTTTTGGTATTAATTTGAAAGGCTAGGGCTGAAATGCTTGTTGGGAGAGTACATGTCAATAGAGAAGCTGGATCTCAATTTTTTGCATATTTGTATATCTTTGCAGGTAATTGCTTAATGAAGGATAGATTGTGTAATTTTACCTGGGAGCATTTAGTTGAAATAGCAAGTGATGTATAGTAGGAATTTTGTATTGCTGGATGGGACACTCCTAAAATGGCAGGTAAGAAATAGGGCATTGCAGCCATTTAAGGCATTTGAAGAATAAATTCCAAGTGCAAAATGGGATATGTTTGCTCTTCTGTCGACCTTAACTTATGGAAAATAATGATTTGGTTGCACAATTACTTTTAAATCTAACATAGTCTTAATATGTGTGATTATTCTGGGATATATTGAAGGGACTTGCAGAAAATAATCTTATTTTGGACAACTATCAAAATATGTTAAAAAAAAAGTTGCATTTTTTTAATATGGAAATATTGTAATATCTATAGATTGTACAACAGCATATATGTATATATAGAACAAACAAAATTGAAACCTCAGACATTGTAAACAGGGATCCATGTAATAGACTCTGTTAATTTAGTCAAATACTTCTCTATCTGGAAATAAGTGTCTTATCTGTGAACTGCATTTATGGTTAATAAAACAGATTGATTTACTCACTAGTTCATTACCTCACTTCCTCCACAGTCTGTCACATTCATTCTGCATCAGATACGGCAAGATTTTTTTTTAGACATGCATTGTAGTGACACATGCACAAACCTTTTCCTAATTTCAGTTCTGAAAGATTCATCACAACCCTTGTGGGTGATCATTGAATTAATTGAAAGTGATGCGTGAACTGCAATGGTATTTTACTCTCAATACTGCATTCTGTGTTCTGGAGTCTCATTTGGAGGAACAGTTTGTATTTTTGTTACAAAAATTATTTTGCAGGAAACTTTTTTTATTGCTGTACTTAGATTCCCTTTGTATGAACATAAATGCCCATTTTGATCGAACAAGGGCAAGAATAAACACTGCAGGAGTTGCTACTGCATAGAAATTACTAATTATGATGCACAATGAACTTGATAAATGAATACCTATTCTAAACAGAATAATGTACAGTAGCATTCTTTTTCCGATAGTGATTTGTATTATGACTTACACCGAAGGACAAAGTGTAATTGTACAATAATTTGAAAACTTAAAACCTCATCCCTCCCTCATTTTTGCTATTCTACCCAATCTAGTGTGAATCTGTATAAACCCTGTGGACGGGTTAATGCTGTGTGAATGTATTGCTTTGAGTAGTAACACCCTGCCCTCTCCCAAATTAAAGATTAATATATATTTTGTTATTGTCAAGTGAAGTGCGATAGCTCACTTCATTGACCACTCTTTGTACTGTTGTGAAAATTGACAGCTGACTGTACAATTACTGTGCGTGCACATCTGCATGTGTGGGTGGTTTAGCTTCATTGGCAGCACTCTCAGCAGAGTCAGAGTTGTGGGTTCAAGCTCCACTGGGTTCAGCTGTTACAAGCTCCACAATGAGCTGTTTTTGTATTTTTCTGCTAATGCAGCTCAGTACCTATTTATCTTTAAATTGCAACTTATTTTATTCTTGGGATGTGGGTGTCACTAGCAAGGCAACCTAAGAAGTTGATGATATGCCTTTTCCTTTAATTGTAGTGGTTTGATACAACTTAGTAGCCACTTCAAAAGGGCAGTTAAGAGTCAACCACTTTGGAGTGGGACTGGAGTCACATATCGGCCAGACCAGGTCAGGCTTCCTTCCTTAAAGGACATTAGTAAACCAGTTGGATTTTTACAACAATGCGACAGCTTTGATGGTCATTTTTATTTCCAGATATTTTAAATTGAATTCAAATTCTCATATTGCCATGGTGGGTTTTGAACTTCTGGATTATTAGCCCAGGCCTCTGAATTACTAGTCCAGTAACATAACCACTACACCACCTTAGCTGGAATTTGATGGTCTTATAGATGTATCCATTATAACCCCTGGGAACTGTGGAGCAGCTGAGGTGTTTAGGGGTCCAAGTACAGAAATCGCTAAAAGCTAGTGGACAGGTACAAAAAATAATTTAAATGGCTAATGGAATGTTGGCTTTTATCTCAAAAGGGCTGGAATACAAAGGGGTGGAAGTTTTGTTACAGTTATATAAAGTGCTGGTTAGATCCCATCTGAGTACTGCACCTCGGGAAAGATATATTCGCCTTGGAGGGAGTGCAGCACAGATTCACCAGAATGATACTGGGGCTGAAAGGGTTAAATTATGAGGGTAGGTTGCATAGACTAAGCTTGTATTCCCTTGAGTATGGAAGATTAAGTGGTGATCTAATTGAGGTGTTTAAAATGTTAAAAAGGATTTGATAGGGTAGATAGAGAGAAACTATTTCCTCTGGTGGGGGGTCCAGAACAAGGGGGCATAACCTTAAGATTAGAGCTAGGCCGTTCAGCGATGATGTTTGGAAGCACTTCTTCACACAAAGGGTACTGGAATTCTCTCCCTTAAAAAGCTATTGAGGCTAGGTCAATTGAAAATTTCAAAACTGAGATTTGTAGATTTTTGTTAGGCAAGGGTATTAAGGGTTACAGAACCAAGGTGGGTAGATGGAGTTCAGATACAGATCAGCCATGATCTAATTGAATGGTGGAACAGGCTTGAGGGGCTGAATGGCCTATCCCTGTTCTTATGGTAACTTGATTACCATGCTGGTTGCAGTTCAAGTTTTTCCAAACAGTTTTCCTGTTCGGATGTCCTGACAGTCAACCGTATAGTGTGGGATCGTAGTTACATGTAGCCCAGACTGGGTAAGGGTGATAGGTCCCTCACTCCCTGAGGAACATCAGTGAATAATTTGGATTTTTACAACAATCTGCAGCTTTCATGGTAATTGTTTTTGGTGCCAACCTGCAAATTACCAGATTTATTTAATTAAAATTCATAACTTGCCAGAGTGGAATTTGAAATTGCAACCTATGGTTACTCGTCTACTGCCATAATCACTAGACCACACCTGTCTTTGCTGCATTGATTTCTGACATCAATCCATAACCAATTTCTTACAGACAAAACACAACTTATGACCTGTCGAGAATGAGTAATTATCTAAATTAAAATGAACGTTAACTATTTAAAGCCAAGAACAAAGCACTCAAGTTAACCCTTGACTGGCCTTTAAAATA
This sequence comes from Squalus acanthias, assembly GCA_030390025.1. Classification (NCBI taxonomy): domain Eukaryota; kingdom Metazoa; phylum Chordata; class Chondrichthyes; order Squaliformes; family Squalidae; genus Squalus; species Squalus acanthias. The sequence continues at coordinate 142,167,060 of CM059425.1, read as the reverse complement.
AAATTTGTAACTATGCTGATCAATGTTTGATGAATTAAAACCAGACCATGCTGGAAACACAAAGCAGATCTATACAATAACAGGTTATTATTTTGGGTGATCCTTCATCAGAACAAGATTTTGTTAAATTTTGAAACTAGCTTGTGAAATTCTCAAAAAAAGTGCACAATCTTGTAGGAACATAAATGTGAAAAGATGGGGGAGTGAAACAGCCAGTAGAAAAATGGAAAGTAATCAGCAGTAAAAAGAAAAGAGAAGCAAAGTGCATTGTGAATATGGTATAATTGTGGATCAAAATTTCACAAAAGCATGCAATGTAACAATGAATTTATTAGTCGATCTTCCATGACACTGCACATTGGGAGTGTAATTTTCAGTTGACAGATGTGAGGGAGGGAGATAATTGGACCAAGGCATGCAGATATAGTTCAGTCCCTATTTTACAGTCATACATTCTGTCCATATTTTATATAATACTTTGACAAAACTTATGGCAATTCAGGAGGCGGAGAGGTAGAGGTGGTTGCAGCATAGGGGTTTCTCTGCAGTATAAGCTGAAGAGCTGGCAAATGTAAAACAAGGTGCTACAGTGTCACCACGGCCAAGAGTCTGTAATTACAATCATAAGTTATAATGGTAACTGCCTATATAAAATGTGGAGATAGGAAATTACAATGGGAAAGGCTGACACCAGAAATGTGTACGGGGTAACATTTTATTATATTACAGATAACACGAAGAAAACTTGTACATGATGTTCATTATACGGAAGTTTACTCTTTATTAATGTGTATTTATATCTATATTTTCTATGAGGGCCACACGTTCCATTGAAAACTCACGTACGTCAACCTGCTCTGAATAAGAAATCCTGTAAGTGTCCACATTTTCCCGCAATACTGTTATGCCCGTAGATGACACTTTGATGGCATTTTCAATGTTAGAGCTGTCACAAAGTTCTTGCCTGTCATACAACACACTTAACACATCACCCACTGTTTTAATGAAATTTCTGCGGGGTATTCATTGATATATTTTCCCCGCAAATCACTTCAAACACCTTCTGGAAAAAAAGCTGCCATTTTCCTCTAACTGAAATTTCTATTTAAAATAAAAATATATATTTCACAATAACAGTTCCATTTACATAATGAATTATCTTTTAATGCCTTTACTAAAGTATTTATTTGAAGGCTTAACCTGGATATTTTTGCCCAGAGCTCTGATACTGTACTGAATTTGAATGTTGAAGTCTGAGCATATGCGACGTAGCTACGGGACGCAGCAGTACTGCTAGAATTTTCTTCTTTAGCATCTAGCAGTTACTGTGCCGTAGCATTTCTTCAAATAATTTTGAAAAACAAGATGGCAAATTTCAAAATCTATAGTGAGATAAAATTTATATTGAGTTTTTTTAAAACCGTGTCAGAGCAGCTGGTTTGAAAAGGATGGAGTGATGGATTAGTAGTAAGGGTGGGCTAGTGAGGTGAAGGGGACGCAATAGGAGCATAAGCATGGGGATGCATGAGTGAGTTGGGGGAAAAGGGTGCCACTGTAAGCCACATTTTCCGCACAACCCTCACTCTAAATGCAGCTTTTAAAAAAATATTTGTTCATGGGATATGGGCGTCACTGGCAAGGCCAGCATTTATTGCCCATCCCTAATTGCCCTTGCGAAGGTGGCGGTGAGCCGCCTTCTTGAACAGCTGCAGTCCGTGTGCTGAAGGTACTCCCACAGTGTTGTTAGGGAGGGAGTTCCAGGATTTTGACCCAGCAACGATGAAATAATGGTGATATACTTCCAAGTCAGGATGGTGTGTGACTTGGAGGTGGTGGTGTTCCCATGCGCCTGCTGCACTTGTCCTAGGTGGAAGAGGTCGCTGGTTTGGGAGGTGCTGTCGAAGAAGCCTTGGCGAGTTGCTGCAGTGTATCTTGTAGATGGTACACACTGCAGCCACGGTACACCGGTGGTGGAGGGAGTGAATGTTCAAGGAGGTGGATGGGGTGCCAATCAAGTGGGCTGCTTTGTCCTGGATGGTGTCGAGCTTCTTGAGTGTTGTTGGAGCTGCACTCATCCAGGCAAGTGGAGAGTATTCCATCATTCTCCTTACTTGTGCCTTGTAGATGGTGGAAAGGCTTTGGAGAGTCAGGAGGTGAGACACTCGCTGCAGAATACCTAGCCTCTGACCTGCTCTTGTTGCCACAGTATTTATGTGGCTGGTCCGGTTAAGTTTCTGGTCAATGGTGACCCCCCAGGATGTTGATGGTGGGGGATTCAGCGATGGTAATGCCGTTGAATGTCAAGGGGCGGTGGTTAGACTCTAGCTTGTTGGAGATAGTCATCAGTGAACATCTCCATTTCTGACCTTATGTTGGAGGGTAGGTCATTGATGAAGCAGCTGAAGATGGTTGGGCCTAGGACACTGCCCTGAGGAACTCCTGCAGCAATGTCCTGGGGCTGTGATGATTGACCTCCAACCACCACAACCATCTTCCTTTGTGCTAGGTATGACTCCAGCCAGTGGAGAGTCTTCCCCCCCGATTCCCATTGACTTCAGTTTTACTAGGGCTCCTTGATGCCACACTCGGTCAACTGCTGCCTTGATGTCAAGTGCAGTCACTCTCACCTCACTTCTGGAATTCAGCTCCTTTGTCCATGTTTGGACCAAGGCTGTAATGAGGGCGGGAGCCGAGTGGTCTTGGCGGAACCCAAACTGGGCATGTGAGCAGGTTAGTGGTGAGTAAGTGCCGCTTGATAGCACTGTCGATGACACCTTCCATCACTTTGCTGCTGATTGAGAGTAGACTGATGGGGCGGTAATTGGCCGGATTGGATTTGTCCTGCTTTTCTGTGGACAGGACATAACTGGGCAGTTTTCCACATTGTCGGATAGATGCCAGTGTTGTAGCTGTACTGGAACAGCTTGGCTAGAGGTGCAGCTAGTTCTGGAGCACAAGTCTTCAGCATGACAGCCGGGATGTTGTTGGGACTCATAGGCTTTGCTGTATCCAGTGCGCTCAGCCGTTTCTTGATATCATGTGGAGTGAATCAAATTGGCTGAAGACTGGCTTCTGTGATGGTGGGGACCTCAGGAGGAGACCGATATGGATCATCCACTCGGCACTTCTGGCTGAAGATGGTTGTAAATGCTTCAGCCTTGTCTTTTGCACTCACGTACTGGACTCCACCATCATTGAGGACGGGGATATTCATGGAACCGTTGATGACTACATTTTCACGCAAAGGGTAGTAGAAATCCGGAACTCTCTGAGATTGATAGATTTTTGGTAGACAAGGGTACCAAGGGATATGGATCAATGGCAGGTAATTGGAGTTGAGGTACAGATCAGCCATGATCTAATTGAATGGCGGAACAAGATTGAAGGGCTGAATGACCTACTCTTGTTCCTATTTTCCCTATTATGCCATGCACCCGAAAGGAAAGACTTGTATTGATATAGTGCCTTTCACAACCTCAGGACATCCCAAAGCATTTCCATAGAATCACAGGATAATACAGCACAGGAGGCCATTCGGCCCATTGTTCCGGTGTCGGCTCTTTGTTAGAGCTATCCAATTAGTTCCACTCCCCTGCTCTTTTCCCATAGCCCTGTAATTTTTTTCCCCCTTCAAGTATATATCCAATTCTCTTTTGTACCTTACTATTGAATCTGCATTCACCGCCCTTTCAGACAGTGCATTCCAGATTACAACAACTCGCTGTGTAAAAAATATTTCCTCATGTTGCCTCTGGTTCTTTTGCCAATCACCTTAATTATGTGTCCTCTGGTTACTGACCCTTCTGCCACTGGAAACAGTTACTCTTTATTTAGTTACTCTTTATTTACTCTATCAGAACCATTAATGATTTTGAACACCTCTATCAAATCTCCCCTTAAACTTCGCTGTTCCAAGGAGAATAACCTCAGCTTCTCCAGTCTCTGCACATAACTGAGTCCCTCAACCCTGGTAGCATTCTAGGAAATCTCTTCTGCACCCTCTCCAAGGCCTTGACATCTTTCCAAAAGTGTGGTGCCCAGATTTGGCCACAATACTCCAGCTGAGGCCTAACCAGTGTTTTATAAAGGTTTAGCATAACTTGCTTGCTTTTGTACTCTACGCCTCTATTAATAAAGTCAAGGATCCCGTATGCTTTTTTAACAGCTTTCTCAACTTGTCCTGCCACCTTCAAAGGTTTGTGCACATACATCCGCAGATTTCTCTGTTCCTGCACCCCCTTGAAAATTGTACCATTTAGTTCATATTGCCTCTCATTTTTCCTACTAAAATGTATCACTTCACACTTCGCTGCATTAAATTTCATTTGCCATATGTCTGCCCATTTCACTAGTCTATCTCCTCATGAAGTCTGTTACTATCCTCCTCATTGTTTACTACATTTCTGTGTTTTGTGGCATCTGCAAATGATATGTCCTGTATACCCAAGTCCAGGTCATTAATATATATCGAAAACAGCAGTGGTCCTAATACTGACCCCTGCGGAACACCACTGTATAGCTCCCTCCAGTCTGAAAACCAACCGTTCACCACTACTCTGCTTTCTGTCCCTAAGCCAATTTTATATCCCTTTATTCCCATGGGCCTTTATTTTGCTAACCAGTCTATTATGTGGTACTTTATCAAATGCATTTTGAAAGTCCACATACACATCAACCGCACTATCCTCACAACCCTTTCCGTTACTTCATCAAAGAACAAGTTAGTCAAACACGATTTGTCTTTAACAAATCCGTGATGACTTTCATTTATTAGCCCATACATTTCCAAATGCCAATTAATTTTGTCCTGTATTATTGTCTCTCAACGCTTCCCCACCACTGAAGTTAGGCTGACTGGCCTGCAGATGCCGGGCTTAACTCCTTCCATTTGTTAAACAGGGTGTTACATTTGCAATCCTCCAGTCCTCGGCACTGCCGCCATATCCACGGAGGATTGGAAGATTGTGGCAGAGCCTCCGCAATTTCCACTCTTCTTTCAGTAACTTAGGATGCATCCCATCTGGACCGGGTAACTCTTCTACTTTGAGGACTGCCAACATTTTAAGTACCTCTTTATTTTTATCCTATCCAATATCTGCCTCCTCCTTTACTGCTACATTGGCAGCATCATCTTCTCTTCTGAAGACAGATGCAAAGTGCTCATTTAGTACCTCAGCCATGCCCTCTGCCTCCACAAGAATAGCTTCTTTTTGGTCCCTAATTGGCCCCAACCTTCCTTTGATTACTGTTTTACTATTTATATGTTTATAAAAGACTTTTGGGTTCCCTTTTACGTTAGCTGCCAATTTATTCTCATACTCTCTTTGCCCCTGTTGTTCCCTTTTTTTTAGATCTCCTCTGTACTTTATATATTCAGCTTGGTTCTCTACTGTATTATGAACCTTACATTTGTCATAAGCCTCCTTTTTCTGTCTCATTTTAACCTCTATATCTTTAGTCATCCAGGGCGTTCTAGCTTTCCTTTCCCCCTCATGGGAATGTGTCTATTCTGTACCTGAACCATCTCCTCTTTGAAGACCTCCCATTGTTCAATGACAGTTTTGCCTACCAATTTTTGATTCCAATACACCTGGGCCAGATCCCTTTTCAACTCACTGAAGTTAACCCTGCTCCAGTTAAGTATTTGCTTGATTATTCAGCAGCGAGACTTGAAACCACAAGTTTCTGACTCAGAAATAAGAATAAGACAGAGAACAGAAGGGAGCAAAGTAAGGGTCGTGGTTATGTTACTGGACTAGTAATCCAGAGGTAAAATAAAAACAGAAAACGCTAGAAATACTCAGCAGGTCAGGCAGCATCTGTGGAGAGAGAAATAGAGTTAACGTTTCAGGTCGATGACCCTTTGTCAGAACTGGAAAAAGCTGGAGATGGAACAGGTTTTTAAGCAAGTGTAGGGGCAGGGAAAGGGGGGAGGGGAGGAGAGGAAAGAACAAAAGGGAAGGTCTGTGATAGGATGGAAGGCAGGAGAGATTAAGGGCTGGATTTTATCAATGGGGGTGGGACTGCTGGTTGTTGGGTTTCAGTCTCGCCCCCAACGACGTCTGGCCAACCCGCGTTATTTTCCCTTGATTGACCTTGTTAAGCCCGCCCTGCGGGCTTAGCAGGCCAATTAAGGGAAAGCCGGTGACAGAGAACGTCAGCGTATGACGTTTCATCTGTCAAATATTTTTGACAGATGAAATGTCAGCGTTTGAGAAGCTGTCAAACACTGACAATCTCTGTTCTTTGGTGAGTCCTTGTACTGAAGACTCACCAAACCTCTTTCTTTAGCAGAAATCAGATGGCTGTTGCATCAGAGAATGCAGCAGCCATTCTGTCATCTCTGCCGTGGAGATGAGGCACCTCCGGATCCCCAAGGGTTGAAGCCTGCAGGAAGAAACAAAGGTAAGGAAACCTTTTCTAGCACTTTTCACTCAGCTCACATACTTACCTCTCCACACTTACACTCAACACTGACTTTTCGATCCCTTTCACCCCCGCAGACCCACTGCTCGCCTCGCTGACCCTGGCGGGGTTCGCAGCCATCGGGAAGCCCGCACTTGTGTGGGTAAAATGGGGATAATTCTCTTAACTGCCTGCTAACTACCTGTTAACAGGCAGTTAATTGGCTGTAATCCCCTTGCCGCCTCGAGGAGACGGGCCCCTGCGCGAGTTGGTACCCGCTCCCAGTTTCTGCCATTTTCCCGGCAATCCCGCCTCCCCAGGGCTGGCAAAATTCCCCCCTAAGAGACAAAAGGGATGATGTTCCATTACCATCTCCTTTTGCCTTGCACCAAGTTAAGAAACAAAAGATGGCTCGAGATGAAGTGTAAATGGCAATGGCTGAATGATCGACAGCTGCCATGTGAGAGAGAGAAAAAAAATGGAACAAAAGATAGTGGTAGAGGTTATGGTCTGAAATTGTAGAACTCGATATGGAGTCCGGAAGGCTGTAAAGTGCCTAATCGAAAGATGAGGTGCTGTTCCTCGAGTTTACGTTGAGCTTCATTGGAACAGTGTAAGAGGCCAAGAACGGAGAGGTCAGAGTGGGAGTGGAGCGGAGAATTAAAGTGACAGGCGACCGGAAGCTCAGGGTCACCCTTACGGGCTGAACGGAGGTGTTCCGCAAAGCGGTCACCCAATCTGCGTTTGGTCTCCCCAATGTAGAGGAGACCGCATCGTGAGCAGCGTATACAGTATACTAAATTGCAAGAAGTACAAGTAAATCGCTGTTTCCCCTGGAAGGAGTGTTTGGGGCCCTGGACAGTGGGAAGGGAGGAGGTAATAGGGCATATGTTGCATCTCCTGCACTTGCACGTGAAGGTGCCCTTCAGATTTCCAGCATCCGCAATATTTTGCTTTTATATTAGTAATCCAGAGGCTTGGGCTAATGATACGGATACGTGAGTTCAAATCCCACCATGGCAGCTGGGGCATTTAAATTCAGTTAATTAAATAAATCTGGAATAAAAAGCTAGTGTCAGTAATGGTGACCATGAAACTACTGGATTGTTGTTTAAAAACCCATCTGGTTCACTAATGTCCTTTAGGGAAGGAAATCTGCTGTCCTTACCTGGTCTGGCCTACATGTGACTCCAGACCCACAGCAATGTGGTTGACTCTTAACTGCCCTCTGAAATGGTGGCTCACCATCACCTTCTTGAGGGCAATTTGGGATGGGCAATAAATATTGGCCTTGCTGGCAATGCCCACATCCCAGAAAAGAATAAAAAAAGTGAGAATCAGAAGAGAAAGAAACAACAACACGAAGACAACATAGACAGGTAAGAAACAGAGCCTATTCTTCATCTGCAACACTACTGCAGATTAATTAGTGATCTATTAAAAGTCATCTGTGTGCAGGCACTTGTCCCCTTACGCGCGCTCTCTTTCTCGCACACCCTTCAGCTTGTCTGGTCACGTGTAACAGAACGCACGGCGTTGCAACATTCTGATGACGTCACCGCGGTCTTTGTTGTGGTGCGTGGCTGTGCGAAGGGACAGGGACAGGCCGAGCTGCGATTGGCTGGCGCGGGGGACGGGGCTTAAGGGCCCCGCTTGTGCGTGAGTGACGCGAAGTCCGCGCGACAGATTTAAAATTAACGGTGAAGAAAAAACCCGCGAGAGGCGGAAAACAACTACAACAACAGGTGGAGATCGCGGCGGACAGATAGATAGACAGACCGCGGCGGGGATGAGCGGGGAGGCGGCACTGCCACGGCTGGTGAGTCGGGGGGCTGGGGACCTGCCGTCCTTCCGGTTGGCGGAGCACCTGTGGTGGGATGTGGGGCCGTTTGGGGAGGGGGCCGGGCCTGGCCTGGCCTGGCCTCCGCAGTCAGTCTCCCCGAAGTGAATGCCAGAGACTGACTGCGGATGTGCTGGGTGGGTGCAAACAGAAAGAAAGATTTGCATTTATATAGCGCCTTTTACCACCTCCGGACATCCCAAAGTGCGTTACAGCCATTTAAGTACTTTTTGAAGTGTAGTCAATGTTGTAATGTAGGAAATGCGGCAGCCAATTTGCGCAGAGCAAACTCCCACAACCAGCAATGTGATAATGACCAGATAATCTGTTTTTGTTATGTTGATTGAGGGATAAATATTGGATGGGATATCGGGGATAACTCCCCTGCTCCTCTTCGAAATAGTGCCATGGGATCTTTTACGTCCACCTGAGAGAGCAGACAGGGCCTCGGTTTAACATCTCATCTGAAAGACGGCACCTCCAACAGTGCAGCGCTCCCTCTCCTAGATCTAGGAACCACTCGCCAGTACTCGCAGACCCCAACGTCCCTCCGCCCCACCTCTACATCACCATCCTTCTCTTAGAACCCAAGGCCATCCTCCTGCATTACTCAACCATATAATCCCACTCTCCAGTACTGCCACACAATGTACTTGCTACTTGTGAGGATAAGGAGAAAGACTGGGGAGGATAGCTACAGTGCTGACCTAAGCACCAAAGGGGGTCGGAGGAGGATAGAAATGTAGTATTTAAAGGGGATTCAATAATTAGGGGGATAGATAGCATCCTCTGCAGCCACGATCGAGAATCCCGAAGGGTGTGTTGCCTACCTGGTGCCAGGCTAAGGGATATCTCGATGCGGCTGGAAAGGGAGGGGCAAGGTCCCGTTGTCGTGGTCTGTGTCGGGATAAGCGACATAGGAAAGAACAAGGAGGAGGCAGCAGTTGACCGAGTGTGGCATCAAGGAGCCCTAGTAAAACTGAAGTCAGTGGGAATCGGGGGGGAAGACTCTCCACTGGCTGGAGCCATACCTATCACAAAGGAACATGGTTGTGGTGGTTGGAGGTCAATCTTCACAGCCCCAGGACATTGCTGCAGGAGTTCCTCAGGCAGTGTCCTAGGCCCAACCATCTTCAGCTGCTTCATCAATGACGTTCCCTCATACATAAGGTCAGAAATGGGATAGCAAAATACTGTGGATGCTGGATATCCGAAATAACAACAGAAAACGCTGGAAAAACTCAGCATGCCAGGCAGCATCCGTGGAGAGAGAAACAGAGTTAACGTTTCAGGTCGAAGACCTTTCGTCAGAACTGAAATGGGGATATTCGCTGATGACAGCACAGTGTTCAGTGCCATTCACAACTCCTCAGATAATGAAGCAGTCCATGCCCGCATGCAACAAAACCTGGACGACGTTCAGGCTTGGGCTGATAAGTGTCAGGTAACATTCACGCCACAGAAGTGCCAGGCAATGACTATCTCCAACAAAGTAAGTCGAACCACCGCCCCTTGACATTCATAGAGTCATTACAGCACAGAAAGAGGCCCTTCGGCCCATCGTGTCTGTGCCGGCCATCAAGCCCTGTCCATTCTAATCCCATTTTCCAGCACTTGGTCCGTAGCCTTGTATGCTATGGCGTTTCAAGTGCTCATCTAAATGCTGCTTGAATGTTGTGAGGGTTCCTGCCTCTACCACCCTTTCAGGCAGTGAGTTCCAGATTCCAGCCACCCTCTGGGTGAAAAAGTTTCTCCTCAAATCCCCTCTAAACCTCCTGCCCCTTATCTTGAAACTATGCCCCCTGGTTATTGACCCCTCTACTAAGGGGAAAAGTTCCTTTCTATCTACCCTATCTATGCCCCTCATAATTTTGTACACCTCAATCAGGTCCCCCCTCAGCCTTCTCTGCTCTAAGGAAAACAACCCCAGCCTGTCCAGTCTCTCTTCATAGCTGAAGCGCTCCAGCCAAGGTAACATCCTAGTGAATCTCCTCTGCACCCTCTCCAATGCAATCACATCCTTCCTATAGTGTGGTGACCAGAACTGCACACAGTATTCCAGCTGTGGCCTAACTAGTATTTTGTACAGCTCCATCATAACCTCCCTGCTCTTATATTCTATGCCTCGGCTAATGAAGGCAAGCATCCCATATGCCTTTTTAACCACCTTATCTACCTGTCCTGCTGCCTTCAGGGATCTATGTACATGCACACCAAGGTCCCTCTGATCCTCTGTCCTTCCTAGGGTCCTACCATTCATTGTGTATTCCCTTGCCTTGTTAGTCCTCCCAAAATGCATCACCGCACACTTTTCAGGGTTAAATTCCATTTGCCACTGTTCTGCCCATCTATCCAACCCATCTATATCGTCCTGCAGCCTGAAGCTTCCCTCCTCGCTATTTACCACTCCACCAATTTTCATGTCATTTGCGAACTTACTGATCATACCTCCTACATTCATATCTAAATCATTAATGTACACTACAAACAGCAAAGGACCCAGCACCATTACCATTGCCGAATCCCCCACCATCAACATCCTGGAGGTCACCATTGACCAGAAACTTAACTGGACCAGCCACATAAATACTGTGGCAACAAGAGCAGGTCAGAGGCTAGGTATTCTGCAGCGAGTGTCTCACCTGACTCCCCAAAGCCTTTCCACCATCTACAAAGCACAAGTAACGAGTGTGATGGAATACTCTCCACTTGCCTGGATGAGTGCAGCTCCAACAACACTCAAGAAGCTCGACACCATCCAGGACAAAGCAGCCTGCTTGATTGGCACCCCATCCACCACCTTAAACATTCACTCCCTCCACCACCGGTGCACCGTGGCTGCAGTGTGTACCATCTACAAGATGCACTGCAACAACTCGCCAAGGCTTCTTCGGTAGCACCTCCCAAACCCGCGACCTCTTCCACCTAGAAGGACAAGTGCAGCAGGCATATGGGAACACCACCAAGCTCTCCAAGTCACACACCATCCTGACTTGGAAGTATTTTGCCGTTCCTTCATTGTCGCTGGGTCAAAATCCTGGAACTCCCTCCCTAACAGCACTGTGGGAGTACCTTCACCACATGGACTGCAGCGGTTCAAGAAGCCGACTCACCACCACCACCTTCTTGGGCAATTTGGGATGGACCATAAATGCTGGCCTTGCCAGCGACGCCCACACCCCACGAAGGAATAAAACAAAACTTTCACGACCACCAGACATCCCAAAACGCTTTACAGCCAATGAAGTACTTTTTGAAGTGGAGTCACTGTTGTAATGTAGGATGTGCGGCAGCCAATTTGCACACAGCAAGCTCCCACAAACAGCAATGTGATAATGACCAGATAATCTGTTTTTTAGTGATGTTGATTGAGGGATAAGTATTGGACAAGATACCGGGGATAACTCCCCTGCTCTTCTTTGAAATAGTGCCGTGTGATCTTTTATGTCCACCTGAGAGAGCAGATGGGGACTCGGTTTAACATCTCATCCGAAAGATGGCACCTCTGACAATGCAGCACTCCCTCAGTACTGCACTGGAGTATCAGTCTAGATTTTCGTGCTCAAGTCTCTGGAGTGGGACTTGAACCCACAGCCTTCTGACTCGGGGGAGAATGCTACCCACTGAGCCACAGCTGACACATCTCAGGATTATTACTCAAGCCATGTGCAAATTGGTATAGGGACAAACAGTTTAGGAAAGTTAACGTGTCTAATGGAGTGGTGTGGGAAAGAGGAGTTCCGTTTCATGGGACACTGGCACCAGTACTGGGACAAGAAGGAGCTGTACGCTGGGATGGGCTTCATCTGAACCGGGCTGGGACCAAGGTCCTAGCTGAAAGGATAAATAGGGCTATAGAAAGGACTTTAAACCGATGGAGGGGTGGTGGGCTCAGGCAAATAAAAATAGCCAAAAGATTTTTTTTTAAAAAGGGATGCGAGCGCAGTCCAGATTGTCAATAGTGTGAAAGGTAATATAAATATTTAAAATTCAGAAAGAAATATAGGTAATAGCAACAAAATAACTGATAAATACAACAGAAGTTAAAATGTGTTTTAAAAACATCAGGGCATAAAGGCAGGACAGGGTCTATTGTTCAATTAAAAGTTCTATACACTAATGTACATAGCATAAGAAATAAAACAAAGTGAATTGGAAGCACAAATTTAGCTTTAAGGGTATGACGTAGTTCTCATCACTGAGAACTAGCTACAAGCTGGCCATGACTCGGAGATAAATATTCCAGGTTATAAAGTCTTTAGAAAGGACAGAGAAATTGGAAAAGAGTAGCAATGTTGATAAGGGGCACTATTGCAGCATTAGAAAGAGGGCACATCAGTAAAGGTGAGCACCGTATGGGTCGAATTGACGAATAGAAAATTATGCAAGACTTTGGTGGGAATTGTTTATAGACCTCCAGATAGCAGTGATAAAGTAGTGAAATACATAAACGCAGCGATCAGAGAAGCTTGTTGCAAAAGCAGAGGAGTTATAATGGGAGACTTCAATTTTCATAGACTTGGGAAAACAAAACAACTCGAGCCCCAAAGGCAGTGAATAGCTTGAGTGTATTCAGGACAGTTGTTCTTCAAAGAACAAGAGAACAGGTCATATTAGATTTAGTAATGAGTAATGAGCCTGAATTACTCAGTAATTAAGGGGAAGGGGACACCTAGCTAAAAGTGACCATAATATAATTGAATTTGATATTGGATTTGAGAGGGAGAATGATGAGTCTCTAAACCAAGGTTTTCATATTAGGTCAGGCTGACTTTGAAGGGGCGAGGCAGAAATTGAGCACAACAGACCGGGCAGAACTATTAACGGATAAAACTACGGATGAACAGTGGGAGGTGTTCAAAAAAGTATTTGGTAGAATACATGACCTGTACATAGCTCTAAAGGGCAAGGGCTCTACTTGTGTAATTAAACAACCTTGGTCAACAAGGGAAGTGAGAGATAGTAAAAATCCAAAAGCAAAGAACTGTACAGATACTGTGGACTGGGAGAGATATAAAGAACAGCAAAGGGATACAAAGAGAGTGGTAAGAGCTGCAAAAGGGGAATATGAGAAAAAGCTTGTGAGGACCATCGAGGATAACACTAAAGGTTTTTTACCAATATATTAAGAGAAAGAGGGCGGCGAAGAATAATGTGGGCTCCTAACTGAAGGCGCAGGTGATTTTGTAATTGGAAATCAGGAAATGGCAGACTTACTAAATAGCTACTTTGCATTGGTCTTCAAAGTAGACGATGAGGATAAAGTACCAGAGATACAAGGAAAACTAAAAATAAATCAAGAAGAGGAACTAGCTAGATTCAATGGGCCGTATTTTGCGACCCCTATGGCCCGTAGGGGCCGCACAAGTTCCGGGTTTAGGCATGCGAAGCACATGCGCTAAAACCTAGAACTTGCGATCTGTCAAGAAACCACTTGACAGATCCTCCGCATTCCCAGGAGAAGGGCCTCTGCGGGTGGAGAGTTGCGCTATTTGCCCAACTTCCGCCCGCTGAATGTCTGTGAAATTCTTACGCCTGGTAAAAGTAGGCATAAGGCCTGTTTTTACCAGCATAAGAGTTTTAAAAAAAAAAGAAAAATAATTTTTTTATCACTCACCTTATTGGACAGGGTTTTTAATGTATAAATAAGTTTATTTTTAGCCCTGTTAAAACAGTTTTTTTCAAAAAAATAAATTTTTGTTTAAAATATTTAATGAAATGGCATTTTAATGTTTAAATATGTATATTTTATTTATTTATTTCATGTGTTCGTGTATTTTTTAAGTGATCCCCATTCATACTTATGGGAGTTCCGTATGTACGTATATTGGTCTTGGATGAGGTGCAACGCAGATTCACCAGAATGATACCAAAGGGTTAAATTAGGACAGGTTGCATAGACTAGACTTGTATTTCTTTGACTATAGAAGATTAAGTGGTGATCTAATTGAGGTGTTTTAAGATGATTAAAGGATTTGATTGGGTAGATAGAGAGACACTATTTCCTCTAGTGGAAGAGTCTAGAACAAGGGGGCATAACCTTAAAATTAGAGCTAGGCCGTTCAGCGGTGATGTTAGAAAGCACTTCTTCACACAAAAGGTAGTGGAAATCTGGAACTCTGTCCCCCAAAAGCTTTGAGGCTAGGTCAATTGAAATTTTCAAAACTGAGATTGATCGATTTTTGTTAGGCAAGGGTATTAAGGGTTACGGAACCAACCATCAGGGTAGATGGAGTTAAGATACAGATCAGTCATGATCTAATTGAATGGTGGAACAGGCTTGAGGGGCTGAATGGCCTGTTATGTTCCTAACATCTTCGCTGCACCTTTTCCTGTATGACCTGGGCTCTAATAAAATTCAGTACATAGTTAAACATATACTCTAATAAAGGCCACTGATTTACAGTTTCCATGGAAATATGCATTGAACCTAATTTGAAATCAAAATACCACTACCACTTCCATAGTACTTTGTAATAAAAACATTTTTATTGTATTCATCTGGAAAGACATCTGAAATGCTACAATCATGTTTTCTTAACGATGGACTAACTTCATTAATTTATATATTTTGTCGAGAGAAAAATGAATTTTATGTTCCCATATCTGTTCTCTCTGATATGCATAATTTTATACAAAGCTTTAAAAACTCAGAGCTGTTCTGGAATGACACGCAAGTGTCTACTAGCTCATTCTCTTCCCTTCTCACAACCGACCCTTTTGACAGTGTGGTGTCAACCCGTGGAAATCCATTAATAGGGAACTTTAAAGCTAATTCTTTTTTAAATGGAGAAGTTCATTTGCGGGGAAAGATTGTGGTGCAAATTAGTTATTGAGCATCAACACATACTCTCAGAAGTTATTTTTCCTGATAACTTACTTTGTCACTATTTTATTCCAATCAAGTTTTTAAACTCTTTAGTACATTGTCAGGTATCTGAAAGAAAATGAATTTGCTTTTAGATATCACCTTTCATGACCTCAGGCCATCCCATGGTGCTTTACAACAGTGGTCATTGTTCTAATGTGGGAAATGCAGCAGCCAATTTGCACACAGCATGTTCCCACAAACAGCAATGTGATAATGACCAGATAATCTGTTTTTTAGTGGTGTTGGTTGAGGCCATGACAACAGGGAGAACTCCACTGCTGTTCTTCGAATAAAAATGAGAAGTTGCACAACACCAGGTTATAGTCCAACAGATTTATTTAAAATTACAAGCTTTCGGAGCTATCGATCGCCCCTTCTTCAGGTAAAGTTACTATGAGTGAATCTACAAAAATTCACAGAATATAAAACACAGAGAAAATGCAGAGATACAATCTTTCCTTACATCAAAGACACACCAAGAGCACAGCCAAGACAATGAGATGTGTCCCAGGGGGTCCAACGTGTCAAAACCTGCTGTCTGCATATCCTCTCCATTTGGGTTTGTTTTTTGTGTTTGTTTGTTTTTTTATGGTTGCCTCCCAGTCGGGCAACGCTTCAGCAGTCAAGGGCATTCAGCCTCGGATCTGCAGGTTAGCGTTCTCCAAGGCAGCCTTCGAGATACACGACAACGCAAAATCATCGAGCAGAAACTGATAGCCAAGTTCCGCACTCATGAGGACGGCCTCAACCAGGATCTCAGGTTCATGTCACGCTACAGAACGTGACTTGACATCGTTGTCTGTCTTTCCAGTTTTTAAAAAAAACAAACACAAAAAACAAACCCAAATGGAGAGGATATGCAGACAGCAGGTTTTGACACGTTGGACCCCCTGGGACACATCTCATTGTCTTGGCTGTGCTCTTGGTGTGTCTTTGATGTAAGGAAAGATTGTATCTCTGCATTTTCTCTGTGTTTATATTCTGTGAATTTTTGTAGATTCACTCATAGTAACTTTACCTGAAGAAGGGGCGATCGATAGCTCCGAAAGCTTGTAATTTTAAATAAATCTGTTGGACTATAACCTGGTGTTGTGCGACTTCTCATTTTTGTCCACCCCAGTCCAACGCCGGCATCTCCGCATCGTTCTTCGAATAGTGTCATGGGATCTTTTTGCAGCCACCTGTGAGAGCAGACAGGGCTTCGGTTTAACATCTCATCTGAAAGACAGCACCTCCGACAGTGCAGCCTGGAGTTAAGAACATAAGAACGAGCAGGAGTAGGCCATACGACCCTTCGGGCCTGCTCCGCCATTCAATAGGATCATGGCTGATCCGAACCTAGACTCACGCCCGCTCCCCATAACCCTTAATTGCCTTATCAGCTAGGAAACTGTCTATCTCCGTTTTAAATTTATTTAATTTCGCAGCTTCCACAGCTCTCTGAGGTAGCAAATTCCATAGATTTACTACCCTCTGAGTGAAGAAGTTTCTCCTCATCTCAGTTTTGAAATGGCAGCCCCTTATTCTAAGATTATGCCCCCTAGTTCTAGTCTCACCCATCAGTGGAAACATCCTCCCCGCATCCACCCGATCAAGCCCTCTCACAATCTTATATGTTTCGATAAGATCGCCTCTCATTCTTCTGTATTCCAATGAGTAGAGGCCCAACCTACTCAACCTTTCCTCATAAGTCAACCCCCTCATCTCCGGAATCAACCGAGTGAACCTTCTCTGAACTGCCACTAGAGCAAGTATATCTTTTCTTAAATATGGAAACCAAAACTGTACGCAGTATTCCAGGTGTGGCCTCACCAGTACCCTGTATAGCTGAAGCAAGACTTCCCTGCTTTTATACTCATCCCCCTTGCAATAAAAGCCAAGATTCCATTGGCCTTCCTGATCACCTGCTGTACCTGCATACTAACCTTCTGTGTTTCATGCACCAGGACCCCCAGATCCCTTTGTACTGTAGCACTTTGCAGTGTCTTTCCATTTAGATCAGCATTTCCCAACCTGTGGTCCGCGAGGGTACTGCAGGTGGTCCGCGAAAAAATATTTTGTTGTAATTAATAATAGCACCGCGTGTACCTCGTATGTATCATATGCAATACATTATTATTATATAGTCAACTGACTAAAAAGAACAAAGCACTTCTGAAATTTTAATAGTGTGGGGGTGTCTCGCTTTTGCGTGACGTCAACGTGAACCGACGCTCTTAGATTCTTCTAGAAAATTCGACGGTGGCTTTTATCTGGCACGTGTAAGCGAACTCTCTCATAGATAATGGAATTAAAATCTTCAGCAGCCTTAGAAACTTTGTTTCCTTAGATGGCTCTTTGAAATACAGCATTGTTGAGTACACTTGGGGTTCATCGCAACTTGCTTGGAGGCAAGAGAGCAACTAGACCTAAAGTAGCATTTGTCATAGTTTTTAAAGTCATAGCTGCAAACATGAAGAGACTTTATTAAACAGTAATAGTGTGGGGGTGTGGCGCTTTTGCGTGACGTCAACGTGAACCGACGCTCTTAGATTCTTCTAGAAAATTCGACGGTTAGAGCGCGGGAATCAAAAAATGGATCGGTGGCTTTTATCTGGCACGCGTAAGCGAACTCTCTCCTGTGGTAAGAATGACAGTGAGACATCAGCAAATGAAACTCAGCACAACAAAAGTAAGCGAAAAGTGAGGAGAAAATACAGCAGTGACTACTTAAAACTGGTATTTACGTACGCTGGAACTGAGAACGAACAGTTACCAGTATGTGTCCTGTGCTATGATGTTCTGTCGAATGAAAGCCTAAAGCCCGCTAATCTTCGCCGTCATCTTGAGACTAAGCATGGGGAATATGTGTCCAAGCCAATTGGATTTTTTTACAACCAGCTCAAAGAATTTCAACGTAGCAAGACAATTATGGAATGCACATCTAAAGGCAGTGATAATGCTAAGGCGGTGGAGGCCTCGTACCGGGTAGCTAGGCTCATAGCGAAGACAGGGAAGCCGCACACAATTGGGGAGGAGTTGATATTGCCAGCGGCTAAGGAGATGGTGGGTGTTATGCTGGGAGAGGGGGCCTGCAAGCAAATTAACATGATTTCATTGTTGGATAACACAGTTCAACGCAGAATTGATGAGATGGCTCAGGACTTGTGTGATCAGCTAATAGCGAGAATGCAAGCGAGTCGTTTTTATGCACTTCAAAAGGATGAATCAACGGACATTGCAAACCTTTCAAACCTGATCACCTATGTAAGGTATGAACACAATGGAGAGATACATGAGGACTTTCTCTTTTGTAAATCGTTGCCCACACGCTCAACTGCAGAGGCTATTTTTGGAATGTTGAACAGTTTCATTATTGAAAATGGGATTGATTGGTCAAAATGTGTCGGACTTGGCACAGATGGGGCCCGTACGATGTTAGGCCAACACAGTGGGGTTGTTACGCGTGTAAGAGCAGTGGCTCCGGCAGCATCATCCATTCACTGCAGCATCCATAGGGAGACGTTAGCTGCAAAGAAAATGCCTGCTGATCTCAAGACCGTTTTGGAGGAAGCCGTTAAAACTGTTAATTATATCAAGGCCCGTCCACTGAATTCGCGAATATTTGCAGCTATTTGTGACGAGATGGGCAGTGATCACCATCAACTACTTCTGCACACCGAGGTCCGCTGGCTGTCCTGAGGAAAGGTACTCACTCGTATTTTAGAGTTGCATGAAGAGGTGAGATTTTTTTTTTTACTGGACTCAAAGTTTGAACTTTCACATCGCTTCAGTGATTTTCAGTGGCTGGACAAATTGGCATATATGGCAGATATTTTCGATCACTTGAATGGTCTCAATTTGCGTCTTCAGGGAAAATCAGTGACATTCTTTCATGTGCAGGACAAAATAGAAGCGATGATCAAGAAAATAGAGATGTGGACCAAACGACTTGAGCAGGCAAATTATGACTCGTTTGCGAATCTGTCTGATTTTTTGGTCACGGCAGAGATGCAGCTTCCAAACAGTGTGAAAGAAATCATCAGAGAGCACCTCCAAAGTTTGAAAATAAACCTACGCAAGTACTTCCCTGTGCCTGACACAAAATTCAACTGGATACAAAATCCCTTTGCGAGCCTTGATGATGACATCCTCGCAAGCCTGACCTCGACAGAGCAAGACAACCTTGTGGAACTGTCCTGTGACAGTGCTTTAAAGCAGGATTTCTCTCGGCAATACCTGACTGACTTTTGGCTTAAAGTTGCTTCGGAATATCCAGCACTGTCCGACAAGGCAGTAAAGTTTCTAATTCCTTTTCCCACAACGTACCTATGCGAAACTGGATTTGCTGCGCTTGTCGCATTGAACACCAAATACCGGAATAAACTGCAAGTTGAACCAGATCTCCGATTGAGACTGTCATTGCTGGAACCTGACATCCAGCGTTTGACGTCTACAAAACATCAGCCTTCTCATTAGGTAAGTGTTATCTTTTCCCCACTGGTAGGCCTACTGTAGTTAAATGGGCTGTGACGAGTGCCAGTGCAATGTATTTGTGAGTGAGCATAGTAAATGATTAGAAACAGCTGCGTTTTTAGGCTGTTAAAATTTTTTAAATGGCTGGTGGTCCGCGGAAGCTTTTGATGACGTTGAAGTGGTCCCGGGATGGAAAAGGTTGGGAACCGCTGATTTAGATAATAACTTGCTCTTTGATTTTTTCTGCCAAAGTGCATAACCTCACACTTTCCAACATTATATTCCATCTGCCAAATTTCTGCCCACTCACTTAGCCTGTCTATGTCCTTTTGCAGGTTTTTTATGTCCTCCTCACTCATTGCTTTCCCTCCCATCTTTGTATCGTCTGCAAACTTGGATACGTTGCACTTGGTCCCCTCCTCCAAATCGTTAATATAGATTGTAAAGAGTTGGGGTCCCAGCACTGACCCCTGCGGAACACCACTAGTTACTGATTGCCAACCCGAGAATGAACCATTTATCCCAACTCTCTGTTTTCTGTTAGATAGCCAATCTTCCACCCATGCCAGTATATTACCCCCAATCCCGTGATTTTTTATCTTGTGCAGTAATCTTTTGTGTGGTACCTTGTCAAATGCCTTTTGGAAGTCCAAATACTCAATTCTCTGGAATAGGGCTTGAACCCACAACCTCCTGACTCAGGCGAGAGTGCTACCACTGAGACAGCGGGGTGGGGGTGGGTGAGTTGGTGAATTTATCTGCTTTGAAAATGTGTAGAAATACTTTTTTTAATTCGCTTATGGGATCTGGGCGTCGCTGGCAACGCCAGCATTTATTGCCCATCCCTAGTTGCCCTTGAGAAGGTGGTGGTGAGACGCCGCCTTGAACCATTGCAGTCCGTGTGTTGAAGCTACTCCCACAGTGCTGTTAGGTAGGGAGTTCCAGGATTTTGACCCAGCGACGATGAAGGATCGGCGATATACTTCTAAGTCAGGATGGTGTGTGACTTGGAGGTGGTGGTGTTCCCACGCGCCTGCTGCCCTTGTCCTTCTAGGTGGAAGAGGTTGCGGGTTTGGGAGTTGCTGCTGAAGAAGCCTTGGCGAGTTGCTGCAGTGCATTTTGTAGATGGTACACACTGCAGCCACGGTACGTAATGTTTAAGGTGGTGGATTGGGTGCCAATCAAATGGGCTGCTTTGTCCTGGATGGTGTTGTTGGAGCTGCACTCATCCAGGCAAGTGGAGAGTATTCCATCACACTGCTTACTTGTGCCTTGTAGATGGTGGAAAGGCTTTGGGGAGTCAGGCGGTGAGATACTCGCCGCAGAATACCGAGCTCTTGCTGCCACAGTATTTATGTGGCTGGTCCAGTTAAGTTTCTGGTCAATGGTGACCCCCCAGGATGTTGATGGTGGGGGATTCAGCGATGGTAATGCCGTTGAATGTCATGGGGAGGTGGTTAGACTCTCGCTTGTTGGAGATAGTCATTGCCTGGCACTTCTGTGGCGCGAATGTTACTGGAAGGTAGTATTACCGGATATTGCAATGACAAAATGTTAGATTTTTACATTTGTCTTTTTGTTTTGCAGGAATTGCCAAAACAGCCCTATAGAAGTAGATACTATAGAGACCAAGCATTTGGGAGGTAAAAGAACCTTGAATTGTTTTTAACTAGAATATATGGATGCTTGGTGAGGGCATTGTGCTGGTACTGATTAAATTCTCATTTACTTAAAGATGTTGATAGATTTATTTATTTTTATATATTTTTAATTTAATCAAAATGAGTGGTTCTGGAAGATCATCCAATTTTCCTTAATTGATTTTGCTTATGATATAAGTGCTGAGTAGAATTTTATTGCTACTTTATTTGTTTTGCAGCTCTTGCTGTAGCTTTGCAATTATAAGATTATTAAGGAATCAGAACCTACATCCAATTTTTTTAACCGAGTGGAGTTGTCGGTAGATTGGAATGGTTACTTGTGTGCGTGCATGTGCTTTTGAGCAACCGTTCAATAAGTTACATGCCTGTCATGTTGCTGAATTATTAATGAGTGGACAACATTCTCTGTCCTTCATTTTTCTCCAATTAATTAAATGCCTAATTTACATTACCATACAAGGTATGAAGGATTTATAGAATCATAGTGTACAGAAGGAGGCCGTTCGGCCCGTCGTGTCTGTGCCAGCTCTTTGAAAGAGCTATCCAATTAGTCCCACTCCCCTGCTCTTTCCCCATAGCCTTGCAAATGCTTACCTTTCAAGTATATATCCAATTCCATTTTGAAGGTTAAGTTTGTTAACAGGAGGCAGTGTTTCTGAACTCTGGCATTTAATTTATTTGGAAAAATAATAAGTAGTGATACAGACTGTCATATCCTCCTTGCCCACTTCCTCAGACCCACCCTGTTCTTCCATGTCTCTGGTGTCTCCAAGTATCCCTACCTTAGTGTAGTTACACTGTTCTCTCCTGTTCTCCATGCAAGAGAGATTCAAAGCTTGCTGCCACAGCATCTCTCAAACTTTGAAACCAGACAATTGTCACTGTAGGTAACAGATTTGTGTCAGAAGATGAGAGACACTGGAATAGCCCTGTGGTTTCAGTAATATTACTAGAATCTCGATTTTCTGCAAGAGTATGTAGAGGTATTGTCAAGAAGCACTGGGTGTGGGGGGGAGGGGGCGGGGGAAAGGGTAACTTGCCTAATAGGTATGGAGGCAGCCGATCATGTTGAGTACAGGTTACACATTCACCATTTCTTTTGTGATCTCCATGGTGAGAAGCAAGTGCCTTTGGAGTAAATTAATTTGTTATTCAATGAAAACAAATAAAATGTCTTTTTAAACAGTTCAAACAGCTAAAGTGAAAGCATGAGTAAAACAACAATGCAGTTGCTTTTAAATTCTACTCTGTATTTGGTACTCATAACTGAGCAGTTGAAAAGAACCACAGTAAACTTGGACTTAATTAGTTTTTATCTCTTTCTGTTTTTAATTCAGAATTTTTAAAAACTATATATCTCTTTCAGTTCCCTCACACTGTTGGGCTCAGTAACTCCTCTTAATTCTCACAATCATGTTATCACCATTCTCTATTCAAAGGTCATTAGAAAGATGAAAAGCATACTTGGCCTGATTCTAACTTTTAGTAACCCATATTTAAATCAGAGTGTAAAAACACCAGATTCTTACGGTTGTAATAAGATCAGTTGATATTTTCTCAGTGTATGGGTTGGTCTTGTGCTTTTGTCAGATTAAATCCCTCAAAGCCAATTTCTCTTGACTTGGGTTAACCAAAACACATAATCTAATTTTAAAATTATGTAGCAATATTATTTTATCTAATGGAAGCTGTAATTTAGCCCTCAAGCTAGTTATACTTTGAGTAGGAGACCTTGGCTTTTAAAATAACCACATTTATTCAGACTGTTTTCAAAATATTCAATTATTCCTAAAACCAGATTTGGGACTGTTTTTCTAATAAAAGAAGTGGTCAAAGTGAAAACAAAAGAAATCCCACCTAAATGATTAATCGATCTCCTGTTTGGAAATGTTCTCAACAAAATATTTCAAAAAACAATCACACTCTTTTCATGTGGGTGAAAACATGAGCTTGTTACAAAGATACCAGCATAGACCCCAAGTGTGGTACGGTACAAACTTATTTTCTTGCTTCAAGGCTGAAGATGCTTCAATATATTATGCACACACTAATGATGCCTGGGGTTTGATGACTAATGAAGCTCCACAGGACTCTAGCTTTTAACACTATGCATAACCAGTATAGAAGAGGGTATTTGTATGTACACAAGTCTTTGAAGGGGGCAGGACAAGTTCAGAAGGCTGTTCAAAAGGCATACAGGATCCTTGGCTTTATAAATAGATGCATAGAGTACAAAAGCAAGCCAGTTATGCTAAGTCTTTATAAAACACTGGTTGGGCCCCAGCTGGAGCATTGTGGCCAATTATGAGCACCAGACTTTAGGAAGAATGTCAAGGCCTTAGACAGGGTGCAGAGGATATTTACTAGAATGGAAACCAGGGATGAAAGACTTAAGTTGCGTGGAGAGACGAGAGAAACTGGGATTGTTCTCCTTAGACCAGAGAAGGTTAAGGGGAGATTTGATAGAGGTGTTCAAAATTTTGAAGGGTTTTGATAGAGTAAATAAGGAGAAACTGTTTCCAGTGACAAAAGGGTCGGTAACCAGAGGACACCGATTTAAGTGATTGGCAAAAGAACCAGAGATGACATGAAGAAAAAAAATTTATACCGAGTTATGATGATCTGGACTGCACTGCCTGAAAGGATGGTGGAAGCAGATTCAATAATAACTTTCAAAGGGAATTGGATAAATACTTGAGAAGGGAAAAAAGGGGGAGAAAGCAGGGGAGTGGAACGAATTGGATGGCTCTTTCAAAGAGCCCGCACAGGCACGATGGGCTAAATGGCCCCCTGTGCTGTATGATTCTATGATTTCTGAATGATCACATTTGCTGTTGATTCCGTGCTATATAAGAGATTATTAGTATCGAAAGATCTGGACATATTAAGTAGCTAAGCTAAGTGGATTTTAATGTGCATAACTTGAATTGTTGGGTGAAAATAATGGAGAGGAATCTGGGCAAAAGATTTGGATATGGTTGTTGACCAGCCATTGAAAGCTGTTATTGAGGCTAATCATCTACTGGGATCCATTTTGTGGGCATCTTATAAATTAACACAGATTATTTAAATCTTTTATTATTAGTAAAACTACATCTAGAATATCATGTACAATTTTTGACACCCTACTTTCGAAAGGATGTTTGTGTATTGGGGAGGGTGCAGAGAAGAATGACTCGTGAGTTAAGCATTTCAAGTTGTTGATAAAAGACTTGCAGAATTGAATCCTACTTCACTGGCAGAAGGATAAAGAGAGCAGCAGTTTATACAACACCTTGTATCTCTCAGATGCCCCAAGTTCTCCACAGACATTTAATTACATTAAAGTGCAGTCTCTGTTTCTATGGAGGTGAATGCAGCAGCCAATTTGCATACAGCAAGGTCCAACCAACAGCAGAGGGATCAATGATCAGATGACCTATAGTTAGCTGGTGTTGGCTGACCAAGGAGTTTGGCCAGATGTCAGGAGAAGTCCTTCCTCCTTTTTGTTTAGTGCAGTGGGATTTTTTTTTAATGTCCACTTGCACAGATTAGTGCGAAGATACATGCTCCAGCTTTTTAAATGTTGAAAGAAGTAGACATAAGCGGGTTATTTAATTTGGATTGAGATTACAGAACCAAAGGATCTGTTGCAAGTTCATGAGCCTCAAGTGAGAGGAAAAGAACTCCCTCTCATCTAGCTGTGGGGAGTAAATTCCCATTAAAAGTAGTCAATAGTGTCTCAGATTCTGGATAAATATCTGGTTAAGAAGGAAATTAAAGTTTTAAAGAATAGATGGAGATAGTCAAATACTCCACAGCAGTGGTTTTTAAACTTTTCTGTTGTAAATATTGATGTACTCCTGAGACCCTTTGCCTTAACGTCCAAACCAGCATTAGTTACCCAAAGGAAAGCAGTGTTGTTGTTGCAGTTTTTTTTTAGTCTACAGTATTAGATATAACATGCTAGTAAGGCAAGATGTAGAGAAATGATTTAGAATAAAGAATTATTGAGACACTGTGTTGGCATTGCATGCAATGCCCAAGCTCAGATGGAAAGACATCTAACCTTATGGAGCCCTTATAAAGCTGACATTTAAAAACGTAGGCTGTATAGAACACTGGTTCTTTTAGTCCTTAGACCATGGAACGATCATAATGGCCAGAGTTGAAAAATGTAGGGTCTGATGTTTAACTCATCTGAGGTTCTTGCTCCTGTACCTTGGGTGCCATGGAGAACTATTAATAGGGCTGTGTGCGTGCACGTGTGCCATTAACAGCAATGTGGATGATGCATACTGTATAGGTATTCAATGTGCTAATTTGGTTAAAGACCTATAAATTGTAGCAGTTGGTCCCCGATGTTTGGATGGAAGTCTTTCATAAAGGTGTGACTTGTACATTGAATTTTATAATCTGAGTCTTCAGGTTTCACAATGTAATTTGCCAAATTGTCTTGTGCAGCACTTTTGTGGATTTGATAGATGTGAAATATAGGTGTTTATAGTTGCATTAAAATGTGTCCAAAGCATTTCTCATTTTAATTCTTTTAAATTTTCTAGGCTGACAGGAAAACCTATGACCATCACCTCACAGAAAAATGCCAACACATCGACCATTCTAAATAACTTCTTGGCTGGACTAGGTGAACTTTACTTAAATACCCAATTTAAATGGGATGCATTAAACTCTACATGTATAGTGGCAGTGCATGATTGAACATAAATTCGCTGAACTATGCTATGTGGGTTTGATTACCATACTTATGGAGTGCCTGATCTCAGCTGCATCTAATGGAAGTCAGGGTGAAAGAAAATTGGATGAAGGGTCTTTAGGAAGTATTCAACAGTGGTCAAGGGAGGCATTGGCAGTGTGCTACAAGCATGTTGCTCACCTAGCTTCTGAGCTGTGAGCTGAGATCATTAACGGGAGAAAACTTTGAGGAGGGGGGTGGGAGAGAGAGCAAAGGGCATTAAATCTTCATCAGATGGGATTAGCCCTCTTTTTCCCCCCCGCCCCTAAATGATTTTTTACTTCTGTCTTTCTGCTCCCACTATCCATTTTGGCGTTGCAAGCAGTTTTTTTTCCTAAGGAAAGTGCATTAGGTCAATCTGTTCAAAAATATTGCTGATAGTTAACTAGTCTTTTTAACCTGATGGAACCCAGACAAGTAAATTGAGAGGGTAAAAGATTAGTGTGTCTTTTATGTTGAATACTTAATATTCAAAGCAGCTAGTGAGTCAATTTTGTAGTTACCCCTTTGAAGTGTACTTTTTAAGCCTCTCCCTAACAGCAGGGATGCCAGATGGGATTGTGGTCCTGTTGTATCTGTTTCTGGACCTTGGGCTTCCCAGAAAAGGGTAATAAGCAACAAATGGCTGAAAACATAGCTACTGTCTGTTCAGTTTTTCCATGCGACAAATGGCAGTGCAGGGTGTTATAATATAGCTTCTTCTAGACACTTCCTTGTGCTCACAAAGACAGCTTTTATAAGCAGGTAGGTTCCTATGAACTGAAACCTGTGCACTTGTATGTCATGAATGGAATACTGTACCATGAGCTAATTACTCTTTATAAAGTGCTGGAGATTCTATGGGATGCCCAACGTGTTATCCTGTCTACTCTGAAAGGTGGTAAATAACACTCTGCTAGGCCATGTATTCAGACTAAAACACATTTATGTACAAGTAAGGTAATTGCACAGAAGTTGAAATACATAGCGAGAATATTTATCAGGAAATGATAAAGATTGAACCATTCCAGATAGGGCTGAAATGTCGTCTTTAGAATGTATTTCTAACATAGAAACTAGGAGCAGGAGTAGGCCATTCGAGCCTGCTCCACCATTCAATACGATCATGGCTGATTATCCAAATCCAGTACCCTGTCCCTGCTTTCTCACACAGAATCCCCATCGAGCCTGCACCGACACATATCCCACCCTATCCCCGTAACCCCACGTATTTAATTCCCCCCTAACATATCCCATCCTATCCCCGTAACCCCACATATTTAATCCCCCCCTAACACTAAGGGTCAATTTATCATAGCCAAATCAACCTAACCCGCACATTTTTGGACTGTGGGAGGAAACCGGAGCACCCGGAGGAAACCCACGCAGACACGGGGAGAATGTGCAAACTCCACACAGACAGTCACCCGAGGTCAGATTCGAACCCGGGTCCCTGGCGCTGTGAGGCACCAGTGCTAACCACTATGCCACCGTGTTGCCCTTACACAGTCTAATAATCTGGAAGTCTTTTGGAGGAGACAATCTTGCATAGACATCCTGATATTATATTTTGTTTGAGTGCAATTTGTAGATTGGCCCAAGATATTCTAGGCCTAGGTTTCCCAATCGTAATGCTAACAGTAAGCTATTCATTTTAAATGGGTAACGGTCATTACAATTACCTCGGCCCAAATCCAGAAACTGAACCGAACTGAATTAAGCATATTGAGGAAAACCTGCAGTGTATATCCCAGCTGAAAAGGCTTCTGAATAAACATTGAAACAGGACAAGATAGCACCAGCTGGTTCATTGAATCCTATCCTGGCATGGTGTAACCTCTGCGCACAATCACCATCATTAAACCCGCCCCCCCCCCCCCCCCCCCCCCCCCCCCAAATACCCAAATACACACAATCTCCTGGGAGAGGTGAAAAAACCTCCGGCTAATTTAGGACAAAACTGTGGGAAATTCCTCTACAACCCCCAATGACCCATCTACTGTCTATATGCAAGTTTGTTAGCCACTCTCAGGAACTTGCCCAGCTCCCTTTTGCTTGTTCAATAGGTTGACGACTCTGAGAAGTACCACCTCCTACCATCTTATCTACTTTTATACTTGTATAACTTATTCTTATGCCCCCGGGTCCTTCCTAACCTATCTAGCTGGAATAGCCTATCCACTTGGACTGAGTCTAATACTTTCAATATTTTGAAGACCTCAATGAAATTTCCTTGAAGTCTATGCTTTTCTAGAGTAACCAAACCCCAGCCTATCATGGTAACTAAGGGCCCCTAAACTAGTATCAGTCTAGTGGCCCTACTCAATCTTTTCCAGGGTCTCCATATCACCCTCCATGTGAGGGGACCAAATAGTCAAATTTGAAGACACAATGGTGCATCCCATGCAAAGAATCACATGACGAATAATGGTGCAGGTCCTTGTCCAGATCTTGCATAACTATTAATGCTTTGAGCAAGTATAGTTAGAGTTGCATCTAGGCTAAAGCTGTTACATCATGTCCCATCTTTAGATCTAGGAATTTGCCTGGGTTCTTGCAGACAGCTGGGCTCTGAGCTCCATCTTGAAATTAATAAGAAAAGACCACTCCAATCCTAACTCTAGGTTTTGAAAGACACATTTACGCTGTGTATCTAAAGCCCGGTAGAAAGCACCCCAGAAATTTTCCCAACTTGATGCAGAAGGAAAGCTGCTTTTTCACAAAGGACTTTCTTTCTTAATTTTATTTTTATTTGTAGAATCCAAATTCTGCCAGTGATATCCCTTGAGGCATGCAACCTCTTTGTGATAGTGCTGCCATGTTCCAGTTATGACCATCAAATATTATGAAATCCTAAAGCCAGAGCTCGACAAATAAAAATACCTGAATGCTACACTACATATTTAGTGCAATGTATTGAGTTGAGAAGTTTGCTTTTGTTCATTCTGCAGCCACTTTGCTGAAGCATAGCTGGCTGCTGTTATAATTCTTCATGTTTGAAAGTGTGCCTTGTTAGGAAAGACTGAACAAGGAGTGATTTACAGTTATTAATTCTTAACCCTTTTTCAGACAGTATTAATAATAGCGGTTCACAGCTGGATTCTACACCCACTTCGAAGTCCCATTTTCAAAAGAGAAAAACCGAGTGAACGAATCTCCAAAGGATCTCCAGGGTAAAAAGGTGACCAAACTCATTACAGTACTTATATTTTATCTTAAATGGTTTCTACATCACTAATTTCTGATTTAAAAAAAAAAAATTCTTTCTAGTCTCTTGTCGGAGTTCTACATTGTGAAATTGCTGAGATTTTTTCCATTACAGTAAAGTTGTAGATTTTGTAGATTATGTTTAGAATTGCCATTTTCTTAGGCAGCAGAAGATTTTTTTTTTTCTGTTAGGGAATGGACATGTTTTCAGGCACCCAATGTCAACATCCAGGATAATCAGTCCAGGTACATCATGAGTTAATTGCACTGTGAAGCTTTCTATGTGCCTTAGCTCCAATCTTGTGATACATTTCCTGCAGCATCCATCCTTATAGGCACCCGTATAATTTGTGTTCTGTGCTATGCCTACTTTGAATTGCGTTGATACTATCCGGATTCATTTCAGTTAGGATCCTTGCAGCCAGCAGTGTAATGAGACCATCATCCCATCAGTTTTGGTTGGAATTAAGCCCAAGTCCCAGAGGTAAAAGGATGGTTTCTTGTCTGTAGCTGCTTGTCAGTTTAGCACAGATGTAATGAGAACCATCTTCTGTCAGTGTACAAAACAAAACCACCTTGCTTTCCTCAATGCCTGGTCAAGTTTGGCCTAATGATTGAAAATTAAAGGCGAGGATATTTGGGACTTGCATTGAAGAAAGAAGGAAAGTCCAGGGAAAGTTTTTTTTTGATTAAAAAAAAAAACACACTTTTTTTTTCCTCCTAGAAATCGTCCGCCAGATCGCAGTTGCAACTACCTGAAAATAACCAATCTCATCATGTGGCAGAATCATTCACCGACAAGAGGAAGGAAAATAATGGTTTGTACCACTTAACTTCATTTTGTCCTTTTGTAGTGATGTTGCCTCAGCAGCCTCTAGGATTGATGGGTGTACATAAGAACATAAGAACATAAGAAATAGGAGCAGGAGTAGACCAATCGGCCCCTCGAGCCTGCTCCGCCATTCAATGAGATCATGGCTGATCTGATCCAACCTCAACTCTAAAGAACACAAGAAGTAGGAGCAGGACCAGGCCACTCGGCCCCTGGGCCCGCTCCGCCACCCACAGGGCCTTGACCGATCTGAACTCAAACTCATGTCCAATTTCCAGCCCGCTCCCCGTAACCCCTGATTCCCTTTACTTCTAGGAAACGGTCTATTTCTGTTTTAAATTTATTTAATGAAGTAGCTTCCACAGCTTCCTGGGGTAGCAAATTCCACAGACCCACTACCCTCCTGAGTGAAAAAGTTTCTCCTCATCTCAGTTTTGAAAGAGCAGCCCCTTATTCTAAGATTATGTCCCCTAGTTCTAGTTTCACCCATCATTGGGAACATCCTCACCGCGTCCACCCGATCAAGCCCCTTCACAATCTTATATGTTTCAATAAGATCGCCTCTCATTCTTCTGAACTCCAATGAGTAGAGTCCCAATCTACTCAACCTCTCCTCGTATGTCCACCCCCTCATCCCCGGAATTAACCGAGAGAACCTTCTTTGTACTGCCTCGAGAGCAAGTATGTCTTTTCTTAAGTATGGACACCAAAATTGTATGCAGTACTCCAGGTGCGGTCTCACCAATACCCTATACAACTGCAGCAATACCTCCCTGTTTTTATATTCTATCCCCTTCGCAATAAAAGCCAACATTCCATTGGCTTTCTTGATCACCTGCTGCACCTGCATACTAACTTTTTGATTTTCTTGCACCAAGACCCCCAGATCCCTTTGTACTGCAGTACTTTCCAGTTTCTCGCCATTAAGATAATAACTTGCTCTCTGATTTTTCCTGCCAAAGTGCATAACCTCACATTTTCCAATATTGTATTGCATCTGCCAAATCTCTGCCCACTCACCCAGCCTGTCTATATCCCCTTGTAGGTTTTTTATGTCCTCCTCACTCTCTACTTTCCCTCCCATCTTTGTATCATCTGCAAACTTTGATATGTTACACTCGGTCCCCTCCTCCAAATCGTTAATATAGATTGTAAAGAGTTGGGGACCCAGCACAGACCCCTGCGGAACACCACTGGCTACTGGTTGCCAGTCCGAGAATGAACCATTTATCCCAACTCTCTGCTTCCTGTTAGATAACCAATCCTCCACCCATGCCAGAATATTACCCCCAATCCAGTGATTTTTTATCTTGAGTAATAATCTTTTATGTGGCACCTTGTCGAATGCCTTCTGGAAGTCTAAATACACTACATCCACTGGTTCCCCTTTATCCACCCTGTACGTTATGTCCTCAAAGAATTCGAGCAAATTTGTCAGACATGACTTCCCCTTCATAAAGCCATGCTGACTTTGTCCTATTAAATTATGTTTATCTAAATGTTCCGTTACTGTCTCCTTAATAATAGACTCCCAAATTTTACCCACCACAGATGTTAGGCTAACTGGTCTATAATTTCCAGCCTTCTGCCTACAACCCTTTTTTAAATAAGGGTGTTACATTAGCAGTTTTCCAATCTGCCGGGACCTTTGCTGAGTTCAGGGAGTTTTGGAAAATTATTACCAAAGCATCCACAATTCCTACTGCCACTTCCCTCAAGACCCTAGGATGTAAGCCATCAGGTCCAGGGGATTTATCCGCCTTGAGTCCCATTATTTTACTGAGTACCAATTCCTTAGTGATTTTAATCGTATTTAGCTCCTCCCCCCCCTAGAGCCCCCTGTTTGTCCAGTGTTGGGATATTCTTAGTGTCCTCTACCGTAAAGACTGAAACAAAATATTTGTTCAGCATTTTTGCCATCTCCATGTTTCCCACCATTAATTTCCCGGTCTCCTCCTCTAAGGGACCTACGTTTGCCTTAACCACCCTTTTTCTTTTTATATAACTATAGAAACTCTTGCTATCTGTTTTTATATTTTTTGCTAATTTATTTTCATAGTCTAGTTTCCCTTTCTTAATCCTTTAGTTACTTTTTGTTGTCTTTTGAAGACTTCCCAATCTTCTATCCTCCCACTAACTTTGGCTACCTTATATGTCCTTGATTTTAGTTGGATACTTTCTTTAATTTCTTTACTTAGCCATGGATGGCTGTCATTTCTTTTACACCCTTTTTTCCTCAGTGGAATATATTTATTTTGAAAGTTGTAAAATAACTCCTTGAATGAACACCACTGCTCATGTACCGTCTTACCCTTTAATCTATTTTCCCAGTCCACTTTAATCAATTCTGCTCTCATGCCATCATAGTCTCCTTTATTCAAGCTCAGTATGCTTGTTTGAGAACCAACCTTCTCACCCTCTAATTGGATATGGAATTCAACCATGTTATGGTCACTCATTCCAAGGGGATCCTTAACTAGGACATTATTAATTAATCCAGACTCATTACACAGTACCAGGTCCAAGGTTGCTTGCCCCCTTGTAGGATCAGTTACATACTGCTCAAGCAATCCATCCCTAAGACACTCAATAAACTCTTCCTCAAGGCTGCCCTGCCCAATTTGATTTGTCCAATTAATATGATAGTTAAAATCCCCCATAATTATAGCTGTTCCCTTATTACATGCCCCAACTATTTCCTGATTAATACTTCCAACAGAGTTGCAACTATTAGGAGGCCTATATACTACGCCCACCAGTGTTTTTTTCCCCTTATTATTCCTAATCTCTACCCAAACTGTTTCATTATCCTGATCTTTTGACCCAATATCATTTCTCTGTATTACAGTGATTCCTTCCTTTATTAACATAGCCACCCCCCCCTCCCCTTCCTTCCTGCCTGTCCTTCCTGATTGTTAAATACCCTGGCATATTTAATTCCCAGACGTTGTCACCCTGCAGCCATGTTTCTGTAATGGCCACAAGATCATACCCATACATAGTTATTTGTGCCGTTAACTCGTCAATTTTGTTACGAATGCTACATGCATTCAGATAAAGAACTTTCAAATGTGTTTTGCGACACTTACTTCCTGCTTTTTCCTTATTTAACACTTTACCTTTTACTCCATACCTTCTGTCCCTTCCTGACATGCTTTCCTCTGTCTCCCTGCTCAGGTTCCCAACCCCCTGCCACATTAGTTTAAATCCTCCCCAACAGCACTAGCAAACACTCCCCCTAGGACAGCGGTCCCGGCCCTGCCCAG
Source organism: Squalus acanthias (assembly GCA_030390025.1). Classification (NCBI taxonomy): domain Eukaryota; kingdom Metazoa; phylum Chordata; class Chondrichthyes; order Squaliformes; family Squalidae; genus Squalus; species Squalus acanthias. The sequence continues at coordinate 142,133,812 of CM059425.1, read as the reverse complement.
GTGCAGACCGTCCGGTTTGTACTGGTCCCACCTCCCCCAGAACCGGTTCCAATGTCCCAGGAATTTGAATCCCTCCCCCTTGCACCATTCCTCTAGCCACGTATTCATTTGAAATATCCTCCTATTTATACTCTGACTAGCACGTGGCACTGGTAGCAATCCTGAGATTACTACCTTTGAGGTCCTATTTTTTAATTTGCCTCCTAACTCCCTATATTCTGCTTTTAGGACCTCATCCCCTTTTTTACCTATATCGTTGGTGCCTATGTGCACCACGACAGCTGGCTGTTCGCCCTCCCCCTCCAAAATGTTCTGTAGCCGCTCTGAGACGTCCTTGACCCTTGCACCAGGGAGGCAACACACCATCCTGGAGTCTCGGTTGCGGCCGCAGAAACGCCTATCTATTCCCCTTACAATTGAGTCCCCCATCACTATAGCTCTTCCACTCTTTTTCCTCCCAGCCTGTGCAGCAGAGCCGCCCATGGTGCCAGGAAGTTGGCTGCTGCTGCCTTCCCCTAAGTCACCCCCCCCCCCAACAGTATCCAAAGCGGTATATCTGTTTGAGAGGGGGATGGCCACAGGGGACCCCTGCACTACCTGCCTGCACCTCCTACTCTGCCTGGTGGTCACCCATTCCCTTCCTGCCTGTACACCCTTCACCTGCGGTGTGACCAACTCACTAAACGTGCTATCCACGAGGTTCTCAGCATTGCGAATGCTCCAATATGCATCCAGCCGCAGCTGCAGCGCCGCAATGCGGGCTGTCAGTAGCTGCAGCTGGATACACTTCCCGCACACGTGGTCGTCAGGGACACCGGAAGGGTCCCTGATTTCCCACATAGAGCAGGAGGAGCACAACACGGGGCTGGGCTGTCCTGCCATGACTTACCCTTTAATTAATTGAACTTTAATTAAATCAAATCAATACCACCAATTTCACTCAATTAAATGAATTACTCAAGGGCCCTTGGTTACTAGCACTAGAAATTATAATCACAAAATTAAGATCTTCGAAACTTTATAAACTATGAACCTTAACTATCAAACTATAAAGTAGTATAAATACTAACCTGCCGTACTCACCCAATCAGCTGCTCCCTCCTGCCCACGTCACGTTTTGAATCGTAATGTGGCTCTGGAACGCCGCCGCCGGTCTGAGATTGGTAAACCTCTGCAAACAAAAGCCCGCGAAAGTGAGTTTAGATACTCACCGGGCCTCGGCTCTCTCCGCCCCCGACACCAGCCTCTGTAAACAAAAGCCCGCGAAAGTGAGTTTAGATACTCACTGGGCCTCGGCTCTCTTCGCTCCGTGTAGTTTTAACAGAAAATGTTGCAGGTTTTGTCAGATACAGACGGGAGAGAGAAACTTAAACAATGCTGTGTAATAGGTTCAGTTTGCATATGACAGTTCATTTTAAACTTGAATGGTCAAATATTCAAAATCCAGGAAGTCTTAGTAACTCTTTTCCGGAATATAAAAAGGAGCTGTTCTGTTCAACTCAAAAGATCTGTTTGAGGAGTCAGTTTGAAAGAGGGGAAAAAAGCAGTGTAGATTAAATAGGTTCTAACAATTCTCGTGTTGCAAAGAGTTAGGTGAAAGACGTCTACAGTAAATTACATGACTTGTGCTTGTTCATTTTTAAAAATAAATTTGCTTGATATTTTAAACTTAAAATTAGATCTAATGTAATGCTCTGCCACTTTGGAAGACTGGAGTGAGAGTTTATAGAGGCATAAGCCTAGTAGCTAACAGATATGACTAAATAGGGCTTGCTGTTTGTTTCTTGAATACGGAAAGCTTCCCTAGATCTAAAGGCAAGGATGGACATCCTCAAAGATATGCAGAGTTGAGACTCGCGCATGAGTGGTTAATATACTAGAGCTGAAATAATCCTGGACAAAGGGGTTAGAAGTTACAAAAGCATAAAACCCATCAAGGCAGGACATAATTGAAAAGTGAATTTGGAACAAATCACCACAGGGGAAAAAAAATTAAAAAATGTTTAGAATAACATGCTGCCAGATTTTTGAGTTTTTACGTTGGATGTTTTTCTCGGGTTCAGTGTCATCCACCACTCCTATAAGTTGAGTTCCTGACCCCTGGGATCCAGAGCCTGCCTTAACCTGCCCAATATGTAGTTGATAGTGAGATATAGGGATAGGACAGAGAACCTTTGCCATTGTACCTTGGCTTACTTGAATGTATCATGCGCTGCCACATGATTCCCTTCTCTTTGATGGTTGCATTGAATATACACTTTGTCAGACATAGATTTGGGCTCTAAACCAAAGATGGTTTATTTTAAATAAAGCAGATAAATGAACAAAAACCAGCACATCCAATGAATCCAATATTATAAACTTTATTAGTCTCTTCAGTGAATATCAAAATAATAGATGCCTCCCCAGGGCTATTAACATATATTGAACCTTGAAAACCAATGTTCATTTTTACATAGTGAAACACACCATGCAATCAAATGAACAAAGCTCCTACAGTTGACTGAAGCAATGGACTGCAGACTCCCAGCTGCAGCCCAGATTGAATGTACACGAATGAACTAAGTGCATGAAGTCCAATATAACCCAGTAATTGGGGATCCCTGGCTAAAGCTGTCTGTCGAGAGGGCTTACAGCCAATCATTGATCTTGCCCCTTGCAGGTCTCTGACATCACTGTCAATCAAAGACACTGCCCCAAGGATGGACCTGATTCTTTGATCTCGATCAGGGCACATGGAACTACATCTCCAGACATGTCAGAACAAAAGACCCAAACACATTAGCATCTTTGATTACTTAAGATGGAGCTATCCTTTGGCAAGCGTAGGATTTTTGTCCGCTAGTTGAGATATCTCTGATAACTGGAATTAAACTTCTCTTCCATCATGCCATTTAAGATACCACATTTAAGATAGAGATACCACACAATGCCTCTGCATTCAATCTGTGCTAACATATGAAAACATCTTTGTTTCACAGAAACTGCTGCCCAATGTGTATTAGTTAATCGTGTTTTGCCATAATTTAAAGTGTTTTCTGTGATTTTCAGAAAACTGCAATCAACTCAGTGTACTGTTTCTAATGATAAGGCACTTCAATCAATCATTTAATACAGACACAAAAATACATTTTTGCCACACATAACAAGCAAGATAATAGATGCAAGAACAGTAAGGTTACACCAAATACAATGAGGTACTCCTGATTGATGATGGGAATTGGCAGATAATTGAGAGTCCCCAAAATCTGGTCTTGGGATATTGCTGCGCCGTACACCCAGGTATGGGAATGAAGACAAGTATAATATTAAAAAAAGTAAACATCATGTAGTTTTATTCACCAAGAAAAGATGAACTACAAATAACTGAAGAAAAATGAGGGTGCTGTATACTGTGGAGATGTCTCATAAAGCACTTTCTTTAAACAATGTGGTGAATTGAGAAGGCAGATAATTCAAGTGCAAATAAGTGGTTAAACTTTAGATGGGAGAGTTAAAATATGAGTGACCTTCAGTGTGTGGAATTAAACATTTTTCATCTAACTTTTTTTTTAAGAAGCTGCAACATTACATAAACTCTTGTATGTTTTGGTATTTCTCTGTTGACCATGTAATTTGTTTGTCATGGACTTCTTTAAATCACAATTGAAGTCATTGCCTCATGCACACTGCTGGTAACAGTGTGCTGACGCTGTGGTCTTTAGTGACCGTTAGTAATGACAGGTGGCTGTTGCTCTGTATCATGTGCCTTTTTCCATCTACCAGTTAGTCTTTGTGCCTTCCAGATCAAAAGAAATGGCCCAAACTGTTTCGTGAAAATTGAAGTGGAATTTGTTTTTTAATTATATCTGGAAATTGTTTTTTAAAATGATTGATTCTATAAGCTTTACAAGGATGACCATTTTCTTTCCTTTCTCTTTGAAGGCTACTGCAGTTCAAGTAAACAGATGGAGCCTCGGCTAGTACCAGTAGCCGTTGCTGATGACAAAGCCAATGTGGCTGGTGGTGGTGATGGTGTTGATGATGATGAAAGAGAATTTGTTGATGAAGCAGAAGAGCCCCTCCTCATTGGCGTAGAGGCCCTAGTGCCACAGGCAGATGTGTCCATTGTGGAAAAATTTGGGATCACTTATAATGCAGAAACATCAGTTGTAAACTCAACTCCAAACCCTTCAAGACTTTCAGAAGAAGCTAAACCAAAAATGAGGTATGAAAGCTGGTGGCTTAGTACAAGTAGAGTTGAATGATAGTTCTTGGACTTGGGCAGATGTTAGCAGCAGCAGTAAACCTTCTAACCTTACCAATGGCAACTCATTTTTCTGACAAAGTGCAGGTGTATCTTTATTTTGCAGGGTAGAAATTCAAACAGCTTAAAAATTGCGTACCTTTTTATATTAACTTTGTGGAACAGTTTACTTCATGCCATTTATATAGCTCTATAAAGCTGGTAACTCGTAAAGGGCAGAACTTCTTTAAAAGCTCTTGCATTGAATTACATAGAATATACAGCACAGAAACAGGCCATTCGGCCGACCAGTCCATGCTGGCATTTATGCTCCACTCGAGCCTCTTCCCATCCTTCCTCATCTAACTCGATCAGCATGACCCTCTCTTCCCTTCTCCCGCATATGCTTATCTAGTTTCCCCTTAAATGCATCTATACTATTCGCCTCAACTACTCCCTGTAGTAGCGAGTTCCACATTCTTGCCATTCTCTGGGTAAAGAAGTTTCTTCTGAATTCTTGGTGACTATCTTATATTGATGAACTCGAGTTTTGTTCTTCCCCACAAGTGGAAACACACTCTGTGTCTACTCTATCAAAACCTTTCAAAATTTTAAAGACCTCTATTAGGACACCTCTCGGTCTTCTGTTTTCAAGAGAAAAGAGATCCAGCCTGTTCATCCTTTCCTGACGTGTATAACCTCGCAGTTCTGGTATCATCCTTGTAAATCTTTTTTGCACCCTCTCCAGCGCCTCAATCATCCTTATAATATGGTGATCAAAACTGTACACAGTAGTCAAGTGTGGTGTAACCAAGGTTCGATACTAGTTTAGCATCACTTCTCTACTTTTCAATTCTAGCCCTCTAGAAATAAACCCTAATGCATGGCTTGTTTTTTTTTTAAGGCTGTAACTATTTGTAACACCAAAGTTCTGATTGGTCTCCTTGAAGGGCAAGAGCAGATTTCTGATTGGTCCCCTTGGAGGACAAGACACACCCAGCAGTTTGTGTGGAATGTGTAATTCGATCCTGCCTGTTTGAGTAATCAAGTACTTTGCAATGTGTAATATGATCCATTCATTGTGACAGCCAGCTCCAGAGCTCAACAGTGCGGTTAGGAGCGCTCACACTGCCGAGGTCTCATCCCTTCCTATCTGACCATGAGGATGAGAATTTTAACATGAGGAGAATTTTAAAATCAAAGTGTTGGTAGACAATGTTCCCCCTAACACAAAAGCAAAATACTGTGGATTCTGGAAATCTGAAATAAAAACAAAGTGCTGGAAATACTCAGCAGGTCAGGCCACTGAATTGTTAACTCTGTTTCTCTATCCACAGATGTTGCCTGACTTGCTGAGTATTTCCAGCACTTTCTGTTTTTATTTTAGTGTTCCCCTAATTTTTCTTTTGGGTGCGCGGTCCCTTTAACTGGCTGCGCAGGACCTCCAGACAGCTGCATGGCTGCACAACTAAGCGAGCACAGAGATGATGGGTGAATGGGACTTGCTGTGAGTTAGGATACGTGCAGCAGAGTTTTGGATGAGCTCAATTTCATTGAGGGTGGAAGATGCGATGCTGGCCAGGAGAACATTGGAATACTGGAGTCCAGCAAATAACACACAAATGCAATGTGCATGTTGTAGAACCAACACAGAATATGCTCTCATTTTTAAAAATCCATTTATTTATTGCCAATCCTTAATTGCCTTTGAGAGGGTGGTAATGAGATGCCTTCTTGAACCGCTGCGGCCTGGTTGGGGGGTGGGGTGCGGGAAAGGAAGAGAGGGCGAATGAGCTGCAGGTGTAAAGGGGGTGGGGGTGGAAGAACATGATCCAGGCCTAACAGAGCGGGAGAACGTGATCTATCTTCCCATCTGGACCACGTTCTTGCTCTCAATTCCTCCCCCCCCCCCCCCTCCTTTAGACCTGGGTCATGTTCTTCCCCCCCGCCTCCCCACTATTCTCACCGTATCCAAACCCTCTTTTCCCTCTTTTTCCCCCCCCCCAACAAGTTCCTGACCACCTCTCCTTCTGTGAGCTCCTCTCTCTCTACCCCCCGATCTCTGCTCGGCTCTCTCTCTCTCTCTCTCTCTCTCTCCACCCCGATCGCTCTTTCTCTCTCCTTTTCGCTCGCTTCCCCCCCCCCCCCCCCCCCCCCAACCAACCCGATCCCCGACCTTCTCCGCACTGAGCCGAGTGGAGTGAAGCGTGGCGGTGCAGGCCACTGCCGCACCGTTGGGTGCTGCACATGCACGACCGGATCGAGTGCGCCTGCGTGGTACCAAGCGGGTGTGCATGCGCAGAGAGGGTCAAAAATGCATTGCAACTTATCACTTTTTTTAATGGCCTTATTAATCTGCGTCGCAACTTTAGTGATTTGTGTATTTGTTCTCCCAGATCCCTTTGCTCCTCTACCCTATTTAGATTCTTATTTTCCAAGTAATATATGATTTCCTTTATTTTTCTTACCAATTTGTAGTACAGTACCTCACACTTATCTATGCCTATTCATTTGCCAATTATATGCCCATTCTGCAAGTTTATTAATGTCGTCTTGTAATTTGTTGCAGTCCTCCTCAGTATTGACTATCCACCCACTTCCCCCCAAAAAAAGTTTGGTGTCATCTGCAAATTTAGAAATTGTGTTTTTGATTCCAAAGTCTAAATCATTAATATAATTTGTGAACAACTGTGGTCCTAGCACTGATCCTTGTGGGACCCCACTTTCCACCTTCTGCCACTCTGAATAGCTACCCTTTACCCTTACTCTCTGCTTTCTGTCTTGAAGCCAGCTAGCTATCCATTCTGCTACTTGTCCCTTACTCCGCCTGCTTTGACCCTATTCATTAGTCTATTATGTGGTACCTTATCGAAGGCCTTTTGGAAATCTAGATATATTGCACTTACTGTCTCTGTTACCTCTTCAAAGAATTCAATGAGGTTGGTCAAACAAGACTTTCCCTTTTTAAATCCATGCTGACTATTCATTATTATATTTTTGGTTTCTAGATGTTCTTCTATTTTCTCCTTTAGTAGGGATTCCATTATTTTTCCTACCACCGATGTTAAGCTGACAGGTCTATAGTTCCCTGGACATCATCTATCTCCTTTTTTTAAATATAGGTATAACCGTAGCTATCCGCCAGTCCTCTGGCACTACACCTTTTCTAATGAATTATTAATAGGTATAATAATGCCTCTGCTATCTCTTCTTGATTCTTTTAAAATGCATGGATGCAATCCGTCCAGACCAGGTTTTTAATTGAGTTTAATTAGTTTATTTAATATTTCTCCTCCTATTTTAAATGCAGTTGTATCATTTCCGATCCCATTTTTTGATGTCATGCTCACCTGATCCGTCTCCCTGGTAAATACTGAAGCAAAATAATTATTAATATTTCTGCCATTTTGCTATCGCTGCCTGTGATTTTTATCCTGACTGTCCCATAGTGGCCCTATTCCCATCCCGACTTTTAAAAAAAAAAATTATTTGCCTGTAGAATATTTTACTATTTTGTTTTCTGTTCCTTAATAATTTAATTTCATAGTTCCTCTTTGCCTTCCTAATTGCTTTTTTGACCTCTCTCCTAGTCTCTGTATTCACTTTTGTCATGCTCTCCCCTGCTGTCCATGTACTTAATGTATGTCCCTTTCCTTACCCTCAATTTTTCCCTTTATGTCTTTATTCATCCATGGTGTCTCATTAGTGTTTAGTTTGTTCTTGTTTTTTAGTGGAATATATTTTTCCTGGCCTCTGTTGAACACCATTTTAAATGTTTCCCATTGCTGTTCTACATCATTGTTTGCTAATATTGTTGTCCATTTTATTTTCCCAAGTTGTTTTCTCAGCCTCTCAAAATCAGCTTTTCTCCAATCTATTACCGTTTCCTTTTGCACGTTTGCTAATCTGAGCTCAATTTACTAAATTATGTTTTGCAGGCTATGTTTTAATACCAGTGTAACACCTATAGTCTTGAAGAGTCCACTTGTAAGAATCAAAGAAAAGAATATTGCCCCATTCACTTCAGGAATTGAAAATCATAAGACTTCGTCCAACTATTTTGGAAAGAAGTAAGTACGTCTTTAAATGTTTAAAGGACCATTCTATTTTGAGTCTCACAACATGACATTATTTTTCTCTTCCTCTTCCTGAAGGCATTGGCTCCTTGCAGGGTTATGGTTCCATGGGCACCAGGTGCCTTCTGGTTCTTTGCCTGAGTGACCAAAGCAGTGAGTATCAGTAGGCTGTTCAACTTTGAGGACCATTACAGCTAACCCCAGTCCTATTGTCCCCTGATTTGAGCAGGGGTCGCTGGATAGTGGTCAAGAGAGGAACTGTGACTTATTTATTTTTCTCTCCCTAATCCAGAGGCATTGAGGCCACTGATAGCACCACGACCACTGCCCTGGCACAGACTGGCAATCAAACTTCTTGACGTGTATGGGTGGTTCAGGTAGTTGGGGCAGTGAACTGCTGAGCCATAGAGGATTGTTGATGATTTGTTTTAATAATATAACCATTTAAAAAAATAGCTAATGTGCTGCATTATCTAAATGGCTATTGTATTAATTTGTTTCTTTATCAAATAAACATTTAATTTAAAACCAGAGCTGCTTTTAAAAAAATATTGAGGTGGCGGGCCAGAACACCACCATGGTTGAAAAGGATAAAAAAGAAGACAAGGTAAATCAGGAAGTTGGTGATTTAGATGACACCAAGCTTTGGTTTCAAAAGCCTTAAGACTTTAGGTGGAAAGAAAAACTGAGCTAGATCAGGAGTTCCACAGTTGAGGTCCTGGGAATGAATGAGTTGCAGTAGGAGGCAATTGGCTGACTTCCACAATATGATGCAGCCAGTGGGGATCTGCACTCTTGTAGCCTGCGATTTTCCATTTGTGAAACTTAGTGGATAGCAAATCAAGGGCTGCACATCTTTGATGTCCTGAGGAGTATTTCCTGCAAGTGTGCATCTCACTGGTAGTTCCTAATCAAAAAATCACCCCATGTAGTGGATGAGGAGGATAGTAACAGACTTCAGGAGGACATGGGCAGACACGTGGTGAATGAAATTTAATGCAGAGAAGTGTGAAGTTACACATTTTGGTAGGGAGAATGAGGAGAGGCAAATTGAACTAAATGGTACAATTTTAAAGGGGGTGCAGGAACAAAGACCCCTGGGGGTGTATGTTCACAAATCTTTGAAGGACAAGTTGAGAAGGCTGTTAAAAAAGCATGTGGGATCCTTGGCTTTATTAATAGGAGCATTGAGTACAAAAGCAAGGAAATTATGCTTAACCTTTATAAATCACTGGTTAGACCTCAGCTGGAGTATTGTGTTCAATTCTGGGCACCGCACTTTAGGAAGGTTGTCAAGGCCTTGGAGAGGGTGCAGAAGAAATTTACTAGAATGGTACCAGGGATGTGGGACTTCAGTTATATGGAGAGACTAGAGAAGCTGGGCTTGTTCTCCTTTAGAGTAGAGAAGGTTAAGAGGAGGTTTGATAGAGGTGTTCATGAAAATCATGTATGGTTTTGATGGAGTAATTCAGAATAAACAGTTTCCAGTGACAGAAGGGTTAGTAACCAGAGGACACAGATTTAAGGTGATTGGCAAAAGAACCAGACGTGAGGAAACATTTTTTTACACAGCGAGTTGTTGTGATCTGGAATGCACGGCCTGAAAGGGTGGTGGAAGCAGATTCAATAGTAACATTCAAAAGGGAATTGGATAGAAGGGGGAAAAAATTACAGGGCTACGGGGAAAGAGCAGGGGAGTGGGGTTAATTGGTTAACTCTACCAAAGAGCCGGCACAGGCATGCTTTGCCGAATGGCCTCATTCTGTGCTGTATCATTCTATGATTCTGTAGGATGAGTCTTTATCTCAACAAGCTGGGGTTTAGAGCGAGCCCCTTGCTGGCTTACAAAGTTTGGTTCTTGGACATCCTGCTCGATCTCCCTTCCACACAGGAGAGAGCTCTCGTGATGGGCTGGATGCTGTATCCTGACCTTCCATTTAAGAGCCTAGCAGTTTCAAGATGTGATTGCCTTGTACAAGGCATTCATAAATGGACCTTGCCACAGGTGGCAGAAGTTTCTCTTTGGTCCTGTGTAGAAGTGACTTGGGGGTCAGATGTGAGGATGCTTGACAGCCTGAACTTGTAGGCTGGGAGGGTGGGGTGGGATGGTGAATGGGGCTTAGACTGCGGAGCTGAGAAGAGCATGACTCAAAGAAAGGCAAAGACAAAATTCTCTGTCTTCTGCTTCTCACTCATTCGGTCTTGTCTTTTCAGATGAGAGGTGCTGGATTGTGTGATGGACAAGAGAGCATTTTCTTGAGGTAGCTCCTGAGTGCCAGGTGAGGATCCTGACACTTGCAGTCCAGGTGGTGGTTGGCGCCTTGTGGGGTGCCTTGCATAAACCATTCACAAACTGAGCTTGGCACAAGTAGTACAAATTTCCATGGGTATAGTGTGGAAATGACTTTGGGGACTGGAGGCGAGGATATGGAATAGCATGGACTGTGGTGGTGCAGTGGGGGAGGGGGAGGATGGTATAAAAGTAGGGGAGTCTTGGGCCTATATGCATTGGAGTTTAGAAGAATGAGAGCTGATCTTATTGAAACATAAGATTCTGAAGGGGCTTGACAGGATAGATGCAGGGAGGATGATTCCCCTCGTGGGGGAATCTAGAACTAGGGGGCATAATTTCAGAATAAGGGGCACCCATTTAAAACGGCGATGAGGAGGAATTTCTTCTCTCAGAGGGTCGTAAATCTTTGGAATTCTCTACCCCAGAGAGCTGTGCAGGTGGAGTCATTGAATATGTTCAAGGCGGTGATAGACAGATATTTGAGTTACAGGGGAGTCGAGGGTTATGGGGAGCGGGCGGGAAAGTGGAGTTGAGGCAAAGATCAGATCAGCCATGATCTTATTGAATGGCGGAGCAAGCCCGAGGGGCCAAATGGCCTACTCCTGCTCCTATTTCTTATGTTCTAAGCTTGGTCGTGGGGCTTAATACGAACATACGAATTAGGAGCAGGGGTAGGCCACTCGGCCCTTCGAGCCTACTCCGCCATTCAATAAGATCATGGCTGATCCAATTACTCCACATTCCCGCCTACCCCCGATAACTTTTCACCCCCTTACTTACCAAGAATCTATCTACCTCTGCCTTAAAAATATTCAAAGACTCTGCTTCCACTGCCCTCTGCGGAAGAGAGTTCCAAAGACTCATGACCCTCTGAGAGAAAAAATGTCTCCTCATCTCTGTCTTAAATGGGCGACCCCTTATTTTTAAACAGTGACCCCTAGTTCTAGATTCTCCCACAAGAGGAAACATCCTCTCCACATCCACCCTGTCCAGACCCCTCAGGATCTTATATGTTTCAATCAAGTCACCTCTTACTCTTCTAAACTCCAGCGGATACAAGCCTAGCCTGTCCAGCCTTTCCTCATAAGACAACCCGCCCACTCCAGGTATTAGTCTAGTAAACCTTCTCTGAACTGCTTCCAACGCATTTACATCCTTCCTTAAATAAGGAGACCAATACTGTACACAGTACTCCAGATGTGGTCTCACCAATGCCCTGTATAACTGAAGCATAACCTCCCTACTTTTGTGTTCAATTCCCTCGCAATAAACGATAACATTCTATTAGCTTTCCTAATTACTTGCTGTACCTGCATAGTAACCTTTTGTGATTCATGCACTACGACACCCAGATCCCTCTGCATCTCAGAGCTCTGCAATCTCTCACTATTTAGATAATATGCTTTTTTATTCTTCCTGCCAAAATGGACAACTTCACATTATATTCCATTTGCCAGATCTTTGCCCACTCACTTAACCTATCTATATCCCTTTGTAGCCTCCTTATGTCCTCTTCACAATTTACTTTCCTACCTATCTTTGTGTCATCAGCAAATTTAGCAACCATACCTTCGGTCCCTTCATCCAAGTCATTTATATAAATTGTAAAAAGTTGAGGCCCCAGCACTGATCCCTGTGGCACACCACTCGTTACATCTTGCCAATCAGAAAATGACCCATTTATGCCTACTCTCTGTTTCCTGTTAGCTAGCCAATCTTCTATCCATGCCAATATGTTACCCCCTACACCATGAGCTTTTATTTTCCGCAATAACCTTTGATGTGGCACCTTATCAAATGCCTTCTGGAAATCTAAGTACAGTACATTCACTGGTTCCCCTTTATCCACAGCACATGTTACTTCCTCAAAGACTTCCAATAAATTGGTTAAACATGATTTCCCTTGCACAAAACCATGTTGACTCTGCCTGATTACTTTGAACTTTTCTAAGTGCCCTGCTATAACGTCTTTAACAATAGCTTCTAACATCTTCCCTATGACAGATGTTAAGCTAACTGGCCTGTAGTTTCCTGCTTTCTGTCTCCCTCCCTTTTTGAATAATGGAGTTACATTCGCTATTTTCCAATCTAATGGAACCTTCCCCGAATCTAGGGAATTTTGGAAAATTAAAACCAACGCATCAACTATCTCACTAGCCACTTCTTTTAAGACCCTAGGATGAAGTCCATCAGTACCCAGGGACTTGTCAGCCTGCAGCTCCAACAATTTGCTCAGTACCACTTCCCTGGTGATTATAATTTTCTTGAGTTCCTCCCTCCCTTCCATTTCCTGATTTACAGCTATTTCTGGGATGTTACTTGTATCCTCTATAGTGAAGACTGATGCAAAATACCTGTTCAATTCAACTGCCATCTCCTTATTTTCCATTATTAATTCCCCAGACTCACTTTTTATAGGACCAACGCTCACTTTGTTAACTCTTTTTTCTTTTTTAAATATCTATAGAAACTCTTACTATCTGTTTTTATATTTCTAGCTAGCTTTATCTCGTACTCTAATTTTTCTCTCCTTATTAATCTTTTAGTCATTCTTTGCTATTTTTTATATTCTGCCCAATCTTCTGACCTGCCACCCATCTTTGCGCAATTATATGCTTTTTCTTTAAGTTTAATACTATCTTTAACTTTTTTAGTTAACCACGGATGGTGGGTCCTCCCCATGGAATTTTTCTTTCTTGTTGGAATGTATATATTCTGTGTATTTTGAAATATCCCCTTAAATGTCTGCCACTGCAACTCTGTTGACCTATCCCTTAACCTAATTTGCCAGTTCACTTTAGCTAGCTCTGCTTTCATGCCCTCATAATTGCCCTTATTTAAATTTAAAATACTAGTCTTGGACCCACTCTTCTCTCTCTCAAACTGAATGTAAAATTCAATCATATTATGATCGCTGTTACCTAGGGGTGTCTTCACTATTTGGTCATTAATTAATCCTATCTCGTTGCACAATACCAGGTCTAGTATAGCCTGCTCTCTGGTTGGCTCCAGAACGTGCTGTTGTAAGAAACTATCCTGAAAACATTCCATGAACTCCTCATCTATGCTACCTTTGCCCATCTGATTTTTCCAGTCTATATGCAGATTAAAATCCCCCATGATTATTGCCGTACCTTTCTGACAAGCTCCCATTATTTCTCCTTTATACTCCATCCTACCATGTGGTTACTGTTAGGGGGCCTGTACACCACTCCCACAAGTGACTTCTTGCCTTTATTATTTCTCATCTCTACCCAAACCGCTTCTACATCCTGGTTTCCTGAACTTAGGTCACCCTCTCTCTTGTGTTAATACCATCATTAATTAACAAAGCCACCCCTCCACCTTTTCCCACCTTCCTAAATGTCATGTACCCTTCAATATTCAATATTCAGGTCCCAATCTATGTCATCCTGCAGCCATGTTTCTGTAATGGCTATCAGCGCAAATAGAAATAAATATGATCTATCAGTTCATCTGTTTTGTTTCGAATGCTGCGTGCATTCAGATGCAGAGCCTTTAGTTTTGTCATTTTATTATTTTTGTAACCTCTAGCCTTATCTGTTGATTTACTGTTAGATTTGTACTCTCTATCCCTTCCTGTCACGGTCTGTTTATCATTTCCCATATTAATACCTTTCTCTATTGCCTTGTCTCTAATCTTTGAATTACCACATCTTCCCAAATTTTATCCCATGCCCCCAATATTTAGTTTAAAGCCCTCTCTACCGCCCTAGTTATACGACTCGCCAGAACACTGGTCCCAGCACGGTTCAGGTGAAGACCGTCCCAACGATACAGATCCCACTTTCCCCAGTACTGGTGCCAGTGCCCCAGGAATTGAAACCCATTTCTCCCACACCAGTCTTTGAGGCACGCATTCATCTCTCTAATTTTATTTACCTTATGCCAATTTGCTCGTGGCTCAGGTAATAATGCAGACATTATTACCCTTGAGGTTCTGCTTAATTTAGCCCCTAGCTGCTCATGCTCTTAGCAGAATCTCTTTCCTAGTTCTACCTATGTCGTTGGTACCTACATGGACCACGACCACTGGCTCCTCCCCCTCCCACTGCAAGTTCCTCTCCAGCCCAGAGCAGATGCTTGAAAAAAAGGCCAGGGTGAAAATTCAAACCAAATTGGGGATGAAGGGACTGGAGCTCAGTCACCCTCGCCCTTCTACCACTGAGTGCCTATGCTTTCTCATCCATACCTTTTACTGCCTTTGGTCAGATTCCTCCCAACTACCATGAGAAAATGTAGCTTGTGGCCTAGATCCCTTTCCCTGCCTGTGACCTGCAATCCAAGGGGCACCCACAACCTCCTGGACTGCAGCAGTGTCTGGATCCCTTCCTCACCTGGTGCTTAACAGCTACCACCAAAAAATTCTGCTTTCTCCAACACATCATCCACCACCTCTGATCCAAAAGTGCATGAGAGTGAGTAAGAAACAGAATACAGAGAATTTTCTTTGTCTTCAGTCCTCCCTTCACTGGTGGTGCCGTAGCATGAATTGTACAGGCCTGCCTGCCATTTTGTTTCCACCTAATGTTTATTTCTCAAGTCCTTTTGAAGTTCATTTAAAATTTTTACATTTCTTTCCCTCCCTGTTGAATTTGCTTTTTTTGTGCTACAGAAATAATTAGCTGGAGGTTCAAGCTTACCTATTCGTCAGTCTCCATCTCCTCCCCGTGCCCCCATTTCCCATCACGCGATTGTTTCCCCCCCCCCCATCTCTCTTTTCCACCCCCCCCCCCTGCCGAGCACCCATTCCACAGTTGCTATCTCTTTTCTCCCTTCCTCCCCAACCAGGTCTCCAGTCTCTATCTCCTGTGGCTCGAGTGCTCTGGACACCAGCTGGTCCCGGTTCTCTGCAGTGGTGGGGGTGATGTCACTGGTCCGGAGGTGGGAAATTACACAGTGTCGTCTATCGCAACTGAATGAAAACTGACAGGGAGGTAGAGCGGTGTCCCAGAGTTCCTGCACAGGGACAGACTGCAGTGCCGACACACTGGCGATGCAACAAACTTTTCTCCCAAGTTTTCGGCATCAGTGCTCGAGAGAGGGCCTCTTGAGCATCCCCGATTTTAATTGGTCAAACATTGATGGCTGTGCCTTCAGCTGCCAAGGCCCTAAGCTCTGGAATTCTCTCCCTAAACCTCTCCGCCTCTCTACCTCTCTTTCCTCCTTTAAGACGCTCTTTAAAACCTGCCTCTTTGACTAAGCTTTTGGTCATCTGCCCATATATCTCCTTATGTGGCTCGGTGTCAAATTTTGTTTGTTGACGCTCCTGTAAAGCACCGTGGGACGTTTTACTGCGTTACTATGCTATATAAATGCAAGTTGTTGTTGTCATTGTCCAGTCGAAACCAGAAGGATTGGGAACCCTAATATGACCTGAAAAAATTCCTTTCCTTTCTAACTTTAATTCAATATATTTCATTATAATACTGAATTAAGTGCGCTGATGTGGTTGGTATTTTTTTTTGTATTTTGTGCTGTTTGGGACGGTTTTTATATGAAAAAGAAATAATTTGTGGATTAGTCTGCTATGGTAGCCTTGCAGCCCAATCTGCTCTATTTTTGGAGAAATTAAAATTTTACCTGTGAACTGCATCAGTAGAGTTTCTGTCGTGAACTACTTTAAGCTGTGATGGTGTCACATTCTTTAGGAACGTGGAGATAAGACATTTGAACTGAACAAACCAAATTGGCAAAAGTAGCTTGGAGGATGAGTTCATGGAATGTATTTGAAACAGTTTTCTAGAACAATATGCCAAGGAACCAACTAGGGAACAGGCTATTTTAGATTTAGTGTTGTATAATGAGACCGGGTTAGTTAGTAATCTCATAGTAAAGGATCCTTTGGGGAGGAGTGATCATAATACGATAGAATTTCATATTAAGTTTGAGAGTGATGTGGTTAAGTCTGAAACTAGGCTCTTAAATTTAAACAAAGCCAATTACGGAGGTCTGAGGGACGAGTTGGCTGAGGTAGATTGGGAAATTAGATTAAAAGATATGACGGTAGATGAGCAATGGCAAACATTCTCAATGAATATATATTCCCTTGAGGAATAAAAACTCCTAGAAAAGTGGTACAACTGTGGCTAACTAGAGAAGTTAAGGATAGTATGAGATTAAAAGAAGAGGCTTACAGTGTTGCCAAAAAGAGTAGTAAGCCTGAGGATTGAGAGGGTTTTAAAAATTAGCAAAGGATGACCAAGAAATTGATAGAGGGAGAATTTAGAATGAGAGTAAACTAGCAAGAAATATTAAAACAGATTGTAAGAGCTTTTACAAGTATGTGAAAAGGAAGCGATTCGCGAAAGCAAACGTGGGTTCCTTAAGGCAGGAGAAATAATAATGGGGAATAAAGAAATGGCCGAGATGTTAAACAAATACTTTGTATCTGTCTTCACAGTAGAAGACACAAAGAACATACCAGAAATTGTGGGGAACCAAGGGTCTAATGAGAGTGAGGAACTTTAAAGTAATTAATATTAGTAAAGGGAAATTACTGGAGAAATTAATGAGACTAAAAGCCAACAAATCCCTTGGCCCTGATGGGCTACATCCTAGGGTTTTAAAAGAGGTGGCTACAGAGAGAATGAATGCATTGGTTTTGATCTTCCAGAATTCCCTAGATTCTAGAATGGTCCCTGTCGATTGGAAGAACATAAGAACATAAGAAATAGGAGCAGGAGTAGGCCAATCGGCCCCTCGAGCCTGCTCCGCCATTCAATAAGATCATGGCTGATCTGATCCTAACCGCCAATCTACTATCTATCACAGAACCATCTCCTGCATCTAACAGAATTGCACACACGAAATAGGAGCAGAATCAGGCTACACAGTCCCTGGGCCCGCTCCACTACCCACAGGGCCATGACCGATCCGAACCTAGACTCATGTCCAAATTCCTGCCCGCTCCCCGTAACCCTTAATGCCCTTTACTTCTAGGAAACTGTCTATTTCTGTTTTAAATTTAATTAATGTTGTAGCTTCTACAGCTTTTTGTGGCAGCATATTCCATGGACCTACCACCCTCTGAGTGAAGTAGTTCCTCCTCATCTCAGTTTTGAAAGAGCAGCCCCTTATTCTAAGACTATGTCCCCTAGTTCTCGTCTCACCCGTCATCGGGAACATCCTCCCCGCATCCACCCGATCCAACCCCTTCACAATCTTATATGTTTCAATAAGATCGCCTCTCATTCTTCTGAACTCCAATGAGTAGAGTCCCAATCTACCCAACCTCTCCTCATATGACCACCCCCTCATCCCCGGGATTAACCGAGTGAACCTTTTTTGCACTGCCTCGAGAGCAAGGATGTCTTTCCTTAAGTAAGGACACCAAAACTGTATGCAGTATTCCAGGTGCGGTCTCACCAATACCTTGTACAACTGAAGCAATACCTCCCTATTTTTATATTCTATCCCCCTAGCAATGAAAGCCAACATTCCATTTGCCTTCTTAATCACTTGCTGCACCTGCATACTAACCTTTTGAGTTTCGTGCACCAGGACCCCCAGATCCCTTTGCACTTCAGTACTCTCCAGTTTCTTGCCATTAAGATAATAAATTGCTCTAGGATTTTTCCTGCCAAAGTGCATCACCTCACACTTTCCAGTGTTGTATTCCATCTGCCAAATCTCTGCCCACTTACTTAGCCTGTCTATGTCCCCTTGCAGGTTTTTTATGTCCTCCTCACTCACTACTTTCCCTCCCATCTTTGTATCATCTGCAAATTTTGATATGTTACACTTGGTCCCTTCCTCCAAATCGTTAATATAGATTGTGAAGAGTTGGGGACCCAGCACTGACCCCTGTGGAACACCACTAGTTACTGATTGCCAGTCTGAGAATGAACCATTTATCCCAACTCTTTGCTTTCTGTTAGATAGCCAATCCTCTATCCATGCCAGAATATTGCCCCCAATCCCGTGATTTTTTACCTTAAGCAATAATCTTTTGTGTGGCACCTTGTCAAATGCCTTTTGGAAGTCTAAATACACTACGTCCACTGGTTCCCCTTTATCCACTCTATATGTTACTTCCTCAAAGAACTCCAGCAAATTTGTCAAACATGACTTCCCCTAAGTAAAACCATGCTGACTTTGTCCTATTAAATTATGATTATCCAAATGTCCTGTTACTGTTTCCTTAATAATGGACTCCAAAATTTTACCTACCACAGATGTTAGGCTAACCGGTCTATAGTTACCAGCCTTCTGTCTACTGCCCTTTTTAAATAAGGGTGTTACATTAGCAGTTTTCCAGTCTGCCGGGACCTTAGCGGAATCCAGGGAGTTTTGAAAAATTATTACCAATGCATCTACAATCCCTACCGCCACTTCCTTCAAGACTCTAGGATGTAAGCCATCAGGTCCAGGTGATTTATCCGCCTTGAGTCCCATTATTTTACCAAGTACCACTTCCTTAGTGATTTTGATCGTGTTTAGCTCCTCTCCCCCTATAGCCCCCTGTTTGTCCAGTGTTGGGATATTCTTAGTGTCCTCTACTGTAAAGACTGATACAAAATATTCATTCAGTGTTTTTGCCATCTCCATATTTCCCACCATTAATTTCCCGGTCTCATCCTCTAAGGGACCAACATTTACTTTAGCCACCCTTTTTCTTTTTATATAACTATAAAAACTCTTACTATCTGTTTTTATATTTTTTGCTAATTTACTTTCATAATCTATCTTCCCTTTCTTAATCAATCTTTTTGTTATTTTTTGCTGCCTTTTAAAGTTTTCCCAATCCTCTGTCCTCCCACTAGATTTCGCTACCTTATATGCCCTTGTTTTTAGTCGAATACTATCCTTAATTTCTTTACTTAGCCACGGATGACTGTCCTTTCTTTTACACCCTTTTCTTTTCAGTGGAATATTTTTTTTTTGGAAGTTGTAAAATAACTCCTTGAATGTACACCACTGATCATGTGTCGTCTTACCCTTTAATCTATTTTCCCAAAGGTAGCAAACGTAACCCCGCTATTCAAGAAAGGAGGGAGAGAGAAAACTGGGAACTATAGGCCAGTTAGCCTGACATCAGTAGTAGGGAAAATGCAAGAATCCATTATTAAGAACATGGTAACAGGGCACTTGGAAAATCAAAATATTATTAGGCAGACTCAACATAGTTTTATGAAAGGGAAATTGTGTTTGACAAATCTATTGGAGTTTTTTGAGGGTGTAACTAGCAGGGTAGATAAGGGGGAACCAGTGGAAGTAGTATATTTGGATTTTCAGAAGGCATTCGATAAGATGCCACACAAGAGGTTGTTACACAAGATTAGGGCTCATGGGATTCGGGGTAATATGTTAGCATGGATTGAAGATTGGTTAACGGAG
Organism: Squalus acanthias; assembly: GCA_030390025.1. Classification (NCBI taxonomy): domain Eukaryota; kingdom Metazoa; phylum Chordata; class Chondrichthyes; order Squaliformes; family Squalidae; genus Squalus; species Squalus acanthias. The sequence goes on along the minus strand of CM059425.1, from coordinate 142,113,858 downwards.
AGTAGGAATAAACGGGCCATTTTCGGGATGGCAGGGTGCATCTAGTGGAGTGCCGCAAGGATTATTGCTTGGACCTCAGCTATTTACAATCTATATTAATGACTTGGATGAAGGGACCAAGTGTAATGTATCCAAGTTTGCTGACGATACAAAGCTAGGTGGGAAAGTAAGCTGTGAGGAGGATGTGACGAGGCTGGAAAAGGATATAGACCAGTTAAGTGAGTGGGCAAGAAGGTGGTAGATGGAGTATAATGTGGAGAAGTGTGAAATTATCCACTTTGGTAGAAAGAATGGAAAAGCAGAATATTTTTTCAAAGGTGAGAGACTAGTAAATGTTGGGATTCAAAGGGATTTGGGTGTCCTTGTACACAAATCACAAAGTTAATATGCAGGTACAGCAAGCAATTAGGAAGGCAAATGGTATGTTAAACTCGATTGCAAGGAGGTTGGAGTACAAGAGTAAGGAAGTCTTGCTGCAATTATATAGGATTTTGGTGAGACCACACCTGGAGTACTGTGTCGCATTTTGGTCTCCTTGCCTAAGGAAGGATATACTTGTCTTCGAAGGGGTGCAACAAAGGTTCACTAGATTGATTCCTAGGATGAGAGAGCTGTCCTATGAGGAGAGATTGAGTAGAATTGGTCTGTATTCTCTGGAGTTTAGAAGAATGAGAGGTGAGCTCATTGAAGCATATAAAATTCTTAGAGGGCTTGACAGGGTAGATGCTGTGAGACGAAAGGTCTTCGACCTGAAACGTTAACTCTGTTTCTCTCTCCACGGATGCTGCCTGGCCTGCTGAGTTTTTCCAGCGTTTTCTGTTGTTGTTTCGGATTTCCAGCATCTGCAGTATTTTGCTATTGTAATAGATGCTGTGAGAGGCTGTTTCCTCTGGCTAGAGAGTCTAGAACTAGGGGCCACAGTCTCAGGATAAGGGGATGGCCATTTAGGACTGAAATGAGGAGTAATTTCTTCACTCAAAGGATTGTGAATCTTTGGAATTCTCTACCCCAGAAGGATGCTCAGTCGATGAGTATATTCAAGACTGAGATTGATAGATTATTTGGGACTAAAGGAATCGAGGGATAAGGAGATAGGATGGGAAAGTGGAGTTGATGTAGACATTCAGCCATGATCTTGAATGGTAGAGCAGGCTTGAGGTGCCATATGACCTACTCCTACTCCTGCTCCTATTTCTTATGTTCTTATGAACACTGTATAGGTTTTCACTTCTTTATGCTAAGTCGTCTTCTTTCGTATGGTAGTAACAAAGCAAATCAAATGTCAATATTGAAGTCAGAAATCCAGGCCAAAGCTTCCGGTGTAACAGCATGGCTATCTTGTAGGCTGCCTGTGAATTTCCTCTGAGGGCAGTGTTCAGTGATGTGCTCCAGGGTCTGATTAGGAGCTCCACATTCACATGATGGGGATGCTTTAGTCTTCCATCTATGGAGAAGGTGGCAGCATCTACCATGACCAGTTCTGAGGCGGTTGATGGTTGTCCACTGTTTGCGAGGAAGGTTTAATGCTTCAGGTTGTACTGTGGGGTCCTCTATAAGGAATCCATCCTGTATGTCACAGTTCTTCCAAGCATTTCACCATCGGTCATCAAGGCTGAGGGGAGATCGCTGAAGGGCGTTGCCGACGGTCCAAAATGGCCTTCTAGATTTGAGACGGGTTGGTGGTAGGTTGTTCAAGTCGGCCTGGATCGGCATGTCTTCGCTGGTGTAGCGGTTGTATTCACTAGAGAATGCATATTCGTGACGTAGGTGTGGTGGTGCGATGTTTGCAAGCACGGGCAGCCAAGGTGTTGGTGTCGATAAAAGCGTACCGGTGATAATTCTCATAGTAGAATTCAGCTGGACATCAACGTATTTGACATGCGAACTTGATAGCCATGCCGGAGAGCAGTACTCCGCTGTAGAGTACATCAGGGCGCGTGCTGCCGTACGGAGGGTTTGAGCGTCTGCTCTCCATGTGGATCCAGCGAGTTTCTGGATCAAGTTGACCCTACTCTTTAGTTTCTTCCCAAGATTCTGGAGATGTTGTCTATATGACCGGGTGCGATCAAGCGCGACTCCTAAATAGGAGGGTTTTTCGGCATGGTTTACCTCCGCACCGCAAAAGGAGACTTTCAAAGCTTGGTTTGCTTGATGGGTGTTGAGGTGGAATATCGAGATGATGGTCTTTTGCGGGTTTAGCCGAAGTCACCATCGGTGGAAGTAGGCCTCCGTCCTCTGTAAATCACTGGTCAGGGTCTCCTCGGTGATGGACAGATTCATGTTTTGCGTGGCCAAGGCAATGTCATCAGCATATACGAACTTGCGGGACTCTGTTTCGGGCAGGTCACTGGTGTAAAAGTTGAATAACATGGGTGCCGGGACAGAACCCTGTGGGTATCTGTTGTTCAATTTCCTTTATCTGGTCTTCTGGGTGCCAGAGTACACACGGAAGCATTGGTAGCTAAGCATGGAGTTGAGAAGATGGATTGTTGTTCTGCAGGGTAAAATGGTGGAGAGCTTGAAAAGCAGTCCATGCTTCCATACTGTATCATACGCCGCTAACAGGTCCACGAGTGCTACGGCGGTTTTGAGCTGGCGCTGGAAGCCTGCTTCGATATGCGTTATTGAAGCTACCACTTGGTCGCAGCAGTTACGGCCGCTCTGGAAGCCCGCTTGCTCCTTAGGAATGGTTGGCTTGATGATGGGGGCTAGTCTGGAGTAGTAGCCTCTCCAGTACTTTATAACAAGTGCAAAGTAAGGAGATTGGGTGGTAGCTGGAGGCTTCACAAGCATTCTTCCCCTACTTCAGAAGGGCAATTATTTTAGTCTCCCTCCAAATAGGTGAAATGTTACCAGTTGCCAGTACCTCAGAGAAGAAGGAGGTCAACCATCTCTTCGTTTTGGGTCCCAGTGCTTTTAAGAATTCTGGGTATACACCATCTGGACCAGCAGCTTTTCCAGATTTGGTTGTTGACAGGGCTGCGGTTCGTTCGTCCAAGGTGAATGGATCAGACATGGTTGACTATCTTGGTGCTGCCATCAAGTTTGTAGAAAGCTGCGGCTTCACCTGCCGTTGAAATTCTTTGTCCACCGGAGCCTTTGATGTTTGTATCAAGTGGGATGTAGTGGCGTCCTGATGGTTGTCCTGTGTTTATAGGCGGGGTTTGCCCCGCCAAGTTGATGGAGCAGGGCCCATGCGTTCCTGCTGGAGTGAGTGAAGTTAGTCTTCTCCACAAGGCTCCTCCACCTTTCACGTCTTGCCGAGTTCAAGGACTCCAGCGTGGCGGTGGCTGGGTTCTTGTTCAGCGAATATTCCTGGTAGAGAGCCTCGCTTTCTTCCATCTAACAAGGAGTATATGTCTTTCTAAACCCCCCGAGGTATACTGCGTTTTGCGGCAGCTTTAATCATTCCTATAAATCTGTTGAAGGCATTGGTGGATGGCGGAATCCACCTGATGTTGGTGTCAACTGACCTTTGGAAGGTTTCCCCAGTTTGCCTTTTTGAAGTTCCATCGTGGATGTAATGACAGGAATTTCGATGCCAACGTTGATGATTGAGGGCCTGTATTGACTGCTGGGGAAGTCGTTAAGAACGGTTCTGGAGCTGATGATTAGGTTTCCTTTGCTGTCTTTAGAGAGGAAACATAGGTGTGGGTTATATTTTCTCTGCCACCTTGACAAATGAAATGTACCTTGATCTTTGGCGTCAAAAAGGAGGAATTGATTCTCTAGTGAAGCCCCTGTACAATTGCTTCTCCATTATAGTTGACGTCTGCATAGCCCCACATTGTGTGGTGGCTATTAAAGTCTCCGAGATGGATGGATGGATGTTGACTAGGAGGGAGCGGTGGGTCAGGTCACTGTACGAGTGGTGGTTTATAGACATTGGAGATTGTTAGCTCTGCTACAGGTATTGCTGTAGTGAAAACTCCAGCAATACTGGTATGCTCGAGTTCAGTGCAGCCTTCGATGGCCTTGTTTGACATAGCACGCCAGGCCATATTTGGGATGGTTATTGCAAGCAATTAGGTCAAACCTGTGATACGTTCTCGTGTCGAACTGGTGGATGTGTTCGATGTGTGTTTCTTCAAGAACCAGGACATCAACGCTGTGTTTCTTGAGTAACCTTTCGAGATATTCACATTTTGAACGAGAGATGCCTTCGATGTTAAGTTGGCATATTCGGATGGTTGGGCTTGCATGTAGTTTTCTTTGGTCCTGGAGAGGACCGTTCGATTTACTTGATTTACTACTGTCACCGGGAGGTTGATTTTAATGACCAGTTCGGTGTCCTTTGAGACGACATTAGTTGTGATCTAAGATCACATAACAGGATGGGCTACAAAAAGGTTGTCATCATCCACCCTATGCTAAGTGAGGCACTGCTGCAGTTAATTCACTTGGTTCTGTCTTATAATACTTCCTGTACATCATGCTGTATCCCTTTAAGTAGGGAATTTAAGGTGAGTCATCGTCTGAATCAATCGGCAGAATTTCGGGAGAACTCCTGAATCTCTAGTTTTTAGTCTCAGTTCTTTGAAATAGAGGGTTTCAGATACTATTGCTGTTAGTTTTGGGGTCCTTTTAAGCCACCTTATTCTAGATTACTTTAGCCCTCATATTTTTCACATCACTCTCAAGTGAGTCTCATCTCCTCAAACCTTTGAGAGTGTCTGTCTTTGCCTTGAATTTTCAGGGTGGTTTTGGTAATGCACCTGGAAAATGAACAGCAAACCCTGTTACAGTTTGGTAATTGCTGTTAGATACTAGATTGTCTAATACCCTCAAATTGTCTAATAATTTGAAAGCAGTAGAGCAATGCAAAACCTTGTTTCGAGTTTAAAATGGGCAAATTTATTAAATTAACAATGAATATGCAAATAATCTAACAGATATAATATGTAATTTACAGTAGAACCTTTATCTTCTTGGATACATAATTTTTTTCTTGAGCTGCAATCTTTATCATCTATTATACTTTTAAACACTCTTTCTTATTAAACCTGCTATTTGAAACTGTCACCAGTTTCCTCTTCTGAGATGTCTCTCACTAACCCTCGATTCTGAGAACACTCGGACTTTATTCATAGACAACGGCCCTGAATTTGTGGTCGGAGGCGTAGCTAAGGAGTATGCTGCCGACCTCCGAATGGAATTCGCACTTACCTGCTGCGAACCCCATTCCGAGAAGTTGCCTTGAAACACTGCGGAGTTGTGCACATAGTGGCCCACGAGTCCCAGGGGCGCACCGTTGTGCGTAAGCTTACCTGGGATCACATGGGCGGTACTCCTTTCACTTCCTGACTCTTGGTCAATCAGGAGACAAAGAAATCTCTGATGGTACAGCATTAAGCCTTGCAGAAAGTCCATCAAATTGCCCCTGCTATCTCTAATTGATTTAAGATCCTTTCCTTAGTTTGTGGGTATGCATGACTTTCTGCATGATATTAAACATTCATATTTTCATTTAATAATGTGCATTGTGAATCACAAAAGAAGTGAATGTGATTAGTAAACACAAATTATATGCGTTTTGTTAATTGCTGATTATTAAAAAAAAAAACATTTTAAATAAAAAGGACTAGTAAGATGAACAAATCTAAAGTTTTACTTAACAAACCCCCCCCACCCCACCCCTGCCCTTGCGCTGTGCAACCGGCTCCTTCGACTGTTTGCACCAGCTGTAAACATTTTGGGGGTAATTAATGTGCAGTTGGTGGGCAATTAGCCCAGCTTATCGCCAGCGCATCATTTGAATGAGGACTTGAAAGTCGCAGCGGATCATCTGTCTCTTCGGAACTTGACAGATCGTAAGTTCAGGATTTTAAATCCGAACTTGCGGTCAATTTCAAAGGCAGTATGACTGTGTACTCTGAGAGTACACCGTCATACCGACCATGAATTCAGGGCCAGCATCCAAATGCCCTTCAAAAGAACCTCCTAAAGACTCCTGATTTAAACCTAACCTTGCTTTTATGTCCCAGAACAGAGTAAGCCAGGACATCCAGTGTTTTGAATAGCTGACCTCTCCGATTCGAAAAGCAATTGTCAGTCAAATACAAACTAACCATTCTGAAGTCTGCATATATTTGAAAATAGTGATGCACTTTCTCAAGCCTGATAGCAGGGAGACCACAATACCTCACAACATTGCATTGCGATAGACCAGGTGAATGACTGGCTGCTAAAATGCTGCTGTGCAACGATCCTTCTTTAAAGGGACAGCTACCACAGTAATAGCAACAACTTGCATTTCTACAGTGCCTTTAGCATAAAAACATTCCAAGATGCTTCACAGCAGTGTAATCAGACAAAAAAGGATACCAAGCTAAAGAAGGCGATATTAGGTGGAGTTATTAAAAGCTTGATTTTAGAGTTGGCTTTTAAGGAGGGTCTTAAAGGAGGAGAGGGGGGTGGAGAGATTTAGAGAGCAGAAACAAATACATAGGCCGGAATTTTCTTTACCTTGGCGGGTCCGTTGCGGGTATGTTGTATCCCGACCCAGCTGCTGGCTCCATCCCGCTGTTGAAAGTGAACTAACCTTAATGATGAGGCCTATTAAGCCCGCCCAGTGTGTTACCCAGCCCAATGAGATGGAGCGGGTCTGGTGACTTCATTCATGACGCATTTTCAGCCGGGATATTTAAAGGGACCATGGCCACATTACATTTGAAGTTTCATCTAACATAGTGCTGTCAGTGCACTCCAGCATTGGAGTGCTGCAAACACTGACAGTGACTGCACAGAAGCAGAGGGCTGTAACCAGGTTCTCCGAGGACTTTCTCCATATGCTTATGGAGGGAGTCAGAGCACGCAGGGAGGTCCTCTTCCCTTCCGATGGGCGGAAGAGACCTCCCCAGGAGACCAAAACAGCCTGGTTGCAGATTGCAGAGGAGGTCACAAGCAGGGATGTGGTCAGGAAGACCTGGGTGCAGTGCCACAAACCTTTCAATGATCTCATTAGATCAGGAAATGTTAATACAAAGCCACACTCAACTGCATCCTGCTGTGCCCCTCATCACATCCCCATCACTCTGCCTTCCCTACCCTACTCCTGCACATCCTTGCTCACACCAACATACCTTGCACCTCCACCGATCCCTCTCTCTCTCTACATCATCACATCCCCATCTCACTTCCACCCCTCACACTCACCCTCATCCTAGTGCAATCATACCAACTAACACACAAGGATAGCCACTTGAGTGTTTTATCCAATGTTTATATAAAGTTTCTGTTAATGTGGTGTCAAACATAAAAATCTTTATTTTCAACACTTTCTAGTCTTGGACAGATTTGTGTGCACCTTTGGAAGTGGCTTAGTGAGTTGCAGTGAATGGTGAGACATAACGGTACCCCCTGCAATGGTGATGCGTGTGAAAGAAATGGCTTGGTCATTGTAGTAATGCTTTATGGTGTTGGTGTTGGGGTGTTGCCAACCTGGCGCATCATGTGGCAGTCATATGGGGTGTACAGCATAAAGTTACCTAAATCTGGCCACGATAAGGCCATTCCTGGCCTCCCGGGAAGCAATGTGCTCGGGTGCCGATGCCCTCCGTCCTGTGCAGCATCAGGTGATTGCAGAGAAGGTTGGTGCTGCTGGTGTTGGGGCTCATCGTCGTCTGATTCCGGGACAAGGTGAGACAGTATAAACAGCACCCATGTTGATGGAATAGATGGCAGGTGAAATACAGATGACAGAAGCATTTTGTCAATGGTGAGAGTGTTCTTCCAATGAGGTGACACTGAATGGAGACTTTGCTGGAAACACTTGCAGCCTGCAGAATCTGTGCTGGAAATGGACTGAGCAACAGCTTCTGCCTGAGGAAAGTGATCATCTGTCAGGTGGGAGCTTTTACTGTACATTTGATGCTGTCAAGTAATCAGCTGGAGCAATGGCCACAGAACTCTCACCTCAGGTTGACAGACGTGCTTCCCGAGCTGCCTGAATCCGGTGGCCATGCAGGGAAATTTAAAAAGTAAGTGAAATATGGCTCTTAAGTGCCTGTAAACTAGCTGTTAATCATCTCAATTGGGTCCCCTGCCGCTGCCGGTCAGGTCGGCTCCGTGATGACACATGCCTGGGGGAAAGGCGTGTGGGGGCGGGATGACGGTGGGTTCCCGACCCGCTGTCAAAAATAACAACTTTCCCACCCGACCCGCCACCGATCACGCCCGCTACCTCCCTGGAAAATTCCGGCCTTAATTTTTGTGACCATTCCATTCAAATATATAATTGACAGTGGAGAAACAGTTGACCCAGAGTGGTGATGTATCCTCTGATTGAGAACATTGTACATGATTGTTTCACACATAAACTGGACCCTGGAATAAATGCCTTTCATGGCAAATGCCCTTCGTTACCTTATGAAAGAACCCTAATGCTAATTCAATGACTGGAACAAAGCTGTTTGATCTTTTAATCAAAAACTAGTGCCTGAAAATTAAGTAAAATAAAACCAGCAATTCAAGCCTTCGTAGTCTTTCTGCACATGATCTGTAACAAGAAAGACACTGGTGAGTTTAGTGGACAGATAAAAAAGCATGGATTTTTTTGAGGCAGTGAGATGAGCATTTAAAGAGGACTAGGTTGCAGTCTCTAATTTAATACTGTTTATTACATTCCTTTCACAGACCAGCTGTTTCTGCATTGCCGCCACCAGCCCAAGTTGTGCCTAGTATTTCAGCACCCAAGTGTAATGACTTTGCGTTTGAATTGATGGAAGAGGAGAACTTCAGTTTTGAGTCACGGATTACTATACCGAGGAAGACCCAAGTATTAAGCCAGAAACCAGATGAGCAAGAAAAGAAATCTGTCTCGAACATAAAGGAAGTAAAAAAGAAAGAAAACCACCAGAAAACAGCAAGAAAAGAAGTTGCTGCCACAGATGAAAAACTAGAGAGATTACTAAGTGAGCCCTTGTCCCTTCCTAAACAGCTAGAGGGCAAAAAAGCTTCCAAACTGAACAAACTAACTAAACCAGAAGAAGTTGGCAAAAGGTCTGCTTTACATCTCTTGAAGAATAATGCAGAGGAAGAGCAGGAAGAATTACAAAATGAACCTTCATCCGCCTCTAAACTATCTTTGACTCCCAAACAAAAAACAAAATTAGGACATAGAAAATCAGGAAAAAAATGTGCTGCAATTGAGAGCAACAGAGATGAATGTGAGGCATTCCTAGAAAAAACACTTTTATGTGTTGCAGAAAAAGCAAACGGAATGGAAAAGTCCAAAGTATCTGAGCAGGGTGCAGTAAATTGTAAGAACTCTGCAGAATCTGGTAGTTCGGTCAGTTTGCCCAAAGCAGTAGCAAGTAACAGAAAAACACCTAAAAAAAATTTGTACGCAGAACCTGAAACTCCAAACAAAAAGGAAGTGGTTAAAGGACCAATGTTATCAGGTAAATCATTTTATATGTACTCTAAAACAGCATCTGATTAATGCTGGTTATCTCCTGCATAGAAGTGATTCGTGTACAGTATGTGTGCTGACCTGATCAGAATTACTTTACTGTGAGCCTTTGGCTGTTTTAAAACTCAAGCCGCTGTGTGCTCACTCACCTCATCAGTGAACCAGCTTGATTAGTAGCGGGTGCCTCATCTGGCCCAAGCATTCTGAAGTTTGAGTACACAAACACCTGTTCATGTTATATAGAGAGAAAATAACTTGCACAAACATTGGGCCATATATTCCGATGCCTACGGGTGTATACGAGCTGTGTACACACCCGTAGGGACATCGGAAATGCCGGTTTCAGGCATGTACAGCGCATGCGCTTGAAAACTGGCATTTCCGATCTGTCAAGAATGCTCTTGACAGATCCGTCGCCTGCCCTAGAGAAGGGCCTCTGCGGGCGGATAGTTCCGCTTTCTGGAGAACCTGCGCCCGCAGAAAACCCTTAGAAATTTGTAAGGCCTGCTTTAAGAGTTGAAAAAAGTAAAAAAAAAAAAATTTCACTCATTTATCATTTAAAAATACTTTTTTTTTTAAAAAAAAAGGTAAGTTTATTTTTAGCCCAGTAAATAACTTTAATTCTTTTTTTCAAAAAATTAAATTTTTGTTTAAATGTTATTGTAATTCCAACTCATTTAAAAAATGTGATGGTTTTTAAAAAATGTATTTAATGTTTTAGTGTTTTTGGGGTGATCTCCATTCATATATTTGACAGGCCTATCTGTCAAGTGTTTGAAGGGAGATTCCCTTCTCCTATTGGCTCCCCATGGCCCACGTGATCGCAGGGACACTTGCGAACTGCATGCGCCTCTGGGATACGTGGGCCCTGCGCATTTCGAGTTTGGAAAGGCTCAGTAACGGAAGTATACGCACCTCAGGAGCCCTCAGGTAAGTCCGTAGATTTTTTTCCAGATCGGAAAATACGGGCCATTATCTAAACAAAATAGAAGCAAACTCATTTCCAAACCAAAGTCAAATCCTACTAGCCAATAAACAACCTCCTTTGCTGCAGACTCTTTGAACAAACTTGAAGGGCTAATGATGACTGCTGGATGCATTCTGTGATGCTCCTTGTAGTCTTATACTAAATTAACAAAAAACATACAAGTTTCTCTTCAGGTTTTATACCACACAAGTTGTCCATGTCTTTTACCACATATGTGTGAGCTGTCCAATATCTTCCTTATTCTCTAGTTAAGGAGACCTGCATATTTGCTCGTGACCTTTTTTGTTCAACTGTTGTTTTTTTTAAAAAAGAGAATAATCTAGGTGGCCTGTGAATTTGCAGCTAAGAATTTGAAATGCAAACTTGTGGTAAATTACTTGTTTTAAAAAGAAAAATCCACATTTATTCCTCACTAAAATCAGAAGTTAGTTTGAAATGGGTGAGCACTGAGAAGGTTGTGGGGAATGCATTAGTCACTGGTGAGCAGCAGTTGGAAGCCAAGAATTGCCAACACTTGAATCCTGCAATTTACATTTAATCCTTATGATTAAACACAGTTTTTGACCGGATTAAATTTCCCATATAAATGGCGAGCATTAAAAGAAAATCCTGCAAAAAACGGTGCTTGGACTTGTTCTTTCCCCTGCCCACTATCTCCCTGTTCAGCTCCATCTCCTCCTGCTCTTGAAGCCCATGCTGGGTTTCCTCTTCGATCTTTCACATGAACCCCCCTTTATCTGCCTGCAGTCAATGTGAATCAGACTCTGCTGTTCTTGCTCCCACGTTTGTTTGCTGGCAGTGGGTCAGGGGCTGGGCACATCCATAACTAACTCTCGTCAAGAACATAAGAAATAGGAGCAGGAGTAGGCCATTTGGCCCTTCGAGCCTGCTCCGCCATTCAATAAGATTATGGCTGATCTTCTACCTCATCTCCATTTTCCTGCACTATCCCCATATCCCTTGATTCCCTTAATATCCAAAAATCTATCGATCTCTGTCTTGAATATACTCCACGACTGAGCCTCCACAGCCCTCTGGGGTAGAGAATTCCAAAGATTCACCACCCTCTGAGTGAAGAAATTTCTCCTCATCTCAGTCCTAAATGGCTGACCCCTTATTCTGAGACTGTGACCCCTGGTTCTAGACTTCCCAGCCAGGGGAAACATTCTCCCTGCATCCACCCTGTCGAGCCCTGTAAGAATTTTGTATGTTTCAATGAGATCACCTCTCATTCTTCTAAACTCTAGAGAATATAGGCCTAGTCTACTCAATCTCTCCTCATAGGACAATTCCCCCCCTCCCCCACCCATCCCAGGAACCAGTCTGGTGAACCTTCGTTGCACTCCTTCTATGGCAACTATATCCTTCCTTGGGTAAGGAGACCAAAACTACACAATACTCCAGGTGTGGTCTCACCAGGGCCCTATATAATTGCAGTAAGACATCTTTACTCTTGTACTCAAATCCTCTTGTAATAAAGGCCAACATACCATTTGCTTTCCAAATTGCTTGCTGTACCTGCATGTTAACTTTCAGTGACTCGTGTACAAGGGCATCCAGGTCCCTCTGAACACCAACATTTTCCAATCTCTCTCCATTTAAAAAATACTCTGCTTTTCTATTTTTTTCTACCGAAGTGGATAACTTCACATTTCTTCACATTATATTCCATTTGCCATGTTGTTGCCCACTCACTTAGCCTGTCCCCTTGAAGCCTCCTTGCATCTTCCTCACAACTTACATTCCCACCCAGCTTTGTATTGGTGACAAGAAAACTGTACAGACAAGTTATCAGTAGCTCTTCACCGCTATCCTGGACACTCCTCATAGCAAATAAAGCACTCGGGGCTCACAGTCAGTATCACAATTGTGTGACTAAAGCGACACAATAAATGTAAATGTACAAATGTGTAATATAAACTAATATACACAACAAACTATACAAAAAAAGTTTTGTGAACTGTAATCACTCAATAGAGGCTAAATAAAAACTTACTCCATAGGATATACAGCACAGAAACAGGCCATTTGACCCAACCAGCCCATGCCGTTGTTTATGCTCCACTAGAGCCTCCTCCTGTCTTTCCTCATCTAACTATCAGCATAACCCTCTATTCCCTTCTCCCTCATATGCTTATCTAACCGCCCCTTAAATGCATCTATACTATTCGCTTCAACCACTCCCTGTGGTAGCAAGTTCCACAATTTCACCACTCTTTGGGTAAAGAAGTTTCTTCTGAATTCCCTATTTGATTTTTTGGTGACTATCTTATATTGATGGCCTCTAGTTTTGTTCTTCCCCACAAGTGGAAACATTCTCTCTCTATCCACTTTATCAAAACCCTTCATAATTTTAAAGACCTCTATTAGGTCACCCCTCAGGCTTCCCTTTTCAAGAGAAGAGAGACCCAGCCTGTTCATCCTTTCCTGATAGGTATATCCTCGCATTTCTGGTGTCATTCTTGTAAATCTTCTCTGCACCCTCTACAGTGCCTCTATATCCTTTTTATAATATGGCGACCAGAATTTTATGCAGTACTCCAAGTGTGGTCTAACCAAGGTTCGATGCAAGTTTAGCATAACTTCACTACTTTTCAATTCTATCCCTCTAGAAATAAACCCTAGTCCTTGGTTTGCTTTTTTTATGGCCTTGTTAACCTGTGTCGTTACTTTTAGTGATTTTTATATTTGTATTCCGAGATCCCTTTGCTCCTCTACCCGACCCAGACTCTCACCCTCCAAGTAATAAGTGATCTCCCTATTCTTCTTACCAAAATGTAATACCTCACATTTATCTGTGTTGAAATTCATTTGCTAATTATATGTCCATTCTACAAGTTTATTAATGTCTTCCTGTAATTTATTGCAGTTCTCCTCAGTATTAACTAACCCCCCCCAAAAAAATTGGTGTGATCTGCAAATTTCGAAATTGTGTTTTTGATTCCAAAGTCTAAATCGTTAATATAAATCGTGAACAACAGTGGTCCCAGCACTGATCCTTGTGGAACACCACTTCCCCCCCCCCCTTCTGCCACTCTGAATCGCTACCCTTTACCCCTACTCTCTGCTTTCTATCTTTCATCCAGCCAGCTCTCCATTCTGCTACTTGTCCCCTGACTCTGCATTTCTGACATTATTCATTAGTTTATTATGCGGTACCTTATCGAAGGCCTTTTGAAAATCTAGATCAATTACATCTACTCCATTACTCTTGTCTACTCTCTCTGTTACCTCTTCAAAGAATTCAGTGAGGTTGGTCAAGCAAGACTTTCCCTTTTGAAATCCATGCTGACTATTCATTATTATATTTTTGGTTTCTAGATGTTCTTCTATTTTCTCCTTTTAGTAGGGATTCCATTATTTTTCCTACCACCGATGTTAAGCTGACAGGTCTATAGTTCCCTGGACATGTTCTCTCTTTTTAAAAATATATTTATTACGTTAGCTATCCGCCAGTCCTCTGGCACTATACCTTGTTCTAACGAATTATTAAATATGTGTAGTAATGCCTCTGCTATCTCTTCCCTAGATTCTTTTAAAATACGCGGATGCATTCCGTACGGACCAGGGGTTTTATCCTGAGTTTGATTAGTTTATTTAATATATCTCCTTTTTATTTTAAATTAAGTCATCTCATTACTAATCTCATCATCTGATGCTATGTCCACCTGTTTGATCTCCCTGGTAAATACTGAAGCAAAGTAATTATTTAATATTTCTGCCATCTCTCTATCACTGCCTGTGGTATTACTCTGTCCATCCCTTAGTGGTCCTATTCCCATCCTGACCTTCCTTTTTTTTTTACTTCTGTAGCTGTAAAATATTTTACTATTTTCTTTTATGTTCCTTGATAATTTAATTTCATAGTTCCTCTTTGCCTTCCTAATTGTTTTTTTGACTTCTCTCCTAATTTCTTTGTATTCTCCCTTATCATGCTCTCCCCTGCTTGCCATGTACTTAATGTATGCTTCATTCCTTCCCTCAATTTTTCCCTTATGGCTTTATTCATCCATGGTGTCTCATTAGTATTTAGCTCGTTTTTGTTTTTTATGAACTCTGTTGAACAGTTTTAAATTCCCATTGTCATTCTACGTCATTGTTTGCCAATATTGTTGTCCATGTTATTTTCCCAAATTCTATTCTCAGCCCCTCAAAATCAGCTTTTCTCCAATCTATTACCCTGGTCTTTGTCATACTTATGTCCTTCTCAACTTTTAACTTAAAGCGTATTATATTATGGTCACTATTGCCTAGATGTTCCCTTATCTGCTCTGATTCATTCCCCATTACTAGATCCAATAGCGAATCCTCCCTTGTTGGGCTTTTCACATATTGGGTTAGAAAGGAGTCCTGTACACATTGTAGGAACTCCATTCCCTTATCCCTTTTACCTACCTCTTCTGTCCAATTAATATTGGGGTAGTTGAAGTCCCCCATGATTATTATTCCATGTTTTTTACTCATTTCCCTAATTTGTTTGCATATTTCTTCCTCCACCTCCCTTCCACTATTAGGTGGCCTGTAGACTAGCCCTATTAGTTTGTTTGATCCTTTATGTTTTATCTCTATGCACATGGATTCTATTTCTGTCTTGCTGATGGCCACTTTTTTCTACTGCCATTATGTTATCCCTAATAAGTACAGCTACTCCACCTCCCCCTTTTCCCTCTCTATCTTTTTTCTAAATATGTTATACCCTGCAATGTTTAATTCCCAGTCCTGATTTTTCTGTAGCCATGTCTCGGTAAACCCTACCATGTCTGGTTCCTCGCAACGCATGATTGCTTCCAGCTCCCCTGTTTTATTACGGACACTGTGCAATGCTGTACAGACAGATTAACTCATTTTTAATAGCAGTTCCTTTCACTTTATTTTTAACCATCTTTTTAAACTCCTGTGCTATAACTCTATTTATTCCCGGGCCATCAATGCCCTCCCTTACTTTATTATTTGCTATGCTCTCCTTTCCTGTTTTGTTTATATTTAGGCTGGTTTCATTTCTTGTAAATCCCTCCCCCACCATCTTACTAGTTTGAAGCCTTTGCCACCTCCCTATTTACCATAAATGGGTCATTTTCAGGTTGGCAAACTGTAACTAGTGGGCTGCCGCAGGGATCAGTGCTGGGGCCTCAACTATTTACAATCTATATTAATGACTTGGATGAAGGGACTGAGTGTACTGTAGCCAAATTTGCTGATGATGCAAAGATAGGTGGGAAAGCAAATTGTGTGGAGAACGCAACGAATCTCCAAAAGGCTGTAGATAGGTTAAGTGAGTGGGCAAAAATCTGGCAGATGGAGTATAATGTGGGAAAATGCGAGGTTATCCACTTTGGTAGGAAAAATAAAAAAGCAAATTATTATTTAAATGGGGAGAGATTACAAAATGCTGAGGTACAGAGGGATCTGGGGGTCCTTGCACATGAATCACAAAGTTAGCATGTAGGTACAGCAAGTAATTAGGAAGGCAAATGGAATGTTGGCCTTTATTGCAAAGGGAATGGAGTATAAAAGTAGGGAAGTCCTGTTACAACTGTACAGGGCGTTGGTGAGACCACACCTGGAGCACTGCCTACAGTTTTGGTCTCCTTATTTAAGGAAGGATATACTTGCATTGGAGGCAGTTCAGAAGGTTCACGAGGATGATTCAGGAGATGAAGGGGTTGTCTTATGAAGAAAGGTTGAGCAGGTTGGGCCTATATTCATTGGAGTTTAGAAGAATGAGAGGGAATCTTATTGAAACATATCAGATTCTGAAGGGGCTTGACAGGGTAGATGCAGAGAGGATGTTTCCCCTCGTGGGGGAATCTAGAACGAGGGGGCACCCATTTAAAACTGAAATGAGGAGGAATTTCTTCTCTGAGGGTCGTGAATCTTTGGAATTCTCTTCCCCAGAGAGCTGTGGAGGCTGAGTCATTGAATATATTTAAGGTGGAGATAAACAGATTTTTGAATGGTAAGGGAGTGAAGGGTTATGGGGAGCGGGCAGGGAAGTGGAGTTGAGGCCAAGATCAGTTCAGCCATGATCTTATTGAATGGCGGAGCAGGCTCGAGGGGCCAAATGACCTACTCCTGCTCCTGCGTCTTATGTTCTTATGTCTTATGTTCTTATTTTAGCTAGGACACGGGTCCCATCGGTGCAGCTCCTTCCTGTCCCAGTACTGGTGCCAGTGTCCCATGAAAAGGAACCCCTCTTTCCCACACCAGCCCTTTAGCCATGTGTTAATTCTCCTGATCTGACTGATTCTATGTCAATTTGCACGTGGCTCAGGCAATAATCCAGCGATTATTACCCTCTATGTCCTGCTTTTTAATTTAGCTCCTAACTCCCAATACTCCCTTAGCAGGACCTCCTCCCTGTTCCTACCTATGTCGTTTGTTACATAAGAAATAGGAGCAGGAGTAGGCCATTTGGCCCCTCGAGCCTGCCCCGCCATTCAATAAGATCATGGCTGATCTGATCTTGGCCTCAGTTCCACTTTTCTGCCCGTTCCCCATAACCCTCGACTCCCTTGTAGTTCAAAAATCTGTCTATCTCAGCTTTTAATATATTCAATGACTCCGCCTCCACAGCTCGCGGGGGTAGAGAATTCCACAGATTCACGACCTTCTGAGAGAAGAAATTCCTCCTCATCTCCGTTTTAAATGGGCGACTCCTTATTCTGAAACTATGCCCCCTAGTTATAGATTCCCCCACAAGGGGAAACATCCTCTCAGCATCTACCCTGTCAAGCCCCTTCAGAATCTTATGTTGCAATAAGATCACCTCTCATTCTTCTAAATGCCAATGTGTATAGGCTCAACCTTTCCTCATAAGACAACCCCTTCATCCCGGGAATCAACCTATTGAACCTTCTCTGAACTGCCTCCAATGCAAGTATATCACTCCATAAATGAGACCAAAACTGTACGCAGTACTCTAGGTGTCGTCTCGCCAACGGCCTGTACAGTTGAAGCAAGAATCCCCTACTTTTATACTCCATCCCCCTTGCAATAAAGGCCAACATTCCATTTGTCTTCCTAATTACTTGCTTTACCTGCATGCTAACTTTTTGTGTTTCATAGAAACATAGAAAATAGGTACAGGAGTAGACCATTCGGTCCTTCGAGCCTGCACCGCCATTCAATGCGTTCATGGCTGAACATGCTACCTCAGTACCCCATTCCTGCTTTCTCGCCATACCCCTTGATCCCCTTAGTTGTGAGTGTTATATCTAACTCCCTTTTGAATATATTTAGCGAACTGGCCTCAACAACCTTCTGTGGAAGAGAATTCCATAGATTCACCACTCTCTGGGTGAAGAAGTTCCTCCTCAGCTCAGTCCTAAATGGCTTCCCCTTAATCCTTAGACTGTGACCCCTGGTTCTAGTTTTCCCTACCATTGGGAACATTCTGCCCGCATCTAATTTGTCTAAACCAGTCAGGATTTTAAATGTCTCTATAAGATCCCCCCTCATTCTTCTGAACTCCAGAGGATACAAGTTCAGTTGACCCAATCTTTCTTGATATGTCAGTCCGGCCATCCCAGGAATCAATCTAGTGAACCTTCGCTGCACTCCCTCAATAGCAAGAATGTCCTTCCTTAAGTTAGGAGACCAAAACTGCGCACAATACTCCAGGTGTGGCCTCACCAAGGCCCTGTACAACTGTAGCATCACCTCCCTACTCCTGTACTCAAATCCCCTTGCTATGAAGGCCATCATTCCGTTTGCTTTCTTGACTGCCTGCTGCACTTGCATTCCCACCTTCAGTGACTGTACGAGGACACCCAGATCCCTCTGTACCGCAGCATTCTGTAGTCTCTCTCCATTTAAATAATATTTTGCTTTTGTATTCTTCCTACCAAAGTGGATAACCTCACATTTTCCCACATTATACCCCATCTGCCCACTCATGTAACCTATCTATATCCCTTTGCAGACTCTTTGGGCTGGATTTTGATACTGGGGCGGGTTGGGGTCGTGTCATCCGCATTTCGTGTTATCCACCCGCCTGCAATTGGATGTGGGAGATTGATGCAATTTTCACTTAATTGGGCAATTGAGTTCCAGCATGTGGGAACCCATGAACTAATTAGTGGTTTCAGTCTGAAAGTCGCCTCTGATGATGTCATCATTGATGCAAAATGAGCAGCGAGAGAGAGAGAATGAATTTTTAATGCAGCAGCATCAGAGGCGACTTTCAGACCTAATACTAATACTACCTTCATCACATCTCCGTTGTAATAGTGGACCTGCAGCTGATAATCAGCTATCCACTTGTGCTCCCGCCAGGTTTCACATCAGGCGTACTTCACGTCGGAAAAGGGTTAAACTAGCTAAAAGTTTCAAAATGGCATTACAGAGCCAATTTAGGGCTTGTTAAGGGCTTTAATGGCCTCTCCCGCCTCTTGGAGGCGGGACGGAGTCGGGAACCCCGTGACCGATTTAGTCAAAATTGCGTGGAGGCGGGATGGGGTCGGGACCCCCGAATCTGCAACTTTAACCCCCCCCTACGCCTCCAAACCCGACTCCACGGGTCATTGAAAATCCAGCCCTTTGTGTCCTCCTCACAACTTGCTTTCCCACCTATCTTTGTATCGTCAGCAAATTTGGCTACAGTACACTTGGTCATTACATCCAAGTCATTAATATAGATTGTAAATAGTTGAGGCCCCAGCACTGATCTCTGTGGCACCCTACTAGTTACAGTTTGCCAACCTGAAAATGACCCATTTATCCTGACTCACTCTTTTCTGTTAGTTAGCCAATCCTCTATCCATGCTAATGTATTGCCCCCAACACCATGAGCTCTTGTGCAGTAACCTTTTATGCAGCACCTTATCGCATGCTTTTTGGAAATCCAAATACACTATCTCTACTAGTTCCCCTTTATCCACCCTGCTTGTTACATCCTCAAAGAACTCTAATAAATTTGTCAAACACGATTTCCCTTTCATAAAACCATGTTGACTCTGCTTGATTGCATTATGATTTTCTAAATGTCTTGCTACTACTTCCTTAATAATGGATTCCAGCATTTTCCAAATGACAGATGTTAGGCTAACTGGCCTATAGTTTCCTGCTTTCTGTCTCCCTCCTTTCTTTAATAGTTTGTTCCGACATGGATCACGACAACTGGATTTACCCCCGCCCCCTCGCCTTTTCCAAATTCCTCTCCAGCCGCCACGAGTTAGCGCTTACCCTGGCACCGGGTAGGCGACACAACCTTTGGGATTCTCATTCTTGGCTGCAGAGGACGCTATTTATCCCCCTAATTATAGAATCCCCTATCACTACCACATTTCTATTCTGCTCTTACCTCCCAGTATTCATCTTTAGTTAAGGCTCATGAAAGGGCACATCATTGGCCAGAATTACTGGTGGTTAGCTGGTTCCTTGTTGTAATAATTTGCTTTCAAAAGAACTAATGTACATTTCCAGATGGCAGTCTTTATGAAAGGGTTGAGGAAGGACCACTTGAACAATGTGGCTCATATGTTAGTTCAAACAGTGTCCTTCCTGTTGCTTATCCTGCAGTTTAATGTGGAAACTGACTTTTTAAAAAAAAAAAGGTTTATTCAGAGCACTTTGTTGATAATAGTTTTACAGAGACTACATAATCTCATTATCTGTCCTTCTTTCATTACAGATCATTACAGTTTAACTAAATGTGTGGATCTCGTACCTGTGCCATTGACTGAGACCATAGCAGATGATGATGAAAATGACAAACTAGTTGGGTTAGAAACACACAAACCAAGAAGCAGCCTGTTGAGTGGGAAGAACAAGGAAGCAAATGTTGTGAATGCATCTCAAACTCTTTCAAGACTTCCACAAAGAATTAATTCAAAAGGGTACGAAAGCTAGTCAGGCACAACAAGTAAACTCAATATAGGCTTTCTTTTTTGGTTTCTTCCAGCTTCCCTCTCAAAGGTGAGCTAACTATTGTTGATGCATGGTTCTACAAGTGCTGGCAGCCTTCTGCTATCTCACACAAGTGGCTTTTCTTGATGTGTAAGCCCAGACAGCGAGTTCTGGCATGCAGAGCGAGCTCAGGCCAGTAAGTCGACTTAGCTTAAATTTAACCATTCCCCACGTGCCATTTTCGCTGGGCGATGAGGGTTAAAATTGAGGCCACCGTTTTGAAAACAACAACTTGTATTTATATAGCGTCTTTAATGTAGTAAAACATCCCAAGGTGCTTCACAGGAGTGCAATCAGACAAACATTGATGCTGAGCCAAAGAAGTAGACATTAGAACAGGTGAGCAAACAATTGGTCAAAAAGGTAGGTTTTAAGTAACTTCTTAAAGGAGGAGGGAGAGGTGAAGAGACGAAGGAACTTCCATAGCTTAGGGCCTAGACGGAAGAAGGCATGGCCGCTAATGGTGGGGTGAAGGAAGTGGGAGATGCACAAGAGGCCAGAGTTGGAAGAACACAGAGTTCTCTGAGGGTTGTAGGGCTGAAGGAGGTTACCGAGATAGCAAGGGGTTGGAGGGATTTGACCACTAAGTTTAAAATTGAGGCGTTGGTGGATCGGGAGCCAATGTAGGTCAGCGAGCACAAATCCAGTCAATAGAGCAGTCCAGTTCACACAACAATTAAACTGGAATTAAGGGCAATTAGGTAAGTTCTGGAACACTTCCTGAGCACAGTAGAATGTATGGTGAGAACACGATGGTCCTCTAGATCAATAATGGAGGAGGAACTTCCCTCTGCTTCCTTTGTCAGGATGCAATCCTGCTACTATGAAACTGACTGAGTCATAAGATTACTCTTTCGCTCAGGGTAGACAACATAGCTGCAGACGCTCTCTCATCTCCGTTCACCCTCACAAGTGGAAGCTGCACTGTAAGTAACTTGGAACATTTTCAGGAAATAGATCTGCGCTCCTTTCTGAACTAACACTAGGTCCTATATTAGTGGTTGAGGATAGAGGGCATGTCAGCCTGGAGGGGGTTGTCTCCTACAAGCAAAAGTTTTAGTATGCATTTCTTGTTTCCCTGAATCTTTAATTTAATAGATGAGAGCACAACAACAACTTGTATTTATATAGCGCCTTTAACGTAGTAAAACATTCCAAGGCACACAGACAGACATCTCACTGGCCCTGCAAACTGTAGGTCTTGGACAACATTGCAATGAGCAAAGGCAGAATCCTTGCACAAGAGATCTCTGCTCGCAGTTGGTTGTTCAATACTGCAAGCAAATATAAGAAATAGGAGCAGGAGTAGGCCATTTGGCCCCTCGAGCCTGCTCCGCCATTCAATAAGATCATGGCTGAACTTCTACCTCAACTCCACTTTCCTGCACTATCCCCATATCCCTTGATTCCCTTAATATCCAAAAATCTATCGATCTTTGTCTTGAATATACTCCACGACTGAGCCTCCACAGCCCTCTGGGGTAGAGAATTCCAAAGATTCACCACCCTCTGAGTGAAGAAATTTCTCCTCATCTCAGTCCTAAATGGCTGACCCCTTATTCTGAGACTGTGACCCCTGGTTCTAGACTCCCCAGCCAGGGGAAACATCCTCCCTGCATCTACCAGTTAAGCTCTGCAAGAATTTTGTATGTTTCAATGAGATCACCTCTCATTCTTCTAAACTCTAGAGAATATAGGCCTAGTCTACTCAATCTCTTCTCATAGGACAATCCCCCCATCCCAGGAATCAGTCTGGTGAACCTTCGTTGCACTCCCTCTATGGCAAGTATATCCTTCCTTCGGTAAGGAGACCAAAACTGTACACAATACTCCAGGTGTGGTCTCACCAGGGCCCTATATAATTGAAGTAAGACGTCTTTACTCTTATACTCAAATCCTCTTGAAATAAAGGCCATCATACCATTTGCTTTCCTAATTGCTTGCTGTACCTGCATGTTAACTTTCAGTGATTCGTGTACAAGGACACACAGGTCCCACTGAACACCAACATTTCCCAATCTCTCTCCATTTAAAAAATACTCTGCTTTTCTATTTTTCCTACTAAAGTGGATAACTTCACATTTCTCCACATTATATTCCATTTGCCATGTTCTTGCCCACTCACTTAGCTTGTCTCTATCCCCTTTGAAGCCTCTTTGCATCCTCCTCACAACTTACATTCCCACCCAGCTTTGTATCATCAGCAAACTTGGATATATTACATTTGGTCCCCTCATCCAAATCATTGATATAGATTGTGACTAGTGGATGCCCAAGCACTAATACTTGCGGTACCCCACAAGTTACAGCCTGCCAAGCCGAAAATGACCCGTTTATTCCTACTCTCTGTTTTCTGTCCGTTAACCAATCCTCAATCCATGCTAGTATATTACCCCCTATCCCATGAGCCCTAATTTTGTTTAATAACTTCTTATGTGGCACCTTATCCAAATGCCTTCTGAAAATCCAAATACACCACATCCACTGGTTCACCCTTATCTATTCTGCTAGTTACAACCTCAAAAAATTCTAACAAATTCGTCAAACGCGACTTCCCTTCCATAAATCCGTGTTGACTCTGCCCAATCCTATTATTATTTTCTATTCCCTGTTACCACGTCCTTAATAATAGATTCTAGCATTTTCCCTACTACTGATGTCAGGCTAACTGGTCTGTAGTTCCCCGTTTTCTCACTACCTCCTTTCTTAAATAGTGGGGTTACATTTGGAGGCATTTCAGTTCAATGTCTGGTTATTAAAAGATGACGACTATTATAGCATGGTCTCCCATCTCTGGTATAAACTGATTAATTTTTACAAGGCTTCCACTAGTTGAATTTATGGCATAAAACGGTTAAGATTTGTGCACTGGTGTTCTCTGATGTGATGTCCTGCACATTCTGGAGTATCTCCAGTATCTGCTCGACATTGGTCTAAAACCAATATCATGTAGAGTTTCTGTCCTTCATCTTCCACTTGAATCATTAATGGTGTTACAAATCGGGTTATCTGCCAACAGTCTTGTGTTCATTGCGTATGGCAGCTTTGATAAGCGGCTGTGCCTCTTATAAAATGAAAGAATGGGATGTAGCATGCCAAAGGGCTAGCAATCTATATTTTTGCAGTTGGGTTATACCAGTTATAGAATGGATTGTCCACAACCTACTCCTGATCTAATGGGTGAAAACAAACATGCGCGTGGACCATATATTTCAGGCTAAACTGTGAATTGTTTATCTCAAAAAAGTTACATAGGAACAAATAAATCAGTAGATAAAATTAACAATACAGTACGTAATTTTACACCATCAGTTTCAAAATAATTTCTCCGAGGTCCTTTTAGCTCCTGACCTGTATAATGCTACGACAAAATAGGTAATGCAAGAGCATGGGCCTGCTTAGATGTCCCTCAGGGTAATCTTTACAAGTAATCAAAACTGTTCACATGAATTACTTGACAAAAGGAAGTCACAGATGTAAACAACTTCAACAAAAAATGAGCCTAGCCCAAGAATATTTAGTTTAATTATATTCAGATCCAAGACAGTTTGCGTATTCTTGTCTTACGACTTATGACAATAGTTACAACCAATGTTCCCTTTAATTGTTTTTGGGGTGTGCAACCATTCAAAATACCGCACATGCGCGGTTTTCCCTATTTGAAAGCTGGTGAGCCTGCTGCGCGGGCACAGCCGCGCAGCTTAAAGGGAACATTGGTTACAACAATTTGCATTTATATAGCACCTTTAACGTAGAAAAATTTCCCACGGTGCTTTAGAGGTGCAGCCAAGTTAGCTGACTTAACTTCATTTTTAACTTGGTGTCTTGACCTAACTAAAGATGCATATGAAGAAATAGTAATATTTTATCATCTGACTCAGCGAGGTTTGCGTCCGTCACCAGTGGATCGTCACCAGTGGATCATCGCCTGTTTTATGCAAGCTATTTGGAAATTGTATAGAATAAGGCCCCTGCTGGTTCCCACATTGAAAATTAATTTAGTTTTCCACAAGCTAATGTACACCTCACTTGAATCTCTTCAAATGTGAGCTTAAGTTTCTAATATGGAAAATTGCCCATTTGTTAGTGTTAATTTCAGCTTGCAGGCTTCGTGAACTGCAAGCCTTCAATAAAGAAAGAAAGACTTGCATTTATATAGTGCCTTTCATGACCACTGGACGTCTCAAAGCGCTTTACAGCCAATAAAGTACTTAATGTAACCCAACTGTGTTTAAATTGGAATTCTCACAGGGCGATCCTTATGACTCAGTTGGCGTTTTTACCTAAAGTTTCTTCCTAGTTTCCTACATTTCCTACATTACAACAGTGACTAAACTTCAAAAAAAGTACTTAATTGGCTATAAAGCGCTTTGGGACATCCGGTGGTCGTGAAAGGTGCTAAATAAATGTAAGTCTTTGTTTCTTTCAGTTTAATTTGGGCAATGAAATTTTCCCACTGTTTTAACGGCTGCCGCACAAGTCAGAATTGGAATGACATTTCTATTATGTAGATCCTCGCAGAGCATTAATTTATTGTCTCTTGCACAGAGCAGTTTAGAAATTTAAAAGGTAGCTGTTTGCTTACAACGGAACAAAAACATAAGGGAAAACTGTAACTAAACAACAGATAGCTGAATGGATGGTTGAGTACTTCCTATGCTCCTGTCATTTTGCAGAGGGAAAATAACCACCAAACTGATTGTGCTGTTATACAAATTCATCCTGGGCATCTCTCTGTTCTATCCAAAGTCTCGTATGATTATTTTATCATGCACTTTTCCACCATTGTCTGTTGGGTCCCGACCCCTACTTTAAGAAACACCAAGTTCCTTTACCTACCTTCCATGGGGAGGGAGAAAAAAGTCAAACAATGCTGTTAATTTCTCTATAACCTACAATTCCATCTTCTCCCTCTTTTCAACAGATATTGATCTAGCTTCCCTATTAAATAGATCAATTAACCCTGACTGGGTGATCATTATACAGTTAGATTTGATGTTGCATTAAAGGTTATGACCTAAAATAACAATATGGACATGAATGGTTTTAGAAGAACAAAATTTGGGTTATAAGAGAAGTTTTGGGAGGGTTAAGTTGGAAGGAGAACTGAAAAATAAAATAGAATCTTGGAAATGTTTAAGATCATTTAAAGTGATGCAGAAAGAAAATATATCACTCTGAAGAAAACATTAGTCAGAGTCTTGATATATCAAAGTTTTTAATCAATTATCTTGATTAATCAGTTTTTTTCAGTCCTAATTCCTAGAGGCAAAGTGGAAGTTAACTTTTCCATTTTAATGTTATTTTCTGCTTCAGTTGATCTCCATTGTACAGCTGTTTTTCAATTTGAAGCAGCAGCATCAGAGATTGTCAGCCCCCAGCAAGATTTCTTAGTTAACAACAGCGCAGGCACCTTAAAATCAGCTGAGTCAAATTCAAGAGAATTGCTCCGTCAGTTACTGTGGGTCAGCGGGTACAGATGGATACTGCTGTTGAATCCTGGCCTGGAACAGGAGTTTACAGTTCACCTGACCATTGAGATTTGAACTCTGAAACTTGTTTTTTTTTCTCAAATTGACGCACAAATTGTTTTCTATTGGGGGGGGGGGGGGCGCGTATGGAGGGGGTAAAGAAGAGCAGAGTAGAAATGTGGTCGTGATAGGGGATTCTAGTGGAGCCGGGGGGGGGGGGGGGGGGGGGGGAGAGATAGATGGCGTTCTCTGCAGCCATGATCGAGAGTCCCGATGGGTGTGTTGTCTACCTGGTGCTAGGATAAGGGATATCTTGAGGCTGCTGGGGAGGAATTTGAAAAAGGAGGGGAGAATCTAGTTGTGGTCCATGTTGGAACAAACAACATGGATAGGAACAGGGAGGCGGTCCTGCTGAGGGAGTATCAGGAGTTGGGAACTAAATTAAAAAGCAGGGCCTCGAGAGTCTAGATTACTGCCCGAGCCATGTGCAAATTGGCATAGAGACAGACAGATCAGGCGGGTTAATACGCGGCTAAAGAGTGCTGGCACCAGTACTGGGACAGGAAGGAGCTGTACCGATGGGACGGACTCCACCTGAACCAGAAAGAGTAAATAGGGAGATTGCAAAGACTTTAAACTAGTAAGATGGGGGGAGGGATCTACAAGAAATGAAACAAGTTTGAATGTAAACAAAACAGGAGAGCATGGGACAGAATAAAGTAAGGGAGGACATAAATAGCCAGGAAATAAACAGTTATAGAACAGAAGTATAAAAAGATGATTAAAAATAAAGTGAGAGGAACTGCTATTAAAAATGAGTTAAACTGTCTGTACAGCAATGCACTCATTGTCTGTAATAAAATAGGGGAACTGGAGGCAATAATGCATTGCAAGGATCCAGATATAGTCTAAGACATGGCTACAGAAAATTCAGGACTGGGAATTAAACATTGCAGGGTATAACCTAATTAGAAAAGATAGAAAGGGGGAGGTGGAGTAGTTGTAGTTAGAGATAACATAATGGCAGTAGAAAAAATAACGCAGCCATCAGCGAGTCAGAAATAGAATCCATGTGGATAGAGATGAGAGATTAAAAAAGGATCAATCACATTAATAAGGGTAGTCTACAGACCACCTAATAGTGGAAGGGAGATGGAGGAAGAAATATGAAAACAAATTAGGGAAATGATAACAAACATAGAAGAATAATCGTGGGGAATCTCAACTACCTCGATATTAATTGGACAGAAGAGGTAGATAACAGGGATAAGGGAATGGATTTCCTACAACGTGCACAGGACTCCTTTTTAACCCAGTATGTAAGAAGCCCAACAAGGGAGGATTTGCTACTGGATCTGGTAATGGGGAATGAACCACAGCAAATAAGAGAAGTAAAAGTAGGGGAACATCTAGGCAATAGTGACCATAATATAATACTGTTTAGGATAATAATTGAGAAGGACATAAGCATGACAAAGATCAGGAGAAAAGCTGATTTTGAGGGGCTGAGAATAGAACTTGGTCAAGTGGACATGACATTGGAAGATGAGATTAGAAATGATATAACTGCATTTAAAATAAAGAGAAATATTAAATAAACTAATCAAACTCTGAGGATAAAACCCTGGTCCAGACGGATTCCATCCACGCATTCTAAAAGAATCTAGAGAAGAGATAGCGGAGGCACTATTACACATATTTAATAATTTGTTAGAAAAAGTAGTGCCAGAGGACTGGCGGATAGCTAACATTATTCCTATATTTACGAAGGGAGATAGAACATGTCCAGGGAACTATAGATCACTCAGTTTAACATCAGTAGTATGAAAAATAATGGAATCCCTACTAAAGGAGAATATAGGAAAACATCTAGAAACAAAATTTATAATGATGAATATTAGCATGGATTTCAAAAGGGAAGTTTTGCTTGACCAACATCATTGAATTCTTTGAAGAGGTAAGAGAGTAGACCAGGGTAATGCAGTAGATGTAATATCTAGATTTCCAAAAGCCTTTGATAAGGTACCACATAATAGACTCGTGAATAAGGTCAGAGCATGTGGAGTCAGGGGACAAGTAACAGAATGGATAGCTGGCTGACTGAAAGACAAAGCAGAGAGTAGGGGTAAAGGGTAGCTAATCAGAGTGGCAGAAGGTGGAAAGTGGGGTCACACAAGGATCAGTGCAGGGACCACTGTTCACAATTTATATTACCGATTTAGACTCTGGAATCAAAAACACTTTCTAAATTGCAGACAACACCAAATTGGGAGCGATAGTCAACACTGAGGAAGAGTGCAACAAATTACAAGAAGGCATTAATAAACTTGCAGAATGGGTGTATAATTGGTAAATGAATTTCAATGTAGATAAGTGTGAGGTATTACATTTTGGTAAGAAAAATAAGGAGGTCACATATTACTTGGAAAATGAGAATCTAAATGGGGTAGAGGAGCAAAGGGATCTGGGAGTACAAATCACTAAAAGTTGCAACGCACGTCAATAAGGCCATAACAAAAGCAAACCAAGCACTAGGGTTTATTTCTAGAGGGATAGAATTGAAAAGTAGAGAGGTTATGGTAAACTTGGATTGAATGTTGGTTAGAGTACTTGGAGTACTGTGTGCAGTTATATTATAAAAAGTATATAGAGGCACAGGAGAGGGTGCAAAAAAGATTTACAAGGATAATACCAGAACGAGGCTATACCTATCAGGAAAGGATGAACAGGATGGGTCTCTTTTCTCTTCTCTTGAAAAGAGAAGGCTGAGGGGAACCTAATCGAGGTCTTTAAAATTATGAAAGGTTTTGATGGAGTAGACAGTGTGCTTCCACTTGTGGGGAAGAGGAAAACCAGTGGCCATCAATATAAACAGTCACTAAGAAATCAAATAGGGAATTCAGAAGAAACTTCTTTACCCAGAGAATGGCGCGAATGTGGAACTCGCTACCACAGGGAGTAGTTGATGCGAATCGTATAGATTCATTTAAGGGGAAGCTAGATAAACATATGAGGGAGAAGGGAATAGAGTTATGCTGATAGTTAGATGAGAAAGGATGGGAGGAGGCTCGAGTGGCGCATAAATGCCAGCATGGACTGGTTGAGCCAAATGACCTGTTTCTGTGTTGTATATTCTATGTAATTCTATGCAAGAATCTCCCTAGACCTGCTACCAAATTCAATACCAATGACAGATGGTCCCTCCAAACTTCGATATTGTCGAAACATTTTGAATGTCTTGGTTCAGGTTCTCTTTCCCAATACTCTTCACTCGTGCCCACCACATCAGGCATCTCCTTTAAGCAAGTGTTTCCTATAAACTGGAACTAAACCTTAATGGGGCAGAAATTCGGGTCTCTACGGGTGAGTACGCGCTGTGTACTCCCCCGTAGACCCAACGAAAGTGCCGGTTTCGCGCATGGGCTGGAAACCGGAACTTCCGTTACCTTGGAGGTCAAATGCGTGCGCCGGAGAGGCAGCGCGAACGCAGCGAACTTCCGTTTTTTTTTTAGAGGTTTTAAGTGAAGGTAAGTCCCTGGCAGCTGCGTGGGGAAAAAGCAGGCGCAAGGCCTGCTTTTAACAAGGTAAGTGGTGAATTAAGTGAAATTTAAACACATTTTCCACAAGTTTATCTTTTTTAAATACTTTAAAGAAAGGTAAGTTTATTTTTAGCCCCGTTAAAAACTGTAAATGTTTTCAAAAATTAAAATTTTTGTTTAAAAGTTAATTTATGTAATTTATAGTTATTTTAAAAATGTGATTTAAAAAAAAAATTTATTTGAAGTTTTAGTTAGGTTTTGGGGGTGATCTCTATTCATAGATTTGACAGGTCTTCCTGTCAAATCTATAAATGGAGATTCCCTGCTCCGATTGACTCTCCATGGCCCACGTGATCCCAGGGGACGCTCTGAACTAACTACGCCCCTGGGATACGCAAGCACTGCACACCGGCAGCTGGTGGAGGCCCAGGACCGGAATCCCACGCGGGCCCACAGCACAACGGCAGGCGCGCTAGGTAAGTGAAGGTCGGGGGCTTGCGCCCGCGGGAAGCCTCCAACCCGAATTTCTGGCCCAATGTGTTTAAAAAATATGGGCTTTACAGACCATCAGGCAGGCAATTTTCCTTTTTGCTATAAACCTGCCACTGGATGGCAGTAGGATTCCACCACATCTTGCACCATTTTGGAAGACACTTTTTTTGTGATTGCCAACTTATTAATCAGATTTGTTTATAAAATGGAAAAAAAGTAATGCAAGTGAGGTATTACGCAGTAGCATAATCGTACCATAGTTCTGGGGACTGGTGTAGGGGCAAAATTTGGGGAAATGCCTTTTCATCTCCACACGATTTAATTTTATCTTTCCTTCATGGGCTCTTCTTCCTAAAGAAAATTCAGACATAAACCATGGTTTTGTAAAGAAAACGATCATTTATTATATACTAGAAAATCAACATTAGAATTAAACATCTTCGGTTCATGCACAATTTAGTTAACAGTAATAAACAAAACACCTTCTGACTCTAAAATGCATACCTGTTTGGAAAACAAAAGTCTATCTTGGACTAACTCAAAAACAGAAGTTTATATTCTCATAGTTTTGCCCAGGCTTGTCGAGGGCATCCAAATATAGTAATGGACATGGTTGTGGTGTAGCACGTGTTTTTTCTTTTAGTCAGGCCTGCCATTCCAGAAGCAATCTGTAAACCTGCATTCAGGTAGAAAGTGGTGAGGTAGCAGAGCAGTGATAAATGGTGAGCAATGCCAGGGGAGATCAGCTATCCATTGAAGTTTTCTGCAATGATGGCACCATTTTTCTTTAGCTAGCTGACACTATCTTTCAAACATAGGATTAAGAGGTGGCCCCCAAGCAGAAAGGTTTGAAAACTGTTCTATTATCATTTGGCCTTGGGGAGGAATCAAAAGATTTAAGTTTAGGAGATCCTCTAACAGTATTTGCAAAAACCTTGAAAACCTAAGCATTGGGGAATCTTTTATAAACCTTTTATAAATCACTGGTTTGGCCTTGGCTGGAATAGTGTCCAATTCTGGGCACCACACTTTAGGAAGAATGCCAAGGCCTTGGAGAAGGCGCAGAGATTTATTAGAATGGCACCAGGAATGAAAGACTTCAGTTAAGTGGAGAGACGAGAGAAGCTGGGGTCCTTGGAGCAGAGGAGGTTAAGGGGAGATTTGATAGAGGTGTTCAAAATCTTGACGGGTTTTGATAGAGTAAATAAGGAAACACTGTTTCCAGTGGCAAAAAAGTCGGTAACCAGAGGACACAGAGTTAAGAAAAATTGGCAAAAAAACCAGTGGGGAGATGAGAATTTTTTTACTTGAGGAGTTATGATCTGAAATGCACTGCCTGAAAGGGGAATGGCAGAAGATTCACAAGTAACTTTCAAAAAGGAATTGGATATATACTTGAAAAGCACAAATCATTTGCAGGACTATGGGGAAAGGGCAAGGAAATGGGACCAATAAGATAGCTCTTTCAAAGAGCTGGCAGAAGCACAAGGGGCTGAAAGGCCTCTTTCTGTGCTGTATGATTCTATGAAATTTAACACGTTGACTGTTACAGTTGGGGCACTGTTGTACACTTGTATACTTGATAATCATTAGCTGATGGCAAAAATAACACCAGGCTTCTCTTCACAGTAAGACAAAGGTCCTCTACCAACCTGCCCCCGCCACACAGTACTGCCCCCCGATTATCCACAACTAACCATCTTCTCAAACCACCCTCTCCTTCCTCCTCCCTCACCTCCAACAATAAATGTGAGGAGCTCACAGACTTCTTTGTTAAAAAGATTGACAACATCCGTTCAACTGCTTCTGCTTTCAATTCCCTCCCTTCCCCTAGCTCACTGGACCTTGCTTCCTCTCTGTTTTCCCCCTGCCTTAACCCTAAATTTGCATATTTCTCATTTCTCTCCTGTCTCCCCTCTTGCACTTTCAAAGCTCATCTGGTCAATGAGACTGACCGACCTGCTCTCTCGACCCTATTCCTACTAAATTGCTGACAACCCAACTTTCCTGCCTGGCTCCCATGTTAGTGGATGTTGTTAACGGTGTCTCTCCTCCGGTATTTTCCCCCTTTCCTTCAAATCTGCCGTCAGCACCCCTCTCAAAAAAAAAAAACCCTTGACCCTCTATCCTTGCAAACCCTTGCACCATCTCCAACCTCTCTTTCCTCTCCAAAGTTCTTGAACGTGTTGTCACCTCCCAAATCTGTGCCCATCTTTCCCAGAACTCCTTGTTTGAATCCCTCCAATTAGGCTTCCGTCCCTGCCACAGTACTGAAACTGCTCTTACTAAGGTTACAAATGACATCCTAATTGACTGCGACAAAGGTAATCTATCATTTCTCGTCCTTCTGGCCCTGTCTGCAACCTTTGACGTGGTTGACCACAAAATTCTGCTCCAACGCCTCTCCACTGTTGTTCAGCTGGATGGGACTGCACTCGCCTGGTTTAGTTCCTATCTTTCCAGCTGTAACCATAGAATCACCAGCAATGGCTTCTCTTCCCGATCCCGCACTGTCACCTCTGGTGTCCCCCAAGGATCTGTCCTTGGCCCCCTCATATTTCTCAGCTACATGCTCCCCCTCGGTGACATCATCTAACAACACAACATGAGTTTTCACAAGTACTCTGATGATACCCAGCTCTACCTCTCTTGAACCCTCCACCGTCTCTATACTATCAGATTGCTTGTCCGACATCCAGCATTAGATGAGTAGAAATTTCCTCCAATTAAATATTGGGAAGACTGAAACATTGTCTTCGGTTCATGCCACAAACTCCATTCCCTTTCCATTGATTTGATCTCTCTCCCCGGCAACTCTCTAAGGCTGACCAAGTCTGTTCGCAACCTTGACATCATATGATCATGTATTGAGCTTCCTACTTCTCATCCGTTCTATCACCAAGACTGCCCATTACATCTTCGTAATATCGCCCGTCTCCGCCCTTACCTCAACTTATCTGCTGCTGAAACCTTCATCCATGCCTTTATCACCTCTAGACTTGACTATTCCAATGCACTCCTGGCCGGCCTCCGTAGTTCTACCCTCCATAAACTTGAGGTCATCCAAAACTCTGCCACCCGTGTGCTAACTTGTACCAAGTCCTGCTCACCCATCTCCCCTGTGCTTGCTGATCTATATTGGCTCCCAGTTAAGCAACGCCTCAATTTTAAAATTCTCATCATTGTTTTCAAATCCCTCCATGGCCTTGCCCCATCTTACATCTGTGTAATCTCCTCCAGCCGTATAATCCCCCTAGACCTCTGCGCTCTGCCTATTCTGGCCTTTTGAACGTCCCTGATTTTAAATGCTCCACCATTGGCGGTGGTGCCTTCAGCTGCCTAGGTCCTAAGCTCTGGAACTCCCTCCCTAAATCTCTCCGCCTCTTCACTTTCCTCCTTTTAAGACGCTCCTTAAAACCTACCTCTTCGACCAAGCTTTTGGTCATCTGCCCTAACATCTCCTTTTATAGCTTGGTGTCAATTTATTTTTTTGATAGCACTCCTGTGAAGTGCCTTGGGATATTTTAGTACATTAAAGGCGCTATATAAATATAGGATACTGTTGATTTATCAAATTTCTGCAGAAAGCTGCAGCAACTTCTACTTGATAAATTATAGTTCAAGAAATGTGCTTCCTTTTACAGGTTACTCATTAAAAACTCTCCTTGCCTCTTAAATCCTAGATTTTTCTTTTGTGTTGTCACTGCTAAGTTCTCAATAACTCTGTTGCAGACCAAGTTTGAATGTAAGTGAAACACCGGCAGTCGTGAACAGCACATGTGTGGATAATAAACAAAATAGGTATCCAACTGAGAATGTTGTCCCGTCCACCTCCGGACTTGAAAAACAGAAGAAAGAACAAGCATCTGTGTTTCCTAAGTCGTCATTTTACAGATTTGGGATAAAGTAAGTCTTGATACCTTCTTTATAGGAATGTTATGATTATGATTTCTTAATAGGACTTTTTAAAAAGGATTTAAGGTCTGATCTCAAGGATTAGTCACAGCAATAATTTCCCAAGCATAGAACCAAATGTTTACAACACAGAAGGAAGCCATTTGGCTCACTGCCCCTGTGCAGGCTCTTTTTGCTAAAGCAGTATGTTTGAGTTTTGAAGACCAAAACTATTTTTCACTAGATGTGCCATGGAACTTTTTCTATATTAGAGGCTATATGGCGTTGGAATCTCTCTCGATTAGCATGATTATGGAAAAGTCGCAAAGGAAATATTGTGGAGAGGAAACTTTAAAAAAAATCTTCAGTTAAGGCTCTCAAAAATTATTTCACGACAGTTGTAACAAGCCCATTATGTTAAGTGGTCAGAACTTTGTTACTTCAGTTTTGCATTTGGAGGTAAAGCTCAAAAATATCATTTAACATTCCTTGGAGAATTACTTTATTGGAATTTGGGGGAAGGAAGAAGAAAACTAAAGACTTTTTTTTTTCAAAACTCATTTTTAGCAATTCAACCGCCACAAAGAAATGCAAATTTGCTATAATTTATGGGACGCAGTCCAAGAAATGTTCTGCCCTAGTTGATCACATGCTGCAATATTGCAGTCGTAATCTGAGGCAAGTCCTCGTATCTTTCTGTCAAGGCAGCAAGACCTTGACTCTCACATCAGAGAAAGTTCTATTCATGTTTAACTATTTTGGTTTTGCTAATTAGTTTTAAATCCTAATGGTTGAACCTCTGTACAGTCAAAAGCAGTTTTCTTTGCTGCTAAAATAGTTAAGCAAACCCATTCAACACTGCGCTGGATGTGGTACCAACCTGCTGATGCTAATGCTCCACTCTTGGTGGACACAGAACACTGAGCAACCTGCAACTCTTGCAGCATTTATATTGGTGACTGTCTCCTTCTAGAATGGTGAGCTCATTTAGACAATACCCGAGACACAAGAATCTTGCCTTTGATTTGAGGCACAAAAGTAGACTTGAGCTCAAGAGTGGATTAACTGGCCCTGAACCATTTGAGGGACCAATTTCATAGGACCATGATGAAGGAATAGGCTAAATACATGACCAAGCTTCATCAGATGAAACACCATTGGGTGTTTGTTGTTGCCATTTCTAACAAGCTCCACAATTAGACAGCAAGAGCTGTTGGGAATTTGGGTCTGCTGTATATATCTTGAACTGGTCTACGCCGGCGTTTATGCTTCACACGAGCCTCCTCCCACCCCTCTTCATTGAACCCAATCAGCATATCCTATTCTTTTCTCATGTGCTTATCTAGCTTCCCCTTAAATGCATCTATGCTATTCGCCTCAACCACTCCTTGTGGTAGCAAGTTCCACATTCTTACCACTCTTTGGGTAAAGAAGTTTCTTCTGAATTCCCTATTGGATTTATTGGTGACTATCTATCTTATATTTACAGCCCCTAGTTTTGGTTTCCCCCCACCCCCCCCCCCCCCCCAAACAAGTGTAAACATCGTCTCTACATGCACCCTATCAAACGCTTTCATAATTTTAAAGACCTCTATCAGGTCACACCTCTCTTTTCTAGAGAAAAGAGCCCCAGTCTGTTCAGTCTTTTCTGATAGTTGTACCCTCTCATTTCTGGCATCATCCTTGTAAATCTTTTTTGTACTTTCTCCAGTACTTCTATATCCTTTTTGTAATATGGAGACCTGAACTGTTCACGGTACTCCGTGTGGTCTAACCAAAGTTCTATATAAGTTTTACGTAACTTTTTCTTTAAATTCTATTCCTCTAGAAATGAATCCCTTTGTTTGCACTTCTTATGGCTTTGCTAACCTGTGTTGCTACTTTTTAATGATTTCTGAATCTGTACCCCTATATCCCTTTGCGCCTCGACCCCATTTAGACTCTTATTTTCCAAGGAGTAGGTGGCCTCTTTATTCCTTCTACCAAAATGCACCATCCCAATTATCTATGTTGGAATTAATTTGCCATTTACATTCCAATTCTGCAAGTTTGCTGATGACTTCTTGTATATTGTTGCAGTCTTCCTCAATATTGACTACCTCCAATTTGGTATCAACTGTAAATTTTCATATTGTACTTCCAATTCCCGAGTTCAAATCATTTATGTAACTGGTAAACAACAGTGGTCCCAGCACCAATCCCTGTCGAACACCACTTCACACCTTCCGCCAGTCTGAGTAACTACCTTTAACCCCTATTTTCTGTTTCCTATTCTGTAGCCAACTTGCTATCCATTCTGCTACTTGTCCTCTGACTCCACATGCTCTGACCTTAGTCATGAGTCAACTTTGCAGTACCTTATCGAAGGCCTTTTGAAAATCCAAATACATTACATTTACTGCATTACCCATGTCTACTCTTTGTTACTTCTTCAAAGAATTCAATAAGGTTGGTCAAGCATTACCTTCCCTTTTGAAATCTGTGCTCACTACTCTTTATTATATTTTCAGTTTCTAAATGGTTTTTCTATTACATCTTTGAGTAAAGATTCCATTATCTTTCCTACCACTGAAGTAAAGCTAACTGATCTATAGTTCCCTGGATTTGCTCTATCTTTCCCTCTAATGCATATAGTGCCTCTGTTATCACTTCCTTAGCTTCTTTGAGTATGCACAGATGTAATCCATCTGGGCAAGGGGTTTTATCCTCTAAGTTTGTCTAGTTTATAAATTATTTCCCTCCTATCTATCTTAAATGTTGATATTACCATCTTGTGTCTTCCTAGATC
This sequence comes from Squalus acanthias, assembly GCA_030390025.1. NCBI lineage: Eukaryota > Metazoa > Chordata > Chondrichthyes > Squaliformes > Squalidae > Squalus > Squalus acanthias. The sequence goes on along the minus strand of CM059425.1, from coordinate 142,077,368 downwards.
AATAAATGTTCTTTCAGTACTGAGTTATGAAAACTATATGTTTTAGGTGAAAAAATGAGCACATTTAATGTAGAAACTTAGAAATTCACCTGGTTGCATAAAAATGGAGGATAAGGTGGTCTAGGTACAATTAATTTGCAGATATGGTTTGTCTTTTTAAGAAACGGTATTGCTGTTGCACTCATGGGAAGGCATCTGGAATTGTGGAATTAATGCCTGGCTCACCAGTCTATGCTGCTGGATTGCTAGTACTGCTGCTGATTTCACTGTAGCATTTTCAGAATGAAGGACACCTGGGGAGGTGGGTTGCACTGTAAGTTTGCTGCAGATGAGTTCAGCTATCTGAAGTGTTGCCTGAAGATCCCAATGGGATATTTGATAATTATAGTTGTAGCATTAGCTTTATTACACCTGCAATCCTTCCATTCTTCATTTATTTTCAAATAAAGGATGGCACAGATGTCTGATTTCAAATTAAAACATCTCGAGAGTTCATGAGGAAGCAGGTATTGACCTGCTGGCTCTCTGGTGGTGGTTGCGTACCATATTCACATTAAGAGACTAAAATCCCTTTAGTCATTAGGGCACAGATTTGTGTAGAAGTCCGAAAGACAATATGGTGCAGGTGACCCCCTGGGCTCTGGAAAGCAGTTCTGTAGAACTGTGTTGCCTTCTTGTGTTATTTGATGTTGGTCAGAGGCAACAGTGGTGATGTCATTGTCTGTTAAATTATGCATCTGTCACCACCTTGATGCAGCTAACACTGCAAATGTCCTCTGCTAGCCAGGAGAGAGCTTGGTGCATAAAAAACAAGGCCCATGCTGATGTTGGGCAGTGTCACTGCCATGCAGATGTTGCATATTGTCTAGAGGTTTTCTGAAAGGGGATTGCACAGCTCTTGTCACTGCTTCCCTGTTAAAGCTTAGACACACCCCTATTGCCATTACCAGATAACTCCCTGCTACAGTAGTGTAGTGGTGGGATTTAATACTGTGCCTTGTGTACTTGATAGCCTTTTCCAGCATTTGATGGTTCTGTTGCTAAGTTCGGTACCAGTTCCTATAATGTGCAAAAATCTAGAAACTGGAAAGAGATTTTAAAGCAGCTCACCTTTAAATGCAGACTTCAGCTTTCTCACTGCAGCTTCTCCAGTAATGCCTGTCCCAATTGAGCGAGGTGAACATAACAAATGAACAATACTTTAGTTTGGCAATATGAGGCTCTTGAGCACCTAACCTGCCAATGTAATTGACTTTTTGCATAAATTGATTCGGTTAACATAAAAAAAAATATTCTTACGACAATTTTAAAATGGATAGTAAGAGAGCATGTTATCATATTCCCAACATTACTGGCCACTATTACACATTTGATTAGGCTTAATACCAACAATACTCTCCAGACTAGAGTAGAAATTGATAACTTAAAAAAAAAATGTCTTCACAGGCCAGCTGTTTCTGCATTACCACAACCAAAACAAGTTATTCCCATTACTTCAGCACCTAACCGTGAGTTTGAGTTTGAATTGGAAGAAGAGGAGAGCTTCTGTTTTGAATCATGGATTACAATACCGAAGAAAGCCATGGTACCAAACCAGGATCCAACTGAACAGGAAAAGAAATCTGTCTCTGATGCAAAGGAAACGAAAAAGAAAGAAAAAAGGCAGAAGACAGATGCAACAAGAAAAGAAGTTGCCATTCAATCAAAAAAGAACAATGATGAAAAACAGTTAGCTCAGAACAAGAAAAACAAAAAAAATGAAAATCAACCAAAGGAATCTGGGAAAAGATCTGCATGTCTGTTGAAAAATGATAAAACTGTTGCCAATACTGAGAGAGAGCAACAGGAAATACGAAATGAATCTTTATCCCACTCTAAACATTTGTCTCCCAAACAAAAAAAATTAGGAGAATTAAAACTAAGACCACCAAGGGACAAATCTATAGTTGAATTTGACGGAGCTGAAGAGCAGGGGGAATTACAAGAACAGCGAGAGGAATTACACCAGGAACCACATTTCTGTGTTGAGGAAAACAGAAACAGAACTGAAAAGTCCAGACTGTCTGAGCAGGGTATGATTACTTCGAAGAAGCTCCCAGAATCTGAAAGTTCAGTAAATTTGCCCGGGGGGCTACATAGTGATGAAAAGAAATCAAAGCTAACTTTATTTGCAAAACCGGGAACTCAAAGCAAAAAGAGAGCAAAGAAACAACAGAAACAGAAACCAACAGGTAACTTTTTTTCATTTGACTCTTTCAGTTTTTCCAGTATTTTGGATATCCTGTTTATTTATATGTTTAAAATTAAAATACAGATATTGTGATCCAATACTTTGCTGCTGAGATTTTGCCAGTCACCACAGCCAACATCAGTAGAGTTACTGTTCTACATATTAATTGCCAGTAAGTTGATGTTAAGTGGCTACTCTGAATCCATAATGATTAGTGAATATCTTGAATTTTCAACAAGAGCGTAATGTGAGGAAGAGAACAGTCATGCTTCCTATATTTCAGATTCTAGTCAGATTTTGTTTCATCATGCACATTGCTTGTACTCAGAGTACCCTCCTGCAAGCTGTGTACAATTACTTCAAAAAAAAAATCTAAATGTATGTAAATACTGTCGCTAAATCTTATATCTGGAGAAAGGATTGTAAATATGCATGTTTTAGGGAAGAAGGTGTATATTCAGGGCACGTTCAAATGAAATCTTAGCCTTTCCTGGCCCGGTATCTGTTTTCAGTATGCCTATCTGAAGTGCCTTGGGATGTTTTTCTCATTAAAGGCACAATGTAAATGTAAGTTGTTACAGCAGTATCTGGTTCACCAAGCCCAGTCAATTAAGTTTCTATGAATGGGAGTATGCCATTTGGCCCATTGAGCCTTTTTTGCCATGAACAAACCTTGCTCTGTGACAATCATTCATGAAGGACATTAACATGGCAGCCTTTTGTATGAGGTGCATTTACCAAACTTGCAGTATAATCTGTACTGTAGCAGTACTGCTTATGGGAAAAGTAAACATTTGTGTTCTTTGGTTTACACATGAGGTGTAATGAATAATATTGAGTGCAGGGTTTGATTTCAGGGAGGCATTTAGTACTGGTGAGCTTATTCCTTGACATTTGAACTCCAGAATTGAATTACCTCCAGTGGTGCAGGATGTGGGCTGCGAGCACCCATTGAGCAAATGAGCATTGCAAATAACAGCAACTGTTAAGGTTATTCTCTCCAGGCCCCTACATTTCCTGTACTCTGCACATTACTGCTGCATTCTCTCATTTTTGCTCTTTCCTCTGTATTTTCCTCTACGCTAAGAGCAAAGCATCAATGTCCACCAGTTCTGCCTCCTCCAGTAGCACGTTCTTCTGATTGATGCTGTGAGCCAGCCCATTCTCCTCATGCCCCCCATTAACCATCACCCTCCCCCCAGTTTGGGAACCTCCTGTTTTAAATAAATATCTCCCTCACTTTGCTGCTTTTCTTTTCTCTAACCACATCCAGCTCAAAGCAAGAGTTCAATAATCAACTTGCATATAAGGAATGATATGGATTTAAGCAGAAGGGAAAAAATTAAGTGCATATCATGTCAGCTTTGCCCAGTTGTAGCACTTTTGCATCTGACCCAGAGGATTGTGGGTTGGAGTCCCACATTGGGGTTTGAGCTAAACTAGTCTGGCACTGCAGTGCAGTATTATCAGAAGTCCTGTTTTTCAGACCACACACAGAACCAAAGCTGTCTCAAACAAAAGCAAAATACTGCAGATGCTGGAAATCTGAAATAAAAACAGAAAATGCTGGAAATACTCAGCAGGTCAGGCAGCATTTGTGGAGAGAGAAACAGAGTTAACGTTTCAGGTCAATGACCTTTCGTCAGACCTGCTGTGTATTTCCAGCATTTTCTGTTTTTATTTCATGAACCAAAGCTGTCTGTCTGCCTTGGTGATTCAGGTGGATATTAAACATCCATGATACTTTTTGAAGAGCTGAGAGTTTTATTTGAGTCCTGACTAATGTTCCTCCCTCAATTAATACCAGGAAAAAAACAGAGTAAGTGATCATACATTTTTGTTACAGGATGACTGCCACCTTTGTCTAAGTAATTCATTGTGTGAATTTTCAGTGTGATCGGCACTATATAAATGCAATACATTTTATTATTGTACTAAGGCAGGTATTACCAATATAACAGGACAATTTCGAGTACCAAAACTATAATTTTAGTAATAGCTGGTCACCCTGTCCAAAACAATTGCCAGCAGTTTATATAAGCTTATGATTCTATGATTACCTGCTGAACCAAACAGAGCAAATTGTACATCGCTTCTTCTCCCGCCAAAACGAAGGAAAGTTAACTGCTCTGTAAATAGACAACCCCAAAGTGATGTTCAATGGCATCTCGATAAATCTGAAGTATCTGCAAGGGAGAAATACATTCCCCATGCAGATGTCAAATTGCTACCTCCGATAATGCTTACGAATAGTCCTAAAAAGTACATTGTATGTAAACTTATCCCAGTAGGAATCTAATGTGACTAAAAAATGTTGCGTGCACAGAATAAACAGTCCAGCAAAAATCCCACTGTCCAGTTTGCTAATGTATCTGAAAAAGTAACAATCCCCAAACAAATTTACGAAAAGACCGTCGTGTGCTGCGAGACAGCAAACAAAGGTTGTCAATTATAATCAAAACTCCGTATAAGAGTATGTTCAGACTGGTTGGAACCTGCGGTTGGGATTGGACGATTTTTTTTGAAAGGATACGTTCGAGGAGTTTTTCTCTGCTGCAAGGAGCCTACTTCCGATGTCCAGTTACTGCAAACCTGTTAGAGCGAGCTGGCCGGTAGATTAGGTTGTATTTCTTTCCCCACCCGACCTCCTCTCCATATATATGAGCAGGTAAGAGACGGTTATTTTCTGAATAGGGCATATACCTAACACTGCTGTACCCAGGACACTTCATTGAGCACCACAAGCTGGGACACGCCACTCGCCAACTCGTGGCAATCGCCAATCTAGATCTTACTGGGCTTTTCCCGCTCAAACTCTCATGCAGTCAGGTCGCGCAGCTTCAACAGGTTTTTATCCAGGTGATAGCAGATCGTGTGGAAGTCTGGAAAATAAATGGAGCATTTTTGCCCATAGTTATTTTTTTCCTTCACTTTTTACTGCTTTTCTTAGATTGAATTGGGTTACTGTAAGTAAGGTGTTAGCCTGAAACCGCAACTGCAAGCTGGGAGAATGACTTCTGTACTTGCATGACAACCGGTAGCAATTTTTTTTCCGGGGGGGCTGCTGTGTTTTGTCGGAGATTGCTATCAAAAATCTGCTGTATTTAAACGTGTGACGCTGCCTTGTCCTCAACCCCAGAATGACAAATCTCGAGTGCACGCACGAAACTTGCGTGATGGTTCTCCCGCTCTCGCCTACTAGCACCAGGTAGGTGATTTAAACATTTAACCCCATGCTTAGAAAGCTGGGCTAGGGTTATATCTTCCTTTGGTCAGCATATAGTCCTGTACTGGCTAAGACTCAACACCATGGAAGACCCGGGCAAATCAATGTCTATTTATCTCTCTAGCATTCCCCGAGTGTGCTATCGCCCCAGACTCTTCCGGCTTTACCCCCGGAAAAAAATCTCAAGCTTGCTAAATTTTGCATCCCCTTTCAGAAATTTCTAAACCAGATACTGCAACAAAAAAAACCGCACTTTTTCTGTAATTTATAACTAAGTACAAAATTTCACACAAAACTATTAACCAAATTGTGGAATGTCATCTGGTTTATAAAAAAAATGAAATCTCGAGTAATAAAAATAGATTTTCACTCACTCACTGAAAACCAGTGACCCCAGTCAAAGACTCATGCTCGGGCTGTTTTTCAAGTTGTCAGCTTTTTTTAAAGCTATCAAGTGCTGTTAGCTTTCTAGTTTAGCATGTATGATTCCTTTTTTACTTTGCGTGAAGTATGTGTGTAATGTATACACAAAAAAGGCAATGCAGTTGATTAACACACATGTATCCGGGCAATCACCAAGTGTTGAATATAATTAACATGTACCACTGCAGTATTAATGACATATTTTAATCAGGATAGCTTTAACATAGAGCATTGATAAAACATCACAGTTGACCATCTACATGCTTTATGTGTAGGGACCTTTAGAAGGTTTTGCAGATAGGGTTAGATGAAGTAGGGTGGGAGGAAGCTCGTGTGGAGCATGAACACCAGCATAGACCAGTTGGGTAGAATGACCTGTTTCTGTGCTGTAAATTCTATGTAATCTAACTGGTTTCCACCAATAAATTTCTGGATTCTTGATTCAGGTGGCAAATTAACAAAAAGCAATCTTCCTCCTGAATTTGAGGGAGAGCAAAACTAAATTTTCTATTTTCATAACACAAATTGGGTCTGGAGATGTGATATGTTGCACGCTGAACTTGCCATGTTGATGGCACTGATTTGCCAGTGTCTATTGACACCACTGTGTCGGCCATTAGCCTGGATTTTGCGGTGGGTAATGACAGCTCATTGTCCCCTCTGAAACTGACCGCAACTTCAGGATTTAGCGCAAGCGCATCTAAACGGGGGAAGTTACAGTCAGCCATTCACTGCTCCGACGCAGGCTACGCTGTGGAACCTCCCTTAATAGCCGGTAATCAGTGGAACTGATTGAAAACTTGGGCTTTTCTGTGCTAATGCATGTTAAATACCGCATTAAATGTTAAACCTTGTTGGGACAGGTGTAACTGGGGTTTTAACAGTGTATTGACTGCTAAACAACCGTACTATCCCTGAAAAACGAATTTTTATATTTGTGGAGTGTCAAATTTCTACATTTTGAAATTGAATTTAAATTATCTTTTTTTAAAGTTTGTTCATGAAATTTTAGCTTCTACCTTATCTCCATGTGAAAGTCTCAATCTTTATTTCGCTCTCTAACATTTTTTAAAAGTGCAGATAAAAGCTGCTTTTCATTTCCTGGTTTGCTGTCTGTGAGAATTCTTCAATGTGATTGGCTACTTAGACAGCTTGTTGACGTCACTGCAGCTCTTTGCTGGGGATTCCCGTTACGCAGCGCTACATTCAATTGCACATCGAGAAAGGCAAACGTCTTGCTACAGAGATCGCGAGAACTTTGTGGGCAGCTTGCTTCGAGGTCTGCAGTAAGCGCCTTAGGTTCGCTGCTGACCACAAATTACAGGCCAATGAGTTACATTATGTCAGCCAATAAGTTGGAGGTGGGGTTGGCCTTGTGGCAGGACTCTGCAAACAGAGTGTTTAACAGTACACTACCGCAAACAGTCTACAGAGTCTTAAAAAGATTCTGTATGAATTACAACAAAAGTGAGAGAGAGAAACCAGGAAATTATAGATCTGTTAGTCTAACGTCTGTTGTGGGGAAGTTATTGGAATCTATAATTAAGGACAGAGTGACTCAGCACTTAGAGAAATTTGAGCTGATTAGAGAGAGCCAGCATGGATTTGTAACAGGTAGGTCATGTCCAACAAACCTAATAGAATTTTTTGAGGAAGTAACTATAGGAATGTCTGTGAATGTAGTTCATATGGACTTCCAGAAGGCATTCGTTCCACACAAGAGACTGTTAGCTAAAATTAAAGGTCATTGAATTAAAGGGCAAATTATTGACCTGGTTAGGAGATTGGTTGGGCAGAAGTAAACAGAGTAGGGATAGTGGATATGTACTCACATTGGAAGGAAGTGACTAGTAGTGTCCCGCAAGGATATGTGCCGGGACCTCAACTTTTCACTATATTTATATTTATTAATGACTTAGTTAACACAATAGAGTGCCATATATCCAAGTTTGCTGATGACACAACAATTGGTGGTGTGGTAAGTCGTGTAGATGGAAGCATAAAATTACAAAGAGACAATGGGCCAGAAATTCGGGTCTCCATGGGTGAGTACGCGCTGGGTACTCGCCCGTAGACCCAACGAAAGTGCCGGTTTCGCGCATACGCTGGAAACCAGAACTTCCGTTCCCCTGAAGGAAGGGGTTCAGAGGTCGAATGCGTGCGCCGGAGAGGCAGCGCACACGCAGCGAACTTCGTTTTTTTTTAGGTTTCTCCGTGAGGGTAAGTACGGAGAAGCTGCGCGGGGAAAAAGGAGGCGCAAGGCCTGCTTTTAACAAGGTCAGTGGTGAATTAAGTACAATTTAAACATTTTTTCAACAGGTTTATCTTTTTTACATACTTTAAAGAAAGGTAAGTTTATTTTTAGCACCGTTAAGTGTAATTTTTTTTCAAAAATTTAAATTTTTGTTTAAAGTAGTTAATTTATGTAATTTAGTTATTTTAAAAATGTGATTTTTAAAAAAAATTTATTTGAAGTTTTAGTGAGGTTTTGGGACCGATCTCTATTCATAGATTTGACAGGTCTTCCTGTCAAAATCTATGAATGAAGATTTCCGATTGGCTCTCCATGGCCCACGTGATCCCAGGGGACGCTTTGAACTAACTGCGCCCCTGGGATACGCAAGCACTGCGCGCCGGCAGCTGCAGGAGGCCCAGGAGCCGAATTCCACGTGGGCCCGAAGCACGACGGCAGGCGCGGTATGTAAGTACGCGCGCGATTCTTGCACCCGCGGGAAGCCGGAGAGCTGAATTTCTGGCCCATTGATAGATTGTGAGTGGTCGAAATTGTGGCAGATGCATTACAATGTAGGTAAGTGTGAGGACATCCATTTTGGACCAAAAAAGGATAGATCATGGTATTTAAATGGTGAACAGCTAGGAACAGTGGCAGTCAAAATAGATTTAGGGGTCCATGTACACAGACCACTAAAACATAGTAGTCGAGTACAAAAAAAATCAAAAAGGCTAATGGAACGTTAGCTTTTATAACTAGAGGGATAGAATATAAAGGGGAGGAAGTTTTGCTACAGCTATGCAAAGCCCTAGTTAGACCACATCTGGGGTACTGTGTACAGTTCTGGGCACTGCACCTTAGAAAGGATATATTGGCCTTGGAAGGAGTGCAGCACTGATTCTCTAGAATGTTACCAGGGCTCCAAAGCTTAAATTATGAGGAAAGATTACATAAACTAGGCTGTATTCTGTGGAATATAGAAGGTTAAGGGTGATTTGAATGAGGTTTTTAGGATTTTGAAATAAATTGATAGGGTAGATAGAGGAAAAACTTATTCCACTGGTGAAGGCGTCTAGGACAAGTGGACATAACCTTAAAATCAGAGCCAGGCCATTCTGGAGAGATGTTAGGAAACACTTCTTCACACAAAGGGTGGTAGAAGTGCTCGGCTCAATTAATAATTTTAAATCTGAGATCGATAGATTTTTTCGAGACAAGGGTATAAAAGGATATGGCGCCAAGGCAGGTGGATGGAGTTAAGATACAGATCAGCCGTGCTCTCATTGAATGGCAGAACAGGCTTGAAGGACTGAATGGCCTACTCCTGATCCTATGTAGGTTCAAGCCCTACTCCAGAGACTTGAGCACATAATCTAGGGTGGCACTTCAGTGCAGTACTGAGGGAGAGCTGCATTGTTGGAGGTGCTGTCTTTCAGATGAGACTCTGTCTACCCACTCAGGATGTGAAAGATCCCATGGCACTATTTGAAGAGTAAGGGAGTCCGGGGTCTTGGCCACTATTTATCTCTCAACCAACATCACTTGAGTAGATTATGTGGCCGTTATCTTATTGCCATTTGTGGGACCTTGCTGTGCACAAATTGGCTGCCGCGTTTGCCTACTTTTCAATAGTGACTACGTCTCAAAAGTACTTCATTATCTGTAAAGCATTTTAGGACATCCTAAGATGATGAAAGGAGCTATATAAAGGCAAGCTCTTTCTTTTCAAAGTTGCTTTGATTGAATATTGCCTTTTTATTTCAGTAAAAGAGAAAGAAATGTCAAAGAAGGAAACTCGACCGAAGAAACCTGGCGATTCTAAGAAGTGCTCCCCTTCTCCCTGGGAACTTGATGAGAATCATCTCCAAGGTAATGCTTTGGATGTATATACGAGGCCCCAACGTCGTACCAGACCGCCACCAAAGTGGTGGGTGGTACAACATGCTGACAACCATCTGCAAAAGAGATTGAAGACAGATTATTTGCCAGCACTGAATGCCAATTTACAAGACAGGATGACAAAGGCTAAGTCTTTGAGATCACAAATGAAGAAAAAGCAGATGGTTTTGAAAAGAAGAGCTGCATGTGCTCAAACAAAGCCTTTGGAGACTGAAGTGTGTAGTTCAGACGAGCAAACTTTTGAGGAGGATGTTTTTGAAAATGATTGTTCTCCGGGTAGTCCACCACACAGCCAGTCAAAACCCACAGGGCAGCAGAGGACAGCTAATCAACAGGACAATCATTCTGGTAGGGTATCAGTTAAGAAGCAAAGTAGAAAACAAAAGTATTCTTTGGCGCCATCCATACCAAAAAAGCGATTGTTTTCTGAGGCTGAAGAAGAAAAGGCAAAACCCTCTGACATGCACCTGACCAAAAAACAAAAATCTATACTGAAGCAGAAGGTGCATAATTCTGATGTGCACAATAAAAATGAAATGGAAGAGGAGGAGTACAGTCCCATTTCAAGACCTGCACATGTTTGTACAACTTCAAGGGAAACTAAGGACTATATCTCTTCTTTATCATGCAAGCCAACATCACAAAAACCCTTTCGAGAATCTTCAGCATCCTTTGGTGCAGCTTATGTTGGCAAAAAGACTGTACAAAAACCTGCTGACAGACTTCCTGCAATTGGCAAGGTGTCCTCGGGGACTCCAAGTCAGGTTGTAATGAGCCCCAGAAAGTCTATCACCAAACCTGCTGATCAACTTTGTGCAAATACCCAGGTATCCTCAAGTCCTCCAAATCGGGTTGTAATGAGCCCCAGAAATTATGACACTCTGAAATACCAAGATAAAACTGTCCCTTCTCAGCATTGTGAACCGACACCGGATGAGAGTGAGGAGGATGCCGAACCAGAGCCCAGCACTTCTGTGCAAAGAAAGAGAACTTTAAAGCAAGGACTTCCCTGCGGTGCTGTGTAAGTAGGCAAACTTGTTCAAGGACTTGTAATGAATGTGCTTTAATCGGAATCTTCAATCATTCTGCTTGTGAATATTATCTAGCAATTAATCAGCAATGGAAAAATATCCTGAGAACTGGTGAATATTGATCTATAGTGCTTCTGAGCTACAATTTTTACACATGTACTGCTTAACATTCCAACATAAAAACTATTTGTAGTCTGCTCATAATTTCCAATTTGAGTTTTTTTTATTTTTAGGCCTGTTTTTAATAGGAGTGGGCCGGGGCCAAGTGCGAGTTATGAAGAGGAGTCTTCAGATACAGGTGACAATGGAAACTTTGATCACGAAGAAATGATGGGTATGAGTAAAACTGCTGCAGAAAATATGGTTTAGTTTAAATGTGAGAAGTAGCCGAAGAACATTCTTTCAAAGAAATTCTTGCCATTATGTTATCATTTTGGTTAAGTGATCTCTCCCTCTTCTAGCCCTTTGCTCTCTTACCCAAATGATAATTCTTTGTGTGTGAGTATAGGAAGTCATTATTGGTAGATTGCTCAATCTTTTTTGTGGAAGGAAAGGGTCATCACAGCTGAACCTGACTCATCTGATGTTCACTCAAGTGCACTTTCCAGCAGGGATCACCAGATAGCAATCGGGAGTGGAAAGCCTGTCTGTCTGTCCTTTTCCTTGTTGGCTGGTGGAGCAGAGACCGTTGTAGTGATTCCTACTACCACCCTAATAGATAAATAACTCTGTATAAACTATGAATCAGACCTGGGATCTACTGTTCTGTACGGCTCAGCCCCATTAAGTCTTTTTGAAAGTTCATTTTTTTTTTGGAGAAGTTTCCTTTTTCCAAAGTTGTCAACGGTGGTTTCCTTGGCCAATACTTAATTGCACCTCCATGTTGTTTGCTGCTGCCTGTATCAGTGGCTGTGGTTTTGCTGGGCTCATCCACTTTTGGTCAATGACAGCTTCCAGTTTTAAAAGTTGAATATAACAGATTTTTCCCAGTGATTGACAGAATTGAAATCTGTTTGTATTGTTTTCCAAAGTCACATGACTTTCAGAAGTGTGATCATCTTCACAAGAAGGCCAGCATGTAATAGTTCTTCCATGGAACAGTGATCTTGGATTCCTTCTCTAAACTTGTGTCCAGGTCAGATAGGAAATGTATTTGAAGCCAGTAGATCCAATGGGCAGGATTTTAACTTGGAGGCAGGTAGGGGGAACAATGATCCCTCTAATTTGTGGTCACTTTAAGTATGCGGTCCCTTTAAATTTGCTGCGCAGCCGTGTATGCGCGGTGTCCTCCAGTGGCCTGTGTGGGACCTCCTGATTAGTACGCGGCCGTGCTCCTTGGGGGTAACATTGGTCGGGAAACCTGGGAGAATGGGTTTCCCTCAGGCCCTACTGAATTTAACAGGGCCTAATTAAAATTTTTCCCTCTGTTTTCCCCCCTGCCCTTGGTAGCCAGCCAGATTGAGAGGTGGACCACGTCCCAACGGAACAGCTCCCTCTTTCCCCAGTACTGGTGCCAGTGCTCCAGGAATCAAAATCCTTCCTTGCGCACCACTCTGAGCCAGGCATTTAACTCTCTCTGATCTGCTTGTCCCTATGTCAATTTGCGCATGGCTCAGGTAACAATCCAGGGATTATTACCTTTGAGGTTCTGTGTTTTAATTTGGACCCTAGCTCCTCAAACTCTCTCAGCAGAACTTCATTACTAGTTCTACCTATGTCATTGGCTTTGCGTGGACCACGACAGCTGGATCCTCTTTCCATTCCCCCCCCCCCCCCCCCCCCGCCAAATTCTTTTCCAGCCACGAGGAGATATCCTTAACCCTGGCACTGGGTAGGCAACACAGCCTTCGGAACTCCCAGTCGCAGCTGCAGAGAACAGTATCTATCCCCCTGACTATACAGTCCCCTACCACTACAACATTCCTTTTCACTCTTCTTCTCCCCCCCCCCCCCCCCCAGCCACTTGAATGGCCTCATGTACCATGGTGCCATCATCAGTTTGCTCATCCACCTTGCAGACTTTGCCCTCATCTACACAGGCAGCAAGAACTTCATACCTGTTCGATAATGGCAAAGGCCAGCGCCCCTCCAGCACTGCACTTGGGGTCACGCCCTCATGTCCCTGACCACTAACCAGACCTGTACCACTACCCCTAACCGAAGGGGTGTGAAGTGTCCAGGTAATCCTCCCCCTTCCTGATGCCCCGCAATGGCTGCACCTTGGACTCCAGCTCAAGATCTCTGAGCTGAAGTTCCTTGAGATGCAGACACGGTCGTTCGGGATCGCAATGCTCTCCACAAACTCGCAGTTGCGGCACACCACCTGCACTGCCATCCCTATATAACCTTGTTTTATTTATTTAATTAATTAAAGTTTATGTATTTAATTTACTTGGCTTATAGTTTAGTTTTTAACTAATTACTAGATCTAGTTTAAGTTATAGGTAGATTAAATTAAATATTTACTTGTAACACAAAACACTACAAGGCAAAAAGCAGCACTTCCTTTCCCCCTCTGCTCCAAATTCTGCCACACTCCAAATTCCCAACTTTAACACTCTGTTTAGAAGCACTCCGTTTAAGACCACTCTGCGCGGACCACTGTTTAAAGTGTCAACCCACCTCCTGGTTAAAAAGGTAAATCGGCGGGTTGGGGTCGGGATTCAGATTTCTACCACTTTAACCTCCCACCGACCCAAACCCGCCATTTTTTTGCTGTTAAAATTCCCCCAATGTGCCTGTCAAAATAAAGCGGGCTTGTCTGGGTGTATGGAAAGTCTCACCCCTGGATCTAAACGGCCTCGGCAGGTTGGACAGCAGAGGGGCAGGAAGAAATCCTCTACTCTCCAATATTGACTCAGTTGTTGGCCTCTGGTTCTGGTGGAAACTCTGGCAGGGGACTGTATCCAACAAGTTGAAATAGTAGGAGCTTGTCTGATTGCATTGATTTGTTATTGGAAGTTGAACTACTCTCAAAGAACGAGGAAAACCACATCTGCAGTATGTATCCATTTATGCTTGTTTTTTTCTCCTTCCAGATCTTGGTGATGCCAATGAGGATGGCAGTTATACAAAAGAGAGTACCAGTGAGGAAAATGGACAGTTCAACACAGGTTTAAAGCACTTACTGGTTATAAAACAGCAAAAGTGCATTGAGTTACTGGTGGTACTATTATCAGTTTGACTTAATTGGTAGCACTCTTGCCTCTGAGTCAGAAGGCTGTGGGTTTAAGCCCCATTCCAGGACTTGACCACATAATCGAGGCTGACATGAATGCAATACTGAGAAAGTGCTGCATTGTCCAAGGTGCTGTTTTTTTTTAGATGAGTCAGTCTGATGATTCACATGAATGTTGGAAGATCCCATGGCACCATTCAAACAGGAGCAGGGATTTGTTTGGTTTTCTAATCAATGCAGTTTCTTCATCAGCAGTACCAAAACAGATGAGTTGATTATTTACATCATTTTTGTTTGTGGGATCGAACTAACTGCAAAATGGCTGCTGTATTTTCTTGCATAAAAATCACTGCATTTCAAAGTAAATTATTGTAGAGCTGTGAAGCACTTAAATTTTTGCGCTAAGATGTTCCATAAATGGATAGGAACAGGAGTAGGCCATTTAGCCCCTCAAGCCTGTTCTGCCATTCAGTGAGATCATGGCTGATCTGTGAGCTGACGCCATATACCTGCCTTTACTCCATATTCCTTAATACCTTTGGTTAACAGTAATCTATCAGTCTCCGATTTAAAATTAACAATTGACCTAGCATCAACTGCCACTTGTTTGTGAAAGGGAGTTCTAAACTTCTACCACCCTTTGCGTGTAGAAGTATTTCCTAATTTCACTCCGAAAGGCCTGGCTCTAATTTTTAGGCCATGTCCCCCAGTCCTAGACTCCTCAACCAGCGGAAATAGTTTCTCGCTATCTACCCTATCCGTTCCCCTTAATATCTAATATCACCCCTTAATCTTCTAAATTCCAGGAAATACAGCCCTAGTTTGTGTAATCTCTCCTCATTATTTAATCTTTGGAGTCCAGGTATCATTCTAGTAAGTCTACGCTGCACTTCCTGAAAGGCCAATATATCCTTCCTAAGGTGGGTGCCCAGAACACAGTACTCCAGGTGTGGTCTAACCAGGGCTTTGTATAGCTGTTGCATGAATTCCACCCCCTTGTATTCTAGTCCTTTAGAAAATTCCATTAGCCCTTTTGATTATTTTCTGTACCTGTCCATGACATTTTACTGATCTATATACATGGACCCCCAAGTTTCTTTGGACCGCCACTGCTTCCAGCTTTTCACCATTTAGAACTTACTCTGATCTATCCTTTTTTGGTCCAAAGTGGATGACCTCACACTTGCCTCCATTTGCCACAGTTTTGCCCATTCACATATCTCTTTGTAATTTTATGCTTCCATCTACACTGCTTACAATGCTGCCTATCTTTGTGTCATTGGCAAACTTGGATATGTGGCTCTCTATCCAGTCACCTGTTAATAAATACAGTGAATAGTTGAGGCCCCAACACCGATCCCGGTGGGACACCACTAGTCAAATCCTGCCAATTAAAGGACCTGCCCATTATCCCTACTCTCTGTTTCCTGCCGCTCAGCCAATTTCCTAACCAGCTCAATAATTTGCCCTTTAATTCCGTGAGCTTCAACTTTAGCTAACAGTCTCTTATGAGGGACTTTATTGAAGCCTTCTGGAAGTCCGTATAATCTAGTGTATCAATCTCTTGTGTGGCACCTTATCAAATGCCTTTTGAAAATCCAAATGTACTACATCCTTCTTATCTACCCTGCTAGTTACACCCTCAAAAATCTCAAATAGATCTGCCAAACACGATTTCCCTTTTATAAAACCGTGTTGACTCTGCCTAATCATATTATGATTTTTCTAAATGCCCTGTTACCACGTACCTAATGATCAATTGTAGCATTTTCCCTACTACTGATCTCAGGCCAACTGGCCTATAGTTCCCTGTTTTTTCTCTCCCTCTCTTGAATAGCTGGGTTAAATTTGCTACTTTTCAATCCACGGGGGGACTGTTTTAAAATCTAGGGAATTCTGGAAGATCTAAACCAATGCATCCACTATCTCTGCAGCCACCTCTTTTAAAACCCTAGGATATAGGGATTTGTCGGCTTTTAGTCACGTTAATTTTTCCAGTTCTTTTTCTTTACTAATATTAATCACTAAGTTCCTTACTCTCATTAGACCCTCGGGTCCCCACTTTTTTTTGTGTCTTCTACTGTGAAGACAGATACAATATGCTTGTTTAATGTCTCTGCCATTTCCTTATTCCCCATTTTAATTTTTCCTGTCTGCCTATAAGGGACCCATGTTTACTTTCGGTAATCTCTTCCTTTTTACATATTTGTAGAAGCTCTTGCAATCTGTTTCTAATTTCTTGCTAGTTTACTCTCATTTTATTATCTCCCTCTATCATTTTCTTGGTCATCCTTTGATGATTTCTAAAACCCTCCCAATCCTCAAACTTACTATTTTTGGCAACCTTGTGAACCTCTTTTAATCTAATACTATCTTTAACCTCTAGCCATGGTTGGTTTCACTATGTGGGTGCCTTGTTATCTTAAGTTCTTGAGGTACAATATGAAATAATGACAATATTCTGACCAATATTAAATAATCTCTCCAGTGATGTACTTATTAAAAGTCACCAGCTAACTATCGGAGCTTGCTGATTTTTTTTTTTAGAAACTGGCTAGCTCAATCTGAAGATGCATGAGATGGAATGCAATTAAACATCTTCATACAAAACAATGTAATTTGCTTTCAATAATCTGCAATGGAAAGAAATCCAATTGTATAATGGTTATTCTCTATTAGTATCACAATTTAATGTCAGGATCAGCCTTAAAATACTTGCTATGACGCAGGCATTAAATAAAGCAGGGGATAGTTGAAGAAAAACAAATATTAGCCATTTAGAAGGCTGCTACTTGTCCTGATCTGACTTGAGAATTCGTTCACATTTGGGGTTTTCTGTGAAGAGTGTGTAGGTGTGCAGAATTTTTCATCTTTTGTAACATGTTTGGGTCTAGTAACTCTTGTAAAACTGAAAACCATTGTTTGGGACACTCAAGATCACTTGTAATATATTTTTGTCAATAGTCTGTTCCAAACACACACCTTTTCGATGTTCAAAACGAACCAAAGTGAAGCCTGTGAAGCACTTGTTGGGAGAACATGTGAATTATGAAACAGATGAATCAGGTATGGTTTAATGAGAGGATCTACTTGGAGTTCACCTCATTTACAAATGATTGCTATCCTTCAATTTAGGGAAAAGGTGTGGTGGGCCACTAAGACTGTGTTGTCCAATACATTAGCCACATATGGCTAATTGGGAATTCAGTTGTGGAAAATCGTATTTCTGATCACGAAATAAAAAATGAGCAATAGACGTTGTTGGTCATGTGATCTTCATACTCATTTACACTATATACATGTGTACTTTAACCTTTATGTCTGTTGGTAAAATGGGAAGATGTAAAGCAGCGTGCGAGTGATTTTTGATTGTTGAGTGCTTTACTTCCTTGGTTACTGCTTATTGGTTATTTGCTAAAATGTTATGTAACACCAGTAAAATTATTGCATGTGTCTAAAATGGTATTGTCGTAGCTAGTTAGCGATTTCTATTGGACTATAGTGCACTAAGACACTGTCCATTTAAAGGTTTAGTGCCATTCAAGGTCTTTCTTCAGCTCTTCTGTATATAAGACTGTGTTCTGATGGTGCACCTCGGCCCTTCGAAATACTGAGACTGGCAAAAGGTGGGAAATGGTGTTCGACAAAGATCAGTGCTGGGGGACCAGTGTTCACCATTTACATCAACGATTTGGAATCAAGTACAGTTTCAAAATTTGCGGACTACACCAAATTAGGTGGTACTGAGGAAGACTGCGACAAATTACACTTCACTATATTGAATTCATTTGCTAATTACATGTCCATTCTGCAAGTTTATTAAGGACATTAATAAACTTGCAGAATGGGCATGTAATTGGCAAATGAATTTCAATATAGCCAAGTGTGAGGTGGTGCATTTTGATAGGAAGAATAAGGAGACCTCGGGCTGGATTTTGATACTGGGGCGGGTTGGGGTCGTGTCATCCGCATTTCGTGTTATCCACCCGACTGCAATTGGATGTGGGAGATTGATGCAATTTTCACCTAATTGGGCAATTGAGTTCCAGCATGTGGGAACCCATGAACCAATTAGTGGTTTCAGTCTGAAAGTCGCCTCTGATGATGTCATCATTGCTGCTGCATTGAAGGTCTTCAGAGACTGCCTGGCCTTTGCTGTGAGTGGACCTGGATGCAAAATGAGCAGCAGCTCAGAGAGAGAGAATTTTTTTGCATCCTGGTCCTCTCTCAGCAAAGGCCAGGCAGTCTCTGAAGACATTCAATGCAGCAGCATCAGAGGCGACTTTCAGACCTAATACTACTACTACCTTCATCACATCTCCGTTGTAATAGTGGACCTGCAGCTGATAGTCAGCTATCCACTTGTGCTCCCGCCAGCTTTCACTGGCGTGTTTCACATCAGGCGTGCTTCACGTCGGAAAAGGGTTAAACTAGCTAAAACGTTTCAAAATGGCATTACAGAGCCAATTTAGGGCTTGTTAAGGGCTTTAATGGCCTCTCCCGCCTCTTGGAGGCGGGACGGAGTCGGGAACACCGCACACGATTTTATCAAAATAGCATGGAGGCAGGATCAGGTCTGCCCGCCACTTTTTGCAATTTTAACCCCCCACACGTCTCCAAACCCGCCTCCACGGCCCTATGAGAATCCAGCCCCACATATTCCTTGGAAAGTAAGTGTCTAAATGGGTTAAAGGAGCAAAGAGATCTAGGGGTACAGGTACACAAATGTTCAAAAAAGATGGTTGATACCAGAACTGAGAGGTTATACTTATCAAGAAAGACTGAACAGGCTGAGGCTCTGTTTTTCTAGAAAAGAGAAGGCTGAGTGGTGACCTGACACAGGTCTTTAAGATTATGAAAGGGTTTGATAGGATAGATGTAGAGAAAATGTTTCCACTTGTGGGGAGCCCAAAACTAGGTGCCATAAATATAAGATGGCCACCAATAAATCCAATTCAGGAGGAACTTCTTTACCCAGAGAGCTACCACGTGGAGTAATTGAGGCGAATAGCATAAATGCATTTAAGGGAAAGCTAGATAAACACTTGAAGGATAAAGGAATAGAAGGTTATGCTGATGAAGAGTGGTGGGAGGAGGCTCGTGTGGAGCATAAACACAAACTTAGACCAGTTGGTCCAAATGGCCTGTGTCTGTGCTGTAAATTCTAGGTAAGTAGTTCATTCTGTTAATACCACACTAGAAAGGGATTATTTTACCATTGGTTTGCTTCTTCCACTGTTTTTCATGGCTTCTGAAAGTCTTCAAATGTTTGAAAATATAATCTAAAAATAATAGATTCTGAAAATGCAAGTCATTGTTGTCTCTGTTTTCCTTCAGTTGAATAAATTATTTTTATTATTTAACTTTTATCTTTCTTTTTAACTTTGAATGCCTATTTTCACTGAGGATTATTTGAAGTGCAGTAATGACAACTCTTGTAAATTAGTCGCGAGACACGCGACTTTTAATGAAAAAATTGTCCCATCTCGCAAGTCAACTAAAAATTCATGATTTTCCTTCAGAATTTCTCGTGCCTGCGCAGTTCCAGTTTAATGATGTGACATCATATTCAGCGACTTCAGCCTCTTCCATGTGTTGTGCGATTTCTTTTTTTGAAAGTGGGGGGGGGGGGGGGCCTTGAAACTGCTGCCGGGGGAATTAATTTAGTGATAAAAAAGCCTGATTCAATTCTGGTCTGTTTTGGATTTTGATAGTTTGAATACTGGTTTCTTTCTCAAGAGCTCTGGGCACTTCTGATCAGTTAGAATCTACTCCTGGAACAGAGCAAGCGTGGAAAGGAAGAGGCCATTCTCCGGCTGTGTTTCTTTCATAAACTGGTCTCTTTATACCACACTGTTCCTAGAGGACAGGATAAGTGAGCGTTGCGCGCACACACAGGACCTGTGTCCTTTACAGTACTTCCCAGATCTACCTTCCCCCACACCCCCCAAGCCCATTCTCTGGACACAAAGCTACCTGCTACACTGGTGGTATAGAATCGGGGATTCTCTCCTCGTTGCGCAAGGGCGACTGCCCCTGAGAACTTGCGGTTAGAGTCAGAGCGATGGAGCTATGTTGGGTGTCCTGTGCACTGATTTCAGTTTATTAAATATCAGAGGTCTCATTAGCTAATATTTGTAAATAACGCTCCTGAGAATGGAGCTGGATCCATTAATTCCTTCCAACTAATACTGGGAACTATTTACTATCACCAATCCCAGTTAATGCTCGGACACAGGGTAGGGGTGAGATTCTGCTGAGCAGCAATGACCCTCCGGCACTGCCGGTTTATGAATTCCAGATAATATATCAGTCCTGCACCCCTTTAAGTAAAGGTCTGTGCCTGTACCTACAATGTAATGGGTTAATGACCAACAAAAATCTCTGGTTAGAGGAGATCGCAGCTCTAACCCATGTCGATTTGGTGGCTCTTAAAAGAGCCGCTGTTGCACTTAAGCCGGGTTTAGACACGCTCTCTGCAAATGCGGCGGGTCAGCTGGATGTCTTTGGGCATGATGGTGACTTGCCTGGCATGGATGGCGCACAGGTTGGTGTCCCCGTAATGCCAACTCTCGCGAATTAATCGCGAGACACGCGATTTTTAATGAAAATTTACCCCAACTCGTGAAGGGTGGTGATAACGGGTAGGATTTTTAAAAAGTTTTTTGTAAAGCATTTTCAGATGCAGTAATACAGTTTTTGTAAAGAGCTGTGACCTGTTAGAGATTAAATAAAGCCACTAATAACGTTTATAAACCAAAAAATACCAACTCATGATTTCTTACCAAATATCATTATTAAGAGTTTGTCTCATGATTTGAGACGGTGGGGTTAGCATTACTGGAAATGTGCAAGGTCCTTCAAAGAAAAAACAACTTTCAGGTATAATTGGCCACTCTCCTGAAGCTCTTGTCGTGGTGTTGCTTCTTCCCTGTTTTAGGTGCTCTAATGGCTAGATTCATCTGGATGCTATTCACTTATAACCGTCTCCTGAGTAGCTGCATGGCACGATTGGCCTGATAATTCTGTACTAGATCACAGCCCTGATGCCCTGACTCTGCGCTGTGATTCACTGAACTTGATCATTCAGAGCTACTGGTCTCTATTATATTAAAACCCTATGCAAGACATGCTGTTCCTGTTCAGAAAGATTACATTATATTGTCACACATTTTTGGTCACAATTTAGTCATCTTTTCCTATTGACAATTTCATGTCCACATTTCAGTCTTTGGCCACTACTGGTGTGTAGAGTTTTTTTTAAAGTAATTGTCATTCCCCGCTCCGTTTTTCAACAATAAATTGCATTTATATAGCACCTTTAACGTAGAAAAATGTCAAGATGCTCAGAAAATGGACACCGAGCCGATGGTGGGGCTTGGGGAGGGGGGGGGGGTTTCACAACAGGCTAGAGTCAGAGAAATGGAGAGGTTGGCGGGGGGGAGGAGTTTAGAGATGGGGAGGCACAATTCCATGAAGGAATTTAAACACAAGGATGAGAATTTAAAAATTGATGAAATGGGTGAGTGGGACCTGGTGCAGGATGGGATACAGGCAGCAGAGTTTTGGATGAGCTAGTTTACGGAAGATGGAGAATGGGAGGACAGCCAGGAGCACATTGGAGTAGTCTAGTTTGGAGGTGATAACGGTATGGCTGAGGGTTTCAGCAGTAGATGGGCTGAGGCAGTGGTAGAGGCCGTCAATGTTACGGAGGTGAAAGTAGGCGGTCTTTGATGGAGAGGATATCGTGTCAAACTCAGTTTGGGGTTGAATAGGATGCCAACGTCGGCAACAGTCTGTTTCAGCCTGAGGCAGGAGGGGGTGAAGTTGATGGCAAAGTTAGTTTGTGGTGGGGACCTGAAGACAATGGCTTCCGTCTTTTAAATCCTGTTTTTTGGGGTTTAAATGGGGCGTTAATCAACCTGCGATTTTCAGGTGTTTTTCCTTTTTTATCAGATGTTTAAAACCAATTATTTTCATGTATGGGGTTGGACACTTATTTCTACTAAGTGGAAATAATGGATGTATTTGCTAAGCTTTGGTAATGATTTCTATTGGACATTAGAAAGGTGTGAGACTCTTGTTAGTATTTGCACCATGTGTTGCAAATCATTTTACTTTCCAAAGTTTATCCAGGGCGATGAACTATACAGGTTTATTTGACTTTATCCGATCTAGTGTTGTTTCTGTCTTGTGGTTCAATAATTCAATGGTGAGAACTTTAAAAAAACATTTATGGGGGGGGAGATTTGGTTGGTTAGCGCTAACGGGGCGCTAGGAACTTAGCGCCCGAGCGCGGCGAGTTGAACGCCACTCGCGAAATTGACCAGTTGTTTTGCGGCGACGCTAATCACTACCGCCACGATCTCCTGCGCCCGCAAATCGTGCTGTCAGTCGAGCGTGCAACGCCCCAATAGCACCCCGGACTGGATATTGAGTTGTGCCCCCTGCCTTAGCGCCTGCCGCTAGGAAAGACAGGTAGAGGGGAACGTTTTCAAGTCGGGAACGGGCTGGGGGAGCGCTATTTAAAGGTGGGCGCTTCCTGCCTTGTCGGCAATTTTTGGTACACGCAGATTGAGAGGGAGAGAGACGTCTGGAAAGATTTAACGCTGCCCTAAGGCGTTTTGGCCCTCAGCACCACTTTTGAGGTTCCTAAGCACCGAGCTCTTTCCGTGGGCCTATCCATTAGTGCTTCCAACACAATTGCTTTAGAGGGGTCTCCAGGCTGAGATTCAAGACTGCAATGAGCAGGGTGTGGCTGGCCAGCAAGATGGCCCCTCTCCTTTAAGAACTGGATGGCGCCAGTCTGTCTGGCTTCCATGGTAACTGACATCGCTTGAACTTCGGTAGCATTCTGAGGTAGCGCCTCGCTCCCCAACGTTTGCGCTTTGTGAGGTGTGTAGCGCTTGATTTAGCGCTCACATCACCTCCAGGGGCGATAAGAGGCGAATTTTGCAGTTGGAGGAGATGATTAGCGCCGGGCACTAAACTTTGCGCCCGGCCGATATTAGCGCCCCAAAATGGGCGGGATTTCAAAGATTTTGACCCAGCGCCGATGAAGGAACGGCAATATACTTCCAAGTCAGGATGCTGTGTGACTATGAGGTGTTGGTGTACTCGTGCACCTGCTGCCCTTGTCCTTCTAGGTGGCAGAGGTCGCGAGTTTTGGAACTGCTGCCGAAGAAGCCTTGGAGAGTTGCTGCAGTGCATCTTGTAGATGGTGTACACTGCAGCCACGGTACGCTGGTGGTGGAGGGAGTGAATGTTTAAGGTGGTGGATGGGGTGCCAATCAAGCGGACTGCTTTGTCTTGGATGATGTCGAGCTTCTTGAGTGTTGTTGGAGCTGCACTCATCTGGGCAAGTGGAGAGTATTCCATCACACTCCTGACTTGTGCCTTGTAGATGGTGGAAAGGCTTTGGGGAGTCAGGAGGTGAGATACTTGCCGCAGAATACCCAGCCTCTGATCTGCTCTTGTTGCCACAGTATTTATGTGGCTGGTCCAGTTCAGTTTCTGGTCAATGGTGACCCCCAGGATGTTGATGATGGGGGATTCGGCGATGGTAATACTGTTGAATGTCAAGGGGCAGTGGTTAGACTCTCGCTTATTGGAGATAGTTATTGCCTGTCACTTGTGTGGCGCGAATGTTACCTGCCACTTATGAGCCCAAGCCTGAATGTCGTCCAGGTCTTGCTGCATGCAGGCATGGACCGCGTCATTATCTGAGGAGTTGCGAATGGCACTGAACACTGCAGTCATCAGCGAACATCCCCACTTCTGACCATATGATAGAGGGAAGGTCATTGATGAAGCAGCTGAAGATGGTTGGGCCTAGGATACTGCCCTGCAGTGCTGTCCTGGGGCTGAGATGATTGACCTCCAACCACCACAACCATCTTCCTTTTGTGCTAGGTATGACTCCAGTCAGTGGAGCGTTTCCCCCCCCCCCCCCAATTCCCATTGACTTCAGTTTTACTAGGGTTCCTTAATGCCACACTCGGTCAAATGCTGCCTTGATGTCAAGGGCAGTCACTCTCACCTCACCTCTGGAATTCAGCTCTTTTGTCCATGTTTGGACCAAGGCTGTAATATGGTCTGGAGCCAAGTGGTCCTGGCGGAACCCAAACTGGGCATCAGTGAGCAGGTTATTGGTGAGTAAGTGCTGCTTGATAGCACTGTTGACGACACCTTCCATCACTTTGCTAATGATTGAGAGTAGACTGATGGGGTGGTAATTGGCCGGATTGGATTTGTCCTGCTTTTTGTGGACAGGACATACCTGGGCAATCTTCCACATTGTCGGGTAGATGCCAGTGTTGTAGCTGTACTGGAACAGCTTTGCTAGAGGCACGGCTAGTTCTGGAGCACAAGTCTTCAGCACGACAGCCGGGATGTTGTCGGGGCCCACAGCCTTTGCTTTATCCAGTGCCCTCAGCTGTTTCTTGATATCACGTGGAGTAAATCGAATTGGCTGAAGACTGACTTCTGTTGTGGTGGGGACTTCAGGAGGAGGCCAATATGGATCATCCACTCGGCACTTCTGGCTGAAGATGGTTTCAAATGCTTCAGCTTTGACTTTTGCACTCACGTGCTGGGCTCCACCATCATTGAGGATGGGGATATTCATGGAGCTCCTCCTCCCGTTAGTTGTTTAATGGTCCACCACTGTTGACGACTGGATGTGGCAGGACTGCAGAGCTTTGATCTGATCTATTGATTGTGGGATCGCTTAGCTCTGTCTATAGCATGCTGCTTCTGCTTTTTAGCATGCATGTAGTCCTGTGTTGCAGCTTCCCCAGGTTGGTACCACATTTTTAGGTATGCCTGGTGCTGGTCCTGGCATGTGTTCTACGCTCTTTATTGAACCAGGGTTGGTCCCCTGGCTTGATGGTAATGGTAGAGTGAGGGATATGCTGGGCCATGAGGTTACAGATTGTGGTGGAATACAATTATTTTAGGGATGGGCAATAAATGCTGGCCTTGCCAGCGACGCCCACATCCCATGAACGAATAAAAAAAAACAAAAAACATTCTGCTGCTGCTGATGGCCCAGTTTTGAGCTGCTAGATCTGTTCTGAATCTATCCCATTTAGCAAGGTGGTAGTGCCACACAACACGATGGAGGGTGTCCTCAGTGAAAACGGGACTTCATCTCCATAAAGACTGTGCGGTGGTCACTGCTATCAATGCTGTCATGGACAGATGCATCTGTGACAGGTAGATTGGTGAGGACGAGGTCAAGTAGGTTTTTCCCCTCGTGTTTCTCTCTCCACCTGTCGCAGGCCCAGACTGGCAGCTGTGTCCTTCAGTACTCGGCCGGCTCGGTCAGTAGTGGTGCTGCCGAGCCACTCTTGGTGATGGACATTGAAGTCCCCCACCCAGAATACATTCTGTGCCCTTGCTACTCTCTGTACTTCTTCCAAGTGGTGTTCAACATGGAGTGCTGATTCATCAGCAGAGGGAGGCCTGCTAATTTGCATGATTGCTGTGTGCAGCAAGCGCTAAACGTGCTCTTGAGTGGCTGCACGCTCAGCAGGAGGCCCAAGTTTGTGTGAGGCTGGCACCACTTAAAGCTAGCCTCCACTACTTAAAGCCAGCCTGCACCTCTTAAAGGGGAGGTGCATTCTGGCTGGAGCAGCTGTTGGAATTGTTTGTGGAAGAGAGTCGGAATTGTTCGTGGAAGGGAGTTTGAGCAGGAAGAAGAGCGAATTATGGCGCGACATGGGAGAGACAGTGCTCCAAGGTTCTCTGATGCTACACAGGAGGCCTTGGTGGAGGAGATGGAGAGGAGGAGAGAGGTCCTCTCTCCACAGGAGGCCCTCCAGACAAATTCCGCAAAGGCAGTGGGAGCAGATAGCCGTAGGAGTCAAGCCCCGAGGACCTGGATGCAGTGCCGCAAGAAGTTCAATGACCTCACACAATTGTTCAATGTCAGTGAATTCATCTTCAAATGCCATATCCCACCAACTGCACGACTAGCCTCAGCAACTGCTCAATGCACTGCACCCCCATCACTCACCTACCAGCTTCATACCTCACATTAATTGTTTCACCTCATCCTCACACACTTGGCACTGCTGCAAGCCTCACACCCGCAGCTTGCACACACTGCCAACTATTCAACCATAACGAGCACATCGCCCAAACAGATTGCACCACACTCACTGACTCACTTCCCTCTCACTTGCAGGACAAGTTGGCGCATAACCGGAGGCAGCAGGAGCTAACCGCTAGGTGCAGCTGGATGTCCTTACTCCAATGAAGGAGATGGTGGTTGCCAACATTGGAGCGGCCATCGCTGAGGCCGTGGCCAGCGGTGGGACTGAAACCATTGAAGATAAAGGTATCCTCATACCTAATCCTCCTCCTCACATCCCACTTCCTCTTCATCCCACAATCTCTTCTAATTTACTGCAGATTGTATAAGCATGCACCTCTTGTTTTCCTCCCCATCCCTCACCACAACCCTACCCTTGTGCCTTTCTCCTTTTCAGATACCCAAGAACTGCAACCTGGCCGGGTAATGGTGGAAGAGCAAGAGGTGGAAGAGCAGGAAGACAGTGATGAAGAAGAAACACCGTTACTCGATTTCACACTCGCAACCACCAGCTCAGATACTGACACTGCCCGTAATTTAGAGATAGCTTAGAGGCAGGATCTGCACGTGGTGAGACACTAGGCACATGTGGCCTGCAGCCAGGGCAGGGGACAAGGGTAGCATAGGTGCCAGCTCACCGGAGGGCAAGGTCGCACACGAGTTCTGCTGCAGAGGACTCTGGTGAGCCACTTCAATGGTTCGGGCTACAGAAGAAGGCTAATGGCTTTGTACAAAGAAATGCTTGGTGCATTGGCAGGCCTGCCAGAAAGTCTGAGTGCAATATCCAGTAGCATGGAGGAGTCCGGCACCAACTTGGCACAGGGCTTTGCACATAGCTTGGAGCCCATCCTTTCCAGCATGAAAGTGGTGACCAGCTCCATTAGCACACTTGCGGACCTAACCATGATCCAGCGTCTGATGGCCGATGTCTAAGCTTCCATTGCAGCACAAGCAAAAGCCACACACGTCTCGGTGCTGCAGTGGAAGCTCAGACTTCTGTCATGCAAGGTCAGCTTACTGCCATTATGACTGCGGATACCAGTGTTCAAATGGGCTTGCAGGGTGTCACATCAGTCCAGCAATCTGTCCTCCAACAGATTACTAGGATTGCTGGGGAGTGGAAGTGGCTCTGGAGCACAAATCTGCTGTCCTCTGTTAGGGTGACAGCATTCATCCATTGCCACTCTGCCACTGCCCTTGCTGTTGCCTGTCAGCCAGCTAGCCCAGACTGCTGCCGCCCATGCCGAGATGGTACAGTCCGAAGCCGGACCTTCTTGGCCCAGAGCTGCTTGAGGTCGTCCTCCAAGGCCACCTGCAGTCACCCCCACTGAAAGTCAGCAGCCTTCCACCAGCCCTGCTGCAGCTACTGGGGTAGCATGGCGTAGGAGCACTAGGACAGGCACAGGCACACGGGAGACTGGCACTAATGGAATGCACAAGAGTGATGATAGCATGGTTTGATTTATAAACTTGGCTTGGAATGTTTGTTTTGTATTTACTTTTATTTTTGCATTGTGGCCAAGCGGATGCTGTGATGATCAGTAACAGGGATGGTAAGGTGTAGGACTGTTGTTCAATGGGGAATTGGGTTTTCATTTACTGATATTGCAGTTGGATGAGTCATTCCTGGACAGCCCGGCCAGAAAGGGGCTATCTAGGTTTCCTCCTGCTGCTCCTCAGCTGGTTGTTGTATAGGTGGTGGCAAGGTTGTGCAGCAGACCACCACGAATCTTGACACGTGCTCTGCCGAGTACCGCAGGGCTCCTCCAGAGCGGTCCAGGCAGCGGAAGCATTGTTTCAGCACGCCAATGGTGTGCTCTATCACATTTTGTGTGGCAGCATAGCTTTCATTGTATGCATGCTGCCCACGTGTGCATGGGTTGCACACCGGAGTCATGAGCCAACGTGTCAAAGGATAGCTTTTGTCGCCCAGTAGCCACCCTCTGCTTTGTCGTGGTGGCTCAAATGCAGATGGTACCGCGGACTGCCGCAGAATGACTGCTACCAGGATACTGTGTGTTTACAGTCTTAATAGAAGTTCAGGGAAACCCAGTCTTGTAATGTCATGGTGCCCAAAAATCAAATGGCATTAGAGCAACTTGGTTCCGTAGGGAATCCTGGGAACAAAAATGACTGACAACCTTTAAGTAACTACAGGTATCATCGTATCCCAACACGAGAGTAACGCATCGTGTTTGTTCTGAATGTAGTGAAGCTTCTTCAGGTGTTTTATTTATTCATTCTTGGATGTGGGTGTTGCTGGGGAGGGTGCTATTTATTGCCTATCTTTAGTTGCTCG
This sequence comes from Squalus acanthias, assembly GCA_030390025.1. NCBI lineage: Eukaryota > Metazoa > Chordata > Chondrichthyes > Squaliformes > Squalidae > Squalus > Squalus acanthias. The sequence goes on along the minus strand of CM059425.1, from coordinate 142,048,752 downwards.
GAGATGGTTGTGGTGGACCACCTTGAACCACTGAGTAGTGGTTTGATACAACCAAATGGCTTGCTAGGCCACTTCAGATGGTAGTTAAGAGTCAACCATGTTGATGTGGGACTGGAGTCAAATATAGACTAGACCAGGTAAAGCATAAGGGAGATGGAGGGTGTTGTTGAATTAAAGAACCCCTGCCAAGAATAAAGCAATTGTACTAATGTATACCTTCCAGTTTGCAAACTTTTTGTCTGCATACAGTTGAGGCACACCAGTGTTACTATCGTAATTAGAATTTCAATTCATAGACCTCAAGATATAGGATTTTTTTAAACCAAAAATGCCTCAGTGATTTTAGATCGCTTGTTTTTTTTTTAGAGTTTTCCAATTGGAATGTACACTATAGCATTTGCACACTATAACATTTGCCGGCTCACCACATACAGTTTAGAGACACTTGTGGATTATTGTGTAATGGGATGATAAAGTTCTGTAACTTTGTAATAGTTAGACCCTGCGGGATTAGTTGGTGATTGACATTGTGCAATAAATTGATTCAACAACAGCAACAACAACTTGCATTTGTACAGTGCCCTAACGTTAAAAAAAACGATGGTGCTTCACAGGCAAAACAATTGTCTAATCCATGTCAGTGAAGTGGAAACACATTTATTTATTTATTTATTTATTAAGTAGTACAGCCATTTTCAAAAGGCCAAGTTTTAGTTTTTTTTTTAAACCACATAATGAAGACTTGCAACTTTTCAAATTTGTGTGGGCCTTCGAAAACTTATTAGAACACTTTGAAGTGGTGTAGAATGTCACAGTGACCTCTTCAGCCGATTCAAATATAGGGACATTAGTAATCCCAGTTACTCTGATGTCTATGGGTGTTTTGGATGTTGGAACTCAGTGCTGATTTTCCCATGTTATTTCTATGCAGGTAGGATTTTTACAGATGGAGGATGAGATATGATACTGCATGCCTCAGCCCTCATTCAATGGCTTGGCTCTTGAGAGGATGAGCCAAGCTATAAATATAGTTTCCTCCTGCAATTGTAGGCAGTTTGCAATTGTGGCAAAAAAATATCCACTTTAAAGTTTAGAATACTGAGTGGATAGTATTAATTAATCTCTGGATAGCAAGTACAATCCTTTAGGGTATGACTTTGAGCCAACTAGCTCACAAAACCAGTTCCTCTTAAGTGAAACCCGCCTCCCCATTTCCGGTCTCTTATCCACACCATAAGCCATCACTCCGAAGTTTATTTACTTCGTGATGACTTGCGGTGTCGATAGGAGACTGGAAGTGGGTTGGGGATGAGTTAACTTACCGGCTGTTGAAGCCTTTCTTTCTGAGTGAAGTTCTCCACCATATCCTCTTCTATTTTGAGGATGGGCAATTAAGCACAACCTCCACACAAAATGGAATTGAAACAAGACAGGGTAGGCTTTATGGGGGAAAAATTCAGTTGGTTGCGCCTCCCGTTAGCGCCTTAAGAGGGCGCTAATGGGGTGCAAAGCATCTAGCGCCCAGGCGCGGTGAAGTTTGCGCCGCTCGCGAAATTAACTAGAGATTTTGCGGCGGCGCTAAACACTACCGCCACGATCTCCTGCACCGGCAGATCATGACGTCACTCGAGTGCGCAACGCCCCGGTATTGCCCTGGAGCGGATATTGAGTGGCGCCCCCTGCCTTACCGCCTGACGCTAGCAACAACAGGTTGGGGGAGCGTTCTGCAGTCATGAAGGGAAAGGGGGAGCGCTATTTAAAGGTGACCGCTTCCTGCCTTTTATTGTTGGTGCCATTTTTGAACTACGCATTCTGAGAGAGAGAGGGAGAGACTTCTGGAGAGATTCAACGTTGTGTGAAGGAGTTTTGGGTACTGAGCAGCACTTTGCAGGTTCATTTTGATTTGCCATTCCTTGTATTGATTTAGCAGAGACCGTGGGGGCTGCACTCTGAGCTCTTTGCCTGGTACTCTCCATTGTTCTTTCCAGCACATTTGATGTGCAGGTCTCTCCAGGCCGAGATTCAAGGCTGCAATGAGCAGGATGTGGATGGAAAGCAAGATTAACCATCCCCTTTAAGAACTGGCCTGTGCCATTGTGTGTGTGTTCCATTGCTGACTGACATTACATGAGCTTCGCCAGCGCTCTGAGGTAGCGCCTCGCTCCTCGGCCTTTGTGCCTTAAGACAGGTGTGAAGCGCCTGATATAGCGCTGCAATCACCTCCAGGGGCGATAAAAGTCAAGTTTGCAGTCGGTGGCGATAATTAGCGACAGGCGCTAATCTTTGCGCCCAGCCGATAATTGCGCCCCAAATGGGGCGATACTGAATTTCTCCCCCTATATGTCTTGTGGCGTTGGAGTATGGATCTTCAGTTTAGAATTGGAGGTGCAGTGCTTATTTTTTCTACATAGTGCAGGCAGTCTATTACTCCTGTTAAAATATGTTTACCATATTGGCAACTTTTCTATTAAGTGCCTCATTTTTTTGTGGGAATGCTTCTGATTTTTTTTTCTGAAAAAGGTACAAAACTGGGATTGTTTCATCCAAAATGTTGTAGGAGAGACAACTCATTAATGTCAATTCTTTCTGAATGTATTTTGAATTCTGGATTAACCAAATCATGAATTACATAGAAATTGTTCCTGGTCTTTGAATCCTAGAAAACCCTGCTTTACATTAGACCTTGCAGATCAGATGTTGACTGACTTGAATGCCCTTTAATCCCAGAACTGGCTCTTCTTTCCCTGTACCTGAATGATTAATTAAAACCATTGATAAAATTACATTTTGACAAGTACTCAAAACAGAAATAAACCAGCAGCTTTTTAAAAAAGGGGATAAGGATGCACTGTTTTCTGTGGCTTTCATCCAGTTGATCTGTGGCCCATGCAGTAGATCTTCATTTGGAGAATAATGTCTGCCTTGGTTTTAGTTGTGGATTAATCCTAGCCTTGAATCAATATTATTTACCAGTTTTAACAGTGTATTAAATATACCCAAAAATACTGTGGTGTGATAATGACATTATGCAAATTCAAGTACTTTTTAATAACTTCAATCTGTTTTATTATTTGAATAGGTTATAACTGTGAGAAGGAGCCATCTGAAGTAGCTATACAAAAAAGTTTGAAATCTACCTGTGTGTGGAGTGTAAAGGAAAGCAGTGAAATATTTGTAGGTTAGTGTCCTTGGAAAAAGTCTACTAAGCAGTATGTGCAATATTTTAGTTCTAATTTGTAGATTCAAGAACATGTTCTTCATTTTGCACTTCTTGGTATTTTGAGTAGCGGGAAATGGCACTACGATGGCTGATGGAGAGTTTGTTTCTATGATTTTCTTAATCTAATTGCAGTCAGGTCTGATGAACAGAAGCAAGTATTTACCAAGTTTCCACTTGCATATAATAGACTCTTAAGCACTTTTATCTAATCTTGTTCATGTATTCAATCTCCACACAAAAACGAATAGACCATCATTGAAACAATAGGGAATCACTGGGGCAATTTTTTATTAAAATACTGGGCCCATAATTGGTCATGTCCTTCGCTTAGCCCTGAGTGCATAGGACTTTGTTCCAGAGATGCACCTCCAAAATTTTTTTTCTTGCTTCTATCATTTGCAGGAGTACATTACGTTAGGGCACAAGGAAATAGTTAATCTTGATAAAATTATAGAGATTTCAGCACAGGAGAAGCCATTTGTCTCAATGTGCCTGTACTGGCTCCACATCGGAGCTACTTAGTCTAATCTGATTTCTTTGCTCTTCTGCATCCATTTTAATATTATCTCTTAAATGTCATGATTGACTCTGCTTCAATAGCCACTTGCAGTCGTGCATTCTATCTTCTAATAACCCTTTGCATGAAACTCTCATTTCTAGGTTATATTCCCATTCTGTTTTTTCCAAATAGACTACATCTATTTGGAAAAATACAACATTGAACTATATTTGCCATTCCCATAACCTGTGTCCTGCATTTGTCCTCACGGTTTGCCATTCTTCCTATTTGATGTCATCAGCAAATGCTGATATTTCCTCCATATCCATGTCTAATTTAAGTATATGGAGAACAAGAGAGATGCCAACACAACTCCACGGCACATCATTAGCTGAATCTTGCCAATCTGAGAAGCAGTTATTTATTTCTACTCTGTTTGCCATCCTTCAGCCATCTCTCTATCTGTTGCTACTTCAACTTTAATGTTATGGGCCTTAATCTTTGCAACAAGTTTGTTTTATATGGCGCTTTATTAAATACATTTTGAAAGTCCAACTATGCCACGGCCTTTTCAAATCTGTGTTGTTTTTCCTGGATTAGCCCATACTTTTGTAAGTATTAATGTTATCCCTCATTATTTTTGCTACTGTTGACTTGAGCCTAACTTGTGTACAGTTACCTGGCTGATCATTTCCCCCATTTTTGAACGTGTGTAATACTTTCTGGTTTCAGAGAATTTTGATAACTTCTGATTAGTGCTGCTATTTCATCACCAACCTCTCCTAAGTATTCTTCAGTATAGACCCCTCTGGACCTGAACTTCAAGTTCTATTAATTGTTTAAAATAGTTTACTTTTTAATACATTGTTTCTTGTTACCAGTTTTTATAATTTTTTTTTTTAAATACACATTTATTTTAGTCTTGCTCAGAAAGTCAACTTCTGGTCTTGGAATGCATGTTATTGCTGTCATGTTCAAGGTAGTTGATTGAAGACCTGCATTGCTTTGGTCAATTCTTCACTCTGGTCATCTTCTTTTGGCTTTAGCCTTTTGTCAGTTGTAGTGTGCATGGGAGAAACCATAAAGAGTGGAAGTAGAAAGTAGATGATTGATGTTTAAATTAATAAATTAAAATGTACAGTACAACTAATAGACTCAGACAAGAATAGTGTGTCAATGTTTGGATTCTTGTGCCCAGCAATGGCCATTTTGAATTTGGTGTGAAAGTGTAACACACACCTTCTAATCGTGTGATTTTTTAAAAAACTTTCAGACTGCGTTCAAACTTCAGAAACGTGTGATTTCTTCTATCCCTTAAAGACAGAGTATGAGGATAATAGGTCCATTGCCATCTGCAAGAGCTTAAATGGGAAGACATTTTCTTGTGGCAAACTGGTGTTGGGTCCATACAAAGAAAAGGGTTGTCAGATGGTTTATAATGATACCATGGTAAGTTTTCCCATGTACTGATTTATTCTTCATAGAAACCTTGGATCTGTTGTATTTGTTAAATACTATTATTACAGTTTTATTAATTTTACCCCTCCACTTTGACCTGAGTCCTCTTGGGCACAAAGCCCCATGCAACTATCACCTCCACTCTTGCTAAGCTTCGCTAGATGCCTGTTTCCCAGTATGTCCCAGCCTGCAGTCTCCAGTGATCCAGACTTGAGATCTACTTCTCATACCATCAGAGGAGTGTGCAGTGATACATTTTGGTTGGAAGAATGAAGAGAGGCAATATAAACTAAATGGTACAATTCTAAAGGGGGTGCAGGAACAGAGAGACCGAGGGGTGTATGTACACAAATCTTTGAAGGTGGCAGGACAAGTTGAGAAGGCTGTTTTTAAAAAATAAAAAAATAAAAGTATATGGAATCCTTGACTTTTTTAATAGAGGAATAGAGTACAAAAACAAGGAAGTTCTGTTAAACCTTTATAAAACACTGGCTAGGCCCCAGCTGGAGTACTGTGTTCAATTCTGGGCACCACACTTTAGAAAGGATGTCAAGGCCTTGGAGAGGGTACAGAAGAGATTTGCTAGAATGGTACCAGGGATGAGGGACTTCAGTTATGTGGAGAGACTGGAGAAGCTGTGGTTGTTCTACTCAGAGCAGAGAATTTTAAGAGGAGATTTGATAGGTGTTCAAAATCATGAATGGTTTTGATGGAGTAAATAAGGTAAAACTGTTTACAGTGGCAGGAGGGTCAGTAACCAGAGGGCACAGATTTAAGGTGATTTGCAAAAGAACCAGAGGCGACATGAAACATTTTTTTATTCAGTGAATTGTTGTGATCTGGCTTGCACTGCCTGAAAGGGTGGTGGAAGCAGATTCATAGAATCATAGAATGGCTACAGCACTGTTCACGAAACTTCCAAGTTTTGTGCCATTTGTAAATTTTGACATTGTGCCCTGTACACCCACGTCCAAGTCATTAATATATATTAAGAAAAGCAGTAGTCCTCGAACGGACCCCTAGGGAACACCACTGTATACTTTCCTCCAGTCCGAAAAATAACCGTTCACCACTACGCTCTGTTTCCTATCATTTAGCTAATTCCGTATCCATGTTGCCACTGTCCCTTTTATTCCATGGGCTTCAACTTTGCTGGCAAGCCTATTATGTGGCACTTTGTCGAACACCTTTTGGAAATCCATGTACACAACGTCAACTGCATTACCCTCATCAACCCTCTCTGTTACCTCATCAAAGAACTCAATCAAGTTAGTTAAACACGATTTGCCTTTAACAAATCAGTGCTGGCTTTCCTTAATTAATCCACACTTGTCCAAGTGACTGTTCATTTTGTCCCTGATTACTGTTTCTAAAAGCTTCCCCACTACCGAGGTCAAACTGACTGGCCTATAGTTACTGGGTTTATCTTTACACCTTTTTGAACAATGATATAACATTTGCAATTCTCCAGTCCTCTGGCACCACCCCTGTATCTAAGGAGGATTGGAATATTATGGCCAGTAACTCCACGATTTCCCCCCTCAATTCCCTCAGCATCCTAGGATGCATCCCATCCACTCCTGGTGACTTAGCTACTTTAAGTACAGCCAGCCTTTCTAGTACCTCCTCTTTATCAATTTTTATCCTATCAAGTATCTTCGCTACCTCTTTCTTGGTGAAGACAGATGCGAAGTACTCGTTTAGTACCTCAGCCATACCCTCTGCCTCCATGCATAGTTCTCCTTTTTTGGTCCCGAATCGGCCCTACCCCTCCTCTTGCTACCCTTTTACTATTTATCTGCCTATAGAAGACTTTTGGATTACCATTTATGTTGGCTGCCATTCTATTCTCATACCCTCTCTTTGCCCCTCTTTTCTTTTTCACTTCTCCTCTGACCTTTCTATATATAGCCTGATTTTCAGATGTATTTGCAACCTGACATCTGTCATACGTGCTCTTTTTCTGCTTCATCATATTCTCTATCTCTTTCATCATCCAGGAAGCCCTGACTTTAGTTGCCCTGCCTTTCCCCCTAGTGGGAATATACCTTAACTGTACCTGAACTATTTCTTCTTTAAAGGCAGCCCATTGTTCCATTACAGTTTTGCCTGCCAATCCCCCCCCAGTTAAACATTTTTATTCTAGATTGCTCCCTGTCCTTTTTCTATAGCTAATCTAAACCTTATGATACTATGATCACTGTTCCCTAAATGTTCACCTACTGACACTTGCTCCACTTGACCTACCTCATTCCCCAGAACCAGATCCAGCAATGCCTCCTCCCTCGTCAGGCCAGAACATTCAAAAGAGAATTGGATAAATACTTGAAGGGAAAAAATTTACAGGGGAGTGGAGTTAATTGGATAGCTCAACCACAGGCACGATGAGTGTGGAAAACTGCCCAGGTATGTCCTGTCCACAAAAAGCAGGACAAATCCAACCCAGCCAATTACCGCCCCATCAGTCTACTCTCAATCATCAGCAAAGTGATGGAAGGTGTCATCGATAGCGCTATCAAGCGGCACTTACTCACCAAAAACCTGCTCACTGATGCCCAGTTTGGGATCCGCCAAGACCACTCGGCTCCCAACCTCATTACAGCCTTGGTCCAAACATGAACAAAGGAACTGAATTCCAGAGGTGAGGTGAGAGTGAGTGCCCTTGACATCAAGGCAGCATTTGACCGAGTGTGGCATCAAGGAGCCCTAGCAAAACTGCAGTCAATGGGAATTGGGGGAGGGGGGGGGAAACGCTCCACTGGCTGGAGTCATACCTAGCACAAAGGAAGATGGTAGAGGTGGTTGAAGGTCAATCATCACAGCCACAGGACATCGCTGCAGGAGTTCCTGAGGGCAGTGTCCTTGGCCCAACCATCTTCAGCTGCTTCATCAATGACCTTCCCTCCAACATAAGGTCAGAAATGGGGATGTTCGCTGATGACTGCACACTGTTCAGCACCATTCACAACTCCTCAGATAATGAAGCAGTCCATGCCCGCATGCAACAAGACCTGGACGACGTTCAGGCTTGGGCTGATAAGTGGCAAATATGCCAGGCAATGACTATCTCCAACAAGCGAGAGTCTAACCACCTCCCCATGACATTCAACAGCATTACCATTGCCGAATCCCCCACCATCAACATCCTGGGGATCACCATTGACCAGAAACTTAACTGGACCAGCCACATAAATACTGTGGCAACAAGAGCAGGTCAGAGGCTAGGTATTCTGCGGCAAGTGACTCACCTCCTAACTCCCCAAAGCCTTTCCACCATCTACAAGGCACAAGTAAGGAGTGTGATGGAATACTCTCCACTTGCCTGGATGAGTGCAGCTCCAACAACACTCAAGAAGCTCGACACCATCCAGGACAAAGCAGCCCGCTTGATTAGCACCCCAGCCCCCACCTTAAACATTTACTCCCTCCACCACTGGCGTACCTTGGCTGCAGTGTGTACCATCTACAAGATGCACTGCAGCAACTTGCCAAGGCTTCTTCGGCAGCACCTCCCAAACCCGCGACCTCTTCCACCTAGAAGGACAAGGGCAGCAGGCGCATGGGAACACCACCACCTCCAAGTTCCCCTCCAAGTCACACACCATCCTGACTTAGAAGTATATCGCCGATCCTTCATCGTCGCTGGGTCAAAATCCTGGAACTCCCTACCTAGCAGCACTGTGGGAGTACCTTCACCACACGGACTGCAGCAGTTCAAGGCGGCGGCTCACCACCACCTTCTCAAGGGCAATTAGGGATGGGCAATAAATGCTGGCCTTGCCAGCGACGCCCACATCCCATAAACGAATTTAAAAAAAAGTTAAATGGCCTCCTTCTGTACTGTATCTATGAGCTGCAATACAAATGCTGTTATGCACTTCAAAAAAAAATCCAATTATATGTGTGAGCCTATTTAGTGTCCATCATATTGCTGGCATCGATTGATTTGTGTGGACCACATGTCTTAAATCTCAAAATGGATTGGTTCCTGCTAACTATATGGCCATTTTATATTATGTAGTTAGCATTCATGGGCTCTGCCGGGATATCGGAAGTCATATTACTGACCAGCTGTGTCGATACTGAACACCTTCAGGAAAGGAGGTGATCCATTTGGCTGACTGTCTTCAGGCTGCATTTACCTGCTTCTAGCGCAATCACACTCTCCCATCTGTTGCGGATTCTCCAATCTCTTAGTCAACATGTTGAGGTTTTTGATGAGCTGGGCATTATGCCAATCTGACTGATTATTATTTTGCTGAAACAAGTTGCTTGCACATAAAACCTTACGGCCCAGTATAAGTGTTGTGGCAGCTGCTTGTTCTTCAGTGCTAATCTCCCACTCTGGGTGGATTTTTCCAACCTCGGCGGATCCAGGGCAGGCGACGTTTGTGGCGTGTGGGGACCCCGCATCTGTCTCGATCCCGACCTCCAACAAGATTTTCCGTTGATGGGGCTTGTTAAGCCCGCCCTGCGAGGTTCCCGGCCAAATAATAGGAAGCGGGTCTGATGAAGTCATTTGATGACGCGTCATCAGCCAGTTTCCTTAAAGGGACCATGTCCACATTCATTTTGACAGTTGTGCTGTCAGTGTTCTGCAGCATTGAGGTGCTGCAAACACTGACAAAGGTGCACGGCTACACCAGGCTCTCCCATTACTCCCTCCATATGCTTATGGAGGGAGTCACAGCACGCAGGGAGGTTCTCTTCGCTTCCAATGGACGGAAGAGACCTCCCCAGAAAACCAACGCAGTCTGGTTGCACATTACACAGGAGAGCACAAGCAGGGATGTCGTCAGGAGGACCAGGCTGCAGTGGCGCAAACCTTTCAATGATCTCAATAGATCACAAAACGTTACTGCAAAGCCACACTCCACCTCATCTAAAGTCATCTTTTGTTAATTTGTCCCATTACCATCTCCTTTTGCATTGCACCATCATCCCTTTTGTCTTTTAATCTCTCCTGTCTTCCATCCTATCACAGACCTTCCCTTTGTTCCTTCCTCCCCTCCTCCCTTTCCCTGCTCCACACTTGCTTAAAAATCTGTTACTTCTCCAACTTTTTCCAGTTCTGACGAAGGGTCATCGACCTGAAACGTTAACTCTGTTTCTCTCTCCACGATGCTGCCTGACCTCCTGAGTGTTTCCAGCATTTTCTGTTGTTGTCTCAGCCTCCTCCTGCTGTGCCACTCATCACATCCCCATCACTCTGCCTTCCCTACCCTATTCCTGCACATCTTTACTCACACCAACTTAACTTGCACCTCCACCCATCCCTCTCTATCTACATTATCACTTCCCCATCTCACTAGCCACCCCTCACGCTCCCCCTCATCCTTATCCAATCATACCAACTAACAACACAAGGGTAGGCAGTTGGGTGTTAATCGCCAATGTTCATGTGAAGTTTCTGTTAATGTGTTGTCAAACATTGAAATCTTTATTTTCAACACTTTGCCGCCTTGGACAGATCTGTGTGCACCTTTGGAAGTGGTTTAGTGAGTTGCAATGAATGGTGAGACATAAGAACATAAGAAATAGGAGCAGGAGTAGACCAATCGGCCCCTCGAGCCTGCTCCGCCATTCAATGAGATCATGGCTGATCTGATCCAACCTCAACTCTAAAAAACCCAAGAAGTAGGAGCAGGACCAGGCCACTCGGCCCCTGGGCCCGCTCCGCCACCCACAGGGCCTTGACCGATCTGAACTCAAACTCATGTCCAATTTCCAGCCCGCTCCCCGTAACCCCTGATTCCCTTTACTTCTAGGAAACGGTCTACTTCTGTTTTAAATTTATTTAATGAAGTAACTTCCACAGCTTCCTGGGGTAGCAAATTCCACAGACCCACTACCCTCTGAGTGAAAAAGTTTCTCCTCATCTCAGTTTTGAAAGAGGAGCCCCTTATTCTAAGATTATGTCCCCTAGTTCTAGTTTCACCCATCATTGGGAACATCCTCACCGCGTCCACCCGATCAAGCCCCTTCACAATCTTATATGTTTCAGTAAGATCGCCTCTCATTCTTCTGAACTCCAATGAGTAGAGTCCCAATCTACTCAACCTCTCCTCGTATGTCCACCCCCTCATCCCCGGAATTAACCGAGTGAACCTTCTTTGTACTGCCTCGAGAGCAAGTATGTCTTTTCTTAAGTATGGACACCAAAACTGTATGCAGTACTCCAGGTGCGGTCTCACCAATACCCTATACAACTGCAGCAATACCTCCCTGTTTTTATATTCTATCCCCCTCGCAATAAAAGCCAACATTCCATTGGCTTTCTTGATCACCTGCTGCACCTGCATACTAACTTTTTGATTTTCTTGCACCAAGACCCCCAGATCCCTTTGTACTGCAGTACTTTCCAGTTTCTCGCCATTAAGATAATAACTTGCTCTCTGATTTTACCTGCCAAAGTGCATAACCTCACATTTTCCAATATTGTATTGCATCTGCCAAATCTCTGCCCACTCACCCAGCCTGTCTATATCCCCTTGTAGGTTTTTTATGTCCTCCTCACTCTCTACTTTCCCTCCCATCTTTGTATCATCTGCAAACTTTGATATGTTACACTCGGTCCCCTCCTCCAAATCGTTAATATAGATTGTAAAGAGTTGGGGACCCAGCACCGACCCCTGCGGAACACCACTGGCTACTGGTTGCCAGTCCGAGAATGAACCATTTATCCCAACTCTCTGCTTCCTGTTAGATAACCAATCCTCCACCCATGCCAGAATATTACCCCCAATCCAGTGACCATAACGGTACCCCCTGCAATGGTGATGAGTGTGAAAGGAATGGCTTGGGCATTGTAGGATGCTTTATGGTGTTGGTGTGGAGTGGTGCCAACCTGGCGCATCATGTGGCAGCCAGGGTGTACAGCGTCAAATGAAGTAAATCTGGCCATGGTGAGGCCATCCCTGGCTTCCCGGGCAGCAGTGTGCTCAGGTGCTGATGTCCTGTGTAGCATCAGGTGATTGTGGAGAAGGTTGGTGCTGTTGTTGGTGATGCTGATGTGCCTGGTGATGGTGTTGGGGCTGATCGTGGTGGGACTCTGAGGACCAAGGTGAGATTTTTTTCAAGGGCACCGATGCTGATGGAATAGATGGCAGCTGAAGTTGAGATGACAGAAGCGATCTGTCAATGGTGAGAGAGGTTGCTCAAAGGAGGTGACCCTGGATAGAGAGTTTGCTCCCAACACGTCAAACCTCCAAAAAGCTGAAAAGTGTATTCCAAATCCTGAAGTCTCCAGCTTCTAAGATTGGAAATTGAACAGCTGTAAAATGGTAGCTTTTATTCCACTTTTGCAGTTGTCAACTACTCACAGCAATGCAGAGTCATTGAGAACTTGACACACTTATCTGACGTGATCCCCAAGCATCGGGAACCTCGTAAAAAAACATGGAAAAATCGTTCGCACCTGGTAAAATGCTGCTTAAATATTAAATGGCAACAAGAGCAGGACAGAGGCTGGGTATTCTGCAGCGAGTGTCTCACCTCCTGACTCCCCAAAGCCTTTCCACCATCTACAAGGCACAAGTAAGGAGTGTGATCGAATACTCTCCACTTGCCGAGATCAGTGCAGCTCCAACAACACTCAAGAAGCTCGACACCATCCAGGACAAAGCAGCCCGCTTGATTGGCACCCCATCCACCACCTTAAACATTCACTCACTCCACCACCGGCGTACCGTGGCTGCAGTGTGTACCATCTACAAGATGCACTGCAGCAACTTGCCAAGGCTTCTTCGACAGCACCTCCCAAACCCGCGACCTCTTTCACCTAGAAGGACAAGGGCAGCAGGCGCATGGGAACGCCACCACCTCCAAGTTCCCCTCCAAGTCACACACCATCCTGACTTAGAAGTATATCGCCAATCCTTCATCGTCGCTGGGTCAAAATCCTGGAACTCCCTACCTAACAGCACTGTGTGAATACGTTCACCACACGGACTGCAGCAGTTCAAGAAGGCGGCTCACCACCACCTTTTCAAGGGCAAATAGTGATGGGCAATAAATGCTGGCCTTGCCAGCGACACCCAGATCCCATAAGCGAATAAAAAATACCTTTAAGCAGCTTCTTAAGTATCTCAATTGCCTGACCCACCTCTTAGTGCTGGGTCTGCAAACCGCAGGCAGAGCCGGCACTTTAGAAATTAACAAGGAGGCGGGTTCAGAGCGGACTTCCGCCCTGCTGTCAATCACTACCATTTTGACAGTGAACCAGCCCTCTGAGCGCCGGCAAAATTCAACCCCCTCTGTCTGCTCAGTCAGTGCAAAACTAGGAATCTGAATATTCAGCAGTGCATTCACCTTTTTGAAACCAGCCCAGGCAAATTCAAACAGAACCTTGCTGATTACTATTCTGGATCCAGTATTTAAGAAGCCCCCAGCCATTTGTTGCCTTGCAGTTATTTAAATAGACAAGTATACTCTACAATGGAGCTATATTTCTTTCCAGGTTTTGGTACCAAACTTTATTAAACATTAAAATCTCTGGCACTTTTTGAAAGCATTGATTCTATATAAGCTGTGGGAAAATGCAGTACTTTGAGGTTCAACTACAGTTCATTACATGGTCTCAAAATGACAAACTTTTCAGTCTGCGTGCCCAGGATCTGCGCACAATTTGTTTCCAGAATCAGAAATTGGTACTTTCTTAGATTGATGCAGCTGTCATAATACTGCATCAGCAGATTTTTAGCATTAGAAGAATCCTGGGTGTGGCTTTTGTGATCGAACATAGCTTCTTTTTTGATGCACGTTAATTGTATTACAGATATTTCACATCCTAAAAGGAGACCTAGGTATTACAATATACCGTACCACATACCATCTCAAAGAAGGGGATTACTTCTTTGTGCCTTCAGGTAAATGATCTTTTACTTTGATTTTTTTAAATTTATACCTTACAAGTAGTTACAGGAAACTCTTTATTAACCGGCACCGACGGGACCGGCGTGGTGCCGGTTAATCAAAAAGTCCGGATAATGGAGAGTTATATCTCCCAACGTACGAGAGCCCCGTACACACTGACATGCGCTTGCATTCGGAGCTCCGTCTCCCCGGGGACCGCCAGCTGACCATCTGTCGTGTCCGCTGCCTACCTGGGCTGCACATTCCCCTCCCAATCTACACGCTCCGATACAAGGCAAACGCCTCGGGGTTTTTTTCAAAGTTATTTTTAAAGGAGAGATGAAGGAAAACCCCGGTTACCTACTCAAGAATTTTGCCGGTTAAGAGAGATTTCCGGTTATTTGGGTGCCGGTTAAAAGAGAGTTTCCTGTACTCATTTTAGAAGCACCTATATGCCAGGCAATCAAAATATACACACACTGACAAGTCCTGGTCAGTATGTACACTACAGTATCCCTAGATTCACAGCTGAATGAAATGTATACCAGCACAAATCCTACCTCTGCAGATTGAAGGGGTTACATATTTCACCAAGGAGTTGAAACAGCAAATAGTCACTAAAGCACAAAATTGAATTTGTGGGATTGTAATCGCACGTGAGATCTGCCAGAAGTTAAATCAATTGCCAAGTTAATTGAGCACCTCAGCACTGTTTGCTAGCATGTACGTTACATACATTAGTGCACAATGTTTCAAAAGTTGCTTACTAATGTGATTTAATTGCTCTAGTAATTAAAAGATGAAGGATAGGCCAGAAGATGTTTTTTTTGTAATTTAAAAAAATAAATTTTCAAAATCTATTATCTTTACACTTAGAATGTGAAAAAATAATCTATTGCCTAAATAGTCTTTGTTTCCCCTTTTACAGGTAACACCTACAATGTTACAAATCTTCTGGATACTGAGGCCGTTCTGCTTTTCACACAGTTGAAAGGAGCCAAAATGGATTAAACAGTATTAGTGAGGAGCAATTTTTTTGCCAGTTCTGTATTTTGTACATTTGTGCTGTATTTTTCAGAATATTTTAGAGCATTTTGGAATAGTTGAAACGTTAGCCTGCTTCTTTTATGAACCACAGGTGCTATTTTGTTTTTTGAAATAAGAGAAGTATCTTGCTTTGAAAATTTGTATCCAATGCAATTGATGTATCTGGGCGCACAGCTTGATAAACTTCATCACATGCAATAAAACTTTTCTAGTTTGTACCATTTATTAGAATAATTTTGAGTATTTTTGGAATAGTTAAAATGTTAGTTGTCCATTATGAATTATTGTGCTGTTACCAAATACACGCCTTTGAAAATTTATATCTGTATAATTGACCTTGGGGCAGAAAGACTGATCAACATAATATGTGACGGCACTTGTCCTACGTGCGTGTAATTCAACGTTTTCGTGCTCAAAATTTCTATAAACAAAGGGGAGGAAACCGGAATACTGGATGTAATCCACTTTCAGCAAAAACCTCGAGAAACTCAGAAAAGGTATAGCAATAGAAGAGGAAATGCGAGTCTAAATTGTCTTGAGTGCATAAAGAAAATACTGCAGATGCTGGAAATCTGAAATAAAAACAGAAAATGCTGGAAATACTCAGCAGGTCAGGCGGCATCTGTGAAGAGAGAAACAGAGTTAACGTTTCAGGTCGATGAAAGGTCATCGACCTGAAACGTTAACTCTTGTTTCTCTCTTCACAGATGCTGCCTGACCTGCTGAGTATTTCCAGCATTTTCTGTTTTTATTGTCTTGAGTGCATCTTCATTGTAAGGTGTATTTGTTTATGGCAATAGGGATAATATATATCAAACAAACCATAAATTCTTGCTCATACAATCTCTTCACTTAACCTGCGTGGAAGTATGCATGTTCATGGCAATGTTTAGCCACATTGGAGTTCTTGATCTCAGTTAAGCTATGCTAGTGAAGGGAGGGAGGAAAAAACTCAGCGAAAATGTCCTTTCACCTCAGGACTTGCAGTTGAGTCTAGTCCAGCTTAATGGAACAAAAATCTCTTCTGTCCATTAGCTGTGTGGATTGCATGTGAAGTGTTTGGGCAGTTTCAACCCAGTTCCTGCTAGTCATCAACCTGCAGCAGTAAATGGTCCAAATTTTGGCACAACATTGGCAATTCTTTTGGCGAATGTTTGAGTGTTTACCACAGAGCAGGGGTGCTAGTAGTCAAAAATGGAAACAGTTTTCCAATTCAGGTGCTCTTCAGTTCAGGTTTAGTACAATTAGCTGCAGAGTTAAACCCTAACCAAACAATGTGCTATACCACCCCCCCCCCCCCCCCCCCCCAAGCTTCAAAGAGTGCCTATGCTGGATAGTTGTGTTGCTTCCATTTCTCACCCCTTCCAAGTGAGATTGCCTGCTTTGTGCTGGATTAGGATAGTTTTGTGTTTTGGGCTGTAGTCCAGTGTGTTAAGACTGCCTGAATTCTTTTTACATAGCAACCTTACAGTAAGTGACGGCAATTTTAATTCCATCAGTGCTATCAACTGAGCCATGCTAACTGCAAGAGGCATTTATCTAGGTAACAACAGTAACTTCAAAAATAATTCATTGGTTTCGAAGTGCTTTGGGACGTCCTGAGGATGTGGTGAATCAATATATAAATGCATGTTCCTTCGTTCTCTCTCTCTATCTCTCACTAACGCTATTAATATAACTGAGCTTCTTAGATTTTTGTCGCTCATGGAATAAATTCTGTATTCTGTTCCCCATTTAGTATCCATTGAACAGCAAACAAACTTAACCCAGTATTTTCCTTCATTTCATCTGTTGTAATTGAGTTCTCTCAAATGTAATGCAGAAATTCTACGCAGAAAATGTTTGTAAACCAGTACTTAATTTGTAACAACTAGTAAATTTGATTGTTTTATTAAAAAAAAGTACTTTATTTGGAAAAAATGGATGTTTGATATACAAGAGCTAAAAAGATGAAGTGTATATGTACAAAACGAGCTTCAGCCCACCTACAGAATAATTGCAGGCGATGCCATTTTTTCCAAATACTTTGTCGAAAAAGAATCATATACATTTGGAAATAAAGGATCATGTGATTTCTCTCTCTGCTGAACTCCAGAATTATTTTCTGTTATCATCTTGTATCATGATGGAATCTTGCCATGTATCATGAATTTATTTCCCTATCTCTTCCCCTGCCCTCATGCAGTCGTGTGTTTTCTTGGGGTGGAGGATGAAGTATTCATGTGAGTGGAAACACAGCAGGAAAAATTGTTTGGCTGTTCCCATACATGGCTTATCTTGTACAGGGAGCACAAATGTTGATCTGAGGTTCGATAACATAGATCCTTATCCTTCAGGTCATCTCCAGTTGATTCTTCCCCACTCACCAGCAGAGAGTATGGTGCCATATTGCATTGCTGACATGCTGTAGTAGGACATCGGTGTTCCCAAATTGGCTTCTCAATGTGCGATGTACGAGAGCACCGGCTGTCACTTCGGGCTGCTTTTCTGTGCCATTTCTTACCTGGCGTGACACAGGCTTTGGAGCAAATTGCTTAGCCTCCCTTGCAGCTTGGAATTGATCCATGGCACAAAGTGACCTTTAAAACAGTGGTGGTAGCTTATGAGAAACAGTAATGAAACTATTGAGGTATTTAAATATTTTTGTGTCTGTCCTTTTTATTTTTCCTCATCCTTTTTTTAAAATGCTATTCACTGGCTGAGAGGCAGTCAAGTGATCTATTGCCAGACCTCTGCCAGGGCTGTTTTGTCCTGGATAGTAGGGTGACCATTATGGCCTGGGGTGATTTATAGTCCCAAGTTTGCCTTCCTGTGGGTGAAGTTTCTGATTGATTTGAGTACCTCTTTTAAATTGTACAACTTGGATTGTTTTCCTTGGAGAAGAGAAGGTTAAGGGGAGACTTGATAGAGGTGTTCAAAATTATGAGGGGCTTTGATAGAGTTAACGAGGAGAAACTTTCCACTGACCGGAGGGTCGGTAACCAGAGGTCACAGATTTAAGATACTTGATTTTAAAAAAAACAGGGGAGATGAGAATTTTTTTGACACTGAGTTATGATCTGGAACACACTGTCTGAAAGGCTGGTGGAAGCAGATTCAATAATAACTTACAAAAGGGAATTGGATATATACTTGAAAAGGCAAAAACTGCAGGGCTATGGGGAAAGAGTTGAGGGAGTGGGACAGTTGGCTAGTTCTTTGATTCGGCACAACCGCAGTGGGCTGAATGGCCTCCTTCCGCGCTGTATGATTCTATGATAATAGAAGTAGACCTTGTAGAGAACTGCAAGCATAGATTAATATTCCACTCTGCAAAAGTATGTTTCCGCCTCATTGTACTGTGCTGTTGACCAGAAGTGCTTTGTTGGAATAAATAGGGGCACAGATTTAAAATCCCTCCCCTCACCAAATCACTTAGCTATAAACATGTGCAATGTGCAGCCGCCTCTCCTCTTCTCCCCCCCCCCCCGCGATCTCTAATTCTGCCCTCTTGAAGATCCCTGATTATAATCGCTCAACCTTTGGTGGCCGTGCCTTCTGTTGCCTCGGCCCTAAGCTCTGGAATTCCCTGCCTAAACCTGTCCGCCTCACTACCTCTCTTTCCTCCTTTAAGACGCTCCTTAAAACCTACCTCTATGACCAAGCTTTTGGTCACCTGCCCTAATTTATCCTTATGTGGATTGGTGTCAATTTTTTTGTCTTAAAATACTTCTGTGCAGCGCTTTGGCACGTTTTACTACGTTAAAGGCGCTATATAAATACAAGTTGTTGTTATCCAGTACTGGTGGAAAAGCTGGCTGAATAAATATGGTGGCTGGTTGAATGAAGTGATGACTCCTGTAATGTTGCAGGGAGGCACTGCTGACTTCCCAGGAGATGGAGAGTTTAAGATATCTTAAATTTCACATCACTTTGTAATGTGACATCTCAATTACCACAGCAGTAGCTTAACTGGATCTACCTAACCAGGGCATATTTCATTTTCTGTTGGATGCTGATTCAATTGCTTTTGTACCAATTGTTGATAATATCCTCCCACACTTCAGCTTAATAGGGGCTGCCTTCCACATTACCTGAACCACACTGGATGAGATAAGAACCACCCCAGTTTGACTCCTGTGCTGAATGAATTGATTTCACCAAGGGCAGTGATTGAGGCCATTGCAGTTGGTTCAGATCCCCTGGCTAGAGAGGAAATAGCCAGCCAGTGTTCTGGCTCCCGTCACTTTCTTGTGACCCTACTTCATGAAAGTTGGGATCAGTGGTGATGCCCTTCATGATTGAATAACCTACTGGTACTCACTAGGTTCATGCACAAAGGATGACAAAGTACTAGAGCACTGCCAGCATCTGTGCACCGGTACCTTAGCAGGAATTAGCACCTGCAGGGGAGAAAATTGGAATGGGGAGGAGAAAGATTTAAAAAATATTTAACTGATGTGTCAGAGGATTTTAGTTTGGGAGCAGTGGGATGATGACTGTCTTTGAGGATGCAACGTGATCATTATCGTGGATTGAACATAATGTGCTGCAAAGCAAATTCAACTTCAGATGCTGTGGTAGCAAGAATGTTGTGCACTTGACCATGTGCCACTATGATACTGTTATTTTACTGCAGTTTCATTTACATTATAAAGTCTACACTGTTCAGTCTACCTGTTGCAGCTGTTAGTTTTAAACAAGCTAGCCTGGGATCTGTATGACTCAGTACCACACTATATGGTGCATTCAGCTATCAACTTTTAATGAATTCTTGATAGGCTCATAGAATTCCAGAAACCTAATGACCATTAAGAGTGATACTTATTTCTATATAACGAGCCATCTTTCTATAACTAACTAAAAAATCTTATTTTCCTTGAATTATGTTCTTATCTTCCAGGAGTTGGAAAATAATTGAAATTCCCAGGAGTAAAATAGGAATGAGGCTAAATACAGTAACATTTTCATTTTGTACTCACTGGATTTTAGTATGGATTTCAAGGCTTTTGAATTGAAAAGATGTATTTAACGGTAATGAGAGATTCACATATACCATCAAAATAAATCTTAAAGGTTCTTTCTTGTTAAGAGATGAAATCCACCAGGTCAGTGTCTGCTCAGTATAACTTCCATAGTCTGAGATGAAATTGTCCACATGAATTTTAAATACTACCATTTTTTCTAACTAGATTTTTCCTTTTCCCAACTGCTCCATTTTAATTGGAAGGTTTTTCTTGTTGAATAATGTGCATGTAATTTGGAAGAAATTACCACTGGCAAATCATTTTGAAATAATATTGTTCATTTTGACACCAGTCACAATCCTTAAATGATTTTAAATATAGTATTGTGCAAATGGGCCATAACTTGGAAATTCAGACTTGAATTACATGTCTCTTTCATTCACAATGGTTGGAGTTTGCTTCAAATGAAGAAACTGCTTCAGAGTTCTAGATATGCTCTTTTTTAATCAAAAGGTTGGTAAAAAAAATTCAATTTAAGAATTCAACTTTTTAGTTAAATAACCCCACCTGTACATAATTGGTTTTAATTTATTCGATATTTTTCAGGTCAAAGGCACCATATAACTGCAAATTGTGGATTTGTATGCTATGATTTTTTACCACTTGGCTGCTCAGCATTGAAGATACAAGCAAGATAAGTGCACCAGGTTTTCAGTATGTCGATGTCCATGATCTTGTCAATAAAGAATCTCACACGTTTCATGGGCCAACGTACTTCTGTGTCGGTTGTTGAAGTCTGATGGGTTGAGCAATTGTATTTACTCCTCTTACACTGTCTAATTCCTAACACCTAGCACTTTGTATGAATAACTATTATGCCAAATCTGAGGCAGGTAGATTGTATGATTGTTTTGTATCAGTATTGTAAGTTCTATTAGTTTTATTGCTTAAATAGCATAAGGCTAATTTTTAAGCTGTGGTATATCCATTCTTCACTTTCATCAGCTTGAATGTGTAGACAGGACTGAATAAAATGGTATTAGAATGATACAAGCTTATCACAATTGAGTCAACTTGTTAGTGTACTTGATATAAGCAAACTATGACCAAAGGCTATGAGATTTAGTACTGGTGTACTTTAACTTTTCTTCTTGTATGAAGTTCTGATCATGGCTTTTCTTAATATTTTAAATGCATCCCAACCAATTATAGGGGTCATCTTTGATTCTCTGTAGGGAGTTCTTGATCTTCATTTGGAAGGAAGGAATATTAACAGTGTTAGACAACTGATTTCTCCTGTTTTGTTAGCAGCTAGTTGCAAGCTCTCAGTTTGGGGAATGGCGCTGAAGAACATATAGAGCAGGAGCGAAAATGTGTCACAAAAAGAATTAAACAATCACAGCATGAAATATTAACAAAATATCAACTAATTAAAGTAGCACCATCAGTAATTTGCAATAAACACACTATCAATGACATGATTAATAAAACATGTAGGCCTTGCCTGGTGTTTCAGCAGTAGTTTTCCGCCTCAGCCAAAGGATGTTGATATGAACACCAACCTTCACTCCATTATCGTGTAAATTATGCTACTTCTTGAGCTGACCACCAGGTGGAGCACTTAGCTAATGATTGCAGACTATTGTACTGGGGATTTAAAAAAAATATCAGGAGCAATCTTGTTCCATAGAAGCTTTTCTGTGGGACAATTAGGATGACAGCAGCTATGGAAACTGGATAGTCTTGAATCCTGGCTGAAGGAGAAAGCATAATGGCAGCCTGCAGCAGTGGTATTCTCAAGGGAATAGTGTATTGCTTTGTAGGACATTTTTAATATGTAACTTAGAAGACATAAAAATGATGTGACAGGGTTTCATAATCTGTAGCTATTTTAAGTAGCTAGCAATTTCAT
The DNA here is from genome assembly GCA_030390025.1 of Squalus acanthias. Taxonomy (NCBI): domain Eukaryota; kingdom Metazoa; phylum Chordata; class Chondrichthyes; order Squaliformes; family Squalidae; genus Squalus; species Squalus acanthias. Next base: position 142,026,817 of record CM059425.1, on the reverse strand, counting down.
AATTTCCAGAGACTTGAGCACATAATCCAGGTTGACATTTTAGTGCCGTACTGAGAGAGTGCTGCACTGTCGGAGGTGTCGTCTTTTGGATGAGATGTTAAACCGAGGCCCTGTCTGCGCTCTCCGGTGTACATAAAATATCCCATGGTACTATTTCAAAGAAGAGCAAGGGTGTCCTGGCCAATATTCATCCCTTAACCAGCTTCATAAAAAAAATTATCTGGTCATTATCTCTTTGCTCTTTGTGGGAGCTTTCTATGCACAAATTGGCTGCTCTATTTCCTACATTACAACAGTGACTACACTTCAAAAATACTTCATTGGCAGTAAAGCGCTTTGGGATGTTCTGAGGTTGTGAAAGGCGCGATATAAATGCAAGTCTTTCATGTTAAACCATCTCCACAGCATTTGCGCAATGAATTACTTTTTGAAGTGTAATGAATGTTATTGTGGAGGGAAACATTTTTGAGCCTGGGGCCTCAGACATTTCTAGGGGCAAACATAGGCGAGCTACTTCTAGAAACAAAATCCAACGGGTGAATCAGCTTAGCTTCCTTTTGTCAACCTTGCAACTTGTAACAGAGCACCATTAGCAGAAGCCATTGCTGCTTTCTCAGGATGTAGTGTACAGGACAAGGGAGATATAAAGGTGAAGGAGAAAACATTCTAAAACAAGAAACATTACATTTAAGATACTAATGAATCTTCCATTAAATTGTTGACAGTAAGTTAGAGGATCCACTGTTCTACAGGTTGTGACTAGTGGAGTACCACAAGGATCGGTGCTTGAGCCCCAGCTATTCACAATCTATATCAATGATTTGGATGAGGGGACTAAATGTAACATTTCCAAATTTGCTGCTGATACAAAGCTAGGTGGCAGTGTCAGTTGCGAAGAGGATGTGAAGAGGCTTCAAGGGGATCTCGACAGGCTCAGTGAGTGGGCGAGAACATGGCAGATGGATTATAATGTGGATAAATGTGAAGTTATCCACTTTGGTAGAAAAAACAGAAAGGCAGAGTATTTCCTAAATGGTGAAAGATTGGGGAATGCAGATGCTCAAAGGGACCTGGATGTCCTTGTACATGAGTCACTGAAAGTGAATGTGCAGGTGCAGCAAGCCATTAGGAAGGCAAATGGTATGCTGGCCTTCATTACAAGAGGATTTAAGTACAGTAGTAAGGAAGTCTTACTCCAATTATATAGGGCCTTGGTGAGACCACACCTGGAGTACTGTGTACAATGTTGGTCTCCTTACCTAAGGAAGGATATACTTGCCATAGAGGGAGTGCAATGAAGGTTCACGAGGTTGATTCCTGGGATGGCGGGACTGTCGTATGAGAAGAGATTGAGTAAACTAGGCCTGTATTCTCTTGAATTCAGAAGAATGAGAGGGGATCTCATTGAAGCATACAAAATTATTACAGGGTTTGATAGGGTGGATGCTGGGAGAATGTTTCCCTTGGCTGGGGAGTCTAGAACCAGGGGCCACAGCCTCAGGATAAAGGGTAGGCCATTCAGGACTGAGATGAGAAGAAATTTCTTCACAGAGGGTGGTGAATCTTTGGAATTCTCTACCCCAGAGGGCTATGGAGGCTCAGTCATTGGGTATATTCAAAACAGAAGTCAATAGATTTCTGACTAGTAAGGGCATCAAGGGATATGGCGATAGGGCCAGTGAATGGATTTGAGGCAGAAGATCAGCCATGATCTCATTGAATGGCGGAGCAGGCTCGAATGGCCTACTCCTGCTCCTATTTCTTATGTTCTTATGATAGGAGCATTATAACATGTCACACCCAATTTATTGTGTAAGTCGGAGGGTGTGTAAGCGGTTTTGATCCTAGCCCAATTGCTAGACGGACGGTTCGAATCGCCTTACGAAAGTTCTATACCCGGGAATTATTATTCAGAGTGTAAATGAAATAAGTCACAGACAGGAATGCTTCAGTGAAAAATCAAACTTATATTTATTTGGTCTAACATACACTGGCTAAAACATGCACTACTAAACGAAATCACTGTGTCTGTGGAGAATAAAATCCAGGTTACAAACAACATACATACAGTACCCAACTGAGGACTATGACAAGCAGTAATTTCCTTTGTTGTTATGGTGGACTCTAATTCCACCCCTACCAATGAATTACCCAGTCACATAAGCCCCTTCGCCTGGCTGAACCAAATGAAGCTCCCACCCCGGAATAGCCCAAAAGCTTCACTTCTGATAAAAACTCTGAGCCCTCTGGTTACCGGCTTGGGACACTCGAGACCATGCTTACCACCACACACAGTCGGTCTCGATCGCTCCGCTTAGCTGCTTCTTCCTCTGGTCTTCTTGTTAGGTCGATCTTGGTGGAGCGAGAGAGAGAGAGAGAGATGGTGGGAAAGGATCTATCTTTATAGGAGTCTTGCTACCCCTATCTTTCCCTCCAATCTTTAAAATCCTTTTGTTTCTAAGCACTCCGATGCTTAATCAGTGATGGGTCATCATCAGACCCATGTGTACTCCGTGATTGGACTAATGGCCCTAAGTCTGGGACATATTTCGGTCTTTGTGTTGGGAAAAATTGGCTCCTCTCCGGCTGACTAGGCCAGTGGGTTCATTTTTCTGCTTCTCTTCTGAGATGGAGGTGAGAAGTTCTTTTGCATATTCTGGCTGACTGACAGTTCTTTTGTCACAGCCAACTGCCATGCGTTCTCTGGAGTTTTAACAAACCAGTTTTTCACATATCTGCACAGGGTGATCCCATCACAGGGAAAATACCCTCAGAAAAATCCCATAAAGTCCACAAAATATTCTTGACTGAGTCCATTCTTCAAACAGAGACTTTGCGATCTCTTCAGTCCCCCATTTGATGCTTTTCTTTCCACAAAGCATCACTCGACGAGAGAGTAAAGGCCAAAGTCTCCCACAAGTGAAGCTGTTTCCCTGTTTTTACATTTTAACCCCAGAACTGTACCCCTTACTGCGTGTCATAGTTCCCTTCTACCGAGTCAAAACATCAGCGAAACGGCTTCTGAACACATTCAAAACGGCTGGGTTCCAATTTCCACCGACAAACTTCAAGTCAAAATACAGAACATTAATAAGATCCACAGGACGTTACCAAAAAGTCACCGCGCACATCACACAGTACAGCATTGACAGGTGGTAACACATTCCAAAAATGCAACAGCGCACATCGCGCAATACAGAGTATAACCAGAATACAATACACTTGCTTACAGAACTTTGGTACATTACAAGTTTTTGCAGGGAGAAACCATCATCAACATAAATCAATTACACCTTTCCGATCGATCTAACACCCCTTGCCACCACGCTCGGAGCATCCGGCTCCGGATCGATCTAACACCCCATGCCACCACGCTCGGAGCATCTGGCTCTGTCGCCTGCAGCTGGTGTAAAACAAGTAGCTCACCAGCAACAATTGTATGATAACTAATGCATGGGAACAGATGCGGATCCAGGGAGGAATCTCTATACTCAGACCGATGTCCCACCATGGTGGCGAGACAATCCCCTTGATCTCCTCCCCCACTTCTACTGTCTTTTGCTCTAAAGTGTAAAAATGTTTCTGGTAGAGCTCAACGGTCTTTATTAACTCAGTGAGGTGCTCCGGCAGAAAAGGAATCGTTCCAGCTCCCTCTTCTCTGCCTCCCGGAACCCACACTATCCCCAACATTCAGATTATAAAGCTGTTCTTTCTCTACATTTCCATAGTCCAGTTCATAAAAATTCCTGAAACATCGTTTTTAACAGCTTCATAAAGCTTCTCCGTCTTCCTTGGACACCACACAGGCAGATGGACTTCAGTCAGGTTCAGGATCACAGATGCCACGGCGTAGTGCACATTCTGAAACAACACTTTGTTAGTAGGGATTAACACCAACCCATTCCCTGGACTCCTGGTGGTGGTGGGACACCCATCTACAGTCGTCTGTACCGTCGGGGCTCTGGGCGGGGGCTACCTGGTGTATGAGATGAGCTCTGTGGTGTTGATGGTGTTCGGGGGTTTTGGGATCACACAGGAGTCCACACTCCGATCCCAACCGATCCCACCCCCGGCGTCCTGCCATCGTCTGCTAAACGCGATCGACACACCCGCTGGGCAGATCTTTTCTGACCCCCACATACACACATAAAACCCTTCTTCGGATTCCCACCACTTATCCAAACACACATTCACTCCCCCCTGAGAACCCGTGATCGTCTGGTACGTGTCATTACTTAGTCTTTCCCAGTCAGCTGTCTGGTCCCCTGTATCCGTGCTCAGTTTCCTGAGCCACCACCACCTTCCCAGTGGAATGTGTCCCCTACATTGGCGTAGGGTGTAAATCGGGCGTCCGACCCAAATGCCAGCACATTGTTAAAATCAGAGCTCTGATCTATGTGCTGGATTAGAGAAATGGTGTAAGTAGGTACATACAGAGTTCAATTAGAGACTAAGGGGGAGTTTGTGACACTTTGAGGTCTGATGGGCAAACAAGACTTATGTGTATATATATCCTGCAAATACCACAGGCATACCTTATCATATGTAGAATATGTTGCATATCCTCTCAGGTGGCTAAGTGCGACCTTTAACTGCACAGTAATTGGGAAAATAAATCATAACTCAATGTTCGAGAAACATTTTTTCTTTGTGCAGCTGTGCTACTGGATAATTTCAAATAATCTTTTAGTCCTCAGTGTTGTGAATGCCTGCAGTAGCCTAATATTTATTTATGTATTCTGTCTATAAATGTGACTTAAGTTTTCTCACAGAAGTATGCTTTCCTTAGAATATGGGGGAAATATTAACTGATGATGAGAAGTTAGAAAACCCTTTTGTAGGTTTGAACATGGCTCTCCCCCAAGCCTCCAAAGTCATATTTACAAGGGTTAACAGTGAAGCTGTCACCTAATGACTAGTTACAGTGGTAAATAGCAAGATACAAGAACATTTCGGAATGTCGTGCAAAGCAAAGGTTAGCTGACTTGGTAACTTTAGTCAACAAACAAGTAAATGTACGTAAGCAGGATAAATACTGGCAACTTCCAGTTTTGGCAATTGATCACAGACTGAAAAATTAGGTGTCCCAATGCCTTTGTGTATAGAGCTTTAATAGGATAGTAAATCTCCACTCTTCTACTCTCCTCCACCCCACCTTCCCCCTCAAAATAATGTGGGGGAAACCCTACAATCTGCTTGACCAAATACAATTAACTTGGCCCAGTGGCTATAGTAAGGAGCCCAACTTCTGTTAAACCACAACTGTACCTGAGATAAATTGTTAGGATAAACTGGGCTCAATTTGGGTAGGGATATTAACACTGAATGTTCAGCAGGTGGCAGTATGAACAAGGCTTACACGGGTGTAGCCTGCAGTGTATTTAATACAACAACCTGTATTTATGTCGTGCCTTTAACGTAGTAAAACATCTCAAGGCGTTTCACAGGAGTGTAATCAGACAGAATTTGACACTGAGCCAAAGAAGGAGCCATTAGGACAAGGGACCAAAAGTTGGTCAAAGAGGTAGGTTTTTAGGAGCGCCTTAAAGAAGGAGAGAGAGGTGGAGAGGCAGAGAGGTTTAGGGAGGGAATTCCAGAGCTTAGGGCCTGGACGGTTGAAATCATGACTGTCAATGGTGGTGCGAAGGGAATGTGGGATGCACAAGAGGCCAGAACTGGAAGAAACGCTGTATTCTCAGAGCGCTGTAGGGCTGGAGGAAGTTACAGAGATAGGGAGGAGCTGAACATGACGACGAAATTTATAAAATTGAGGTGTTGGTGACTGGGAGCCAATGTAGGTCAGGAACACATCTTACAAGAACATATCTTACAGTTGCACCTTAAGCTTTTCCTCGTAATAGGAATTCACACATGTGATTCAATTTGTGTGTGCCTCAACTGTGTGAATTAACAAATTTGCCGCAATGTTAATTATTTACACAAACATTTCAAAACAATTTAGTGATAACTATATGCCAATCTATTTCTGGCACAGACACGATGGGCCGTAAATTTCTATGATTCAATAGTGGATAAATGATACTTTGCCATCAGTGCCGTACTGTTTCTACAATAAGTTACTGCCAGCTGTAATGTAAGATAGCCAGTGGTAAGATGGGTGAAATTTAGTAATTATTTAACTGCTAAAGGGCCATTTAACATTTGTTTACATATATGGTTTACGGTAAGTGCATAATGAAAGTGTGGAAAATAGCCTCTAAACTGAGTTGTAGGAATGAATTCCGATCTTTCATGAACTATAAACGTTGTCCAACAAAATATAACAAGCACAATTGTGACCATTCCAGTAAAGTACTGTACAGTTGAGTTGTGTGCTTTGCAACAACTGGCTTAACTGAGTATGTCCTAGAGTAGCAGTGGGACTGCGGAATGTAATACTGCCTAGAAGATCTCAAAAAGGCAATTAAAGACAGACAATAATTAAAGAGGGATGCCAAGGGTTGAAACATTGCCTGCTGCTCAGTGGGGAGAGGCAATCGTTTTTTTAACATAATGAGAGGTGAACCCCACATCTACTGAGGGCTGGGTGAGTTACATTGACATATATTGTTCATTATTATAAATACAAGCAACACGTAGTGTAGACAGCCTTGGGCTGATCGTCCATATCTCTTTGTGTAGTATTTTGTGATACACATAAAATGTTCTTTGTCCTCTTGTGTCCGTGTTCCTAAAGTACAGGAAATAGAGTTAAAAAATCTCAGTTTAAAAACACCCGCAGCAGATGGTAAACCCACGTATTCAAAATATGTACATTCATATTTTCACGTGTGGTTCATCTGCATCTTACAAAGCGCCTCAGTTTCTGGATGAAGAATCGCCTCTTCTAGCATCTGAAGAGCAAAAAGGACGGGAGGGAATCTGACCGCATCAGAGAACTAACATCCAGTGGACAGAGCATAACCAGGGAGACATGCAGGGAAGACGGCACCTCGAGTCCAGGATTCTTCACACAGCCACCTCGCTAAAGTTAAAGCACTTGAAGAGACATATCAGCAACAAAAGTTCTCGCTACAACCCACAGACAGAGATAACAGGAAGTACCGTGAGTGCTCAGCATTACGCAATGTGTGATATATATAAATATGCAGGCACACACCCACACGCACACATGCACAGACATGCACACACACACACACACACACACATACACACACATATAAAGGACATTAGTGAACCAGTTGTGTTTTTACAACAATCCAACAGCTTCATGGTCACTTTTACCAGCTTTTTATTTCCAGATTTTTAAAACTGAATTCAAATTCTCAAACTGCCATTCTCAACTGGGATTTAAAGTCACATTCTCTGGATTAGTCCAGGCCTCTGCATTACCAGTCCAGTAACATAACCACTACGCCAATGTGCCCGGTTTTACTTGCACCTGAGAGGATCAGTTTAACATCTCATCCAAAAGATGGTATCTCCGACAGTGCAGCGCTCCCTCAGTACCGCACTGAAGTGATCATGTCAAAAAGTAAAGAAACTGAGGGCAATTCCACTTTAAATACAAACTGGAATGTGATTTTTGTCTTTCCATCTGCCCATGGGACAATGAGCAAATGCACGGGATGAAAACATTCATGTGAACAAGCAAGGAATGAACCCAGCGTGTTGTCAACGAACCGCTGTGTCAGATCTGGAATGCACATTTTAACAGGGAGCTGACATCTATATCTGGGTTTACTTTTTTCCCCTCAAATTCAATAAATCATTACTATAATCAATAGGATATTCAATTACCAAAATAGTCCATTGAAACAACCCTTTAAAAAAATAGGAATATGTAACAGGATGCACAGTTGGCAGACATGCTATTCATTTCTCACTGTGAAGTGCAGTTATGAGTCAAGGATGATCTGCATCTCGTGTTGTCTGCTCGTGCACGGGGATCAATGAGCGGTTGATTCTGAATTTGTGAAACTGACCAGAAACAGACATGGTAGAACTCTGGTAGCTGGAATATTTTGGTACAGCACATCCTGGTGAAAGGCTCTAAGTTACATGATGAAATAATAGCAGTAACATGACGCGAGTTTAATTTTTAAACTAATCTTTGTAATAGTGACAAATCCACAGGCTTGTTGCTGAGTGCTCTCGTTAACGGAACAGTCAGGACAGGCCTGTGATCTGCGGATTTTGATCTTTACTCTCATACCGTGAACAGGGCGGTAGAGAGACAAAAATAAGGCTACCAAAAAAAAGCCGACTTATTGCCGCAAATCCGCCCGTTCCGATTTTCGGGCGGAGCTCAATTTAGGTGGCCAGTGTTCCTGCCAGAAACAGGGATGGGCCTAATTAATATATTGAAATAGGAGTCAGATGATGCAGTTATGACCCTAACACGATTTTCATGTCAATCAGCGCTGCATCCGCTACTTCCTCAACCCGCCTGCAAATTACGTGCGGCACAGGTCGGGAGGCAGCCATTTTAGCACTACTGAAAGGGATCCTCACCTGCTCTTATTTAAAATGCTACAAAGGTTTGGGAATCATTTTACTGGTAGTTTGTAGAGGTTTTTGGCAAGTTACTCATTTTAAAGTGCTGCAGTGGCAGGACAACCTTCTGAAATCTCATGGGACCACTGGCAAAATGGAAATCCTTCTAGCAATCCCATTCCACTAGAGGAAGAGGAGCAGCAACTGTAGGGGGGGGGGGGGGGGGCAGCCAGGGGCTGTGCTTGCAGGAGTCCTTACCCTCCCAACAGAGTTTATAGGCCAAGTATAATGTACCTGCAGTTCTATGAGGAGTCTTGCATAAGGAGGCTGTCGCAGCATTGTGTCATCTCTTGCACCAAGACCTGCAACCAACTGGCACAGTTAGCACAGCACTGCCTGTTGCGGTCAAGGTCACTGTAGCCCTGAACTTCTTTGCCTCCAGCTCCTTCCAGACTGCCACAGGGGAGATCAACAACATCGGTCAATCTGCAGCTCATGCTTGTATTAAGCAGGTGACTGATGCCATGCATTTCCATCACTTTCCCCATGGACAACTGGAGAGAGCAGGATAGATATCTGGGGTTCGTGCAGACTGCAGGCTTCCCCCACGTCCGGGGCCTCGTTGACTGCACTCATGCTGTCCTGCAGGCTCCTTCAGACAATCCTGCTGCTTTCATGAATTGCAAGGGATTCCATTCCATTAATGTCCAACCGGTCTGTGATGGCCAGCAGTGAATTGTGCAGGTTTGTTCCGCTTTCCTGGTAGATGCCATGGTGCATTTATACTGTGGCAATCCTCCATCCCACCACCCACTGCCCCCACTCTTTGGCCAGAATTCTGCCGGTCCTCAGAGTGCGGGATTGGAGGCGGGACCGCTGTCAAAATCACAAAGATTGACAGTGGGTAGGAAACCTGCTGTCAACCCACCTCCAATCAATCTTCCCAAGTGTCAGGGTCCCCAATTTGCGCATGGACCCGACACCTAGCGGCGGGAAGAGGATTATAGCCACTTACCTGGCTGTTAACAGGTACTTGATACTTGCTAACAGGCTCTTTTTCAATTTTGCCGTTCTGCCTCGGGTTCCCCGAAGTCCGGACACCACGCCAGGTAAGTGTGGCATGTTGTGAGTCTGCTGTAATGTTTCTGCATTGATGACAGCTGCAGAAGTGATGTGAAGGATCCAATGGTGCACTGGTGAGTTTCAGAGGTAAGAAAATGTTGGGAAAATCATTTTTAATGCAGTTACACTTTTCTGTAGGTAAAAGGTTTTGAATTTGCTGTCTAGACCCACCTCATTGGGAGAACCTCTCTCACCAGTGACAGATCACTTCTGTAACCTCACCTGCAGCTGCCATCTGTTCTAGCCTATGGAGGGAGTCATTGGAGAGCCTGGGTGCAAGATCTCACCTGTGTACAGTGATTGTCAGTGTTTATAGCACCTCAATGCTGTCAAACACTGAGAAATGAGCTGTCAAAGAAAAATTGTGCGTGGTCCCTTTAAGAAAACTGGCAGATGACGCATCATCAAATGTCGTCATCTGACCGGCTTCCTCTTAATTGGCCGGCAAGCCCGCAGGGTGGGCTTAACAAGGCCAATGGATGCAAAATCACGTCCATTGGCCAGATGCAGTTGGGGGCGGGCTGGAACCCGGAAACCAGCTGACCCTGCTCCCAAGCCGCATCCATTGGCAAAATCGCGGTCTTTGCCTCTGCACAGCAGGTGAAAGGTTGGATGTTGGAGGATAAAGGCTGTCCCCTGCACACTTGACTCATAACTCCTCTCAGGAAGTCATGCTCTGCAGCTGAAATGTGCCACTATCAGATCGACAGGTCAACTAGAGCCCTCATCAAGTGGAGCATAGGTTCTTTAAGAAATGACTCCGCTGCCTGGACCGGTCTGGTGGCTTCCTGCAATACAGCCCAGAAAGAGTGTCCTGTATTATAGTGGTTTGCTATATGCTGCATAACTCTGCTCTGCAACAGGGGCAACCCATGGAGCCACAATTGGAGGAGGACCTTCAGCAAGAGGAGGGAGAGGACACTGATGAGATAGAGGATGGTGAAGAGGCAGGAGGGCTCCAACACCTGCCCTCAGAGCTCTTCGGCGGTAGCTTAATGAAGAGCACTTCAGCTAAACGATCCCTGCTCCCCTACATTAACAGTCATATCCAATATCTGTCCCAATTCTACCACTGCCAACAACTACATCTGCCCAAAAACCAACATGTCACTTGACATTGCAGAGTCACCAGCTACTATAGGAACACTCTGCACTTAACGATTTCAAAAAACTTTATTATTTTACTGGCTTACACAAATTCTTATACTCATTATCACCCTGGTGTGAGGCCCTAGGACTGCCTTAAGTGTTCTCTTACCTACTGTAGTCCTGCTATGAGATGCTCCCAGTGGTTTCAGCATGGGAGGAGGGAGGCCGCCGTGGCTCTGTCAAGGGCTCTTGACATGCTCTTGGAGATTCGGGCTGAGAGGGTCTAGCTGCAGAATGCAGAAACTTGGTGGCACCACTTGCTGGGACAAACTAACCCAGCTGGCTTTCTGGCACCAGGCTGGGCATTGGTTGAATGGATGGTGATGGTGCAGACATGCATCTGTCATCCAGAGATTGGCCAACAGTGCATTCCAGATCATAACACATTGCGTAAAAAAAATTATCCTCATATCCCTTCTGGGTCTTTTGCCAATTACCTTACATGTGGTTACCGAACCTCCTGCCAGTGGAAACAGTTTTTCCCTATTTACTCTATCAAAACCCTTCATCATTTTGAACACATCTATTGAATTTTCCCTTAACCTTCTTTGCTCTAAGAAGAACAATCCCATATTCTCTAGTCTCCTCACATAGCTGGTCCCTCAGCCCTGTGCTTCTTGATGGGTCCAAAAATGTGTGGGTTAGGTTGATTTGGCTATGATAAATTGACCCTTAGTGTTAGGGGGGGATTAAATATGTGGGGATAGGATGGGATATGTTAGGGGGAATTAAATACGTGGGGTTACGGGGGTCGGGTGGGATATGTGTACTGTGGGGATTAAAGCAGGGACAGGGTACTGGATTTGGATGATCAGCCATGATCGTATTGAATGGTGGAGCAGGCTCGACGGGCCGAATGGCCTACTCCTGCTCCTAGATTCTATGTTTCTATGATGGACCTCCCCTCCAAATATTGGCACGCTTCCAGAGACCCACGCGTGGAATTTCTGCGGGGTGGGGGGGGGCGGGGGGAGGGGGTCCCCTGATCTCCTGCTGTAACTTCGGTGGAAACCCTGAAGAAAAAGCCGTTCTTGCCATTTCTCAAAAAATGCAGCTGAAGTTACGGCAGAGGCATCTCCCCTTAAATCTGTGTCCTCTGGTTACTGCTCTCCTGCCAGTGGAGACAGTATCTTCTTATTTACTCTATCAAAACGTTTCATAATTTTGAACACAGCTATTAAATCTCCTCATAACCCTCTCTGCTCTAAGGAGAACAAACCCAGCTTCTCTAGTCCATCACCTCTGGTACCATTCTAGTAAATCGCCTCTGCACGCTCTTCAAGGTAGATGGAAGATTAAATTGAGCAATAGGTGGAGGTGGGAATACAGAGTAAAAATGCATTATAAAGATGAAGACGGTGGCTCACAAACTACTTGACCCTGAAACTTCGTTGCTCTGCCAAGACAGCGCGAGAGGATTAGTTTGGAGAGCAGTGCTTCAGTGAATTACTCAACTTGTTCTCGGACTAATTACCCGTGTACCTCTGGGTGTATCTTTGAACAGATAATTTCCCCTAAAATACAGTTGTGAAGTTGCAACAGTGAAACAACCTGTAATTACATGTTAGCTGAGTAATTTGCTGCTATTGTTCATTTATATATGGGCATTGGTTATGCAATGAATGTCTTTTCTGCAAACCATATCAGCAGAATGCTATTTGTAGTTACAAAGAGGTAAGGTTGCAGGCTTTGCAATTATACTGTGATAATTATATGGCTATGACTTTAATTTGAATTACAACAAAATCTGATTCCTTTGTGCTTGCAAAATAATAATTTATGATTCAGGCTGGTTGAATGTGAAACATATTTTGCTGGCTGCATACATTTTGAATGGCAGATATTCCAAGTCATGGCCCAGGATGATCAAAAACTTGGAATAAAGGATCAAAAGACATTTGCCACAGACTTTACAAGGGGCCTTGGTGATTTTTTTTTTTAACCTTCCATTTTTCTCATCCCTTCAAGTTATTTTCTCCCTGCTTTAAGCACCAACATACCATCCCCTGGGGGAAATTACCTGCTCTCAGGTCTACGACAATGACATTTTTAAGATGCAGTTCAGATTTGCACCACGTTGCAATTTGGCTCATTGTTTGACTATTCTCACTGATGGTTCTGTATTATTGTTTTATCATTAATTTCTTCTGCTTCCACCATCTTCATTGGCTCCTCCTTACTCATACAGGATGATTCTCCAGTTGACACCTTGAGACCCTTTCTTTCAAGAGTGAAGAGGGCCGGAGTGATTGACAGTTGCTTGCGTGAGGTGCCAGCTTCCTGTTCAATCTCTCTTGTCGGAGACATCATCTAGGGAGGCTCCTCCACAAGAAGAAAAGGAACATGTGTTAGCATAGCATATGCAGGAAATGGCTCTGTGCACAGTGGCAAGGCCAATAAAATGACATGGTTAGCTGAGAAAGTTACTGAATGATTGAGCTTGAAGACCAAGCAAGAAGATTTTGAAGAGAAGACATAGTTCGTTGAGATGGCAGAAGGCCATTAAACTCTTGCCTACAGCCTCAAAGGCCTCTACTGTGACAATTTGTAATGGCACCAGGATCATGGCATACATCAATGCTTTCGCAGTGGTGTAGAGGGGAGCTGACCTCACCAGGTTTGGTGAGATGAACTAATTAACATAAGGAAATAAAGAGTGCAGCAGCACTAAAGGGGCTGCTGTTCCTATTGTAGCGCGCAGTTCTCTCTGGATGCTGCAAAGAAGATGAAGTGTCACAAAGGACCAAGTGCTAAAACTACTTCATTATCGTTGTATCATGCAACTACCAGGATGGTAGGAGATGAACTAGATGGACCTTGGTCTTTTTTCGTCTAGCAATTCCTATGTTCCTACGTAACTACTCCCCTTCGATCAGGAAAAGGTGGTGCTACTTGAGGAACTGCATCAGAGGAAGGATTTCATTTTTGAGGCAGATGGAAACTCTCCTCTTAGGGCCAACATGCAGCCAGCATGGCAGGCGATTGCCCACAGAATGTCCCACATCCATAGATCTAGGAATAGCTGAGGAAGTAGTTTTCTGGCCTGAGGGAGAGAGCCATAGTATGGTTGCCTATAGTGTGCCAACTCAAATCAAATGAATGCCTGCTTGCCCAAAGTGGCAGCCTTGGCTCAGTGGTAGCACTTTCATTTCTTTGTTGTATGCATGCAACAAGCACTATGCCCCCAACAGGGTGTGCCATCAGCAATGCATTTTGGACTCACTTGGTATTGGTGCTGGCGAAGCTTGTTAAAGAAAATATCTTTAAATTGGACTCATAGAGGCTGGGCTTATTTTGCTCAGTGCCTAGTCGGGCTTATGAAAGGAAACGTGTGTTTATATTTGATATCGATAAGCATACCCTGAGAACAGGCCTCATTTGATATCAGCCCTGGTCCAGCAACCTCTCCTTACACAGATGAACACTTCTCGTCTGAAACGGTTGATAAATTAATCCATTTCCGTATATTTGGACCTTTTCACTATAAACTGAGGACAATCTGGTAAAAAGCATCCATTCTATTGCACATGTCCTCTAGCTGCTTGTTAAATGCTGTATCTCTCCTTTTTCTTTCCAAATGCACAAAACAAATTGATTGTATTTTAGTTTTTAAACATATTAATTAAAATAAAATTACTTCTGACAGAAAAGGACAGTGCTTGGCACCGCGATAACATTGTGTGATTGACAAATGAAGGGGCTGTCAGCAACTCCTTTTAATTCTTGAGAGAAAGCTCATCAAACATCTGACAAAATGCAGGTTTGAGACATGCATTATTAAACCATTTTGACTGCTGTAAAGAGATTATACCTCCTGTCATGAAGACACTCGAGCAACAACTGAATAGGTTGTCAACTTACCATCTATATTAGGGCAACAAAAGTAAAATGAAAAAAAAACACTTCTCAAAATGCAGGTTAAAGTAGTTGTCGTTTGTCGCTGTTGATGTCTTCAGCATGGTTTCTGGTAAACTGTATTTCTGCATTTCAAAATGCTGCACGTATGTGTGTGCACATGCGACGTGTGTGTGCATGTAAGCGTGCACACAGGTGTGTGCGAGCATGTGTTGCATGTGCGGGTTATCGAATTATTGGGCCATTGGCCAGGAATTTCCTTGCCGCTGCTGACGTTCCGCCACCACAACTTCAACAGAAGTGCGGCGGAAACCCTGCTTTGCGCACATAAATGGGGTTTTTCCTCGCACTTCCGGGGCCCGACCTGGCACTTGAACGAAGTAGAGTTAGACTCCCTGGAGAAGGTAATCTCCCATCACTTTGGAGTCGGTTCAAGCCTCGGTGCCTGATTTACATTCCATGTTTAGTGGCACAGTAAATAGTGTAGATGGGAGCAGAAAGTTGCAACAGTTCATTGATAGATTAAGTGAGTGGGAAAAACTGTTACAAATGGAGTTCAGTGTGGGAAAGTGTGAGACCATCCACTTTGGACATAAGAAAGATAGATCAAAGTATTTTCTAAATGGCGACAAGCTAGGAACTGTGGAGGAGCAACGATTTAGGGGTCCATGTACAGAAATCACTAAAAGCTAGTGGACAGGTACAAAAAATAATTTGAAAGGCTAATGGAATGTTGGCCTTTATCTCAAGGGGTCTGGATTGCAGTGGGGTGGACGTTAGGTTACAGCTGTACAGAGCTCTGGTTAGACCCGATCTGGAGTACAGAGTTCAGTTCTGGGCACCGCACCTCAGGAAGGATATATTGGCCTTGGAGGGGGTGCAGCGCAGATTCTTCAGATAAAAGGGTTAAATTATGAGGACAGGTTGCATAGACTAGGCTTGTATTCCCTTGAATATAGAAGATTAAGGGATGATCTAATTGAGGTGTTTAAGATGATTAAAGGAATTGATAGAGTAGATAGAAAACTATTTCCTCTGGTGAGGGACTCCAAAACAAGGTGACATAACCATAAATTAGAGCTAGGTTGTTCAAGGGTGATGTCAGAAAGCACTTCTTTATACAAAGGGTAGTGGAAATCTGGAACTCTCTCCCCCAAAAAGCTGGGTCAATTGAAAATTTCAAAACTGGGATTGATAGATTTTTCTAAGGCAAGGCGATTAAGTGATATAGAATCCAGGTGGGTAGATGGTTAAGATACAGATCAGCAATGAACTAACTGAATAGCGGAATAGGCTTGAGGGGCTTATTGGCCTACTCCTGTTATTATTGTCCGAGTATTAATATGAAGTGGTTCTGTCTTCGCACTGTTGCTAAACTGGTGGCAGGAGAATGGCCCGTGGAATGCAGGTTTTCTGTGACAGAAATGTGACAGGATTCTGTCCCCTCAATAAAGCTCTACAAGTGCAAGTGTTGAACAGAGTTTGGAAATGCTTTGCTGAAAATGCAGGACAAAGGGTAAGTTTACATTTTTAGTAGGTAGGCCCAAGATATTGTGTAATTCCTGTTTAAATTAAGGTTCAAAAAAGTGTTAAGAAGGAAGATGTGAGAGGAATTTTAGGAAAGTAAACTATGACTAACGTCCAGGAATGCAGGGCTAATGGAGTCTGGCAGGGACACCTTTCTGGACGTAAAAAGATCCCATGGCCCTATTCGAAGAAGAGCAGGGGAGTTCACCCTTGTGCCCTGGTCAATATTTATCTCTCAACCAAAACCTAAAACAGATTATCTGGTCATTTAACTCATTGCTGTTTGTGGGACCAGCAAATTGGCTGCCACGTTTCCTACATGGCAACAGTGACTACACTTCAAAAAGTACTACATTGGCTGCAAAGTGCTTGGGATGTCCTGAGGTCGTGAAAGGCGCTATATAAATGCTTGTACTTTCTTTCTTTCTAGATGATGTAACTTGAGATGGAAACAGAAGGGGATAAAATAATTATTACTGAAACAATATCTCAGTTTTCTGATTGCTTTTTGTTCTGTTATCATGGAAATAACAATGGGGGAGAAATTTAATTCACAGCTATCTCTTTTGTGCCTGAAAAACGGGTGACCAGGAGTTGAAAATCGGAGGAGGGGGGGTCACCTCGAGCACCCCATTAACGTCCAAGGCCCGCCTGATGCCATATTCAGACGTGCCTGTAAATAGCGAGCAGACTGTCTTCCTGAAACAGGCTTAAGGCAGCTTTACTATGAAAATCGGGGTCTTAAGCCAGCTGTAGGACTCCTATGCAAAGCTTGAGTACAGATGGGTTCTGTGCAATCCCCAGCTAGTTGTACCAGGCCTAGAGAGTCATAGAGTCATAGAATTATACAGCACAGAAAGAGGCCCTTCGGCCCATCGTGTCCGCGCCGGCCATCAAGCCCTATCTATTCTAATCCCATTTTCCAGCACTTGGTCCGTAGCCTTGTATGCTATGGCGTTTCAAGTGTCCATCTAAATGCTTCTATAATGTTGTGAGGGTTCCTGCCTCTACCACCCTTTCAGGCAGTGAGTTCCAGATTCCAACCACCCTCTGGGTGAAAAAGTTTTTCCTCAAATCCCCTCTAAACCTCCTGCCCCTTACCTTGAAACTATGCCCCCTTGTTATTGACCCCTCTACTAAGGGGAAATGTTCCTTTCTATCTACCCTATCTATGCCCCTCATAATTTTGTACACCTCAATCAGGTCCCCCCTCAGCCTTCTCTGCTCTAAGGAAAACAACCCCAGCCTGTCCAGTCTCTCTTCATAGCTGAAACGCTCCAGCCCAGGTAACATCCTGGTGAATCTCCTCTGCACCCTCTCCAATGCAATCACATCCTTGCTATAGTGTGACGACCAGAACTGCACACAGTATTCCAGCTGTGGCCTAACTAGCGGTTTGTACAGCTCCATCATAACTTCCCTGCTCTTATATTCTATGCCTCAGCTAATGAAGGCAAGTATCCCATATGCCTTCTTAACCACTTTATCTACCTGTCCTGCTGCCTTCAGGGATCTATGTACATGCACACCAAGGTCCCTCTGATCCTCTGCCCTTCATATTGTCCTACCATTCATTGTGTATTCCCTTGCCTTGTTAGTCCTCCCAAAATGCATCACCTCACACTTTTCAGGGTTAAATTCCATTTGCCACTGTTCTGCCCATCTGACCAACCCGTCTATATCGTCCTGTAGCCTGAGGCTTCCCTCCTCGCTATTTACCACTCCACCAATTTTCATGTCATCTGCGAACTTACTGATCATACCTCCTACATTCATATCTAAATCATTAATGTACACTACAAACAGCAAGGGACCCAGCACCGATCCCTGCGGTACACCACTGGACACAGGCTTCCAGTCACAAAAACAACCTTCGACCATCACCCTCTGCCTCCTGCCACTAAGCCAATTTTGGATCCAATGTGCCAAATTGCCCTGGATCCCATGGGCTCTTACCTTCTTGACCAGTCTCCCATGTGGGACTTTGTCAAAAGCCTTACTGAAGTCCATGTAGACTACATCAACTGCACTACCCTGATTGAGAGACATTGAGAAAGACATTGAGAGACATTAAGAGATATTCAAGACAAGAATATCTTTTGAATTCTTGAATATCTCTTGAATTCTTGAATATCTCTTAATGTCTCTCAATCTCTCCTGCTTTCTATCCTATCACTGATCTTCCCTTTTGTTCTTTCATCCCCTCCCCCATTTCCCCGCCCCTAAACCTGCTTTAAAATCTATTCCATTTCCTGCTTTTTTCCAGTTCTGACGAAAGGTCTTCGACCTGAAACGTTAACTCTGTTTCTCTCTCCACGGATGCTGCCTGGCCTGCTGAGTTTTTCCAGCGTTTTCTGTTATTATTTCGGATTTCCAGCATCCGCAGTATTTTGCTATTGTATGGGAAGTGGAGTGGCTGTCAATCTCTTGTGAGCACAGAATATATAGAAAAGTATCATAGGAAAGGAGGTCTGCTTAGGGGTACTGCTCTTAAACCATTGAGAGAGTAGATTGTTCCTGGATCCCATGGGCTCTTACCTTCTTGACCAGTCTCCCATGTGGGACTTTGTCAAAAGCCTTACTGAAGTCCATGTAGACCACATCAACTGCACTACCCTCATCTACAAACCTAGTCACCCCCTCGAAAAATTCAATCAAATTGGTTAGACATGATCTCCCCCTGACAAAGCCATGCTGACTATCCTTGATTAATCTTTGCCTCTCCAAGTGGAGACTAATTCTGTCCCTCAGAATTTTTTCCAATAATTTCCCTACCACTGATGTTAGGCTCACTGGCCTTCCCTGGTTTATCCCTACTACCCTTCTTGAATAATGGTATTACATTAGCTGTCCTCCAATCCTCTGGTACCTCCCCTGTGGCCAGAGAGGTTCTGAAAATTTGTGTCAGAGCCCCTGCAATCTCCTCCCTTGCCTCACACAGCAGCCTGGGATACATCTCGTCTGGGCCTGGGGATTTATCCACTTGTAAGCCCGCTAAAACCGCTAGTACCTCCTCCCTCTCAATGCTAATTTGTTCAAGTATATTACAATCTCCCTGCATGATTTCTATGCCTACGTTATCCTTCTCCATAGTGAACACAGATGCAAAATATTTATTTAAAACCTCACCTACATCTACACACAGATTGCCACTTTGGTCCCTCATGGGCCCTACTCTTTCCCTGGTTATCCTCTTGCCCTAATATACTTATAAAACACCTTGGGATTTTCCTTTATTTTGCCCGCCAGTGTTATTTCATGCCCCCTCTTCGCTCTCCTAATTTCTTTTTTAAGTACCCCCCTGCACTTTCTATACTCCTCTAGGGCTTCCACTGTTTTTAGTCCTTTGTATCTGCCAAAAGCCTCCCTTTTTTTCCTAATCCATTCTTGCATATCCCTTGACATCCAGGGTTCCCTGGACTTGTTGGTCCCATCCTTGACCTTTACGGGAATATGTTGGCGCTGTACTCTCTCTATTTCCTTTCTGAATGACTCCCATTGCTCTGATGTTGATTTTCCTACAAGTAGCTGATCCAAGTCACTTTGGCCAGATCCTGCCTTATCATATTAAAATCGACCTTCCCCCAATTTAGAACCTTTATTTCCGGTCCATCTTTGTCCTTTTCCATGACTATCTTAAATCTCACCGAATTATGGTCACTGTCACCAAAATGCTCTCCTACTGACACTTCTACCACTTACCCGGCTGCATTCCCTAGAATTAGGTTCAGTACCGCCCCCTCTCTTGTAGGACTTTCTACATGCTGGCTCAAAAAGCTCTCCTGAATGCACTTTAAGAATTCCGCACCCTCTAAGCCTTTCACACTCTGACTATCCCAGTTAATATTGGGGAAGTTGAAATCTCCTACTATTATTACCCTATTATTTCTACACTTCTCTGAGATTTGCCTGCATATCTGTTCCTCTATCTCCCCCAGACTGTTTGAGGGCCTATAGTACACTCCCAGCAAAGTGCTTGCCCCCTTTTTGTTTTTAAGTTCTACCCATATGGCCTCATTAGAGGAATCTGCTAAGATATCATCCCTCCTTACTGCAGTAATTGACTCCTTGATTAATATTGCGACACCCCCTCCTCTTTTACACCCCCCTCTGTCTCGCCTGAAGATTCTATACCCCGGAATATTGAGCTGCCAGTCCTGCCCCTCCCTCAACTATGTCTCTGTGATAGCAACAATATCATACTCCCATGTGTTCATCAACACCTTCAATTCATCTGCCTTACTCGCAAGACTCCTTGCATTAAAATAAATGCCATCCAGCCTTGCCATTACATATTTGCTCTGCCTTCCAGACTGACTTGTTTTTTCCTCTATATTTGGCTGTGCATCACCCCCTACTATAGCTCCACTCTGTATCCCATCCCCCTGCCAAGTTAGTTTAAACCCCCCCCAACAGCACTAGCAAACCTCCCCACAAGGATATTGGTCCCGTTCTGGTTCAGGTGCAACCCGTCAGACTTGTACAGTTCCCACCTTCCCCAGAAACAGACCCAGTGATCCAGGAAACTGAAGCCCTCCCTCCTGCACCAACTCTTTAGCCACACATTCATCTGCTCTATCCTCCTATTTCTATACTCACTAGCACGTGGTACTGGGAGTAATCCAGAGATTACAACCTTTGAGGTCCTGCTTTTTAATCTGCTACCTAGCTCCCTAAATTCTTGTTGCAGGACCTCATCCCTCTTTCTACCTATGTCGTTGGTACCAATGTGAACCACGACCTCTGACTGTTCCTCCTCCCTCTTCAGAATGTCCTGCAGCCGTTCAGTGACATCCTTGACCCTGGCACCAGGGAGGCAACATACCATCCTGGAGTCACGTCTACGGCCGCAGAAACACCTGTCTGCACCCCTCACTATTGAGTCTCCTACCACTATTGCCCTTCCACACTTACTCCTCCCCCCTTGTGCAGCTGAGCCACCCACAGTGCCGTGAACTTGGCTCTGGCTGCACTCCCCAGAGGAACCGTCACTTTCACCATTTTCCAACACAGAAAAACGGTTGTTGAGTGAGATGCACTCTGGGGCTTTCCTGACTACCTGCCTGCCCCTCTTCTTCTGACTGGTGGTCTCCAATTCCCTCTCTGACTGCACTTTCTTAAGCTGCGAGGTGACCACATCTAAAAACGTGCTATCCATGTAACTCTCAGCCTCGCAGATACACCGCAGTGCCTCCAGCTGATGCTCGAGCTCCGAAAACCGGATCTCAAGTTGGCCAAACTGTTGGCACTTACTGCACATGTGGTCATCCTGACTGCAAGAAGCGTCTAGGAATTCCCACATGCTGCAGGCCGTGAAATGCACAGGACTGAGGTTCCCTGCTATACTTTTAATTAAAAAACTCTTACCTCAAATTTAAACTCTCGGATTCTCGCTCTCCCAAACTACCTTAACTATGAACCACCTTAAAAGAAATAAACTTAAAATTGAAGAAAAAAAAAAGCACTCACCCACTACTCACCAATCAGCTTCTTCCACTGCGCCAGCATCACTTTCTGTACTGTGACGTCACTCTCGAATTCTGCTCGACTGGGCCTGAAAATCACCGACCTTTATTTTCTCCCACAGCCGCTGCTCCCTCGCAGGTCCGCCGCTCCCGCTGCTGCTAACGCTCTGTTTACTCTCAGAATCTCCCGCTCTGTTTACTCACAGAATCGCCCGCTCTGTTTACTCACAGAATCTCCCGCTCTGTTTACTCACAGAATCTCCCGCTCTGTTTACTCACAGAATCTCCCGCTCTGTTTACTCACAGAATCTCCCGCTCTGTTTACTCACAGAATCTCCCGCTCTGTTTACTCTCAGAATCTCCCGCTCTGTTTACTCTCAGAATCTCCCGCTCTGTTTACTCTCAGAATCTCCCGCTCTGTTTACTCACAGAATCTCCCGCTCTTTATACTCACAGAATCTCCCGCTCTGTTTACTCACAGAATCTCCCGCTCTGTTTACTCACTGAATCTCCCGCTCTTTATACTCACAGAATCTCCCGCTCTGTTTACTCACAGAATCTCCCGCTCTGTTTACTCACAGAATCTCCCGCTCTGTTTACTCACAGAATCTCCCGCTCTGTTTACCCACAGAATCTCCCGCTCTGTTTACTCACAGAATCGCCCGTTCTGTTTACTCACAGAATCTCCCGCTCTGTTTACTCACAGAATCTCCCGCTCTTTATACTCACAGAATCTCCCGCTCTTTATACTCACAGAATCGCCCACACTGTTTACTCACAGAATCTCCCGCCCTGTTTACTCACAGAATTGCCCGCTCTGTTTACTCACAGAATCTCCCGCTCTTTATACTCACAGAATCTCCCGCTCTGTTTACTCATAGAATCGCCCGCTCTGTTTACTCACAGAATCTCCTACCCTGTTTACTCACAGAATCGCCCGCTCTGTTTACTCACAGAATCGCCCGCTGTTTACTCACAGAATCTCCCGCTCTGTTTACTCACAGAATCACCCGCTGTTTACTCACAGAATCTCCCGCCCTGTTTACTCACAGAATTGCCCGCTCTGTTTACTCATAGAATCTCCCGCTCTGTTTACTCACAGAATCTCCCGCTCTTTATACTCACAGAATCTCCCGCTCTGTTTACTCACAGAATCTCCCGCTGTTTACTCACAGAATCTCCCGCTCTTTATACTCACAGAATCTCCCGCTCTGTTTACTCACAGAATCTCCCGCTCTGTTTACTCACAGAATCTCCCGCTCTGTTTACTCACAGAATCTCCCGCTCTGTTTACTCACAGAATCTCCCGCTCTGTTTACTCACAGAATCTCCCGCTCTGTTTACTCACAGAATCTCCCGCTCTGTTTACTCACAGAATCTCCCGCTCTGTTTACTCACAGAATCTCCCGCTCTGTTTACTCAGAATCTCCCGCTCTGTTTACTCACTGAATCTCCCGCTCTGTTTACTCACAGAATCTCCCGCTCTGTTTACTCACAGAATCTCCCGCTCTGTTTACTCACAGAATCTCCCGCTCTGTTTACTCACAGAATCTCCCGCTCTGTTTACTCACAGAATCTCCCGCTCTGTTTACTCACAGAATCGCCCGTTCTGTTTACTCACAGAATCTCCCGCTCTGTTTACTCACAGAATCTCCCGCTCTTTATACTCACAGAATCTCCCGCTCTTTATACTCACAGAATCTCCCGCCCTGTTTACTCACAGAATCGCCCGCTCTGTTTACTCACAGAATCTCCCGCTCTTTATACTCACAGAATCTCCCGCTCTGTTTACTCACAGAATCGCCCGCTCTGTTTACTCACAGAATCTCCCGCCCTGTTTACTCACAGAATTGCCCGCTCTGTTTACTCATAGAATCGCCCGCTCTGTTTACTCACAGAATCGCCCGCTGTTTACTCACAGAATCTCCCGCTCTGTTTACTCACAGAATCGCCCGCTGTTTACTCACAGAATCTCCCGCCCTGTTTACTCACAGAATTGCCCGCTCTGTTTACTCATAGAATCGCCCGCTCTGTTTACTCACAGAATCTCCTGCCCTGTTTACTCACAGAATTGCCCGCTCCTTTTACTCATAGAATCGCCCGCTCTGTTTACCCACAGAATCTCCCGCTCTGTTTACTCACAGAATCTCCCGCCCTGTTTACTCACAGAATCTCCCGCTCTGTTTACTCAGTGAATCTCCCGCTCTGTTTACTCACAGAATCTCCCGCTCTGTTTACTCACAGAATCTCCCGCTCTGTTTACTCACAGAATCTCCCGCTCTGTTTACACAGAATCTCCCGCTCTGGTTACACAGAATCTCCCGCTCTGTTTACTCACAGAATCTCTCGCTCTGTTTACTCACAGAATCTCCCGCTCTGTTTACTCACAGAATCTCCCGCACTGTTTACTCACAGAATCTCCCGCACTGTTTACTCACAGAATCTCCCGCTCTGTTTACACAGAATCTCCCGCTCTGTTTACACAGAATCTCCCGCTCTGTTTACACAGAATCTCCCGCTCTGTTTACTCACAGAATCTCCCGCTCTGTTTACTCTCAGAATCTCCCGCTCTGTTTACTCACAGAATCTCCCGCTCTGTTTACTCACAGAATCTCCCGCCCTGTTTACACAGAATCTCCCGCTCTGTTTACTCACAGAATCGCCCGCTGTTTACTCACAGAATCGCCCGCTCTGTTTACTCACAGAATCTCCCGCTCTGTTTACTCACAGAATCTCCCGCTCTGTTTACTCACAGAATCTCCCGCTCTTTATACTCACAGAATCTCCCGCTCTGTTTACTCACAGAATCGCCCGCTCTGTTTACTCATAGAATCGCCCGCTCTGTTTACTCACAGAATCTCCCGCTCTGTTTACTCACAGAATCTCCCGCTCTGTTTACTCACAGAATCTCCCGCTCTGTTTACTCACAGAATCTCCCGCTCTTTATACTCACAGAATCTCCCGCTCTGTTTACTCACAGAATCTCCCGCTGTTTACTCACAGAATCTCCCGCTCTTTATACTCACAGAATCTCCCGCTCTGTTTACTCACAGAATCTCCCGCTCTGTTTACTCACAGAATCGCCCGCTCTTTATACTCACAGAATCTCCCGCTCTGTTTACTCACAGAATCTCCCGCTCTGTTTACTCACAGAATCTCCCGCTCTTTATACTCACAGAATCTCCCGCTCTGTTTACTCACAGAATCTCCCGCTCTTTATACTCACAGAATCTCCCGCTCTGTTTACTCACAGAATCGCCCGCTGTTTACTCACAGAATCGCCCGCTCTGTTTACTCACAGAATCTCCCGCTCTGTTTACTCACAGAATCTCCCGCTCTGTTTACTCACTGAATCTCCCGCTCTGTTTACTCACAGAATCTCCCGCTGTTTACTCACAGAATCTCCCGCTCTGTTTACTCACAGAATCTCCCGCTCTGTTTACTCACAGGATCTCCCGCTCTTTATACTCACAGAATCTCCCGCTCTGTTTACTCACAGAATCTCCCGCTATTTACTCACAGAATCTCCTGCTCTTTATACTCACAGAATCTCCCGCTCTGTTTACTCACAGAATCTCCCGCTGTTTACTCACAGAATCTCCCGCTCTGTTTACTCACAGAATCTCCCGTCCTGTTTACTCACAGAATCTCCCGCTCTTTATACTCACAGAATCTCCCGCTCTGTTTACTCACAGAATCTCCCGCCCTGTTTACTCACAGAATCGCCCGCTGTTTACTCACAGAATCGCCCGCTGTTTACTCACAGAATCTCCCGCTCTGTTTACTCACAGAATCGCCCACTGTTTACTCACAGAATCTCCCGCTCTGTTTACTCACAGAATCTCCCGCTCTGTTTACTCACAGAATCTCCCGCTCTGTTTACTCACAGAATCTCCCGCTATTTACTCACAGAATCTCCTGCTCTTTATACTCACAGAATCTCCCGCTCTGTTTACTCACAGAATCTCCCGCTGTTTACTCACAGAATCTCCCGCTCTGTTTACTCACAGAATCTCCCGTCCTGTTTACTCACAGAATCTCCCGCTCTTTATACTCACAGAATCTCCCGCTCTGTTTACTCACAGAATCTCCCGCCCTGTTTACTCACAGAATCGCCCGCTGTTTACTCACAGAATCGCCCGCTGTTTACTCACAGAATCTCCCGCTCTGTTTACTCACAGAATCGCCCACTGTTTACTCACAGAATCTTCCGCTCTGTTTACTCACAGAATCTCCCGCTCTGTTTACTCACAGAATCTCCCGCTCTGTTTACTCACAGAATCTCCCGCCCTGTTTACTCACAGAATCTCCCGCTCTTTATACTCACAGAATCTCCCACTCTTTATACTCACAGAATCTCCCGCTCTGTTTACTCACAGAATCGCCCGCTCTGTTTACTCACAGAATCGCCCGCTCTGTTTACTCACAGAATCTCACGCTCTGTTTACTCACAGAATCTCCCGCTCTGTTTACTCACAGAATCTCCCACTCTGTTTACTCACAGAATCGCCCGCTCTGTTTACTCACAGAATCGCCCACTCTAACAGGGAGGCCTAACCTTAAAGGGACTGATGGAGGCCGAGCAAAAGGTCACAAAACTTTTTCAGGAGTGCTGCTCCCGGCATCACAAAAATACTGCGCGATGCTGCCGGCCCAGGCTCCCCTCTCCCCACCTCAGCTTCAGATTCCCCACGATCTATCTGTGAGCAGGCGTGGCTGGAGAGCTACGGCAGGATGCTCGTTTGACACCTGCAGCTCTCCGATTCCACGCTAATGAGGCCGGAAGCTGAATTCAGCTCAGGCCTCAGGACTGGCCGGTGGAGCAATCGCTCTGCCAACTGCCTGCCCATTTTGGGCGCAAGTCGAATTTCTACCCCAGTGGGATTTGTTTGCCCCACCGTAGATAGAACGTACTGGCTACTACCCCTGGGAACAGGAACCACTTCTTCATTTCTTCATTTAATAAGAAAGAAAACATTATGATGACAGTTGAAACATGAAAAGATGCCATAAAAACTAAAAAACTGAGAATGTGCTTCACACCCAGGTGGAATCTGCGGTGGAGCCCATTAAGCACATCTGATTTTCATTCTTCTGCTAAGGAAACATTGTCATGTACCGTCCAGCAGGAAAGATCTACTTTACGACTGACAGGCATGTATATTGCAATTACCATCTGTCCCCATCAGTGAGGATTGAGAGTCTGATTCACGCTGCAAAGCAACCAATTGCTTCATCCACCGCCATGAGAAGCTGCCGTAAACTGTTACATCGGCTATCAACTTCTGCTAATGTTTCAGTCCCACAGCAATAATGCTAAATTAACTAAATCCACTTTGATTAAAAACCAAAAGGACGGTCTGTAATTAGTCAGTGTTGACACATAATGTTGGGCTTGCTTGTCTGCAATGCTGAATAAAACAAGTGATATATGTAAAGAATGAGGAATTATTCTAGTCTAATTCTGAGAACGTTAGGTTGCTTTTCTGTTAGTACAATGAAATCTACCTCTCTGCCTCCCTTTCAGATGGGCTCTGCCCTCCCTCCTAATTTTCTCCACTGTTCTACTGAGGGTGTTGACTAATGTAAGGGTCCATTGTTGGCAGCTCCCTTCTGGTGCCTCACTTAAATATGAAGCTGAACAGAGAATGCTAACAGGCTATTGAACAGCGGGGGTGGTGGGGAGGGGGGGAAAGGAGGTGCAGCGGGGGGAGGAGGGTGAAGACAATCACAGCTGCACCCACCAACTTCCAGGTGCATGCACTTTCCAGCAGGGTTTGCTGGTTCGCAATCAGGAACAGAAATTCTGGCTGATTCTATCTCTTTGGAAGCACCGAGGCCAAACTTACCTCACTGGCCCCTCCCTCCCTTACGACATGGAAACGTCATCAGCAGCAAGTCATGGCAACACCATCACCTCCAAGGTTCCCCTTCAAGTTGCACACCATCCTGACTTGATGTGTATCATTGTTTCTTCATTGTTGCTGGGTCAATATTCTGGAATTCCCTACCTGACACCATCATGAGGAGCACCTTCACTATAAGGACTGCAGAAGTTCCAGGAGAAGGCCCACCAACACCTTCTGAAGGCAACCAGAGATGGGCAATGAATACAACCTAGGAACCGGCACCTACATTGAGAGAACAAATGAAAATTACAAATTAAAAACAATTGCAGCTCTTCCATCAAGGGAAGTGAGAGATAGTAAAAAAAACTAAAAGAAAGAGCTTATACGAATGCAAAGAACAGTAGAGATCCCACAAACTGGGAGAGATATAAAGAACAAAGGGATACAAAGAAAGTGGTAAGAGCCACAAAAAAGTGAATACGAGAAAAAGCTTGCGAGGGATATCAAGGAGAACACTGAAGGTTTTTTACAAATATGTTAAGAGAAAGAGGGTGGCGAAGAATAATGTGGGCCCCTAAATGACAGACGCAGGTGATTTTGTAATTAGAAATCAGGAAATGGCAGACTTACTAAATAGCTACTTTGCATTGGTCTTCACAGTAGATGATGAGGATAAAATACCAGAGATACAAGGAAAACTAAAAAATAAATCAAGAGGAAGAACTAACTAGATTGAATATAAGTAAAAACATGGTGATGGAAAAACTAATGTTATTAAAAAAAACTAATCTTCAGGACTCGATGGTTTCTACCCCAGGGTATTAAAAGAAGTAAGTGAGGAAATTTTTGATGCTTTAGCCATGATCTTCCAAAACTCTCTCGATTCAGGAATTGTCCCCTTGGATTGGAAAATTGCCAATGTCACTCCATTATTTAAGAAGGGTAAGAGAGATAACCTAGGAAATTATAGGCCTATTAGTCTAACGTTTGTTGTGGGGAAGTTATTAGAATCTGTTATTAGGGACAGAGTGACTGAGCACTTGGAAAAACATGAACTGATCAGAGAGTCAGCATGATTTGTAAAGGGTAAGTCATGTCTAACGAGCCTAGTTGATTTTTTTGAGGAGGTAAATAATGTGGTAGATAAGGGAGTCCAGAAGATATTTCACAAAATTCCACATAAGAGATGGTTAATGTCGTAAGAATGAGCCTTACGCGTGGTGAACTTAAAGTAAGCTTTAATCAACTAAAAAGGTGCTACATACAAAAGAGGTCTTACTCTATGCCTCTCCAG
This sequence comes from Squalus acanthias, assembly GCA_030390025.1. NCBI lineage: Eukaryota > Metazoa > Chordata > Chondrichthyes > Squaliformes > Squalidae > Squalus > Squalus acanthias. Next base: position 141,998,099 of record CM059425.1, on the reverse strand, counting down.
GATCCAACTGATCAGCCCAGTATTTATCCTGGACTAATCACAGGAAGTGATGTAATAAAGTTCGAGTCACAGGAAGCTGTATTGTGTTACCACATTCTCCCCCCCCAAAAGATTAGGAGGCCGGGATGAAGTTCGAGTCACAGGAAGCTGTATTGTGTTACCACATTCTCCCTCCATTTCGTAGCCGCTGGACGAGGGAGAGCCGCACCCGTTTGGGTTCTCGTAGCGGTAGAGGGCCCCTAGCCTGTTTACCCGCCGCGGGCCGTGGACCAGAGTCCGAGTGATCCAGCCCGCTCTGTGAGGGGTCAGGACGATCCTGACTGTGTACTGGTGCCCGAACGGGTGTCGGGCAGGGCTGTGGCAGATCCGTTTCCGAGCGTATGGTACGGGGTGGATCGTGGCTGCGCGTGCGAGCCCCGACGGGCTCATAGTCAGTCTGCCCCAAGTCGGCACGCTGGAGTGAGGTACCAGCCGGCGTCAGATCCAGATCATGATGAGAGGCACCTGGCGAGCCCAGAGATGTGCCCGGTACAATATCATCCCCTGGTGTCCCTCTATGTTTCGGCGGGCAGGGAGCCAGATCCCGCAATGACACGGTAGATTCCCGACCGTCAGGATACCGAATATAGGCGTAGGTAGGGTTGACGTCAGTGAGCTCAACCTCATCTACCAGGGGATCATTCTTAGACGCCCGAACATATCTTCGGAGTAGCACTGGTCCCGGTGCAGTCAGCCACGATGGGAGAGATATCCCATAGGATGAGCAACGCTGAAATCGGAAGAACCGTTCATGAGGCGTCGTATTTGTGGCGGTCGAAAGGAGGGACCGTGTGGAGTGTAATGCGTCTGGAAGTACTGCTTCCCATTGCTGGTTGGGTAGGCCCCGAGATCTCAAAGCCAGACGTACCGCATTCCAGATGATAGCGTTAAAACGCTCGACTTGCCCATTCCCGACCGGATGATAAGGCGTCGTTCTGCTGGCAGCAATACCCCGTTCCGAGAGATAGGCCTTGAGTTCTCCTGACATAAAAGAAGGGCCCCGATCCGAATGAACATAGGATGCCATGCCACAGAAAGCAAATACCTGCTCAAGGCAGCTGATAACCGTGGTCGTCAGCATATTGGGGCAGGGAAAGGCAAATGGAAAACGGGAATACTCATCGACCATGGTCAATAGATAAGTGTTGCAAGTTGAAGAGGGCAACGGCCCCTTAAAATCGATGCTAAGCCGTTGCATTGGCTGGGTCGCATGTATGAGTATACCACCCGAGGGGCGGAAAAACTGAGGTTTCAATTCCGCACAGACTCTGCAGTCCGAGCACATCTTCTATACATCCCCGGTAGAGAATGGGAGATTTCGGGACCGCACGAAGTGTAGCATGCGAGTAACGCCCGGATGACACAACCCATCATGGATGTCTACGAGCGTAGAGGGTGCCATGGCGGAGCAGAATGCTCGTGTGAGGGTATCCGGAGCCACATTCTCCTTGCCAGGTCGATAGTGGATGGTGTAACCAAAAGAGGCCAATTCCAGCCGCCAAAGCTGGATTTTATTATTTTTAATTTTGGTCCGTTTTCGATTATCGAGCATGAAGGCGACCGATCGCTGGTCCGTGATTAAGGTAAAGTGCTGGCGAGCTAGGAGATGAGTCCACTTCCGTACTGCCTCTATGATGGCTGTAGCTTCTTTCTCGACTGGAGGATAATGTAGCTCAGCCCCTTGAAAAGTCCTGGACAAAAATGCCACCGGACGACCTTCCTGATTCAGAGTGGCCGAGATCGCCACCTCCGAGGCATCACACTCAACAACAAAAGGAAGACTCTCATCGATGGAGTGAAGAGCCGCTTTCTCCAACTGTTTTTTCAGGAGGTTAAAGGCTGCAACAGCCGCTGTGTCTAGTGGGAATGTGCTGGCCTTCAGTAGAGGTTGGATTCGGTCCGAGAAGTTAGGAATCCATTTAGCATAGTATGCAAACAGGCCGAGGGCCCGGCGCAAGGAGGCCGGATTCTTAGGTGGCGGGAGTTCTTGGAGTGGGCGAAGCCTTTCAGGGTCAGGTTTAATGATGCCATTGCCCACACAATAGCCAAGGATGTTGATGGTTGGTTGTGACTCAATGGATTTAGCCGCATTCAATGTCAAATTACGGTGCTGGAGTGCATCCCAAAATCGTTGGAGATTGGCGTCATGTTCCCGCTGATTGCGACCTGCGACAGTAATATTGTCCAGATAAGGAAACGTATCCTTTAAGTCTTCCTGTTTGACCAGGTCATCCATTGCTCGCTGGAAGACAGCCACTCCATTAGTGACCCCAAAGGGGAGGCGACGAAATTGATACAGCCGTCCATTGGCTTCAAAGGCCGTATACTGCTTGTCTGAGACCTTCAAGGGTACCTGATGATAGGCACTTTTCAGATCATATGTTGAGAACACCGTGTACTCAGCCAGTTTATTAACCATATCATCGATGCGCGGCAATGGGTATGCGTCCAAGTCCGTATATTGATTGATGGTCTGTGAATAGTCAATGCACAGCCGTTTCTTGTGAGGTTGTAGAGGGTTCTTAACAATAACGACCTGGGCGCGCCATGGCGACGAACAAGGCTCGATGATATCCTCTGCTAAAAGCCGAGAAATCTCAGCCGCAATAAAAGACTGGTCTTCCTGACTGAAACGTCGTGACTTTGTTATAATCGGTTTGCATCGAGGAGGGATACTGGTAAACAGTGAGGGTTCATCCAGTGAAGCTGCTGACAATGCACAGAACGGTAATCGAGGTCGTATATTAGAAATAGTGAGTTCAGGTTTGGATCCGCCGAACTCAATGGTGAGCTTCTTATGCTGCTTTTGAAAATCTAGCCCTAAGATAAGATCACTACATAAGTCCTTGAGCACCGAAAGCCGGGTGGAGGGATACCTGTGACCATTAAGTGTTATTTCAACCATACAAAAGCCAGAAATTCTGGTATTAAGTGATGACTGAGCCATCACAATTGCCTGGTCCGATGGGAAAACATGTAGCTTTAACTCTGCAACAATCTGTTCCCTAATGAAACTATCAGTGCTACCTGAGTCAATTAAGGCATCTAAAGTATGTCCATTAATTGATGCTTTTGTAGCTGCATGGAATAGGTTCTGAGGACAAGCAGCTGTAATTGGTGTCGTTGCACAAAGAGTGGCTGAAACTCTAGGTGTGTTTCTTCGAGAGAAAACCCGAGAGGAAGCACGATAGATTTTAGCCGGAACATCTTGATAGGCCCTTACCGGGGCAGTTCGGTAGGACTTAGCTTGATAAGCCCTCGTAGAGGCTCTTGATAGGCAAACCTTTGCAAAATGACCCTTTTTGTTGCAATGACTGCAAAACGCATTGCGAGCAGGGCAGAATTTCCGAGGGTGAAACTCATCACCACAAAAGAAGCATTTCTTAGATTGCCAAGAGGCTGCCACAGTGGGGTCATCATCCTCTTCATCAGTGAAGTCATCAGATTGATCGTCAGGGATAAAGTCCTCCCTAATCGAGTTCACCTGTGGCCTCTTAAATTGCCTGACTGTAGTTAAGGCAGCAGACCGAGGTCTGGGCACTGTATAAAGGTCTGCATTTCTTTTTGCCAGATCTAGAGAGCAAGCCATGTCATAAGCTCTCTGAAGCTCAAGTGTCTTACTTTCCAGTAGACGCTGGCGTATAAATGGGGAGGCAAGCCCGCAGATGAAAGCATCACGGATCATTTCTTCACGGTACAGCTCAGCTGAGGCCGCCTGAAAGTTACAGTCCATACTAAGTCTGCGAAGCTCTTGGAGGAATTTATCAATGGATTCCTCCGGCCCTTGTTGGGCTGTAGCTAGTAGATGTCTGGCATAGACCTCATTCGGTGTCTTAGTATATAGTCTTTTAAGTGTCCGAATTGCCTCCTCGTAACTGCCCCATTCCTCGACATACTGAAATACATTCGGGGTGACACAGTTGATGAGTATCCGCAATTTTGAGTCATCATCAGCCTTGCAATATTCGAGAAAATTGTCAAACGTGCGATACCAGTGTTTCCACACCTTACCGGCTGCTGGGGTGTTTGGGTCCAAGTCAAGATGCGATGGTTTAAGGATGTTTTCCATGATGAGTGATTCCCTGGATCCTTAGTTCCGAGTTCGTCCAAAAAATTTGAGTGCGAAGTTTTTCAAAGTTGATTAAATTGTCGTAAGAATGAGCCTTACGCGTGGTGAACTTAAAGTAAGCTTTAATCAACTAAAAAGGTGCTACATACAAAAGAGGTCTTACTCTATGCCTCTCCAGGATCTAACTGATCAGCCCAGTATTTATCCTGGACTAATCACAGGAAGTGATGTAATAAAGTTCGAGTCACAGGAAGCTGTATTGTGTTACCACAGTTAACAAAAATGAGAGTGCATGGAAATGGAGGAGGTAAGGAGGTAAGAGACAGAGAGTAGGAATAATGGGTCTGTACTCAAATTGACAGGATGTGACTAGTGGTGTCCCCCAGGGATCTGTACTGGGGCCTCATCTTTTCACTATATTTATAAATGAAGGAATAGAGAGCTGTATATCTAAGGCTTCTGATAATGCTAAGTTAGGTGGCACAATAAATAGTGTGGATGGGAGCAGAAAGTTGCAACAGGTCATTGATAAAGTGAATGGGCAAAACTGTGGTAGATGGAGTTCAATGTGGGAAAGTGTGAGGTCATCCACTTTGCACCTAAGAGTATTTTCGAAATGGCGAGAAGCTAGGAACTGTGGGTGAGCAGAGAGATTTAGGGGTCCAAGTACAGAAATCTTTTAAGCTAGTGGACAGGTACCAAAAATAATTAAAAAGACTAATGGAATGTTAGCCTTTATCTCAAGAAGGCTGGAATACAAAGGGGTAGAAGTTATGTTACAGCTGTACAGACCTCTGGTTAGACCTGTAAGGTTTCCAAAATTTACAGATCCCCAAAACCTAAGGAAAAAGGACTTTGGAACTACCTCAGAGTGATAAAAATGCATTTGGACCTAACATAAGGAATTTAAGACCAAAACCCAAGTTTTGGCATTTTAAAAACATGTCTGGGCCTGTAAAGGGAGAAAAGGCTGTGAAGGAAGGTGGGTTCGACCTCTGTAAAAGCAGTTTTGGTTATTGCAGTTAATTGCACTGTCTGGGGAACCGGGATGACCCTACTCAAGCCCCAGCAGGCATTAACATTTTGACAATAGACCCTGGGAGAAGACAGTCCCACCCAAAATAACAGGCCCCATCAAACCGATTACAGGGCCCATCAGAAAACATGCATAATACAAATCACCCAGGACCATTCTATAGAAAAGACTGAGTCCAGCCTAGAAACCCAAAACACGAAACCAATCATCAGTGATCAGCCAAGGAGATCGACAGGATGCAAACCATCCCAAAACCCATTTGACACTTACAGAGCAGTTACTAGTAACAGGCCCGCCAAAATTCAGACAATGAACTGAGTAGATTTGGCGGGTAGATAAGGCCATGTTCAATGGGTGAGATTGAAGGCCTGTTAAAAACCCAGTTAACGTGCTAGTAAGTCGTTACCGATTTACGAGCCCGCCAAAACCAGACAATGAACTGAGTAGATTTGGCGGGTAGATAAGGCCACTTCAATTTAGTATAATTGAAGGCCCGTTAAGCAGTTCAAGGTCGAGCAGTCAGTCGCAACCGGTTGTCATCAGAAGAAGAAGAAACCAGGAAGAAGAAAACCCGAGCTGGAAGCGAGTCGGCATCGCTCCCCACTCAGACACACCTGAGTCCAGCTCGTGAAGATACCACCTCGACGGACCTCCAACAACGGTCCCAACACAGTCACCCGGAGCAACAAGCCAAGAAGACATCGACGGCTCCACAAGGTCGACCAACACACTAAACAAGGCCTAAAGCCATCGCGGAAACCAAAGGCCTCACGAAACCAACAACCACGCATTACCCCCAACTGACCGGGTAATAGCAGGCCACCGCGACCAACAAAGACCAACTCCAGGGAAGAAAACCCGAAGAACCGCAAAGTTTCCACACTACTCCTTATTTACCCCTGGGTAAGATTTCTACCAAAAGACTCTAAACCCTACTCCTAACCAAAGGAAATTGGGTACTCACCTGATAGATCCAAAACGCACCCTACCGCATCAGCGGACTCGCGAAGACTGACCAGAGACGCAGGTGAAGTCCTCTACCGCGTATGGGGTATGGCAGACACTAACCGCCATAAACAGCGAACCCCAAAACCGCGATTTAGCCCAACTGTCAAAGGATTGGTGAGCATTATCCCTGGTCCTTCAAAACCTAACTTAACTAGTAAAGTGGGGTTGGGAGGGTTGAAGTATTGTTCTACTGTCATTTCCCTCGCTTGTACCGAAGTGTTCCCCACCTTTAGAGTGTTAAGAGTGTTATTATTTGTGTCTTACCTTTTAATAAAGATTGAAGTTCTTTCATCAAATTCAGTTGTCTGCTGCACCTTTTTATCACAACCCCAAATAAGTCCAAGGTCTAGAACCAAGGGAGTGGGAGCGATTAGAACTGCTCAGAAGTCAGAGGTAAAGCTGACACAAACCACCACCCCCTACAGACCCCATCTGGAGTACGGAGTTCAGTTCTGGGCACCACACTTCAGGAAGGATAGATTGGCCTTGGAAGGGGTGCAGCGCAGATTCACCAGAATGATACCGGGGCTAAAAGGGTTAAATTATGAGGCTAGGTTGCATAGACTAATCTTGTATTCCCTTGACTATAGAAGATTAAGGGGTGATCTAATTAAAGTGTTTAAGATGATTAAAGAATTTGAAAGGTAGATAGAGAGAAACTATTTCCTCTGGTGGGAGAGTTTAGAACAAGGGGGCACCAGCTTAAAATTAGAGCTAGGCCGTTCAGCGGTGATGTCAGGAAACATTTCTTCACACAAAAGGTAGTGGAAATCTGGAATTCTCTCTCCTAAAAAGCTTTGAGGCTAGATAAATTGAAAATTTCAAAACTGAGATTGATAGGGGTAGAAATTAGGTCGCGCCCCATTTGGGGCTCAAATATCGTCTGGACGCAAATATTAGCGCCTGGCGCTAATTATCGGCACTGACAGGAAACTTCACTTTTACCGCCCCGGGAGGTGAGTGGAGCGCTAAAGCAGGCGCTGCACACCTGTCTTAAGGCGCAAAGGCCAAGGAGTGAGGCGCTAACTCAGCGCGCGAGCGCAGCGCAGCTGCTGCCAGTTAGCGAGGGAACACAGACACACTGGCGCCGGCCAGTTCTTAAAGCGGGGGGGGCCACTTGCTCCCCAGCCACACCCTGCTCATTGCAGCCTTGAATCTCAGCCTGGAGAGACCTGTGAATCCATTTTGCTGCCAAGCATGGAGAGGGTGAGAGAACGCGCTCATCGCTTCACCGAGCGGGCCTTGGATGCTCTGGTTGGCGCAGTGGAGCGCAGACGATGTATGCTGTTCCCTGAGAGTGGCAGGAGGCCTTTGCCACGCGAGTTCAGAAGAGTGTGGAGGGAGGTGGCTCAGAGCGTCTCCTCCAGGAGCATGGTGCCCAGGACCCATACTCAATGCCGCAAAAAGTTCAACGACCTCACTCGGGTCGTCAGGGTGAGTGGCTTTTTCTCAATACCTCTCCATCCCTCCATCTCAACCTCACTCTATGGCCAGAGGGTCTTAAAACCCCAATGCACAACACTCATCCAACACCTATGGCCCTTTCATCAAACACACACACACATTCCACACTTTGCATACAGTAAGGGCTATTCACCTATGGGAGGCACATCAGGCAAGACCATGGCTGTATATTGTAAGGGCTATTCACCTATGGGAGGCACATCAGGCAAGACCATGGCTGTATATTTACTCAGATGCTGTCCTTTTTCTTACAGGCCAAGCTGGCGCATAATCGGAGACAGCAGCAACGGACAGGTGGAGGGCGGCCTCAGCTGCAACCCCTCAGCGGTCTGGAGGAGCGCGTCCACAGGATTGTGGCAAGCCGGGTGATCGGTCCCGTCGCCACTGGAGACGCCGACCCCGTTGTGGACAGCAATGGTAAGGTCATCACCTTTTTGTCCTCTGTCCTTCCACTTGTCCCTCACAACACCAGCCTTTGACACTTTCAATACAACTTGCTAACTCGCTGCACTTATTCCTCCCTTACTGCCACCCTGTCCTCACGCTAAAGCCACTCTTGTACCTCCCTGCTTTCAGATGGTGATTCACCAGCTGAGGAGACGGGCCCTGAAGCTGCCACTGGGAGTGATGCTGCAGCTGAGGAGGAAGAGGAAGCCAGAGCATCAGTGCCACCCTCTCCCGAGGAAGCCCATGCCCACACTGGGAACACGCCTTCCCCGGAGGCGAGCAGGGGGGAAGGGGCTGATGATGGTGAAGCTCCAGGACCCAGCGGGCTGCAGCAACGCCATGGGGGGGGGTAGGGAAGAACGGGGGCCTTCTCCCCAGAGGGAGAGTATGCCAGACACTCCTACTGCAATGGACGCAGAGGAGGAGCGGCTGATTGCAGAAATGAACACCCAGGCGGTGGGCATGCACACTGAGCTCATGGGTGCAGTGGGAAGGGTACCCGAATGCATTGAGTCACTGGCAAGGAGTGTGGAGCACTTCGCTGTAGCACAGGCGGATGCCACACTAACGCTTAGTGCTGCAATTCAGTCACTGGCTGCCGTGATCCCACCTCTGACTGCTCTCATACAGACTCAGATGGAGGCCACGCGAGCACAGACTGCTGCCAACCTCGATGGTTCGTGCACATGTCCCCGGGGCTGTCACCGTGCCGCAGCAGGCCAGCAATCTGTTCTCCGGCAGATTGCTCCGGATGCTGAAGTGCTGCCCCGTGGGAGTGCCAGTGTGTCGGGCGAGCAGGGAGTTGCTGTCCTCTCGCACGATGACAGCATTCCTGCTGCCAACACTGTCACTTCTCCACTGCAGTTGCCACCGCCTGTAGGACAGACTGCTACCGCCCATGCAGAGTTGGTGCAGTCTGCAGCCGGGCCCTCCAGGCCCAGAAGTGGTCGAGGCCGTCCTTCAGGGGCATCTGCAGTGTCAGGGTCTGACGAGCAGCAGCCTTCCACCAGCCTTGCTGCAGCCACTGAGGTCCCATTACGGAGGAGCAGTAGGGTTAGAAGGGGGGAAGTGCGCAAGGGAAGGAGATCACCCTCGAAGGGCAAAAAGTAGGAGGTGTGACAAAATGCTGGTCATTTTTTTATTAAAGGCCGAGGTTCATGGTCCAACTTTTGTTTAGTGTTTTGGACATTATCTCCAGGTTGTGAGAACCAGTTATGTTATTGACTGTTTTTTTGTGTTTATTTCTATGAGTTTGTCATGAGGAATTGACACACACAGAGTTTGTAAAATAAATAAGTTTCTGTATTCAAAATATACATGGCTGGTGGTTGGAATTATTGGTGCCTTGGCCGGCTTAGGGGTTGCGTGCTGGGTTGATTAATGTTGGTAGCAATGGCAGGGGCCCTAGAAGCGGCTTGCTATTAGCCGTTGACGGACGGCCCTTGCAGTTTGACCATTGTGGGCCGCCCTCCCGCCTTGGTGCTGCTGATGATCATCGTCCTCGTCCTCTTCCTCCTCTTCCTCCTCCTCCTCTGGTGGTGCTACAAGGCCTGGTGGCATTGGCTGGGTCCTGAGGATTGCCATGTTGTGCAACATGCAGCACACGACTACGAAGTTCGAAACTTGCTCAGGCGAGTACTGCAGGGCTCCTCCGGAATGGTCCAGACAGCGGAACCGTTGTTTCAGCACGCCGATTGTGCGCTCAATAATGTTCCTGGTTGCTTGATGGCTTTCATTGTACCGCAGCTCAGCAGGGGTGTTTGGCGTACGGAGCGGTGTCATCAGCCAGGTGCTCAATGCGTACCCCTTGTCCCCGAGAAGCCAACCAACTGGCTGATGCGGTGCCTCGAAAACTTCTGCCACAGTAGTCTGGCGCAGGATGAAAGCATCGTGGCAGCTGCCCGGATAGTGGGCATTGACAGCGAGTATCACCTGTCTGTGGTCACAGACCAACTGGACATTCAAGGAATGGAACCCCTTTCTGTTCCTGAATTCCTCTGCATTCTCTCGCGGAGCACGCAAAGCCACATGCGTGCAGTCAATGGCGCCCTGCACCATGGGGAAGCCCGCTACCCTCGCAAAGCCCAGAGCACGGTCACGCTGCTTGTCTGGGGTCATAGGGAAAGAGATGAACTCTCGTCTCCTTCTGAAGAGGGCATTGGTGACCTACCGGATGCAGCGATGCACCGCGAACTGGGAGATATTGGCGAGGTCCCCAACAGCAGCTTGGAATGAGCCAGTGGCGTAGAAGTTCAAAGCCACTGTGACCTTCACTGCCACCGACAGAGACGTCCTGGACCTCAGCTGAGGCTGCAGATCTGGCTGCAGCAGGTGGCAGAGCTCAGTGACCACCTCCTTGCTGAATCGCAGCCTTCGCAAACACAGCTCCTCGGACATATGGATGTAGGAGAGCTGTTCACGATATACCCTGGGAGGGTAAGCTCTCCTGTACATGCGCCTGATGGCCCTCCTCCGTCTGGCCATCATTGCCACTCTCTGTCTGCGTCTCTGTATCCTCCGATTCAGCTGGAGCAGGACGACGCCCCCAATCAGTGCAGCCCCCATATTCTCTTTGCCAGAAAAGTAATGAGGTACAGCAACTAAAGTAGCAACAAAGTTAGGATGAATAGGCAAAACTACCTCACAAAGCGTTGAGTCAATGTAGAAGTCTCTCTCTCTCTCTCTCCGAATCTCTCTCTCTCTCTCAGAACGAGTGGTGCATAAATGTCGACCACAGAAAAAGACAGGAAGAGGCCCCCTTTAAATAGCGCCCCCCCCAGCCCCACACCGATTGATAGCGTTCCAGTCTTCCGGTCGTTGGAAGCGCCAGGCGGTAAGGCAGGGGGCGCCACTCAATTTCCGCTCCGGGGCGCCCCAAGGGCGTTGCACCATGGAATTACGTCATAATCTGCGCGCGCAGGTGGTCGCAGCGGTAAGTTTTAGCGCCGCCGCACAATCTCAAGTTAAGTTCTCGAGCGGCGCAAACATCGCTGCGCCCGGGCGTTAGCGGCTTAGCGCCCCATTAGCGCCCTCTTAAGGCGCTAACGGGAGGCGCAACCAAGTGAATTTTTACCCCATAGATTTTTATTAGGCAAGGGTATTAAGGGTTACGGAACCAAGATGGGTAGATGGAGTTAAGATACATCAGCCATGATCTAATTGAATGGCAGAAGAGGCTTGAGGAGCTGAATGGCCTACTCCTGTTCCTATGTTCTTATGTTCCTATCACTGCACTGACAGTGATCAACGAACTCAGCATAGACTGGGAATCAAAACATGTCTTGGTTCAGCTCTTGGCAGTTTATTTATCTACTCAACCATCAGGAAATGCTCAGGTGTTATGTATAGCTAAGTTGTTTTAGAGGCACTCCTATACTATAAACCAGACCATAGGAACCATTAGTAGACAGTACAAGCCTTTTGAGGAGTTAATGTCACATCTCAATTTCAAAATACCTGTGTAACACCTGAAAACTGAATTACTGTAAAATACAACTGCTAACGCACCAGGAGAATTAATCTGCAGTATTTCAGACTGCATTCAAAAAATTGATTGCAAAAAAAAAGCACACATGTAGGATGTTAATTGGGGAGAGAAGGTCGGCACATTTTTAAAAACAACAGGCAGTCACAAATGCCGCAGTTCTTTAAAAAATTTAATTTTTCCTAGCAGGTTAGATTTGGGCCTTCTTTAAATCAGTGCTAGCCCTACTTTCAGGTCAGTCAGTTCTTCCCTCCTTTGATGTTAGAACAAGCAAGGAATAGTAAAATGTCCCCGGTGGCTAGAGGTAGCAGAGATAAAAGTAATCATTGCCACCTGTCTATTCGCGTGGCATCTCTTCCTGCTACAACTTTATTTTCTCACAGTGGTTAGGCCTTTCATCATCTTCCTTTTGAAAGTGAGACAGAGTCTAGGTAATCTCACTTGACACATCTTGTGCCTCTTGACAAATTATCTTTCATTGAATTTAATGATCCCTCCACTCATAGATAACCCATTTTTCAGTTCAGTCAATAATGAGTTGACTCCGTGTTGGACCTTTGCCAGCTCTCTGCTGGTGCAGAATCCTACATCTAGGATCTGAAACCCAGATCGACTTCAAACCTCTTTTTCTTTTGTAAGTGCAAAGCTCAGCAGCTATTTATGAAGGGATTGCGGACAGTGCAGACAATCCCTCAGTGACCTGGCAGTCAACTGTTTCCCAGTGTTATGACTGAAATGCAGTTATCCCTCCTATTTTTTTACCTGCTCCCATGACACCAGATTCCACATGTAAGTTGATAACACCCAGCTCTACCTCACCACCACCTCTCTCGACCCCTTCATTGCCTCTAAGTTGAAAAGCTGCTTGTCCGACATTCAGTTTTGGATGAGCCGAAATTTCCTTCAATTAAACATTTGGAAGACCAAAACCATTGTCTTCGGTCCCTGCCACAAAAATCTGTTCCCTAGCCATTGATTCCGACCCCTGCCTAGCCACAGTCTCAGGCTGAATCAGTCCTATTTAATGCTGAGGTGAGCTTCTGACCCCTTTTGCCTTTGTTATCTCCAGACCTGATTTTTCCAAGGCTCTCCTGGCCGGTCTCCCGTCTTCCACCCTCCATAAACTTGAGCTCATCCAAAACTCAGCTGCCCATATCCTAACTCACACCGAGTCCCGTTCACCCATCACCCTGTGCTCGCTGACCTACATTGGCTCCCCGTCCACCAACGCCTCCATTTAAACTTCTCATCCTCGTGTTCAAATCCCTCCATGGCCTTGCCCCATCCTATCTCTGTAACCTCCTCCAACTCTACAACTCTCCGAGAACTCTGCATTCCTCAAACTAAGGCCTTTTGTGCATCCCCCACTTCCTTCACTCCACCATTGGCTTGGTGCGTTCAGCTGCCTAGGCCCTAAGCTTTGGAATTCTCTCCCTAAACCTCTCTGCCTTTCTCTCCTCCTTTAAGATGCTCTTTAAAACTTACCTCTTTCTGTCCTAATGTCTCCTTCTGTGGCTCAGTGTCAATTTCTGTTTGATAATGCTCCTGTGAAGCACCCTGGGACATTTTGCTATGTTAAAGATCCGATCTAATGCAAGTTGTTGTTGTATATTTACAATATCAATCCCACTGGGAAGTGACCATTGCTTTGCTGGGCTGGTTCAGCTATATTTGGGAGTTTTCTTTGGGCAGGCTAGCTTGCTGTCATAAAGTGCTGGAAAGGGAAAACAGGCCAGTCAGCTTCTGAAAGAGAAAGATAATAGCACTGAATTAAATGGCACACCTGTGATATGGTGGCGCAGCGGCAGCAGGTCCGAGGATATTCAGAGCCGCTGCTTCAAGTGTAATCATTCATCAGTTCTGGTGAATGTCTGTACCCAAAATATTGAGCTGTAGTTCACTTTTAGATGCTGGCAGATCCGATGGGGATTAATCTTTAACCTCACCGCCTGGGCGGTAAACTGGCAGAGTGCATTGCCCGCCCGTTATAGAACACAGCCTATTTGCATTTTATTGAAATCAATGGCATGCAAATCATGTGGGTTCTATAACAAGTGGACAATCCACTCCAGCAGTTCACAGCTCGAGCAGCGAAGGTAAAAATGAGTCCTGATGTATATTGCTCTCACATCTTGCTTTGGTTTTAGATTTCCTCTATACTTAGCTTTCTTTTGCTGTAGTCTCCATCTCTTTCTTAAGGGGGGGGAGTGGAACTTCTGTGTTCATCAAAGTAAGGAATGTCTTTATAAGGGAATGGAATGCTTTTTCCACTTTTATCACTTGGTGTCAGCTTCAAGCACTCCCAGATCAGTCGCGCCATGGTTAGATGCAGAATAGAAAACCCTCTGGCCTGCCTCAACAATGTACCTCAGCATCAGCCTCGGAAGAGCACCACCTATTGCACCAGTGCAACTTTTTTTCATCTCCCACACCAGCCCTCCTTATCACCCCTCTAAGCAAGAATACCAATGTAGTCAATTAGTGCTCAATTATAAACTCATTTGCAATGTGGTCCCATGCCTATAAAGAAATTGGGTTGGTAGTCTCAAGCTTATTTTACTTGGGACCCTTCCAGCCAGCAGAGAAAGGAAATTTTCATCCTAACGAACCTGGCCTGAAAGATGGAGTGAGAGCATTTTTCGCATTGTTCATTTTATAACTTTCTCTTTTTCAAATTTTTCTCTTACTTTCAATCAACAAAAAAGCAAAAATTGTAGCTTCATTAAGTTGCTGATTGTGCCGTTTATTCTGATAAAAATACAGCCAAGACTGAATTCGGGTGACAGTAGAAACAGAGTAAACACATCAGGGTAGTTTTTCCGCTTTGGGCGCAAGCGCCAATCTGGGCGCAAATTGCGTTCAAAATGGCGTTAGTTTTCCCAATTGAATTTTTTGCTCACGTTTCTGCTCAAACTCATTTGCATATTGCCAAATGTAAAATCTGCTATGAACCCCCAGCGCAATCGGGCAGCGTTTTAAAATGTAATGTCAAAAAATAAAATTCTTGATATATTTAAGAGGGGTAGCCTGGAGCAGTTTTATTAATACAACTGAAAATGGGTTTATCACAAAAAATAAACATTTTTAATCACAGTGCCTAGTCCAGCACCTGTGAGTAACCCAATTTTAAATAGCTGAAAATGACTTAAAAAAACTATACAGAAACATTTACTAGTTTCACTGGCGTACAGTAGACAGTTTCTTCGTAAATTAAACATTTTTTAATACTTGAAAGCTTTTAAAAGGTGCCTATTGGCACCCTTGCACCTAAAAAAAAGCTTAATTTTAAGAGCCTTCGCGAAGGCCCACAAACGGGCGCAATTAGCGGAAACTCGCCATGGCGATGAATTCGATCTGGGGGTGTGGACAGTTTAGTGGATGGAGCCGGCTTCCAGCGCGATGGCTGTTAAACCAGCGCAAAGATCGCAGAAACGCAATTTGTGCTGGACGTAATTTGTGCTTGAAACTCCTCGATTTATTTTTTTACGCTGGTTTGGCTGATTTCGGGTGAATTGTGCTGAACAAACCAACGCAACCTAACGAAAACTCCAGGCCATCATTCCCGCACCGTTAGACTGCTCCTGGACAGGGACACTGCTCTACCTCCCCCACTACATCTCCTTGTGTACACATCAGCGCAAACACACCAAGAAAAATATTCAAATGATAAAAAGGGTTTCTAATATATTTTGTGCTGTGCGCAGTGGGGGTGGGGGAAGCTTCTTCTGCTGTCTGATGTGCAGAATTTATGTGAGTACGCAAGGTCGCTGGAGCTCAATGTGTCAGCTGCATGAGTTAGTGAAAGTTATTACTGCTGAGAACCCATGCTTTCTGTGTCTGTTCTTTAATCCTACATATTACTTATTGTTTGTACTTTCATCTCTGCCTCTTTTCTATTTACCTTAGTCTTTTGTTCCCTTTCCATTTCTCTCACTCTCGCTCCTCCATCACATTCTTTGTTCTGCAGCTGGAAGTTTTAACATTTATTTTACAGGATCTTATACCATGAACAAAGTGCTTGGATTAAGTGCAGTTTTAGTTATTGATGACTTATTTTATTTCTGCCTGTGTTATTACCGTATTTTTCAGTTACTATTATATGACTGACATCAACCATCGTCCTAGACCTTGAGAGGGCACTTTGAGCAGCGAGGAAGAACCCTTGCAATAAAATTAACGGCAGACTGGGCTGTAAGATTGGATGACATGGAGCACTCTAATGTCGATATTGTAAAACAGAAATGTCCACGGACTGAAACAAGTCCTTCTGGTCCCTTAAATCTATGTGATTTTACAGTAAAAAAAAATGTTTCACTCGTCATTATTTCCTAAAACCACCTTTATTTAAAATCAGAATTGAAAACATAGACACAAAGTCACATTTGGTAAACATTTTTTGAAGTAGACACGCCGAATATTTTAGGCAGTCAGTTAGAGAAGCTGTGGGGGTTTCCAATGATAGATTTTAAATGGAGGTCTGTTTAGGTTCTCCCTAAGCACAGCTCATTACAAAAAATCGACTTTGTAGTTCTGAGCAGAAACATGGGACCTGCATTAACTACACGTCCACTTTAAAAGACACTGGAATCCTTTAAAGGGACATTTCAGGGAAGGGTTCATATATCGTAGAATTATAGAGCATTCGGCCATTCGGCCCATCATACCTGTGCTTGCTCTTTGAAAGCCCTATCCAATTTCGTCCCACTCCCCTGCTCTTTCCCAATAGCCCTGCAAATTTTTCCTTTGATATCCAATTCCCTTTTGAAAGTTATTATTGAATCTGCCTCCACCACCCTTTCAGGTAGTAAGTTCCAGATCATAACAACTTGCTGTGTAAAAAAATTCTCCTTATCTCCCCCCAGGTTCTGTAGCCACATATAAGGCTTGAGCTAATCAATATGAAGTTCCTCATGTTAAAAGCTCAGCTCTCTTTGTCATTATTAGGTTCCCTCACCCCCCACCCCACCCGCTGCAATGATTGTCTCATGTACTGGGAGCTGCTTTGTGATGGGGTCATCCCATGCTGACGTTTGGGACTAGAAATGACTATCGTCACCAATGGCCGATGCACAGTTAACGTGTTTAGAAGGCATTTCTTTGTTTGCTATCTTAATGGCGGTGTTAATCCATTTTAAATAAATGGGTTAACACCCCCATTTGGACAGAGGAATGTCATGCAAACACATTAAGGCCTAGAAATTTGGCTGCACAGCGCCTGTTTTTCGGGCACTAAATGACCTCTTAATCCTCCAATTTGGCAGGCATATGGAAGTACACGCTCATTACGAGCTGGAAGTGCGTTGCCCGCCTATTGGTAAAGGCCAAAAATTGGCATGCCATGCCCACGCCTGAAACAGGCATTAGACCTTTGCATATGCAAATAAGGGGCCTAACACCTGTTGAAAGAAAGAAAGACTTGCATTTATATAGCACCTACCACAACCTCAGGACATTCTAAAATGCCTTACAACCAATGAAGTACTTTTGTAGTCACTGCTGTAATGTAGGAAACGTGCTAACCAATATACACACAGCAAGGTCCTTCAACAGCAATGTGATAAATGACCAGATTTTTTTTTACTGATGTTGATTAATATTTGTCAGGGTACCAGGGAGAACTCCTTCTTCAAAATAGTGCCATGGGATCTTTTACATCTACCTGAGAGAGCAGGCGGCACTTCAGTGTAACGTCTCATTTGAAAGGCAGCACCTCTGACAGTGCAGTACTCCCTCAGTACTGTATTGAAGTGTCAGCATGATTTATGTGCTCAAGTCTCGGAACGGAGCTTGAACTGAGAGGTGACAGTTCTACCACGGAGCCAAGGCAGACACTCGACAATGGTGCTTTGATGTGATTTATATCATTACATTAGGAGGAAATTTTAACAGGCAAGAACGGGTGGGTTGGGGTCTGGTCGGTAGTTAAATTCGGAGAAAAAATAATCGCGACCACAACCCGGCTCCAACGCACTCACTTCCGGGTTTCACTGAGGCGCGTTTGGCTGTGTGTGAATAACCATTCGCCAGAGACGGCACAATCATTAGCGTAGGCAGGTGGGCAATGAAGACTCCATTTAAGCTGATAATTGGATGCAAATGAGGGCCTTTTAACAGGAATTTAGCATTCCTTCGGATTTAGTGCCTCCAGCATGGGTTTTCAGCGTTCAGGAAACTGACCAGGAGTCGAGTTTCAGGTGCTCTACATGGGGGTCTATCAACTTCAGATTGCCCAATCTCAATAAAGGCTCAGTTTCTTATAGCTGTTTTGTCAGTTCCCTCTGGCAAACATTTAGCAGGGAGTTCTCATCACCATAGAAGTTATGGAGAAGTTTGGGGCTTTCAAACGGACACCAGCAGGATTGGAAGCGCCATGTATATTTTTGACAGTATATCAGAAAAGGAACACCATCACCATCCATGGCAGACATGCAGTGGTGAGATCAGCAGGTGAACAGGAAAGAGGAGAAGTCGCACAACACCAGGTTATAGTCCAACAGTTTTATTTGAAATCACAAGCTTTCGGAGCTTGCAAAGGGGTGTAAGCTCCGAAAGCTTGTGATTTCAAATAAAACTGTTGGACTATAACCTGGTGTTGTGCGACTTCTCATTTTTGTCCACCCCAGTCCAACACCGGCATCTCCGCATCAGGAAAGAGGAGCACAGGAGAGAGGAGCACAGGAGAGAGGAGCACAGGAGAGAGGGGCACAGGAGAGAGGGGCACAGGAGGGAGGTGCACAGGAGAGAGGGGCACAGGAAAGAGGGGCACAGGAGAGAGGAGCACAGGAGGGAGGTGCACAGGAGAGAGGGGCACAGGAAAGAGGGGCACAGGAGAGAGGGGCACAGGAGACAGGGGCACAGGAGAGAGGGGCACAGGAGAGAGGAGCACAGGAGGGAGGTGCACAGGAGACAGGGGCACAGGAGAGAGGTTCACAGGAGAGAGGGGCACAGGAGAGAGGGGCACAGGAGAGAGGAGCACAGGAGAGAGGAGCACAGGAGGGAGGTGCACAGGAGACAGGGGCACAGGAGAGAGGAGCACAGGAGAGAGGAGCACAGGAGAGAGGGGCACAGGAGAGAGGGGCACAGGAGAGAGGTTCACAGGAGAGAGGGGTACAGGAGAGAGGGGCACAGGAGAGAGGGGCACAGGAGAGAGGGGCACAGGAGAGAGGAGCACAGGAGAGAGGGGCACAGGAGAGAGGGGCACAGGAGAGAGGGGCACAGGAGAGAGGGGCACAGGAGAGAGGGTCACAGGAGAGAGGGGCACAGGAGAGAGGGGCACAGGAGAGAGGAGCACAGGAGAGAGGGGCACAGGAGGGAGGGGCACAGGAGAGAGGAGCACAGGAGAGAGTGTCTCAGGAGAGAGGGGCACAGGAGAGAGGAGCACAGGAGGGAGGTGCACAGGAGAGAGGAGCACAGGAGAGAGTGTCTCAGGAGAGAGGGGCACAGGAGAGAGGAGCACAGGAGGGAGGTGCACAGGAGACAGGGGCACAGGAGAGAGGGGCACAGGAGAGAGGAGCACAGGAGAGAGGGGTACAGGAGGGAGGGGCACAGGAGAGAGGGGCACAGGAGGGAGGGGCACAGGAGACAGGGGCACAGGAGAGAGGGGCACAGGAGAGAGGGGTACAGGAGAGAGGAGCACAGGAGAGAGGGGCACAGGAGGGAGGGGCACAGGAGAGAGGAGCACAGGAGAGAGGGGCACAGGAGAGAGGGGCACAGGAGAGAGGAGCACAGGAGAGAGGGGCACAGGAGAGAGGGGCACAGGAGAGAGGAGCACAGGAGAGAGGGGCACAGGAAAGAGGGGCACAGGAGAGAGGAGCACAGGAGGGAGGTGCACAGGAGACAGGGGCACAGGAGAGAGGGGCACAGGAGACAGGGGCACAGGAGAGAGGGGCACAGGAGAGAGGGGCACAGGAGAGAGGGGCACAGGAGAGAGGAGCACAGGAGAGAGGGGCACAGGAGAGAGGGGCACAGGAGGGAGGTACACAGGAGGGAGGTACACAGGAGAGAGGGTCACAGAAAGGAGCCGTGGTCACAGGAAGCAGTACCCACATACCAGGGTGTACTGGCTGAGGTTGTCACATCAGGTGGTCACCGACATCTGCAGCCTCCTAGAAGTATACCTGCTACCTGCTGGACCTGGTGGCTACACATTACTAGTGGCTATAAAATATTAAAGTCCCTAGTTCCTAGCCTTATCTGAGCTCCTGGGGGCAAACTGAGTGGATTCTAGGCCACGTCCATCTGTAAGTTCCAGGCTACCCCCACCACCTGTAGTTTGTGAAATTATTTCTTACATTTGTTCATAAGACACTGATCAACCTCAACTCTCAATCATATAACTTCATCTTGATCAACAAAAGAATAATGACAATAGGACCAGTCTCTTAATGCTGAATGGTTCTCAGAAGGAAACAGCAGGACGGGCTAAAGATGGGGCGTTACATGTGAAACCAACTAGAAGTTACACCGCAGTGAGGACAACAGAAGATTATGGTGAAACCATCAGTTTGTAGTGGTCATCATAAAGAGGTTGGGACTTGTGCTTATCATTTTGTGTAGGACTTGTGCAGATCTCTGTTATTAAAAATTGAGCCTAAGGGAGGGTCAGACAGCAATAATTTTGTGGTCTAGTTTCTCAGATAATTGTTCTTATGATAAATGGAAGGTCCTAATGCATCAGATAGAGTTGAAGTGGCTACTTGGCATCATTGGTCGCACTCTTACCTCTGAGTCATGAAGTCTGTGGGTGGAAGACTTGAGTACATAGTCTAGGTTAATGCTTCAGTGCAGTACTGAGGGAGTACCACATGGTTGGAGGTGCTGTCTTTTGAATGAGAAGTTGAACCGAGCCCTCATCTGCCGATGTAACTATCCAAAGAAGAGCAGGGCGTTTTCCTGGTGTCCTGGCCCTCAGCCAAACACCACCAGAAACAGATTAGCTGGTCATTCATCCCACTGTTGAATGTGGAATCTTGCTGTGTGCAAATTGGCTATCTTGTTTAGCAACAAAACAACAGTGACTGCACTAATTGAGAACTGCTTTGGGATGTCCTGAGGATGTGAAACGTGCTACATAATTTTTCTTTCTTTGAACAATGTTGCTCATGTCCGAATGGACACAGTGGGGGTCCACCCTGATGACCAGGTCTGAGGCCTGAGATCGGCAACAGACTGACTGACTTGCTGTTGACTAATGTCCTACCACAATGAGTATGTGTCAGGCAGCTCTGACAGCTGTATATGCCTATTCCATGAAAATGGCCACGGAGACTCTAACCTAAAACATAGAAAGTAACACATTTTCCTCAAGAAACTTCATCATTTTGTTGCAGCAAGTTTTGGGGTTCAGGAAGTGAGAGAATAAAAACAAACAACTAGAAGCAACACAAGCAAAGACAGAAGACTAGAAGAAGAGGACATAATCTTAAAATTAGAATTAAGCCAGTTAGTGAATCCAGGAAATATTTCTTCAAGCAAAGGGTTTTGAGAATGCGGAACGCACTGCCCCAGAACATTGATGTAGAATCATTAAGATATTCAAAAGAGAGGTAGGTATTTGGGAAGTAAGGGTTTTAGAAACAAAGTGACAAAGCAAACTAAATGAGCCAAATGGCCTACTCCTGTCTTCTTCCTATGTTCCCCTTTTGTAAGTCAGTTGTGACTCCAGTATCATCAACTGGCGGAGGCCAAGACTGACAGTACAAAATAATTTAAGGGAGATGCCATGCCCTTGACTTGATTCCCTCATTCCCCCCTCTCTTTAGGGTGCCTCCTATACTTCCTTCAGTAGGGAGGGCAGGGCAGTCTGGGCTGCAGACCTTGGCAGGGCAGAGCATCAATGGTATTGCCATATAATAAACTGAGAAGAAGTCCACTTTTCAGGGCAGGGCCGGTCGAGCCCATTTTCCTTCTCTCTGACATGCAGCACACAACTGCTGTCATTACATAGTGTGACAAAACTTGTTCCATATACAGGAAACTCTTTCGTATCCGGCACCGACGGGACCGGGATGGTGCCGGTAGATTAAAAATTCCGGATAACGGAGAGGTATATCTACCGAGGCTATTTTTAACAAACAAAAATTAAAAATCAAGAAATGTGCAGTATAATTGGGTACTCCCCTACAGAATGTTGTGTTAAATGGATGGTGGAAGATGCTTGATTAAGTACAGTAATGCCAGTTGAGGGTAATCCATAACTCTTTAATTACTCAACAGTAAAACAAAACTTATAAACGACTGTATACTGTAGTTTTCGGCGTATGAATTCTGCCGGTTATTAGAGAATTCCGGATATTTAGGTGCCGTTTAAACGAGAGTTTCCTGTACCAGCATCGTTGTTCTGGAGAAGTTTGAGGACTAGTGATCAACGTTACTGATGGAAAGCTGGGAATCAATTAGGGAAATATAGGTGTAATCAGATAAGAAGGAAAATTGTGGGAGTGGCTTTTGGTGAAAATCTACTTGAACTAAACTGCACTCTGAATTGTCTTTGCAGCATGACGAAACATTACTTTCTTGTAGTAATCCACACTGAGTTTTAATATTTATATTTTAAATCTGCATAAGTGTCAGAGGCTTGTGGCAAGTAAGCACAGTAGTTTAATCAAAGAGCAGAGTCATGTGATGTGTGCCCATGGATTCAATACCATAATTCATCTGCAGTCAAGCTTAGGCTTCTGCAACTTGGCCTGGGAGTGTACGCACGTTTTAATGAATCACACAGCCTTGGATTGGGAGTCCAAAGCTCTTCCACTGGGGCTGTCAGCAAGTCTCTTCTAAATCTATTTAATTTTTTTTAAATGATGCTCACTCTCCTTATCTGCCACTTCTTTAAATGGAAACAAGCTGGGGAGTGGGAGGTCTAGTAACCCTGTAAAGCATCACCTTTGGAAGTTACTGTGCCAATAGGGTAAATAAGAATGAGAAACTGTTTGCAGACACTGCCTCAGCTCAGTGACTCAGATAGACAGCTCCTACTTAACTCATAGCAAATGATCCATTTTTTCCCTATTCACAGTTGTACTGATAATGGCTAAATTACATTTCAACGCTCTCAGTAATAAGGGATTAGTGCCACATAGATCGCAGCTTAAGGTCAGACAGAAAAATGTAGTAATAGCTCTTATAACAAAACCATTATTAACTCTAATTGGGTTGTGTTAAAGCTGCACGTCTAATGCACTCAATTTTCTATGATGTTACAGACACAGAAGTCAATCAAAACGGAATAGACTTTCAGAGTAGTCTTTTATGAAAGCCTGCTGCAGAAGCTTTCCTTATAGGGGTCTCATGAAAAGAAGAATCATAGACTGGCACAATACTGTTCGCATGTTAGCTTGGCTCAGTTGGTAGCGCTCGCCACTCCGAGCCAGTAGGCTGTGGGTTTAAGTATTATATGAGGACTTGGATATGTAATTTAGATCAACAGTTCAGTGCAGCACTGAGGGAGCACTGTATTGTAGGAGGTGCCATCTTTGCTAAACATGTTCAGCTGGACGTAATGGATTCCATGCTCTATCCAGAGCAGAGTAGGGACTTCTCCTGGTGTCCTCACCAACGTTTATTCCTCAGTCAATACAATCAAAACAGATTACTGGTCATTTATCTCATTCGTTGTTCATGGGACATTCTTCTGTGCAAATTGGCTCTTATGTTTGCCTACAAAAGAACAGCGAATACATTTCCAAAAAAACATAGTTCATGGCCTGTGAAGGGCTTTGAGACATCCTGAGGGTGAGAAAGGTCCTTGTAAAATGCAAAGGGCCAATTCCCAATTGGCCGCTCCTAGCGAGGGACAGCACTCGCAGAGAGCACTGCTCGGGAAATCAAAGGCTCGCGGTGCCTGATCTTCCATCCATTCGATTAAATGGACAGTGAATCAAGGCCAGCAAGCCTGAGATTCCCTGCCCAGTGCTCTTTGCGACCTCTGCTCCTCGCTGGGAATGTTTGATGTGGGAGTCAGCCCTCAAGTTCCTGCTCTCTTAGTGAGCTAATTTTGTACCTGCACAACTTCCAGGTCCTACATTGGCAATGCAAAATCACCAGAGTAACATTTACAAAAACTGTACTAAAACAAGACTTCTATTGCTACCATTACATAACAAAGTTGTCCTTGTTTTTATTCAACTTGCCAGCTCACATGCAGTATTATTAATATGTTATTATCTACATTCCATGTTGACGTGAGAAGGTACACATGCCGCTAGAGCAGTGATTGCACTATCGGGTGTATGATTGAAATGAAATACTGGACTGATACTCAGCGCATCCCTTAATATCTCATCTCGAAAATAAAGCATATTATAGAGCTAAATAAAGTTAATGCATTTCTCAGAAGTTAGAGTTCATTCTTAATCTGCACAGGATTACGGCCTAGAAACTCAATGGTGCCGTGCCTGTTTTTCAGGCGCATCCAATATGGCGGGCAAGGTGCGGCCGCACATTACGCGGCAGAAGTGTATCACCCCCAATTGGCAAAAGCACAAAAAGAGACGTTCAGGGCCTGCGCCTAAAACAGGCGTTAGGCCCTTTTCATATGCAAATAGGGGGCCTAACGCTTGTTTGAGGCCCCATTTGCACAATTGGGCTGCCCTGAACACAGCCGGTGCCAGGCCAGCTGTGTTCAGGAAAATGTGATCTACATGTGGCCTAACCATATGGGCCTTAAAGGGACTGCTGCAGCCCGCCACCAAAGAGGTAAGTTTTTTAAATAAATGGTACTTGAATGTGGAACCAGGACTGGTCCTAACAGCTGCAATGTGGTCGGGAAACCCGGGAGAACGGGTTTCTCGCAGACCCTGCCAAATTTAACGGCAGGGCCTAATTAGCATTTAGAATCTCTGTTTCCCACCCGCATCCAGCCAGATGGAGAGGATGCGTGAGGGATGGAGGGATCGGGGGGGATTGAAGGCCAGAGGGGGGGTTGGAAGGCCGGAGGGCTGAGGTCGGAAGGCTGGAGGGGGATCGGGGGCCATTGGTTGAAAAGCTGGTGGGGGGCTCGGGGGCCATTGTTCGGAAGGCTGGAGGGGGGCTTGGGGGCCTGAGTGGGGATTGGGGGCCATTAGTCAGAAGGCTGGAGGGGGAATCGGGGCCATTGGTCGGAAGGCTCGGGGGGGGCTCGGGGGCCTGAGTGGGGATCGGGGGCCATTAGTCAGAAGGCCGGAGGGGGGAATCAGAGGCCGGAGTGGGTGTCGGGGAGCGGAGGAGGGATCGGGGGCCAAGGAGCGACGGCCAGCGGGGAATCAGAGATCAGAAGTGTTGTGGGGTAGGGGACGGAGGCTCAGGGGGTAAGTCATGGGAGATCGTAAGGATCAGGGGATGTCTGATCGTGGGGGGTTGGTGAGGTAGGGATGCTGGATCCAGCAGCTAAGTGGAAAGGCACATACCTCTTGGATCTAGCAGTCCTCGCTTCCCTTTAGCTGGCGGGTTCCCAGAGGTCTAGGAAACCCACCCGCCCACAGTTAAATTTAAAATGGTGGCTCTCCATGAGGCACGCAGCCTCATTATAATATTTAAATTGCCAATCCATCTCCTGAGAGCGGGTTGGCTGCCTATCCCCCCATCCCGCCTCCATTAAAACTGGAAGTGGGTGAGTTGGAGGCAGGTTGGGGTCGGGATTCAGATTTTTAACTCTTTAACCTCCCAGCCGATCCCAATCCACTTGTTTTTCGAGGTTAAAATTTCCCCCTTTGCAATCTATTAAACCACCAGACAGGGAAAGGCTTGTATCAGCAGTGTAATTTTTTTTTATTATTTGTTTATGGGATGTGGGCGTCGCTGGCAAGGCCAGCATTTATTGCCCATCCCTAGTTGCCCTTGAGAAAGTGGTGGTGAGCCACCTTCTTGAACTGCTGCAGTCTGTGTGGTGAAGGTACTCCACAGTGCTGTTAGGGAGGGAGTTCCAGGATTTTGACCTCGCGACGATGAAGGATCGGTGATATACTTCTAAGTCAGGATGGTGTGTGACTTGGAGGGAAACTTGGAGGTGGTGGTGTTCCCATGCGCCTGCTGCACTTGTCCTAGGTGGAAGAGGTCGTGGGTTTGGGAGGTGCTGCTGAAGAAGCCTTGGCGAGTTGCTGCAGTGCATCTTGTAGATGGTACACACTGTAGCCATGGTACGCCGATGGTAGAGGGAGTGAATGTTTAAGGTGGTAGATGGGGTGCCAATCAAGCGGGCTGCTTTGTCCTGGATGGTGTCGAGCTTCTTGAGTGTTGTTGGAGCTGCACTCATCCAGACAAGTGGAGAGTATTCCATCACACTCCTTACTTGTGCCTTGTAGATGGTGGAAAGGCTTTGGGGAGTCAGGAGTTGAGACACTCGCTGCAGAATACCTAGCCTCTGACCTGCTCTTGTTGCCACAGTATTTATGTGGCTGGTCCAGTTAAGTTTCTGGTCAATGGTAACCCCCAGGATGTTGATGGTGGGGGATTCGGCGATAGTAATGCTGTTGAATGTCAAGGGGCGGTGGTTAGACTCTCGCTTGTTGGAGATAGTCATTGCCTGGCACTTCTGTGGCACGAATGTTACCTGCCACTTATCAGCCCAAGCCTGAACGTCATCCACGTCTTGTTGCATGTGGGCATGGACTGCTTCATTATCTGAGGAGTTGTGAATGGCACTGAGCACTGTGCAGTCATCAACGAACATCCCCATTTCTAACCTTATGTTGGAGGGAAGGTCTTTGATGAAGCAGTTGAAGATGGTTGGGCCTAGGACACTGCCTGAGGAACTCCTGCAACGATGTCTTGGGGTTGTGATAATTGACCTTCAATCACCACAACCATCTTCCTTTGTGCTAGGTATAACTCCAGCCAGTGGAGAGTTTCCCCCCCCGAATCCCATTGACTTCAGTTTTACTAGGGCTCCTTCATACCACACTCGGCCAAATGCTGCCTTGATGTCAAGGGCAGTCACTCTCACCTCACCTCTAGAATTCAGCTCCTTTGTCCATGTTTGGACCAAGGCTGTAATGAGATCGGGAGCCGAGTGGTCTGGGTGGAACCCAAACTGGGCATCAGTGAGCAGATTATTGCTGAGTAAGTGCTGCTTGATAGCACTGTCGATGACACCTTCCTTCACTTTGCTGATGATTGAAATACAGTGCACTTCTACGACTAAACACCTTACCTTAATTGGGAAAATTTATTGCAATGCTAGGTCAGCATATCAGCGTCATCTGAGAAAATAAATGATAGAAATGGATGAGTATTGCCTAGGAAAGTGTTTATCCACTCATTTTCTCTTACATCTCAAACAGCCCTTATGGTTTCATGCTTCAACAGTTAATATTTATTTTACACCTGGCACGGATGGTTTTGCATCCTTTACAGCAGTGGTTCTAAAAGCTTTTTGGTTGAAGGACCCCTTTTCAAATGGATTAGTAATCACAGACACCCATCTAAATTATAATACGATATAATACTCATAATATGAAAGTGCTGCATGTACAGAGTGTTTTGATAATGCTTTTAAGCAAACAGGTATTTACTTCACAGATATCAGTGAGATGGGTGTTCCTGTTTCTCACACCAATTCTGGGGACTCCGCAGCAACAGATGGCCACTATCAGCCACCTAGCGCGGGACAATTTTTAAAGCCGTCAGCAGGCTGGCCAAGGTGAGCGGGCACGAGCACCCACGCACATGCTGCGATGCTGCTGAAAGCACGACTCACCACCGTACTGTCCCACTGGCATGTTCTGTAACAGCTGCACTGTGGGATTGTACGTGTTTGTGTGAACACATTCAGGTATGTGTTTGAAGGGCCCTGCAGGCGGTCTGATCACGTGTCAGGAGGACGGCACAGGGTCGCGGTG
This sequence comes from Squalus acanthias, assembly GCA_030390025.1. Classification (NCBI taxonomy): domain Eukaryota; kingdom Metazoa; phylum Chordata; class Chondrichthyes; order Squaliformes; family Squalidae; genus Squalus; species Squalus acanthias. Next base: position 141,970,737 of record CM059425.1, on the reverse strand, counting down.
CCAGGGAGAGGAATCGACTCGACCGGTAGGGAGCTCGATGCAAAGTGAGTGAGAGCTGTGGGCCTCTGTGAGGAGGCGGGCCAAGTCGCTGAGAATAATTCACAAGAACTGAATCAGTGTCGGTTTTATAGAGGGGCAGGTTTGAAATTTCCTCTGGCTGCCTCCGGTCTCTACAGACCCCCAGGGGTCCGCGGACAGCAGTTTGAGAAACACTGCATTGCAGATGAATTAGTAACGCATTTTCTTTCAAATTTCATTGAATCTTCGCAGAACTTTATGTTTCTGTCCCTATACCATTCATCACAATCTCTGACTCTATCACTTGTGTTGTGAGAGAATTTGAGAAGAGGTTGTTAATCATTCAGAGTTAACCCTTACACTGCCTACACCTGGGAAATTCCAGTCTCCTTGGTCTGGCTATTTATTAATCTTTTAGCCGAACTATGTCAACTCACCTCAACCAGTAGCAGGACTGTCTCATGATTCAAAAGCCTTCTGTTCTTTCCTCCCCTCCCCCCTCTCCCTGCCCCTTCACTTGCTTAAAAACCTGTTCCATCTCCAACTTTTTCCAGTTCTGACGAAGGGTCATCGACCTGAAACGCTAACTCTGTTTCTCTCTCCACAGATGCTGTCTGGCCTCCTGAGTATTTCCAGCATTTTCTGTTTTTATCACTAAAAAACAGATCAACTGGTCATTATCACATTGCTGTTTGTGGGACCTTGCTGTGCGGAAATTGGCTGCCGCGTTTCTTATGTTACAACAGTGACAACACCTCAAAAGTACTTTATTGCCTGTGAAACGTTTTGGGACGTCCTGAGGTAATGAGATGCGCAATATAAATGCAAGCCTTCTTTCTTTTGCTTACGTGAGTGTGAGATCACTGGCAGATTTTGACCTCTTCCCTACCCGACCCAGAGTGAGGGCTTTTCAGGAGCAGGTAGTGTAATTTTATTGGATGTTAACATCATGTTAGATTACTGGACTAGTAATCCAGAGGCCTGAGCTAATAATCCAGAGAACATGAGTTCAAATCCCACCATGGCAGTTTGAGAATTTGAATTCAATCAAATGAACATCTGGAAATAGAATTCTAGTGTCAGTAAAAGGGACCATGGAGCTGTCGGATTGTCATAAAAACCCAACTGGTTCACTAATGTCCTTTAGAGAAGGAAACCTGCCATCCTCACCCAGTCTGGCCCACATGGGGCTCCAGACCCACAACCAACGTGGTTGACTCTTAACTGCCCTTTGACGTGGCCTAGCAAGTCACTCAGTTGTATCAAACTGCTACAGAGATACAACAAGAAAGCCCACCACCACCATCATAAGGCAACTCGGGGTGGGCAATAAATGCCAGCCTTGCCAGTGGCGCCCACATCCTGAGAATGAATAAAAAATGTATGTCGACATACCCTTTGTATGCCATTATCATGGAGGAGGAGGAGCAGAAGAGGATGGAGACTGGGTAGGGGTGGCATTTCCCTTCCCTGAAGGATGTTAGTGAACCAGTTGGGTTTTTACAACAATCCAGCAGCTTTTTTTTTCTAGTGCCAGCCCACAAATGACCAGATTCATTGAACTTAATGTCACAACGTACCATGGCAACGGTTTGAACTCCTAACCACCTGGGTTACAAGTTCAGTACAATAACTGTTTGGTTACCATCCCCTGCATCTGGCAACCTTTCTAGGGATGCACGTCATATCCTTTAGCAGAAGACTACAGTGTATGTTACACATGGTGTAATGTTCCTATCCTTATAAAATATGCATCAATTGATTAAGAATCAAAGAATCTTACAGCACAGAAGGAAGCCACTTGGCCCATCGGGTCTGTGCCAGCTCTTTGAAAGAACTATCCAACTGGTCCCATTCCTCCTTGGTTTCCACATAGTCCTGCTTAGTGCAGCAATACCGGAGGGAGATTCACTAGTACGTAATGCATATGGAGTTTGGTTTATTCATTCATTAAAAATCAAGGGCCTTATTTTTAAATTGACAGAATTATGGAATAGGATCCCCAAAATGGTAGTAAAAGTTTTGAAAGCTTATGTATTAAAGCAGTGATACTGACTATATCCATTTGCAATAAAAAAGGATTGTCTCAAATTGGACATAAAAGTTGTTAATTAAATTCAAACAAACACCATTCGGTCAGAACCTTTATTATTTTAAAGATTTTGGCTGAACATATTTCAAAATAGTAAACCAAATCTTGGACCTGTTAAAACTTTAAAATGCATCTTTGCTTGTAGCAATATTTTAATACTCAGCATATTAGAATTGTTTTCTATTTGTTAGCGTGATGGGAGATCAACTATTCTTTATTATTTCACAAGCTTTCTTTTCTAATGTCTATAAAAGCTGCATCAAATTTTCAAAAATGTTTAAAAACACATCACTTATTTTCTATGCTGCCTGGGCCTCTCATGAAGTCAGGCAAACATTAAAATCTTTGGGGTAGATTTTCAACTTTCCAGCCAGGTGTGAAACTGACGTTGTGGATTAGCTATTATAGAAATTGTCCGACTTTCATTTCTATTAAAATCAGAGGGTATGAAAACCGTATAGTTTCTGGAACGGGCAGCTGATCCACAATGCTGGTTTTACACCTGACCAGCAAGTTGAAACTCTAACCCTTTGGGTTCTGATTAGCCATAAAACCCGTCTGCAAAGTCTGCATTTTGACTGCCAGAATAGAGAGGAACTGGCTCAATCCTTGACCTGTTTTAAGGCATCCATTGGAGACCCAATACTGCAGGCTGAGTTGTCTTGTCCAATGCACCACAGTGAGATTATGCCGGGAACAGATAACTCGACCACAGGTCAGGGAAGGGTTAAATCAGGTGGTATAAGAGAATTGGCTAAAAAAGGTAGAATGAAAGTGAGTCGCTGAAGCCTATTTTCAAATTGAGGTTAGTGAGCTGTATGCTAATCAGTTCAACACAGCACACTGAAAATTGCAGTGTTGGGTGTTTCACTCAATCTTCTGATGCTTGTAAAGATTATGCTGCCAGATATTTAATCAAGTGGTTTCATTAAAGCTGCGATGCAGAATTCAATGTATTTTTGATGCATATTTATGCCATGTAGGTTGCCTTGAAAACCACTGAGTAACAGCCATTTGTGTGGTGCTATTTGTGACCCGGTGATATACTACACTGCCTGTGTTGAGGAAATTTGAATTTCCTCCGTTGGGGGAAGTGAGGCAGAGTTAAAATCGAGCTGGTCGACTTACTGCCCCGTTCCTGCTTCAACTGCCATTTTAAATCAGGCCTTCCACTGGGCGGTCCGGGTGCCTGACTGAATCTATGTAAATCAGGGTCCTGTATCGGTTTCCAGGGCCTACTGTGTGGAGCCTGCCCTGCGGACGATTCGCCCATCCATGATCATCTCCCCCGACCCGCCTGGGTTGGCCTCCCGGCCGCCTGATATTGCGCCAGATGGGAGCTGGCGAGCTGCAGTGGGACTCCTGCTCAGGGCGTACTGCTCACTGGCAGAAAGTTAACGAGACTCCGCCCCTGAAATGGCTGCCCGATAACTAAAACCTGCCCTGAACTAATAAATCTGAACCTGGGCTACTTTCTGACGAACAGCAGCACTGGGATGTCTCCATTGTAACATCCAGCTCCGTTCAGCACAACACGGTCTCAGTAGAAATGATCACCCATATAGCTTTTTCTTTAAAGAAAGGAATAAATTGTCAAGGAGCTTTAAAACATAGAAATTGCTAGACATCAAAAAGACAAAGGTCCATCTAGTTTGCCTGCTACCATCCTGGTACTTTTCTATTGAAACAAATGCTCGGGTTTGGTGATGTTGTGATACGGAGAAGCTGCTACCCTGTAGAAGTCCTCCCAAGGAGACCCTTTTATGCCCCACATTTCATTCAGTAACTTCTCCAGTTGTTCTTATTTAGGTCTCTATCAACCTTTATTAAGATGTGTGAGGTTAACAATACGAAGAGACTTCATTGGCCTATTTATGTTGCTAGTGCCAGGTTTATGGGGAATTGTGTTAGCTGTGGCTCAGTGGGTAGCGCTCTTGCCTCTGAGTTACAAGATTGTGGGTTTAAGTCCCACGCCATGAGACTTGAGCACAAAAATCTAGTACTGAGGGAGAGCTGCACTGTCGGAGGTGCCATCTTTCAGGTGAGATATTAAACCGAGGCTCCGTCTGCTCTCTCAGGTGGATGTAAAAGATCCCACGACACTGTTTTGAAGAAGAGCAGGGGAGTTATCCCCAGTGTCCTGGCCAATATTTATCCCTCGATCAACACCTAAAACAGGTTATCTGGTCGTTATCACATTACTGTTTGTGGGAGCTTGCTGTGTGCAAATTGGCTGCCGTGTTTCCTATGTTACAACAGTGACCACACTTCAAAAGTATTTAATTGGCTGTAAAGCACTTTGGGACGTCCTGAAGTCGTGAAAGGCGCTATATAAATGCAAGTCTTTCTTTCTTTATGTTGAGGTCTGAGTTGTTGCTCTCACGCAACTCCCTTCATCAATTTCCGGAGCTGTAGGATCTTCCTTGCCTGGTGCTGATACTCGGCCTGTCAGCAGTGCTCCTTGCGGAGATTAAGGTTGTCAGGGCTGCGCTTGCTCCTGCTCAGATCTCTTATTGGACTGGACTTAAGACTGTTGTGAAACTTAATGAGTAGACAGCAGTGCTGAGGCCCGCACCTCTGAGTAAGACCCATGCTTTTTTAACTCTGGAGAAGAAGATGGATATCTTTTTTTGAGAGGGTGTGAGTCCTGTCTAGTGAGGTGGACAACTTTGACAACAGGACCAGCTGATGTGATTATGATGGTTTTTGATTTGATTGACGTGTTGGAAAGGTGCAACATGATATCTTCCATTAAGAAGGTTCCTCCAGGATCAATTTGAACTGGGGTTCACAGTCGTGCTATTGACAGGGCCCATTGCACATCAACTCATTGTTCCTGAAGATCTCAACCATCCCAGGGCGGCTGCATTTTATTTTACACATTATCACACTAAATAAGAATGGCTGGCCTAAGCCATCAGCTTAATTTGCAGTGGAAGGGTCAGCATATTCTGTTTACAGAGACTCCTGCCTGGATTTTCTTGAGTGCCACGGAGAATTTTGTATCATCAATTGGGCCCTACATATGAAGGGGCTACCCTATGAGCTACTTTATGCCACATCTTCACACTTCGATCATCCTGCCCTTCTCTTTTCAGCTAACTCAGCAAAATGCTTTACCAAGGATTAGGGCCGTCACCTTACCTATAAAGAAAGAAAGACTTGCATTTATATAGAGCCTTCTTGATCTCAGGATGTCCCAAAGCACTTTACAGCCAATGAAGTACTTTTGAAGTGTAGTCACTGTTGTAATGTAGGAAATGCGGCAGCCAACTTGCACACAGCAAGGTCCCAACAAAAAGCAATGTTTTAGTGATGTTAGTTGAGGGATAAATAATGGTCTGACAACAACAACAACAACAACAAATTGTATTTATACAGCGCCTTTAAAGTAGTAAAACGTCCCAAGGCGCTTCACAGGAGTATTATAAGACAAAAAAAGTGACACCGAGCCACATAAGGAGAAATTAGGGTAGGTGACCAAAAGCTTGGTCAAAGAGGTAGGTTTTAAGGAGCGTCTTAAAGGAGGAAAGAGAGGTAGAGAGGCGGAGAGCTTTAGGCAGGGAATTCCAGAGCTTAGGGCCGAGGCAACAGAAGGCACGGCCACCAGTGATTGAATGATTATAATCAGGGATGCTCAAGAGGGCAGAATTAGAGGAGCGCAGATATCTCGGGGGGTTGTGGGGCTGGAGGAGATTACAGAGATAGGGAGGGGCGCGGCCACGGAGGGATTTGAAAACAAGGATGAGAATTTTGAAATCAAGGCATTGCTTAACCGGGAGCCAATGTAGGTCAGCGAGCACAGGGGTGATGGGTGAACGGGACTTGGTGCGAGTTAGGACACGGGCAGCCGAGTTTTGGATGACCTCAAGTTTACGTAGGGTAGAATGTGGGAGGCCAGCCAGGAGTGCGTTGCAATAGTCAAGTCTAGAGGTAACATAGGCATGGATGAGGGTCTCAGCAGAGAATGAGCTGAGGCAAGGGCGGAGACGGGCGATGTTATGGAGGTGGGAATAGGCGGTCTTAGTTATGCCGCGGATATGTGGTTGGAAGCTCATTTCAGAGTCAAATATGGCACCAAGGTTGCGAACAGTGTAGTTCAGCTTTAGACAGATGTTAGGGAGAGCGATGGAGTCAGTGGCTAGGGAACAGAGTTTGTGGCGGGGACCGAAAACAATGGCTTTGGTCTTCCCAATATTTAATTGGAGAAAATTTCTGCTCATGCAGAACTGGATGTCGGACAAGCAGTCTGACAATTTAGAGACTGTGGAGGGGTCGAGAGAAGTGGTGGTGAGGTAGAGCTGGGTGTCGTCAATGTACATGTGGAAACTGACGCTGTGTTTTCGGATGATGTTGCCATGGGGCAGCATGTCGATGAGAAATAGGAGGGGGCCAAGGATAGATCCTTTGGGGGACACCAGAGATAATGATGCGGGAATGGGATGAGAAGCCATTGCAGGTGATTCTCTGGCTACGATTAGATAGATAAGAAAGGAACCAGATGAGTGCAGTCCCACCCATCTGGACGACGGTGGAGAGGTGTTGGAGGAGGATAGAGTGGTCAACCGTACCAAAGGCTGCAGACAAGTCAAGAAGGACGAGGAGGGATAGTTTACCTTTTGTCACACTCACAAAGGATGTCATTTGTGACTTTGATGAGAGCCGTTTCGGTACTGTGGTAGGGGTGGAAACCTGATTGGAGAGATTCAAACAGGGAGTTACAGGAAAGATGGGCACGGATTTGGGAGGTGACAACACGTTCAAGCACTTTGGAGAGGAAAGGGAAGTTGGAGATGGGGCGGTAGTTTGCAAGGATGGAGGGGTCAAGGGTTGGTTTTTTGAGGAGAGGGGTGATGACGGCAGATTTGAGGGAGAGGGGGACAATACCTGAGGAGAGAGAACCATTAACAATGTCAGCTAACATGGGAGCCAGAAAAGGAAGTTGGTTGGTCAGCAGTTTGATGAGAATAGGGTCGAGGGAGCAGGAAGTGAGTCTCATGGACAAGATGAGCGTGGGGAGGTCATGAGGGGAGATCGGAGAGAAACTGGAGAAAGATGTGAGTTCAGGGCTAGGGCAGGGGGGAATCTTAGAGGAATTTTGGCCCGGTGGGCTAGGAGAATGAAGGGAAGTGGCAGAGGCAGCTGAACGGATGGTTTCAATCTTAGAGACAAAGAAGTCCATGAGCTCCTCACACTTTTTGTTGGAGGTGAGGGTGGAGGAGACAGGTTTAAGAAGATGGTTTGCAGTGTAGAAGTCGGGGTTTATTTTTGCATTCCAGAATGATTCTGGAATAGTGAGCAATTTTGGCAGACGCCAATAATGCTTTATGTGGTCCAGCTAGATCTGGCAGTGAATGGCTAAACCAGTTGTCTGCCAGATCCTTTGGACTTAAGGGAGCGAAGATGAGGGCCATACCAGGGGGAACAGCCAGGGTGAGAGAGAGTAATTGTTTTAATAGACCACCAGGGAAGAAGTCCCCTGCTCTTCTTTGAAATATTGTCATGGGATCTTTACATGCACCTGAGAGGAAAGAAGGTGCCTTGATTTAATGTCTCATCCGAAAGACAGCACCCCCTATTCCCTCAGTACTGCACTGGTGTGTCAGCCTAGATTTATGTGTTCAAGTCTCTGGAATGGGGCTTGAACCCACAACCTTCAGACTCGGAGGCAAGAGTGCTACCCACTGAGCCACAGCTGACACCATACCTTTCCAAAACTACTCTTGACTAATTCTTAAATAATACAGGTGTTAGAGCTAACACCAATAATAATGTTAAGCAGTTAAAAAAGCATACGGGATCCTAGGCTTCATAAATAGAGGCATAGAGTACAAAAGCAAGGAAGTTATGATGAACCTTTATAAAACACTGGTTCGTCCTCAACTGGAGTATTGTGTCCGATTCTGGGCACCAAACTTTAGAAAGGGTGTAAAGGCCTTAGAGAGGGTGCAGAAAAGATTTATAAGAATGTTTCCAGGGATGAGGGACTTCAGTCACGTGGATAGATTGGAGAAGCTGGGTTGTTCTCCTTAGAGCAGAGAAGGTTGAGAGGAGATTTGATACAGGTGTTCAAAATCATGAGGGGTCTAGACAGAGTAGATCGAGAGAAACTGTTCCCATTGGTGGAAGGGTCGAGAACCAGAGCACACAGATTTAAAGTGATTGGCAGAAGAACCAAAGGCGACATGAGGAAAAACTTTTTTACGCAGCGAGTGGTTATGATCTGGAATGCACTGCCTGAACAGGTGGTGGAGGCAAATTCAATCGTGGCTTTCAAAAGGGAATTAGATATGTACCTGAAGGAAAAAAATTTGCAGGGCTACGGGGAAAGAGCGGGGGAGTGGGACTAGCTGAAGTGCTCTTGCAGAGAGCCGGCACGGGCTCGACGGGCCGGATGGCCTTCTTCTGTGCTGTAACCAATCTATGATTCTATGTTGTTCGACTGCCCTGGGAGACTTTCTGCTTTGGCACTCCAGAGGCAGGCTGGAAGCCTGAATCACCAAACTGTACATGCCAACCAGTGAATTTCCATTCATTAATTTTAATGGGCTGGGTGAGCAATTTTTTAATATATATTTCTTTGTACATGAAGCAGCGAATCTGCCCTCTAGTGCACTCTACATGGCATCTTGATCGATGAGATACCCCAAATGTGGTATTGTGGCTTTGCACAGCTCAAGGGGGATTTAGAACACATTGATTGGAAGATTTGAATAGTGCCTGTCCCACCTGTTGATTCTTTAGCTTAGTCACAGCTCTTTAAGATAGTGCTGAGAAGGGACGAAGGACTTTCTTGTCTTCAGTGGTAGAAAAGGGCATGTATCCAAACAGTTTTCCTTTATGGTTCAGAACTCCTAGGCATGCAACATGACATATTCCTTTGGTTTATATCCCAAACCAAGCTGTGAGATGGCTTTGTGACTAAAAGGGGAAATGCTTGCCAGGCGCGCGAGCTCTAGGGTGCAGTGCCCTGTCACACCTAACTCACTGTGCTAAAATAAATCACCTTTCTGTCAATCAGGGTCTGGGAGGAGGGCTGTATCTCATCTCTTTTCCTCCTCTCCTTTTCTGTCCTTTTTTTAAAACTCTGCTTCGTCTGAGTGACAGTTCTTTGCTAGACTTGAGTGGTGGTTTCACTTTGTTTTATTACGCTGTAAAGTGACCTTTTACTATAGTCTTGCTATAAAAAATGCATTTTTGTATTGAGCTGTTCATTATACTGAATAATACTTACTGTCCTCAGGGGAAAGGGGCTGAGAAGCTTTGAATGTTTCTGGGCTGCCTCCTTCGATTCCAATGTCCCTCCTAGTTTGGTATCATCTGCAAATTTGACCACTTTGCATTGAGTTTCTAAATCCAAGTCACTGCTGGAAATGAGTGGGGTTCAAGATGCACACGCACACTTCCATCGGGAAGTATAGAGGACGCCATCTTGGTAAAGGGGTTTGCGCGCATGTGCCTAATAACTGCCAGCAGCACGCTGCCACCAGGAACATTATAAAGCACACCATCAGCGTCCTCAAGCAACACTTCCGCTGCCTGGACCGCACTGGAGGAGCCCTGCAGAACTCAGCTGAGCGGGTATCGAGATTTGTGTTAGTATGCTGCTTGCTGGACAACCTGGCCATTGTGAGGGAACAGCCCTTGTCAGCACTTATCAGGTGAGAAGCTGAGGAGCAGGAGCATGAGGAAGAGGAGGATGAGGAGGTGGAGGAGGAGGAAGTACAACAGGAAGTGGAGGAACAGGAAGAGGAAGAGGGAAGGAGGCTGCACTGTACACAGCCCCTTTCTGCCAGGGCTCTACGTGATCAAATAATTCATGAGCAATACCAATAACCTCAACCACACCTCTCATTCTCCAACAGTCCCACACTCCTTACCTTTCCTCTCTCACTGACCATCACATTGTCCTCCTTCTGACAACTCTTATTGGTCCCTCCCTCAGTTCACTGCAGAAATAAAAACCACCACCAAATGCAAATTCAAATCCAAATTTATCAGTTCAATCATTAAATAATACATACAAAATGAAACGAATTCCCCTTGTGCATTCTCTTAGTGCCTGTCTTCCATGTGCTCCTACGAGGTGCTTCCCCAGTGGCTGCAGCATGGGTGGTGGAAGGCTTCTGGCCTTCAACTGAGGAGACTGCAGATGGCCCTGGAGGGTGACCTCGAGCAGCACTGGGCCGAGAAGGCTCAGCTTCAGACGGCACCATCTTGGGCTGGGTTGCAGCAGTCTGGGCTGGCTGGCTGACCGGCAACAGCAAGGGCACTGGCAAAATGGCAGGGTGGGAGCAGGAATGCTATCACCCTGAGAGAGAACAGCAGGTTGCTGTTGCATGGAGCCACTGTCACTGCACAGGGGTGGTGCCTCAGCAATCCTGGTGATCTGTTGGAGAACAGATTGATGGAGGTGACCACCCATTCCACATTGGAAAGGATGGACTCCAAGCACTGCGCAAATCCCAGGCTTTCCGGTGCACCAAGCATTTGGTTGCGTACACCCATCAGCCTGCTTCTGTAGCCTGTCCCATCAAAGTCCTCATCTGACTCCTCTGCAGCAAATCTACTATATGACCTCGCCCTCCGGCGCGCTGGCAACTGTTGCATTCTTTTCCCCGCCCTGGCTCCTCCACACGTGCCCGCTGTCTCATCAAGCGCAGATCCATCCTTTATCCTAGCCTCTAAAATATGCGCAGTGTCAGTGTCTGAGCTGGTGGCTGCCAGTGTAACATAACGACGGTGTCTCTTCATCTTCATTGCCTTCTTCCTCTTCCTCCTCTAACTGGGAAGGTTCTAGTTCTTGGGTGTCTGAAATGAAAAAGGGACAAGGGTTGGGTTGTGGTGAGGGGAGAGGAGGCAGTAAGAAGTGTGTGCTTACACCATCTGCAGTTTGTGAGCCAGAAAAGATTGAAGGATGAGGGAGAAGTGGGATTAGAGGAGGATTAGATATGCCGATACCCTAGTCATCAATCCCTTCAGTGCCGCCAGTAGCCATAACCTCAGCGAGGCCTCTTCCTATGATGGCCAACACTGTCTCCTTCATGGGGGTTAAAACATACAGGTGCGCTTGTCCTCCTCCAGTTCTTTGCTGCTGCCTGCTGTTATGCGCCTCCTTCTCCTGCAAGAAAGAGGGAAGTGTTTCAGTGAGTGTCCTGCAATATGTTTGGATGATACGGCTGTCATGGTTGAATAGCTGTCAGAGAACTGTGGGTTGTGGGTGTGAGGCTGGCAACAGTGCTAAGTGTGTCAGAATGAGGTTAAGCATATGAATTTTAGGGTTGAGTACTGATTGATAGAGATTGTTGGTAGGTGGGTGATGGGGGTGTAGTGAATTGAGCAGTGGATGAGGCTAGTGGTGCAGTTGGTAGGATATGCTATTTGAAGATTGAACTTACTCACCTTGACCACTCGTGTGACTCATTAAACTTCTTCCTGCACTGCATCCATCTTCTTGGAGCTACACTCCTGGCATTGACCTCTGCCGTTACTTCTTCCCACTGCTTCCTGAGAATATTTCTGGAAGGCCTCCTGCCCCCCCCTGCGGATACAGGATGTCTCTCCTTCTCTCCACGTCTTGCACCAAGACCTCCAGTGCAGTGTCTGAAAACCTTGGTGCTCGCTCTCTCGCTTGTTCAGCAATTCCTCAAAGTATCACAGCCCAGATTCACTTTTCAAAGGATTCCCACCACTTCTTGTAGCCACAATGCATCTCCCCTTTAAGAGATGCAGGCTACTTTTAAATAGCGCTAGCCACTCACGATATTGGACCCCCTGCTGATGCGTGAGCTAATGAACAGCGCAGGTAGTGCTGGCTACATGCAGCAATCATTTAATAGAGCAGGCAACACAAACTTAACGTGCTGCCTGTATAGCAATGAATGGGCGTGGGTTAATCATGTACCACGTTCTCCATGTCCGTTTTCGGGGGTTAGCCAATTTAACCCCCGTTGTTTTCTACCCTTCAGCCAATTTCTTATCCATACCCAAGTTTTGCCCTGAATCCTATGACTGAGCATAATTGCAGTCTCTCAACTGGAACTTTTGGAAGTCCTCATATTCTGCCCTCTTGTGTATCCCTGATTATAATCGCTCAACCATCGATGGCCGTGCCTTCAGCTGCCTAGGTCCTAAGCGCTGGAACTCCCTCCCTGAACCTCTCTGCCTCTCTACCTCGATTTCCTCCTTAAAACCTACCTCTTTGACCAAGCTTTTGGTCATTACCCTAATTTCTTATGTGGCTTGGTGTCAATTTTTTGTCTTATAATACTCCTGTGAAGCGCCTTGGGACGTTTTACTACGTTAAAGGCACTATATAAATACACGTTGTTGTTGTTGTTGTTTAACCACACCACACTGTAGGGTTTACCACGGTCAGCTTGGGTTGTCACTTCCTGAAAGAAATCCAAGAGATTGATCAGGCAGAAACTTTCCCATCTAAAGCTGTGTTGACTGCTGTTTACTAGGTTGCTGTTTTACAGATAATCCTCAAGTTTACTCTGCATAATCAATTCCATTATTTTACGTTGAATTGAAGTAAGAGTAATGGGTAGTTGTGTCTGTTTTGTCACCCTTTTTGAATACGGGCACCACATTAGCTTGTTTCCAATCTACTTGTGCCTTCCTAGTGTCCATTGACTCTCATAATGATTGGCAATGCCTCGCACATGTCCTTGCTAGACTCTTTTGACACTCTGGGATAAATGTAATCTAACCCTGGGGGTTCATTTGTTTTAAGCTCTTTCAGGGAGGGCCTGTGGTCCCAGCACTGTTGTTTAGTTCCTTTTCCTTTCTCACATTCTGTTCTGATCCCAGCCTTGGTTGTTAGTCTGTAGCGTAGATATTTCATTTTGTGTCAGTCCTGCTCCCTGAACTGATTTCTCTCCCATTATCATTTCTGCCTTTGCTCACATTCATAATTTATGGGTAAATTGTGTCCTGCTCTGGTAGGTTTCCTCTCTGGATGTCTAATGTTTATATAACCCAAGGATGTGCACAGTCTCTAGCCAATCTTCTGTGGTGATTTCCTTCTCTATTTTATGCCTCTACTGATTTGAAAGGATGCCCAATGAGACTTTGTTTTCAGACTCTCCGTAAATCATGCCATGTTTACCTCTTTAAGGATTCATGTTGCAGTAACTGTTGGCAACCAGACCTTTCAGGTGTTTGAAGGATATTTTAGTTCATTTTCCTCTATGTGAGTCCTTGAAAAGGCCATAAAAATGTTAATGTCAGAAGTGCTGGTCTTATCATTGTGTTACGTGTAATACTTGATCTGTTTTGAGGAATACAGAGCACACTGGGCCGCAGGTCATGTCCGTCTTTCCTTGTCTTCAGATGGGTATTTTGATGAGTTTGCCTATTATCTTTAGGCAGAGAACAGGAGTCATTGTTAGAAAATAAATTTATTTGGGAAAACTCCCATCAGGACTTTTAATCCATGTACCCTCAGTAATTTTCAGTTGTAACTTTAATCCACTAATTCACACCTGCTGTTGACGAGCCCAATGTACACTGCGATTTGGAGATACCAAATACAGATGACTGAAGCTAGTTCAGAATCAGCAACAGTGAGCTGACGGGTGGGAATTTAATAGTAGTAGTAGTAACACAGGCCGGAATTTTGCTGGGGCTCAGAGGGCGGGTTCGGAGGCAGGTCCGCTGTCAAAATAGAAAAGATTGATAGTGGGTCAGGATCCTGCTGTCAACTTGCTTCCATGTCATGACACCAAGTGGCGGGGGAGCCAATTGACATAGTTAAGAGCTTGTTAAAAGGTACTTAAACAGCATTTTACCATGTACTCTCCATTTTTCCAGCTTTTTGACGAGTTTCACGGTGCTCGGGGATCACGTCAGGTAAGTAGGTCAGGTTTTCAATGACTCGCCATTGCTCTGAATAGGTGACAGCTGCAAAAATGGTATAAAAGCTACCATTTCACAGCTGTTCACTTTCCAATGTTAGAAGCTGGAGCCTTCAGCATTTGGAATATACTTTTCAGCTTTGTGCAGGCTGGAAGTGTTTGGAGTAAACTCTCTATCCACTGTCACCTCCTTGGAGCAACACCTCTCACCATTGACAGATCGCTTCTGTCATCTCAACTTCAGCTGCCATCTATTCCAGCAACATCGATGCCCTTGAAAAAATCTCACCTTGGTCCTCAGAATCCCACCATAATCAGCCCCAACACCAACGTCACCAGGCACACCAGCATCACCAACAACAACACCAACCTGCTCTGCAATCACCTGATGCTGCACAGGACACAGGGCATCAGCACCCGACCACATTACTGCCCGGGAGGCCAGGGATGGCCTCACCATGGCCAGATTTACTTCACTTGACGCTGTACACCTTGGCTGCCACATGATGCACCAGGTTGGCACCGTCCCACACCAGCACCATACAGCATCCCTACAATGCCTAAGCCATTACTTTCACACTCATCACCATTGTGGGGGATAACGTTATGTCTCACCATTCACTGCAACTCACTAAGCCACTTCCAAAGTGCATACAAATCTGTCCAAGAAGGCAAAGTGCAGAAAATAAAGATTTCAATGTTTGGCAACATATCAACAGAAACTTTACATGAACATTGGCGAAAACACCCAAGTGCCTACCCTTGTGTATTGTTAGTTGATATGATTGGACAAGGATGAGGCTGAGTGTGTGGGGTGTCTAGTGAGATGGGGATGTGATGATGTAGATAGAGAGAGAGGGATGGGTGGAGGTGCAAGGTAAGTTGGTGTGAGTAAAGATGTGCAGGAGTAGCATAGGGAAGGGAGATTGATGGGGATGTGATGAGTGGTACAGCAGGGTGAGGTTGAGTGTGGCTTTGCAGTAACGTTTCGTGATCTACTGGGATCATTGAAAGGTTTGCGCCACTGCAACCTGGTCCTCCTGAAGACATCCCTGCTTGTGCCCTCCTGTGCAATGTGCAACCAGGCTGCGTTGATCTCCTGGGGAGGTCTCTTCCACCCATTGGAAGTGAAGAGAACCTCCCTGTGTGCTGTGACTCTCTCCATAAGCATATGGAGGGAGTCATGGGATGGCCTGGGTGCAGCCGTGCACCTCTGTGCAGAGCTTGTCAGTGTTTGCAGCACCTCAATGCTGTAGAACACTGACAGCAGAACTGTCAAAATGAATGTGGCCGTGGTCCCTTTAAGGAAACCAGCTGATGACGCGTCATCAAATGACGTCATCAGACCCGCTTCCTTTTAATTGGCTGGGAACCTCGCAGGGCGGGCTTAACAAGCTCCATCAATGGAAAATTCTTCTCACAGAGCAGGATGGAGCTTGGAACGGGGTCACAACCCGCCATCTACCTCGGCCGCACTGAGCCCGCCTTGGTAGGCGAAATCGCGGCCTTGGTAACAGTTTCAGGCAGAAGACCTTTGGTCCATCTAACCCACCTATCGATGGTATTCCCTTGGTGCATTTCTAATAACCCTGAATCCAATATGCTGACAAGAACCTGTCTTGTTCCTTCTTGAGACCCACTTAGGTTTCTTGTTCCACTACCTGTGCTGGTAATCTGCTCCAAACATGGCTGATGATCCACCTTGAGCCCTGAGGACACAAACACTATTGCACTCAGGAGCTGACCCATGTAAACCACTAAGAACTGGAAAAAGTTTAGGTGAATTGCCTGAACTTATAACCCAATTGATGGGGTTATAAATTCACTTCACTCATGCGATATTTCCTTTATCCATACACAACTATACAATAACACTTACACTACAGATAGTAATGTAAACCTGGTGCAAATGAACTGTGGCGTAGATGGGCTATTTACTAACTAATTTAGGCCAATAATTGTAGGGGTGCATTTAATAAGATCAGAGCTTTTGTACAATTATTATTATTAATTTTGTGTGTCCATATGTTTAGGAAAATATTCTTATTACTAGTTCTACCCCTGAGCAGAGACAACAACCACAGAAATTGGTACTAAGATTACTAAACACTTTATTTGATTACCGAACAACAATAAGCAACAGCTCTAAGTAATGCTCACAACTTTTGGGATACGGTTCAGAACACGGGATTGACCAAACCGTTGTTCTGGGGAGGGTCAGGAGCATCTATCCAAGCGATTCTTCCTTGTCTTCTTGTTGCCTTTCCTGACAATAGCACAGTTTATTCTCCTTTTACAGTTTTGAGGCTTAGTCGTCTGGCTTCCGACTACCATAAAAGGGGCCTCCTCTTCCATTTGTTTGTTGCACTGTCTAAAGTTGTGACCTTTTTCTGTTCTATGTCTGTTTTCCGTTTTTTTCTTAGCAGTAGATAAACGTCTGTAGTTTATGGTTAAATTACAGGCTGAGCTCTTTTCCTTAGCCAAAGAGTCAGAAGTTCATGACATTGAAATGACCCAAAACAATCTGTACCTTACAATGAGCAAATTTAAATTGGACACACCCTCTTTAAAGCCACGATAGGTGCATCCACATCACCTTGGTACATTAAGTTACATCTGTGTCCACACTGGATTCAGATATAAAGTGAGCTATGCCATGGCTGTGAATAGAGCATTGGAAAGCTTAATGGAAATGTGCTCAGTGCGGGAGGGCCCAACTCACGAAAAAGCTTGAGACTACAGTAGAACTTAGGTCAAGGCTGCCTCTGTTTTTCAGGCTGATATTTATTAGTTTTCGTTTTGTAAACAAGATGAAGAAATATATACAGCTGCTAAACCACAATAGATAGTTCCATTTGTCTTCAATAAGTGTGTCGTACTTTGAGCTCAATATAATATTGTACATTAAGGGAAGAAATAGAGATTTATGCCTACAATTAATATCTGGCTCTTTATCCATCAGAACCAGTTGGTTTGTGACTCAGTTATCCCTCTTGCTGCTCATTATGCCTCATATGATACAGCTACAGTAAGAGTCCCAGTATAGCACCTCCTTATAAGCAAAACAAACAAGAGATAGTTATTTGGAGCCATCAAGAGGGAACATTCCTCTTTTTTCTAACCAATGTGAAATTATAAACACGTGTATAAAATGTTACAAACACTCATGATTTCGCTGCAAATACCGAATGGAGAAAACTGCTCCCCCTTGTTTTAGTTGTATGTGAGGGAGCGGTTATTCTGAATTAAGTCACTGTTGAGATAATGTCAATATGGGACAGGCGACTGCCTGGCATATAGTACCTTCGTGATCTCTGCGCTCCTCCAATTCTGGCCTCTTGCTCATCCCCAATTTCCTTTGCTCCACCACTGGCGGCCGTGTCTTCAGCTGCCTAGGCCCTAAGTTCTGGAATTCCCTCCCTAAACTTTGATGCATGCTCTTATAGCAACATATTGCCTTTTATACTGCAGCAAACTCCTGCTCTCACACTACCCCCTGCAGTGATGAAAAGCCTGACTTTTAAAAGGTTATGGGTTAGAAATTGGTCTTGGGCAGTCACGTTAAATGGGCGGTGGTGTATCGACCGTCCGTTATATGTCCTGCTGATATTCAGTTCTATTGAAGTCAATGGAGCTGACTATCAGGCAGAGCATATTACGGGCGGCCAATTCGATACTGCCTGTTTACCACTACCAAGACAAGTTTCTTCCCCTACGTGTTTCAATTTTAATAATTCTTTAATTACATAGAATATACGGCACAGAAACAGGCCACTCGACCCAACCAATCCGTGCTGGCCTTGATGCTCCACTCGAGCTTCCTCCCATCTTTCCTCATCTAACTCTATCAGCATAATCCTCTATTCCCTTCTCCCTCATAGGCTTATCTAGCTAATCCTTAAATGCATCTGTACTATTCGCTTCAACCACTCCCTGTGGTAGTGAGTTCCACATTCTCACCACTCTTTGGGTAAAGAAGTTTCTTCTGAATTCCCTATTTGATTTCTTGGTGACTATCTTATATTGATGGCCTCTAGTTTTGCTTTTCACCACAAGTGGAAACTCTCTCTGTGTCTACTCTAGCAAAACCTTTCATAATTTTAAAGATCTCTATTAGGTTCCCCTCAGCCTTCTCTTTTCAAGAGAAAAGAGACCCAGCCTGTTCATCCTTTCCTGATAGGTATAACCTTGCACTTCTGGTATAATGGTTGTAAATATTCTCTGCACCCTCTCCAGTGCCTCTATATACTTTTTATAATATGGCGACCAGAACTGCGCAGTACTCCAAGTGTGGTCCAACCAAGGTTCGATACAAGTTTAGCATAACTGCTCTACTTTTCAATTCTATCCCTCTAGAAATAAACCCTCGTGCTTGGTTTGCTTTCGTTACGACCTTATTGACTGCATTGAAACTTTTAGTGATTTGTCTATTTGTACTCCCAGATCCCTTTGCTCCTCTACCACATTTAGATTCTTATTTTCTAAGTAATATGTGATCTCTTATTTTCTTACCAAAATGTAATACATCACACTTATCTATGTTGAAATCAACTTGCCAATTATACACCCATTCTGCAAGTTTATTAATGTCTTCTTGTAATTTGTTGCACTTCTCCTCAGTGTTGACTAACCCCCTAATTTGCTGTTGTCCGCAAATTTAGAAATTGTGTTTTTAATTCCAAAGTCTAAATCATTAATATAAATTGTGGTTCCAGCACTGATCCTTGTCCCCACTTCCCACCTTCTGCCACCTTGAATAGCTTCCCTTTACACCTACTCTCTGCTTTCTGTCTTTCAGCTCAATATTTCTCCACCTAGCTTATTTATTTATATGTGCCTATCTTTACAGCACAATATCCTTGGTCCTGAAATTCATCCTTCTCTAATGTTATCAGCATCATTGAGGGGAAAAGACAAGCCATTGGAGAATACGATTTAAGCCAATTCTGTCTATATTACTGGTCCGTCGTTGTTAGAAATAAAAGTAATGGAAAAATATATCGATATTCTTACACCTTTCCGTGGCCTTACAATGAGTCACTGATCTTCACTAGCTGGTCTGCAGCAGAGTAGTAGGAATCATGTGGTGCTGGCCCAGGAGAGGGATGATGGCGAAAGGAGACATGAAAGTGGGAACTCCAGTTGTGAAGGTGCTCGCAGTTCTCACCCGTTGCCTCCCCTCAGCCAGTACCCGACATGCTGCCTTTTCTCCTGATGGTCGAGTCTGCCCCTGCTCAGGTGCAGGTAGAGCAGTCTTTGGCCAGAGGTCGTAGGCCAAAAGCAGCTCAGCAGTCAGGGCAGGGATCCAAGCAGCCCGCCTCTACCTCTGCTGTAGCCACACGGGATGAACCACGTAGAGGCAGTAGGAAGCATAATTTAAAGCAATTGTAATTCACCAACGGTATGCACATGGGTGTTTGACAAAATGTTATGTTGTTAACTTTCCTTTTTTATAATGCCACATAAGATTTAATGATTAGGTTGGTGGTGGCTTTCATTTGTTATTTGTTTCAGCTGGAATAATAACTGACCCTTCTAGCTATGAGGGCAGCAATGGTCTGGTGATGGGTGCCCCAACTTCATATTCCCCCTCCTCCATCTCCTCTTCTTCAATGTTCTCCTCATCCGAAGATGCCTGATGATCCCCTTTGTCCTCCTCTACCTGTAATCCTCTCTGCTGCGCAATGTTGTGCAGGATGCAGCACACCACCATTATTCTGGACACCCTCACTGGCGAGTGCTGAAGGGCCCATCCAGACTTAGCTAGGCACCTGAAGTGCACCTTCAACATTCCGTTGGCTACTTCAATGACACACCTGGTGATCATGTGGCTCTCATTGTAACGCTCCTGGACTTCATTGGTGGGGTTCCTCACAGGTGTCATGAGCCAAGTATGAAGGGGGTATCCTGTGTCTCCTATGAGACAGGCCTTAAATCTGCTACCTGGAACGAAAAGGTCTGGAATGTTGGACTGCCACAGTACGAAAGCATCATGACAGCTCCCAGGGAATCGGGCGCACACCTGCATGAACCTCTTCTCATTGTTGCACTCCAGCTGTGCATTGATGGAAGAATATCCCTTGTGGTTGATAACAATTCCTGGTTGCTGTGGTGGTGCTTGGATTGCCACGTGTGTGCAATCAATGGCACCCTGTACCTTTGGGAATCCAGCCAGAGAGGCAAATGTGAGTGCCCATTCATTCTGGCTATTTTCATCATAAGGGAACTTTACATAACTTCCAGCCCTGGCAAACAATCCATGCATCACCTGCCTTATGCATTTATGTGCAGTGGACTGCAAGCCCCTCAATAGGTCTCCGATAGCGCCCTGGAAGGAACCAGAGGCAAATAATTTGAGGGCGGTAGTGAGGGCTGCAGATGTTTGCGACTACCTGATGTGACTATCTTAGCCTGTGGAAGCACCGCTCTTCCGAGAGGTCAAGGAAGCTGAACCTCTGTCTGTGCACCCTGTTAGGTACGTAGTGCCTCCTGCGACCTTGACTTCACTGTTGGTCTCCTCTCTGCTGTTCTGTAACTCTCTGCTGTGCACCTCTGTCCTGTGCACCTCACTCCTGTGCACCTCACTCCTGTGCACCTCACTCCTGTGCACCGCTCTCCTGTGCATCATTCTCCTGCGCACCTCTGTCCTGTGCACCGATTTTTACTACACACCCAAGCCCAACCCATCCGTTCTTGGGTATTAATATTCCCCCCATTGAGTCTGCCTCTCCAGCTGCTGCTGTATACCACTGTTGAACCTAATGCATGGTGGAAGAGGGCATCGGTTATGTCAGTGATGTAACAGTGAACTATATTGTGGCTAATCTGAGTGATGTCTCCTGTTGATGCCTGAAGGGGTACAGTAGCATAGTGGTTATGTTACTAGACTAGTAATCCAGAGGCCCGGATTATTAATCCGGAGACATGTAGTTCAAATCCCACCATGGCAGCTGGGAATTTAAATTCAGTTAATTAAATAACTCTGGAATAAAAAGCTAGTATCAGTAATGGTGACCATGAAACTACCGGATTGTTGTAATAAACCCATCTGGTTCACTAATGGCCTGGTCTGGCCTACATGTGACTCCAGACCCACAGCAATGTGGTTGACTCTTAACTGCCCTCTGAAATGGCCTAGCAAGCCACTCAGTTGTGCCAAACCAATGTACTGCAGCAGTTCAAAAAGGTGGCTCACCACCACCTTCTCGAGGGCAATTAGGGCTGGGCAAAAAATGCTGGCCTTGTCAGTGATGCCCACATTCCGTGAACGAATAAAAAAAACATGTTATAGAACAGGGATACTCAATTAAGGTGGCCCACTTGCCAAAAATGTTAGTGAGCCGAGGGTCATGAGTCCTGCTGTGCTGTCCGCTTGTGCTCTGTGAACTAGTGCACCGTGGTCTTTCTTGTGTACGCCCACTCCTAGTAGAAGCAGTAAGTCTGTGAGATTCCACTATTTAAGCATCTACTTTTACATGCTTGTGAAGGTTCTTCCGTTTCATTGGTGGATCTGTGGGATTGGATTAACTGGGGAACTTAACAAGACTCACAAATGTGCTGTACTTTTGCAGATCACAATCAGCCCCGTAGAAACCAATGTCACTGGCCCTTTCCTCACCCACGAGCAGATTAGGCAGCAGGTATGGTGGTAGGAATAGGATGATTTACATAGTAATCATGCACTTCCTGTTTTAAAAGTGGTATCTTAATGTGAAAATCATAACCTACTAATTGATTTCTTGTGGCTTTGCCCATGAACTAAAATGAAAAAGTTCTACATTTCCGTATTTTACTAGAAATATTTTATACATCCCACTATTCTATTGTACACCTGTCTAAATTACATGTATCTGCATTAGTTTTATAATAAATAGGAAGAAGTATGGAACCTTCCCCACCAGTGTATATTGTTGAAGTAAGGAAGAACCAAGTGTGGGTGGAACATTATTAGACTCGATACTCAACATTTCAAACCAATGCAAAGCAGCAATTGACAAAGCTGCTAGAATGTTGACCCACAAACTGTAGGATACAAGTTGTGATCAAACTGTACAGTGGTCTGGTTAGACCGCACTTTGAATCCAGGGGTCCAGTTCTGGTTGCCAAGAAATAAGGAAAAAATTCAAGAATTGGAGGCAGTGAAAGGAAGAGTGACGAGGCTGGTATCTAGTGTCAGGGATCTAAGTTACATGGCAAGGCTTCAGAGACTTGGACCTAAAACATTTTGTGCGCACTGGGGGCGGGGGGTGAAGGGTAAATACCCTGCGCCAGAATGGTGATGCCCGAAATATTGGGCCTCAGACCTCATTGTAATGGTGCAAAGGCCCAGTGGCGAAGACTGGAGAAAATTCAGGCTGCTGCTATCGTCGCGGTGACCCTCAGGTGAGTGGTTCTGGGGGCCATGTGTCGGGTCGGGGGCAGGGGGATGCTGGGATCACAGGGGCCAGGGGAGGGAGATCGGGGGGCCTGGGATCGCAGGGGCCGGGGGAGGGAGATTAGGTGGCCCAGGATCGCAGTGGGGTGGGCAATCAGGGCATTGGGGGTGGGAGGGTTTTAGTGGGTAATGACAAATAAGAGGCAACCTTTACCCACACCTGAAGCAGGCGCTAGAACCTTTGCATATGCAAGTTAGGGGCCTAACTCCTGCTTGATGTTCCCTCTCCAAGAATGGTTTGCCCTGAGGCATCCAGCGCCATCGCAGGTTGCACTCAGGTAAACCAGTCCTAGGGACCGCCTTCAATAAAGAAGGTAAGGAACTTACCTGCATATGGAGCTGGGAGGAGCAGGAGCTCTCCTCCCAACCCCACATTTAACCACCCTCCTGATCGCCGCTGCTCCCGACCTCTGACCTTCCATCCCGGCCTCCTCTCCCAACCCCCAGTCATGGACCTTCTGGCCTTCTCTCTCGACCGATCACCCATTCTCCTGGCCGCGAACTCCCAATCACCCTCCACCCCCCACCCCCCAAGATCCCAGACCCCCGATCTCCATCCCCTGCCCTCCGCAACACCAGGCCCCAATGGGACACAGGTTTAAACTAGTAAAAGTTAAAACTAATTTCCAGTCTATTATTTTACTTTTTTTCTCTGCCTCTTGGCTCCTACTGCTCATTTTGAAGTTGTTACAGAAGTATTTTTTTTAGCTGGAAACTTTAAAGGATTTTTTTTCTCTGCCAATTAAAAGTCCAGATCTGACAGAATAACCTGGTGACATCACAGATCCCGGAAGACTTGTTACAGATGATTACACCAGTTCATCGTCCCACAGAATCCAAAATCACCCGGCTCAGTCAACTTGCCAGAGATGTTCAAAGAATTAATTATATTGGTATCACCTTTTTATCCAATGCTAATTGCCATGAACCCCCAAATGTTATAGAAGGAGTTATCTAACACTTACCAATGTCCCTCAGTCTTCACCTCTTCCTGTGAGTTTCAATGATGATTAACTGCTGGTCAACAACTTCTGGACTAGAAGAAGACATTTAGTTCAGAACGGCTTTGATGTAACATTTTGAATTGAAAGCATGGCCTTTCTTGATTCCATGGAGAAAGTCTGGTCCCACACTGCCTTTGATCACCAGTTTTATATAATAAGTAGAATTCCCCATTCAATTTTCTCCAGTCCACTTCTAAAGGGACTGGCTGATGCTGAGGTCAACTACCCTACCGAAGTGATCCTTCTTCATGTGAGAGCCTTGATAGAAGTGCTCAACTGTAGAAAGACTGAAGTCCACTGTGATTCTGTCCGAGGCACCCAATTTCCATTTGACTTTATTGGGATGCAGTCAGGATGGGAATACAAGTTGATTTTATTTTCATCCTTTGTGCCGGGTTATGGGGCCAATTGTAATGACTCTACTGCTGCCCTAGCTGAGATCAGGTAACTCATTTTATTTGATATTTTGAAAACTTCGATCAAATTACCCCTTAACTTCTAAATTCCAGGGAATACAACCCTAGTTTGTATAATCTTTCCTCGTAATTGGAGTCCAGGTATCATTCTGGTAAATCTACGCTGCACTCCCGCCAAGGTCAATATTTCCTTTCTAAGGTATGGTGCCCAGAACTGCTCACGGTACTCCAGGTGTGGTCTAACCAGGGCTTTGTATAGCTGTAGCATAACTTGTACCCTGACATCCCGAGATTACCATTAGTATACAGTATTGAAATGCATTGGGAAAAGGTGCCTTTTCACGACGCATTTCTATACTGTATGCTGATGACATTACTGAGAGCTTGATGGCATCAAAACAGCTGCACCTACATAATGTATTTAAAACTTTCCATTAAAGCCCCTTACGTGGTTCCAGGTGGAGATGGAATCAAGAGCTCCAACTTCAATTTATTCCTATATGTAAGCAACAGAAGAAGTTCAGGGAGAACCACCTTCATCAAAAATTGCTTGGCAGTTTTTTTTTTCATTTATTTTGAAATGCACAATGAGATAAATCACACCGAAACACAACAAATCATTATTTATGAGCCATGTTCTCGTGAAGAAAATGACAAGATCATGCTTTGGTAAACCCTTGCTTGTGGAGACAAAGCCCTTTTAAAAGATAATTCTAGTGTAGAATGCGCTGTAAAGGGGAAATGTTCAATGGTTAGAGCAAGAATTCAATTATATTTTATTATCGTACTTGAAGTATCACTGGGGGACAATTCAAGGTTTAAGTAAGTAAATACTGTTCTTTTTAGAAAGAGAAAAAAAGAGAAGACTCCATGTTCTCCTTCAATAAGATTATGGGCAGAAAGATAGGGATTCACTCCACATGACATCAGATACCGCTATTTTTATTTGATAGTGTTATCTTGGGATAACTGTGCAAAGTACCAAACTCACATTAATTAGTATTCGTGGGGGAAAAATTCGGTTGCTTTGCGCCTCCTGCTAACGGGGCAGCAAGCAACTAGCGCCTGGGCGTGGCGCCGCTAATGCCTCCCGCAAAATTCAGCGGGAGGTTAGCAGCGGCGGTACCGGTAGCTCCCCGCGGCGCTGCGCTTCCGGCGATGACGTCATCGCTGTGTGCAGCGACCTGCTTGTGCCCCGGCCGCAAACTTGGCTCGCGCCCCCTGACCTACCGCCGGACGCTATGTCCGACAGGGTCAGGGTGGCGTATTTGCGGCTGGGGTGGCGATAATTAAAAGGTAGGTGCCGGGCGGCCATTTTTTGGGGGGCCACCTGCCTGCACCTGCCCCCTCTGGCCTCCTCCTGCGGGGTGCCGGCTGCGATCGGTCAGCCCGGCAATCCTCTTGAGTGCCGGGCTCTTTTGCCGGCACCCCACTCCCCGGTGTTCCAGCAGGGCCCCGGTGCGCCCTGCGCTATGTAGAATTCGCAATATTATCGCGATTTTATATAATAAGGAGGAGACATATAGTTTCGTACAAACAGCTTTATTTCAGCAGAATGCTGTCAGGTTTTCAAAGTGGTCACAAGCAGCCTGTAAAATGGCCGCCTCGCCTCGTGGCAGAACGTTCTAGACTTTTCAATAAGCAGACAAGATGGCGTTCCAATAAACATTTGTGCGAGATCGGACAAGACTCAGCACATTTGAGATAATTCACAAGACATAATGGGTTTGCATTTTACACATAAATACTGGAATCGGTCTCCCAGGTGCGAATAAGGGCTATTGTACCGAGCGATCAAGAAACCCATCCAAAGACATTAATATGCAAATTCCCCACGACTCTACGATGAGAGAGCCGTTTGCGGGTAGTTACAGAAACATTTGGAAGCCCCAAAACCCCTCTAGGGAGAATACTGACCGGTTACACAATGGGAGAAGTATTAACGGGTACTCAGACAGTTACAAGTATCACCGAAACCCATTAAACGGAGATCACCCTATACAAGAAGTTTGAGCGCCAAAACCCTGACAAAAGAAAAGACATTAAGATTGGGCGGGAAAAGAGGAATTACAGCACTATAACTGTAAGGTACAACCGTCCATCTGTCTCTTGACTCTTGGATCCTGACTCTTGACTGCTGTCTCTGCCTCTTGCTGCTCGACTTGCTAGAAGACTATTGAACTTTCTGATCCGCCAGGATCAACCTCGTGGCTTGCCGCGAAGATCTGTGAAGAACTGGGCTGTGAAGCCTTGAAACGGGCACACCATCCCGAGAAGTCGGTAAACGGTGTTGGAACCGAAGGCCCGAGACGAGATGAAATGAGATGAGATGAGATGAGATGAGAAGAGAAGAAGACGACAATACGTATCGCCACGGTCAGTAAGCCCCGACCGCGCCTGTAGGTCGAATAAACACTTTCCTTGCCCAGGAAGACCATTCTTTGAGTTTTACAAACTGGCGTGAGGGCACAGGAAGACCATTCTTCGAGTTTTATCGCATCGGTGCGAGGGCACAGGAAGACTATTTTTCGAGTCGTGTCGGAACTCCGAGGACAACACAGATCTTCATGACAGCAGACGGTCCAGCCTGCTAGCCGGAGCAGAAATGAGTAAACAAGTGGGGTACAGAGACCCCTGATCAACACGTGGGTGGTCAGGTGCTGCGGTAAAAACATCCGAGCAGAGTTTCGGAATTCTCCGAGTTATCACGAGTGGTGAGCATGAGTCTCGATCCTACAAATCTAGTTTAGGACAGGTATTGATAGGGGAGGGTTTGAGTTTTAAGGATAATTGTAATGTGTGCCCCCTTTTTCGATGTGTCGTGCGCTCCTCGTTTCCCTAAAATTAGCTACATAACTGCGTGTAAGATTGTACTGTCATTAATCTGTGCTTATGACATGTATTTCGTAATCTTGAATAATATGCAATAAAGATTTTCCATTTCGCACTATTCAACCGGGTCTACCTGAGTTTTCTCTGCATTATTGCTCTCGCACCTAAGTCCAGTGTCAGAACCGTAAGGGCGAGTGGGTCGAACCACTCACAGGTGTCTAGTGTTACCCGGCTGGCTGGAGACCAGAACAGGCAACAAGGCCTAACCTCGCACTAGCACCCAGGCTAAGCACAGAGCCACAGGCGTCACCCCTTATAGAAAATGGCGACCGCGGCAGGACACTGGCAGCGAGAAAATAATGTGTTAGACCCTGGTATGAATGGGCGAAATGTCATGGAAGAGAGAATAGCAGATTATGGGGTAAAAATTCAGTTGGTTGCGCCTCCCGTTAGCGCCTTAAGAGGGCGCTAATGGGGCGCAAAGCCTCTAATGCCCGGGCGCAGCGATGTTTGCGACGCTCAGGAACTTAACTTGACATTGTGCGGCGGCGCTAAAACTTACCGCTGCGACCACCTGCGCGCGCAGATTGTGATGTCATTCCATGGTGCAACGCCCTTGTGGCGCCCCAGAGCGGAAATTGAGTGGCCTTACCGCCTGGCGCTTCCAACGACCGGAAGACTGGAACGCTATCAATCGCTGTGGGGCTGGGGGGGGCGCTATTTAAAGGGGGCCTCTTCCTGTCTTTTTCTGTGGTCGACATTTTTGCACCACTCGTTCTGAGAGATAGAGAGAGATTCGGAGAGAGAGAAAGAGAGACTTCTACATTGATTCAACGCTTTGTGAGGTAGTTTTGCCTATTGATCCTAACTTTGCTGCTACTTTAGTTGCTGTCCTTCATTACTTTGCTTGCAAAGACAATATGGGGGCTGCACTGATTGGGGGCGTCGTCCTGCTCCAGCTGAATCGGAGGATACAGAGACGCAGAGAGAGAGTGGCAATGATGGCCAGACGGAGGAGGGCCATCAGGCGTATGTACAGGAGAGCTTACCCTCCCAGGGTATATCGTGAACAGCTCTCCTACATCCATATGTCCGAGGAGCTGTGTTTGCGAAGGCTGCGATTCAGCAAGGAGGTGGTCACTGAGCTCTGCCACCTGCTGCAGCCAGATCTGCAGCCTCAACTGAGGTCCAGGACGTCTCTGTCGGTGGCAGTGAAGGTCACAGTGGCTTTGAACTTTTACGCTACTGGCTCATTTCAAGCTGCTGCTGGGGACCTCGCCAATATCTCCCAGTTCGCGGTGCATTGCTGCATCCGGCAGGTCACAAATGCCCTCTTCAAAAGGAGACGAGAGTTCATCTCTTTCCCCATGACCCCAGACAAGCAGCGTGACCGCTCTCTGGGCTTTGCGAGGGTAGCGGGCTTCCCCATGGTGCAGGGCGCCATTGACTGCACGCATGTGGCTTTGCGTGCTCCGCATGAGAATGCCGAGGAATTCAGGAACAGAAAGGGGTTCCATTCCTTGAATGTCCAGTTGGTCTGTGACCACAGACAGCTGATACTCGCTGTCAATGCCCAATATCCTGGCAGCTGCCACGATGCTTTTATCCTGCGCCAGACTACTGTGGCAGAACTTTTCGAGGCACCGCATCAGCCAGTTGGTTGGTTTCTCGGGGACAAGGGGTATGCATTGAGCACCTGGCTGATGACACCGCTCCGTACGCCCAACACCCCTGCTGAGCTGCGGTACAATGAGAGCCATCAAGCTACCAGGAACATTATTGAGCGCACAATCGGCGTGCTGAAGCAACGGTTCCGCTGTCTGGACCATTCCGGAGGAGCCCTGCAGTACTCGCCTGAGCGAGTATCGAGCTTCGTAGTCGTGTGCTGCATGTTGCATAACATGGCAATCCTCAGGACCCAGCCAATGCCACCAAGCCTTGGAGCACCACCAGAGGAGGAGGAGGAAGAGGAGGAAGAGGACGAGGACGATGATCATCAGCAGCACCAAGGCAGGAGGGCGGCCCACAATGGTCAAACTGCAAGGGCCGTCCGTCAATGGCTAATAGCAAGCCGCTTCTAGGGCCCCTGCCATTGCTACCAACTTTAATGAACCCAGCACGCAACCCCTAAGCCGGCCAAGGCACCAATAATTCCAACCACCAACCATGTATATTTTGAATAGAGAAACTTATTTATTTTACAAACTCTGTGTGTGTCAATTCCTCATGACAAACTCATAGAAATAAACACAAAAAAACAGTCAATAAACTGGTTCTCACAACCTGGAGATAATGTCCAAAACACTAAACAAAAGTTGGACCACGAACCTCGACCTTTAATAAAAAAATGACCAGCATTTTGTCACACCTCCTACTTTTTGCCCTTCGAGGGTGATCTCCTTCCCTTGCGCACTTCCCCCCTTCTAACCCTACTGCTACTCCGTAATGGGACCTCAGTGGCTGCAGCAAGGCTGGTGGAAGGCTGCTGCTCGTCAGACCCTGACACTGCAGATGCCCCTGAAGGACGGCCTCGAACAGTTCTGGGCCTGGAGGGCCCGGCTGCAGACTGCACCAACTCTGCATGGGCGGCAGCAGTCTGTCCTACAGGTGGTGGCAAGTGCAGTGGAGAAGTGACAGTGTTGGCAGCAGGAATGCTGTCATCGTGAGAGAGGACAGCAACTCCCTGCTCGCCCGACACACTGGCACTCCCACGGGGCAGCACTTCAGCATCCGGAGCAATCTGCCGGAGAACAGATTGCTGGCCTACTGCGGCGCGGTGACAGCCCCGGGGACATGTGCACGAACCATCGAGGTTGGCAGCAGTCTGTGCTCGCGTGGCCTCAATCTGAGTCTGTATGAGAGCAGTCAGAGATGGGATCACGGCAGCCAATGACTGAATTGCAGCACTAAGCGTTAGTGTGGCATCCGCCTGTGCTACAGCGAAGTGCTCCACACTCCTTGCCAGTGACTCAATGCATTCGGGCACCCTTCCCACTGCACCCATGAGCTCAGTGTGCATGCCCACCGCCTGGGTGTTCATTTCTGCGATCAGCCGCTCCTCCTCTGCGTCCATTGCAGTAGGAGTGTCTGGCATACTCTCCCTCTGGGGAGAAGGCCCCCGTTCTTCCCTACCCCCCCCATGGTGTTGCTGCAGCCCGCTGGGTCCTGGAGCTTCACCCTCATCAGACCCTTCCCCCCTGCTCCCCTCCAGGGAAGGCGTGTTCCCAGTGTGGGCATGGGCTTCCTTGGGAGAGGGTGGCACTGATGCTCCGGCTTCCTCTTCCTCCTCGGCTGCAGCATCACTCCCAGTGGCAGCTTCAGGGCCCGTCTCCTCAGCTGGTGAATCACCATCTGAAAGCAGGGAGGTACAAGAGTGGCTTTAGCGTGAGGACAGGGTGGCAGTAAGGGAGGAATAAGTGCAGCGAGTTAGCAAGTTGGATTGAAAGTGTCAAAGGCTGGTGTTGTGAGGGACAAGTGGAAGGACAGAGGACAAAAAGGTGATGACCTTACCATTGCTGTCCAGAACGGGGTCGGCGTCTCCAGTGGCGACGGGACCGATCACCCGGCTTGCCACAATCCTGTGGACGCGCTCCTCAAGATCGCTGAGGGGTTGCAGCTGAGGCCGCCCTCCACCTGTCCGTTGCTGCTGTCTCCGATTATGCGCCAGCTTGGCCTGTAAGAAAAAGGACAGCATCTGAGTAAATATACAGCCATGGTCTTGCCTGATGTGCCTCCCATAGGTGAATAGCCCTTACTGTATGCAGCCATGGTCTTGCCTGATGTGCCTCCCATAGGTGAATAGCCCTTACTGTATGCAGCCATGGTCTTGCCTGATGTGCCTCCCATAGGTGAATAGCCCTTACTGTATGCAAAGTGTGGAATGTGTGTGTGTGTTTCATGAAAGGGCCATAGGTGTTGGATGAGTGTTGTGCATTGGGGTTTTAAGACCCTCTGGCCATAGAGTGAGGTTGAGATGGAGGGATGGAGAGGTATTGAGAAAAAGCCACTCACGCTGACGACCCGAGTGAGGTCGTTGAACTTTTTGCGGCATTGAGTATGGGTCCTGGGCACCATGCTCCTGGAGGAGACGCTCTGAGCCACCTCCCTCCACACTCTTCTGAACTCGCGTGGCAAAGGCCTCCTGCCACTCTCAGGGAAGAGCATACATCGTCTGCGCTCCACCGCGCCAACCAGAGCATCCAAGGCCCGCTCGGTGAAGCGATGAGCGCGTTCTCTCACCCTCTCCTTGCTTGGCAGCAAAATGGATTCACAGGTCTCTCCAGGCCGAGATTCAAGGCTGCAATGAGCAGGGTGTGGCTGGGGAGCAAGTTGGCCCCCCCCGCTTTAAGAAGTGGCCGGCGCCAGTGTGTCTGTGTTCCCTCACTAACTGGCAGCAGCTGCGCTGCGCTCGCGCGCTGAGTTAGCGCCTCACTCCTTGGCCTTTGCGCCTTAAGACAGGTGTGCAGCGCCTGCTTTAGCGCTCCACTCACCTCCCGGGGCGGTAAAAGTGAAGTTTCCAGTCAGTGCCGATAATTAGCGCCAGGCGCTAATATTTGCGTCCAGACGATATTTGCGCCCCAAATGGGGCGCGACCTAATTTCTACCCGTATGTGTTTGGAAAAGTGAATTTGACCAAGAAATGGATAAGTGACCTGCTGGTGGATAAGCGTCCACTAGAGGCAGCCGAGAGGTGGACAGATAGCAAGGAACATAAAAAGGCAGTGGAGAAAGCGGTCTGGCTGATGTGCTATAAAAGACAAGTCCAAATTTCGAACCAGGTCATCTTAGCGCAGGCAGCTCAGATCAAGAGTTTAGAGGTGGAAATGGATGAGAAGGTCGCGGGGGGGCAGCAGCTCATCGCGACTTTAAATGCGTTGCATCAGGAACGCCAGTTAGTCGGCAACCACCATGAGGCAAAAATAGATTACCTCGAGTGCCAGGTCACTGAGGCAAAGTTAAGTGAGGGCAGAATAAAGGAACGATGTGCCCGCCTAGCTGCCCAAATAAAAGCCCAGGAAGAGAGCTTAACGGGGGTTAGGGCGGCATATAAGATGGCCCTCGAGGATAAACTTCAGGGGGCCGATCACAGCGTCTGCCAAAAGGAGATAGGGAACCTTAAAAAGGCCGTGAACAAAGCGCACGGCATGGTGTGCCTTATCAGCCCGTCAGCACACCAGCCGCTAGTGGATGAGGATTTCAGAAATCCCCACCGAACAAAGCAGAGGAGGTATTAGCCACTGTGCCCTCCGCGCCACCCAGCTATTCGGCAACCTGGGTGAGGGAGGAAGTGGTAGAAGTAGAGAAGAGCCCACTGAGGTAGAAGTGAAGCCGGGACCGTTGTGTCCGGTCACGGGTATCAAAAGGGGCCCGAACGGAGCAGGTGGGGAAGAGGGGGATCTCCTCAACCAGCTTGTGTTGCCTCACAGCTCACACCAGCTGAGGGTTATGATCAGTCACGTACGGAAGCTGGCCGAGTCAGACGACCCTTCCGTACATTTCAGGGAAGTAGAGCAAACCGCAGCCATTAACAGCTGCGACGATGGGGAAAAAGCAAAAATGCTGTTATTCTCATTAGACAGCTCGATCCTTCAGTGTCTCTCAGACGAGAGCAAGAGGGGACTTAATACCTATGGGGAGCTAAGAGATGAGGTCCTAGAAGTGTTGGGAATGGACGATGAAGGTCTGTTCGTTAGACTGGGACGAACAGTGCAGATGGAGGGAGAACCCCCGAAGGTTTTCGCCGACAGGCTGTGGCCAGTGTACCAGCGTAGCTGCCCAGGCGCGCCAGCGCGTCGCCGCATGAACGGTGCCAGTTTAACTCATTGGCTCAGGTGTATAGTAACCAACAGTTTGCCAGCCGTCAGGGAGCAGGCAAAAGCGTGGTTTGATCCCACTAACCCCGCCACTACAGAGGAGTCGGTCCTAAATCGACTCACGGTAGGGTACCGTAATACCAGGGGTATGGGAGCCCGTCCCCTTACGGGAAAGGTGCATGAGGCACGACCCGCAGCCCCGGCTCAAAAGGAGTGGCATCAGGAGGGTAACCGCGCCCCGCAGGCCAGTAATGCTTGTTACGGGTGTGGGAAGACAGGGCATTGGCGCAAGAACTGCAGGAACCCTTGGAAGGATTCCAGGGATAAAAATCCCGCAGTCCGAGCCCAGGCGCCTGTCTCCGATAGGGGAGCTAGTGCATCTATCCATCCTGATGCGATCGAATCAGTGTTGGGAGCCATGCGCACCCTCATGAGTTCGCATGGAAAGGTGGCGGTTGCTACCGGCCCCGCAGGTGCCACAGCCCCATCCAATAGTACCCAATGACTAGAGCCCGCGCAGCCCGTCTACCTGTGTCCGCTCAGCTATGATGCGTGGAGGCGACCCCTGGTGGAGATGGAGGTAGAGCAACAGAAGGGTAGTTATTTGTTGGACACGGGAGCTTCATGCACCGTGATTCATACAGATAGCCCTTTTGACTCACCGCTATCTACCAAGGTCCCATTCACATTAGCGGGGTTCACGGGAAAAGAACAGGCTGGCGCGTTCTCCCTTCCGCTATCCATTCATTTAGGAGCACTCCACACCACGTGGAAGTGCATACTGATGAAATGGCAAGAGGGGGGTGGGAGAGGCATCCTCGGGTCCGATCTCCTATCGGGGCACGGGATCCTCGTGGACCTCAGAAATCACTGTCTCTGGGGGACTAAGGGTGAAGAAGGCGAGGTAGTGGTAATTCCGGGGGAGGAAGGAACAGGGGCCCTGTGTACCATGAAGCCATCCGGAGGCTACGACCTCGGGCTTATGGTCGCGGATGTCCCAACGGACATGCAAACGTACGTGTCAGATAATATGCACGCGTTTGCAACCCACAAGCACGATTGTGGGAGGGTTACCGGGTTTGAGGTCAGCGTAGATGGGGACCCCATGACCCGACCCCAAAAGCAGTATAACTTCCCCAAAGAAGCAGAACCCGATATGGAGACAGCAATGTCCTCCTTGGTGCAGCAGGGCGTGTTGAGGCCGATAGCCACACACGTGAACTTCCCATTATGGCCGGTTAGGAAGCCGGATAATTCGTGGAGGGCCACGGTGGACTACAGAGTCCTTAACAGTAACATTCCCGCCTGCGCGCCCACGGTAGCAACAGTCGCTGACCTAATAGGGAGTATCCCAGCGTCCGCGACCACGTTCACGGTGCTGGATATCTCGAACGGTTTTTGGTCCATCCCGCTGCAGCGAGAGGACCAGTACAAGTTTGCCTTTACTTTCAAAGGACAACAGTACACATGGAACTGTCTGCCACAGGGTTTCCACAACAGCCCCAGTATTTTCCATCAGTGTATGGCAGGAAGTTTAAAGGAGTTTAGTCAGCCCAATCAGATAGTGCAGTACGTGGATGATTTGCTCCTATTTACGGACTCAAGGGAGGAGCATGGACCACTGCTGGCCGAGTTATTGGAGCTGCTAGCGAGAAAGGGTTTTAAAGTGAACCCTAAGAAAGCACGTATCGGTCAGCAGGAAGTAAAATTCCTGGGGCTGACCATTCGCGCTGGGGAAAGAGCCATAGATAAGGCTAGGAGGGAGTCGGTGCAAGAGTTACCGATTCCCAACACCATAAGGGGTGTGAGGTCCTTTTTGGGACTGACCGGTTACTGCATGGATTTCATCGAAGACTATGCGGCCACAGCGGCGCCGCTGCTCCGACTCCTCCATAAGGGAGTGGAGTGGTCTTGGGACGAGGGCTGCCAGGCAGCCTTCGAGAAGTTAAAAAGGGATTTGCAGACCGCGCCAGCTTTAGGGGCCATAGATGGGGGGAAGGAGTTTTTCCTGGAGGTAGCTGCCAGCGGGGACAGCTTGAGCGCTGTGCTGCTCCAAGAGCGTCACGGCAAGCTGAGGCTGGTTGTCTATTCGTCCAGGGTGTTAACGGATGTGGAGAGAAGTTTCTCCAATTGCGAAAGGCACCTTTTAGCCACGCATTGGGCTGTGAAAAGATCAGCAATCTTCACAGGGCTCTCTCCCATCACTCTCCTCACCCATCACACACCAACTAAGATGCTTCTAGATGGGAGGATTAAAGATGTGACCGTAAGCAGCGTGCATATTGCGCGCTGGACCCTTCTTCTTTCCCAGATGGATCTTAGAGTTAAAGGTCTTTGCGAGCCCAGGCTTGCGGCCAATTTGGTATACCCCGGTACAGCCCACCAGTGTTCGGTGGAAGGGGTGTGGGAAGTCAACATAGGTTTGCGGGCCGGGATACATCCCACTGGGCGCGAGATTTATGTTGATGGTTCCAGCACAGTGTCCGCTGGCGAACGACTCACAGGGTGCGGAGTTTATGACCCTGCGGCAAACCTTGCCCTGGCGATTAAGCTCCCCAGCACCATGAGCGCGCAGCAGGCTGAGCTGTCTGCAGTGGTGTACGTCGTTACCCACCCAGAAATTTTCCCAACCCCATACACGATTTGCTCGGACAGTATGTTCACATGCAATTCGTGTACGGAATACCTGGCCATTTGGTCCCGCCGTGGATACACCTCCGCGGACGGACGACCTTTAACGGTGAAGCCCTTGCTGGAAAAGATCCTAGCAGCAGTAGGGGAGGAAGGGGAGATTTTCATCCACAAGGTGAAGGCTCACTCCTCCACAGAGCCCCGTGGGGAGGGCAACCAGCAGGCGGATGCGCTAGCCAGGGAGGGTGCCCGTAATGGCATTTTCTGGGACCCCTATGGGCCCAGACCCGTGGCAGCGATCCAAGGCAGGGACGGGAATCCCGGGAACACCAGGGTAGCATTGCCCCTAGACCTTAAGACCGTCCAGAACCAGGATCCCGCCCTAAAAGCAGTCCTCAGAACCTTTGCTGAGGGGAAACAGGTAGAGGGTCCGTACAGTACGGCAACCCTCTCCGTTAAGGAAGGCATGCTGTTCCGCGAGGAGCAGTGGGTTGTGCCGCAGCAGCACAGGAGGGAATTCATTCAGTTGGCTCACGAGGGACAGGGGGCAGGGCACCCCGGGCCCGAGGTTACCTGGCAACGGGTAGAGCAAGCGGGATGGTGGCCGGGGCTCAGGGAGCAGGTCCGCGAGTTCTGTGCAAGCTGTCTCGTGTGCGCTGCAAACAACCCAGACCCCCAGAAAAGGAAAGTGCCCATGGGGCACATCAGGAGGGTAGAGGGACCATGGCAGTCGATACAGATCGACTATATAGGGCCCCTGCCCACCACCCAGGGAGGCTATAAATACTGCCTCGTCTTGGTGGATGTGTTTTCCAAATGGGTGGAAGCCTTCCCCTGTAGAACAGCTACGGCACTGGGTACTGCAAAAATCTTGGTCCGGGAAGTGTTCTCGCGGTGGGGACTCCCCCGTTTTGTGGAGTCAGACCAAGGGAGTCATTTCACCGGCCAGGTGATGCAGAACACCCTCATGCTTTTGGGCATTGAAAGGAAATGGCACGTAGCGCACAATCCCCAGTCATCCGGGATTGTTGAACGCATGAACCGGACCCTGAAGGAGAAATTGAGGAAAGAGACTATGAACTCGCCCCAAAAATGGGCAGAGGTTCTGCCTCTAGTCCTCATGGGGGTCCGGGCCAGTCAGTCGAAAAGTACGGGGTATTCCCCGCACGAGGTGATGACTGGGAGGATCATGCGAACCCCCACCCATGTGCTAGCGCCGGTGCTCACTGAGGGTCAGCTCCAAGAGGTAAGCAGGGACAAGTTCGTCCAGACCCTCTTGGAGCGCCTGAAGCAGGTTTATGAGCAGGCGGCTGGGAACATGGGAAGGCAGCATCAGGGCAATCGCCTGCTGCTGGAACCCCGCAAAAAGCGGGAGTGGGAAGTAGGAGACCAGGTCATGGTCAGAAACTACGCCAGAGTAGGGAGTCTGGAACCACTGTATATGGGACCCTACAACATTGTAGATAAGGCGAGTCCCATGGTATACGCCGTAAAGGTACCTCGGCGCACTAAGTGGTTCCACGTAAATCAGTGCAAACTGTATAAGCCGGGCGCACAAGGGCCTACCACAGGGGCCAAACCTGCGAGTGGGGACTCGCAGCCCCAGGTAGGGCCACAGGGCACACAGGCAGGCAAAGCAGCTTGCATCAGGGGAGAGGACATCCTAGAAAAATGTGAGATATTTTATTGGGGTTGGGAGACAGATGAGGAAGAGCTCGAGGAGCTCGACGAAGATAGTGACACAAGCGAGGAGGAGCTGGAATCGGAGGACGAAAGGGTCGCCCCCGATTCAAGTATAGGGGGGACAGGGGCTGCAGATGGAGATCCACAAAGGGTGGAGGCCGAAGCTGCAGGTCCCGAACGCAGGGGGACGGAGCTAGGGGAGGCGGAGCCAGCCGCTGTGGTGGGACCACAGGGCGTGGCGATGGAAGCCTCAGAGCCCGAGCCGCCCGCCTTGAACGTCTTGCCCTCGAGGGAGGTAGGGACTGCGAGTGAAGGGCCGCCTACTGGGCCAAGTAGGGCGGTGCCACAAGCTGCAGATCCCGAGTTCAGGGAGGCGGAGTTAGGGGAGGCGGAGCCAGCGACTGTGGTGGGACCACAGGTCGCCACGGTGGAAGTCTCGGAACCCGGTCCGTCGGTCCTGGAGTTCCTGCCCCCGGTAGCTCTCCGTAGGTCAAGTCGGATACCCCAGCCCAGGAAGATATGGTCAAGTCCCCAGAGTGTCCCAAGGCGTAGGCTCAAGGCTAAGGCAGCCCAGGGAGATCCCAGTCCCAGCGCAGCAGCGACAGGCTGTGGCAGATTAAAGGGAGGGGTCAATGCCCTCCCACCGTCGGGAAAAGCTCGTGGCAGCCTTCTCAGAATTTAAGTAGGCCGCCCTGGGAACGGGCGGCGCTGTACAGTTTAAGGTTAAGAATAAGTTTATAGTTTTAGATGAGGTTATAAGGTTATAGTTTTAAATCGGTTTAAGTCGGTAGTTTAATTTTGTTTAACAGAAAGAGGTAAAATGATGGGAGTTTTTTTAAAGACAGGAATAGTTAAAGTTTATCCAGCGCACATGTCTTCTTACGTGAGGCGAGGTCAGGGGACCCGCTCACCCTTCACAAAAGCCAGAGACTCTTGGGAGGCTGGCTACCTCATTCTATCTGATCACAGGAACCAAGGAAGGATGGAACGAATTCTAGTATTGCTCGCGGCAATCGGATGTGGATTGGCCTATCGAGGCCACACCAAGGATGTCGTGGTGTTTGGATGCTCCGGGGACACGGCCCCCATCGCGGTGGATGGGACCGGAAGGCAAGAGGCTGAGGAGACCACCACCTATTTCCACAAGGGAAGGTGGCCAGGATGGCTGGGAACGAATTCAACTGAGTATTCCAGTACATCGGGTTTTGCCTACCAAGAGACTTCTTTAATGTGCCCCAAAGTAAGGATCATCGCACCCAGAGTCAGCGTCACCGTCGGCAAACGGATTTGTTTGACTTGTAATGGGAATGTCCCATTGAGCCGATGGTGGTGGCTACGAAAGCTGAGCAAAAACATGAGGAACTCTTCGGTCGAGTGGGAGCGACTGGGTAATAATACCCATCGGACAATTACGGGGACAAACGGACAAGTGAGAGTCTGTTGGGACAAATGGTGGGAACCGGATGAGGGAATTTATGTATGTATGTGGGGGTCAAAGTACGTTTGCCCCAAAGGCATCTCCATATTTTTCATCAATCAATGGCAGGATAACGGACAGGGGATGAGGTGGGATGCGAGCACCAGGGGGTGCGGAGCCCCATACTCCCCGATCCCGGTAAATGCCACTGAACTCATTACGCGCCCACGCAAAGCCCCGCCCACGATTCCGGTGGTTCTAGCTAAGGAAGAAGGGTGCCCTAAAACCAGTAAGGGACCCGGGAATGGTTTGGTACTGGTCCCCACAGACCAGATACTATTTCAGGGGGTACATTACGCGGTGGCCTCGGTGATTTTAAATCTCACCGAGGTGCGGTTACCAGAGTGGTGCCCCAAAAAGACGGAACAGTTATATCAGGTCCTGTTGACCAAGATGTTCAGACAATTTTATGAGTTCGATTTCGCGGAAATTGATAAAACAAGTTTGTACACCGCACCACATGAAGTTTTGGATCAGGTGGGGAGGCAAAGAAGGGGTGTTGTGAACGACGTGTTCACTGCTTTCAACACAGGTACATCTGTGGTCAACGCTCTAGACAGCGTGGAGCTGCAGACCCAGATTAATGGTTTAAAAACGCAATTAAAAAACATTCTCACAGATGAAAATAAGGTGGTTGGGTCTGGGTTACAAGAGGACCAGGCCATGACTCTCCATTTAAAAGAAATAATAGCTGAACTAGAGAAACATGCGCGTACGGTAAATGCCCTGATTAGGGAAGATCGGAATGCGTCCGATCAGGCTGCGCAGAATGAGGTGTGCATGCTTTACGGGGCGTGGTTACTGGGCGAGGGCCGCAGTAATTTGGAGGATTTAAAACAAGGTTTGGTCCCATCCTGGATAAGTAACAAACACCTGCAGGCGCTCCACCCTTTTCAGAACGCATTAAACCCGTGCCAGCTCAGACTAGCTTCAGAAGCATACCCAGTCCCCGTGGACTGCGGACGATCAAACCATACTATCATGGGTATAGTATTATGTATGCCGGTTTTGGGCGACACAACAAAGCCCGCCCCGGTGTACCGGGTAGAGAACATTGGTGTCATTCAGGGGGGAGCCCACATTCGCTATGCAGCGGTTCCACCTTACGTCATCCGCTGGGAGCAAACGATGACAGGTACAGATCTCTCTGGTTGTCGTGGCCGGGGAGCACACATAATACTGTGTCCCCAGCACTTGAATGCCTTTTTAACACCACAGTTCGGGTTCAGAACGGCTGGTGCCAAGCCCATGAATTGCACCATGGAGGCAATGGCACAAGATCATGTGCCTCCGCAGGTAGCATACATCGGGGGTGGAACATATTGTGTTACCACTGCAGCGCAACACTACCAGCATGGAAACCGTAGCCGGTGTCCGGTGAGTGACAGCAGTTTCTGTTTCAAACCCAGGGCAGAAGTTCAAGTAGCACAACAGCGAATTGTCCCAATCCCTGAACCATCCACGGTTCATCTTACCGTAAAAGAGAACTTCACCGACCTGCAGCGATTCGTCGCGCATTTCGGATACCTCATTCCCCCTCTCCCTGAACACCTCACCAAGCTTTTGAAAGCCGTCGCGGTATCGCAAAAACATTTTTACACCCTAGAACAAAAGACTGTCGAGATAGGGACAGACATTCTGGACATAGTAATTCCACCGTGGTGGAATCTGTTCACCAACATTGAAGTGCCTTCCTGGATTAGAATAGCCTCCCACATTTTAGTGGTATGCCAAGTGTTTATTGTGATATACTTATTGGTCGTGCATTGTAAGAGAGGCAAACGCCTCACCAAGAACGAAAACATGGGAGAGTGGCGAGAACGTTACGTGCGCGTGCACGATGAAAGCACCGTGTAAACAGACAAAATGGCGTCACTCCCGTTTTCCACGTGCGCCTCGGAAGTGTTGTAATCGATCGTGATTTTTCTCAGAAACTGTAATTAAGTTTGGAACGTACATGTTTAAGAGTTGGTTTTGATTATTTTGGTGTTGGTGTTGTTGTTGAATATGATTGTTTGGTTTTGTTTTTCTTTTTCTTTTTCCTTGAATAAAAAATATGCATATGCAGGTGGTGCGAGAGGCATCGGCCTGGTTACACCTGGATGGAAAATACAAATGGTGTAAGTTAAAGGCAAATGCTGCCTACGGTGTTATAAGAATGTAGTTTTTCCTGGGAAATAAGGACGACACAGAGACCCTAGATAGTTTAAGTTATGGGGATTTTCTGGATCTGGAGAATCGAGATAATATTGCTCACCACACTATTTTTGATACGATAAGCGGAGTTATTCGCATCAACAGGAGGGACTGTAGAATTCGCAATATTATCGCGATTTTATATAATAAGGAGGAGACATATAGTTTCGTACAAACAGCTTTATTTCAGCAGAATGCTGTCAGGTTTTCAAAGTGGACACAAGCAGCCTGTAAAATGGCCGCCACGCCTCGTGGCAGAACGTTCTAGACTTTTCAATAAGCAGACAAGATGGCGTTCCAATAAACATTTGTGCGAGATCGGACAAGACTCAGCACATTTGAGATAATTCACAAGACATAATGGGTTTGCATTTTACACATAAATACTGGAATCGGTCTCCCAGGTGCGAATAAGAGCTATTGTACCGAGCGATCAAGAACCCATCCAAAGACATTAATATGCAAAATCCCCACGACTCTACGATGAGAGAGCCGTTTGCGGGTAGTTACAGAAACATTTGGAAGCCCCAAAACCCCTCTAGGGAGAATACTGACCGGTTACACAATGGGAGAAATATTAACAGGTACTCAGACAGTTACAAGTATCACCGAAACCCATTAAACGGAGATCACCCTATACAAGAAGTTTGAGCGCCAAAACCCTGACAAAAGAAAAGACATTAAGATTGGGCGGGAAAAGAGGAATTACAGCACTATAACTGTAAGGTACAACCGTCCATCTGTCTCTTGACTCTTGGATCCTGACTCTTGACTGCTGTCTCTGCCTCTTGCTGCTCGACTTGCTAGAAGACTATTGAACTTTCTGATCCGCCAGGATCAACCTCGTGGCTTGCCGCGAAGATCTGTGAAGAACTGGGCTGTGAAGCCTTGAAACGGGCACACCATCCCGAGAAGTCGGTAAACGGTGTTGGAACCGAAGGCCCGAGACGAGATGAGATGAGATGAGATGAGATGAGAAGAGAAGAAGACGACAATACGTATCGCCACGGTCAGTAAGCCCCGACCGCGCCTGTAGGTTGAATAAACACTTTCCTTGCCCAGGAAGACCATTCTTTGAGTTTTACAAACTGGCGTGAGGGCACAGGAAGACCATTCTTCGAGTTTTATCGCATCGGTGCGAGGGCACAGGAAGACTATTTTTCGAGTCGTGTCGGAACTCCGAGGACAACACAGATCTTCATGACAGCAGACGGTCCAGCCTGCTAGCCGGAGCAGAAACGAGTAAACAAGTGGGGTACAGAGACCCCTGATCAACACGTGGGTGGTCAGGTGCTGCGGTAAAAACATCCGAGCAGAGTTTCGGAATTCTCCGAGTTATCACGAGTGGTGAGCATGAGTCTCGATCCTACAAATCTAGTTTAGGACAGGTATTGATAGGGGAGGGTTTGAGTTTTAAGGATAATTGTAATGTGTGCCCCCTTTTTCGATGTGTCGTGCGCTCCTCGTTTCCCTAAAATTAGCTACATAACTGCGTGTAAGATTGTACTGTCATTAATCTGTGCTTATGACATGTATTTCGTAATCTTGAATAATATGCAATAAAGATTTTCCATTTCGCACTATTCAACCGGGTCTACCTGAGTTTTCTCTGCATTATTGCTCTCGCACCTAAGTCCAGTGTCAGAACCGTAAGGGCGAGTGGGTCGAACCACTCACAGGTATCTAGTGTTACCCGGCTGGCTGGAGACCAGAACAGGCAACAAGGCCTAACCTCGCACTAGCACCCAGGCTAAGCACAGAGCCACAGGCGTCACCCCTTACAGCTAGGCCCCCCCTCTTTAATCAGGGGAGGGAGGCCTGCAGTACTGCAGTGCTACGTGCTGGTGT
Source organism: Squalus acanthias (assembly GCA_030390025.1). Classification (NCBI taxonomy): domain Eukaryota; kingdom Metazoa; phylum Chordata; class Chondrichthyes; order Squaliformes; family Squalidae; genus Squalus; species Squalus acanthias. The sequence continues at coordinate 141,928,432 of CM059425.1, read as the reverse complement.
GCGTGGTGCTGCTGCACATAGCGCCGCGATATTCAATGGGAGCGCCCAAGAGGGAGGGGGAGCGCTTCCAGTAGCACCCCGCCTCCTGGTTGGGGCGCTACCATTGAATTTCAAACGCCGGGGCGCTAAAAGTAAAAGTTATCACCCCAAAGGGGGCGTGAGCCAATTTTCCCCCCAAGATCCCTAGACGAGCAAAACTGTCCCCGATAAAACATTTTTAAAACTCTATTGCATTTCATTCACTGCTAAATTCCATCTGGAGGCAACAGCACTATTTGGCAACCCAATCACTTTTGTGTGAAGTGTTTTTGTGAGGTTGAGTTACTGAATGGATGGCTGAAGATGGAGTTGCTAATTTTGTCGGAAATCGGTAGCATAATCCTGATTCCAGCATAACATTTCCTGGCAAACTAGTTCAATATGTAATTTTGTACATGCTGCAACCGTTGAGGAGAGAGTTCTATTAAAGTCTTCTAGGAAGTTACTTTCAGGGAAATACACACCAAAAGTATTTCACTTCAAAGTTATATAAATATCTAGTCACTGCTCATCCAGATTCCAAATATCCTGATTGGATTAAAGGCATCACTGGAGAGAAACCTCAAGGTCATCTTTTCTCTGGATCAGTGGAGCTGTGTTTGGAAAATGGCGCATTCATCAACCTGTTCATTATATGACCATGCACATTGGCCTCCAGTAAGGGCAGCTAGAGCAAAGCTGACAGTCAATGATTTATGTTGGTGATCTGAGCTGGAAAGAGGCACCTTGGCACATGTTCTTGAGATTTGTACATTTCTTTTTTTTCTTTTGCTTCTGGAGAAATTGCAGCTAGCAAGTGGCTGAATTATTGGGTAATTATCGCTGCATCGTATCACCTCGGGAATAAAATCTTTGCACTTCCAATGTTGGTCAAAAGAGTAACGCATATCCACTGAAGGGAATCCTGATCTGCCTAACATATAAAAGAATGGTAATCTGGGATGTCAGATGTGAAGATTCAAAGACATCTGGCTCAGGGTCAGCAAACTCTAGAAATTCTTCTGTGATCTATTTTTAACAAAGTGGTTAACAGATTCAGCTAAAATTCCTCTCTTTGTTATTTTTTTGAAGTTAAAACTAACAAATAAGGGAACTTCTACCTTGAAGTTATAGGAACATTAGAAACAGGAGTAGGCCATTCAGCCCGTCGAGCCTGATCTATAATTTAATTAGATCATGGCTGAACTGTACTTCAACTCCATTTACCTGCCATAGCTCCCTATCCCTTGATACCCTTATCTAACAAAAATATATCGATCTCAGTTTTGAAAGCTCTAATTGTCCCAGCATCCACAGCCTTTTTGGGGAGAGTGTTCCAGATTTCTACTACTATTTTGTGTGAAAAAGTGCTTAATAATTTCCTTCCTAAATGGCCTAGCTCTAATTTTAAGATTATGTCCCCTCGTTCTTGATTCCCCCACCAGAGGAAATAGTTTCGCTGTATCTACTCTATCAAATCCTTTTAACACTTTAAACACCTCGATCAGTTTAATGCAATAGCAACAAGAATGGGAATGAGAAGTTATTCTGGGTGAATATTAATAGTATTTACAGCACAGAAACAGGCCATTCGGCCCAACAGGTCGGTGTTTATGCTCCATACGAGCCTCCTCCCACCCATCTTCATCTAACCCCATCAACATATTCTTCTATTCCTTTCCCCTTCATGTGTTTATCTAGCTTCCCCTTAAGTGCATCTATGCTATTCGCCTCAACAACTCCTTGTGGTACTGGTTCCACATTCTAACCACTCTCTGGGTAAAGAAACTTCTCCTGAATTCCCCGTTGGATTTATTAGTGACTATCTTATATTTATGGCCCCTAGTTCTAGTCTCCCTCCAAGTGGAAACATCTTCTCTATGTCTACCCCATCAAACCCTTTCATAATCTGAAAGACCTCGATCAGGTTACCCCTCAGTCTTTTCTTCTCTAGAGAAAAGAGCCTCAGCCTGTTCAATCTTTCCTGATAGTTATAATTTCTCAGTTCTGGTTTCATTCTAGTAATTTTTTTTGCACCTTCTCCAGTGCCTCTATATCCTTTTTATAATATGGAGACCAGAATTATTCACAGTACTCCAAGTGTGATCTAACTAAGGTTTAACACAAGTTTAACATAACTTTTCTGCTTTTCAATTCTGTCCCTCTGGAAATGAACCCCAGTGCTTTGTTTGCTTTTTTTATGGCCTTATTAACTGGCTTTCCTACTTTTAGTGATTTGTGTATCTGTACCCCTGGATCCCTCTTTTCCTCTACCCCATTGAGACACTTAGGGGTAAAAATTCGGTAGCGCCCCGCTACCTTTAGCGCCCCGAAAAAGTTAGCGCCCCCGCGGCCGATTTTCCCAGGTAGCGCCCTGAGAGGGAGGAGGGGCACTACTGGAAGCGCCCCGCGTCCCTCTTGGGGCGCTGTGAGCCAAAACCGTGGTGCTACATGCCGTGGTACTGCAGGCCTTCCTCCCCTTCTTAAAGGGGAAGGGCCTGGTGCAGCGCGTCCCAGCGCCCAGCTGGGCAACCAGGGATTGGGAGTGCCGGCAAACGAGCCCGGCACTCAAGAGGAGTGCCGGGCTCACGGAAAGCAGCCAGCACCCCGCGGGGGGGCTTCACAGGGGCCGGGTTCAGCAATGGGGGCAGGTGCTGGCAGGCAGCCAGCAACAAAAATGGCCGCCCGCCACCTCCCCTTTAACTAGCACTGCCCCAGCCGCAGGTAGGCCCCCCTGACCCCGGCGGACATAGCATCTGGCGGTAAATCAGGGGGTGCCACCCAATATTACAGCCGGGGTGCGAGCGGGGCACTGCACATGGCGATGACGGTTAGCGCCGCTGCTAACCTCCCACTGAATTTCGCGGGAGGCGTTAGCGGCACCGTGCCCGGGCGCTAGTTGATTTGCGCCCCGTTAGCGTCCTCTTAGGGCACTAGCGGGAGGTGGAAATCAACCGAATTTAGCCCCCTTACTTTCCAAAGAGTATGTAGGCTCCTTATTCTTCCTACCAAAATGTATCACCTCACACTTATCTGTACTGAAGTTCATTTGCCAATTACAAGCCCATTCTGCAAGTTTATTAATGTCTTCCTGTATTTTGTCGCAGTCCTCCTCTGTATTAACTACTCCCCCATTTTGGTGTCATCTGCAAATGTTGAAATTGTACTTCCGATTTCTGAGTTCAAATCATCCTATTTTCCCTAGTTCCATTCTCATCCCCTTAAAATCCCCTTAGAGTATTAGTGAATGATCGCTTAACGTGTTTGTATGCTATTCCTCTATTTGCTATATTACCAGAGACATTAACCCAGATCTTTTTAAACAGGTTCATGCCTTTGTGAAAATGCAGAAAAATAAAATTCGTATGAAAGTATTAACCATTTGGATGCTAATTTTTGCACAGCACAATTTTGAAGACTATGGGCCAGAATGGGCTTGTAATTGGCAAATGAACTTCAATACAGATAAGTGTGAGGTGGTACATTTTGGTAGGAAGAATAAGGAGCCTACATACTCTTTGGAAAGTAAGGGGGGTTAAATTTTTCTGAAATCTTGGGGTCCCTGTTGCACGGTGTAAGTCTGGTGAAGCGGACTTATGACACCTGCTCAGAAGGATCTTGACCTTGTCCCAAATCAAAGAGATGGGGTCATTTCCATAGTCGGGATGGCCAACCCACGCACATAGAGGTGCAAGAGGGCTACCTGCCCTGCCGAGCAGGCATTAATTGGAATGGTTCCTTACTGCACAGAGAGTCCCCAAAACCCTTAATGGCCGAAGATAAAAGGCAAGTTCTTTTTTTAAATGCGGAAGCAAATGGACATCATTTTAAAGGTAATCACTCCCCCGTGAGATTGATTACCTTTGTTTTAAGCAATCTCAAGGACTTTCTGGGGCCAGTACAGGATCAGAGAGCTGCCATATGTTCCACTGGGCTTTCTGGGCAAAATGATTATGATAGCCTGGGAACGGCCTCAGACACCCACCCGTCCCCCCAAAAAAAACTTGCTGCAGATGTGGAGGAAGATTTGCCCACCCACTTCCTCTTTGGAATTTAGGATGGAGTCTAAATAGAGCGCACATGCGGTGGTACTAAGTTCTTCCCCAAGTCTCGCAGTGGGCGATCCATCAGTAAGGTGCCCCCTCTCAACAGGAATTTCTGATCCTAAATATTTTGTAAAGAAATAACAACATTAAGCTGGAGTTGAGGCTATTCCAGTACAAAACTGGTACAGTAACTCTCACTATAATAAAGATATAAGCATGAAAATATTTTTAATAAAAAGCAAAATACTGTAGATACTGGAAATCTGAAATAAAACAAAAAATTCTGGAAACACTCAGCAGGTCTGCTAGCATCCGTGGAGCGAGGAAGGTAGGGTTAACATTTTGGGTCAATGGCCTATCGTCCGAAAATATGTTGAGCTTACCTTGGCCTTTGTGCAACTTTTATACCACTACTGTAAATGTCAATTCAAATTGGTATCTCAGCAGCGTCGCTGTTACCTTGGTAGTGCGCTGCACTTTATAAAATATATTTTTCTTTCTTTCTAAACGGTCACACATGGCATAAGCTAGAAAGAAGTCTCCCAAATTAATCTACTTGTTAGCTGGCTCACTGGCAGTACTTGAATAACTAATTTGACCGTGGCTACTAGAAGAAAGAAAAAAAAGAATTTGCATTTATGTAGCGCCTTATGCGACCGTAGGACATCCCAAAGCACTGTACAGCCAATTAAGTAATTTTGAAGCATAGTCACTGTTGTAATGCAGGAAACACACAGCTAATTTGTACACAGCAAGCTCCCACAAACAACAATGAGATAATGACCAGGTAATCTGTTTTAGTGATGTTGGTTGAGAGATAAAAATATTGGCCAGGACACCAGGAAGAGCTGCCCTGGTCTTCTTCGAAATAGTGCCATGGGGTATTTTACCTGAGAGGACAGACAATGCCTTGTTTTAACACCTCTATCTGAAAGACGGCACCGCCGACAGTACAGCACTCTCTCAGTACTACACTGGAGTGTCAGTATAGATTTTGAACCCATGACCTCCTGACTCAGAGGTGAGAGCGCTACCACTGAGCCACGGCTGCCATCTAAGAGTTAAAGCTCCCTGAATTTGCTCTTCTCTGATGGAAACAAGTTCAGTTCTTTTTAAAACTTAGAGCCTGTGAATGCCTTGTTATCATCATTATTGGTCTTCTCTGACATCAATATCTTTTGGTGCCTAAAACTGCTCACAATATTCTAAATGTAGTTTACTAATGAGTTCTACCGGGTTAAAATAAGCTATTTTGACTTATAGCCAAATGCCCTTGAGATGCATCCTGGCACTTGATAGCTCTTGATAACAGCTTCACATTGACTGGATACTTTCAGCGAAAGATCAATAATCACATCCAAATCCTTTTCCTTTTCCAACTTTGTTAATGGACTGCAAAATAGAACCATTAATTATGTACGCTTTCATGTTTCCTGTTCCATCAACCATTTTCCACCCCATTCACTTAATTTGTTCAGATTACTTTGATCAGTTTGCTATCAATCTCCATTATACTGAAGGGTGCAGAGTTTGGTATGATTGCCAAAGTTTATAATATTTATTAAAGGTACCTTGCTCCATTATGAATAGTGTGAACAGTATTAGAGTAAAGCTCCCTCAACTCTAACCCAATGATACAGCTCCCTCAACTCTAACCCAATGATACAGCCCCCTCAACTCTAACCCAATGATACAGCTCCCTCAACTCTAACCCAATGATACGGCTCCCTCAACTCTAACCCAATGATACAGCTCCCTCAACTCTAACCCAACGATACAGCCCCCTCAACTCTAACCCAATGATACAGCCGCTCAACTCTAACCCAATGATACAGCTCCCTCAACTCTAACCCAATGATACAGCCCCCTCAACTCTAACCCAATGATACAGCTCCCTCAACTCTAACCCAATGATACAGCTCCCTAAACTCTAACCCAATGATACAGCTCCATCAACTCTAACCCAATGATACAGCTCCCTAAACTCTAACCCAATGATACAGCTCCATCAACTCTAACCCAATGATACAGCTCCATCAACTCTAACCCAATGATACAGCCGCTCAACTCTAACCCAATGATACAGCTCCCTCAACTCTAACCCAATGATACAGCCCCCTCAACTCTAACCCAATGATACAGCTCCATCATCTCTAACCCAATGATACAGCCGCTCAACTCTAACCCAATGATACAGCTCCCTCAACTCTAACCCAATGATACAGCCCCCTCAACTCTAACCCAATGATACAGCTCCATCAACTCTAACCCAATGATACAGCCGCTCAACTCTAACCCAATGATACAGCCCCCTCAACTCTAACCCAATGATACAGCTCCATCAACTCTAACCCAATGATACAGCTCCCTAAACTCTAACCCAATGATACAGCTCCCTCAACTCTAACCCAATGATACAGCCCCTCAACTCTAACCCAATGATACAGCTCCATCAACTCTAACCCAATGATACAGCCCCCTCAACTCTAACCCAATGATACGGCTCCCTCAACTCTAACCCAATGATACAGCCCCCTCAACTCTAACCCAATGATACAGCTCCCTCAACTCTAACCCAATGATACGGCTCCCTCAACTCTAACCCAATGATACAGCCCCCTCAACTCTAACCCAATGATACAGCCGCTCAACTCTAACCCAATGATACAGCCCCCTCAACTCTAACCCAATGATACAGCTCCCTAAACTCTAACCCAATGATACGGCTCCCTCAACTCTAACCCAATGATACAGCCCCCTCAACTCTAACCCAATGATACAGCTCCCTCAACTCTAACCCAATGATACGGCTCCCTCAACTCTAACCCAATGATACAGCCCCCTCAACTCTAACCCAATGATACAGCCGCTCAACTCTAACCCAATGATACAGCCCCCTCAACTCTAACCCAATGATACAGCTCCCTAAACTCTAACCCAATGATACAGCCCCCTCGACTCTAACCCAATGATACGGCTCCCTCAACTCTAACCCAATGATACAGCCCCCTCAACTCTAACCCAATGATACAGCTCCCTCAACTCTAACCCAATGATACAGCTCCCTCAACTCTAACCCAATGATACGGCTCCCTCAACTCTAACCCAATGATACAGCTCCCTAAACTCTAACCCAATGATACAGCTCCCTCAACTCTAACCCAATGATACAGCCCCCTCAACTCTAACCCAATGATACAGCCGCTCAACTCTAACCCAATGATACAGCCCCCTCAACTCTAACCCAATGATACAGCTCCCTCAACTCTAACCCAATGATACGGCTCCCTCAACTCTAACCCAATGATACAGCCCCCTCAACTCTAACCCAATGATACAGCCCCCTCAACTCTAACCCAATGATACAGCTCCCTCAACTCTAACCCAATGATACAGCCGCTCAACTCTAACCCAATGATACAGCCCCCTTAACTCTAACCCAATGATACAGCCCCCTCAACTCTAACCCAATGATACAGCTCCCTCAACTCTAACCCAATGATACGGCTCCCTCAACTCTAACCCAATGATACAGCTCCCTCAACTCTAACCCAATGATACAGCTCCCTCAACTCTAACCCAATGATACAGCCCCCTCAACTCTAACCCAATGATACAGCCGCTCAACTCTAACCCAATGATACAGCCCGCTCAACTCTAACCCAATGATACAGCTCCCTCAACTCTAACCCAATGATACAGCCCCCTCAACTCTAACCCAATGATACGGCCCCCTCAACTCTAACCCAATGATACAGCCGCTCAACTCTAACCCAATGATACAGCCGCTCAACTCTAACCCAATGATACAGCTCCCTCACCTCTAACCCAATGATACAGCCCCCTCAACTCTAACCCAATGATACAGCCCCCTCAACTCTAACCCAATGATACAGCCGCTCAACTCTAACCCAATGATACAGCCCCCTCAACTCTAACCCAATGATACAGCTCCTTAAACTCTAACCCAATGATACAGCCCCCTCGACTCTAACCCAATGATACGGCTCCCTCAACTCTAACCCAATGATACAGCCCCCTCAACTCTAACCCAATGATACAGCTCCCTCAACTCTAACCCAATGATACGGCTCCCTCAACTCTAACCCAATGATACAGCTCCCTAAACTCTAACCCAATGATACAGCTCCCTCAACTCTAACCCAATGATACAGCCCCCTCAACTCTAACCCAATGATACAGCCGCTCAACTCTAACCCAATGATACAGCCCCCTCAACTCTAACCCAATGATACAGCTCCCTCAACTCTAACCCAATGATACAGCCCCCTCAACTCTAACCCAATGATACAGCTCCATCAACTCTAACCCAATGATACAGCCGCTCAACTCTAACCCAATGATACAGCCCCCTCAACTCTAACCCAATGATACAGCTCCCTCAACTCTAACCCAATGATACGGCTCCCTCAACTCTAACCCAATGATACAGCCCCCTCAACTCTAACCCAATGATACAGCCCCCTCAACTCTAACCCAATGATACAGCCCCCTCAACTCTAACCCAATGATACAGCCGCTCAACTCTAACCCAATGATACAGCCCCCTCAACTCTAACCCAATGATACAGCTCCCTCAACTCTAACCCAATGATACAGCCCCCTCAACTCTAACCCAATGATACGGCCCCCTCAACTCTAACCCAATGATACAGCCGCTCAACTCTAACCCAATGATACAGCCGCTCAACTCTAACCCAATGATACAGCCCCCTCAACTCTAACCCAATGATACAGCTCCCTCACCTCTAACCCAATGATACAGCCCCCTCAACTCTAACCCAATGATACAGCCCCCTCAACTCTAACCCAATGATACATTCCCTCAACTCTAACCCAATGATACAGCTCCCTCAACTCTAACCCAATGATACACTCTAAGCTGATGATGTATGTTAAATCCAGTCACAGATGACCATCCCCAATTGTACCAAAGTAACATCTTAATTATTTACATCAACCATCCTTAAAATATTTCTCAGTGAGATTCTCAATTTGTGTTGAGATATGGAAAGTTTTCTTCCATGGGATTATGCTAGTAGTGAACTGGGATAAGACTGGCCAAACTCATTTCACGTAGTAACCCACACAATAGACCTGTTAGTAAAACTGAAGCCTTGGGATTAAAGGGTCAGTGGCTGTGTGGATATGAAATTGACTGAGACAGAGAAAGCAGAGAGTAGTAATGAATGGTTGATTTTCAGACTGGAGGAAGGTGTGCAGTGGTGTTCCCCAGGTGCCAGTGTTGGAACCACTGCTCTTTTTGATATATATAAATGACCTGGACTTGGGTATACAGGGAATCATTTCAAAGTTTGCAGATGAAACAAAACTCGGAAATGTAGTAAACAGTGAGGAGGATAGTAACCTATATCTGATTTCAGGAGGACATAGACAGACTGGTGAAATGGGCAGACACATGGCAGATGAAATTTAATGCATAGAGTGTGAAGTGATAAATTTTGGTAGGAAGAATGAGGAGAGGCGAAGGCTTGGAGCTTGTGTTCAATTCAAATCAATGGAGTATAGTGGGAATCCCCTTGTGCGAGCTGCTGTTACATCAGCAAGCTGTCTAAGCAGCCAATCAAAACACAGAATTCTCACAGACAGCAAACAAGGAAGTGAGCAAGCTCTTAAAACTCTATTTTTTTAAAAATGTTAGAGAGAGCAAAACAAAGATTGGGGCTTTCACATGGGAAAATGGCAAACCTGAAATAAAGATGAACAAACTTAAAAATAAATTTTTTTTGGTAAAGTTTCTTAAAAATTTATTTTTTATTAAAATGGATAAATTTCACACTACACAAATGGCACAGTGTTGTGATGAAAGCTCCTAATACCTCATACACCTCGTGCTAATGTATGTTGAAATGTTCCACCCTGTGCTCTAATGAACACGATCATGCACTAACGTCACTATCTAATGCTAACGACAATCATACCTTGATAGGACCATCTAACTAATCACTGTGTCTGTATATCAAATGGTATTTGCTTCAGGAACTTAGTTGCACAGTGTTCACAACATAGCCGGAGGAAAAGATCCACAGTGCAGGTTTATGGGGTGTGTGGGATGTTTTCATTAAACCTTAATATATTTTAGTGGTGTAATAACTGCAACGTACAGTCCGAAAGTAGTTACAAAGTACACTTACAAGAGATCACTCAGCATGTTAGCCTGAATTTTAGGCAGGCAGAATTTCACAAAGTGAATCAACTGTCAACCTGACACACTTTTTGAGGATGAATAGAATCAGCTCCGGGATTAATTAAGTAAAACAAATGTAAAAATAAGCTATGAAGGGGGACTAATTATAGAGTCTGAAAAGGTGCAAAAAAGGACAGGGTACAATGGATGGAATCCTATTCCCACAGATAGTCTGAAAGGATGAGATTTGTGAAGGATGATTACTTGGTATAATTACACAGGTGGTGTGGCATCACACAGCGCATACTAACTAAAATCTCTCTCTCTCATAAGAAATGGCACTGCGTGTAATGAAGCCTGCATATAGGATTCACTTGCTATCTTTTGGTTTTAGTGTGTGTGTGCGTGTCCGTACATAATATGGACAACCATCAATATCACTCCATAATCAATGTAGTTTGTGTGGAAAAATCCAAGTGCATTTGTAGATAAATTTACTTTGGAAATAGAGGAAGAAAATCTTTGATTTTCTGCCAGCTACCATAGCACCGACAGTGCGCATATTGTTAGGTGGGGCATACATCCCTTCTAGTCGATCTAATTTCACATAGCACACTACCTATTCCGTACACCATGGAGATTGTTTTTTAAAATTCATTCTCGGGATGTGGCTGTCATTGATATTTATTGCCCATCCCTAGTTGCCCTGAGAAGGTAGTGGTGGGACTTCTTCTTGAATGGCTACAATCCTTTGTATGGGTTTCATGGAACTGAGTGGCTTGCTAGGCCACTTCAGAGGGCAGTTAAAACTCATGTATAAGCCAGGCCGGGTAAGGACGGCAGGTTTCCTTCCTCAAAGGACATCAATAAACCAGTTGGATTTTTACAACAATCCGACAGCTTCATGGTCACTTTTACTGATGCCAGCTTTTTAATTCCAGATTTTTAAAACTGAATACAAACTCTCATGGTGGGATTAGAACTCATGTTCTCTAGATTACTAGCCCAGTAACATAACCAATACACTACCATACGTCATATTATATTGCCCCTCACTCGAGTGGACTGACTTGATATTTGGTGCTGCCTCCACAATTTGCCTTCTGTTCTTTGTCGCTCACTCACTTACAGATCATTGTCGTTCCTTCAGGAGATGGACAATGGACTTCTCAAAGCTTCTTCTACTTCTTCTTAGGCAGTCCCTCGGAACCGAGGATGACTTGCTTCCACATTAAAAATGAGTTCTCAGGTGACTGATGAGTCCAATGCGGGACCTACAGTCTCTGTCACAGGTGGGGCAGACGGTGGTTGAAGGGGCGGGTGGGTGGGGTGCTTGGGTTGACGTGCGCTGCTTGCGTTTGGCTTCCGCTTGCTCTCGGCGAAGAGACTCGAGGTGTTCGGCGCCTTCCCGGATGCTTCTCCTCCACTTTGTGCGGTCTTGGGCCAGGGATTCCCAGGTGTCGGTGGGAATGTTGCACTTTTTCAAGGAGGCTTTGAGGGTGTCCTTGAAGTGTTTCCTCTGCCCACCTGGGGCTCTCTTGCCGTGTCGGAGCTCCGAGTAGAGCGCTTGTTTTGGGAGTCTCGTATCGGGCATGCGGACGATGTGACCCGTCCATCGGAGCTGATCGAGCGTGGTCAAAGCTTCGATGCTGGGGATGTTGGCCTGAGTGAGAACACTGATGTTGGTGCGCCTATCCTGCCAATGAATTTGCAGGATCTTGCGGAGGCAGCGTTGGTGGTACCTCTCCAGTGCTTTGAGGTGCCTGCTGTACATGGCCCATGTCTCTGAGGCATACAGGAGGGCGGGTATCACTACTGCTCTGTAGACCATGAACTTAGTGCCGGGTTTGAGGTCCTGGTCTTCAAACACTCTCTTCCTCAGGCGACCGAAGGCTGCATTGGCATCGTCATCGACGTCTGCCCTTGTTGACAGTAGGTTCCCGAGGTATGGAAAGTGGTCCACGTTGTCCAAGGCCTCGTCGTGGATTTTGATTATTGGGGGGCAGTACTGTGTGGTGGGGGCAGGTTGGTAGAGGACCATTGTCTTATGGATGTTTAGTGTAAGGCCCATGCTCTTTACGCTTCGGTGAAGGTGTTGATGATGGTTTGGAGTTCGACCTCCGAGTGTGCGCAGATGCTAGCGTCGTCTGCATACTGTAATTCGATGACAGAGGATGGGACGACCTTGGATCTGGACTGGAGGCGACGGAGGTTGAACAGTTTCCCTGTTTGTTCTGTAAATTAGCTCCACTCCAGCGGGGAGCTTACTGAAGGTGAGATGGAGCATTGCAGCAAGGAAGATCGAGAAGAGCGTTGGTGCGATGACACAGCCTTGCTTGACCCTGGTCCGTACGTGAATTGGGTCTGTGGTGGAACCGTTGGTCAGGATCACGGCTTTCATGAACTCATTTCTCTTATCTGAAGGAGGAGAGCATGCCAGGGGATCTCAGAGATGCCATAATTGTAACCATCTTCAAGAAAGGTGACAAGTCCGATTGCAGTAATTACAGAGGAGTTTCCCTGCTGTCTGCCACAGGGAAAGTCATCGCAAGAATCCTCCTCAATCCCCTTCTCCCAGTGGCTGAAGAGCTCCTCCCAGAGTCGCAATGCAAATTCCGCCCACTAAGGGGCACAATGGACATGATCTTCACTGCACGTCAATTATAAGAGAAATGCAGGGAACAGCACCAACCGCTGTACATGGCCTTCTTTGACCTCACAAAGGCCTTCGACACTGTCAACTGTGAGGGATTATGGAGTGTCCTCCTCAAATTCGGCTGCCCTCAAAAGTTAGTCACCATCCTCCGCCTGCTTCTCAAAGCTACGGTACCAGTACAACACCATGGATTGGCAGAACTTGGTACTTTTTAGACACAATGTTCTCTTGTTTCTATAAGTACTTCTGCAGATGGTTCTTGAGCCTTGAGCTTCAGTGGAGGAATTCTGAAAATTTAATGGGTATTTCTGTTTGATCAATGACCAAAAATTACAATTGGTTTCATTTTGCACTGAAGGATGTTAACCAGGTTAGAGATAAGGAATCTAGTAGAGGACGTGATATACCTGAATGAGAGGAACCTCACCAATAGGACTTAGAAAACCCTCTGCATCTTCCAATCCCAGCTGATAGAAATAACTGATTATTGGTTTCATCCGTCGCTCAGTGGTAGCACTCTCACCTCTGAATAAGAAGATTGTGGGTTTAAGCCCCACTCCAGAGACTTGAGCGCATGATCTTGGCTGACACTTCACTGCCCCACTGAAGGAGTGCCGCACTATCAGAGGTGCCATCTTTCAGATGGACACATTAAACCGAGGCACTGTCAAAGTAGAGCAGGTGAGTTCTCCCCAGGTGCCCTGGCCAATATTTATCCCTCAACCAACATCACTAAAAACAGAAGATCTGGTCATTTCTCTGATTGCTGTTTGTGGGACCTTGCTGTGTGCAAATTGGCTTCCATATTTCCTACATTACAACAGTGACTACATTAGAAATGTACTTCATTGGATGTAAAATGCTTTTGGACGTCCTGAGGTTGTGAAAGGTGCTATAGAAATACAAGTACTTTCTTTCTTTTTCTTTTAATATCGCAGACTATTGGGTATCTGGCTCTCCCTGTGTCTTTCCTGCTCCTTTGTGGAAGCGCTGTTCTTTTTTTGCTGGCATAAGCTACTCATCAAGGCCAGAGTCAGTGTTGTCCAGGGCTCAAGGATTCCGGTACTATTAAACAAGGTACCATTGAAAGGGCTGCAACAAAAGTTGTGTGCAGGCAAGTGAAAAAAAAAGATAGGAACCAATAACATTGTTTTGTCTAAGAAAGGTTACTAAGGGAAGGGTGGTTAGATATAGCCAGTCCCAGTATTGTATAGCCTGAATGTATTGTGATAAGATTACTCATTGGAATATTAGAGCCTTAGGCACATTTTAAGGAAGAGTTGCAATGAGGGTTATGGGGAGAATTAATTTTGTCTTGGTTCAACAAGTTAAAATGATTTGAGCTTCAAACCTAGTTACTTCCCTCTTCCTGCTCAGTTAGAATCCTCAGTCAGAATGTGGTTAACACTCTTCAGTGCAAATGGTCATTGATTAAACAAAAGTACAGCGCTCAATAGTCACAATTGACCAACTTGGACTGAATCAATACAACAAACTTAAATCAAGGTCGAAAAAAACTAGAATTGGAGGCTTGATTGAGAAAATACCAATTTTAGAGGAACAGAGCAAGCCTCCACTTCCCACCATTAGGAAGCCATTTGCTGATCAATAGCACTCTATTTATTTTGGGGATGGACTTCTAAAACCTGTCTCTTAAATGATGTCAAATTGGAATCTATTCAGTTCCTGACAATATTGATTATTGATAATGTCACTTTCTTTCTAGTTTAACATGTTTCCAGCAATGTTATGCCAAAATGTTACAATTCATTAATGTGATTCTTAAGTACCAGAGAGCAAGATTTCTCACATCATAGATATAGAAGACCGAACAGTAGGTAACTATTAGCTCTACCTCATTACAACCTTTCTTGACCCCTCCACTGCCTTTGATTTGTCACGCGGATTGTACAACATCCAGTATTGGATGAGCAGAAATTACTCCAACTAAATATTGGGAAGACCAAAACCGTTGTCTTCAGTCCCTGCCACAAGCTCCGTTTCCTAGCTACCAACTCCATCCCTCTCCCTGGCCACTGTCTGAGGCTGAACCAGACTGTTCACAACATTGGAGTCCTACTTGGCCCTGAGCTGAGTTTCTGACCCCATATCCTCTCCATCACCAAGACCGCCTGTTTCCACCTCCAAAATATCACCCATCTCTGCCCTTGCTTCAGCCCATCTGCCGCTTAAAACCTCATCCATGCCTTTATTACTTCTAGACTCGACTATTGCTACGCTCTCCTGGCTGGCTGCCTACCTTCCACCCTCCGTAAACTTGAGCCATCCAAAACTTTGCTGCCCGCATCCTAACTCATATGCACCCATCACCCCTGTGCTCGCTGACCTACAATGGCTTCTAGTCCAGTAACTTGATTTTAAAATTTTCATCTTCGTGTTCAAATACCTCGATGGCCTCGCCCCTCCCTATCTTTGTAAACTCCTCCAGCTCTACAGTCCTCTGAGAACTCTGCATTCTTCCAACTCTACCTCTTTAGTACCCCCACTTCTTTCGCCCCACCATTAGCAGCCGTGCCTGCAGCCATCTAGGCCATAAGCTCTGGAATTGCCTCCCGAAACCTCTTTGCATCTCTACCTCTCTCTCATCCTTTAAGAGGCTCCTTAAAACCTACCTCTTTGACCAAGCTTTTGCTCACATGTCCTAATGTCTCCTCTGTGGCTCGGTGTCAATTTGTATCGGATTACGCTCCTGTAAAGCTCCTTGGGATGTTTTACTACATAAAGGCGCTATATAAATGCAAATTGTTGTTGATCACTACACGGCCAGTTGCTGATCTTAACCCTGCCACGGAGGCAGTGCTGAATTAGATACCTTGTCTAATACAGTAATGCAAATCTGAGGTACGAATGTTTGCGACATTCTCTTGAGTGCCTCTTTGCCATAGGTTACCTATTAGCAGTTGCAGAGACCTGGAAGCAGGCTGCCTTTCTACCTATTTCAGCCAAAAATAAATGGAAAAGAAAAAAAAGAGAATATAAATGGGTTCAAAAGGCAAGTTTATAGAAAGAGCAGGCATTGAGGATTATATTGAGAAGATAGGTATGTGAGGTAGACAGGAAGGACTTTTCCTGTTCTTTCCTTAAGTTAACAGCAGTGGTTTCAAGCTGTTCTGTATCGGAAATCCCCTTAATAAATCCGAGAGACTGACAGAAATGTAATGATCTCAAGGACCCCTGGGACACCCTTGCTGATCCTCTAGAAACCTGGATCCCAGTTTGAAAAGCTGTGACTCACAGAAAAAAAACCATTTCATTCCATCATAGGTGTAATATTTAATTGATGCAAATAGTTCTAAAGCTTTGAAAACCCTAGTGAAACTATACAGATGATTGAAGCTTAGCTATTTCAATAAAGTAGGAATATTTTGCAGTTTGATTTTACACTGAACTCAATCCAGATGAAAACACCTCCAATTTTGGATGGGAAAAATTAAAGAGAAATTATTCCTACAAATCAGTTTTAGAAAATAAATACAAAAATTGCTGTCAAAATAACGGAGAGGCTAATGGCGCTCACCATTATTTAAGTGCAAATGCCACAACAACATCAGGTGAGGGCAAATGCGTGATTAAACGCATAAATCGAAAAGTTCCTGTCGGAGATGCGCCGCTCCGCCGTTAGCTTCACAAAAACGGCATCTCGCTTTCTGGCTCCCCATTCAAATGCATTGAGCGCCATGAAGTTCCTGTACTTGCACTGTAGATACAAAGTAAACTGGCCACCAAAAGTTGATTCAAGTCATTTCAAGTCTAAATACCCTTTTAACGATGTGGTAAGTATTACCTACTGCCAGTCAACATTTCTGGCACTTAAAATTAACTTTTACAAGCGTGGAGCCTCATTCCTTCAGGTTTTAATTGTTGTTGGAGATTTAAAAAATATTAAAATAATTTTTAAAAATCTTTTTCTTTCTGTCTTTTTTCCTCTCTCTTAATCCAATCTTTCTTTGCCTCTCTTTATTTCTCTTTCTGTACCCGATTTGACATTGAACTCACCCATTCTAACTTACACTTCCTTGTTCATTGCGGTGTTCATTTCCCAATTCTCCAATCTGATTGGTTAAGGAGATACACAGTTGCTTGCACTGTTCACTCAGAACCCCGATACCCTGTAGAGGGCGCTGCACCATTTTCATCTCGCACTTCCAGCAACTTGCAGCACAAAAAATCATGGAGATTAAACGTGCAAGGGCAAGTCTAGCTAATGGTGAGTGCAGTTTGTTGACCTTACTATAGGAATTTCTGGGCCCATTGGATGAAAATAAAAAAATGTATATTCTAAAAATCTATTTTAATCTCCACTAAAATAGCATACAGAGAAATATTGTCTGCAATAAGCATTCAAATTAATATCAGAAACAATTTTTAAGCTTATTTTTCTATTAAGGTAAATCTTGTTACAAGGGTGTACAAAGTTTCCTTTTAGCACGTTTAAGGACAACAGTACTGAATAAGACTACACATAAGGCTGTTTATTTCTGGAACTCTCTTTTTGGGTTGTATTCCCTGGAGTATAAAAGATTGAGGGGTGATCTAATCGAGATGTTACATTTTTAAAAGGATTCAATAGGGTAGATATAGAGAAATTATTTCCTCTGGTGGGTGAATCAAGAATGAGGGGGCATAACCTTAAAATTAGAGCTGGGCCATTTAGAAGGGAAATCAGGAAGCATTTTTTCACACAAAGGATAGTAGAAATCTAGAGCTCTTTCCCCAAAAGACTGTGGATGCTGGGTCAATTGGAGCTTTCAAAACTGAGATCTATAGATTTTTGTTAGGTATGGCCGGGTAAATGGAGTTGAGGTACAGATCAGCTGTGATCTAATTGAATGGCAGAGCAGGCTCGAGGGGGTGAATGACCTGTGTTCCAGATAATTCAGGCTTTCTGTCGCACTGCTGCGACAATTTCTATTTCCACAGCATCCACTAGAGGGCAGTAAAGGGCAGTATTCAATCACATACACAGGATCCAGTTGCCCTTCACGATGCTACACCATTTGGCACTGCAACTGGGTTACATTGCAATCTGTCATTTTTGAGCGCAATGATAATAAACACACTTCAATCAAATATGTGCACTTAGGCAAATAAATTTTCTTAATTAATCTACTGTTAATCAAAGAAAGAAAGAAAGATTTGCATTAATATTGCACCATTCATGACCTCAGGATGTTTCAAAGCAGTTTACAGCCAATTGTACTTTTGAAGTGTAGTCACTGTTGCCATGTAGGAAACGTGGCAGCCAATTTGCGCACAGCAAGGTCCCACAAACAGCAATGAGTTAAATGACCAGATAATCTGTTTTAGGTTTTGGTTGAGAGATAAATATTGACCAGGGCACAAGGGCGAACTCCCCTGCTCTTCTTCGAATAGGGCCATGGGATCTTTTTACGTCCAGAAAGGTGTCCCTGCCAGACTCCATTAGCCCTGCATTCCTGGACGTTAGTCATAGTTTACTTTCCTAAAATTCCTCTCACATCTTCCTTCTTAACACTAAGGTTGAAACTTAATTTAAACAGGAATTACACACTATCTTGGGCCTACCTGCTAAAAATGTAAACTTACCCTTTGTCCTTCATTTTCAGCAAAGTATTTCCAAACTCTGTTCAACACTTGCACTTGTAGAGTTTTATTGAGGGGACTGAATCCTGTCACATTTCTGTCACAGAAAACTTGCATTCCACGGGCCATTCTCCTGCCACCAGTTTAGCAACAGTGCGAAGACAGAACCACTTCATATTAAAACTAAACTTGGAGTGGAAATCAGGCACCAAGGCGTGAACTAGATAATCTGTTTTAGCGATGTTGGTTGAGGGATAAAGCGCATGTATATAAAGTGCATAGTCAGTACTGTACTTGTTTTTTCCCCCCATTTCCTATATTAGTTAAGATAAGCCTTACCATTGTTATACACTGGAAGATCTTCCCATTTCTCCATGGTTGAGAATTAATCATTTGTTCAAAGAGTAGTTAAGATAATAAAGTGATGTGGAAGGGTAGCTTTTTAAAATAATTATGAATACTTGTTGATAACATTGCACAGTGCCAGAGATACTCCAATAATAGCACTTACCAGAGTGCGGAGTTTCAAATGAAAGCTCATTCTATAGCTGTCTTAACGAAGAGTAAAAGTTTCTACTTCTGTGTCCGTGAGTGCAAATACAAATCCCCTGACAGGACACAGCATCAGAAAAATCATCGGACATGGTGATGGGCAAGAATGAAATGTCAGAATGAGCTCCTTAGCTCAAGCTATTTTTTTCCTGTTCAATAAATAGCAAAGTAATTGCATTGACCTGGGGGTGACATGGTTGGGGGTCAAGGGGAGATTCACGGTTGTACAAATTTACTTTTTTTTTGGATAACTGACTGGACCCCAGCACTAAAGGGATACTGGCTTTATTACGAAGTGTTTGTCCAAACTCTGTGTTTTGTAATTGCTGCAATGTGACAATGCAAATCGCACTGAATCATGCCAGTTCATTGTGAAAGCATGATGCATGGCATTGCATGCAATGCCGTGTGACGGAAATTAATGCGTGATGTCCTGCCCTCAGGGACAAAGACAGTGTGCCTTTAAATCATAACGGCACGACACTGGGGGGCAGGTGATGTTGCAGCCTTCTAATATAGAGCCACTCTATTGAATGCAGCAGCGATTCCCCTGCCCCTTGAATGTTGCCATTTCAATAACTTTACTGGGACATTTAAAAAAATATAAACAGAAAACACAAATTGTTCACTTGGCACCAAAATCATCATTGCAACTTCAAATGGGTGAGAGCTGTCTTCATTGTTTGGGTGGAGTTTGCACATTCTCCCCGTGCCTGCGTGAGTTTCCTCCGGGTGCTCCGGTTTCCTCCCACAGTCCAAAAATGTGCGGGTTAGGTTGATTTGGCTATGATAAATTGACCCTTAGTGTTAGGGGGGGATTAAATATGTGGGGTTATGGGGATAGGATGGGATATGTTAGGGGGAATTAAATACGTGGTGTTACGGGGGTAGGGTGGGATATGTGTACTGTGGGGATTAAAGCAGGGACAGGGTACTGGACCTGGATGATCAGCCATGATCGTATTGAATGGTGGAGCAGGCTCGACGGGCCTACTCCTGCTCCTAGATTCTATGTTTCTATGTTTCTATGTTTCAAGATGGGGCAGCCTCTTTCATATTGATATAGAAAGAAAAACAGGATTCGAGGCCCAGTAACTGAGAATGAGGTGGAATATAGAATACTAAAACCATTTCTATTGCCTTTGTAGTGTCAGATTTATGACATAGATACAGCTTTACATACCATCCTCTCTCATTGGCAGCGGTACATGTGTGGAGTGCATTACTAAGCAGGAAGCAGAGGCTTCATCTGAGTGCCTAGTGCGTTAGTGCCACTTTGATCCGTTTACCTTATCATCATCACCTTCAATGCATTTCACTCCACCTCCTAATGACCTGCTGATGTGAATCAAATTTTGAGGGTCGGGGTGAGGAGGTTTCCCAATGATTTTGATGCCTTTCATAACTAATTTCTCTGTAAACCTAAAGGAGGAAGTGGTTCATTGTAGCTTAGATATTTCCATTGGCGATGTAAGTGAAAATTCCTCTGACTGCTATTTTAATGCAGATGTTAACTCGTTTATTTTAAAATAAAATAAATATTGGCAGCAATGTTTAGTTCCCTCCTGGCGCCTGGAATAACTCTGGTGTGAGCTGTAAGGCTGAGTTAGTTCCCCCGTTTTAGGAATGTCCATTTAGTTAATCTCCCTTTATGTAGAACGCTCTTCTTTAGTTAGCAGTACATTGCAGTAATGGTACAACAAACTAACTGTTAAGGCTGCAGCAAAGCAAACCTGTTAATGTTACAAAAGCAAAATGTTGCGGATGCCAGTTCGGATGAAAGGTCACCGACCTGGAACATTAACTCTGTTTCTCTCTCCGCAGATGCTGCCTGACCTGCTCAGTGTTTCCTGCAGTTTCTGTTGTTCTTCCCTGTTAATGTTAGTCTATCCATCAATAGCAGCACAGAGAACCCCCAAACCTCTAGGATTGTGAACTTCTAACTGTAGGGGCCACGTAGCTATCCGAGTGCTTGACACCGTTCCCTCTTTAATTCAGCCTTCCAACAGGAGACGGGCTGGCGTGTGGTGGGTAAGGAGAGTGATGGGTTGGATTCCCTTGAATATGGCAAAATGCTTTACCGCCCAGAATGTGGCGAGCAAGTGCCTCTCACAGGTAGAAAATCCCTTCTCCACCTCCGATATTACCCTGGAGGCATAAGCTACTGGTCTCAGATGCCCATTTACTTCCTGCATTAAAACAGTGCCCAGGCTGGCATCTGTCACTGCCACTTCAAGAAAGAAGTCCTTTGTAGGTTCTACCACCCCCAGAGCTGGGGCTGTCTGTAGATCCCTTTTCCACTTTACAAAAGCCTCCTCACAGTGGTCATCCCATTCCCATTCTACTCCTTTTCTCAGCAATCTCAGCAGAGGAGCGACCGTGGCTGCATCATTCTCAATAAATTCTCTACAGTACCCTGTCAGACCCAGGAACAATCGAAGAGCAGTTATCGAACCCGGACGGTGTAGTTCCTGGACCGTTTTGCGCTTTGCCTCATCTATTGCATGCTCTCCCGGTCAAAGAGTCAGCCCAAGAAACTGAACCTCTCTTTGTCCTATCTGTGCCTTCTTGGGGTTTACTTTAAAACCCGCTGCTGCAATCAATTTCAACATCTCCCGCAGTAATTCCTCATGTTCACTTTCACTATCCATGAACAGCAATAAATCATCCACTTACTGTACAAGCTGACCTGGCCGACTAAACTCTGACAGTCAGACAGTTAGCCATACACTGATGGAAAATAGCCGGGCTGTTGTGAAACCCCTGTGGCAGACAAGTCCTCATGTACTACTGCCCCTTAAAGGCAAAAGCAAACTTGTATTGGTCTTCTGGGTGTAAGGGAATCAACCAAAATCCATTTGATATATCCAACACAGTAAACACCATGGCAGAGCTAGGGATATTGCCAATCAGATCACCCACGGCCACAACCGTGGGGGCACACACAGGAATGTTTTTATTCAAAACCCTGTATTCTACAGTCATCTGCCAAGAGTTGTCTGGTTTCTTTACTGGCCAAATGGGAGAGTTAACGTGCGTCACAATAGGGAACGGTAGCGTAGTGGTAATGTCACTGGGCTAGTAATCCAAAGACTTGGACTAATGATCCAGAGATGTGAGTTCAAATCCCACCACGGCAGCTGGGGAATTTAAATTCAGTTAATTAAATAAATCTGGAATAAAAAGCTAGTGTCAGTAATTGTAACCATGAAACTATTGATTGTCATACAAACCCATCTGGTTCACTAAGGTCCTTTAGAGAAGGAAATCTGCTGTCCTTACCTGGTCTGGTCTATATGTGACTCCAGACCCACAGCAATGTGGTTGACTCTTAACTACCCTCTGAAATGGCCTAGCAAGTCACTCAGTTGGAACTAACCGCTACGACACATAATAAGAATGAAACCGGACGGACCACCCGGTACGGACATGGCAATGGCACACCCAGCCCAGTCAACCCTGCAAAGTCCTCCTCACCAACAGCTGGGGATTTGTGCCAAAATTGGGATTGCTGTCCCACAGACTAATCAAGCAACAGCCTGACATAGTCATATTCACAGAATCATACCTTTCAACCAATGTCCCAAACTCCTCCGTTGCCATCACTGGGTATGTCCTGACCCACCAGGGGTGGCGGCACAGTGGTATACAGTCGGGAAGGAGTGGCCCTGGGAGTCCTCATCATTGACTCAGGACCTCATGAAGTCTCATGGCTTCAGGCCAAGCATGGGCAAGGAAACCACCTACCGCCCTCCCTCAGCTGATGAATCAGTACTCCTCCATGTTGAACACCACTTGGAAGAAGCACTGAGAGTAGCAAGGGCACAGAATGTACTCTGGGTGGGGGACTTCAATGTCCATCATCAAGAGTGGCTCGGTAGCACAACTACTGGCTGAGTCCTGAAGGACATAACTGCCAGTCTGAGCCTGTGCCAGGTGGTGAGAGAACCAACATGAGGGAAAAACCTACTTGACCTCGTCCTCACCAATCTACCTGTCGCAGATGCATCTGTCCATGACAGCGTTGGTAGCAGTGACCACCGCACAGTCATTGCGGAGACGAAGTCCCGTCTTCACAACTGAGGACACCCTCCATCGTGTTGTGTGGCACTACCACCGTGCTAAATGGGATAGATTCAGAACAAAACTGGGCATTCACGAGGCGCTGTGGGCCATCAGCAGCAGCAGAATTGTGTAACACCACAATCTGTAAGCTCATGGCCCGGCATATCCCTCACTCTACCATTACCACCAAGCCAGGGGACCAACCCTGTTTCAGTAAGGAGTGTAGAAGAGCATGCTGGGAGCAGCACCAGGCGTACCTAAAAATGAGGTGCCCAACCTGGGGAAGCTGCAACACAGGACTACATGCATGCTAAAAAGTGGAAGCAGCATGCTATAGACAGGGCTAATCGATCCCACAATCAACAGACCAGATCAAAGCTCTGCAGTCCTGCCACATCCAGTCGTGAATGGTGGTGGACCATTAAACAACTAACGGGAGGAGGAGGCGGCTTCATGAATATCCCCATCCTCAATAATGGTGGAGCCCAGCACGTGAGTGCAAAAGACAAGGCTGAAGTGTTTGCAACCATCTTCAGCCAGAAGTGCCGAGTGGAGGTTCCATATCGGCCTACTCCCGAGGTCCCCACCATCACAGAAGCCAGTCTTCAGCCAATTCGATTCACTCCACGTGATATCAATAAATGGCTGAGCGCTCTGGATACAGCAAAGGCTATGGGCCCTGACAACATCCCGGCTATCGTGCTGAAGACTTGTGCTCCAGAACTAGCCGCGCCTCTAGCCAAGCTGTTCCAGTACAGCTACAACACTGGCATCTATCCGACAATGTGGAAAACTGCCAATGGAAGGTGTCATCGACAGTGCTATCAAGCGGCACTGATGCCCAGTTTGGGTTCCACCAAGACCACGCGATTCCCGACCTCATTACAGCCTTGGTCCAAACATGGACAAAGGAGCTGAATTCCAGAAGTGAGGTGAGGTGAGAGTGACTGCCCTTGACATCAAGGCAGCATTTGACCGAGTGTGGCATCAAGGAGCCCTAGTAAAACTGAAGTCAATGGGAAAACGCTCCATTGGATGGAATCATACCTAGCACAAAGGAAGATGGTTGTGGTGATTGAAGGTCAATCATCACAGCCCCAGGACATCGCTGCAGGAATTCCTCAGGGCAGTGTCCTAGGCCCAACCATCTTTAGCTGCTTCATCAATGATCTTCCCTCCAACATAAGGTCAGAAATGGGGATGCTCGCTGATGACTGCACAGCGTTCAGCGCCATTCACAACTCCTCAGATAATGAAGCAGTTCATGCAACAAGACCTGGACGACGTTCAGGCTTGGGCTGATAAGTGGCAGGTAACATTCGCGCCACAGAAGTGCCAGGCAATGACTATCTCCAACAAGCGAGAGTCTAACCACCTCCCCTTGACATTCAACGGCATTACCATCACCGAATCCCCCACCATCAACATCCTGGGGGTTACCATTGACCAGAAACTTAACTGGACCAGCCACATAAATACTGTGGCAACAAGAGCAGGTCAGAGGCTAGGTATTCTGCGGCGAGTGTCTCACCTCCGGACTCCCCAAAGCCGTTCCACCATCTACAAGGCACAAGTAAGGAGTGTGATGGAATACTCTCCACTTGCCTGGATGAGTGCAGCTCCAACAACACTCAAGAAGCTCGACACCATCCAGGACAAAGCAGCCCGCTTGATTGGCACCCCATCCACCACCTTAAACATTCACTCCCTCCACCACCGGCGTACCGTGGCTGCAGTGTGTACCATCCACAAGATGCACTGCAGCAACTCGCCAAGGCTTCTTCGGCAGCACCTCCCAAACCCGCGACCTCTTCCACCTAGAAGGACAAGGGCAGCAGGCGCATGGGAACACCACCACTTCCAAGTTCCCCTCCAAGTCACACACCATCCTGACTTAGAAGTATATCGCCGATCCTTCATCGTCGCTGGGTCAAATTCCTGGAACTCCTTATCTAACAGCACTGTGGGAGTACCTTCACCACACGGACTGCAGCAGTTCAAGAAGGCGGCTCACCACCACCTTCTCAAGGGCAACTAGGGATGGGCAATAAATGCTGGCCATGCCAGCGACGCCCACATCCCATAAATGAATAAAAAAAAGGTCTCAATACCCCTTGTTCCACTAAGGACACAACAGCCTTTTCCAGATCTTTCTCAGTTTCCTTGGGGAACGTATACTGTTTCTGGGGTCGGGACGTGGATTCTCCCTCCACTCGCACCTCGACTTCTGCTACTCTGCCACAATCATGTTTATGGGTAGCAAAGGCTCCTGTGTCATCCCGCACTATGGTTTGATACCTTTCGGGCACCCTAGTCATTAATGTTTCTAAGTCATAGGGTCCCGTGGGCGTTACCATCCATGCCTCACTGTGGCGCTGGGGTATAACAACTACTTCCTCACCATGATCCACCCCACTCCACAAACAGTTATTAACAATATCCACGATCACATTGTGGGCTAACATCCAATCAGAGTTCAGCACTCCCATTCCTGGCTGATCCCACTCCATTAGTAGGCACGTCCACTTTATTTGGAGGGGTCCTACCTTAAAACTCAAAGGTCTTGATACTGCCCCAGCCATTGAGTTGCCCATAAAGCCACCTAGAACATAAAGGGTTCCACTTGACCAGGGAGACAACATTGGGGAGGGAGAGTGGACTACCGTACTCAATGCTCCAGTGCCTACTAAATAGTCCCTTTCTCTCCCTCTATTACGGTGTCTACACATGGTCTTCCCCAATCATTGTACCTGAGTGGACACAGGTACTCGGGCTGGGTGCGGCCCCGTCATGCTCAGGTCTCCTTGTTGTCCTCCCCAAGGGCCGCGTGGATTTTCCCTTGAGGAGTTTCAAGCTCCCTTATGGTCTTCGCTGCCGATTTGATCAACTCCTCATAATTGGGGGCGCTAGGCTGCAACTCTGCCAGTTGTGGAACCACCGCCTTTCCTTTCCTAGGTTTCTTACAGTTACGCATGAAATGTCCCGTCCCTCCACAGTTGTGCCATACCTTGTCCTATTCCCCTCCCCTTTCGGGCGCAGTCCCTTCCTGTTGCCATTGTCGAGGAGTCCCACCTTTCATTTCACTTACCTTGCCCTTTGGCTTATTCATTACCCCGGTATTCTTTTTATCTGCTTGACGCACCTCGAAGCGCAGGGTCATTTCTCACAACGCTATCCTCTGTGTTTTCCACATCTTCTGGATCAAAATCTGACATGGCAGCTTGTAAATTTGGCAGACTGTGAGAAATCAAAGCTGCCGCTCCTGCTAGCAGTCCTCTATTTCCCAGCGCCCCTCCCATGGCCCCAAGATATGTGGGCCACAGTCTGTGAGCAAACATCGCCGGGGTTTCATTTGGGTTCCTGTTCCATGTCTGCTATGGCTTTAAAAGGGTCCCCTTTTACCTTGTTTCATCACCTGGGCAATCCTCACCTTCAACCCCTCATAGTCGCCTCCCCCACTTTTGCTTTCCGGTGGGAGGCCTGCCTAAACACCGGGGCTTAGAGTGAATAGCAGTAAGCCCTTTTCTTTCCTCCTCATCCAAGCTGTTCAAATCAGCCACTTGTTCCACCTCTAAATAATGCCATTGAGGACCCCATCCTGGTTCCAACTTCTTCATATCATTAGACATTTTCCTTAAATCCTCCGTATTATACGAAATCACAAATTCCCGATTGAGCACCCCTAAATCTCCTGCCTCCGCATCCGCGACTGGCGCCTGGTACTTTTTTTTTGGCGCATCGGGGCCATAAGCGGGGCCGAACTCCCTCCGGTGGGTCACCACCTGGCCCCTGCTCTAGCTCCGCTCTATATTCATCACATTGACTATCCCTTTCTCCACTTTCCAGTCCTTCTCCTGACAAAGGGGTCATGGCACACACAAGGCCCCTCTGCACCCGTAATTTATCCTCCAACTCCTTAATCCTCCTTTTACACTCAGTGTGATCCCCTCGAGCACATCTATCTTCAGAAACCTGTTTCTGAACAACCCTAAATGCGGCTTCCAGGCCCTCATTGGAACTTTCTGCCTGCTCCGCTCAGTGCCTCTGATCTGCTTCCTTCAATGATCACACGTTACACTGATTCTGATTATTTATACACAGGCTCTCAAGGTACTGTTACTTATTACACCACCTTTCCTTTGCTTTTTCAAACTTCTCCTCCAGCCTTCTCTTACTTTCCCTTTCTTCCGCCAATTCTTTTTTACTCCTTTCTCTTTCTTCTTCCAATTCCTTCAGATGTCGGTTTACCACCACTTCTCTATCGCTGGCTTTCTCTGCCATATCTTCTATTTCCTTTCGTAACTTAATCTTTGTACACTCGTCATTCTTAACTTGCCTCTGATAGGCTAACAACCAGATGGACTTCATTAACCTCGACCAACATGTGGACCCTTGTGTCCACTGTTTGGCCTCAGAAACTGGATCATCACCGTCAATAATGACCCGTACCCACTCCTCTCTGAGAGGCAACTTCCCCGTCACATACTTTGTGACCAACTCATCCATTGTCTTTGCCATTGTCTGTTCAGGTGCCAGAATCTGTAAGACGTGTGGAATTATCCCTCGCCCCATCCAACAGTTTATAGAGTTCAGACCCATGGAGCAGACAACACAAAACCCAAGGATTTCAGGAAAAAAACTTTCTTTTACTTAAAGATCAGCAACAGATTACCAGTACTGTTGCATATAACAATTCCCGATTATACTTAAGTATACACAGATCTATTCCTTTACTTTAAACTCAAGCAATCATAAGTAAACACCACATACGTGTTAACACCAGCGAGTGGTTGGTTCGGCGATGATTAGACGTACGACTTTAACTGGCAATTGACCAAGTTGCCCCGACTGTAGCCCCGAGTGTCTTCCGGCAGCACTTTTTATACCCCAAAACCTGGGCAGGCCGTTCAATGTGTATGTATCCCAAACTGTGTGACAAATGGTCGGCAGTTGTTTTCTTCTTCTTCTTACCACCTAATCAGTTAATTAGTGGGCTCCAAGGCTGTTCACACCATTTGCCTGAAGATGTTCCTGTCTTTGTAATGCCCAACAGTTTGTTCCTGCTCAGGGTCTGTCGCTTCCTTATCTGATTAACAACTTGAAGCCGCAGCAGTTTTATTTTAACATTTGTTCAGCAGAAAGTCTCTTGGCCTCTCAAGGCATGCTGGCACATTAAATTTGGACAACTTTTAAGTTTGGTCAATTTACAGCAAATTTTACAGCAAATGATGTATTCTTACAGAACAACAAAAGGGAGAGAAACACCAAAATCATCTGGAGGTGGTGGGGGTGGGTGGGGATTGGCCGGTGAGTACAGCCAGTGAAAGAGTGCCCAGTGGTGACTGGCCAGTGAGAGAGACTCAGCAGGAGAGTGGCCAGTGAGAGAGAGTCCAGTGGGAGAGTGGCCAGTGAGAGTGTGGCCAGAGAGAGTGTCCAGTGAGAGAGTGTCCAGTATAAGCGTGTCCAGTGAGAGAGTGTCCAGTGGGAGAGTTTCCAGTGGTAGAGTGTCCAGTGAGAGAGTGTCCAGTGAGAGAGTGGCCAGTATAAGAGTGTCCAGTGAGAGCGTGGTCAGTGGTAGAGTGTCCAGTGGGAGAGTGGTCAGTGGTAGAGTGTCCAGTGAGAGAGTGTCCAGTGGGAGAGTGTCCAGTGAGAGAGTGTCCAGTGAGAGAATGGCCAGTGAGAGAGTGTCCAGTGAGAGAGTGGCCAGTGAGAGAGTGGCCAGTGAGAGAGTGGCCAGTGAGAGAGTGGCCAGTGAGAGAGTGTCCAGAGAGAGAGTGTCCAGAGAGAGAGTGTCCAGTGAGAGAGTGTCCAGTGAGAGATTGGCCAGTGGGAGAGTGGCCAGTGGGAGAGTGGCCAGTGGGAGAATGACCAGTGAGAGAGTGGCCAGTGGGAGAGTGGCCAGTGAGAGAGTGTCCAGTGAGGGAGTGGCCAGTGAGAGAATGGCCAGTGAGAGAGTGGCCAGTGAGAGAGTGGCCAGTGAGAGAGTGGCCAGTGAGAGAGTGGCCAGTGAGAGAGTGTCCAGAGAGAGAGAGTGTCCAGTGAGAGAATGGCCAGTGAGAGAGTGGCCAGTGAGAAATGGCCAGTGAGAGAGTGACCAATGAGAGAGTGTCCAGTGAGAGAGTGTCCAGAAAGAGAGTGGCCAGTGAGAGAGTGGCCAGTGAGAGAATTGCCAGTGAGAGAATGGCCAGTGAGAGAATGGCCAGTGAGAGAGTGGCCAGTGAGAGAGTGGCCAGTGAGAGAATGGCCAGTGAGAGAATGGCCAGTGAGAGAGTGGCCAGTGAGAGAGAGTCCAGTGGGAGAGTGGCCAGTGAGAGTGTGGCCAGAGAGAGTGTCCAGTGAGAGAGTGGCCAGTATAAGAGTGTCCAGTGAGAGCGTGTTCAGTGGTAGAGTGTCCAGTGGGAGAGTGGTCAGTGGTAGAGTGTCCAGTGAGAGAGTGTCCAGTGGGAGAGTGTCCAGTGAGAGAGTGTCCAGTGAGAGAGTGGCCAGTGAGAGAGTGTCCAGTGAGAGAGTGGCCAGTGAGAGAGTGGCCAGTGAGAGAGTGGCCAGTGAGAGAGTGGCCAGTGAGAGAGTGGCCAGTGAGAGAGTGTCCAGAGAGAGAGTGTCCAGAGAGAGAGTGTCCAGTGAGAGAGTGTCCAGTGAGAGATTGGCCAGTGGGAGAGTGGCCAGTGGGAGAGTGGCCAGTGGGAGAATGACCAGTGAGAGAGTGGCCAGTGGGAGAGTGGCCAGTGAGAGAGTGTCCAGTGAGGGAGTGGCCAGTGAGAGAATGGCCAGTGAGAGAGTGGCCAATGAGAGAGTGGCCAGTGAGAGAGTGGCCAGTGAGAGAGTGGCCAGTGAGAGAGTGTCCAGAGAGAGAGTGTCCAGTGAGAGAATGGCCAGTGAGAGAGTGGCCAGTGAGAGAGTGGCCAGTGAGAGAGTGGCCAGTGAGAGAGTGGCCAGTGAGAGAGTGTCCAGAGAGAGAGTGTCCAGAGAGAGAGTGTCCAGTGAGAGAGTGGCCAGTGAGAGAGTGGCCAGTGAGAGAGTGGCCAGTGAGAGAGTGGCCAGTGAGAGAGTGTCCAGAGAGAGAGTGTCCAGAGAGAGAGTGTCCAGTGAGAGAGTGTCCAGTGAGAGATTGGCCAGTGGGAGAGTGGCCAGTGGGAGAGTGGCCAGTGGGAGAGTGTCCAGTGAGAGAGTGTCCAGTGAGAGAATGGCCAGTGAGAGAGTGTCCAGTGAGAGAGTGGCCAGTGAGAGAGTGGCCAGTGAGAGAGTGGCCAGTGAGAGAGTGGCCAGTGAGAGAGTGGCCAGTGAGAGAGTGTCCAGAGAGAGAGTGTCCAGAGAGAGAGTGTCCAGTGAGAGAGTGTCCAGTGAGAGATTGGCCAGTGGGAGAGTGGCCAGTGGGAGAGTGGCCAGTGGGAGAATGACCAGTGAGAGAGTGGCCAGTGGGAGAGTGGCCAGTGAGAGAGTGTCCAGTGAGGGAGTGGCCAGTGAGAGAATGGCCAGTGAGAGAGTGGCCAGTGAGAGAGTGGCCAGTGAGAGAGTGGCCAGTGAGAGAGTGGCCAGTGAGAGAGTGTCCAGAGAGAGAGTGTCCAGTGAGAGAATGGCCAGTGAGAGAGTGGCCAGTGAGAAATGGCCAGTGAGAGAGTGACCAATGAGAGAGTGTCCAGTGAGAGAGTGTCCAGAAAGAGAGTGGCCAGTGAGAGAGTGGCCAGTGAGAGAATTGCCAGTGAGAGAATGGCCAGTGAGAGAATGGCCAGTGAGAGAGTGGCCAGTGAGAGAGTGGCCAGTGAGAGAATGGCCAGTGAGAGAATGGCCAGTGAGAGAGTGGCCAGTGAGAGAATGGCCAGTGAGAGAGTGGCCAGTGAGAGAATAGCCAGTGAGAGAATGGCCAGTGAGAGAGTGGCCAGTGGGAGAGGGGCCAGTGGGAGAGTGGCCAGTGGGAGAGTGGCCAGTGAGAGAGTGGCCAGTGAGAGAGTGGCCAGTGAGAGAGTGGCCAGTGGGAGAGTGGCCAGTGAGAGAGTGGCCAGTGGGAGAGTGGCCAGTGAGAGAGTGGCCAGTGAGAGAGTGGCCAGTGGGAGAGTGGCCAGTGAGAGAGTGGCCGGTGAGAGAGTGGCCAGTGAGAGAGTGGCCAGTGAGAGAGTGGCCAGTGGGAGAGTGGCCAGTGAGAGAGTGGCCAGTGAGAGAGTGGCCAGTGAGAGAGTGTCCAGAGAGAGAGTGTCCAGTGAGAGAATGGCCAGTGAGAGAGTGGCCAGTGAGAAATGGCCAGTGAGAGAGTGACCAATGAGAGAGTGTCCAGTGAGAGAGTGTCCAGAAAGAGAGTGGCCAGTGAGAGAGTGGCCAGTGAGAGAATTGCCAGTGAGAGAATGGCCAGTGAGAGAATGGCCAGTGAGAGAGTGGCCAGTGAGAGAGTGGCCAGTGAGAGAATGGCCAGTGAGAGAATGGCCAGTGAGAGAGTGGCCAGTGAGAGAATGGCCAGTGAGAGAGTGGCCAGTGAGAGAATAGCCAGTGAGAGAATGGCCAGTGAGAGAGTGGCCAGTGGGAGAGTGGCCAGTGGGAGAGTGGCCAGTGGGAGAGTGGCCAGTGAGAGAGTGGCCAGTGAGAGAGTGGCCAGTGAGAGAGTGGCCAGTGGGAGAGTGGCCAGTGAGAGAGTGGCCAGTGGGAGAGTGGCCAGTGAGAGAGTGGCCAGTGAGAGAGTGGCCAGTGAGAGAGTGGCCAGTGAGAGAGTGGCCGGTGAGAGAGTGGCCAGTGGGAGAGTGGCCAGTGGGAGAGTGGCCAGTGAGAGAGTGGCCAGTGAGAGAGTGGCCAGTGAGAGAGTGGCCAGTGAGAGAGTGGCCAGTGGGAGAGTGGCCAGTGAGAGAGTGGCCAGTGGGAGAGTGGCCAACTCAGGGTCAAGCAGGGTATTGAGGTTGTGAACTGTTGGGTTGAACCTCACCAAGTATCTTGGGAGGAAGATGAGCTATTACATGGAGTTTCTGGCAGGAGGCAAACAGGATGGGTTTGGTCTTGCCAGTATTGAGTTACAGAAAATTCTGGTGCATCCAAAAGCACAGTGACAGCAGAATCAAGGATGGTGACAGGGAGGTAAAGATGGGTATTGTTGGTGTATCTATGGAAACTTTTGACCCGGATAACTCTATCCTTCGGTTAAGGCAAGGATTTCACAGACACTAAATGGTTTAAGGTATAACTGTATTAGTTCAAAGCCCTTTAAAGGTTAGTACAGTTATAGATTGATCATAATGCTATAATACCTATTCCATTACAAGTTACAAGTATCACATACTCCCAATCTGAGACACCTCAGCTGGGTCAGTGATGATCATCTGTTCTCCCAAGATCTGGTCTTAGTCAGCTCATTTATCTGTCTTTTTATTCATTCTGGGGATATGGACATCATTGGCAAAGCCAGCATTTATTGCCCATTCCTGGTTGCCCTTGAGAAAGTGGTGATGGGCCTTCTTCTTGAACCGTTGCAGTCCACGTGGTGAAAATTCTCCCACAGCGCTGTTAGGTAGGAAATTCCAGGATTTTGACCCAGCGACCATGTTGGAACAACGATATATCTTCAAGTCAGGGTGATGTGTGACTTTGAGGTGATTGTGTTCCCATGCACCTGCTGCCCTTGTCCTTCTGCATCTTTGCTGATGGACCATACACAGCATTTCTATTGTGTGATCAAGCTTACCTGACCATCTGTAATGGGATTATGGCTGAGCAGCTTTATCTTTTATCATAAGTTTCAACCATGAGTTTTACTTGTCACTAACCTATATCACATCAGCAGAAATCCAATGAACTCTTCTCTTGAAACAAAGAAACCACTTATATACAAAGATTTGACAAAGTTTGTGGCTTATTTCTAAATGGAAACTGAATCTATGCTTACGGGCAGTGTAGCCAAGGGCCAATATAGAGGTGAGGTATAGGAGGGGTTCAAGGGTCGAACTTTGGACCACACTGGAGGTTATCATGGGAGTAGAGTCATCGTGGAGATGGTGCAGCTACATTGTGACAAGTTGGGATGGAGCCATTTGGATGTTGAGCTACAGAGGTAGCCTGTAATGGAGAGGAGGATGGTGGGGTCAGCTGTCAAAAGCCCAGAGAGGTCAAGGAGGATGAGGAGGCATAATGCATCACAGACACAGAGAACGTTGTTGGTGACTTTGATCAGAACTGAGATACTGGTCACTGGGAAAATCTGTGGTCCAGCAGGTGCTATAATATCTGCTTCATTGTGAGTACAATTCGAGACACAATCACATTACAGGGCCAAACATGTATTTGCACTCTTCTGTTTACAATTCTTTTCACTTGGATAACAGCATTTTTAAGAGTAACTTAATGGTTTGTCCATTTTATGTGAGCTTCCCATGTTGGTTGTCACAGATCATCAAAGGGAAGAAGATGAGACAGAAGGAATGATGAATGAGAGAAAGAGAAAGAGGAGGAAGAGAGACAGAAGCGAAGGATGCGAAAGAGGAGTGAGAAAGAGAGAGAGAGAGAGAGAGAGAGAGGAGGTAAGCAGGAGTGAGAGAGAGAAGAGAAAAAGGAGGGAGAGAGCAAAGATGGAAGAGTGAGAAAGCAAGAAGGTGAGAAAAGCAGAAGGGAAGGAAGTAGTGAGAGAGAGTACGATAAGAGAGAACAGAAGTGAAGGAGGAAATGGGAGATAGAAACTCAATGGAAGAATGTAGTTCCTCATCTGAAGTTGAGCCGTACAGATCAAGAAAATCCCAGGGTCAATCCCTAGTTAGCTAAACTCCGACAAGGCTCTAGGCCTAAAGCCTCAAGGCTCACAAATGAAGAATGGCCATTTGGATGAGGTACCAGAGTTAGCATTGAACCATAACCCAGAGGTCAGTGCGTTCAGATGTGGCAAGAAGATGCAGAACAAAATAGAAAGGTAATTAAATGTATTTCAGGAAAGGTACGCAAATTGAGGGAAATGGTGAAGGATGGATAAGAATCGTCTTGTGGGGCCCAATGGCATTTTCTTGTTCCTAAACATTCTTCTGTACCATTAAATGGTCATAAACTTGATCCAGGAGAGTCTGTTCTTGTAATTAAACGTTTTACAGTTCTTCTCTTAAAGCTCATTCAACCAATAAATTGGCAATAGCCATTGAACTATGCATCCTTGATATTACTTGCAATCTAGCAAAATGGGTGGACCCCAATCTGTTTGGAGTGAAACCTGAAATGGATTGAATGTCTGTGAATGCCTGAATCTTGCCCAGTTCAGGACGTGTCAGGATGGGACCGGACTTTCTCTAGAAAAACAGGAGAGCACACCCGAAAAGACACAAAGCCCCCTCTGTGGGCACACATTGCCTTTTTGTAAGTCACGCTATACGTTTTTCAGACATAGCGATGGGTGGTTAGTGAGCTTCTGCTGCATATGCATGGGACCATGGCAACATAAGTAGGTTTAACAAAAATTCAAAATTTATAAGCACAAAATAACAAGCCTGTTGCCTAGACAACAGTCAAGTCGTGGATACCTGATTGTTGGAGAAGTACGTGTCTGGTGAGGTGTGCGGCTTATGGCTGAAAATTTTACTGACTCTTAGTCATGTCCCTTAGAATAGGTGAAGTTGCTGTTAATCAACAAATGTGTAGCTTTTATTAGAAAACACCTTGTTGTTGTTGCGATCAGTTCCGTAAGGATTAAAACAAGTGCTAATCTTACAGCTTTTAATGGGTTTAGAGATCTGTTCTGCATCTAGTAAGCCTTTAACTTGCTGACAAACTGAACACTGTCTTTTAATTTTCTTGCTATGTCCAACACTTAATCTTCATCGGCAACCCTTTAAGTAATGATGTATTGATTAGAGACAGTAAAATGAGTCTGCGCTGGAAGTGCTATCTTCACATCGGACTGTTGCTAAGTAATGCAGTGTAAATAACAATGAATGGAGACCTCACCCAAAGAGTTGGGCCTAGACTTTATGCATGCCCTCTCCCATAGCAATGTGATAGAATAGATGACCAGAAAATCTGTTCTAGTGGTGTTGGTTGAGGGATGAATATTGGCCAGGACACCAGGAGAACTCTGCTCTTCTTTCAGTGCTATAGGATCTCTTATATTCACCCGAGAGGACCAAAAGGGCCTGGGTTTAACATCTCATCTGAAAGATGGCACCTCACAACCTTTTGACTCACAGGTAAGAGTGCTACCATTGAGCCAAGGCTGACACTAAAATAGAATCAGCATTTGCAAAGAAAAAAAACTTACATTTATATCACCTTTAGCAACCTCAGGATGTCCCAAAGCACTTCACAGCCAATGAAGCACTTTTGAAGCATAGTCACTGTTGTAATTTAGGAAACGGGCAGCCAATTTGTGCAGAGCAAGGTCCCACAATTAGCAATGATCAGATAATCGTGTTTTTTTTTGCTGGTGTTGGTTAGGGATAAATGTTGGCCAGGACACTGGGAAAACTCACCTACTCTTCTTCGATAGAGCACCATGGGATCTTTTATATCCGCCTGAGAGGACAGACAGGGCCATGGTTTAATGTTTCATCCGAAGGACAGCACCTCCAACAATGCAGCCCTCAGTACTGCACTGAAGTGTCAGCTTAGACTATGAGCTCAAATCTCAGGAGTGTGGCTTGAACTCACAACCTTCTGACTCAGAGGTGAGAGTGCTACCAACTGAGTGAAAGTTGCAGTTGGGAGTCAGTGCTCACAGGCACTTCCCTAATTTACTGAAAGCCAACACTGTGCCAGCTGCTTTAGAATGCCCGTTGCCAATTGGCAATCACAGGAATAGAAACCCGAAACAAAATCATACCGAACATACCCATTTCCAAGCTGCTGTGAGTGTTTAATTGACATGTTCAACAATTTAACCCTGATTTTAACTCAGCGCATGTTT
Source organism: Squalus acanthias (assembly GCA_030390025.1). Taxonomy (NCBI): domain Eukaryota; kingdom Metazoa; phylum Chordata; class Chondrichthyes; order Squaliformes; family Squalidae; genus Squalus; species Squalus acanthias. The sequence continues at coordinate 141,892,493 of CM059425.1, read as the reverse complement.
GGGCTGGGAGGATTGTGGGGCAGGCGGGAGGGAAACCCCCTTGGACAGCTGAGCATGAGGCCCAATCCATGTTAATTCCCGGGCCTCATTTACATCTCCCTGGAAGTCTGCTGCCCGACTTCAGCATCATAAGTAGGTGCTGCCTGTTTGGGGTGGCTCCGTCTTGCGCAGAGTTAAAGGGCTGGATTTTCCAAGCCCCGAGGAGGTGGGCATCGAGGCGGGACAGCCGGTAAATTCAGAGAAAGTGGGGGTGGATGGCAAACCCGCCCCCATCCCACCTCCGTGCCCTTTTGCCAGGAGGCGGGAAGATGTGCAGCTTCGGGTCCCGTCTCCTGGAGGTGGGAAAGGGTTTTAATCCTTTTAACTGCCTGTGAACATGTAGTTAACAGGCAGAAAAAAGGATTAGTGCCATTTTACCTTCACAGGTGAAGGCTTCCCGACCTCAGAGAACCCCGCCGGGTTGGAGGAGACGTGGAGGAGGTCTGCGGCGGTCGGAGGCACCTGGAAGTAAGGTGTAGAGGTGAGTGATGGGTGCAAGTGTGGAGTGGTAAGTATGCAAGATGAGTGATAAGTTTTAAAAAGTGTTCACTTACCTTGTTTTCTTCATACAGCCTTCAGCCGCGGTGGATCGGGAGAGCCGACATCCTGCTTGTCAATTTCACAGACTGGCTGTTGGAACCTCCGATCCAACAGCCATGTGAAATTTACAAATTTGAAAGGTTTGATGAGTCCTCAACACATGGACTCATCAAACTAAAGAGAATGTCAGTGTTTGACAGCTTCACAGAGCTGTCAAACGCTGACATTTCTTCTTTCAAGAAGTCTTGGCAGATAGCACGTCTGACGTTGACGTGCTCTGTCAGTGACTTCCCCCTAATTGGCCTACTGAGCCCGCAGGGTGAGCTTAACAAGGTCAATCAGGGGAAAATGCCTCTGGTTGGTCAGGCGAGGATGGAGGCGGGACATTGACACGACAAGCAGCAGTCCTGCCTCCAACTCACCTCCATTCACAAAATCCAGCCCAAAGTATCAGTGGGTGGGAATGTGGTACAAGGCCCCCCCCCCGCCCCCGACCGCCATTTTAGCGACCTGTTCGTGCTGGGTTAAAATCCAGGCCTAAGTGACTTGCGCCCCAATAGTGAGGACATTGCTCGGGCCTGGCTCTTCCCACTTGTGTTGGTCAACGCCCTGGATAACAGCATGAGGAGAACTTTGCTGTAAAGCAGTTTGCTGCCTATTTACTTCCACTCATTTCAATAAAGATGATACATGTCTGTTCATAGACCAAATATTCATGAAAGACAATGTAATTACGCCTGACTGATGGGAAACCCAGCTGCGCTGTCTGAGACCGATGTTGTCTCTCTATAGCAATCAGCTGCCAGGATGATGGATGGGTGATGTGGGTCTGTAATACAAACCAGTGCATTAATCATACACCAAGAAAATGACAGAGCTCTGAGTATGCCACGTTTCACCTGCTTTAGATGCCACTAGCAATAAAGGCCGGTATCCATTTACTGGACATGCAATAGATACCCAAGGAGATGCTTCTAAACTGCACTTCTCTGTGAACCAAAGTCAGCTCGTGCAACTGCAAAGAGCTCCTTTGCTGCTTCATTTCAGCCTGTGAAAACTCCTTACTCGGTAATCTGTGGGGTGGCGGGAATTTTTTTTATCTGGGCTTGAAGATATCGAATGTCACTTAAAAGGAATTGCTCTAAGAGCCATCTGGAGACATGGATATGTGACCCAGTGCCTAAGTAATGGAGTGCCACGCAACGCTTTCTATTACTCTGGTAATGCCCCTGTAAAAAGGTGTTGATTCTATTTTGCACAGCTTTATTGCTGCTAACTTGCAGTGATTGTGTTACTAGGGCTTAGGGCAAATAAGTAGGAGGACAACTCGCTAGAGGTCTAACTGGGAATTCAATTTCTCCTGTGTATTTTCCCGCAAATAGGTTTAATTTTCATTACCAGCATGGCAATGTGCATGTCCTTTTCAGCTTGGCAAGTGAAGCAAGCCATCGTAAAGAATCCTTGACAAGGAATAACTGAAGTGATTCCCCTTCTTACATTGTTGAATTTATTGAATTCAGAAATCAGACAAGCCTCTTATGAAGAGATAGTTTCACACCTGAAGGCCAGATCTGTGTAGTATTGTGCCAGGTATGAACAGAAAAACAAGTGTCACAATGACCCAGCCACCGGCCAAGATAATCCCAGATAAAAAAAGAAGGAACTTGCATTTATATAGCACCTTTCATGACCTCAGAACGTCCCAAAGTGCTTTACAACCAATGAAATACTTTTGAAGTGTAGTCACTGTTGTAATGTAGGAAACGCGGCAGCCAATTTGTGTGCAGCAGGGTCCCACAAACAGCAATCAAATAAAATACTTTTTTTTAGTGATGTTGATTGAGGGATAAATATTGACCAGGACACCGGGGATAACTTCATTAGGGTTGCCAACTCTGGTTGGACGTATCCATGGAGGTCTCATCACATTATCACCTGCCTCCGACAGCCCCACCCAGTAAAACAGCTTTTTTCCCTGTCTCCAATATATTGCTTTAATGCCCTTAGGGCCTAGACAGCTGATGGTATGGCCGCCAATGGTGGAGCAAAGAAAATCAGGGCAGCGCAAGAGTCCTGAATTGGAGGAGTGGAGAGGCCTCAGAGGATTGTAGGGCTGGAGGAGGTTACAGAGATAGGGAGGGGAAAGCCCACGGAGGGATTTGAACACAAGGATGAGGATTTTAAAATCGAGCGTTGCTGGACCGGGACCCAATATAGGTCAGCGAGCACAGGGGGTGATGGGTAAACAAAACTTGGTGCGAATTAGGATACGGGTTGCAGAGTTTTGGATGAGCTCAAGTTTATAGGGGGGTGGAAGGTGGGAGGCCTGCCAGGAGAGCATTGGAATAGTTGAGTCTAGAGGTAACAAAGGCATGGATGAGGGTTTCAGCAGCAGATGAAGGTTTCCCAGCCGCAATATCGAGGCGGTTGTTTAAATGAGCAAGCGTAACCCTTACTAAAAGATCATGAAGAAAGATGAGTGGGAAAAAATGGATGGTGAAAACAGCAGAGACTTTCAGGAACATTTGGAATGTATATTTATATAGCGCCTTTCACGACCACGGGACGTCCCAAAGCGCTTTACAGCCGATTAAGTACTTTTTGAAGTGTCGTCACTGTTGTAATGTCGGAAACATGGCAGCCAATTTGCACATAGCAAGCTCCCACAAACAGCAATGTGATAATGACAGGATAACCAGTTTTAGTGATGGTGATTGAGGGATAAATATTGGCCAGGACACCAGGGATAACTCCCCAGCTCTTCTTCAAAATAGTGCCCTGGGATCTTTTACGTCCACCTGAGAGAGCAGACAGGGTTTAATGTCTCATCCAAATGACAGCACCTCCAACAGTGCAGCACTCCCTCAGCACTGCACTGGAGTGTCAGCCTAGATTTTTATGCTCAAGTTGCAGGGAGAGTAGGATTTGAACCCCCAACCATTGGCGAACTCAAAAGGTGAGGGTGCTACCAACTGAGCCATAGCTGACACCGAGGAGCTGTGGTATAATGAGTAGTAGCAGAGAATGTCAGGAACATGCAAGAGAGATTAATGGAAGGGACAGGTAGTAGATGACAGATATGAAGGACTTGAGTGATATATGAGGCAGTGTGAGGGACCGATAAGGTCAAGAGAAGGTGAAAATGCAACTGCTTTTATTTTCTTCTTTTCTTTCACATTGAGCGGTGGATATACAATGGAGATTGAATGCACTTTATTTTGAACCTGTGCGAGTGATATACATTGTCAGCGTGGGCCAATCTGATCAATATGCATGAATGTACAGCCAAGGTTATGACCTATAACTCCTGGCACACGTGCAGCAGGAGAGTAAATTTCTTCATGTTAAAGTATTACGTTAGGCAAGTCGAGCAGCGTGCTGACAATCCCTGTGTCCCAGTTTCAAGTTTGCACTCTGCCCTCTGTATAATCACAATGTGTAATATCGTGCTGTGAAGTTTCCTCTTTAGTCTTGTATCAAGCAATTTTCTGCCATCAAAATGTTCAGCCTCCATGTATATAAGCTGAAAACATGCAGAATGAGAAAGAGTAGTGAAGTAAACAGCATACCTTCCTGGCGAGAGGTTAATGAAGTGGTTAATAAAATACAGTTAAAACAGTAATTCAAAGAAGACTGAACTCTCAATCAATGATTAAGCTTTGCTGTAGTGACCCCTTACTTGTTGTCAGCACACTGCTCTCCCTGCTTTATTCAGCCTGAGGTTAATAACCTGAGGTAAGTCACTCATCCTTCAATTCAGGGGATGATGGGGTTACTCGTTTCTCAGCAAGCATCTCCTACCCCTCGAGCACAGCTGGTTGACAAACACACCTCATTTTGTAACCTTTGAACCACCAGCTACAAGTGAGGGGTGACTGTTTTATCCCTTCAACAGCGAAGGGGTTGGACTTCCTCTGGCTACTGTTAGCAATCTTGTAAATAGTAACATTGCAAATAGCCTACAGTGCTCTCACACAACATATGCAAGATCTTCATTTAAATATTAAAATTAATTTAAATACATGTAAATGTGTTGTAGCACCATTTTGTGCTTGTTTAGGACAGGATTATGTTGTGTGTTCTGCTCACTCATCTGGAGAAGCCACAAAAAATGTAAGTTCCATGTGCGAAGGAGCTCTTAAAGGGGCAGAGGCATTTTTGTACGATCTGTTTTATATATTTTTTTTTCTGTGCCCTTTTACCACTGTTTTATCTTGGGGGCACCTTGTGCTTTTTAAAAAAAATGAATATCAGAAAAGGTGGGAAATGTTTAGATGGAAACAGAAATAGCCACATATTGCCTGCAAAGTTATTGGAAAGCCAGCTGTACCTGGGTCTGGTTTTAAAGTATTTCATTGCTGAAGTAGCTCGAGACGAAAGAAGGCTTGGGAGGGAGATCTGACCAAGGGGAAAAAGAAGGAAAGAGAGATGTGCATTTATATAGCGCCTTTCACAATCTTAGGACATCCCAAAGCGCTTTACAGCCAATGAAGTACTTTTGAAGTGTTTTAATGTATGAAATGCCACAGCCAATTTGCTCACAGCAGGCTTCCACAAACAGCAACGTGGTAACAACCAGAGAATCTGTTTTTTTTAGTGATGTTGATTGAGGGATAAATATTGGCCAGGACACCAGGGATAATTCCTCTAATCTGCTTTGAAATAGTGCCATGGGATCTTTTACGTCCACCTGAGAGAGCAGTCAGGGCCTTGGTTTAATGTCTCATCTGATGGACGGCACCTCCGACAGTGCAGCACTCCCTCAGTACTGCACTGGAGTATCAACCTAGATTTTGGTGCTCAAGTCTCTGGAGTGGGATTTGAACCCACAGCCTTCTAACTCAAAGGCGAGAGTGCTACCAACTGAGCCTCGGCTGACCTGTGGCACTACCGTCACAGCCTTTGGGCCAGCACAGAGACAGTTGCCGACCCATGCTATCTGCTGCGGGACACTTGTAGGCATCTTGCAACATACCAGAACCCTTTGCTAGCTGTGATAAAAGGTGGAGGCAGAAAAGTTGAGGCCCAGTGGTGACTCGGACTTCTACTGACAATAACTGAAGATTATGTTGTGTGTTCTGCTCACTCATCTGGAGAAGGAACTCTTAAAGGGGCAGAGGCATTTTTGTATGACGTTTTCTGCCTCCACCTTTTATCACGGCTCGCAAAGGGTTCTCCAGCAGTATTAGGCAATCTGCTGCCCACACATATTAAGCAGCTGACTGATACTTTGGCCATCACTTTTGACTTCTTTCCCACTGAATAGCAACAGTAGCATGATATGGGTACTGTCACTGCACTGCTGCATTATCCATGGGGGGTCACTGTTGGCAGCTATGTGGCCATATAGTCAGTCGGTAGCTGGTTGTCCTCTGCCACCATCACTTGCTTCACTTCACCTGTGCACTGTGACTCACCTGATGCTACCATCTCAAGCTTACTACCTACAGCCTCACGGATGTGTATAGCTGTGTTGTTGTTAGAAATTGTTGGTAAGAGAGGGGCAGGCTGTTGTCTGGGGCAGTGTCAATGGGGCAGGCTGTTGTCTGGGGCAGTGTCAATGGGGCAGGCTGTTGTCTGGGGCAGTGTCAATGGGGCAGGCTGTTGTCTGGGGCAGTGACAATGGGGCAGGCTGTTGTCTGGGGCAGTGTCAATGGGGCAGGCTGTTGTCTGGGGCAGTGACAATGGGGCAGGCTGTTGTCTGGGGCAGTGTCAATGGGGCAGGCTGTTGTCTGGGGCAGTGACAATGGGGCAGGCTGTTGTCTGGGGCAGTGACAATGGGGCAGACTGTTGTCTGGGGCAGTGTCAATGGGGCAGGCTGTTGTCTGGGGCAGTGTCAATGGGGCAGGCTGTTGTCTGGGGCAGTGTCAATGGGGTAGGCTGTTGTCTGGGGCAGTGTCAATGGGGCAGGCTGCCCTTCCAAATAAAAGAACAAATGTTGGAATGTTCTCTCCAACAGACACTTCAAACAGAGCTTGTATTGTACTGTGTGTGATATTAGTGTGGTAGTGCCTAGTAGAGCTCTTGTTTTGGGAGTCTCGTATCGGCCATGCGGACGATGTGACCCGTCCATTGGAGCTGATCGAGCATGGTCAAAGCTTCGATCCTGGGGATGTTGGCCTGAGCGAGAACACTGACGTTGGTGCGCCTATCCTGCCAATGGATTTGCAGGATCACGCAGAGGCAGCGTTGGTGGTACCTCTCCAGGTGGGCAGAGGAAATGCTTCAAGGACACCCTCAAAGCCTCCTTGAAAAAGTGCAACATCCCCACTGACACCTGGGAATCCCTGGCCCAAGGCTGCACAAAGTGGAGGAGAAGCATCCGGGAAGGCGCCGAACACCTCGAGTCTCTTCGCCAGGAGCAAGCGGAAGCCAAGCGCAAGCAGCGCAAGGAGCGCACGTCAACCCAAGCACCCCACCCACCCACCCCTTCAACCACCGTCTGCCCCACCTGTGACAGAGACTGTAGGTCCCGTATTGGACTCATCAGTCACCTGAGAACTCATTTTTTCAATGTGGAAGCAAGTCATCCTCGGTTCCGAGGGACTGCCTAAGAAGAAGAGTGCCTAGTCCTGTGTGAATATATTAAAAGTAGGCCATTCAGCTGCTCAAGCCCATCCCCCCACCCCCCATTCAACTAGATCATGGCTGATCTGTACCTCAACTCCATTTAGTCACCTTTGATCCACATCCCTTGATACCCTTACTCAATAAAAATCTGTTGATCGCAGTCTTGAAAATTTCAATTGATCCAGAATCCACAACCTTTGGGGGAGAGAATGCTACATTTCTGCTAACCTTTGTGGGGCAGTTAAGAAGAAGCATGGCAAGTTATAACAGCATAGAAGGCCTACTCACTCCATGCTTTTATAAAGAAGGATGTCCAGGGTGGCCACCTCCAAGGGAGTCAAGGGTTTTTAATTTCTAAGACTTTGAACGTATCAATGTGCAAAAGCTTTCAGCTTGAATGAATGCCTTGCTGAAGTATGGATGTTGCTGCAGACTTGGAGTCTGCAGAGGCTATTCTCTTCAGTTATTGTCAGGTAGATGTGCTGATGTAGTTGGTGGCCTAATGGGAGGGTGGGTACAAGCAGTCTGTGTCCGGTACCATCTCATCTCCATAAATGCCTTATTTTACCTCCTTTATTCTCTTGCATGATATTGTGTGACAGGATACTTTGAAAGCAATCCAGATTTTGCTTATAAAGCAGCCATTAAAAAAAATTGGTCGTGTACCTATGACAAATTTGGGTCTGCTATAGACATCTCCTTGGGTTTGGTGGCATCTGTCACTCCCGTAAGTGTGTTGAGTGTCTTACTTTGATGGGAGTTGACTCATGCTGCCTTCTATCTACTTCCACAATAGTGTAACCTGGGGTGTAACAATAATACTTCCCTGTCACCTCGATTGGATATTCATGTCTTTTGCATGTTTACTTCTTCAATCTCTCTGAAGGCAGACTGAGCAAACATTTGGTGAGACAAGACTTGATACAACACATTAACCTGCTTTATTTCACAGCAGGTGAAAACACAGAGCACCAGTTATGATCAGATTTACTTAGTACAACTGATACAATGGGCCTTTGTATAATAATACAAAAAAAATGAACATGCTATCACACCCCACAATAATGGGTTATCTTGCTTGAGTTAAACTAATTTTCGAATGTCTTGTTCCTGTATTCCATCCTTTTCACAGCCTGACTCCCTGGGTCCTTTACAGCATTCTGTTTCAAATATAAGTCTTTGTCTGACTCTCATTTTAATCTCTTGCTGTTCACAGCTAGAAAATGGGATCAAAGACTTCCCAATAGAGTGGGCGTGAGGTGTTATTCAATTGCCGAGATACGCTAACAAATTGCTTATTATTTCTAATTTATGACAAAACAACATCAACATTCACTCATTAGTATCTTCTCATCCTATCATCACTGCCTTTTTTATTAACTTGCCTGAATATACCATGCTTTTAAAAACCCAACATTAAATTAACGCTTTATTCTAAATCCCTTCTGTCAATAAAATCCCAAGATGTGACAGTACCTTTAAGAGCTCCCTTCCCGCAGGCAACAACTTTTCAGGCCTCTAACACGCCCTTTAAATGGACAGATTCAGTGCTGGCAAAAAATGCGGGAAATTGAGAACTGAATCCTAATACTTTTATAGGCATACCTACTCAATGCATAATGAAGCTGTTGCACTTTCTGTACAAGAGCAACAACGCTGGTGGGAAATCAAATATACAATTTTCTGAGTGATCTGATAGCTGGTGATTGTAGGGACTGTTACTGCTGAGTTGATTTTTTATCTTTATACTTCTACCTCTATCTGTTCCCTCTCTCTGTTTTTCTCTCTCTCTCTGTTTTTACATCCTTAAGTTCTGCAAATATTTTCCCTGCCACAATAACCTGCTGCTCACTTTTCCTCCGAATGCTTCTGCCCTTTCCCTTTAAGGTGCTGCTGCAGGCCCATCAAAATCAGCCAGCCCGCTGGAATCTCCCCGACCCCCATCGGCAAGCTGCCTATCAGGAGTGTGTTTCACACTGGATTCATTTAAGTGAGGCTCAACCAGGAAAATGGCCTAGGCCCCACATCGACTCCATCGGGTGACCAGAGCACTGCCTGCCGATTAGCGCTATAAGTGAACAGTGACGCCAGTGCCTTTTATTTTCACTCCTTAGGCTGATCTTACCTCACCCATTGAGCTTAAATAACACGTAACACACGTCACTTAAACGGTCAGGAATTTCAGAGACGGTCAGTCAACAATAAGTGGTACTGCCCCTTTAAAATTGGTATGGTTGCTTCAAGATTGATTCAGCTTCAGTAATGTTTTGAGAGCAGTCAGTTTTCCAGTGTAAATTAATTGAGTCGGAAAATGATGACAAGGTGCTGATAATCACGGTGACAAGAATTTTGCCGCTGCTGTCTGTCCTACTAAAGGCTGGGCCAAGGACACCTATCAATCTTTACAGTGACATCAGCCTGAGGAGATTCAACTGCAGATTCATTGCTGTCTAATGAAGTGACAGAGAAGAATGAGGACACAAGGAAATCCAGAGGGGAATGACTGCTAGGACTGTTCCATCAAAACTCAAGTACAAACAGGAAGGTTTAGCCAAGGGAAATAAATAGTCAACTTCTGTCAACTTGTAATAAAGAAAAGCTGAACATATCTGGAGGTTGTCCTCAGACTGCCTTTAGCAACAATTTAAAGCCATTATGTTCTGAGACAACCTCATCCAGTTGTGACTCAGCTTTTTAGCAAGAAGTTATCTTCATTTTCTTTTATTTTACCCCCTCAGACATCTGAGTTGAAAGGCTCGGAAGCTCTTTCAGATCACTGTGTCTTGAGTCTGTATCTCTAACAAAATGAGAGCTTCACGAGCCACAAGTAAAGTAGATTATTGTTCAGTGCCTCCCAAGAAATATGGAAGAAATAGGTCATCCCCAGTCCAAAGCACCACGTCAGAAGCTGTCTGAACAATGCATGCACAGCTAAGCCAGGTAACTCGATTCAAATAATGGCCCCGATATTTACTGGGGTGGGATTTCCAAGCGGGGGGAGCGACGAGTTCTGGTCGCTGTGGAGTTCTATCTCCATGGCGTGTGTGTTTTTTTTAACAGGTTCTCCGACCGGATCCAGCCTGGTTGACAGGCTTGACCCTTTGTTGGGCAGGGAATGCTGCAGAAGAGGCTGCAGCCGAGGAACAAGTCAGTTCATGTTGCTCGGGGCAGAGATCGCGAATCGGGGAGGGGTACAGCGTGTGTTGGAGGGTCGGGTGGTGATTGCGGGGGGTCGAGGAGAGATCAGGGAGTCGGGGAAAGATCGGAGGGGGGTTGGAAAGAGATCGGAGGGAGAGATTGGAGGTTTGGGGAGAGTGATTGCAGGGGTGGGGGCGGGGCATCGGTGATCACGGGGGGAGGGTGGTGGTCGGTGACAGTGGGGGGGCTCCGGTCACTGAGGAGGTTCACAGGTTTGCTTGGAGGGCCAAGGGGAAGCACTTGCTCTTCCCTCAAAACAAGCAGTGCTGGAAAAGCACTTATCTGTTCCACGCAGCAGTCCTCACCTCCCTTTAGCTGCCGGGTTTCCCGAGGCCCGGGAAACCCGGCCGGCCAGCGTTAAGCCTGAAACACAGATAAAAGCTTAGGCATGCAGCCTCATTAAAATATTTAAATCGGCAACCTGCCTCTTGAGAGCGGATTGGTTGCCCAATCCCCGTTCCACCTCAGTTAAAACCGGAAGTTGGCGGGTTCGAGGTGGATTGGGTTCAAGTTTGAGATTTTTTGCAATTTTACTTCCCACTCGACCCAAACCCACTCATTTTTAGGTGTTAAAATTCCCCCCAATATTTCTGATTCATACTCTGCATATGCTCTACAGATCCTGGCAGACATGCTACTTTGTTAGAGAACAATGACTACACTTAGCAGGTTCCTCTAATAAGGCCATATGGGTAGAACTTAAAAACAAAAAGGGGGCAAGCACTTTGCTGGGAGTGTACTATAGGCCCTCAAACAGTCTGGGGGAGATAGAGGAACAGATATGTAGGCAAATCTCAGAGAAGTGTAGAAATAATAGGGTAATAATAGTAGGGGATTTCAACTTCCCCAATATTAACTGGGATAGTCAGAGTGTGAAAGGCTTAGAGGGTGCAGAATTCTTAAAGTGCATCCAGGAGAGCTTTTTGAGCCAGCATGTAGAAAGTCCTACAAGAGAGGGGGCGGTACTGGACCTAATTCTAGGGAATGTAGCCGGGCAAGTGGTAGAAGTGTCAATAGGAGAGCATTTTGGTGACAGTGACCATAATTCGGTGAGATTTAAGATAGTCATGGAAAAGGACAAAGATGGACCGGAAATAAAGGTTCTAAATTGGGGGAAGGCCAATTTTAATATGATAAGGCAGGATCTGGCCAAAGTGGACTTGGATCAGCTACTTGTAGTAAAATCCACATCAGAGCAATGGGAGTCTTTCAGAAAGGAAATATAGAGAGTACAACGCCAACATGTTCCCGTAAAGGTCAAGGATGGGACCAACAAGCCCAGGAAACCCTGGATGTCAAGGGATATGCAAGAATGGATTAGGAAAAAAAGGGAGGCTTTTGGCAGATACAAAGGACTAAAAACAGTGGAAGCCCTGGAGGAGTATAGAAAGTGCAGGGAGGTACTTAAAAAAGAAATTAGGATAGTGCAGAGGGGTCATGAAAAACACTGGCGGGCAAAATAAAGGAAAATCCCAAGGTGTTTTATAAGTATATTAAGGGCAAGAGGATAACCAGGGAAATAGTAGGGCCCATTAGGGACCAAAGTGGCAATCTGTGTGTAGAGCCGGAAGATGTAGGTGAGGTTTTAAATTAATGGCCCAGAAATTGATCTCGCTCTGTTCCCGCGGGGGTAAGGCTTTCCCGCGATCTCTCACCTCGCTTGTGCTTTTTCAGATCCAGCTCGCACGAACTTCATGTTCTAGAGATCAGCTGGGCAGTGCTTAAGTATCCCAGCGGCGTAGTGAATTCGTGCGAGCTGTGGGATCACGTGACTCAGTTAGAGCCAATGGCAGCACACCATCTTCCATTCATAAGTTTCACAGCACTCTGTGAAATCTATGAATCTTACACCCCCCAAAATAACAGCTAAACCTCAATTAAATTAAAAAAAAACCCCATCACATTAATAAAATAAGTATAGTTAATTAAATTAACCATTTTAAATAAAAAATTAAATTTTTGAAAAAATTTAAAATCTTTTAAAAAGTTATAAAAATAAACTTACCTGTCTTTAAAGTCTCTAAAAAAGATATACCTGTAAAAAAAAATTCAAAAAAATACTTAATTCACTACTTACCTTCTTAAAAGCGGGTCTTAATCCTCCTTTTTACATTTCCAAAATCTTCCCTACTTACCTGCGCGTCCAAAGCATGAAGTGCACAGCGTGCGCGCAGCCTGTAGCGCGCACGCGATGCACCCAGGACCCGCCCCCTTCTCAGAAGAGCAATTGCCGGTTTTCAGCGCATGCGCAGGGCATGCAGAAAACCGGCAATTGGAGTGGGAATACGCGAGAGTACGCAGTGCGTACTCTCGCGTCCCGGGATCAATTTTCGGCCCATTATTTTGCATCTGTGTTCACTATGGAGAAGGACGATGTAGGCATAGAAATCAGGCAGGGGGATTGTGATATACTTGAACAAATTAGTATTGAGAGGGAGGAGGTACTAGCGGTTTTAGCGGGCTTAAAAGTGGATAAATCCCCAGGCCCTGACGGGATGTATCCCAGGCTGCTGTGTGAGGCAAGGGAGGAGATTGCAGGGGCTCTGACACAAATTTTCAGAACCTCTCTGGCCACAGGGGAGGTGCCAGAGGACTGGAGAACAGCTGACGTAGTACCATTGTTCAAGAAGTGGCAGGGAAATTATTGGAAAAAATTCTGAGGGACAGAATTAGTCTCCACTTGGAGAGGCAGGGATTAATCAGGGATAGTCAGCATGGCTTAGTCAGGGGGAGATCATGTCTGACCAATTAGATTGAATTTTTCGAGGGGGTGACTAGGTGTGTGGATGAGGGTAGTGCAGTTGATGTAGTCTACATGGACTTCAGTAAGGCTTTTGACAAAGTCCCACATGGGAGACTGGTCAAAAAGGTAAGAGCCCATGGGATCCAGGGCAATTTGGCACATTGGATCCAAAATTGGCTTAGTGGCAGGAGGCAGAGGGTGATGGTCGAAGGTTGTTTTTGTAACTGGAAGCCTATGTCCAGTGGTGTACCGCAGGGATCGGTGCTGGGTCCCTTGCTGTTTGTAGTGTACATTAATGATTTAGATATGAATGTAGGAGGTATGATCAGTAAGTTCGCAGATGACATGAAAATTGGTGGAGTGGTAAATAGCGAGGAGGGAAGCCTTAGGCTACAGGATGATATAGACGGGATGGTTAGATGGGATTTAACCCTGAAAAGTGTGAGGTGATGCATTTTGGGAGGACTAACAAGGCAAGGGAATACACAATGAATGGTAGGATCCTAGGAAGGACAGAGGATCAGAGGGACCTTGGTGTGCATGTACATAGATCCCTGAAGGCAGCAGGACAGGTAGATAAGGTGGTTAAAAAGGCATGTGGGATACTTGCCTTCATTAGCCGAGGCATAGAATATAAGAGCAGGGAGGATATGATGGAGCTGTACAAAACGCTAGTTAGGCCACAGCTGGAATACTGTGTGCAGTTCTGGTCGCCACACTATAGGAGGGATGTGATTGCATTGGAGAGGGTGCAGAGGAGATTCACCAGGATGTTACCTGGGCTGGAGCGCTTCAGCTATGGAGAGAGACTGGACAGGCTGGGGTTGTTTTCCTTAGAGCAGTGAAGGCTGAGGGGGGACCTGATTGAGGTGTACAAAATTATGAGGGGCCTAGATAGGGTAGATAGAAAAGAACTTTTCCCCTTAGTAGAGGGGTCAATAACCAGGGGGCATAGTTTCAAGGTAAGGGGCAGGAGGTTTCGAGGGGATTTGAGGAAAAACTTTTTCACCCAGAGGGTGGTTGGAATCTGGAACTCACTGCCTGAAAGGGTGGTAGAGGCAGGAACCCTCACAACATTCAAGAAGCATTTAGATGAGCACTTGAAATGCCATAGCATACAAGGCTACGGGCCAAGTGCTGGAAAATGGGATTAGAATAGACAGGGCTTGATGGCCGGCGCGGACACGATGGGCTGAAGGGCCTCTTTCTGTGCTGTATAACTCTATGGCTCTATGACTCTATGGGGTAAAAATTCACTTGGTTGCGCCTCCCGTTAGCGCCTTAAGAGGGCGCTAATGGGGCGCAAAGCCGCTAACGCCCGTGCGCAGCGATGTTTGCGCCGCTCGAGAACTTAACTTGAGATTGTGCGGCGGCGCTAAAACTTACCGCTGCGACCACCTGCGCGCGCAGATTGTGACGTCATTCCATGGTGCAACGCCCTTGGGGCGCCCCGTAGCGGAAATTGAGTGGCGCCCCCTGCCTTACCGCCTGGCGCTTCCAACGACCAGAAGACTGGAACGCTATCAATCGCTGTGTGGCTGGGGGGGGCGCTATTTAAAGGGGGCCTCTTCCGGTCTTTTATTGTTGGTGGCATTTTTGAACTACGCATTCTGAGAGAGAGAGGGAGAGACTTCTGGAGAGATTCAACGTTGTGTGAAGGAGTTTTGGGTACTGAGCAGCACTTTGCAGATTCATTTTGATTTGCCATTCCTTGTATCGATTTAGCAGAGACCGTGGGAGCTGCACTCTGAGCTCTTTGCCTGGTGCTCTCCATTGTTCTTTCCAGCACATTTGATGTGCAAGTCTCTCCAGGCCGAGATTCAAGGCAGCAATGAACAGGATGTGGATGGAAAGCAAGATTAACCATCCCCTTTAAGAACTGGCCCGTGCCATTGTGTGTGTGTGCCATTGCTGACTGACATTACATGAGCTTCGCCAGCGCTCCGAGTTAGCGCCTCACTCCTTGGCCTTTGCGCCTTAAGAGAGGTGTGCAGCGCCTGCTTTAGCGCTCCACTCACCTCCCGGGGCGGTAAAAGTGAAGTTTCCTGTCAGTGCCGATAATTAGCGCCAGGCGCTAATATTTGCGTCCGGATGATATTTGCGCCCCAAATGGGGCGCGACCTAATTTCTACCCCTATGACTTCAAAATTACTTTACTGGCTGTTAAGCGCTTTGGGACATCCTGAGATTGTGAAAGGCGCTGTATAAATGCAAGTCTTTCTTTCTTCTTCTATATGTTGCCAAGTCCAGTAACAAACTTCTATCTGCTAATAACAGGTAACTGCAATGGATCTCTCTGCATGGATTTATATACTCTGAGATCCATTGGCCTTACCTGTCTTTGATTGCTCAGTTTTCCTTGTAAATAAAGGGCTGGATTTTCTCAATGGGGGCGCGTTGGTGGCGGGACTGCTGGTTGTCGGGTTTCAGTCCCGCCCCCAATGATGTCCGGCGAACCCACGCTATTTTCCCTTGATTGACCTTGTTAAGCCCGCCCTGCGGGCTTAGCCGGCCAATTAAGGAAAAGCCGGTGACAAAGGACGTCAGCGTATGAGATTTCATCTGCCAAAAATTTTTGACAGATGATTTGTCATCGTTTGACAGCTTTGAGAAGCTGTCACACACTGACAATCTCTGTTCTAAGGTGAGTCCTTGTACTGAAGACTCACTTTCCTGAGCAGAAATCAGATGGCTGTTGCATCGGAGAATGCAGCAGCCATTCGGTCATCTCTGCCGTGGAGATGAGGAGCCTTCGGATCCCCAAGGGTCGAAGCCTGCAGGAAGAAGCAAAGGTAAGGAAACTTTTTCTAACACTTTTCACTCACCTCTCATACTTACCTCTCCACACTTGCACCCATCACTCACCTGCACAGTGCACTTTTTGACCCCTCTCACCCCCTCAGACCCACTGCTCACCTCGCTGACCCAGGCGAGGTTCACAGCCATCGGGAAGCCCGCACTTGTGTGGGTAAAATGGGGATAAGCCTTTTAACTGCCTGTTAAGTACCTGTTCACAGGCAGTTAATTGGCTGTAATCACCTTCCCGCCTCGAGGAGACGGGTCCCAGCACGAGTCGGGGACCCACCTCCCGGGAAGTTGGCATGGAGGCGGGTTGGGAGCGGGGTCGGTACCCGCTCCCTGTTTCTGCCATTTTCCCGGCAGTCCCGCCTCCATACCCGCCTCCCCAGGGCTGGCAAAATTCCCCCCAAAGTTTCACTCCCTGTTGATTGAGGGATAAATGTCGGACAGGACACCGGGAGAACTCTCCTGCTCTTCCTCAAATAGTGCCATGGGTTCTTTTATGTCCACTTGAGCAGGCAGACATTTAATGAGTCATCTGAAAGATTGTACCTGTGACAGTGCAGCACTCCCTCTGTATTATGGATCAAAGGTGAGTAAATGAGGTTGAGGTACAGATCAGTCATGGTCAATGTTACCCGTAAGCTGCGGGGCCGCGTGGTCGCGCAGCGCTCCAGGGGTCCCACGCAACCGGCTTGCCGGCTTAAAAGCCGCGCATGTGTTTTGAATGGACTGTGTGGCCCGAAAAAAAATGACAGGGAATATTGGTCACGATCTAATTAAATGGTGCAACAGGCTCGAGGGGCTGAATGGCCTATTCCTGATCCGTGTTCCTATGTTCTGGTGTACTGCACTGCAGATAGATATTGAGTAGAATTTAAGAACATAAGAACATAAGAAATAGGAGCAGGAGTAGGCCATTCGGCCCCTCGAGCCTGCTCTGCCATTCAATAAGATCGTGGCTGATCTTCTACCTCAACTCCACTTTCCTGCACTATCCACATATTCCTTGATTCCCTTAATATCCAAAAATCTATCGATCTCTGTCTTGAATATACTCAACGACTGAGCCTCCACAGCCCTCTGGGGTAGAGAATTCTAAAGATTCACCACCCTCTGAGTGAAGAAATTTCTCCTCATCTCAGTCCTTATTCTGAGACTGTGGCCCCTGGTTCTAGACTCCCCAGCCAGGGGAAACATCCTCTCTGCATCTACCCTGTCAAGCCGTGTAAGAATTTTGTATGTTTCAATGAGATCACCTCTCATTCTTCTAAATTCTAGAGAATATAGGCCTAGTCTACTCAATCTCTCCTCATAGGACAATCCCCCCATCCCAGGAATCAGTCTGGTGAACCTTCGTTGCACTCCCTCTATGGCAAGTATATCCTTCCTTAGGTAAGGAGACCAAAACTATACACAATACTCTCCCCGTGAAAATTCAGTGAGATCAGATCCCAGTGTATTTTGGGAGCACACACTTCTTTAAAGGCTCACCTCATTGGATAATGCAAGTTCAACTCATTTCCATAATTTGTTTATGACCCCTGAGCAGCTTTTAAAAACTGTTACATGCTGTTAAAGACAATTGGCTAGTGATGAAAGAACCTTCCGCTTACAGAATAAAGTCTCGGAAGACAAGTAATGTAAACTGCTTTTGAAGATGCTGCACTGGAAGTGCTACTGGAACAAATGTAGCAAATAAAGGCTGTCCTGTTTGAGGCAGAAGAGTATTCTCACGGCACAATTCTTTGCACTATGTGGTAGGATGCAATGTGGAGATAAACACAGTCTCCAATGTCTGTAGGTCCTTGGAACAACTGAGGAAGAAGTTGTCTAGTTGCTGCAAAATTGCTAAAGTGAGCTTACCCAGCATTGGTTTACCTGAAGTATATGGGCATAATGCGCATGCCACAAAGAGTTTCTTCTCAACCTGGTGTGGTTTGACAGAGATCTCCTGCAAAACACATGTGCTATCAAGTTCCATGATGTTCTGTGGAAACTCCAGAGATATTTCTTGGAAGTGTAATTTTAACCGAGCCTTCCTGGTGGGAAAAAGCAGGATCAGAGCGACTGCCCATTTTACATCCCGCCTGATGGAACGTAAAATCGGGCGGGATGTAAAACGGGCGGCGGAACCAATTCATCGGTTTCCTGCCAGGCGCGTTAGATTAAAATGACCCCCTTGGATTCCATAGGCAGAACTCTCTCTTATCTGATTCAACAATGCTGGGAGGTTGGATTGAGAGAATCTTAATGCGGACTTCATACACCATAGCCCTGCCTAGCAATCCGTTCCCATGCAGATTCCTGGACAGGCTGAAGGAGTGCCCAGGAGTTGGGGCATACAGGAATTGCCACAGGTGAGGCTGCGGTCTCACAGGGCAACAGCGCATTTGGCGCACTTAGCTGCCCCCTCAAATGATGGAAGACGTGGCAGATAGCGGGCATGACCAGACAGCCACCGCAACATCAGATGAGGTACGAGCAGTTGCAGGGATATCTAATGACCCAGCAGGTAGAAGGTGACCTCCTATCCAAGAGGCACTCACAAATAACCAGCAACCAGTCACAAGACTTACTCCTTCCGCTGGGGAAGCACCTAGAAGAAGTACAGGTTGTAGAAGACAGACACCATACTATATCACCAAATGGAAGCGGAAAAGTGAAAAAAAAATAGAAAAAACACACCTGAAGGGGCAGAATAAGATCGCAGCAGATCAAAGGCTTGGCACCCATTGTGGTTGAGGAAGCATAAACGATAATGGTAGGCATGATGTTTATTGGGTGATTGCATTGTATGCAAGTGGACAGTACTGGCTGTGTATTGGGTGCCTTAAATACTTAGGTAAGTGTGTTGTCAATGACATTGTGACACATTAATCCTGCTGGCTGTAACTAGGCCTCATCATTCACTTCATCAGCCTCATCCTCAGTGGTTGGAGGTGGCGGTCCTTATCCTCCAGTGCATGGCAACTGCTGTCTATATGGCAAAGTTGTGCAACATTCAACAGTGTGATTTTGGAGATCTTGGTGAAGTTATACTGTGGGATGCTCTTATTTAACTATAGCATCGAACCTTGTTTTAATATGCCGATTGTATGTTCCATTAGGATCCTAGTGCAGACATTCGGCTTATTATGTTGCCATTCTGCTGTTGTTCATGGCCGTTTCAAGGGGGTTATGAGCCAGAGCTCGAGAGGGTTCCTTGGTGCTTGAGGAACCATCCATCCAATCTCTTTCCTCCTTCAAATAATGGTGGCATCATAGATTGCCACTAGGTTATCTGACATTACCTGGCATACCTACTGCACAGGGGCACAGATCACTGGCACATTAACTTAGTTAAAACCCTTTGGGGTAGAAATTAGGTCGCGCCCCATTTGGGGCGCAAATATCGTCCGCGCGCAAATATTAGCGCCTGGCGCTAATTATCGGCACTGACAGGAAACTTCACTTTTACCGCCCCGGGAGGTGAGTGGAGCGCTAAATTAGGCGCTGCACACCTCTCTTAAGGCGCAAAGGCCTAGGAGTGAGGCGCTACCTCAGCGCACGAGCGCAGCGCAGCTGCTGCCAGTTAGCGAGGGAACACAGACACACTGGCGCCGGACACTTCTTAAAGCGGGGGGGGCCACTTGCTCCCCAGCCACACCCTGCTCATTGCAGCCTTGAATCTCAGCCTGGAGAGACCTGTAATCCATTTTGCTGCCAAGCATGGAGAGGGTGAGAGAACGCGCTCATCGCTTCACCGAGCGGGCCTTGGATGCTCTGGTTGACGCAGTGGAGCGCAGACGATGCATGCTGTTCCCGGAGAGTGGCAGGAGGCCTTTGCCACGCGAGTTCAGAAGAGTGTGGAGGGAGGTGGCTCAGAGCGTCTCCTCCAGGAGCATGGTGCCCAGGACCCATGTCCAGTGCCGCAAAAAGTTCAACGACCTCACTCGGGTCGTCAGGGTGAGTGGCTTTTTCTCAATACCTCTCCATCCCTCCATCTCAACCTCACTCTATGGCCAGAGGGTCTTAAAACCCCAATGCACAACACTCATGCAACACCTATGGCCCTTTCATCAAACACACACACACATTCCACACTTTGCATACAGTAAGGGCTATTCACCTATGGGAGGCACATCAGGCAAGACCATGGCTGCATACAGTAAGGGCTATTCACCTATGGGAGGCACATCAGGCAAGACCATGGCTGCATACAGTAAGGGCTATTCACCTATGGGAGGCACATCAGGCAAGACCATGGCTGCATATTGTAAGGGCTATTCACCTATGGGAGGCACATCAGGCAAGACCATGGCTGTATATTGACTCAGATGCTGTCCTTTTTCTTGCAGGCTAAGCTGGCTCATAATCGGAGACAGCAGCAACGGACGGGTGGAGGGCGGCTTCAGCTGCAACCCCTCAGCAATCTGGAGGAGCGCGTCCACAGGATTGTGGCAAGCCGGGTGATCGGTCCCGTCGCCACTGGAGACGCCGACCCCGTTGTGGACAGCAATGGTAAGGTCATCACCTTTTTGTCCTCTGTCCTTCCACTTGTGCCTCACAATACCAGCCTTTGACACTTTCAATCCAACTTGCTAACTCGCTGCACTTATTCCTCCCTTACTGCCACCCTGTCCTCACGCTAAAGCCACTCTTGTACCTCCCTGCTTTCAGATGGTGATTCACCAGCTGAGGAGATGGTCCCTGAAGCTGCCACTGGGAGTGATGCTGCAGCTGAGGAGGAAGAGGAAGCCGGAGCATCAGTGCCACCCTCTCCCGAGGAAGCCCATGGCCACACTGGGAACACGCCTTCCCCGGAGGGGAGCAGGGGGGAAGGGGCTGATGATGGTGAAGTTCCAGGACCCAGCGGGCTGCAGCAACGCCATTGGGGGGGGAGGGAAGAACGGGGGAGCAGGGGGGAAGGGGCTGATGATGGTGAAGTTCCAGGACCCAGCGGGCTGCAGCAACGCCATGGGGGGGGGGAGGGAAGAACGGGAGCCTTCTCCCCAGAGGGAGAGTATGCCAGACACTCCTAATGCAATGGACGCAGAGGAGGAGCGGCTGATTGCAGAAATGAACAGCCAGGCGGTGGGCATGCACACTGAGCTCATGGGTGCAGTGGGAAGGGTGCCCGAATGCATTGAGGCACTGGCAAGGAGTGTGGAGCACTTCGCTGTAGCACAGGCGGATGCCACACTAAAGCTTACTGCTGCAATTCAGTCACTGGCTGCCAGGAACCCATCTAAGACTGCTCTCATGCAGACTCAGATTGAGGCCACGCGAGCACTGACTGCTGCCATCCTCGATGGTTCGTGCACATGTCCCCGGGGCTGTCACCGCGCCGCAGCAGGCCAGCAATCTGTTCTCCGGCAAATTGCTCCGGATGCTGAAGTGCTGCCCCGTGGGAGTGCCAGTGTGTCGGGCGAGCAGGGAGTTGCTGTCCTCTCTCACGATGACAGCATTCCTGCTGCCAACACTGTCACTTCTCCACTGCACTTGCCACCGCCTGTAGGACAGACTGCTGCCGCCCATGCAGAGTTGGTGCAGTCTGCAGCCGGGCCCTCCAGGCCCAGAAGTGGTCGAGGCCGTCCTTCAGGGGCATCTGCAGTGTCAGGGTCTGACAAGCAGCAGCCTTCCACCAGCCTTGCTGCAGCCACTGAGGTCCCATTACGGAGGAGCAGTAGGGTTAGAAGGGGGGAAGTGCGCAAGGGAAGGAGATCACCCTCGAAGGGCAAAAAGTAGGAGGTGTGCCAAAATGCTGGTCATTTTTTTATTAAAGGCCGAGGTTCATGGCCCAACTTTTGTTTAGTGTTTTGGACATTATCTCCAGGTTGTGAGAACCAGTTATGTTATTGACTGTTTTTTTGTGTTTATTTCTATGAGTTTGTCATGAGGAATTGACACACACAGAGTTTGTACAATAAATAAGTTTCTGTATTCAAAATATACATGGCTGGTGGTTGGAATTATTGGTGCCTTGGCCGGCTTAGGGGTTGCGTGCTGGGTTGATTCGTGTTTGTAGCACTGGCAGGGGCCCTAGAAGCGGCTTGCTATTAGTCGTTGACGGACGGCCCTTGCAGTTTGACCATTGTGGGCCGCCCTCCTGCCTTGGTGCTGCTGCTGATCATCGTCCTCGGCCTGTTCCTCCTCTTCCTCCTCCTCCTCTTGTGGTGCTGCAAGGCCTGGTGGCATTGGCTGCGTCCTGAGGATTGCCATGTTGTGCAACATGCAGCACACCACTACGACTTTGGAAACTTGCTCAGGCGAGTACTGCAGGGCTCTTCCGGAATGGTCCAGACAGCGGAATCGTTGTTTGAGCACGCCGATTGTGCGCTCAATAATGTTCCTCGTTGCTTGTTGGCTTTCCTGGTACCGCAGCTCAGCAGGGGTGTTTGGCGCACGGAGCGGTGTCATCAGCCAGGTGCTCAATGCGTACCCCTTGTCCCCCAGAAGCCAACCAACTGGCTGATGCGGTGCCTCGAAAATTTCTGCCACAGTACTCTGGCGCAGGATGAAAGCATCGTGGCAGCTGCCCGGATAGTGGGCATTGACAGCGAGAATCACCTGTCTGTGGTCACAGACCAACTGCACATTCAAGGAATGGAACCCCTTTCTGTTCCGGAACTCCTCTGCATTCTCTCGCGGAGCACGCAAAGCCACATGCGTGCAGTCAATGGCGCCCTGCACCATGGGGAAGCCCGCTACCCTCGCAAAGCCCATAGCACGGTCATGCTGCTTGTCTGGGGTCATAGGGAAGGAGATGAAGTCTCGTCTCCTTGTGAAGAGGGCATTGGTGACCTGCCGGATGCAGCGATGCACCGCAAACTGGGAGATATTGGCGAGGTCCCCAACAGCAGCTTGGAATGAGCCAGTGGCGTAGAAGTTCAAAGCCACTGTGACCTTCACTGCCACCGACAGAGACGTCCTGGACCTCAGCTGAGGCTGCAGATCTGGCTGCAGCAGGTGGCAGAGCTCAGTGACCACCTCCTTGCTGAATCGCAGCCTTCGCAAACACAGCTCCTCGGACATGTGGATGTAGGAGAGCTGTTCACGATATACCCTGGGAGGGTAAGCTCTCCTGTACATGCGCCTGATGGCCCTCCTCCGTCTGGCCATCATTGCCACTCTCTGTCTGCGTCTCACTCTCCTCCGATTGAGCTGGAGCAGGACGACGCCCCCAATCATTGCAGCCCCCATATTCTCTTTGCCAGAAAAGTAATGAGGTACAGCAACTAAAGTAGCAGCAAAGTTAGGATGAACTAGGCAAAACTACCTCACAAAGCGTTGAGTCAATGTAGAAGTCTCTCTCTCTCTCTCTCCGAATCTCTCTCTCTCTCTCAGAACGAGTGGTGCATAAATGTCGACCACAGAAAAAGACAGGAAGAGGCCCCCTTTAAATAGCGCCCCCCCCAGCCCCACACCGATTGATAACGTTCCAGTCTTCCGGTCGTTGGAAGCGCCAGGCGGTAAGGCAGGGGGCGGCACTCAAGTTCCGCTCCGGGGCGCCCCAAGGGCGTTGCACCACGGAATGACGTCACAATCTGCGCGCACAGGTGGTCGCAGCGGTAAGTTTTAGCGCCGCCGCACAATCTCAAGTTAAGTTCTCGAGCGGCGCAAACAGCGCTGCGCCCGGGCGTTAGCGCCTTAACGCCCCATTAGCGCCCATTTAAGGCGCTAACGGGAGGCGCAACCAACTGAATTTTTACCCCTTTCTGTTTATATCTGCCATGGGGTTGTTGCTAGGGGCCCAGATGGCTGCATGCATGCCACCTTTGCATGATGAAAATGACAAAAGCATTCCCCTGGCAAACTATGCTTCTGTCAACTGCTTGATTCATCGGGGCACAGGTGACCGACTTATTTGGCAGATGGTGGCTTGGAGTAATCCGGTGAAAGTTGAAATTCATGGCTATCGGCAAAGCTATCCCTGTGGCTGATGTTGTCTGGGATCCAGCCCAAGGAGATGGCATAACGTGGTCATAAGAACATAAGAAATAGGAGCAGGAATAGGCCACTTGGCTCCTCGAGCCTGCTCCACCATTCAATAAGATCATGGCTGATCTTGGGCTCCAAGCCACTTTCCCGCCCACGCCCCATAACCCTTCACTCCCTTATCTTGCAAAACTCTGTCTATCTCCACCTTAAATGTATTTAATGACCCAGCCTCCACGGCTCTCTGCGGCAGAGAATTCCACAGATTTACGACCCTCTGAGAGAAGAAATTCCTCCTCATCTCAGTTCTAAAAGGGCGACCCTTTATTCTAAAACTGTGCCCCCGCGTTCTAGATTTCCCCACGAGGGGAAACATCCTCTCTGCATCTACCTTGTTGTGCCCTGTCAGTATCTTATATGTTTCAATAAGATCACCTCTCATTCTTCTAAATTCCAATGAGTATAGGCCCAGCCTGCTCAACCTTTCCTCATAAGTCAAACCCCTCATCTCTGGAATTAACCTAGTGAATCGTCTCTGAACTGCCTCTAATACAAGTATATCCTTCCTTAAATAAGGAGACCAAAACTGTACGCAGTACTCAAGGTGTGGTCTCACCAATACCCTGTTCAGTTGTAGCAGGACTTCCCTGCTTTTATACTCCAACCCCTTTGAAATAAAGGCCAATATTCCATTTGCCTTTTTGATTACTTGCTGTACCTGCATGCTAACTTTTTGTGTTTCATGCACAAGGACCCCCAGGTCCCTCTGAACTGTAGCATTTTGTAATCTCTCTCCATTTAAATAATAGTTTGCTTTTTTATTTTTCCTGCCAAAGTGTATAACCTCGCACTTTCCCACATTATACTCCATCTGCCAAATGTTTGCCCACTCACCTAACCTGTCTCTCTTGGGAAGCATAGCCAGTGAAGGCAGGTTTTCTCTGACGTACTCAGGTAGCTCGGCCTTGCCCTATAGACCTAACTGCTGAGGTAAGGGTAGGTTCAGGCAGAGTGCAATCTGGTGCAATCCAATCCATCTCTGATCCTTCCTCAGAAACTCCTCTTCCTCCTCCAAATTTTTGAGGGCAAGTATCAAAATGCAAAAAAGAGAAGGGCCAAACAAAAGCAGAAAGTAATGCAACAGTAAGAATGCAGGAAAAGGAATCCAAAAGGGAAGGCATGAATTTCAACTCAACAGGGAAAGAACACCTTTAAAAAAAACAACTCTCACAAGTCAGAAGTGCATTCTCTTCAGGCCCATTAATTTGGACATTCAAAGCTGTCAGCACATTCCTGGCAAAAAGAAGAGGAAATTGCAGCTGTCAGTGACTAACATAAATTTCCATTAATTTGGGGGCTATAATGAGGCTCTTGCATGCTTTGCGTGAGAGCACTCGACTCTCTGTTTGTTTTTCATGCTTGGAAATCGTGCGCCTTACAAAAAAGGTGAGATACAGGCCTAAGGCCTTCTCACTCAATTCTCTGACCCCGTGCTTGCTCAATTGGAACCTCACTACCAATGCACTTAATTGGGAAATCGACCCCAAAGTGTGCTGAAAAATGGTGTCAATTTGGATTTTTTAATATAAAATTCCACATGAAAAATTACAATATCATAAGAGCGATTTTAAAACTGAGGAACTATGTGACAGTTGTAATTGGTTTTGGGCATAATAATCTTATAGCAGCGCTACAGTAACCTGAAATTAGTGTATTCCTGGTCCAGGGCCAAAGCGGAGACATGTTGTACATGTGCCCAATACTGGATGGCCATTTGTACCTGCTTGTAATTGCTTTATTCTTCATGCTTATCTTCTGTCCGGCTCATAAATTGAATAGGACCAACTCCCACCAAATGTATTACTGCGACTGAGAACTTGCACAATGAGCTCAAAAATGTTATTTTGCTTTACCTACACAGAAGTAAGTTTTCAAGCCAAGGAGATTAGTCAGGCTGATATTCTCCTTGGCTGCACAGTTTTAAGTCGTTGTATGCAGGAGAAGATTAAAATACCATATAGGTTTGACATTGCCTATTTAATGAAAAGGGCAAATTGTAATAAAGCCTTTCAAAGACTCATTGAAACCAATACCTCAGGATAAAATTAAAAACACAACCTGGGAATTGAACAGCTCAGCAAGCTGCAACATTTTCCACTGAACATATTAAAGTGGAGTTGGAAAAATTCCATCTCTTCTGGGGAAAGTTCTGCTGTGAAATGTCTATCACCATTTGCCACTGCTGACCCAGAAAACTGAAGACTTTATGAGCTGCTCATTCTGACTGATCAGCGCCACATTCCCATGTTGATCAGGCCACTGCATTTGTAAAAATGAGGGAAGAGTTTTTATTTTATGTATTTGAACACGATTCTACCCATTTTGTAAGCAAGGTCAATCTGACGATTTAGTTCATGTGAGACGGCCTCCAAGAAACCAATTAATCAGCTTAAACCACTTGTAGAGTGTTGAGATCATTCTACAAATTTCTCAGAGAAGGTCATGATAGCGATACCAAACTATTGATAAAGAATTAAGTACATGAACTGGACTGACATTCTCCCATAGTTAATCAACTCTATGATAATGACCAGATTTTCTGTTGATTGAGGGACAAATATTGGCCAGGAGATCAGGAACAGGAGTAGACCATTTAGCCCCTCGAGCTAGTTCCGCCATTCAATGAGATCATGGCTGATCTGTGACCTAACTCCATATACCCGCCTTTGCCCCATATCCCTTAATACCTTTTGTTTACAAAAATCTATCAATGTCAAATTTAAAATTGACAATTGACCTAGCATCAATTGCAGTTTGCGGAAGAGCGTTCCAAACTTCTAACACCCTTTGCGTGTAGACATGTTTCCTAACTCCCCTGCTCTTCTTCAAAATAGTGCCATGGGATCTTTTACATCCCTACCTGAGAGAGCAGACAGGGCCTCGGTTTAATGTCTCCTCTGAAAGACGGCATCTCCGACAGTGCAGCACTCCCTTTAGTGTCAGTCTAGATTTATGTGTTCACGTTTCTCGAGTGGGACTTGAACCCACAATCTACTGACGTAGAGGCAAGAGCGCTACCAACTGAGACAAGGCTGATACCATTGATATCGTTGCATTATTGGTGGGGTCTGTCGCCAGGTCTTCTGGCTGCAGTGGGCTTAGTGTGTCCTGTACTTAATTTGTTGGGAAGTCCCCACTTTCGGGCTAAATGGAGCTCTGATAGAGGTGTTCAAAGTTATGAGGGGCTTTGATATGGTAAAAGGGGAAAAACTATGTTCACTGGCTGATGAGTCGGTAACTAGAGGGCATACATTTAAGATCATCACCAAAGGAACAAAGGAAGAGTGTGCAAAGGGTTGTTAGGCTGTAGGGCATTTTCACACAAAGGGTAAAATTCTGGAACTTTCTCTCCCAAAAGGTTGTGGATGCTGCATCAGTTGGAGCTTTCCAGACTGAGATTGATAGACTTTTGTTAGGCAAAGGTATCAAAGGGTTATGGAGCAAAGGCGGGTAAATGGAGTTGAGATACAGATCAGCCATGATCTAATTGAATGGTGGAGCAGGCTCAAGGGGCTGAATGGCCTATTCCTGTTCCTAATGCTCCTATGTTCTTAGGATGTTCAACAGAAGCAGAATCCATAATGACTTTTGAGAAGGAATAAACACTTGAAAAAGAAAAAAATAAATAAAGGTGTATAGCAGGAGAATGGGACTAATTGGATCATTCTTTCAAAAGATTGGCACAGGCATATTGGCCTAATTAGTCACCTTCTGTGCTGTAAATTCTTTGGGGGAAAATTTTGGTTGGTTTGCGCCTCCCGTTAGTGCCCTAAGTGGGCGCTAATGGGGCGCAAAGCAACTAGCGTGCGGGCGCGGTGATGTTTGCGCTGCTCCCGAAATTGACTAGAGTTTTTGCGGCGGCGCAAAAGTTTACCGCCCCGATCTCCTGTACCCGTAGATCGTGATGTCAGTCGAGCGTGCAACGCCCTGGTAGCGCCCCGGACCGGATATTGAGTGGCGCCCCCCTCCTTTCTGCCTGGCGCAAGCAACAACAGGGAGGCTGGAATGTTTCCCAGTCGGTGAGGGGCTTGGGGGGGCACTATTTAAAGGCGCCCTCTCCCTGGCTTTTTCTGTGGTAGACATTTTTGCTCCACTCATTCTGACAGAGAGAGAGATTCTGAGAGAGAGGAGAGACTTCTGCATTGAGTCAATGCTGTGTGAAGTAGTTTTGGCTACTGAGCATCACTTTGCAGGTACTTTTGGATTTGACCTTCATTACTTTGATTGCCAAGAGACAATGGGGGCTGCACTGATTCAGGGCGTCGTCCTGCGCCTGCAGAATCGGAGGCAACAGAGACGCAGAGAGAGAGTGGCAATCATGGCCAGACGGAGGAGGGCCAACAGGCCTCTGCACAGGAGACCTTACCCTCCCAGGGTATTTCGGGAACAATTCTCCTACATTAATTTGTCTGAGGAGCAGTGTTTGCGCAAGGAGGTGGTCACTGAGCCCTGCCACCTGCTGCAGCCAGATCTGCAGCCTCAACTGAGGACCAGGACGTCTCTGTCGGTGGCAGTGAAGGTCACAGTGGCTCTGAATTTTTATGCCACCGGCTCCTTTCAAGCAGCTACTGGGGACATCGCCAATATCTCCCAGTTCGCGGTCCATTGCTGTATCCATCAGGTCACAAATGCCCTCTTATAAAAGGAGACGCCAGTACATCTCTTTCCCGATGATCCGGGCCAAACAGCATGAACGCGCATTGGGCTTTGCGAGGATAGCGGGCTTCCCCATGGTGCAGGGTGCCATTGACTGCACGCATGTGGCATTGCGGGCACCGCATGAGAATGCAGAGGTTTTCCGAAACCGCAAGGGGTTCCACTCCTTAAACGTCCAGTTGGTCTGTGACCACAGACAGCTGATACTCGCCGTCAATGCCCGCTATCCTGGCAGCAGCCATGATGCTTTCATCCTGCGCCAGACTGATGTGCCAGAACTTTTCCAGGCACCGCATCAGCCAAGTGGTTGGCTCCTCGGGGACAAGGGTTATCCACTCTGCACCTGGCTGATGACACCGCTCCGTAACCCCAACACACCTGCCGAGCTGCGGTACAATCAGAGCCATCTCGCCACCAGGAACATCATTGGAGCAGATGATCGGCGTGCTCAAGCAACGGTTCCGCTGTCTGGACCACTCAGGAGGAACCCTGCAGTACTCGCCTGAGTGAGTCTCCCTCTTCATAGTTGTGTGCTGCATTTTTCATAACCTGGCAATCCTCAGGACCCAGCCAATGCCACCAGGCCTTGGAGCACCACCGGAGGAGGAGAAAGAGGAGGAGGAAGAGGAGGAGGATGATCAGCAGCAGCACCAAGGCGGGAGGGAGGCCCACAATGTTGAAACTGCAAGGGCCGTCCATCAACGACTGATAACAAGCTGCTTCTAGGCCCCTACTGAGGAAATGGCTTCTGGCATGGAGAACAACATGAATGAAAGCAACCCGCAACCCCTATAGCCGGCCAAGACAGCAATGATTCCAAAGGCCAAACCTGTACATTTTGAATACAAAAACTTCTTTATTTTACAAATTCTGTGTGTGTCATTTCTTCATGACAAACTAATAGAAACAAACACAAAAAATCATTAATTAACATAACTGATTCTCACAACCTGGAGATAATGTCCAAAACACTAAACAAAAGTTAGAACACGAACCTCGGCCTTTAATAAAAAAATTCCCAACATTTCGTCACAACTCCTACTTTTTGCCCTTCCGAGGGTGATCTCCTTCCCTTGCGCACTTCCCCCCTTCCCACCCTACTGCTCCTCCGTAATGGGGCCCCAGTGGCTGCAGCAAGGCTGGTGGAAGGCTGCTGATTGTCAGAACCTGAGACTACAGATGCCCTTGAAGGACGGCCTCGACCAGCTCTGGGCCTGGAGGGCCCGGCTGCAAACTGCACCAACTCTGCATGGGCGGCAGCAGTCTGGGCTACAGGCGGTGGCAAGTGCAATGGGGAAGTGGCAGTGGTGGCAGCAGGAATGCTGTCATCTTGAGAGAGAAATGAGAAGTCGCACAACACCAGGTTATAGTCCAACAGTTTTATTTGAAATCACAAGCTTTCGGAGCTTACACCCCTTCCTCAGGTGAAGTAAAGAAATACAGAGTCGACAAAGTATA
This sequence comes from Squalus acanthias, assembly GCA_030390025.1. Taxonomy (NCBI): domain Eukaryota; kingdom Metazoa; phylum Chordata; class Chondrichthyes; order Squaliformes; family Squalidae; genus Squalus; species Squalus acanthias. Next base: position 141,862,510 of record CM059425.1, on the reverse strand, counting down.
TATAGATAGAGAACAATGCATGTGTAACTTACAATGGCAGACGACTACATTTAAATCATCCTGACTGTTTATCTGCCGAGGTGTGACAAAAGGCAATCAGGTCAGCCAGGAAGGTACCACATCAAAGACATAGCAAGATACAACTGAGACAATGAGGTGGAGCCACAGGGGGTCCAATGTGTCAAAAGCCGCAGTCGGTATGGGAAACGATAAACTTTAAAATTTTTACTTTTTTACTGGGAATCACATCTGTGAACAAGCCAACGACGACTCGAGTCTGGATCACGTCATGTATCGTGACATAAACCCAAGATCCCGGTTGAGGCCGTCCTCATGAGTATCTCATTTTTGTCCACCCCAGTCCAACACCGGCATCTCCGAATCTTGAGAGAGGACAGCAACTCCCTGCTCAACCGACACACTGGCACTCTCACGGGGCAGAACCTCAGCATCCGGAGCAATCTGCTGGAGCACAGATTGCTGGCCTGCTGCGGCGCGGTGAGAGCCCCGGGGAAATGTGTCCGAACCAGTGACAATGGCAGCAGTCAGTGCTTGCGTGGCCTCAATCTGAGACTGCATGAGACCAGTCTGAGATTGGATCACGGCAGCCAGTGACTGAATTGCAGTGGCATCCGCCTGTGTTACAGCGTAGTGCTCCACACTCCTTGCCAGTGCATCAATGCTTTTGGGCACCCTTCTCACTGCACCCATGAGCTGAGTGTGCATGTTCACCGCCTGGGTGTTCATTTCAGCGATGAGCCGCTCCTCCTCTGCGTCCAGTGCAGCAGGACTCACTGGCCTACTCTCCCTCTGGGGAGAAGGCCCCCGAGCTTCCCTAGCCACATCGCGTTGCTGCAGCCTGCTGGGTCCCGGAGCTTCACCCTCATCAGACCCTTCCCCCTGCTCCCCTCCAGGGAAGATGTGGTCCCAGTGTGGGCATGGGCTTCCTCAGGAGAGGGTGGCACTGATGCTCCGGCTTCCTCTTCCTCCTCTCCTGTGGCTTCGCTCCCACTGGCAGCTTGGGGGCCCGTCTCCTCAGCTGATGAATCACCATCTGAAAGCAGGGAGGTACAAGAGTGGCTTTAGCATCAGGACAGGGAGGCAGTAAGTGAGGAAGGAGTGGTGCGATTTAGTATGTTGGATTGAAAGTGTCAAAGCCTGGTGTTGTGAGGGACAAGTGGAATGAGGGAGGAGAGAACGCTGATTACCTTACCATTGCTGTCCCGAACGGGGTCGACCTCTCCAGGGGCGACGGGACCAATCACCTGGCTTGCCACAATCCTGTGGACGCGCGCCTCAAGATCGCTGAGGGGTTGCAGCTGAGGCTGCCCTCCACCCGTCCATTGCTGCTGTCTCCTGTTATGAGATAGCTTGGCCTGCAAGAAAAAGGACGGCGTCTGAGTAAATATACAGCCATGGTCTTGCCTGATGTGCCTCCCATAGTTGAATAGCCCTTACAATATACAGCAATGGTCTTGTCTGATGTGCCTCCCATAGTTGAATAGCCCTTAATGTATGCAGCCATGGTCTGGAATGTGCGTGTGTGTTTCATGAGAGGGCCATAGGTGTTGGATGAGTGTTGGGCATTGGGGTTTTAAGACCCTCTGGCCATAGAGTGAGGTTGAAATGGAGGGATGGAGAGGTATTGAAAAAAAGCCACTCACCCTGACGACCTGAGTGAGGTCGTTGAACATTTTCCGACATTGTATATGGGTCCTGGGCACCATGCTCCTGGAGGAGACGTGCTGAGCCACCTCCCTCCACACTCTTCTGTAGTCGCGCGGCAAAGGCCTCCTGCCACTCTCTGGGTACAGTATAGATCTTCTGCGCTCCACCGCGCCAACCAGAGCCTCCAAGGCCCGCTTGCTGAAGCACTGAGCTCATTCTCTCACCCTCTCCATAGTCCTTGGCTGGAAAATGTAGTCACAGGTCTCTCCAGGCCGAGATTCAAGGCTCCAATGAGCAGGGTGTGGCTTAAGAGCAAGATCGACCCTCCCCTTTAAGAACTGGCTGGTGCCAGTGTGTCTGTCTTCCATCGCTAACTGACACCACCTGCGCTGCACCCGCGCTCTGAGTTAGCGCCTCGCTCCTCGGCCTTTGCGCCTTAAGACAGGTGTGCTGCGCCTGATTTAGCGCTCCAATCACCTCCAGGGGCGATAAAAGCCAAGTTTGCAGTCGGAAGCGATAATTAGCGCCAGGCACTAAACTTTGCGCCCGGCCGATAATTGCGCCCCAAACGGGGCGAAACCGAATTTCTCCCCCTAAGTTCCTTGTATAAGGCATAGAGCTGACACTGGACACTAATATCACAGTAACTCATCTGCTCCAGTGGACCTGGTGGGGGCCATTTCCTCCGGAACTACTGATCAATATCTCATATTACTTTGGTGGCTGCTGCAGTTCTTATTGATGCTACTCTATCATCAACGGACAACTGAATTGTAGATATTTCACCATCAGATGGTCCCTGAATTACTGCCATGTTAACACACCCCAGGTTTTTCATCATTCTCTGCTGGAGAGAAAGAAGAAAGAACTTGCATTTATATAGCCCCTTTCATGGCCTCCGGACGTCTCAAAAAGCTTCACAGCCATTGAAGTACTTTAGAAGTGTAGTCACTGTTGTAATGTAGGGAAACATGTCAGCCAATTTGTGCACAGCAAGGTCCCACAAACAGCAATGAGGTAATGAGCAGATAATCTGTTTTAGTGATGTTTCTTGAGGATAAATATTGGCTAGGAGACTGGGTGATCTTCCTGCTCTTCTTCAAATCGTGCTGTTGGATCTTTACATCCATCTGAGAGGGCAGACTTGGTTTAATGTCTCATCCAAAGGCCAGCACAGCATTCTCTCAGTAATGCACAAATGTGTCAGTCTAGGTGGCATGCTCAAGTCTCTGGAATGGAACTTGAACCCACAACCTCAATTTCAGGTGAGAGTGCTACTATTGAGCCAAGGCTGACACCTATAAGCAAATCATCCAGGTGCACCTCATGAAGTGCAGTCAGATTGCCTGGACACCCTCCTGGACCTGCACAAAAAGAAAATACTGCAGATGCTGGAAATCTGAAATAAAAACAGAAAATGCTGGAGAAACTCAGCAGGTCAGGCAGCATCTGTGAAGAGAGAAACAGAGTTAACGTTTCAGGTCGATGACCCTCCTGTACCTGTTTGACCATTATGTGTCACCACCAATTCTGCCCCTTCATTACCAATGTCTAATGTTACAGTCAATACTCTCCCATCCTCCTTATCGTCCCTTTGTCCCAGGTATCTGTAAAAAGCTGGTGCAGGGAGTCAATGTCAGTGATGATTCAAGGTTCTCTGGTGACTGGGTGCTTCAGATTCAGGCTACATTCCTTATTGTATGTGGGCACTAACAGAAGCATGGTGGGCCATTCCTGTATATCAAGGTATTGACATGAACTGTTATGGTGCTTTGCAATAACAGTGAATATAAAAATGGTTATGTGCCATTTTCAACACAGCACTGAATGATAGCAATAATGAGGTACATACTTATTGGTTTGTGGCTCGCTCCCAAATCCTTCCACCGACTTAATTCCTTTGAAGGACATCATAATTTCCTCAGCGGGAGGAAGGATTTTCTTGGCGTCCCCACCACTATCTGTACCACTCCTCACCTCGCTGCCATTTCTGCCTATAAAGTTAACATTTAGACTTCATTATCACACAGTACTATGAGCCTTTTTAATTTTTTGATGCATTAGTGTTTTTTGTGCTGTCACAGCATGTATAATTCAATTAGTATTACCAGGCTCCTTTCATTAGCTCCAACGTCCTTGTAAAATTCTTAGCTGTGTGTGCATGCACATAGGGATATTGATGTTCATACACATGTCGTGATTACATTTTAATTGCTTATTCAGATAAGTCCTTGCAATCTGTGTTAATCCACAAGACACTGCTGTTTACTAACTTTGGTGAACTTCCTCCAGTCGTGCTCTCCTTCCAAGCATCCTCCCAGGTTCTTTGAGTCACAGAGTTGACCCCTTGACCTATTTCTCTGGAAGCATTCTGCCCCCTGATTTCAGGCACTGAAAAAGTCATCCCATTTTCCCACAAGCCCATCTAAAAGAACTTCTGGGTCGTGGTTGGAGAATTGAGCTACGCATATGCAAAAAAACTCCTCAGGAGGTTGCAAGCATGTTCTTTTGACTCTTTACAGTAGCCTCAGTAAGTCTAAGTTGAAGTACGCAAGATTCTCCAGCATGTTGTATTTTTTGTAGGCTTAATGACGTAGGGAAAATGTGGGTATAATACGTCATTACATTCTGTGTGAACGCTGCTCATATGTAAGCCCGTTTAGTGGTAAGGTTATCATTTGTTGAGTGCCCTGTAGCGTTCAACATCTTACCTTTTCCCAGTACATTCCTAACACAACCCTAGTCATACCAGGCTACTCCCTTAAATTTTCTTGACTATCTGGCTGTATTTCCTGGGCGAAAAATGGAGTCGCGCCCCCTCTGGGGCGCTATTTGCCAGGGTGCTACTTTTAGTGCCCTGGAAAAATTAGCGCCCCCGCGACCTAAATTGAGTGGTAGCGCCCCAAGAGGGAAGTGGGGTGCTACTGGAAGCGCCCCGCCTCCTTCTTGGGGCGCTGCGAGGGAATAGCGCGGTGCTACGTGCCGTGGTATTGCAGGCCTTCCTCCCCTTCTTAAAGGGGAGAGGCCTTGCGCAGCGCGACCCGGGGTGCAGCTGGGGCCCTGGGGATCGGAGTGCTGGCAAAAGAGCCCGGCACTCAAGAGAAGTGCCGGGCTCACGGAGCGCAGCTGGCACTCCGCGGGGGCGGGGGGGGGGGCGGGTAAGGAGGCCAGGGATGGGAGCGGAGGCAGGTGCTGGCAGGCGGTCAGTAACAAAAATGGCTGCCCGGCACCTCACCTTTAAATAGTGCCGCCCCGGCCGCAGGTAGGCCCCCCTGACCCCGCCGGACATAGTGACCGGCGGTAAGTCAGGGGGCGCTACCAAAGATCGTGAGCGGGGCGCTGCGCACGGCGATGACGTCATCGCTGGCGGCGCAGCATCGCGGGGCGCTAACGGTTAGCGCCCCCGCTAATCTTCTGCTGAATTTTGCGGGAGGCGTTGGCGGCACCGCGCCCGGGTGCTAGTTGCTTTGCGCCCCGTTAGCACCCTGTTAGGGCACTAACAGGAGGTCCAAAGCAACCAAAATTTCCCCCCCTTATGTCTTCTTATGAACAGTTAATGAGGTAATGTCTGCTATACTGCAAGCACGACCTTGTACCTTTACAACCACTGCAGAATAAATCTTTAATATGTGTATGTATATATTTTATATTAAGAAAAGCTTACGATGTCTGTTCTACCTGGTACACCTATGCTTACACTGGCTCTGAGACCTTTTTCATGAGGATTATTGAGGACCATTACGAATTAATTGTGACTGCTCGGTTCCTGCAGAACATGGCCAGCTAATGAATCGCATGCGGAAAAAGCAGAAAACCCAAGACAAACACAAACATTTCCATTACCTGTCCTAACAAAAGCCTGAGAGGTGTATGAAGAAGAGAGTGGGCTTAGGGACCCTTAGTATCACAAGGGAAGGCATTTTAGGAAAGGTTGAGGAACTTTTAGGTAAATAAGACTCCGACAAGCCTGTGACAATTTCCATTCAGAGGTGCTGGTGGAATTGGCTGAGGAGATTGCAAATCTCATCACTGTTATCTTTCAAAGCTCATTGGAATCAAGTGCCATATTAAAGGATTGGAAACTACCAAATATGACACCTATCTTTAAAACAGAGGCAAGGGATGATCTCTAATATAAAAGCCTCCCCCCAACCTGGGGCAGGCTTGATGGACCAGCTGGTCTTTTCCTGCTCGTGATTTCCGTATGTTCATAATTGTGGGGGAAGTGTTTGAGACTTTGATGAAGGATAGCGTATTGTGCACTTGTTAAAAGACTGGTGGGCACTTAGTTTAGAAGTCAGAAATCTGCTTGGATTCAATTTTATTTCTGTTTACCTACCAGAGCTTTGATTTCCTTTTCCTTCATTCGTGGTAGGTGACAGCAGACATTGTTGATAAATCCAGAATCACCGTCTGCGGTTTGTATTGCATCGAGTTTGAAGAGTCTTTCTTTATCAGTCATGGATTTTCATGTACTGTGTCATGTATTGGCTCGTGGGCTAGTAATTGCATCCTCACAGCTGAATCAAGCTTTGTTTTCTTTGCTGTGCAAATGGGTTACTTGCCATTTGCAATGTTTCTCATAAAAGATTCTGTCTGAAGTGCATGAGCACTGAAAGGAGACGAGGATGTTGTAGCCTTCATCGGTCTATGGAGTTTCACGTAACAAGATACTGTTTACACGGGCTAGTTATTGTTTACAGTATTTTCAAAAAACAATTATGATTTGATATTACCAGTTGAACGTAGGGTTGCCAACTCTGGTTGGATGTATTCCTGGGTGTTTCGCCACATGACCTCCCGCCTCCCACTGCCACGCCCAGTCTAACAGCCTTTCCCCCCTCTCCAATATTTTTATAACGAATAAACAAAACTGTTCAAAGAAGATGAAAAAAAAGCTCAGTTATTTTAAATGATTTTTCTCCTGGGTTGCTCGCGGCAGTGTCCAGGAGATTAATCTTTAATTCCTGGAGACTTTGGGACAATCCTGGATGCTATTTTTATATTTCTTGGTTATATAATTTGGCTATACATTTCACAGAAATTGAAGACAAGCAAGAGATATGAATATCCGATCCAGATTGAAAGGGATGTTATTTTTACATCCCTGAGTTATACCATTGTACAGGTAGATAAAGGGCAGTGGGACTCAGCAACCCTAACTATAAGGCTTCTTAAGGGAGTGCCTGATGCAAATGAACCCAAGAAAGTATTATATTCCTAACAGAAGGTACAGTAACTATGTGATAAATAGACTCTTTAATACATAATGTTTGTCTCCCCTTCACTGAACAGGAGTTTGTTAAATATTTGCATGTCTGGTCTGTCAGAGAGTTCTGTATTTTTTACCTTAATGAATGTAGTTAGAGTATTGCAGTGTAACAACTGTTACATGAAGTGGGTCATGTTGGATAGAACTCTCTTTCTCACCAAATTTTGAGTTCTGTTCATACCTTGGAACTCTTTGAGCACAAGTCTTGAATTGTCAGCCTTATTAAACGACCGGAAAACATGGATTCAATTTTGTCCCCCACTATATTGCTAATGAAAGTGATCACTTTGTTTCAATTCAATCTTGAGATATGGTAGTTGCTAACAGGGCCAGCATTTATTACCCATCTCTAACTGCCCATGAGAAGGTGGTGGTGAGCCTTCTTCTTGAACTACTGCAGTCCATGTGGTGAAGGTACTCCCACAGTGCTGAGGTAGGGAGTTCCAGGATTTTGACCCAGTGACGATTAAGGAACTGCGATATATGTCCAAGTCAGGATGGTGTGTCACTTGGAGTGGAACTTGGAGGTGATGGTGTTGCCATGCACCTGCTGCCCTTGTCCTTCTAGGTGGTAGAGGTCGCGGGTTTGGGAGGCGCTGTTGAAGAAGCCTTGGCAAGTTGCTGCAATGTATCATATAGATATTAGACACTTATCCAATGCTTTGTTGACAAAAGCTAAAGAAGGAGACATCTCTGACTGACTTTCCCGCCAGCATTGCATGGGAAAGGGACACATTTCATCACCAGGATTGAATGGTCCTTAACCCATCTCTGTTGCTGTGGTTCTAGCAACAGTTAACAGGTGCTCACCTGTCATCTATGGCGACATCTAGAAACTGTGGTAGATTTTTTCCAATGAAGACCAACATGAGAAGTAGGAGAGAATAATTCTGTAAGCAAGTGTGCAAAAAGGTATAAAATTGTATGTATGTGCAGAAGACTTCAATTAGTCAATGTTGGGTCTTTACATCTTTACTCATTTGTTTTCTCCCTTCCAATTTCCCTCAAAATTTCTTTCCTCACCCTTCTTGAAGGGACTGGTTTCTAGTTATGATTCTAGATGTCCACACTTTTCCATTACTTCATAAAGTGGCAATTTTTAATTTGTGAGCTTGGAGAATGGGTGTCAGCAACTTACTTCACCGTAAGGGGCTTCTTGTTCTCATCTGATATCCACATATGCACATTTGTTGTGGTGGTTGAAGGTCAATCATCACAGCCCCAGGACATCGCTGCAGGAGTTCCTCAGGACAGTGTCCTAGGCTCAACCATCTTCAGCTGCTTCATCAATGACCTTCCCTCCAACATAAGGTCAGAAATGGGGATGTTCGTTGATGACTGCACAGTGTTCAGCACCATTCACAGCTCCTCAGATAATGAAGCAGTCCATGCCCGCATGCAACAAGACCTGGACGACGTTCAGGCTTGGGTTGATAAGTGACAGGTAACATTCGTGCCACAGAAGTGCCAGGCAATGACTATCTCCAACAAGCGAGAGTCTAACCACCTCCCCTTGACATTCAATGATATTATCATCGCCGAATCCCCCACCATTAACATCCTGGGGATTACCATTGACCAGAAACTTAACTGGACCAGCCACATAAATACTGTGGCAATAAGAGCAGGTCAGAGATAAGGTATTCTGCAGCGAGTGTCTCACCTCCGGACTCCCCAAAGCCTATCCACCATCTATAAGTCACAAGTCAGGAGTATGATGGAATATTCTCCACTTGCCTGGATGAGTGCAGCTCCAACAACACTCAAGAAGTTCGACTCCATCCAGGACAAAGCAGCCTGCTTGATTGGCACCCCATCCACCACCTTAAACATTCACTCCCTCCACCACCAGCGTACCGTGGCTGCAGTGTGTACCATCTACAAGATGCACTGCAGCAACTCGCCAAGGCTTCTTCGGCAGCACCTCCCAAACCCGCGACCTCTTCCACCTAGAAGGACAAGGGCAGCAGGCGCATGGGAACACCACCACCTCCAAGTTCCCCTCCAAGTCACACACCATCCTGACTTAGAAGTATATCGCCGATCCTTCATCGTCGCTGGGTTAAAATCCTGCAACTTCCTCCCTAACAGCACTGTGGGAGTACCTTCACCACACGGACTGCAGCAGTTCAAGAAGGCGACTCACCACCACCTTCTCAAGGGCAATTAGGGATGGGCAATAAATGCTGGCCTTGCCAGCGACGCCCACATCCCATATACGAATAAAATAAAAGGCTGCAGAGCTAGTAGATGCATTGGTATTGATCTTCCAGAATTCCTTAGATTTTAGAACAGTACTCGTGGATTCGAAGGTAGAAAATGTAGCCTCGCTATTCAAGAAATGAGGGAGAGAGAAAACAGGGAACTATAGGCCAGTTAGTCTGACATCAGTAGTCGGGAAAATGCTAGAATCTATCATTGGGGATGTGGTAACAGGGCACTTAGAAAATCATAATATGATTAGGCAGATTCAACATGGTTTTATGAAAGGGAAATCATGTTTAACAAATCTAGGTTTAACTAGCAGGGTAGATAAGGGGGAACCAGTGGATGTAGCATATTTGGATTTTCAAAAGGCATTCAATAAGGTGCCACACAAATGGTTGTTACAAAAGATTAAGGCTTATGGGAGTAGGGGTAATATATTAACTTGGATTGAGGATTGGTTAACGGACAGAAAACAGAGAGTAGGAATAAACAGGCCATTTTTGAGTTGGCAGGTTGTAACTAGTGGACTGACACAAGGATCAGTGGTTGGGGCTCAGCTATTTACAATCTATATCAATGACTTAGACGAGGGGACCAAATGTAATGTATCCAAGTTTGCTGGTGATACAAAGCTAGGTGGGAAAGTAAGCTGTGAGGAGGACGCAAAGAGGCTGCAAAGGGATATAGATCGGTTAAGTGAGTGGGCAAGAAGGTGGCAGATGGAGTATAATATGGGGAAATGTGAAATTATTCACATTGATAGGAAGAATTGAAAAGCAGAATGTCTTTTAAAGGGTGAGAGATTAGTAAATGTTAGGATTCAGAGGGACCTGGGTGTTCTTGTACACAAATCACAGAAAGTTAACATGCAGGTACAGTAAGCAATTAGGAAGGTAAATGGTATTTAGCATTTATTTCAAGAGGGCTGGAGTATAAGAGTAGGGAAGTCTTGTTGCAATCATATAGGGCTTTGGTGAGACCACACCTGTAGTATTGTGTACAGTTCTGGTCTCCTTACCTAAGGAAGGATATAGTTGCCTTAGAGGGGTTGCAATGAAAGTTCACTAGATTGGTTCCTGGGATGAGTGTTGTCCTCTGAGGAGAGCTTGAGTAGAAAGGGCCTATACTCTCTGGAGTTTAGAAGAATGAGAGGTGATCTCATTGAAACGTTTAAAATTCTTAGTGGGCTTGACAGGGTAGATGCTGAGAGGCTTTTTACCCTTGCTGGAGAGACTAGAACTAAGGGTCACAGTCTCAGGATAAGGGTTTGGCCATTTAGGACTGAGATGAGGAGAAATTTCTGCACTCAGAGGGTTGTGAATCTTTGGAATTCTCTACCTCAGAGGGCTGTGAATGCTCAGTCGGTGCGTATAATTCAAGATGGAGATGGCTAGATTTTTGGACACTAAGGGAATCAAGGGATATGGGGATAGGGCGGACAAGTGAATTTGAGGTAGAAGATCACCCATGATCTTATTGAATGGCAGAGTAGGCTCAAACTCCAAACCATCGTCAATACCTTCACTGAAGCGTACGAGAGCATGGGCCTTACACTAAACATCCGTAAGACAAAGGTCCTCTACCAACCTGCCCCCACCACACAGTACTGCCCCCTGATTATCAAAATCCACGACGAGGCCTTGGACAACGTGGACCACTTTCCATACCTCGGGAGCCTACTGTCAAAAGGGCAGACGTCGATGATGAAGTCCAACACCGCCTTCAGTGTGCCAGTGCAGTCTTCGGTCACCTGAGGAAGAGTGTGTTTGAAGACCAGGACCTCAAACCCGGCACTAAGCTCATGGTCTACAGAGCAGTAGTGACTCCCGCCCTCCTGTATGCCTCAGAGACATGGACCATGTACAGCAGGCACCTCAAAGCACTGGAGAGGTATCACCAATGCTGCCTCCGCAGGATCCTGCAAATCCATTGGGCAGGATAGGCGCACCAACGTCAGTGTTCTTGCTCAGGCCAACATCCCCAGCATCGAAGCTTTGACCATGCTCGATCAGCTCCGATGGATGGGCCAAATCGTCCACATGCCCGATACGAGACTCCCAAAACAAGCGCTCTACTCGGAGCTCTGACACGGCAGGAGAGCCCCAGGTGGGCAGAGGAAACGCTTCAAGGACACCCTCAAAGCCTCCTTGAAAAATTGCAACATCCCCTCCCACACCTGGGAATCCCTGGCCCAAGACCGCACAAAGTGGAGGAGAAGCATCCGGAAGGCGCCGAACACCTCGAGTCTCTTCGCCGGGAGCATGTGTAAGCCAAGCGCAAACAGTGGAAGGAGCACATGTCAACCCAAGCACCCCACTCACCCACCCCTTCAACCACCGTCTGCCCCACCTGTGACAGAGACTGTAGGTCCCGCATTGGACTCATCAGTCACCTGAGAACTCATTTTTTAGCGTGGAAGCAAGTCATCCTCGGTTCCGAGGGACTGCCTAAGAAGAAGAGATTTCTTATGTTCTTATGGAAGTGGAAGCAAAAGCAAATGTCTGTGATAAGGTGGGGGGCAGGAGTAATTAAATGACAATTAGTGATAATTAGAGAAATATAGAAACAAAAGATGGATTCAGAGGAGGTTTAAATGATTACGAACATATGAACAATGACGCACAGGTAAAGACTCTGGTCTATCGGGCCTGTCGCACACAATTGAGATACCTTGTGAAACCCAGGCCAATTTGGGAAAAAAATCTGGGCAATTCCTCTCTGATCCATCTAGGCGATCGAAACTAATCCAGGAGATCTCTCTGGCTCTGAATTCCATGTATTACCTACCTTCTGTAAGAGGTGATCTCCGCCCCAGCCGGAAACAGGTCCAGCTCTCGCTTAAAGGAATTCAGTGAATCAGCATCCACTGCACGAGATGGCAGCCTGTTCCAGAGGTCCACTATTCTCTGGGAAAAGAACCACCTTCTGATATCTAACCTAGATCTGGCCTTATATAACTTAAATTTGTGACCCCTGGGCCTGCCTAGCCTATTTAATTGAAACAAGCTGTCAACTGGAACACAATCTATTTGCTTCATTATCTTATAAACCTCAATCAGATCACCTCTAAGTCTACGCTTCTTTAAAGTGTAGAGTCCCAACTCTTTTAGCCTATCTTGATAACTAAGATGCTTCAGACTGGGGATTAGTCTAGAGGCTCTCCTCTGCACCCTTTCCAAAGCCTCAATATCACCCACCATGTGAGGAGACCAAAACTGGGCACGTATTCCAAGAGCGGCCTGACCAAGGTCTTGTACAAGGACAAAATAGTATGTCTCGTCTTATATTCAATTGTCCTATGGATACACCCCAACACCCTATTTGCTCTAGCTATCGCTACATGGCATTGCTCACGTACCTTTAAGGATATATGCACTAGAAAGCCCAAATGTCTTTCTATCTCTACCTTCTTTATTGCTTTTTCCTGAAGGGTGTATGAATGTTGAACATTTGCCCTGCGCATATACATAACGCTGCGCTTATCTAAGTTATACTTAATTTTCCAGTCATGAGCCCTATCTCTCAATACATTAAGATCTGCCTGAAGCAGAATAGCAGAGGGGGAGGGAAGCTTGGAAAATCTGGCAAAGAGAAGGCTCCTGTGGTCCAATATTGTGGCGGAAGAAACACAGATAGACCCAGGGGAGCGGACCACCCCGCCGGCCATGTACCGATAGGGGATCCCCACCCCAAGCACCAGCCCATGCCTCCTCCACTCCCAGTAGCTCTAGTGCAGCCATCCTCCATTACCAGCACCTGCTGTTAGTCTACTGGGCAGTTTACAGCCTTCCAGCCTTAACATTAAATTTAACAACTTTAGACCTTAACCACTGCTTCCAAGGTTACAAGAAAGGAAGGAGAGGGACTCAGACATTCGATAGACTGGCTATCTAATGCTGTTAGCATGTCAGCTCTTTAGGGGTTTAATCCTAAAATAATCTCACCAGTTGTAAACATCCCGGACTCTAAATACTGCTATAATTAATATCCAGCTCCCACTAATTGCTGATTCACAGTGATACACTGAATAACCTGTGTAACCTCCATTATTCATTTGTTAAATAATTCTGTCCATTAATGATTTGCTATTCAAACTGCTAGATGACCTTGACTACATATATTCATATTTATTAAGTGCTTGTATAACCATCAATTACCTCTAAGTTGTGATTTTGTAAACAATAAATAGTTGTTAGTGTATCACCTGTTATATGACATCTCCTTTGCTGGTTTGTCAAGAAAGGGTTAATTCATTCTCTCAGTAATTTGTGGGTATCCTAAATATTGGGTTGGGATGATAACCTCAAATTCATTCCAAACTGACTAATGTAAGGCAGTTCAGTGAGCCTCACTTAGGCATCACTCAATCCTAGACCGAAGCTGTGGTAAAAATCCTGATGGTTCCTTAGTGAGGAGTTAAGGGAGGGGGGTTAAGGATTTGTTAATTAAGGATTGGCTCCTTGGCATATATTTGTCAGGATACCAAACTCATTGTTCCTACAACAAGAAGTAAGGTCTTGTAAACAGGAAGTATGTTTTTATAGACAGGAAGTACATGCGAGATGTATGTTTTTAATATATTGTAGATATATACACATATATAGAATAGTTCTCCTTTGAAGGTTTGGTAGGATGAAATTCTTTATGAAATGAAATCTGAACAATACTGCAAAGGAAATTCAGGATTTAAAGAGATGGTTCAATTGTTCAGATTCAGCAAAAATAAATGCTATTCAGTCATTAGTCATTTACTATTATCACATAAATTATTCAGATATTTATCTGCTGATTTTATGGTGTTGGTGAAAAATTAATCACTCGAGTCTGTCTTAAAGCAAAAGATCACAGTTTAATATTCAGAGCGCTCTGGGAGAAGGGTCACAGCCTGCGGTCTCATGACCAGCTTCTCAATTTAACAATGGGAGCCACGCTTCTTTATACACTTCAAGAAGCCAGAAAATACAAACCTCAGCACAGTTATTACATCATGAGCGACCCTTACGGTCTCTAAAAACAACTTAATTAGAATCTTACACTGTTAGCGAAACTTATCCTTTACTTCTGCTTTTAGTCAGCCCACTGCGCTGCAAGGTTTCATTCTTAGCCTTTTCGAGGCTAGTTTATTATAAAAAACAATGATTCACATTTTTGTTCTGCAGTGTCTGCATTATCTATACTGCAGCCTAAGCAAGTTGGTCTTTTATCCAATTATACCCCTGTCTCCATGCCTTCGGGAGATACTTTGACCTTTACTATAGTCCTTTAAGCAGTTCAACTAATCTTAAACATTACAACTGATTTGCCCTTACATTATTACAATTAATTTTTTTACTCTTACATATGGTATGCAGTTATATTGCTAAAGTCAATACCCAATAAGATCAGAGTCATAGTCATCACAAATCAGCATTCATCACAAATGACAAAAGCCCATTTTAGTCCCCCTCTCTGAGTCCAATTGGTGTAGCAGAGATAAGGCCCTCGATTTTAATGCCCCCCCCCACCCTGCCCAATGGGCAGGAACGGGTTGGGCGAGGGGTTAAAATCCTAAAAATCGAGATCCTGCCTCCAGCAGCCACCGTAATATTTACTCCTGATTATGGTTTACAAGTTATATCTTGTTGGCACCTTTGAAAATCTGAATGTACAGCCTATGAAAAGATGAGATGAGGAGAAACTTTTTCACTCAGAGGGTAGTGGGTCTGTGGAATTTGCTACCCCAGGAAGCTGTGGAAGCTACTTCATTAAATAAATTTAAAACAGAAATAGACCGTTTCCTAGAAGTAAAGGGAATCAGGTGTTACGGGGAGCGGGCTGGAAATTGGACATGAGTTTGAGTTCGGATCGGTCAAGGCCCTGTGGGTGGCGGAGCCGAGTGGCCTGGTCCTGCTCCTGCTTCTTGTGTTCTTTAGAGTTGAGGTTGGATCAGATCAGCCATGATCTCATTGAATGGCGGAGCAGGCACGAGGGGCCGATTGGTCTACTCCTGCTCCTATTTCTTATGTTCTTATGTTCTTATAAATCACTGGGAATAGAATATATACAAGAAAATAAATAAATAAAAGAAACCACCTAGAACAGTCAAATGTATTTGGAATTTAAACTGCTCTATTTGTTGGCACTTATGAATGATAAGTATATGTACTGGTGAACAGGCTCAGAGCTGATTTTTCTTTTCTTGCTACATGATTCATAAAGGCCAAAGCTATCAAATAGAAGAGTAACCTTTGCCGAAAACATTCAAAACTCTAAACTACACAGCAGTTTTTCCATAAATAAGTATCTTTACTGAAAAGGCCCTTCAGTCTTTTTTCTTCCTTCAAAAATGACTGGCAAATCTAAAAGTAATGGTTATGATTTGATTGGGATTACAGAAACATGGCTCCAGGGTGGCCAAGGCGGGGAACTCAACATCCAGGTTTATTCAATATTTAGGAACGATAGGCAAAAAAGAAAGGGAGGTGGGGCAGCATTGCTGGTTAAAGAGGGGATTAACACAATTGAAAGGAAGGATATTAGCTCTGATGATGCGGAATCTTTATGGGTAGAACTGAGATATAACAAGGGGCAGAAAACGTTAGTGGGAGTGGTATATAGACCTCCAAACAGTAATACGAATGTTGGGGATGGCATTAAAAGGGAAATTAGAGAAGCATGCAGTAAGGGCACAGCAGTCATCATGGGTGACTTTAATTTACATATAGATTGGGCTAACCAAATTAGTAAAAATACTGTGGAGGAGGAATTCCTAGAATGTTTACGGGATGGTTTTCTGGAACAATATGTCGAGGAACCAACCAGAGATCAGGCCATCTTAGACTGGGTATTATGTAACGAGAAAGGATTAATTAGCAATCTTGTTGTACGAGGCTCCTTGGGTCATTAGGATGGAGAGTGAAGTAGTTGAATCAGAGACTAGGGTCCTGAATTTAAATAAAGGAAACTACGATGGTATGAGGCGTGAATTGGGTAGGATTGATTGGGGAATGTCACTCAAAGGGTTGACGGTGGATAGGCAATGGCAAACATTCAAAGACTGCATGGATGAACTACAGAATTTGTTCATCCCAGTGTGGCATAAGAATAAAACAAAAAGGGTGACTCAACCGTGGCTAACAAGGGAAAGTAGGGATAGCATAAGATCCAAGGAGAGGGCATATAAATTGGCCAGAAAAAGCAGTAACCCTGAGGATTGGGAGCAGTTTAGGATTCAACAAAGGAGGACAAAGGGATTAATTAAGAAGGGGAAAATAGAATATGAAAGTAAGCTTGCAGGGAACATAAAAACTGACTGTAAGAGCTTTTATAGATATGTGAAGAGAAAAAGATGAGTGAAATCAAGTGTAGGTCCCTTGCAGTCAGAAGCGGGGGAAGTTATAATGGGGAACAAAGAAATGGCAGACCAATTAAATGCATATTTTGGTTCTGTCTTCACAAAGGAGGACACAAATAACCTCCCAGAGATGTTGGAGAACATAGGGTCTGATGAAAGGGAGGAACTGAAAGAAATCAGTATTTGCAGGGAAATGGTGTTAGGGAAATTGACGGGATTGAAGGCCGATAAATCCCCAGGGCCTGATAATCTACATCCTAGGGTACTTAAGGAAGTGGCCCTAGAAATAGTAGATGCATTGCTGATCATCTTCCAACATTCGATGGAAACTGGAACTGTACCCATGGATTGGAGGGTAGCTAATGTTACCCCACTATTCAAAAAGGGTGGTAGAGAGAAAGTGGGGAATTACAGACCGGTAAGCCTGACATCGGTAGTGGGGAAAATGCTAGAGTCCATTATAAAGGATGTAATAGCTGAGCACTTGAAAAACAGTGACAGGATCGGACAAAGTCAACATGGATTTACAAAAGGTAAATCGTGCTTGACTAATCTACTGAAATTTTTTGAGGATGTAACTGGGAAAATAGATAAGGGAGAACCAGTAGATGTGGTGTATTTGGACTTTCAAAAGGCTTTCGATAAGGTCCCACATAAGAGATTAGCGTGTAAAGTTAAGGAACATGGGATTGGGGGCAAGGTATTGACTTGGATAGAGAACTGGTTGGCGGACCGAAAGCAGAGAGTAGGAATTAATGGGTCTTTTTCCGAGTGGCAAGCAGTGATTAGTGGGGTACCGCAGGGATCGGTCCTTGGACCCCAGCTATTCACAATATACATGAATGATCTAGATAAGGGAACTAAATGTAATATCTCCAAGTTTGCAGATGACACAAAGCTGGGTGGGCGTGTGTGCTGCGAGGAGGATACCGAGAAACTCCAGGATGATTTGGACAGGTTGGGTGAGAGGGCAGAAGCGTGGCAGATGCAATATAATGTGGATAAATGCGAGGTTATCCACTTTGGTGTCAAAAACAGAAAGGCAGACTATTATCTGAATGGCAATAGATTGGGAGAAGGGGAAGTGCAAAGAGACCTGGGTGTCCTTGTGCACCAGTCGCTGAAGGTAAGCATGCAGGTGCAGCAGGCGGTGAAGAAGGCAAATGGTATGTTGGCCTTCATAGCGAAATGGTTTGAGTATAGGAACAGGGATGTCCTGCTGCAGTTGTACAGGGCCTTGGTGAGACCACACCTTGAGTACTGTGTGCAGTTTTGGTCGCCTTATCTGAGGAAGGATGTTCTTGCCATGGAAGGAGTTCAGCGAAGATTCACAAGGCTGATACCTGGAATGGCAGGAATGACATATGAGGAGAGATTGGGTCAATTGGGCTTATACTCACTGGAGTATAGAAGAATGAGAGGGGATCTCATCGAAACATATAAAATTCTGACAGGTCTGGACAAACTAGATGCAGGAAGAATGTTCCCGATGGTCGGAGAGTCCAGAACCAGGGGTCATAATCTAAGGATAAGGGGTAAGCCATTTAGGACAGAAATGAGGAAGAATTTCTTTACCCAGAGAGTGGTGAACCTGTGGAATTCTCTACCACAGAAAGTAGTTGAGGCCAAGTCATTAAATATATTCAAGAATGAGTTAGATATATTGCTTAAAGCTAAAGGTATCAATGGATATGGGGAGAAGGCAGGTACAGAGTACTGAGTTTGGATGATCAGCCATGATCTCATCGAATGGCAGAGCAGGCTCGAGGGGCCGAATGGCCTACTCCTGCTCCTATCTTCTATGTCTATGTTTCTATGTTACAAGTAGCATTTTTCAAAAAGCCCAATGGATAATGGCTGATTACTCACTTGAGGCTGGAATTTGAGGCAGAAGCCAGTTCCTTTGGGATCCCCCCACAATTTTTAGCTCCAGTTATTTTTTGCTATGGGGGAGGGGGTGGTTGGACGTGGTCAAATCTTAAGCCCAACTCTGCCATGTCTGGGGTAGTTCCTGGGCTACCCTGGGAGACCTCAATGGAATTCTGTCTGAAAGCAGCCGTGAGTCTCGCTGAGGCCTTTTGCAAGGCCCCAAACTATTCCCAGAGGGGATCGATTACCTTACGTTGAAGCCCCACTGATCCATTGGGAGCCAAAGGAAAAAAAAACCTTTTATGTTGTGCAGAGCGCAGCACACCACGACCATTCTGGACACCCTGGCTGGTGCGTACTGAAAGAAGCCTCCAGATCTGAAGCACATCTTCAGCATGCCGATGGATTGTTCAATCACACATCTGGTGGTCATATGGCATTCATTGTAGCGCTGTTGGGCTTAATTGGTCAGGTTTCTGACAGGTGTCATCAGCCAATTTTAAAGTGGGTATCCCTTGTCTCCTAGCAGCCACCCCTTAAGTCTGCTTCCAGGTCCAAAGAGATCAGGGAGCCTGGACTGTTGCAGGACGAAAGCATCATGGCAGTGCCCCGGGAATCTTGCGCACATCAACAGAAATATCTTTTTGTAGTTGCACACCAGCTGCACATTGATGGAACGAAAGCCCCTGAGGTTGATGAATACCCCTGGTTGATATGGGGGTGCTCGGATTGCCATGTGTGTGCAGTCGATCATACCCTACACCTGTGGGAAGCCAGCTAGAGACACAAACCTGAAAGTAAATTCTCAGCAAAAGTACTGTGAACAAACCATTTCCCACTAGCAGGTAAGAAAGCAGCTGTGAGTACTGAGTGTTTATTGCAGTATTTCCACGAGTTTAATCAGCCCCCTCAATTGCCGCTGTGTTCTCGCCTTGCTTCCACTGGTGAGTTTCAGGAAGCCTGGGAAACCCGTAGATGTGACGTTAAATTTAAATTGTGTTGAACTATTGCTCCAATTGAGCGATTAGCATATGTTAATAGGCAACCTGCCTCTCTTGTGGGGGTTAGCCTAATGCGCTAGAGTTAAACGCGGAAGTCGATAGGTTGGAGCAGGCTTCCTGACCGGCTTGCATTTTTGCCGGATTCTTCCCCCCACCCGCACCCAAACCCATGCACTCCTCCATGTTAAAATTCCCCCCATTGAGTCTGAGCAACCAGGAATGCCGCTCCACTGAACCTCCAGCTGAAGCAGGACTTACGGAATTTTTGCCCCACAGATTTTTGAAGCAGCGCAATAGAATTACTCTTATCCTTTAGCAGTGGCCAATAGATTACATTAATGGCAAGTGAATATTGGAGTAATAAAAGGTAAGACTGCTATATATTCTTTTTAAAAGCTGCCAACATCATGCCTCCCAAAGCTTACTCTCACGAGAGTACAATAGGTCTAGGAACAGCTGACAACTTGACATTGTATTACCTGACATAACAAATAGCAACCCTCTTGGATAAATTTTTGCTGCACTTCTCTCATTTATTTTGAACATTGCTTCCATAATTTGACCTTAGCCTTGCTCCCTTGGCTTGGTGCAAAAGCTTCCTAATTTGACTTTGCCCCTCTCCTTGGCTGGCATCCAATTTAACGTTATTTTCTGTCTTCTTACTTTCCCTGCCGCTTTAGTGCCTTGACTAATGCTAGAAAAGTAGAATCTTTTTTCTCCAAATAAAAAGGCTTGTTTAATAGCTACACAATTACAGTTGTAATAAAAACAAGGTCACAAGACAGAGAGACGCAAATATGTTAATAAAAAAGCCTAATTTCGTCACAGTCTTTGTTCGAAACGGGGTTGGGGTGGGGAAACGTTTTTTGTGGCCTCGTAGCTGCAACAGATGGAAATTTATGACTGACAGAATTCCACATGGGAAGTTTGTGGAAAAAAATAGCCCTGTGGAGTAATAAATCACAGTCCTTGAGCCCTGCTGGATCAATCTTTCTCCTGAAGAATTTTCACATGATATTAAGGGGAATATTCACGGTCTACAACAATCAGCAGAGCTGTCATTCTGGAGTGTTTCAACACATTTTTGTTACATATGGCAAATATACGTCAAAGACTTCATCAAAGTATTCCAACTAGCAACTTTGGTGCATGTTTCTAACTTGAATACTCAACAGTTCTGCTCTAAAAGCTTGGTAGCAGTAACAGTAGCATTATTAAAAGCAGGTACAAAAATCAATCAAAAAGGCATATAGAATGTTGGCCTGTATCTCAAGGGGGCTGGAATACAAAGGGGAGGAAGTTATGCTTCAGTTGTACAGGTTGAGCGCCCAAAATCCGGAGTTCCAGAATCCGGAATGTTCTGGAATCCGGACTCTGGGACGATTGGTGGCAGGGTCGTCCGGAATCCGTAAAATGTTCCGGAATCCGGAACTCCGGATTTTGGATGCTCAACCTGTACTTCAAAAAGCCATTAACTTTTGTTGTCTTTTTTTGAAAAATCCTATGAAAAATGCGAGTGATGCAATAAAACTTTAGTGTTGTGTTTTATCCTCCTTAATCTGCACAGCTCCACTGAGTGTTTCCGCCAGGCTGCGGCCACGGCACCACGCCGCCCTGGTGGCCTAGTGTGGGCCATCGGATGCTCTGCAGAGCTCGCAGCCTCCCTCCCCTTTAACAGAAGGGGAGGGGCGGAGAAACGCGTCGGCGCTACGCAGAGCGGCCCAGGCATTTCCGGACTCGGAACGTGTTTCTGATGTCCGAAGTCCGGATACGCCCGAGCCCAGGTTGCGATATTTCCGTACTTCGGACATCAGAAACACGTTCCGAAGTCCGGAAAAACACGAAAACCGGCTCGGCCTCGGTCCCGAGGTTGCCAGATTTTGGACGCTCAACCTGTATAGCGCTCTGGTTAGACCCCATCTGTTCTGGGCACCACACCTCAGGAAGGATATATTGGCCTTGGATAAAGTGCAGCGCAGATTCATCAGAATGATAGCAGGGCTTAGAGGGTTAAATTATGAGGCCCGGTTGCATAAACTTAGCTTGTATTCCCTTGAGTATAGAAGATTGAGGGGTGATCTGATCGAGGTGTTTAAAATGTTAAAAGGATTTAAAAGGGTAGATATGGAGAAACTATTTCCTCTGGTGAGGGAATTGAGAATATGGGAACACCACCACCTCCAAGTTCCCCTCCAAGTCACACACCACCCTGACTTAGAAGTATATCGCCGTTCCTTCATCATCGCTGGGTCAACATCCTGGAGCTCCCTCCCTAACAGCACTGTGGGAGTACCTTCACCACACGGACTGCAGCAGTTCAAGAAGACGGCTCACCACCACCTTCTCAAGGGCAGCTAGGAACGGGCAATAAATGCTGGCCATGCCAGCGACGCCCACATCCCATGAACGAATAAAAAAAAATATTAAAATTAGAGCTAGGCCATTCAGGAGCAAAATCAGGGAGCACTTTTTCACACAAAGTTTAGTGGAAATCTGGAACTCTCTTCCCCAAAAGGCTGCAGATGCTAGAACAATTGAAGCTTTCAAGACTGAGATAGATAGATTTTTGTTGAGTAAGGGTATCAAGGGATGTGGAGCAAAGGCGGGAAATAGAGTTGTGGTACAGATCAGTTAGGATCTAATTAAATGGCGGAGCAAGCTCAAGGAGTTGAATTGGCTACTCCTGTTCTCATTTTTACAATCCTACTAATATTTCTCGGGGGTGAATTTCCTTGGGGCTTCTCCTGCTGCACCAGTGTACCTTTGATGGAAACCCTGCTTATCTGTGTAAACAGGATTTACACCTAACTTCCGCCAAATTTATGGCAGGAGTCCTGACGAAATTCTCCCCCCACCACATAGCAAAATTAAAGTGCAATCAGATGGTACAGTGAACATGAGACTGTTTCACCTCTGGGTTCTAGGTTCAAATCCAATAACGTCTCATCTGAAAGATGGCACCTCCGACAGTGCAGCACTCCCTCAGTACTGCACTGAAGTGCCAGCCTAGGCTTTTGTGCTTAAATCTCTGGAGTGGGACTATGAACCCACAACCTTCTTACTGAGAAGCGAGAGTGCTACCACTGAACCGCGGCTGGCAAATTGTGAATATATAACAGTCATTGCACTGTGAAATGTATTGAGTCTCTTTGACTTGATAATGCGCTATATTAGTGCAAATATTTTTTTTACTGTCAACTAATTATGAAAACTAATTGATAAAATTCCGTTTGATTTTCATCAGACGCCAATCACAAAAGTATCAGAAAATTTCAGAATTTATTGATATACCAAGACTTGTCATCGCATCAACAGCTATTTTGACTCCCGGGTAAATAAGTAGTCTTTTCCCTAATCTCATGACGAGATACAAACTAGTTAATAAAGGAACTCGCTCCAATAAAAGCAGAAAATGCTGGAAATTCACAACAGGTCGATCAGCATCTGCGATAGAAAGATGGACCCCAGCCAAAACCTTTCATCAGAATTACCACAGTCAGGCTGGAGCAGTGTCTTTAGAGGTCTGACAAGGTTAAGACACGACATGGTTAAGAAAACAAAGAGGGGAGGGGAGAATAATAAGGAAAGGTCAAAGAAACTGGCACTATTGACTTTATGTAGAAAGGATCAATTTGTAGTGAGTGATGCATTACACATAACATGGTCAAACCCAACACAAATATATCTCCTGCCTCCTATTCCATTACTTCAGATAGTGATTGTAAAACTCCTCAGGGACTCGCCTCTGTTAGAGATTCTTCTAATTCTTGTAATATCACTTTAGGCGTCGTACCAAGATATTATCGATATTCGTAAATTAGCCCAGAAAACTGAGTGCAGTTACTCAGACTGCGTTAGTTCCACCCGAGATTTCGGACATTCAGTCAGAACTATGAACTTTCTGCTTCTCTTGAGGAGATAAAGAATCTGCAATTCGTAGAGATCAGTTACGCTGTAGGAGACAGAGGGCCGCAACTTGCTGTCAAAATAACAGTGAGACTAATGGCACTCGCCGTTAGTTATACACAAATGCTACAGCAACCTCAGTCTTGGGCAGATGCGTGGTTAAACGTGGAAATCCAAAAGTTGCTGTCCGAATTGCACCACTCCACCGTTAGCTTTGTGAAAACGACATCTCTCTGTTTGGCTCACCATTAAAATGCATAAAACAGCATTAAGTTGCTGTATTTGCACGGTAGGTCCGAATAAAATTCGTCACAAAAAGTTAAGTCTTGTCCATTTCAGTCTAAGTACTTTTTTAACGATGTGATAAGTGTTACTTACTGCCAGTCAATCTCTCTGGCACTGACAATTAAATATTACAAGTGTGGAGTTTCATTCCTTCAGGTTTTAATTGTTGGAAATTTTCAAATGAAAAAATGTAAATAGAATTTTTTTTTTGTTTTTCCTTTCTGTCTCTTTTTTTTCTGTTTCTCTTAACCCAATCTTTCTTGCCCTCTCTTTATTTCTCCTTCTGTACCTGATTTGACATTGAATTCACCCACTCTAATTTACACTTCCTCCTCTGTCCTTCCGCTGTTAATTTCAAAATCCTTCAATCTGATTGGTTAAGGAGATACATAGTTCACTCAGGTCACAGATGCCCTGGTTCCCTCGCGGCGACATTATGAGCTCGCACTTTCAGCAACTTGCCACATAAAAAAATTTAAAAACCTAAACTTGCAAGGGCAAGCCTAACTAACAGCAGACACTGTTAAATTCACTCCTACAGCAAACTATGGCACATTGAGTAGGGAACATTCCTTGATTGGCGAGATATGACAAGTGGTGTTCGCCGGGTATCTGTTCTGGGATTCCAGCTTTTCACCACATATATTAATAGAAACATAGAAGATAGGAGCAGGAGTAGGCCATTCGGCCCCTCGAGCCTGCTCCGCCATTCGATGAGATCATGGCTGATCATCCAAACTCAGTACCCTGTCCCTGCCTTCTCCCCATATCCCTTGATACCTTTAGCCTTAAGAAATATATCTAACTCCTTCTTGAATATATTTACTGACTTGGCTTCAACTGCCTTCTGTGGTAGAGAATTCCACAGGTTCACCACTCTCTGGGTGAAGAAATTCCTCCTCATCTCTGTCCTAAATGGCTTACCCCTTATCTTTAGACTGTGACCTCTTGTTCTGGACTCACCCGCCATCGGGAACATCCTTCCTGCATCCAGTCTGTCTAGCCCTGTTAGAATTTTATAAGTTTCAATGAGATCTCCTCTCATTCTTCTAAACTCCAGCGAGTATAAGCCCAATCGACCCAATCTCTCCTCGTACGTCATTCCTGCCATCCCAGGTATCAGTCTGGTGAATCTTCGCTGCACTCCCTCCATGGCAAGAACATCCTTCCTCAGATAAGGCGACCAAAACTGCACACAATACTCAAGGTGTGGTCTCACCAAGGCCCTGTACAGCTGCAGCAAGACATCCTTGTTCCTGTACTCAAACCCTCTCGCTACGAAGGCCAACATACCATTTGCCTTCTTAACCGCCTGCTGCACCTGCATGCTTACCTTCAGCGACTGGTGCACAAGGACACCCAGGTCTCGTTGCACGTCCCCTTCTCCCAATCTATTGCCGTTCAGATAATAATCTGCCTTTCTGTTTTTGCCACCAAAGTGGATAACCTCGCATTTATCCACATTATACTGCATCTGCCATGCTTCTGCCCAATTACCCAACCTGTCCAAATGATACTGGAGTTTCTCGGCATCCTCCTCGCAGCACACACGCCCACCCAGCTTTGTGTCATCTGCAAACTCGGAGATATTACATCTAGTTCCCTCGTCTAGATCATTAATATATATAGTGAATAGCTGGGGTCCTAGGACCGATCCCTGCGGAACCCCACTAGTCACTGCCTGCCACTCGGAAAAAGACCCGTTTATTCCAACACTTTGCTTCCTGTCTGCCAACCAGTTCTCTATCCAAGTCAATACCTTGCCCCCAATCCCATGTGCCTTAACTTTACACGCTAATCTCTTATGCGGGACCTTATCGAAAGCCTTCTGAAAGTCCAAATACACCACATCCACTGGTTCTCCCTTATCTATTCTACCAGTTACATCCTCAAAAAATTCCTGTAGATTAGTCAAGCACGATTTACCTTTTGTAAATCCATGTTGACTTTGTCTAATCCTGTCACTGTTTTCCAAGTGCTCTGCTATTACATCTTTTATAATGGACTCTAGCATTTTCCCCACAACCGATGTCCCCGTTTTTTCTTTAATACCTTTTTGTAATGACTTGGATGTAGGAACAATAAGCTGTAGATCTAAGTTGGTAGATAATACCAAGTTCGGAGGCAGAGGAAATTATGTAGCTGGTAGCAAGAAGTTACAAAGGGACATAGACAGAGTAAGTGGGCCGAATTTTCATGGAGAAGGCGGGTTAGGGGGTGGCGGGGAGCTCCATGGCGGCTGGGAAACCCGAGAGAACGGGTTTCCCACAGGCCCTGCCGAATTTAACGGCAGGGCCTGATTTGCATGGGAAGCCTCTGTTTCCCACCCGCAGCCAGCCAGATTGAGAAGCTGGCTGGCTGCATGTGGGTATGCTTGTGACACTAGGCTGCAGAGAGGAAGGAGTGAGGGATCACGTGGGGGCAGTCAGAGGAGCACGGGGTGGGTCGGGACCAGCATGGCGGGGGGGGGGGTCGCTATAGATTGGCGGGGGGGGGGATGTGCGAAGAGAATCGGGGATCAGGTGGCGGCTGGTGAAGGATCGGGGAGGTGCGAGGAGGATCGGGGGCTGGTAGCAGCATGGCGGGGGGGGTGGTGGGTATGAAGAAGCAGTGTGGGGAGGAGGCCTCGTGGGGGGATCGTAGCTCTGGGGAGGGGGGGAATGAAGGCCTGGTGGGGGGATCAAAGGCCTGTGGGGGTGGGGGGTCGGAGGCCTGGGAAGGTGGGGGGTTGGAGGTCTCGGGGGCGGGGGGCCGGGGGGCGGGGGGCGGTGGCCACGTGGGGGGGTCTCCGATCACGGGGGTGGGATAGGTTAGTCGGGACCCTGGATCTAGGAGGTAAGTGTAAAGGCACTTATCTCCTGGATCCAGCAGTCCTCGCCTTGCATTAGCTGGCGGGTTTCACGAGGCGTGCAAAACCCGACCAGCTAAAGTTAAATACAAAATGGAGGTTAAAGAAGAGGCTTCCAGCCTCATTATAATATTTAAATTGACGACCTGCCTCTTGGCAGCGGATTGCTTGCCCGGCCCCCTGTCCTGTCTCTGTTAAAACTGGAAAAGGGCGGGTTGGAGGCAGGTTCAGGTCGGGATTCAGATTTTTAACACTTTAACTACCCACACGCCCCCAATCCACCCACTTTTTTAGGTTTAAATTTCTCCCAGTGAGTGGGCAAAACTGTGCCACAAGGAGTTCAATGTGGGGAAGTGTGAAGCCATCCACTTTTTGAACTGAGAAAGATAAAATGGAATATATTCTTAATGGTGAGAGACTAGGAGCTGTGGAGGAGCAAAGGGATTTTGGTGACCATGTACACAAATCACTGAAAGTAATCAAAAAGCTAATGGAATGTTGGCCTTTATCTCAAGGGGGCAGGAATACAAAAGTGAGGCTTCAGTTGTACAGAGCCTTGGTCAGACACATTCACTCTTGGGCACTGATCCTTGGAAAAATAATTGGCCTTGGAGGGGGTACAGCGCATGATACGAAGGCTTAAACGGTTAAAGTATGAGGACAGGTTGTACAAACTTGGCTTTATTCCCTGGAGTTTAGAAGGTCAAGAGGCGATGTAATCTAGGTGCGTAAAATGATAAAGGGATTTGATAGAATAGATACAGAGAAACTATTTCCTCTGGTGCAGGAACCCAGAACAAGGGGCATAATCTTAAAATTAGAGCTAGGCCATTTAGGAGTGAAATCAGGAAGCCCTTTTTCACACAAAGGGTAGGGGAAATTTGGAAATCGTTTCCCCAAAAGGCTGTGGATGCTGAGAGAATTGAATTTTTCCAGACTGAGATCAACAACTGTTTGTTAGGTAAGGGTATCAAGGGATATGGAGCAAAGGTGGTTCAATGGGATTGAGGCACATATCAGCAATCTAATTGAAAGGCGGAACAAGGTTGAGGGGTTAAATTACCTACTTCTGTTCAATGGTTCTATATATAGGTAATTGTACAAAATCCAGAAATCTACCTGACTCAACTTCAGCCAGGCACTGGTACCAGTTTCAGACGGGTATCTGTACCAGTTTCAGACATGTATCTGTACCAGATTCAGACGGGTATCTGTGCCAGTTTCAGACGGGTATCTGTACCAGTTTCAGACAGGTATCTGTACCAGATTCAGACGGGTATCTGTGCCAGTTTCAGACGGGTATCTGCACCAGATTCAGACAGGTATCTGTACCAGTTTCAGACGGGTATCTGTACCAGTTTCAGACGGGTATCTGTACCAGATTCAGACGGGTATCTGTACCAGTTTCAGACGGGTATCTGTGCAAGTTTCAGATGGGTATCTGCACCAGATTCAGACGGGTATCTGTACCAGTTTCAGACGGGTATCTGTACCAGTTTCAGACATGTATCTGTACCAGATTCAGACGGGTATCTGTGCCAGTTTCAGACGGGTATCTGTACCAGTTTCAGACAGGTATCTGTACCAGATTCAGACGGGTATCTGTGCCAGTTTCAGACGGGTATCTGCACCAGATTCAGACAGGTATCTGTACCAGTTTCAGACAGGTGTCTGTACCAGTTTCAGACGGGTATCTGTGCCAGTTTCAGACAGGTATCTGTACCAGTTTCAGACATGTATCTGTGCCAGTTTCAGACATGTATCTGTACCAGTTTCAGACAGGTATCTGTACCAGTTTCAGACAGGTAGCTGTACCAGTTTCAGATGGGTATCTGTACCAGTTTCAGACAGGTATCTGTACCAGATTCAGACGGGTATCTGCACTAGTTTCAGACGGGTATCTGTACCAGTTTCAGACGGGTATCTGTACCAGTTTCAGACGGGTATCTGTACCAGATTCAGACGGGTATCTGTGCCAGTTTCAGACGGGTATCTGTACCAGATTCAGACGGGTATCTGTGCCAGATTCAGACGGGTATCTGTGCCAGTTTCAGACGGGTATCTGTACCAGATTCAGACGGGTATCTGTACCAGATTCAGACGGGTATCTGCACCAGTTTCAGACAGGTATCTGTACCAGATTCAGACGGGTATCTGTACCAGATTCAGACGGGTATCTGTGCCAGTTTCAGACGGGTATCTGTACCAGATTCAGACGGGTATCTGTACCAGATTCAGACGGGTATCTGCACCAGATTCAGACAGGTATCTGTACCAGTTTCAGACAGGTATCTGTACCAGTTTCAGACAGGTATCTGTACCAGATTCAGACGGGTATCTGCACCAGATTCAGACGGGTATCTGTACCAGATTCAGACGGGTATCTGTACCAGATTCAGACGGGTATCTGTGCCAGTTTCAGACGGGTATCTGTACCAGATTCAGACGGGTATCTGTACCAGATTCAGACGGGTATCTGCACCAGATTCAGACAGGTATCTGTACCAGTTTCAGACAGGTATCTGTACCAGATTCAGACGGGTATCTGCACCAGATTCAGACGGGTATCTGTACCAGATTCAGACGGGTATCTGTGCCAATTTCAGATTAGGCAAAGTACTTACACAGGATAACTGGGACATTGTCCATGGTTGCCTGGCCAATCAATACCAAAATACAGCCCTCAAACTTGCCTGTGAGGGTGCTCTAAACGATTATTGAGATAACCAACAAAGATGGGATAATGTCAATCGCATTATCCAATTAAATCATGACCTCTTAGGTCTACCCCAAACTAAACCTATAATGAGATCAGAAACTAGGGATAAAAAAAAACAGAGAAGGCACCTTTGGTACTCAGAAACAAGGACTGTACAGACCCAAGTCTCAAGTCCACCTCGCCCAGACACAAACTCGTGGCTCGGGATCCCCAAGAGGGTATTCCAGAAGGTTTGCAGCCCCAACTCGCCCACAATACGAGAAAGATTTATCCCCGGAAAGATGGGATAGACGAGGACCTAGACCTTGAAAGGAAAGCGAAGGTGGCCTCCCTATAGGGACAGCTTTTACACTGGCCAAAACTATCAGAGAGCCATGGGAAAACCGAAATGGGGATCAAAAAGATTCCCCGCAGAACCAACGCCCACCCCAACAGGAGGATCGTCAAGATAACAAACGGTCCGACAAACCCCCTAAGGGATCTGGAAAACATGATACCCCCAAGAGGGAGGAACAAAAATCAGTTAAAATAATTAAAGACAAAGCAGCAAATGAAACTCAGGATCCTGAGGATGAACAATCCCAGGATTGAAGGCCTGGCACCCAGCCAGGGCCTCTTGAATTCCCCTATGCCCTGGCAACCTTGCCCACAAACACACAAGTGAAGGCCCTGTTTGATACGGGAGCTGATTACACTGTCTGTAATAGATCCAGCAATTATAAAAACTAAGTGGACAGATTTGGGGAGCCCAATTTGTAAAAGACCATTAGGGGGATTCACACAAGACAAAACCAAAATAATTAATTTTTACAAAATACCTATTACCATATATGGAATCACGGTGACCCTAGATGTAGGACTGGTACCACAATTGGCCTGTTCCCTCATAATAGGACAACCAGACATGAAACATTACCTTAAAATCTCAACCAAACCTGTAGAAGCATCCACAGACCAGGATGACAGGGAAAAACATGTTTGAACACAGCTTGATCGAACTTGCCTTGAGGGGGGAGGCAAAGACCTCCTCGAGCAACTCATTAATAGATACTACCCTTATCTATAACGCCATCCAAATCAATGTGGAAAGATAGACATCAAACCCCACCCACTTGATGCTGGCTGGCACAAACCTAAAAAACAGTGGCCTATTCAAGACCACAAAGGAAAAATAGATCTCCTAACAACGCTCAAAGAACTAATAGAACAAGGTGTCTTAATCAAAATTGCATCTAGAACTAATTCACCATTGTTTGGTGTTGCTAAACCAGATGGGAGGTGGAGATTAGTGGTCGATTATACAGCCTTAAATAAGGTAATGGCCCCACATACTGCACAACAGCAAAATTCCACAGCCCTTCTCTCTGGAATCACGAGGGAAAAATATAAATCTTGTATTGATCTAGCAAACGGCTTCTGGTCACATCCAATCAAAAAAGCTGATTGGCCAAAAACAGTGCTGACTGGACCCGATGGTCATCAGTATTGCTGGACCAGTTTGCCCCAGGGATTTCAAAACAGTCCTGTTCTTTTTTCAGCCCACATCGTTGACCTTTTAAAAGACCTACCTAACGTCAATTCTTATGTGGACGATATATATCTGTCACAT
This sequence comes from Squalus acanthias, assembly GCA_030390025.1. Taxonomy (NCBI): domain Eukaryota; kingdom Metazoa; phylum Chordata; class Chondrichthyes; order Squaliformes; family Squalidae; genus Squalus; species Squalus acanthias. The sequence continues at coordinate 141,831,792 of CM059425.1, read as the reverse complement.
GACAATCTCCAAGAGCACTTGAAAGCCATTGATAGCGTTTTATCCCAACTTACAACTGTTGGGTACTTAATCAACATAAAAAAGAGTCAACTAGTTAGGGAAGAGGTAGATTTTCTGGGCCTGCGAATAACTGGAAACGGTAGAGGATTAACTCAATCCTATAAAGAAAAATTAGCCACCATTCAATATCCTAAAACTCTGAAAAATCTGCAAGCAAGTTTAGTACTCCTGAATTTTGCTCAATCCTTTATGCCAACCTTTGCCGAGCTCTCAGCACCCCTGTATGCTAGAGTGGACGAAGCAGCAAAAGCGCCATTCATATTTTCACCAGACGATTACTCAAAATTGCAACCATTATGCCGAGAGGTACAAAAAGCCATAGACCTGGAACAGAGGGACTTACAAGTTCCCCTCAATATTCATCTCAGGTCATCACCTAAAGTGGCAGTTGCAGTTTTCTATAATGAAAAGAACATAGTGCCCATTCAGTTCCATTCTTATAACTTTTCCAATGTTGAAAGGAGGTACATTAAAAAAGAAAGGGTCATGACTATGGTAGTCCAATGCCTCATCAAGGCACGAACCCTTCAAGGGAAATATCCCATTACGATCTATACTGAGATTCCCGATTTAAGATCAGTATTGAGCATGGCCTCTGATGAAAAAAGAGCCACCCAGATCCGATATGATAAATGGGCATCGTTCTTGAATGATCCTACACTCATTTTTAAATTCCTCTCCCCGGAAATGGACTTAGAGCATTTCCCCATCATGGAGGATGATGATACGGAGGAGGGAATCAGACAAATACCTATGAGACCGCTTACAGAGTACCATCAAGTCATTTACTGTGATGAATCTTCAATGACGATTAAAAAAGGGACAATCCTCAGCTGGGATGGGGATAGTAGTAGGGACTTTTCGAGATTCCTATTCTTTTTATCCAGAAGAATTACTGTCTATACCCCTTGGCCATAAGACAGCGCAATATGCTAAAGCCGCAGCATTACGATATGCTTTAGAGAAAGCAGATCCTATTAAACCCACACTAATCTGCACGGATAGTGACTACTGTAAAAGAGGATATAACCAAGATCTAGTTTGCTGGGAACAAACAAATTTTACCAATCATAAGGATAAACCCATAAAACATAAGTCATTGTGGGAAGACATTCTCCGTTTGAGAATGGAGAAACAGAATTGTCAGGTGATTCATGTAAACGGGCAAACCACTGGGACAGTACACTCAAAAGGAAACAGTCTTGCAGACAAACAAGCGAAATGTTCGGTCTGCATGACATCCCCTCGAGAGGGGCCTGCCAATATTAGTGTAATCACTAGGGCAGAATGGGCAGCTCATCAGGATGAGGAACTGATTCAGCTATTAGACCCAACAAAAAAAAATCCACCAGGATATCCACCAAAGTACTTTTACTCGGAAACCCCTACGGGTATTGTGCTAGTTAAGTTGCCCAAGGGAAACCGAGAAGTACCCCCGAGACACAAACGAGAACAGCTTGTAAAAGAAGCTCACGAGGGCATAAGTCAAGCACATTGTGGTGCCAGAACAACATTCTGCAAATTGACCCCCTTATATTGGTGGCCAGGCATGCTTAAGGCCTGTAAAACATACATGGCAAATTGTGAGCCATGCTATTTAACCAATAAGTCATCACTAATTAAGCCACCACCATTGGCTCCTGTGAAAGCTGATGAGCCAATGGGAAAATTCTTTATTGACTTTATTGGACCACTTCCCCCATCTTTGGGATATAGACATGTTCTCATTTGTGTAGATGGATGCACTTCCTTCTGCTGCCTGGTCCCCACAAAAACTGTTTCGGAAAACGCACTAGCCAAGGCTATTTCTGACATAATTACTGTAGCTGGTGCACCCAAAATCTTACACTCTGATCAAGGCGGAGCCTTTGGGCTGGGTTTTGATACTGGGGCGGGTTGGGGTTGTGTTATCCACTTTTAGTCTTATCCACCCGACTGTAATTGGATGTGGGGGATTGATGCGATTTTCACCTAATTGGGCAATTGAGTTCCAGCATGTGGGAACCCATGACCCAATTAGTGTTTTCAGTCTAAAAGTCACCTCTGATGATGTCATCATTGCTGCTGCCTTGAAGGTCTGCAAAGACTGCCTGGCCTTTGCTGTGAGAGGACCTGGAGGCAAAATGAGCAGCAGCAGCAGCCCTAAGTCTGCTCCCAGGTATTTTACCACCACCACCACCACCACCACCTGCCAGTTTTCGCAATTTTAACCCCCCACACACCTCCAAACCCACCTCCACGGGTCAATGAAAATTCTGCCCTTTGTCTCCAAGGTCTTCAAAGACTACTGCGAACAAAGGGGGATTGGGTTAGAGCATGTCATCCGCAATCAGCGGGGCTGGTGGAACGTAAAAACCAGGAAGTAAAAAAGCTATTGGTCAAACTGTTGAGAATCAGGGGAAATAAGTGGACCACCGTCATTCCGGAGTTGCAGCTATCACTTAATAATGTGCCCGCATCTGCATCAGGGACAGTGTCCCCTAAAACTCCATATTATCTGATGTATGGGGTTGAGATGAATACACCGCATACCCATAGTTCTTTTATTGCCTCTACACTCTCTGAGTCCTTGACCCGACAGTTAGATTTGAAAAAAGAAGTAACAGAGGAGATTCATCGAATTGATCAGAGGATAAGGGAGGCAAATAGGCAGAAAAAATTGACAAACAAAGCATGGCAACCCCTAGTAGGAGAATGGGTACAGGAAAAGAAGTTCGAGCAAAAACCTGGTTTAAGACCGAAGTGGAAAAAACCTCTTCAAATACATTCTGTTATTAACGAAAGAACAGTTCAAATACATTTTAATCAGCCGAATGGCAGGCATATTCTTAAAACTGTCTCCATAGACAATCTCAAAAGATGTCCTGCGGGATACCGAAATGGAGGAATAATACAAGGTGCAGTTGTACACTGTCTTTCAAGACCCAGCTTGGAGCACGACACAGGAAATGGGTGCGATCGAATTACTGACATGGTCAGTCAGATGGTGTCGCCGACTCCTCCATAAGATGCTTGGCAACGCATCAGGAATTGGATTCACGAAAAGCAACAACCGAAACAAGGAAAGATCAATGAGTTTCTTCAACGAAGGAGGAAGACACTGCGGATGAAGAAGGAATCAACTGAGCGCCTGGCAAGGCCTTTACGAAAACAAGAATCAGTCCACACGCTGGATCGAAGGAACAGTGTGTCATGCTTCAGCTAGTTTCAAATGACGTCTCCTTGACTTGTATGAATAACTCACCTCTACGGAACGTACATCTGCCGATTGGACATTCTAAGTACATGTTGTTTCGTTAATTGCATGACAATGTACCTATCATCTTTTAAATTGTGTTCAATTTAAAATAAGGCAAAACATTGTCCTGGGATGACTTAAAAGGAATTTTCATGTAGCACATGATCGTGAATCTCATGAAATTAATGTACTATGGTAACCTTATTAGAAACATTGACCAAACTCTGTCTAGATGCTCAGTTCATTTTTTGGTCAAAAGGCGGGTGTGAAGGAATATGCCATATTCAGAAAAATACACCATCTATGAAAGAATGTTGACTTTATTAAAACATGACAAACTGGGCTTGAAGGTCTGGAAGCCTCAACAATCTAAAGCTGTGAACAGCATACAGGCTTTTGAGATAAGATAAGTTGTTGACACTGAAACAATAGCCTTGTTGGAACAGAAGGTTAACGATTCCGGAAAGTCTGAAGCCTTGGAAAGAACACAATAAGTATACCCTGTTAAAGGGTCTTAAACCAACACTTTGAAATGAAACACAGAAAGATAAAGAAACATATGCCTTGGGAAAAATGACATCAAATAGAACCACTGCTGTTACACTGTTTTTTATGATGAGCTTCGAACACCTAGGGTAGAAACATAGGGCTGGATTTTCATTGACCCGTGGAGGTGGGTTTGGAGGCGTGTGGGGGGTTAAAATTGCGAAAACTGGCGGGCATAAGTCCTCCTCCATCCCACCTCCACGCAATTTTCATTAAATCGTGTCTGCTGGTCCCGACTCCGTCCCGCCTTTAAGAGGCGGATAGGCTGTTAAGGCCCTTAACAAGCACTAAATTGGCTCTATAATGCCATTTTGAAAGGCCTTTGTGATTTTAACCCTTGTTCTACGTGAAGCACGCCTGTTCTGAACCACGAATGTGAAACCTGGCGGTAACACATTTCGAAAGCTGACTATCAGCTGCAGGTCTACTATTACAACGGAGTAGTAGTAGGAGGAGGAAAAATATCTGGGAGCAGACCTAGGGCTGCTGCTGGTCATTTTGCATCTAGATCCTCTCATATCAAAGGCCAGGCAGTCTCTGAAGACCTTCAATGCAGCAGTAATGATGACATCATCAGAGGCGACTTTCAGACTGAAAACACTAATTGGTTCATGGGTTCCCACATGCTGGAACTCAATTGCCCAATTAGGTGAAAATCGCATCAATCTCCCACATCCAATTGCAGTCGGGTGGATAACACGAAAAGTGGATGACACGACCCCAACCCGCCCCAGTATCAAAATCCAGCCCTTAATTCTTAATGCAACCAGTTGAGGTAACTAAGATGACAATGGTGCATCCGGTTGAGGTGTTCTAAATGCAAAAGATACAAACAGAAGACCTTGGTAAGAATGGCATCAAGTGGGGGAGGCACCATCCATCACATTGTTTTTGTGTTGAACTTGGAACACCTAGGAGACACAAGTCTGCTTGCTACCAGCTGAACTAACTGTAAGAATAGAAGGGGCCAGCAGAAAAATGACTAGAGATAATTAGCTTACATCAGCAGAAAACTTCAAAGGAAATACCACTGAAAAAAGGGTATAAAAATTGGACTTTCAAATAGGAAGACCGATTTGCTTGAAGGGGCAAAGCGATTCTCAGGCTTCAGAGGCAGGCTCTGTAAGTCTTCAACTCTTTGTATCTCAGGGATCAAAAAGGTACTGTATTTGATTTTGGTGGATATCCTGGAATAAGACTAAGAAATGTAAAAATGTAACAAAGTTAAGATTTGAGAATAAGGATCTCTGATAATAAGAATTGTAAGCTTTTGTATTTGGAACTGTTAATGTTGCGACTGAATCACCAACTGTAATTACATGTCGGTTCTTTAATAAATCTATCTATTTTTAGAATTATCTCACATAGTACTTCTGTATCAAACTCGCAAACTCAATCTCTGTACGCTCTTTGGTGAGGAGTTTTCCGGACCCTCATAATATCCGGAACGTTACAGTCTAGCTAAACTTATTAAAAGTGCTATCTAGAGGATGGTAACATCTTCAGGTCATTCCTTTCCTTTAGGGAGAGATAGTCTGGACCTTTAGACCCAATTAAGCGTCTTTAGGATTCGGCTACCTCTAACTTTAGCTGAAGGTGAACGTCTGGGGAATACGCTGATCCGGGGTAGCCCAAAAGGGGCTAGGACTAGTAATAATCCATTCATCTGTACCAGATTCAGACAGGTATCTGTACCAGATTCAGACGGGTATTGCTGAGTATTTCTCATGATTTGTGATCAAATCTGAAGCAAATAAATGTTATTCATAAAAATGTAGTAAATATTCCAGCATGAAGACATGAGGTTTAAATGATACTGGAGTGACAGTTATTTAAATATTTGGCAAAGGCCGTCTCTCTTCACTTTGTTCTATATTTGCGGTTAGATCAATACAATGTCAAATGATGCATGTCGTGTTATGCAGTTATTGACTTTTCTGTTTGGATTGTACTTAGGCTGAACCACTCCTGCTGTTTCTGATCTTATTATGATTACCTTATCAGGCAGGAAACCAGTTCCAAAGCTCAAGGCATGTTCATGCTCAAGGTCACACATACTGGAATTAAATGGTAGCCTAGCTGTAAGCCGGAAAGAAAAAACAAATGAGAGACCTCTGTCACATTCCCTTTTGCTTGTGCAGACCTTTGATATGATCTACAAGTTGCTTTAATTAGACGATTAATATACACTAATGAAATATCAGACGGGTTGTAAGTCGGTATATGGGCTGATGTGAGTGAAAGGCACTAGGTCTTAGCTCAGCCCTTTCAGTCTTGTTAACTGGCTTCGCTGCTCTCATAACTGTCCTAACACCACGAATATTGTATTTAACTGTATTTTAGTTTTGGCCATTGGGATAAAATCACACTCTTTCAGTTCTACTTGCTTCTGAGGCTTCACAGATCAAATGGCAGGGGTATACAGTACTCAGGAGCTATCTAAGTAGGCACTGAGGAAGGGGCTATTAGGTTAGAATATCACTGGGCAGGTCTCCTACAGTTAACAACCTGTGAAATAAGAACATAAGAACATAAGAAATAGGAGCAGGAATAGGCCACTTGGCCCCTCGAGCCTGCTCCGCCATTCAATAAGATCATGGCTGATCTTGGGCTCAAAGCCACTTCCCTGCCCGCTCCCCATAACCCTTCACTCCCTTATCTTGCAAAAATCTGTCTATCTCCACCTTAAATGTATTTAATAACCCAGCCTCCATGGCTCTCTTGGGCAGAGAATTTCACAGATTTACAACCCTCTGAGAGAAGAAATTCCTCCTCATCTCAGTTCTAAAAGGACGACCCTTTATTCTGAAACTATGCCCCCGAGTTCTAGATTTCCCCACGAGGGGAAACATCCTCTCTGCATCTACCTTGTCGAGCCCCCTCAGTATCTTATATGTTTCAATAAGATCACCTCTCATTCTTCTAAATTCCAATGAGTATAGGCCCAACCTGCTCAACCTTTCTTCATAAGTCAGCCCCCTCATCTCAGGAATCAACCGTGTGAATCGTCTCTGAACTGCCTCTAATGCAAGTATATCCTTCCTTAAATAAGGAGACCAAAACTGTACGCAGTACTCAAGGTGTGGTCTCACCAATACCTTGTACAGTTGTAGCAGGACTTCCCTGCTTTAATACTCCAACACCCTTGCTGTAAAGGCCAACATTCCATTTACCTTTTTTTTACTTGCTGTACCTGCATGCTAACTTTTTGTGTTTAGAACATAGAAACATAGAAAATAGGTGCAGGAGTAGACCATTCGGTCCTTCGAGCCTGCACCGCCATTTAATGCGTTCATGGCTGAACATGCTACCTCAGTACCCCATTCCTGCTTTCTCGCCATACCCCTTGATCCCCCTAGTTGTGAGTATTATATCTAACTCCCTTTTGAATATATTTAGCGAACTGGCCTCAACAACCTTCTGTGGTAGAGAATTCCACAGATTCACCACTCTCTGGGTGAAGAAGTTCCTCCTCATCTCAGTCTTAAATGGCTTCCCCTTTATCCTTAGACTGTGACCCTGGTTTTAGTTTCCCCGAACATTGGAAACATTCTGCCCGCATCTAATTTGTCTAAACCAGTCAGGATTTTAAACGTCTCTATAAGATCCCCCCTCATTCTTCTGAACTCCAGAGGATACATAGAAACATAGAAACATAGAACAGTACAGCACAGTACAGGCCCTTCGGCCCTCGATGTTGTGCCGAGCATTGTCCGAGACCAAGATCAAGCTATCACACTCCCTATCACTCTGGTGTGCTCCATGTGCTTATCCAATAACCGCTTGAAAGTTCCTAGAGTGTCCGACTCCACTATCACAGCAGGCAGTCCATTCCACACCCCAACCACTCTCTGAGTAAAGAATCTACCTCGGACATCCCTTCTATATCTCCCCCCATGCACCTTATAGTTATGCCCCCTTGTAACAGCTGCCTCTACCCGAGGAAATAGTCTCTGAACATCCACTCTATCTATCCCCCTCATCATCTTATAAACCTCTATTAAGTCGCCTCTCATCCTCCTCCGCTCTAAAGAGAAAAGCCCCAACTCCCTCAATCTTTCCTCATAAGACCTCCCCCCCAAACCAGGCAGCATCCTGGTAAATCTCCTTTGCACTCTTTCCAATGCTTCCACGTCCTTCCTATAGTGAGGTGACCAGAACTGCACACAATATTCCAAATGTGGTCTCACCAAGGTCCTGTACAGTTGCAGCATAACCTCACGGTTCTTAAACTCAAACCCTCTGTTAATAAACGCCAACACACCATAGGCCTTCTTTACTGCTCTATCCACTTGAGTGGCAACCTTCAGAGATCTGTGGATATGAACCCCCAGATCCCTCTGCTCCTCCACGTTCCTCAGAACCCTGCCGTTGACCCTGTAATCCTTATTCAAATTTGCCCTACCAAAATGAATCACCTCGCACTTATCAGGGTTAAATTCCATCTGCCATTTTTCGGCCCAGCTCTGCATCCTATCAATGTCTCTTTGCAGCCTACAACAGCCCTCCACCTCATCCACTGCTCCACCAATCTTGGTGTCATCAGCAAATTTACTGATCCACCCTTCAGTCCCCTCCTCCAAGTCATTGATAAAAATCACAAACAGCAGAGGACCCAGCACCGACCCCTGTGGCACACCGCTGGTAACTGGTCTCCAGTTCGAAAATGTTCCATCCACCACCACCCTCTGCCTTCTATGATGTAAGGGGTGACCTGCGGCTCTGTGCTTAGCCTAGGTGCTAGTGCGAGGTTAGGCCTTGTTGCCTGTTCTGGACTCCAGCCAGCCTGGTAACACTAGACACCTGTGAGTGGTTCGACCCACTCGCCCTTACGGTTCTGACACTGGACTTAGGTGCGAGAGCAATAATGCAGAGAAAACTCAGGTAGACCCGGTTGAATAGTGCGAAATGGAAAATCTTTATTGCATATTATTCAAGATTACGAGATACATGTCATAAGCACAGATTAATGACAGTACAATCTTACACACAGTTATGTAACTAATTTTAGGGAAACGAGGAGCGCATGACACATCGTAAAAGGGGGCACACATTACAATTATCCTTAAAACTCAAACCCTCCCCTATCAATACCTGTCCTAAACTAGATTTGTAGGATCGAGACTCATGCTCACCACTCGTGATAACTCGGAGAATTCCGAAACTCTGCTCGGATGTTTTTACCGCAGCACCTGACTATCCACGTGTTGATCAGGGGTCTCTGTACCCCACTTGTTTACTCGTTTCTGCTCCGGCTAGCAGGCTGGACCATCTGCTGTCATGAAGATCTGTGTTGTCCTCGGAGTTCCGACACTACTCAAAAAAGAGTCTTCCTGTGCCCTCACACCGGTTCGATAAAATTCGAAGAATGGTCTTCCTGGGCAAGGAAAGTGTTTATTCGACTTGCAGGCGCAGTCGGGGCTTACTGACCGTGGCGATACGTATTGTCGTCTTCTTCTCTTCTCATCTCATCTCATCTCATCTCCTCTCGGGGCTTCGGTTCCAACACCGTTTACCGACTTCTCGGGATGGTGTGCCCGTTTCAAGGCCTCACAGCCCAGTTCTACACAGATCTTCGCGGCAAGCCACGAGGTTGATCCTAGCGGATCAGAGTCCAGAGCCGTCAGGCAAGAGAATAAAAGTTCAATAGTCTTCCAGCGAGTCACAACAGCAAGCGCAAGAAGAAACAGAGGCAACAGTCAGCAGCAAGAGTATCAAGAGGCAAGAGGCAAGAGACAGATGGACGGTTGTACCTTACAGTTATAGTGCTGTAATTCCTCTTTTCCCGCCCAATCTTAATGTCTATCTTTTGTCAGGGTTTTGGCGCTCAAACTTCTTGTATAGGGTGCAGTTATCTCAAATGTGCTGAGTCCTGTACGATCTCGCACAAATGTTTATTGGAACGCCATCTTGTCTGCTCATTGAAAGTCTAGAACGTTCTGCCACGAGGCGTGGCGGCCATTTTACAGGCTGTTTGTGTCCACTTTGAAAACCTGACAGCATTCTGCTGAAATAAAGCTGTTTGTACGAAACTTTATGTCTCCTTCTTATTTTATAAAATCGTGATAATTTTGCGAATTCTACAGTCCCTCCTGTTGATGCGAATAACTCCGCTTATCGTATCAAAAATATTGTGGTGAGCAATATTATCTCGATTCTCCACATCCAAAAATTCCCATAACTTAAAACTATCTAGGGTCTCTGTGTCGTCCTTATTTCCCAGGAAAAACTACATTCTTATAACACCGCAGGCAGCATTTGCCTTTAACTTACACCACTTGTATATTTTCCTTCCAGGTGTAACCAGGCCGATGCCTCTCGCACCACCTGCATATGCATATTTTTTTTTATTCAAGGAAAAAGAAAACAAAAACACCCAAATAATCATATTCAACAACACCAAACCAAAATAATCAAAACCAACTCTTAAACAGTAGAGTTCCAAACTTAATTACAGTTTCTGAGAAAAATCACGATCGATTACAACACTTCCGAGGCGCACGTGGAAAACGGGAGTGACGCCATTTTGTCTGTTTACGCGGTGCTTTCATCGTGCACGCGCACGTAACGTTCTCGCCACTCTCCCGTGTTTTCGTTCTTGGTGAGGCGTTTGCCTCTCTTACAATGCACGACCAATAAGTATATCACAATAAACACTTGGCATACAACTAAAATGTGGGAGGCTATTCTAATCCAGGAAGGCACTTCAATATTGGTGAACAGATTCCACCACGGTGGAATTACTATGTCCAGAATTTCTGTCCCTATCTCGACAGTCTTTTGTTCTAGGGTGTAAAAATGTTTTTGCTATACCGCGACGGCTTTCAAAAGCTTGGTGAGGTGTTCAGGGAGAGGGGGATTGAGGTATCCGAAATGCGCGACGAATCGCTGCAGGTCGGTGAAGTTCTCTTTTACGGTAAGATGAACCGTGGATGGTTCAGGGATTGGGACAATTCACTGTTGTGCTACTTGAACTTCCGCCCTGGGTTTGAAACAGAAACTGCTGTCACTCACCGGACACCGGCTACGGTTTCCATGTTGGTAGTGTTGCGCTGCAGTGGTAACACAATATGTTCCACCCCCGATGTATGCTACCTGCGGAGGCACATGATCTTGTGCCATTGCCTCCATGGTGCAATTCATGGGCTTGGCAGCAGCCGTTCTGAACCCGCACTGTGGTGTTAAAAAGGCATTCAAGTGCTGGGGACACAGTATTATGTGTGCTCCCCGGCCACGACAACCAGAGAGATCTGTACCTGTCATCGTTTGCTCCCAGCGGATGACGTAAGGTGGAACCGCTGCATAGCGAATGTGGGCTCCCCCCTGAATGACACCAATGTTCTCTACCCGATACACCGGGGCGGGCTTTGTTGTGTCGCCCAAAACCGGCATACGTAATACTATACCCATGATGGTATGGTTTGATCGTCCGCAGTCCACGGGGACTGGGTATGCTTCTGAAGCTAGTCTGAGCTGGCACGGGTTTAATGCGTTCAGAAAAAGGTGGAGCGCCTGCAGGTGTTTGTTACTTATCCAGGACGGGACCAAACCTTGTTTTAAATCCTCCAAATTACTGCAGCCCTCGCCCAGTAACCACGCCCCGTAAAGCACGCATACCTCATTCTGCGCAGCCTGATCGGACGCATTCCGATCTTCCCTAATCAGGGCATTTACCGTACGCGCATGTTTCTCTAGTTCGGCTATTATTTCTTTTAAATGGAGAGTCATGGCCTGGTCCTCGTGTAACCCAGACCCAACCACCTTATTTTCATCTGTGAGAATGCTTTTTAATTGCGTTTTTAAGCCATTAATCTGGGTCTGCAGCTCCACGCTGTCTAGAGCGTTGACCACAGATGTACCTGTATTGAAAGCAGTGAACATGTCGTTCACAACACCCCTTCTTTGCCTCCCCACCTGACCCAAAACTTCATGTGGTGTGGTGTACAAACTTGTTTTATCAATTTCCGCGAAATCGAACTCATAAAATTGTCTAAACATCTTGGTCAACAGGACCTGATATAACTGTTCCGTCTTTTTGGGGCACCACTCTGGTAACCGCACCTCGGTGAGATTTAAAATCACCGAGGCCACCGCGTAATGTACCCCCTGAAATAGTATCTGGTCTGTGGGGACCAGTACCAAACCATTCCCGGGTCCCTTACTGGTTTTAGGGCACCCTTCTTCCTTAGCTAGAACCACCGGAATCGTGGGCGGGGCTTTGCGTGGGCGCGTAATGAGTTCAGTGGCATTTACCGGGATCGGGGAGTATGGGGCTCCGCATCCCCTGGTGCTCGCATCCCACCTCATCCCCTGTCCGTTATCCTGCCATTGATTGATGAAAAATATGGAGATGCCTTTGGGGCAAACGTGCTTTGACCCCCACATACATACATAAATTCCCTCATCCGGTTCCCACCATTTGTCCCAACAGACTCTCACTTGTCCGTTTGTCCCCGTAATTGTCCGATGGGTATTATTACCCAGTCGCTCCCACTCGACCGAAGAGTTCCTCATGTTTTTGCTCAGCTTTCGTAGCCACCACCGTCGGCTCAATGGGATATTCCCATTACAAGTCAAACAAATTCGTTTGCCGACGGTGACGCTGACTCTGGGTGCGATGATCCTTACTTTGGGGCACATTAAAGAAGTCTCTTTGTAGGCAAAACCCGATGTACTGGAATACTCAGTTGAATTCGTTCCCAGCCATCCTGGCCACCTTCCCTTGTGGAAATAGGTGGTGGTCTCCTCAGCCTCTCGCCTTCCGGTCCCATCCACCGTGATGGGGGCCGTGTCCCCGGAGCATCCAAACACCACGACATCCTTGGTGCGGCCTCGATAGGCCAATCCACATCCGATTGCCGCGAGCAATACTAGAATTCGTTCCATCCTTCCTTGGTTCCTGTGATCAGATAGAATGAGGTAGCCAGCCTCCCAAGAGTCTCTGGCTTTTGTGAAGGGTGAGCGGGTCCCCTGACCTCGCCTCACGTAAGAAGACATGTGCGCTGGATAGACTTTAACTATTCCTATCTCTAAAAAAAACTCCCATCATTTTACCTCTTTCTGTTAAACAAAATTAAACTACCGACTTAACCTGATTTAAAACTATAAACTTATACTTAACCTGATTTAAAACTATAAACTTATAAACTCATCCTAAACTTATCACTGTACAGCGCCGCCCGTTCCCAGGGCGGCCCACTCAAATTCTGCGGTTGCTGCCGCAGGCTTCTCCCAACGGTGGGAGGGCATTGACCCCTCCCTTTGATCTGCCGCAGCCTGTTGCTGCTGCGCTGTGACTGGGCTCTCCCTGGGCTGCCTTAGCCTTGAACCTACGCCTTGGGACACTCTGGGGACTTGACCATATCTTCCTGGGCTGGGGTATCCGACTTGACCTACGGGGGGCTACCGGGGGCAGGAACTCCAGGACCGACGGACCGGGTTTCGAGACTTCCACCGTTGCGACCTGTGGTCCTACCACAGCCGCTGGCTCCGCCTCCCCTGACTCCGCCTCCCTGAACTCGGGATCTGCAGCTTGTGTCACCGCCCTACTTGGCCCAGTAGGCGGCCCTTCACTCGCAGTCCCTACCTCCCTCGAGGGCAAGGCGTTCAACGCGGGCGGCTCGGGCTCTGAGGCTTCCATCGCCACGCCCTGTGGTCCCACCACAGCGGCTGGCTCCGCCTCCCCTAGCTCCGCCCCCCTGCGTTCGGGACCTGCAGCTTCGGCCTCCACCCTTTGTGGATCTCTATCTGCAGCCCCTGTCTCCCCTATACCTGAATCGGGGGCGACCCTTTCGTCCTCCGATTCCAGCTCCTCCTCGCTTGTGTCACTATCTTCGTCGAGCTCCTCAAACTCTTCCTCATCTGACTCCCAACCCCAATAAAAGATCTCACATTTTTCTAGGATGTCCTCTCCCCTGATGCAAGCTGCTTTGCCTGCCTGTGTGCCCTGTGGCCCTACCTGGGGCTGCGAGTCCCCACTCGCAGGTTTGGCCCCTGTGGTAGGCCCTTGTGCGCCCGGCTTATACAGTTTGCACTGATTTACGTGGAACCACTTAGTGCGCCGAGGTACCTTTACGGCGTATACCATGGGGCTCGCCTTATCTACAATGCTGTAGGGTCCCATATACAGTGGTTCCAGACTCCCTACTCTGGCGTAGTTTCTGACCATGACCTGGTCTCCTACTTCCCACTCCCGCTTTTTGCGGGGTTCCAGCAACAGGCGATTGCCCTGATGCTGCCTTCCCATGTTCCCAGCTGCCTGCTCATAAACCTGCTTCAGGCGCTCCAAGAGGGTCTGGACGAACTTGTCCCTGCTTACCTCTTGGAGCTGACCCTCAGTGAGCACCGGCACCAGCACATGGGTGGGGGTTCGCATGATCCTCCCAGTCATCACCTCGTGCGGGGAATACCCCGTACTTTTCGACTGACTGGCCCGGACCCCCATGAGAACTAAAGGCAGAACCTCCGCCCATTTTTAGGGCGAGTTCATAGTCTCTTTCCTCAATTTCTCCTTCAGGGTCCGGTTCATGCGTTCAACAATCCCGGATGACTGGGGATTGTGCGCTACGTGCCATTTCCCTTCAATGCCCAAAAGCATGAGGGTGTTCTGCATCACCTGGCCGGTGAAATGACTCCCTTGGTCTGACTCCACAAAACGGGGGAGTCCCCACCGCGAGAACAGATTTTTGCAGTACCCAGTGCCGTAGCTGTTCTACAGGGGAAGGCTTCCACCCATTTGGAAAACACATCCACCAAGACGAGGCAGTATTTATAGCCTCCCTGGGTGGTGGGCAGGGGCCCTATATAGTCGATCTGTATCGACTGCCATGGTCCCTCTACCCTCCTGATGTGCCCCATGGGCACTTTCCTTTTCTGGGGGTCTGGGTTGTTTGCAGCGCACACGAGACAGCTTGCACAGAACTCGCGGACCTGCTCCCTGAGCCCCGGCCACCATCCCGCTTGCTCTACCCATTGCCAGGTAACCTCGGGCCCGACGTGCCCGGCCCACGGTCCCTCATGAGCCAACTGGAGGAATTCCCTCCTGTGCTGCTGCGGCACAACCCACTGCTCCTCTCGGAACAGCATGCCTTCCTTAACTGAGAGGGTTGCCGTACTGTACGGACCCTCTACCTGCTTCCCCTCAGCAAGGGTTCTGAGGACTGCTTTTTGGGCGGGATCCTGGTTCTGGACGGTCTTAAGGTCTAGGGGCAATGCTACCCTGGTGTTCCCGGGATTCCCGTCCCTGCCTTGGATCGCTGCCACGGGTCTGGGCCCATAGGGGTCCCAGAAAATGCCGTTACGGGCACCCTCCCTGGCTAGCGCATCCGCCTGCTGGTTGCCTTCCCCACGGGGCTCTGTGGAGGAGTGAGCCTTCACCTTATGGATGAAAATCTCCCCTTCCTCCCTTACTGCTGCTAGGATCTTTTCCAGCAAGGGCTTCACCGTTAAAGGTCGTCCGTCCGCGGAGGTGTATCCACGGCGGGACCAAATGGCCAGGTATTCCGTACACGAATTGCATGTGAACATATTGTCCGAGCAAATCGTGTATGGGGTTGGGAAAGTTTCTGGGTGGGTAACGACGTACACCACTGCAGACAGCTCAGCCTGCTGCGCGCTCATGGTGCTGGGGAGCTTAATCGCCAGGGCAAGGTTTGCCGCAGGGTCATAAACTCCGCACCCTGTGAGTCGTTCGCCAGCGGACACTGTGCTGGAACCATCAACATAAATCTCGCGCCCAGTGGGATGTATCCCGGCCCGCAAGCCTATGTTGACTTCCCACACCCCTTCCACCGAACACTGGTGGGCTGTACCGGGGTATACCAAATTGGCCGCAAGCCTGGGCTCGCAAAGACCTTTAATTCTAAGATCCATCTGGGAAAGGAGAAGGGTCCAGCGCGCAATACGCACGCTGCTTACGGTCCCATCTTTAATCCTCCCATCTAGAAGCATCTTAGTTGGTGTGTGATGGGTGAGGAGAGTGATGGGAGAGAGCCCTGTGAAGATCGCTGATCTTTTCACAGCCCAATGCGTGGTTAAAAGGTGCCTTTCGCAATTGGAGAAACTTCTCTCCACATCCGTTAACACCCTGGACGAATAGACAACCGGCCTCAGCTTGCCGTGGCGCTCTTGGAGCAGCACAGCGCTCAAGCTGTCCCCGCTGGTAGCTACCTCCAGGAAAAACTCCTTCCCCCCATCTATGGCCCCTAAAGCTGGCGCGGGCTGCAAATCCCTTTTTAACTTCTCGAAGGCTGCTTGGCATCCCTCGTCCCAAGACCACTCCACTCCCTTATGGAGGAGTCGGAGCAGCGGCGCCGCTGTGGCCGCATAGTCTTCGATAAAATCCCTTTCAGTAACCGGTCAGTCCCAAAAAGGACCTTACACCCCTTATGGTGTTGGGAATCGGTAACTCTTGCACCGACTCCCTCCTAGCCTTATCTATGGCTCTTTCCCCAGCGCGAATGGTCAGCCCCAGGAATTTTACTTCCTGCTGACCGATACGTGCTTTCTTAGGGTTCACTTTAAAACCCTTTCTCGCTAGCAGCTCCAATAACTCGGCCAGCAGTGGTCCATGCTCCTCCCTTGAATCCGTAAATAGGAGCAAATCATCCACGTACTGCACTATCTGATTGGGCTGACTAAACTCCTTTAAACTTCCTGCCATACACTGATGGAAAATACTGGGGCTGTTGTGGAAACCCTGTGGCAGACAGTTCCATGTGTACTGTTGTCCTTTGAAAGTAAAGGCAAACTTGTACTGGTCCTCTCGCCGCAGCGGGATGGACCAAAAACCGTTCGAGATATCCAGCACCGTGAACGTGGTCGCGGACGCTGGGATACTCCCTATTAGGTCAGCGACTGCCGCTACCGTGGGCGCGCAGGCGGGAATGTTACTGTTAAGGACTCTGTAGTCCACCGTGGCCCTCCATGAATTATGCGGCTTCCTAACCGGCCATAATGGGGAGTTCACGTGTGTGGCTATCGGCCTCAACATGCCCTGCTGCACCAAGGAGGACATTGCTGTCTCCATGTCGGGTTCTGCTTCTTTGGGGAAGTTATACTGCTTTTGGGGCCGGGTCATGGGGTCCCCATCTACGCTGACCTCAAACCCGGTAACCCTCCCACAATCGTGCTTGTGGGTTGCAAACGCGTGCATATTATCTGACACGTACGTTTGCATGTCCGTTGGGACATCCGCGACCATAAGCCCGAGGTCGTAGCCTCCGGATGGCTTCATGGTACACAGGGCCCCTTTACCTTCCTCCCCCGGGATTACCACTACCTCGCCTTTACACCCTTAGCCCCCCAGAGGCAGTGATTCCTGAGGTCCACGAGGATCCCGTGCCCCGATAGGAGATCTGACCCGAGGATGCCTCTCCCACCCCCCTCTTGCCATTTCATCAGTATGCACTTCCACGTGGTGTGGAGTGCTCCTAAATGAATGGATAGCGGAATGGAGAACGCGCCAGCCTGCTCTTTCCCCGTAAACCCCGCTAATGTGAATGGGACCTTGGTAGATAGCGGTGAGTCAAAAGGGCTATCCGTATGCATCACGGTGCATGAAGCTCCCGTGTCCAACAAATAACTACCCTTCTGTTTCTCTACCTCTATCTCCACCAGGGGTCGCTTCCACGCATCATAGCTGAGCGGACACAAGTAGACGGGCTGTGCGGGCTCTAGTCATTGGGTACTATTGGACGGGGCTGTGGCATCTGCGGGGCCGGTAGCAACTGCCACCCTTCCATGCGAAATCATGAGGGTGCGCATGGCTCCCAACACTGATTCGATCGCATGGGGATGGATAGGTGCACTAGCTCCCCTATCGGAGACAGGCGCCTGGGTTCGGACTGCAGGATTTTTATCCCTGGACTCCTTCCAAGGGTTCCTGCAGTTCTTGCGCCAATGCCCTGTCTTCCCACACCCGTAACAAGCATTACTGGCCTGCGGGGCGCGGTTACCCTCCTGATGCCACTCCTTTTGAGCCGGGGCTGCGGGCCGCGCCTCATGCACCTTTCCCTTAAGGGGACGTGCTCCCATACTCCTGGTATTACGGTACCCTACTGTGAGTCGATTTAGAACCGATTCCTCTGTAGTGGCGGGGTTAGTGGGATCAAACCACGCTTTTGCCTGCTCCCTGACGGCTGGCAAACTGTTGGCTACTATACACCTGAGCCAATGAGTTAAACCGACACCGTCTAAATAGGCGCGCGCTGGTGCGCCTGGGCAGCTACGCTGGTATACTGGCCACAGCCTGTCGGCGAAAACCTTCGGGGGTTCTCCCTCCATCTGCACTGTTCGTCCCAATCTAATGAACGGACCTTCATCGTCCATTCCCAACACTTCTAGGACCTCATCTCTTAACTCCCCATAGGTATTATTTCCCCTCTTGCTCTCGTCTGAGAGACACTGAAGGATCGAGCTGTCTAATGAGAACAACAGCATTTTTGCTTTTTCCCCATCGTCGCAGCCGTTAATGGCTGCGGTTTGCTCTACCTCCCTGAAATGTACGGAAGGGTCGTCTGACTCGGCCAGCTTCCGTACGTGACTGATCATAACCCTCAGCTGGTGTGAGCTGTGAGGCAACACAAGCTGGTTGAGGAGATCCCCCTCTTCCCCACCGTCTCTGTTCGGGCCCCTTTTGATACCCGTGACCGGACACAACGGTCCCGGCTTCACTTCTACCCCAGTGGGCTCTTCCTCTACTTCTACCACTTCCTTCCTCACCCAGGTTGCCGAATAGCTGGGTGGCGCGGAGGGCACAGTGGCTAATACCTCCTCTGCTTTGTTCGGTGGGGATTTCTGAAATCCCTCATCCACTAGCGGCTGGTGTGCTGACAGGCTGATAAGGCACACCATGCCGTGCGCTTTGTTCAGGGCCTTTTTAAGGTTCCCTATCTCTCTTTGGCAGACGCTGTGATCGGCCCCCTGATGTTTATCCTCGAGGGCCATCTTATATGCCGCCCTAACCCCCGTTAAGCTCTCTTCCTGGGCTTTTATTTGGGCAGCTAGGCGGGCACATCGTTCCTTTATTCTGCCCTCATTTAACTTTGCCTCAGTGACCTGGCACTCGAGGTAATCTATTTTTGCCTCATGGTGGTTGGCGACTAACTGGCGTTCTTGATGCAACGCATTTAAAGTCGCGATGAGCTGCTGCCCCCCCGCGACCTTCTCGTCCATTTCCACCTCTAAACTCTTGATCTGAGCTGCCTGCGCTAAGATGACCTGGTCCGAAATTTGGACTTGTCTTTTATAGCACATCAGCCAGACCGCTTTCTCTACTGTTTTTTTATGTTCCTTGCTATCTGTCCACCTCTCGGCTGCCTCTAGTGGACGCTTATCCACCAGCAGGTCACTTATCCATTTCTTAGTCAAATTCACTTTTCCAAACACATAGGGGGAAAAATTAGGTCGCGCCCCATTTGGGGCGCAAATATCGTCTGGACGCAAATATTAGCGCCTGGCGCTAATTATCGGCACTGACTGGAAACTTCACTTTTACCGCCCCGGGAGGTGAGTGGAGCGCTAAATCAGGCGCTGCACACCTGTCTTAAGGCGCAAAGGCCAAGGAGTGAGGCGCTAACTCAGAGCGCTGGCGAAGCTCATGTAATGTCAGTCAGCAATGGAACACACACACAATGGCACGGGCCAGTTCTTAAAGGGGATGGTTAATCTTGCTTTCCATCCACATCCTGTTCATTGCAGCCTTGAATCTTGGCCTGGAGAGACTTGCACATCAAATGTGCTGGAAAGAACAATGGAGAGTACCAGGCAAAGAGCTCAGAGTGCAGCTCCCACAGTCTCTGCTAAATCGATACAAGGAATGGCAAATCAAAATGAACCTGCAAAGTGCTGCTCAGTACCCAAAACTCCTTCACACAACGTTGAATCTCTCCAGAAGTCTCTCCCTCTCTCTCTCAGAATGCGTAGTTCAAAAATGCCACCAACAATAAAAGACAGGAAGAGGCCCCCTTTAAATAGCGCCCCCCCCAGCCCCACAGCGATTGATAGCGTTCCAGTCTTCTGGTCGTTGGATGCGCCAGGCGGTAAGGCAGGGGGCGCCACTCAATTTCCGCTCCGGGGCGCCACAAGGGCGTTGCACCATGGAATGACGTCACAATCTGCGCGCGCAGGTGGTCGCAGCGGTAAAGTTTAGCGCCGCCGCACAATCTCTAGTTAAGTTCCCGAGCAGCGCAAACATCGCTGCGCCCGGGCGTTAGCGGCTTTGCGCCCCATTAGCGCCCTCTTAAGGCGCTAACGGGAGGCGCAACCAACTGAATTTTTACCCCATAATCTGCTATTCTCTCTTCCATGACATTTCGCCCATTCATACCAGGGTCTAACACATTATTTTCTCGCTGCCAGTGTCCCTTCGTGGTCGCCATTTTCTGTAAGGGGTGACCTGCGGCTCTGTGCTTAGCCTAGGTGCTAGTGCGAGGTTAGGCCTTGTTGCCTGTTCTGGTCTCCAGCCAGCCTGGTAACACTAGACACCTGTGAGTGGTTCGACCCACTCGCCCTTACGGTTCTGACACTGGACTTAGGTGCGAGAGCAATAATGCAGAGAAAACTCAGGTAGACCCGGTTGAATAGTGCGAAATGGAAAATCTTTATTGCATATTATTCAAGATTACGAGATACATGTCATAAGCACAGATTAATGACAGTACAATCTTACACACAGTTATGTAACTAATTTTAGGGAAACGAGGAGCGCATGACACATCGTAAAAGGGGGCACACATTACAATTATCCTTAAAACTCAAACCCTCCCCTATCAATACCTGTCCTAAACTAGATTTGTAGGATCGAGACTCATGCTCACCACTCGTGATAACTCGGAGAATTCCGAAACTCTGCTCGGATGTTTTTACCGCAGCACCTGACTATCCACGTGTTGATCAGGGGTCTCTGTACCCCACTTGTTTACTCGTTTCTGCTCCGGCTAGCAGGCTGGACCATCTGCTGTCATGAAGATCTGTGTTGTCCTCGGAGTTCCGACACTACTCAAAAAAGAGTCTTCCTGTGCCCTCACACCGGTTCGATAAAATTCGAAGAATGGTCTTCCTGGGCAAGGAAAGTGTTTATTCGACTTGCAGGCGCGGTCGGGGCTTACTGACCGTGGCGATACGTATTGTCGTCTTCTTCTCTTCTCATCTCATCTCATCTCATCTCATCTCATCTCCTCTCGGGGCTTCGGTTCCAACACCGTTTACCGACTTCTCGGGATGGTGTGCCCGTTTCAAGGCCTCACAGCCCAGTTCTACACAGATCTTCGCGGCAAGCCACGAGGTTGATCCTAGCGGATCAGAGTCCAGAGCCGTCAGGCAAGAGAATAAAAGTTCAATAGTCTTCCAGCGAGTCACAACAGCAAGCGCAAGAAGAAACAGAGGCAACAGTCAGCAGCAAGAGTATCAAGAGGCAAGAGGCAAGAGACAGATGGACGGTTGTACCTTACAGTTATAGTGCTGTAATTCCTCTTTTCCCGCCCAATCTTAATGTCTATCTTTTGTCAGGGTTTTGGCGCTCAAACTTCTTGTATAGGGTGCAGTTATCTCAAATGTGCTGAGTCCTGTACGATCTCGCACAAATGTTTATTGGAACGCCATCTTGTCTGCTCATTGAAAGTCTAGAACGTTCTGCCACGAGGCGTGGCGGCCATTTTACAGGCTGTTTGTGTCCACTTTGAAAAACTGACAGCATTCTGCTGAAATAAAGCTGTTTGTACGAAACTTTATGTCTCCTTCTTATTTTATAAAATCGTGATAATTTTGCGAATTCTACAATGAGATAGCCAGTTACTTATCCAATCGGCCAAATTTCCCTCTATCCCACAACTCCTTACTTTCTTCATGAGCCGACCATGGGGAACCTTATCAAACGCCTTACTAAAATCCATGTATACGACATCAACTGCTCTACCTTCATCTACACACTTAGTTACCTCCTCAAAGAATTCAATCAAATTTGTTAGGCAAGACTTACCCTTCACAAATCCGTGTTGACTATCCCTGATTAAGTTGCCCCTTTCCAAATGGTCATAAATCCTATCCCTCAGGACCTTTTCCATTATCTTACCAACCACCGAAGTAAGACTAACCGGCCTATAATTACCAGGGTCATTCCTATTTCCTTTCTTGAAGAGAGGAACAACATTCGCCACTCTCCAGTCCTCTGGCACCATTCCCGTGGACAGTGAGGACCCAAAGATCAAAGCCAGAGGCTCTGCAATCTCCTCCCTTGCCTCCCAAAGAATCCTAGGATATATCCCATCTGGCCCAGGGGACTTATCGACCCTCAGGTTCTTCAAAATTGCTAAAACATCTTCCCTCAGAACATCTACCACCTCCAGCCTATCCACCTTTATCACACTCTGATCCTCAAGAACATGGCCCCTCTCCTCGGTGAACACTGACGAAAAGTATTCATTCATCACCTCTCCTATCTCTTCTGACTCCATGCACAAGTTCCCACTACTGTCCTTGACCGGCCCTACCCTCACCCTGGTCATTCTTTTATTTCTCACATAAGAGTAAAAGGCCTTGGGGTTTTTCTTGATCCGACCCGCCAAGGACTTCTCATGCCCCCTCCTAGCTCTCCTAAGCTCTTTTTTAGCTCATTCCTTGCTACCTTGTACCCTTCAATCGACCCAACTGAACCTTGTTTTCTCATCCTTACATACGCTTCCTTTTTCCTCTTGACTAGACATTCAACCTCTTTTGTGAACCATGGTTCTCTCACTCGGCCATTTGCCTCCCTGCCTGACAGGGACATACCTATCAAGGACACGCAGTAATTGCTCCATGAAAAAGCTCCACTTTTCGTTTGTGCCTTTCCCTGATAGTTTCTGTTCCCATCTTATACTCCCTAATTCTTGCCTAATCGCATCATAATTACCCCTCCCCCAATTATAAACCCTGCCCTGCCGTATGGCCCTATCCCTCTCCATTGCAATAGTGAAAGTTACCGAATTGTGGTCACTATCTCCAAAGTGCTCTCCCACATACAAATCAAACACTTGGCCCGGTTCATTACCCAGTACCAAATCCAACGTGGCCCCAGCTCTTGTCGGCCTATCCACATATTGTGTCAGGAAACCCTCCTGCACACACTGTGCAAAAACTATCCCATCCGAACTGTGTGACCTATAAAGGTTCCAATCAATATTTGGAAAGTTGAAGTCACCCATGACAACTACTCTGTGACCTCCACACCTATTCATAATCTGCTTTGCAATTTCTTCCTCCACATCTCTATTACTATTTGGGGGCCTGTAGAAAACTCAGTTGATCCAGTTTTTCTTGATATGTCAGTCTGGCCATCCCAGGAATCAATCTAGTGAACCTTCGTTGCACTCCCTCAATAGCAAGAATGTCCTTCCTCAAGTTAGGAGACCAAAACTGCACACAATACTCCAGGTGTGGCCTCACCAAGGCCCTGTACAACTGTAGCATCACCTCCCTACTCCTGTACTCAAATCCCCTTGCTATGAAGGCCATCATGCCATTTGCTTTCTTGACTGCCTGCTGCACTTGCCTTCCCACCTTCAGTGACTGATGTACCATGACGCCCAGGTCTCGTTGCACCTCCCCTTTCCCTAATCTGCCACCATTCAGGTAATAGTCTGCCTCCCTATTTTTACCACTGAAGTGGATAACCTCACATTTATCCACATTGTACTTCATCTGCCATACATTTGCCCATTCACCCAACCTGTCCAAGTCACTCTGTAGCCTCCTAGCATCCTCCTCATTGTTCACACTGCCTCCCAATTTAGTGTCATCCGCAAATTTGGAGATATTACAATTAATCCCTTCGTCCAAATCATTAATATATAATGTAAACAGCTGGGGCCCCAGCACCGAGCCCTGCAGTACCCCGCTGGTCACTGCCTGCCATTCTGAAAAGTACCCATTTACTCCTACTCTTTGTTTCCTATGTTTCATGCACAAGGACCCCCAGGTCCCTCTGAACTGTAGCATTTTGTAATCTCTCTCCATTTAAATAATAATTTGCTTTTTTATTTTTCCTGCCAAAGTGGATAACCTTGCACTTTCCCACATTATACTCCATCTGCCAAATTTTTGCCCACTCACTTAGCCTGTCTATATCCCTTTGCAGATTCTTTGAGTCCTCTGCACAACTTGCTTTCCCACCCATCTTTGTATCATCCGCAAACTTGGTTACATTACACTCGATCCCTTCATCCAAGTCATTAATGTAGATTGTAAATAGTTGAGGCCCCAGCACCGATCCCTGTAGCATCCCACTAGTTACCGTTTGCCAACTGGAAAATGACCCAAATAGAAGGGGTTATCGGTTATGATAATAGATGGCAAATATTGGACAAGTAGCTTAAAGGGAAACACATTGGCCAGAATTTTCTGTACCTGGGCGGGTGGGTGTGGGCGGTCGCCGTAGTGGGTCGCGTCCCTGTTCCTCATTCTATCCCACCCCTGGGATCGAATTTCTGTTAATGGCGCCTATTAAGGCAGCCCTGCGCGTTACCTGGCCCTATTAAATGGTGAGGGTCTGATGACATCATCGATGAAGCGTTTTCAGATGGGATATTTAAAAGAGCCTTGGCCACATTGCATTTGAAGGTTCATCTAGGACAGTGCAGGCACAGTATTGGAGCATTGGAGTGTTGCAAAGAGTGGCAAACATGACTGCACAGAGGCTGAGGGTTGCGCCCAGGTTCTCCGATGACTTCCTCTATATGCTTGTGGAGGGAGTGAGAGTATGGAGGGAGGTCCTCTTCCCTTCCGATGGGCAGAAGAGACCTCCCCAGGAGACAAAAAGAGCCTGGCTCCAAATAGCAGAGGAGGTCAACAGCAGGGATGTGGTCAGGAGGACCTGGGTGCAGTGCCACAAATGTTTCAATTATCTCATTAGATCAGGAAAGGTGAGTGCAAAGCCACACTGAAGTTCATCCTGCTGTGCCTCTCATCACATCCCCATCACTCTGCCTTTCCAAGCCTACTCTGCACATCATTACTCACACCGACATACCTTGCACGTTCACCCATCCCTCTCTCTCTATCTACATTATCACATCCCTCTCTCTCTATGTACATACTCATATCCCCATCTGACGAACCACCCCTCACACTCACCCTCATCCTAATGCAATCATACCAATTTACAACACACAAGGAGACCGCTTGTCATTGCCACCCCACTCCATCATAGTCTCCCTCTAAAGATCTAACCCATCCATTCCTTACACTCATTCCATCACTCTCACTCAACCTTCTCTTCATTCCCTCCTTGCAAGAAAAGGAAGCCCACAATAAAAGGGAGAGGGAGTGAACTGGAGGTGGCTCTCCATCATTGACCACCTTAACAGCAGCAGAGGAGGTTGCCATGAAAGTGTCAGGAGTCGCAGAGCAGCTGGTGGTGGGAGACAGAGAGAGGGGGCCATCTCAGCAACCTGGTGACAGAATTACATCTCATACAGCTGCATGGCATACAGCAGTCACTCATATAGGGACTGATGTCAGCAGCCAGTGAATGTTCATCATGTGCATAATGGTATCTGTACCCATTCTTCATATGACATATCTTACTCATCTCTCTAATCTCCCACAGGTCCATCAAGAGCCTCTCCCCACCCCGTCTGTCCAGGAGGAAGAGGAAGCTGACTCCTTAGAGGAGCCTCCAGCCTCTGAGGGTGCAGCATCACCAGACCTAAGCGCACCAGCACCAGCGCAGATATGCACACCTCGGTGGGTGCCATGCAAAATAGAGTATTGTTGTCACCTGGTGTCTCACAACTCACAAGTGAGCAAGAACAAATGATGGAGACAGGGACAGCAGTGGAGACTCCTCGCCGGAGGACGCAGGACACTCCCAGCTCTGCTCAGCTGCATGCAGATGCAGGTGGCCCATGAGAGGGATGATGGTGAGAGGGGACATGTAAGTGGGGGTTCCTCTCAAAGTGCTCCCACTTCTCCCCCGTTGCCTCACCTCAGTCAGAACCCCAGATGGCTCCTCGGATCACGATGGCCGAGTCTGCCCCTACACAGTTGCAGGAGGAGTAGACTTTGGTGGGGCCATCAGAGGTTCCAAAACCCAGAGGACATCCGCCAAAAGTGTCTATGCAGTTGCAGCAGGGAAGTGATCAGGCTGCCTCTACCTCTGCTGAAGCCACAGGGGTAGCACCTCGTAGAAGCATGCGTAAGAGAAAGATGAAACACAAGTAGATGCACAAGGGTAACCACTTGGGTATTTTCATAAATGTTTGTGTAAAGTTTCCGTTACTGTGATGTCACAGATAAAAATATTTATTTTCACCACTTTCCGGTCATGGCTAAATTTGTCTGCTACTTTGCAAGTGGCTTAGTGAGTTGGAGTGAATGGTGAGACATAACGTTACCTCCAGCAATGGGGGTCAGTGTGAAAGGAATGGCTTGGTCATTGTAGGGATGCTTTATGGTGTTGCTGTGGGGTGGTGGAAACCTGGCGCAACATGTGGTGTACTGCCTGAAATGAAGTAAATCTGGCCATGATGAGGCCATCCCTGGCCTTCTGGGCAGCAATGTGCTCAGGTGCTGGTGGGATCTGGACCGCAGGTTCCTCCTGCTCCTCCTCCTCCTCCTCCTCGTCTTCCAGCTGATGCTCCTCCTCTTCCTCTGAAGAGACTGTGTGCTTAGAGCCTTGCTCCTCAAGCAGCGCTAATCCTCGCTGCCGTGCAATGTTATGCAGGGCACAGCAGACCACGATGATTCTGGAGACGCTGGCTGTTGCGTACTGAATGTCTCCTCCAGATCTCTCAAGGCATCTGGAGCACATTTTCCGCATGCCTAGTGTCAACTTGTTGACACATCAGGTGGAAATGTGGCTTTCATTATATCTCTCCTGGGCCTCAGTACTTGACCTCCTTAAGGGTGTCATGAGCCACATCTTCAGTGGACAGCCTTTTCTCCAAGCAGCCAGCCAACTCCAACATTGTCATTAAACCTGCTGACAAGGGTGGTGCTGTTGTTGTTTGGCGAACCGACCTCTACCTAGCGGAGGCTGAACGCCAACTCTCCGACACCTCCTCCTACCTCCGCCTGGACCATGACCCCAGAACCGAACATCAAGCCACCGTTTCCAAGACTGTCACTGACCTCATCTCCTCTGGAGATCTTCCCTCCACGGCCGCCAACCTCATAGTTCCCCAACCCCGCACAGCCCGCTTCTACCTCCTTCCCAAGATCCACAAACAGGACTGCCCTGGTAGACCTATCGTTTCAGCCTGTTCTTGCCCCACGGAACTTATTTCTTCCTATCTCGACTCTATTTTTTCTCCCCTTGTCCAATCTCTTCCCACCTACATCCGCGACTCTTCCGACAGCCTCCGCCACTTTAACAGTTTCCAGTTTCCTGGCCCCAACCGTCTCCTTTTCACTATGGACGTCCAATCCCTCTACACCTCCATCCCCCACCAGGATGGCCTGAGGGCGCTCCGCTTCTTCCTTGAACAGAGGCCCAACCAGTCCCCATCCACCACCACCCTCCTCCGCCTGGCTGAACTTGTTCTCACATTGAACAACTTCTCCTTTGACTCCACTCACTTCCTCCAAATTAAAGGTGTTGCTATGGGAACCCGCTTGGGCCCTAGCTATGCCTGCCTTTTTGTGGGATATGTGGAACATTCTTTATTCCAGTCCTACTCAGGTCCCCTCCTTCACCTCTTTTTCTGGTACTTTGATGACTGTATCGATGCTGTTTCCTGCTCTCGCCCTGAACGAGAAAATTTCATTCACTTTGCTTCCAATTTCCACCCTTCCCTCACCTTCACATGGTCCATCTCCGACTCTTCCCTTCCCTTCTCGACTTCTCTGTCTCCATTTCTGGGGATAGGCTATTGACAAACATTCACTACAAACCCACTGACTCCCACAGCTACCTGAACTACACTTCCTCCCACCCCGCTTCCTGTAAGGACTCTATTCCATTCTCCAGTTTCTCCGTCTCCGCTGCATCTGCTCTGACGATGCCACCTTCCATACTAGTGCTTCCGACATGTCTTCCTTTTTCCTCAACCGAGGATTCCCCTCTACTGTGGTTGACACGGCCCTTGACCGTGTCCATTCTATTTCCTGCACTTCTGCTCTCACCCCTTCCCCTCCCTCCCGGAACCACGATAGGGTTCCCCTTGTCCTCACCTTTCACCCCACCAGCCTCCATATTCAACGGATCATCCTCCACCAGCCTCCACATTCAACGGATCATCCTCCGCCATGTCCGCCACCTCCAGCGTGATCCCACCACCAAACACATCTTCCCCTCACCTCCCCTTTCAGCATTCCGAAGGGACCGCTCCCTCCGCGACACCCTGGTCCACTCCTCCATCACTCCCAACACCCCTTTCCCTTTGCCCGGCACCTTCCTATGCAAGCGCAGGAGATGCAACACATGCCCTTTTACCTCCACCCTTCCCACTGTCCAGGGCCCCAAACAATCCTTCCAGGTGAAACAGCGATTTACTTGTACTTCTTGCAATTTAGTATACTGTATTTGCTGCTCACGATGCGGTCTCCTCAACATTGGGGAGACCAAACGCAGATTGGGTGACCGCTTTGCGGAACACCTCCATTCAGTCCGTAAGGGTCACCCCGAGCTTCTGGTTGCCTGTCACTTTAATTCTCCGCTCCACTCCCACTCAGACCTCACCGTCCTCGGCCTCTTACACTGTTCCAATGAAGCTCAACGTAAGCTCGAGGAACAGCACCTCATCTTTCGATTAGGCACTTTACAGCCTTCTGGACTCAACATTGAGTTCAACAATTTCAGACCATAACCTCTGCCCCATCCTTTTTTTTTCCATTTATTTTTTTTTCTCTCTCCCACATAGCAGCTGCCTTTCATTCTGCCAGTGCCATTTACACTTCATCTAAAGCCATCTTTTGTTTCTTAACTTGTCCCATTACCTTCTCCTTTTGCCTCGCACCATCTCTTAATCTATCATAATGTCTCTTAATCTCTCCTGCCTTCCATCCTATCACAGACCTTCCCTTTTGTTCTTTCCTCCACTCCCCTCTTTCCCTGCCCCTGCACTTGCTTAAAAACCTGTTCCATCTCCAGCTTTTTCCAGTTCTGATGAAGAGTCATTGACCTGAAACGTTAACTCTGTTTCTCTCTACACAGATGCTGCCTGACCTGCTGAGTATTTCCAGCATTTTCTGTTTTTATTTCGGCCGGAAAGTCTGTTTGGAGGAGCGAAGAGCTGAGGGAGGCTGGACTGACGCAGAATGAAAGAGTCATGGCAGCTGCCAGGGGATTTGATGCTCACATGCATGATGATCTTCCTATGGTTGGAGACGAGCTGCACATTGAGGGAGTGAAAGGCCTTGCGGTTCATTAACACTCCTGGGTGATGATGCGGTGCCCTGATGGCCACATGTGTGCAGTCGATGATGCCCTGCACCCGTGGGAAGCCAGCCAGAGTGGCAAATGCCAGCACCCGCTGAGTAACACTGGCTTCATCAGTGGCAAAGTTGATATAATTGGCTGACTTGTCAAACAGGACATCTGTGACCTGTGTGATGCAACTGTGGGTGGCTGACTGTGAGATGCTGCAAATGTCTACTGCAGATTCCTGGAAGAAGCCTGAGGTGAAGAAGTTGAGGGCGATGGTGACTTTGGCAATCACTGGTAAGGTGTTTCCACCTGCTCCTCTGGGCTGCAGGTCTTGCTGCAGCAATCTGCAAATGTCTGCGACGACCTGGCACAAAAGCCTGAGCCTCCTTTGGCATTTCTGCTCCGTCATGCTGAGGAAGCTCATTCTCTGCCTGTATACCCTGTATTGGGGGTATTGCCTCCGGCGCGGTGCAGCCCTGTGCTGATGCCCTCTATCCTGTGCAGCATCAGGTGGTTGAGGAGAAGGTTGGTGGTGTTGTTGTTGGTGCTGCTGGTATGCTTGGTGCTGCTGGTGTTGGGGCTCATCGTGGTCCGATTCTGAGGACCAAGGTGAGACAGTATAATTGGCACCCATGCTGATGGAATAGATGGCAGGTCAAGTAGAGATGACAGAAGCAATCTGTCAGTGGTGTGATAGGTGGTACTAATGAGCTGACATGGATCCTGACTTTGCTGAAAAGACTTGCAACCTCTAGAAAGCTAAATAGTGCTGACAATGAACTCAGCAACAGCATCTGCCTTAGGAAAGTGACCAGCTGTCAGGTGGAAGTTTTTATTGTACTTTTCATGCTGTGCACTGATGAGCTGGATGAATGGCCACTGAACGTCTATCTCAGGTTCACAGACTTGCTTCCCGAGCTGCGTGATTCCGTGCTCATCCAGGGAAATTTGAAAGGTAGGGTTAAAAAGAAGTTTAAGGGTCTGACAAGTACCTCATAATGATCGAAATTACCTCGGCCGCCTCTGTCATTCCGGTCGCTGCCGTGCTGGCAAACGAGCCCGAGGGAAAGGCATGTGGGGGTGGGATGACGGCGGGGTCCCGACCCGCTCCAAGGCTTTTCCAATTTCCCTCCCGACCCGCCTCCAATCGCGCCCGCACGGACCCCAGAAAATTCCGGCCATCATCGGTTGCAGCTCTGACAGCCAACTCCAACTCCTTCAACTTGCATGTTTGGATTGTTCATTTAAATACTGGAGTTGAGATCACGTCATGTGGGTCCACATCACACCCGTTGCTGCTGATTGGACGTGAAACACAGAAAGAAAATGCTAATGAGGTGCCTGAGTTCAAAAGCCATTGACAGACGCTCTTAACCTATTTCCGGTTTACCCATGTGCTATCGGACCCCCACCCACCCCCCGCTCCCAGCGCGCCTGCACATTAAAATCCAGCCCTTTGTCAAGACTTCACCATCTATTAACATTTTTTCTGGAAATGCTCTGAGGACTTCACCTAAAAAGAGTCAGTGCAGTGTTACTGTACCTTATTGGAGACTTGATTGGGGTCACCAAGAGAAAGGGAGTGGTTGTTCATTGGGATCTTGCTAGGGGTCCCCCTTGGTCTGGAGGAGGAATGGGAGCAGGAGGTGAGGCCAGGCAGAGCAGCACCAGCTGCTGCAGGAGAGGGATAGGAGGGACAGGAGGGTGAGGAGGGCTATCAGCAGGAGGCCCTATCCACCCAGGGTCTTCAGAGAGCACTACTTCTACATTTGCATGACCCAAGACCAGTGCATGAGGAGACTGCGCTTTACCAAGGAGGGTCATCACAGAGATCTGTGACCTCATGGAAGGAAGACTCAGATGTCACAGCACGGCCAGGACAGCATTCCCTGTGTCAGTCAAGGTCACAGTAGCACTTAATTTTTATACTACTGGAACCTTCCAGGTTGCCACAGGTGATATAAGTCACATATCACAATCCTCTGTGCACTTCTGCATAAGGGAGGTCACTGAGGCTCTATAAGCTCTGAGGAATGACTATATATCTTTCCCTATTGCCAGAGAAGACCAGAGACAGAGCGCTCTAGGATTCGACAGGATTGCGGGATCCCCCATGGTCCAGGGAGCCATTGACTGCACACATGTGGCCATGCGAGCTCCTCATTTAAACTTGGAGGTATTCAGGAACAGGAAGGGATTCCCTTAGAAGTTGCGATATGCATACAAATGGCTATTGATCATGGCTCTGAAAGAACTCATCGTTACATGCAAGCAAAACAACTTGACTCTCCGTTTTGTGGTTTTTCTATACTCGGGAACTGCTCAGTTCCTTCCTATGGCTGAATGAAAAATAAACGATTACAGTGTATTTCTAGACAGAACTCAGTTTTAGCATTTTTTTTTTGCATATTCCATATATCACTAAATGAAGTGTGGAAAAGCAAGGATGATGTGAGATAGTTTGTTGGCTGTGTATTTTGGGAGGTTACAAATAAAGATAAGTTTTAGAAAGGAAAACTAATTTATTTGGAACATCTAGTTAGATTCTCGATCCCATCTCTTTCTATCAGAAATCTGAGTGGTTTGGGAAATTATGAATGGTCAAGGAAATAACAGCTGCCAATTCACCTTGAGAACAGCAGTCACATGAAATATTCTGTAATGCAACAACTTCATAATTATCAGTGCTAAATAATTCTCTTAAAATATACATTTAATCAACAAACAGGTAATAGGAACATAGGAACATTAGGAACAGGAATAGGCTGTTCATCCCCTTGAGCCTGTTCCGCCATTCAGTTAGATCATGGCTGATCTGCACCTCAACTCCATTTACCCACCTTTGATCCATATCTCTTAATACCCTTACCCAACAAAAATCTATCGATCTCAGCCTTGAAAGCTCCAATTGTCCTAATAAGGGGCTTAAGCCTCAGAGTTGTAAGTCAAGTTTTGTACTTAATGGTTAAAGACATCATCAGAATAACTCGATTGAATTACTTCCTTGTATCTAACTCATGGTCATTGATTACCCCACATGTAGAATGCATAATACAAATAGAAACATATCTTCCTAATATGGAAACACTAACTCAATATGCATTAGATGGCCTTGCTCAGATTTCCAACTACCATTCTTCCAGTGCCTACTTTTAGTTTGCCTTGAATTGTCAACTTCAAAAAATGGTCATCCCAGGAAGCTTGCAATTCCCTGAGGTTTCTGGTTCGCTAAGGGTTACAGGAGTTCATCGACTCAACCTTTTTTGATGAGACAAATGACAAAACAATAATTTGTTTTGTTAGAGCACATATACACCCTTAGAGGGAAAAATTGTCTTCTAGTTTCCAGATTTGTTTGGAGCTTTCTATTTAATATCTGTGTCTTTCAGTTCTTTGCGCAATCTAAATTAAAATAATTTCCATCGTCTACATTGTCCACCTCTTTCAATAATGTTCCTTCTACGTCCTCTGTTATCCAGCAGAAACAAGTTGAGTTTTCTGAGTCTCTTTCCAAGTATTTATGTGCCTCCACTGGGGAAGAGACCCTTCAGGGATATCAGCCCACAGGTCACAACACCTTAGCTTACCCATTTATTACTCAATTGCCCACATATCAACAACCATTATATGTGAATTCACATTCCACAAGCTTAGCATTGTTGTGAGTCTCAAGCTGCTTCACCCAGGTGCTTCACTTGGAGTGTGAATTAGATCTCAAAATCCAAAGCATAGCAGAGTGACTCCCTCCTCCAGGCTGTATTTACACTCTAACGGCAGTGTCGGTACAAAGCAAAACTGTTTCAGGGATTACAGCTTCCTCGATATAATATCTTTAACATAGAAAAATGTCCCAAGGAACTCCACAGAATCATAAAGAAAAAAATGAAGCTGAGCCGAGGATAGAGATATTAGGAGGGGTGGACAAATGTTTGGGCAAAGAGGTGGGTTTTAAGGAGCATCTTAAAGGAGCAGAGGGAGGTGGAGAGGCAGAAAAGGAGGGAATTTCCAGAACATGGGCTTAGGTGGCTGAAAGCATGGCCGCTAATGGTGAGGGAAAGGAACAGGGGAAGGTTGTAGATAATGCCGGAGTCAGAGGAACGGAGGATTCTGGGGTGGTTGTCGGGTTGGAGAAGATAAGAGAGATAGAGAGTGTGAGAACATGGAGAGATTTAAATACGGGGATGAGAATTTTTAACCTGTGGCATTGAGGGACTGGAAGATAGCGAGGACTGGGATGATGGATGAGTAAGACTTGGTACGGCACGGGATGAGCTCAAGCTTATGGCAGGTAGAAGGCTAACCAAGAGGGCATTGGAGGGCATTGGAGCCTGGAGGTGACAAATTCATGGATGAGGCTTTCAGCAGCAGATGGGCTGAGACAGGGGCTGAGGTGGGCGATGCTACAGAGGTGGAAGTAGGAGGTCTTTTGATGGAGAAGATATGGGGTTGGAAGCTCAGCTTGGGGTCCAATAGAATGCTATGTTTGCGAACAGTCTGGTTCAGCCTGGGATGTGGAAAGGGAGGATAGAAGGGATACAGCAATTGTGGCCAGGGCAATTTTTTTCCCAATGTTCAGCTGAAGGAAATTGCAACCCATCCAAGACTAGATGTCAGACAAGCAGCCTGACAACACTGATGCTGCAGCTATGCAAAATTAGATGAATGCTGTATCTTCTTCTTCTTAAGCAGTCCCTCGGAACCGAGGATGACTTGCTTCCACATTAAAAATGAGTTCTCATGTGACTGATCAGTCCAATGTGGGACCTACAGGGCTGGATTTTGTCTTGGGGTCGGGTTGGGGTCGTGTGATCCGCATTTCGTGTTGCCCCCCCCGACTCCAGATTAATGTGGATGAATGATGCAATTTTAACTTAATTGGGCAATTGAGTTCCAGCATGTGGGAACCCATGAACCAATTAGTGGTTTCAGTCTGAAAGTCGCCTCTGATGACGTCATCATTGCAGAGACTGCCTGGTCTCAGAGATTGCCTGGCTTTTGCTGTGAGTGGACCTGGATGTAAAATGAGCAGGAGATAGAGAGAGAGAGAGAGAGAGAGAGAGAAAACGAGAGAAAACGAACAGCAAGGCCAGGCAGTCTCTGAAGACATTCAATGCAGCAGCATCAGAGGCGACTTTCAGACCTAATACTACTACTACCTTCATCACATCTCTGTTGTAATAGTGGACCTGAAGCTGATAGTCAGCTATCCACTTGTGCTCCCGCCAGGTTTCACTGGAGTGTTTCACATCAGGCGTACTTCACGTCGGAAAAGGGTTAAACTAGCTAAAACGTTTCAAAATGGCATTACAGAGCCAATTTAGGGCTTGTTAAGGGCTTTAATGGCCTCTCCCGCCTCTTGGAGGCGGGACGGAGTCGGGAACCCCGCGACTGATTTTGTCAAAATTGCGTGGAGGCGGGATGGAGTCGGGACCCCCGAATCTGCAACTTTAACCCCCCACACGCCTCCAAACCCGACTCCACGGGTCATTGAAAATCCAGCCCTGGTCTCTGTCACAGGTGGGGCAGACGGTGGTTGAAGGGGCAGGTGGGTGGGGTGCTTGGGTTGACGTGCGCTGCTTGCGCTTGGCTTCCGCTTGCTTACGGCGAAAAGACTCGAGGTGTTCGGTGCCTTCCCGGATGCTTCTACTCCACTTTGTGCGGTCTTGGGCCAGGGAATCCCACGTGTCAGTGGGGATGTTGCACTTTTTCAAGGAGGCTTTGAGGGTGTCCTTGAAGCGTTTCCTCTGCCCACCTGGGGCTCTGTTGCCGTGTCGGAGCTCCGAGTAGAGCGCTTGGTTTGGGACTCTCGTATCGGGCATGCGGACGATGTGACCCTGTCCATTGGAGCTGATCGAGCATGGTCAAAGCTTCGATGCTGGGGATGTTGGCCTGAGCGAGAACACTGACGTTGGTGCGCCTATCCTGCCAATGGGTTTGCAGGATCTTGCAGAGGCAGTGTTGGTGGTACCTCTCCAGTGCTTTGAGGTGCCTGCTGTACATGGTCCATGTCTCTGAGGCATACAGCAGGGTGGGTAGCACTGCTACTCTGTAGATCATGAGCTTAGTGCCGGGTTTGAGGTCCTGGTCTTCAAACACTCTCTTCCTCAGGTGACCGAAGGCTGCACTGGCACACTGAAGGCGGTGTTGGACTTCCTCATCGACGTCTGCCCTTGTTGACAGTAGGCTCCCGAGGTATGGAAGGTATAGGGTTCAGCATCTAACACTTCTGTTTGGCATTTTCTTTTCTGTGAATAGCCTGTTAATTCCATCTGTCTCTGTGGGATAGCAATTAGGAGATTCAAACATTTTGGATCTCAGCCATTTTAAAATGTTGATTTCTTACCAGTGTAGTGATGACCTATTTCTCAGTTGTTCTATCACTCTCATTTAAAGCTTTTCATCTCTGCAAAATTGTTGGACAACGTATCAATTTTTGAGGGGATGCAAGTGTAGAGGGACCTGGGGGTGCATATTCACACATCCTTGAAGGTGGCGGGGCAAATTGATAAGGCAGTTAAGAAAGCCTATGGGATACTTGGCATTGTAAATTGGGGCATTGAATACAAAAACAAGGAAGTCATGCTAAACCTTTACAAATCACTGGTTAGGTCTCAACTGGAGTATTGTGTACAATTCTGGGCACCATACTTTAGGAAGGATGTCAAGGCTCTGGAGAGGGTACAGAGGAGGCTTACCAGGATGATACCAGGGATGAGGAAGTTCAGTTATGTGGAGAGATTGGAGTAGCTGGGATTGTTCTCCTTGGAGCAGAGAAGGTTAAGGGGAGGCCTAATAGAGATATTTAAAATGATGAGGGGGTTTGATAGAGCAAGTAGGGAGAAGCTATTTCCTCTGGAAAGTGGGTCGGTAACCAGAGGTCATAGATTTAAAATAATTGGCAAACGAACTAGGGGTAAATGAGGAGAAATTTCCTCACACAGAGGGTTGTTAAGATATGGAACGCACTACATGAAAGTATGGTGGAATCAGATTCCATAGTAACTTTCAAAAGGCAATTGGACATATACCTAAAGAGGACTAATTGCAGGGTTATGGGGAAAAAGCTGGGGTGTGGGACTAAATTGGGCAGCTCTTTCAAAGAGCCAGCACAGGCACGATCAGCCAAATGGCCGCCTTCTGTGTTGTAAGATTTTATGATTCTATGATTCTATCTACTTGGTAAGCAGAATTAACATTGAATAGTGGAGTCTATTCAGAAGCTATAGCAATGTTAAAGAAATTCAAAAGAGTAAGAGGTTTATAGCCTGTGTAGACCATTTCTTTTCACACCTCGTGGATCTGAATGAAGATAAAATAGCTTAGATATTTAATAAATATATCTGATAATGCACCCAAAATCCGTAGATATCGAAATTACTAAGTGTCAAGACCATAATACTACACTTGTAAGTTATCTCACCAGGGGATATAAATCATAATACACAGCCTCTCATTACATATCCTCTAAAAATTATATGATTGTCCCTGGTGTACAAGGATGGCTGGATCATCAGAAGTGTCCCAGGTCACCTGGTGTGTCCTCTATTGACTAATAAGTCCTTTCAGTCATCAGTGAGGATGTAACAGGCTTTGAAGGTGTTTATCATTCTGTCTGTACCACTTCCTCTGTCCAGCATGGTGACATTTGCTGTTTTACAGCTCATGGTAGAACACTTGATTTGGAAGCCTGCTGTCCAGCCTATTAGAACTGTGGTTGACCCAGTGAAGCTGTGCTTTGTTCAGCACCACTTTGATGCTTCATGTATTGACTTGTGACAGAACATCTGCACTGGGTTGTTTGTTTTTCGTATCTTCACACTCTTCCCTTAGAGAAGAGTGGAAGAATTTGTTAATAGTCTGACAGACCACAGCGTGAACGCTCCTTCCATCTTTATACCAGCCGTTGGGGTGGTTCTTATTGGCTCCCACAACCCATATGATGGCCGGGGGGGGGGGGAGGGGGGTGGGGACACCTGCACCCGCCGGATGCGAGTATCCCAATCAGCAGAACTGGCTGGAGTGGAGTTCGAACCCTGCACTTTATGACTCAAAGACAGGAATGCTACCACTAAGCCAAAAGCTGCTCCATTTGCATTGGTGATCTTTGCCTTCCCTTTATTACATGGCATTGATCGTTAATGATGCATGTTAAATTTGCCAAGTTACTTCATGTGGTGCCTATAACATGTCCAGGTCTTGCAGCTGTACAAGAGAGTTGGGTGCATTGCTGCAATAAAGACCTTCAATATAAGCAGAAAATGCTTGCAATACACAGCAGGTCCAACAGTATCCAGATAGAGAAAAGGCAGGTTAAGCATTCAAGTATGAACTCTTCATCAGAACTGGTAACCTTCAGTTTGTTCTTCATGGTGATGGCATGCTGAACCCAGATGGCATTCATGTAGTTGCCCAAACTCACCGTCTTGATACGTGATTGTACTCCCTCATCAATAAGCACATTGTTTAATAGCACACTTCCCAATTAGGTAAACTGAGTCATGGTGATCAGAGTTGCGTGTTGATGAGGACTGAGGGTAGACCATAAAGTTTTCTCACTTGCAGGCTGCTACATGATCTTTATTTTCTTGAGGTTCATGATGAGGCTGTAGCTCATCGCTGTTGCTGAGGGCATGCGTGTAATTAGCTGACTGCCTTTCCTGGGTGTGCAGCTTTGGTGTGCAATCATTGTCAAACAGCATTTTGAAGATGTGTCTAAGCTTGCAGGTTGCACAACTTGCTGGATATGCAGAAGGCTCCCCAGCGATGTCCCTCCCCAGCGATGTCTCCCCCCAGTGATGTCTCCCTCTCTCCCTTACTCCTCATTGCTGTGCTCCGAGCCCCCCGCCCCGCCCCGCCCCCCACTGACCCCCGATCTTTTTCATTGCCGGGGACTGTCTTCAGTGGACCCCGGCTGCTGCCTTCTACTGCTGGCTTTCCCTCCCGGCAGCTGGCCAGCCTTTCAATCTGGCTGGCTGCCAGGCGGGAAACGGAGTAAACAATCTCTAATGAGGTCCTGCCATTAAATTCGGCAGTATGTCTGCCTTCCTGGTGGAGAGTGGCTTTCGAAACAGAGTGGCAATGGGAATTTGGTGAGAGTGGGAATTCGGTGCAGCGGGGGAAGGAGGTGCTAAGGAATTTAAACCAAGGGGCAACAGTAAATATATAAATAATCAGAGTAATTAATTAGATTTAAGGGGAAGAAAATTAAAGTTAACTAAGTAAAGGATACCAACATTAAAGGGATCCGAATTGCATTAAATATAAATCTGGTATAATTAAATAATAGAGGAGTAAGGGGATACTAAACTAAAAACATAAATATAACATAAGTAGATGGGACAGCTAAGACTCATTGCCTGAAATTCCTGTGCCATGTGGGAACTTCAGGATGCTTCATGTGTAACCACGTGTGCAGGAAGTGCCTCCAGTTGCTTGAACTGGAGCTCAGGGTTTCTGAGCTTGAGGAGCGGCTGGAGTCACTGCAGGGCATACGGGAGGCTGAAAATTTCCTGGAGCGCACGTTCCAAGAGGTGGTCAGCCCGCAGCTACAGAGAGTCCAGGAGGATAGTAAGTGGGTGGCCATCCAATAGGGTAGGACGAGGCAGGCAGTGCAGGAATCCTCCGGGAGTGTGGTACTCTCAAACCAGTTTTCAGTGCTGAATACCATTGAGAGTGACGACACATCCACGGCACTGTGCAGCAAATGACAGCATGGGGAGCACAGCAAAGTGTAGAAATGCAGTGGTCATAGGGGATTGAATAGTCAGGGGGATTGACAGGCATTTCTGCAACCACCACGTGAGTCCCGCATGGTGTGTTGCCTACCTGGTGCTAGAGTAAAGGATATCACTGAACAGACGCAGAACATTTTGCGGGGGGAAGGGGAACAGCCAGAAGTTGTG
This sequence comes from Squalus acanthias, assembly GCA_030390025.1. Classification (NCBI taxonomy): domain Eukaryota; kingdom Metazoa; phylum Chordata; class Chondrichthyes; order Squaliformes; family Squalidae; genus Squalus; species Squalus acanthias. The sequence goes on along the minus strand of CM059425.1, from coordinate 141,792,704 downwards.
GTCCATGTGGGAACCAATGACGTAGGTAGGAAAAGGGTTGAGGCCCTACAGACAGAGTTTCAGGAACTAAGGAGGAAGTTAAAGAGCAGGAGCTAAAGGGTAATAATCCCTGGATTACTCCCAGTGCCATAAACTAGTGAGTATAGCAGCAGTAAGATAAAACAGGTTAACGGGTGGCTGGAGAAATGGTGTAGGAGGGAGGGCTTCAGATCCCTGGGGCAGGAGGGACATCAACAAGGCTGGGACCAATGTCCTTGTAGGGAGGTTAACTATTGCTGTGAGGGAGGGTTTAAACTAATTTGGCATGGGGAGGGGCACCAGGATGAAGCATTAGAGAGGAGGAACAAGGTGCACAGAGGACTGTGAGAGACAAACAGCATTAGAATAAATAGTTCAGAAATAGGAGGGATCAGGCAGGAGGAAAGTACGAGGCTGACTAAGATGGGTTTAGAGTGCATGTGCGTAAATGGATGGAGCGTGGTAAATAAGGTTGGTGAGCCGCAGGCACAAATTATCACATGGGACTATGATACTGTGGCAATAACGAAGACCTGATCAAACAAAGGGAGGATTGGGAACTTCATATTCCTGGCTACAATGTATTCAGGAAAGATAGGGAAGCAAAAAAGGAAGGGCATGGCAGTATTGATCAAAGATACTGTTACAACACTAGAAAGTGATGATGTACTTGAGAGTTCAAAGACAGAGTCTATTTGTTTAGAAGTAAGGAACAATAGAGGAGCTATTATGCTGCTGGGTGTTACTATAGGCCACCAAATAGTGGGAAGGAGATAGAGGAGCAAATTTGCAGGAAAATTGCAGAAAGATGCATGAGCTTTAGAGTAGTGATAATGAGGATTTCAATTACCCTAATATAGACTGGGAAAATAACAGTATTAAGGGCAAAGGGAGAAATTCCTGAAATATGTACAAGAGAACTTTCTTGATCTATATGTTTCCAGCCCAACGAGGAAGGAAGCAGTGCTGGATCTAGTTCTGGGGAATGAAGTGGGGCAAGTGGAGCATGTTTCAGTGGGAGAGTATTTGGGAAGCAGTAATCACAATATCATTAGGTGTAGAGTAGTTATGGAAAAAGACAAGGAAAAATCACATGTTACATTATTCAACTGGAGGAACACTCATTTCAGTGAGTTGCAAAGGGATCTGGCCAGGTAGATTGGAATCAAAGATTTGCAGGTAAAACAGTAAATGAGCAACGGGAGGCTTTCAAAGAGGAGATAGCTTGAGTACAGACTAGACACAATCCACGAGGGGAAAGGAAGCGCATCCAAAGCTAGAGCTCCCTGGATTACTAAAGATCAAGGGGTAGAAATTCAACTCAGACAGCAGTGCAAAACGGGTGGTATCGGATTGGCCGCCCATTAAATGTAGCATTTGATATTTAATTCTATTGACGGCAATGGAGCTGAATATCAGGTGCTGCGTATAATGGGCAGCTGGCCCGATACCACCCACTTTGTGCCACTGCCTGAGATGAATTTCTACCCCATAGAGATTAAAATGTAACTGAAAAAGTAAGCTTATGATAAATGTTTGGATCTCTACTGAATTATGAACCTAACTGAATATAAAAAGTACAGGGGAGAACTGAAAAAGGAAATAAGAAGGGCGAAGAGAGTATATGAAAATAGATTAGCCGGTAACATAAAAGAGAACCCAAAAGTCTTTTCTAAACATATAAATAATAAAAAGGTGGAGCTGATAGGACTTTAAATTAATAAGACTAGGGAGGGATCTGGTGAAAATAATGCAAGTCCGAAGGCAAAAGAAACTGGAGGCAATAATCCTCAGTGAGGAACCAGATATAGTAGGAATAACTAAAACATGGCTTCATAAAGAACAGGACTGGCAACTAAATATTGCAAGTTACAACACAATCAGAAAGGTTAGGCAAGGAAGAAGGCAGGGGTGGGTCGTGGGGTAGCTGTACTAATTAGTGATATAATAGCAGTAGAAAAAAGGGACATCATTAACAGAAGGTTAGAAACAGAATCCATATGGATTGAAATAAAAGATAAGAAGGGATCGATCACGCTAATAGGGGTATACGACTGACCACCTAATAGTGGAAGGGAGGTGAAGGAAGCAATACGTAAGCAAATATGTGAAATGAGTAAAGGAAATAGAAAAATAATCATGGGAGATTTTAACTGCCTCCAAATAAACTGGCAAGAAGAGGTCGTGAAAGTGGTACAGGGAATGGAGTTTTCACAATGTGTGCAGGACTCCTTTCTTACCCAGTATGTAAAAAGCCCAACAAGAGAGGGAGCACTGCTATATCTAGCAATGGGAAATGAACCAGAACAGATAAGAGAAGTAAGGATAAGGGAACATCTAGGCAACAGAGACCACAACATAAGGTTTAAGATAAAGATTGAGACGGAGATAAATAAGACAGACCAAATTAATACATTGGAAAATAGCTGTTTTTAAGGGGATGAGAATGGAACTAGGGAAAATAAAGTGGAAAAAATTTACTGACAAACAAAGAAATAGAACTGCAGTGGGAAACATTTACAATGGTGATCAATAGAGTCTCGGAGAAATATATCCCACTAAAAAGCAAGAACAAACTAGACAGAAATGACACAACTTGGATGAATAAAGAAATAAGGGCAAAATTGAAACCAAAGAAAAGGCAGACACCAAGTACACAGACAACAAAGGAGATGATGACAAAAGGGAATACGAAAAGGTTAGGAAAGAAGTAAAAATAAATTAGGAAGGCAAAGTGAAACTACAAAATTAAATTATCAAGGAATATAAAAAGAAATAGTAAAGTATTCGACAGACACATAAATAACAAAAGAAATATCAGGATAGGGATTGGCCCACTAAAGGATACACGCGATAAACTCACAGGAAATGACTGCGAAATGGTAGAAATAGTAAATAATTACTTTGCCTTGGTATTTACCAGGGAGACTAACATGGTGAACATAACATGAGAAGAAGAGATCATAAAAGATATAAAAACATTTAAGATAGAAAGGGGGAGATAATTGATAAACTAATCAAACTTAGAGACAATAAAACCCCTGGTCTGTTGGATTGCATCCGTGCATATTAAAAGAAGTTAGGGAGATATAGTAGAGGCACTATTATATATATATATATAAATTTATTAGAATAGGGAATAATGCCAGAATCCTGGCAGACAGCTAATGTGATTCCTATATTTAAAAAGGGAGATAGAACAAGTCCAGGGAACTGTAGATCAATTAGTTTAATGTCAGTGGTAGGAAAGATAATAGAATCTTTACTCAGAGATGTAATAGAAAAACATCTAGATACTGAATATATAATAAAGAGTAGTCAGCATGGATTCCAAAAAGGAAGGTCATGCTTGACTAACCTTACTGAATTCTTTGAAGAAGTAACAGAAAGGGTAAATCATAGAATCATAGAATAGTACAGCACAGAAGGAGGCCATTCAGCCTATCAAGTCTGTGTCGGTTCTTTCGAAGAGCAATCCAGTTAATTCCACTCCCCCCGCTCTTTCCCCATATCTCTGCAATTTTTTCTCCTTCACGTATTTATCTAAATCCCTTTTGAAGGCTACTATTGAATCTGTATCCATCACCCTATCAGACAGCGCATTGCAAATCCTAACCACTTGTTGTGGAAAAATGTTTTTCCTCATGTCATCTCTGGTTCTTTTGTCAATCACCTTAAATCTATGCCCTCTGATTATCGACCCAAAAGGCCTTTGATAAGGTACCACATAGTAGACGCATGACTAAGGTCAGAACATGCTGAGTTAGGGGACAAGTAGCAGAATAGATAGCAACCTGACTTCAAAACAGAAAACAGAGTGTAGTGGTTAAAGGCAGTTACTCAGACTGGAAAAAGGTGGGAAGTGTTGTTCCACTAGGATCGGTGCTGGGACCACTGTTGTTCACCATAAACGATTTGGACTCGGGAATTGGAAGTACAATTTCAAAATTTGCAGATGACATCAAATTGGGGTGTGTAGTTAATACAGAGGAAGACTGTGACAAAATACAGGAGAGCATTAATAAGCTTGCAGAATGGGCATGTAATTGGCAAATTAACTTCAATATAGATAAGTGAGATATGGTACATTTTGGTAGGAAGAATAAGGAGGCCACATACTCTTTGGAAAAAAAAGTGTCTAAATGGGGCACCGGAACACAGGGATGTGGGGGTACAGATACACAAATCACTAAAAGTAGTGATACAGGTTAATAAGGCCATAAAAAAAGCACTGGGTTCATTTCTAGAGGGGTAAAATTGAAAAGCAGAGAAGTTATGTTAAACTTGTATAGAACCTTTGTTAGACCAAACCTGGAGTACTGTGAACAGTTCTCGTCTCCATATTATAAAATGGTTATAGAGGCACTGGACAAGGTGCAAAAAAGATTTACTAGAATGATACCAGAACTGAGAGGTTATACCTATCAGGAAAGATGAGACTCTTTTCTCTAGGTAAGGGAAGACTGAGGGCTGACCTGATAGAGGTCTTTAAGATTATGAAAGTGTTTGATAGGATAGACGTAGAGAAGATGGGCGCGATCTTGCCAGCCCAGGGGAGGTGGGTTTGGAGGCGGGACTGCCGGGAAAATGGCAGAATCTGGGGGCAGGGTGTCCATCCCGCCCCCAACCCGCCCCCGTGCCATCTTCCCGGGAGACGGGTAGCCGACCCGCGTCAGGGTCCCGTCTCCTGGAGGCGGGAAGGGGATTACAGCCACTTAACTGCCTGTTAACAGGTAGTTAGCAGGCAGATAAGAGGATTATCCCCATTTTACCCACACAAGTGCGGGCTCGCCGAAGGCAGCGAACCCCGCCAGGGTCACCGAGGCAAGCAATGGGTCTGCGGGGGTCGGAGGGGTGCAAAAGTGCGCTGTGAAGATAAGTGATGGGTGCAAGTGTGGAGAGGTGAGTATGTGAGGTAAGTGGAAAGTGTTATAAAATGTTTACTTACCTTTGTTTCTTCCTGCAGGCTTCAATCGTTGGGGACGCGGAGAGTCTCGCATCTCCGCAGCAGAGATGACAGATGGCTGCTGCATTCTCCAATGCAACAACCATCTAATTTCTGCTAAAGAAAGAGGTTTGATGAGTCTTGAATACAAGAACTCATCAAACTATACAGAATGTCAGTGTTTGACAGCTTCACAGAGCTGTCAAACGATGACAATTCATCTTAAAAAAATGTTTGACAGATGAAATGTCATATGCTGATGTTCTCTGTAACCGGCTTCCCCTTAATTGACCTGCTAAGCCCGCTGGGCGGGCTTAACGAGGTCAATCAAGGGAAAATAGCATGGGTTGGCCAGAAGTCGATGGAGGCGGGACTAAAACCCGACTAGTGGAAGTCCCGCCTCGAAAAGCTCCCCATTGGCAAAATCCAGCCTGATGTTTCCACTTGCAGATGAAACCAGAACTAGGGGCCATAAATATAAGATAGTCATTATTAAATCCAATATGGAAATCAGGAGAAACTTCTTTACCGAGAGAGTGATTAGAATGTGGAACTCGCTGCCACAAGGAATAGTTGAGGCGACTAGCAGAGATGCATTTAAGGGGAAGCTAGATAAACACACAAGGGAGAAAGGAATAGAAGGATATGTTGATGGGGTTCGATGAAGAAGGGTGGGAGAAGGCTCATGTGGAGTATAAACACTGGCATGGGCCGAACGGCCTGTTTCTGTGCTGTAAATACTATGTAATACTATGTAATAACATGTGATTAGGGACCAAAAAGGAGATCTTCTTACGGAGGCAGAGGACGTGGCTGAGATACTAAATGTGTACTTTGCATCTGTCTTTACCAAAGAAGAGGATGCTGCCAGTGTCACAGTAAAGGAGGAGGTGGTAGAGAAATTGGATAGGATAAAAATAGATAAAGAGGTTGGCAATGCTCAAAGTAGTAAGGTCACCCGGTCCGGATGGGATGCATCCGAGGTTGCTGAGATAAATAAGGGTGGAAATTATGGAGGCTCTGGCAGGAATCTTCCAATCCTCCTTAGATATGGGAGTGGTGCCAGAGGACTGGAGGATTGCAAATGTTACACCCTTGTTCAAAAAAGTTGGAGAGGGATAAACCCGCCAATTAACTGGCCAGTCGGTGGTGTGGAAATTTGTAGAGACATTTATCCGGGACAAAATTAATTGGCTCTTGGAAAAATATCTGTTAATCAATGAAAGCCAGCATGGATTTGTTAAAGGCAAATTATGTTTGACTAACAGAAAGGGTTGATGAGGGTAATGCAGTTGATGTTATGTATATGAGTTTTCAAAAGGCGATCGATAAAATATGGTGGAGGCTGAAATCGGGGCTGGGGGAGGCTGAAGGCTTCCTTGTGGGACCTGGGGGGAGCATTCCTGCTCCTCCTGTCCCACAAGGAGTGTTAAAAGAGCTGCTGGCTCCCCACTTACCTTGGGGAGCCGGCAGCTCCTGCCTCAGATCAACTGCCGGGAATCCCACAGGTCGGGCCTCCCCCTCACGTACTATTAAATTTAAGTTGCAGTGCCAATTATGTCATCAGGCCTCAACTTTGGTTTGTAAATTAGGTCCTCGCCTGCCTTTTGCGGGAGTCTCGTCCATCGCCTGATTTCTGCACTTTAAAATTTAAAGGGGTGAGACTGGGGTCTCGTTGCCTGGTCCTGATATTTTAACCACCCACCCGCCCCCTCGACCCTCTGCCGCCTGTCGGGGGGGGGGGGGGGGTGGTGGGGTGCGTGGGGGGGGTTAAAATCGAGACTGTTAACTCATTGGTCCTCTGCACAGATGCTGGCTGACCTGCTGAGTGTTTCCAGAATGTTCTGCTTTTGATGCACCATATCCTATACAGGGTGGAGCGTTGGGTTTAGAGTCAGTGTTAATGGAATTTTTATGACATCCTTTCAGCAAAAATATCACTTTACATTTCCTCGACATGATGTCATGGTTGGTCTAAATAAATATCTTCTCTTCACCATATGGAGCAGCTAAATGCCAACTAAAGAGAGAGTTGCAGGAGGATATTTATTTTCTGTGGTGATTGTTTTGACAACTGGGTAGAATCTGTATATTTTCAATTACTGTAAAATCCAATTTGCAGGTACAAACCTATTTTAAGAACACCATTTTCTAACTGGAAAGACATTCAAATTAACAGAAGACACACCAGAATCATAGACCCCGACATTTGCTGGGGTGGGATTTCCAATTCGGTCGAGGCGGGGGGAGGGGGTGGGCGGGGGGAGTTCTGGTTGCCCCGAACGCTGTGGAGTTTTAACTCAGAAGAGGGTGCAGCCCAGGAGCAGGTAGGTTTCCTGCTCCTCAGGGTAGAGATGGCAAGGGGTGGGGGTGGGGGGGAGGGTGTGTGGGTGGGGTGGGTACAGCGTGGTTTGGAGGGTCGGGGGGTGATTGTGGGGAGTCGGAGAGAGATCGGAAGCAGAGATGGGACGCCGGGATGGTTAATGATCATGGGGGGTGGGTCCGATCAAGGGGTCGGGGGGGGAGGTGTTCCGATCGTGGGGGACCAATCGCAGTGGGCTGTCCGATCAAGGGGGTAAGGTCCGATCGCGGGGGCTCCAATCACGGGGGGGGGGGGGGGATGGCGATTGCGGGGCGGGGTCTGATCGTGGTGGGGGAAGCAGATTTGCTTGTTGGGCCAGGGGGAAGCACTCCTGCTCCTCTCGGCCCACAAGCAGTGCTGGAAAGGCACTTACCTCTTCCACGCAGCAGTCCTCACCTCCCTTTAGCTGCCGGGTTTCCCGAAGCCCGGGAAACCCGGCCGGCTGGGGTTAAAGCGGGAAGAGAGATAAAATCTAGGGCACGCAGCGTCATTAAAATATTTAAATGTGCCACCGTCCTCCTGGGAGTGGGTTGGTCATCCATCCCGTTCCACCTCCGTCAAAAACGGAAGTGGGAAGAATTGAGGCGGGTTGGGTTGGGTTTTGAAGTTTTTAAAATTTTAACATCCTAACCTACCCAAACCCACCCGTTTTTGAGGGTTAAATTTACCCCAATGTTCCGACAAATAAGACCATCCGCATCTGCACAGTTTGGAAGGATTGTGTTCTGTTCAGGGCTCTGGGCTGCAAGTCATCGAACAGAACCCACTAGTATAAGCCAGATATGTGTCATATAACATGTACAAATAAATATAAATATCATTCCATTTCCTTCACATCAAAATCCAACCAGAAAAAAAAGGGGATTGGCTTAGATCCAGATACAATTTTAAATTTAAATTTTATGGTAATTAAAGTATTAATTTTTTAGAATTCTCACCCATTTTCTCACTAAATTAACAGAAAAAAGATCCCTTTTTGACCCTTCATTAAAATTCATTCCCTATAATTTCTTTTATGTGATCTCCCATCAGATTAAAACGGTTTTGATATCCTCACTGCCTGAGTTTGAGTGAGCTGACAGGGATGGTTATTGTTTCACTCAGTTTCTCTTCTGCTAAGGCCTTTAATTAATTCTGTGGGGAGGCGGGTTCAGGACAGTCTAATCCTAATTGCAGCATAAAGTAATTTAAAGGAGACTGTTCGACTGCGACTTAAGAGCAGTGCTTTTGGTGCAAAGCACTCCCAGCCCTCCCCCGGCAATGTCTGCCCGAGACTTTAGACTACGCGCACTAATGTTGACATCACTGGTTGGTATGGCCAGTCCGCTTGCCTTGAGGAACAATGGAGTTCAGCGCCTTCTTTGGTAAAATTTCATCTCCGTGCTCTGTCATGGCACCATGTTTAAACCCACTAAACAAGCTCTCTCATTTTTTCTGCTGGTATCAGTTTTACCAAATGAATTCTGTTACCCAAAACAGTAAATAACTGAAAATGATGCCAAACTCTATTGCTTCCCCCACTAACGTGCTCCCTGATGACAGTGACATCTGCAGAGCAAGTCCACTTCTTTTGATTCATTCTCAGGATGTGGGCGTCGCTGGCAAGGCCATCATTTATTGCCCATCCCTAGTTGCCCTTGAGAAGGTGGTGGTGAGTCGCCTTCTTGAACTGCTGCAGTCCATGTGGTGAAGGTACTTCCACAGTGCTGTAAGGCAGGGAGTTCCAGGATTTTGACACAGCAACGATAAAGGAATGCCAATATATGTCCAAGTCAGGATGATGTGTAAATTGGAGGGGAGGTGGTAGTCTTCCCATGTGCCTGTTGCCCTTGTACTAGGTAGTAGAGGTTGTGGGTTTGGGAGGTGCTGTTGAAGAAGCCTTGACGAGTTGCTGCAGTGCATTCTGTAGATGGTACACACTGCAGCCATGGTGCACTGGTCACGGAGGGAGTGAATCTTTAAGGTGGTGGATCGGCTGCTGATTAAGCGGACCATTTTGTCCTGGATGGCATCAAGCCTCTGGAGCGTTGTTGGAGCTGCATTCATCCAGGCAAGTGGAGAGTATTCCATCACACTCCTGACTTTTGCCTTGTAAGTGGTGAAGAGGCTTTGTGGCATCAGGAGGTGAGCTACTCATCGCAGAATACCAAGCCTCTAACATGCCCTCGTAGCCACGGCATTTGTGTGGCTGGTTCAGTTGAGTTTCTGGTCAATAGTGCCCCGCAGGATGTTGATGGTGGGTGATTCGGCAATGGTAATGCCATTGAATGTCAAGGGGAGGTGGTTAGACTCTTTCTTGTTGGAGATGGCCACTGCCTGGCAATTGGTGTAGCATGACTATTACTTGCCAGTTATCAGCCCAAGCCTGGATCTTGTCAAGGATTTGCTGCATGCGGGCATGGACTGCTTCATTATCTGAGGAATTGTGAATGGAACTGAGCATTGTGCTATCATCAATGAACAGCCCCACCTCTGACCTTATAATGGAGGGAAGATCATTGATGAAGCTGCTGAAGATGGTTGGGCCTAGGATGCTACCACGAGGAACTCCTGCAGCGATGTCCAGGAGCTGAGATGATTGGCCTCCAACAACCACAACCATCTTCCTTGTGCTAGGTATGACTCCAGCCACTGGAGAGTTTTCCTTCTGATCCCCTTTGGCTTAAGTTTTGCTAGGGCTCCTTGGAGCTACACTCGGTTGAATACTGCCTAGTTATTAAGGGCAGTCACTCACACCTCACTTCTGGAATTCAGCTCTTTTGTCCATGTTTGGATCAAGGCTGAAATGAGTTGTGGAGCCGAGTGGTCTTGGAAGAACCCAAACTGTGCATCGGTGGGAAGGTTATTGGTGAGTAAATGCCACTTGATAAGCATTCTCGATGACTCATTCCATCATTTTGCTGATGATTGAGAGTAGGCTGGATTGGATTTGTCCTGCTTTTTGTGGACAGGGCATATCTGGACAATTTTCCACTTTGTCAGGTAGACCCCAGTGTTGTAGCTGTACTGGAACAGCTTGGTTAGAGGCGCGGCTAGTTCTGGAGCACAGGTCTTCAGAACTACAGCCGGGATGTTGTCGGGGCCTGGAGTCTTTGCTGTGTCCAGTGCACTCAGCCATTTTTTGATATTACATGGAGTGAATCAAATTGGCTGAAGACTGGCATCTGTGATGATGGGGACCTTAGGAGGAGGCCGAGAAGGATCATCCACTCGACACTTCTGTCTGAAAATGGTTGCGAACGCTTCAGCCTTGTCTTTTGTACTCACGTGCTGGATTCTGCCAACATTGAAGATACGGATGCTCATGGAGCCTCCTCCTCCTATTAGTTGCTGAATTGTGCACCACCAGTCACAACTGGATGTGGCAGGACTGCAGAGCTGTGATCTGATCTGTTGCTTATGGGATCGCTTAGATTTGTCTAGAGCATGCTGCTTCCATTGTTTAGCATGCATGTAGTCTTGTGTTGTAGCTTTCCCAGGTTGGTACCTCATTCTCAAGTACGCCTGGTGCTGCTCCTAGCATGCTCTTCTACATTCCTCATTGAACCAGGTTTGGTCCCCTGGCTTGATGGTAATGGTAAAATGAGGGATCTGCGAGGCCATGAGATTACAGATTGTGGCAGAATACAATTCTACTGCTGTTGATGGCCAAGAGTGCCTAATGGATACCAAGTTTTGAGCTGCTAGATTGGTTCTTTATCTATCCCATTTAGCACAATGGTAGTGCCACACAACACGATGGAGGGTGCCCTCAGTGTGAAGATGTGACTTTGTCTCCACAAGGACTGTGTGGTGGTCAATCCTTCCAATACTGCCATGGACAGATGCACGTGCGACAGATAGAGTGGTGAGGACGAGTTCCAATAGGTTTTTCTCTCATGTTAGTTCTCTCACCATCTGCCACAAGCCCAGTCTGGCAGTTATATCCTTCAGGACACGGCCAGCTCGGTAAGTGATGGTACTACTGAGGCACTCTTGGTGATGGATATTGCGTTCCCCCACCCAGAGTACGTTCTGGTCCCTTGCTTCCTCCAGGTGGTATTCAACATGGAGGAGTACTGATTCATCAGCTGAGGGAAGTCTGTAGATGGTAATCAGACTTCATGGTCCTGGTCCTGGGAGTCAATGTTGAGGACTCCCAGGACCATTCCCCTGACTGTAAAGCACTGTGCCCTCACCTCTGGCAGGTCTGTTCTGCGACAAGACATACCCTGGGGATGGGGATGTAGGTGTCTGGGCACTGGCTGACAGTTATGATTCTGTGAGTATGTCAGGCTTTTGCTTGACTAGTCTGTGGGATAGCTCTCCAAACTTTGGCATCAGTCCCCAGATGTTAGTGAGGAGGACACTGCAGGACGACTGGGCTTGGTGTGTCTTCATCATGTCTGAATCTAATGCCTAGGTCGAAGGCAAGTGGTCCATCTAGTTTTATTCTTCTCATCCTTTTTTGTAGTGGTTTGATACAACTGAGTGACTTGCTAGCCCATTCAGAGGGCAGTTATGAGGCAACCACATTGGTGTTGGACTGGAGTCACATAAAGGCTATACCGCGTAAGGACAGCAGGTTTCCTTTCCTAAAGGACATTTTTACAACAATCTGACAATGACCCGGTCACTGATACCAGCTTTTTATTCCAGATTTATTTTGTTTTCTTTTTTAAAAAAAGCATTCAAATTCACAAATGACCTTGGTGGGATTATGAACTCACACCTCTGGATTACTAATCCAGCAACATAACCACTACACTGCCGTAATGTTAAAAGCATCCCAGTAAAGAAAGAATTTGCATTTAGAATCATAGAATCTTAGAATGGTTACAGCACAGCAGGAAGCCATTTGGCCCATCAAGCCTGTGCAGACTCTCTGCAAGAGCACTTCAGCTAGTTCCACTCCCCCGCCACGATTGAATCTGCCCCACCACCCTTTCAGGCAGTGCATCCCAGATCCTAACCACTCGCTGCGTAAAAAAGTTTTTCCTCATGTCGTCTTTGGTTCTCTTGCCAATCACCTTAAATCTGTGTCCTCTGGTTCTCGACCCATCCTCCAATGGCAACAGTTTCTCTCTATCTACTCTGTCTAGACCCCTCATGATTTTGAACACCTCTATCAAATCTCCTCTCAACCTTCTCTGCTCTAAGGAGAACAACCCAGCTTCTCCAGTCTATCCACGTGACTGAAGTCCCTCATCCTGGAACCATTCTTGTAAATTTCTATGGCACCTTTCACATCCTTGGGATGTCGCAATATGCTTTCCAGCCAATTAGCTGCTTTTGAAATGTAGTCACTTTTATAATGTAAAGAAACACGCCAGCCAACGTCCCCTCTAAGCTGCGCCGCCCAGGACCGCCTTTTCAAATGTGATATTTTGCGCTTGCCTGAAACTGTGAATGAGCCGTGCAGCCTGCTAAAGGGACTGCGCACCCGAAAAAAAATTAGGGGGAGCATTGACACCTGGCAATTTGCGCACAGCAAGGTTGCACAAACAGCAATGAGATAAACGACCAGGTAATCTGTTTTAGTGATGTTGGTTGACAGATAAATATTGGTTGAAACACCGGGGAGAACTCGCTGCTCTTATTCAAATAGTGTTATGGGATCTTTCACATTCACTAAAGAGGACAACAGGGTCTCAATTTAATACCTCACCCGAAAGACAGCACCTCCGACGATGCAGCACTCCCTCAGTACTGCACTGAAGTATCAGTTTAAATTATGTAATTAAGTCTTTGAAGCTGCAACCTTCAGACTTATAGGCAAGAGTACTACCTCTGAGCCAAGGATTATTCTTCACAGCCCAGATTGGAATGGAAAAACAGAAATGATGGAAGACTTAAGTGAGTTCTTCTTTAGCTGATTAAATCAGGTGCTGGGGAACAAAATTTCTGCTGCAAACTGGGTCATATTTAATTTGTCCCCTGTGTTAGCAGCTAAGTGACTCCCGAGTGCTTCACTAGTAAGTCAGCATTAGCACTTTAGCCAACAAAAGACCAGTTAATAAACGCCCCTTTTGTATCAAAGGTCGACTAAGTGACAGAGGCATCGTCCAATAATCAAGCTGTGACTTGCAATCACAACATCTTTAAAGGAAGCTTAAATCCTGCTGCTAATGTGAGTTGTCACCTGGGACTGCAGTTATCATACGTGCACTATATTAGCAGCTAACAATACTGCAATGCTATTCTGGCATAAGTGATCAGAAAGGAAAGTAATGGAAACACAGGTGAGATAAAAGCTTTTTTAATTATACAATCGGTAATTGATTATTCAGTAGGCTATTTCCTTAAAACTGCGATAACTGGTCAAAGATTCAGCATAATTATGCAGGCTAAATTCTCACCTCTGTAAGCAACTGGAGGAGATGACAGCTCCATTCACCGCCTATTTGACCAGGGCTTCCCTGAGCTTTAATTGCCAAGTTAGAGCCAGTTTTAGTGCCATGAACTTGGATCCACTAGGGACAAGACTGAGACTGTCAGGGTACATTTGACTTTTGACCCTGAACAGCCAATGATGAGAGCTGTACTTCCCATTCCTCGGTTTTGTTCTGGCTCAAGTTCCCTACTGTGATATGGAGATTTACCAGAGGAAGGGACTGCTGTGTTTTACCAGACATGCCAACTCTACCACATCCAGCATGTGTTGCACCCTTTCTTATATTTACAGATGAATGGGGAAGGGAGGTCCAATATTATGCTTAAATGCTAAATATTGTTACCCATGTTGCTAAGCTAGGTGAAACTGCTGTAGAACACTGATGAAGTAGTTTTGTTTTGTTTAGCCTTGTGGCAGTATTTATCCTTAGTTGCTTTGATGGCTTTAAGAGAAAGAAAGAAAGAACTTGCATTTATATAGTGGCTTTTACGTCCTCAGGATGTCCCAAAGCGTTTGCAGCCAATTAAGTACTTTCGAAGTGTAGTCACTGTTGCAATGTAGGAAACGCAGCAGCCAATATTCATGCACAGCAAGGTCCCACAAACATTATTGAGATAATGACCAGATAATCTGTTTTAGTGATGTTGGTTGAAGGATAAATATTGCCCAGGAAACCAGGGAGTTCTCCCATGCTTTTCTTCAAATAGTACCATGGAATCTTTTACATTATGGGTACGGTAGCATAGTGGTTATGTTATTGGACTAGTAATCCAGAGGCCTGGACTAATCTTTTAGCAGTTTGGTACAACTAAGTGACTTGCTAGGCCATTTTAGAGGACAGTTCAGAGTCAACCACGTTGCTGTGTGTCTGGAGTCACATATGGGCCAGACCGGGTAAGGACGGAAGATATCCTTCTGGACATTAGTGAACCAGATTGCTTTTTATGACAATCTGGTAGATTCATGGTCACAATTACTGATACTAGCTTTTTATTCCAGATTTATTTAATTAACTGAATTGAAATTCCCAGCTGTCGTTTGTGGGATTTGAACTCATGTCTCAACATCATTAATCCAGGTCGCTGGATTACTAGTCCACTAACATAACCACATTGCTACCGTACCCATAATGGCAATCATACCTTTCAGTCAATGTCCCAGACTCTCCATCACCATCTCTGGGTACGTCCTGTCCCACTGGCAGGACAGACCCATCAGAGGTAGTGGCACAGTGGCATACAGTCAGGAGGGAGTGGCCCTGGGAGTCTCAACATTGAAGTCTCATGGCATCAGGTCATGGACAAGGAAACCTCCTGCTGATTACCACCTACTGCCCTCCTTCAGCTGATGAATCAGTACTTCTCCATATTGAACACCACTTGGAAGAAGCACTGAGGGCAGCAAGGGCACAGAATGTACTCTGGGTGGGGGGCTTCAATCTCCATCACCAAGAGTGCCTCAGTAGCACCCCTACTGACTAAGCTGGCCGCGTCCTGAAGGATATAGCTGCCAGACTGGGCCAGCAGCAGGTGGTGAGAGAACCAGCATGAGGAAAAAACTGACTTGAACTCGTCCTCACCAATCTACCCGTCTATGACAGTACTGGTAGGAGTGACTAGCGCACAGTCCTTGCGGAGATGAAGTCCCGTCTTCACACTGAGGACACCCTCCATCTTGTTGTGTGGCACTACCACCGTGCTAAATGGGATACATTCAGAACGGATCTAGCAGCTCAAAACTGGGCATCCATGAGGTGCTGTGGGCCATCAGCAGCAGCAGAATTGTATTCCACCACAATCTGTAACATCATGGCCTAGCACTCTACCCATCAAGCCAAGGGACCAACCCTGGTTCAATGAGGAGTGTAGAAGAGCATACCAGGAGCAGCATCAGGTGTCCCTAAAAATGAGGTGCCAACCTGGGGAAGCTGCAACACAGGACTACATGCATGCTAAGCAGCAGAAGCAGTATGCTATAGACAGAACTAAGTGATCCCAAAACCAATGGCTCAGATCAAGCTCTGCAGTCCTGCCAAATTCAGTCGTAAATGGTAGTCGACAATTAAGCAACTAATGAGAGGAGGAGGCTCCATGAACAGCCCCATCCTGAATGATGGCAGAGCCCAGCACGTGAGTTCAAAAGACAAGGCTGAAGCATTTGCAACTATCTTCATCCGGAAATGCTGAGTGGATGATCCATCGATGCAGGAGTTCCTCAGGGCAGTGTCCTAGGCCCAACCATCTTCAGCTGCTTCATCAATGACCTTCCTTCCATCATAAGGTCAGAAGTGGGGATGTTCGCTGATGATTGCACAATGTTCAGTTCCATTCGCAATTCCTCAGATAATGAAGCAGTCTATGCCCGCATGCAGCAAGACCTGGACAACATTCAGGCTTGGGCTGATAAGTGACAAGTAACATTTGCGCCACATAAGTGCCAGACAATGGCCATCTCTAACAAGAGAGAGTCTAACCACCTCC
This sequence comes from Squalus acanthias, assembly GCA_030390025.1. Lineage (NCBI taxonomy): Eukaryota > Metazoa > Chordata > Chondrichthyes > Squaliformes > Squalidae > Squalus > Squalus acanthias. Next base: position 141,776,526 of record CM059425.1, on the reverse strand, counting down.
CCTTGACATCATCCAGGACAAAGCAGCCTGCTTGATTGGCACCCCATCTACCACCTTAAACATTCACTCCCTCCACCACCGGCGTACCGTGGCTACAGTGTGTACCATCTACAAGAGGCACTGCAGCAACTCGCCAAGGCTCTTCGGTAGATCCTCCCAAACCCGCAACCTGTATCACCTAGAAGGACAAGAGCAGCAGGCGCATGGGAACACCATCGCCTCCAAGTTCTCCTCCAAGTCACACACCAGCCTGACTTGGAAATGTATTGCTGTTCCATCATTGTCACTGGGTCAAAATCCTGGAACTCCCTCCCTAACAGCACTGTGGGAGCACCTTCACCACATGGACTGCAGAGGTTCAAGAAGGCGGCTCACCACTACCTTCTTGAGGCCAATTAGGGATGAGCAATAAGTGACACCCACATTCCATGAATGAATGAAAAAAAAATGCACCTGAGAGGGCTGACAGTTTACCATCTCATCTGAAAGACGGCACCTCCGACAGTGCAGCACTCCCTCAGTACTGCATTGGATTGTCAGCTTGGAATACGTGCTCAAATCTCTGGAGCGGGACTTGAACCCTCAACCTACTGGCTCAGAGGCGCGAATGCTACCATGTCATGGCTAATACAGCAAGAGTCTAATTGGGACTGGAGTTAGATATAGGTCGGACCAGGTTAGGGTGGCAGGTTCCCTTCCCTGAAGGACATTATTAGATTTTAATAACAAACTTTCATGCATCAGCACACCAATTACTAGATTTATTGAATATAATTTGAGCACTTGCTATGGTGGAGTTTGAACTCACAACCTGTGGGTCACCAGTCCACTAGCATAGCTACTGGGCTACTGTATCCATCACATTGGCTTTGTACATCTACAAAATGTTGATATCTATGCATTATAACAGCATATTTCCTACATTACAACAGTGACTACACTTCAACTTCATTGGCTATAAAGCACTTTGGGACATCCGGTGGTCATGAAAGGCACGATAGAAATGCAAATTTGGTATCGCCTCGTTTGGGGCGCTAACTTTTGAGAAGTTGGAAGTTTAGCGCTAGGCGCTAATCAATCTCACTGCCTGCTAAATTCAGTCTTAGCGCGCAAAGAATGCAGGGGAGCGCTAAATCGGGGGCTAATGGTGTAGGTGAGTGGCGTTATGCTCGAAGCAATAACGAATATGAGGTGTGTAATCGAGAGTGAGCATTGGCGAAGGCGCTGTCCAGCCATTAAAGGAAGGGAACCTACCACCCTAACCTGGTCCGACCTACATCTAACTCCAGTCCCAATTTGTATTAGCCATTTCGCACACAAGCCCCCAATGATTCGGGGGGTGCAGAACGGCGATATGCTGTGAGATGAAATGCAAAGTGCTTTGACGGCCCGCAACACTCCGGGGACTAAGCAGCCTTTATTTGGCTGCAGATACATCCTGCGCTCTCGGCCACTCATAACTGACCTTTGGAATGGAAGTTCCTTGACAGCTGGGGCACGTCCCTTTAAGTAGCGCCCCGCCAGCCGCCAGCTGGCTGATTTACGCCTCGCTCCCTGGCGCTGTCGGCATGAGGTGGTAAGGCGGGGGGCGCTACTGATGTTTGCAGATCGGGCGCCCAGCGAGTGTTGCACGCTCACTGACGTCACGATCTGCATGGCGAAAGGTGCCGAGGCACTAACTATTATCGCCAGCGCTACGGGGCTGGCGAATTTGCCGTGCGGCGCTGGATTCCACCCGCCGCGGCGCTACTGCCTGAGCGCCCCATTAGCACCCCTGCCAGGCGCTAACTGGGGCTGCTAACATGCCAAATTTCTCCCCCTTTCTTTTTCTTTCTTTACTGTTCATAAACAATGGCCATTTTGGAGAAATGGCAGATGCTTTAGATATTGGACTTGTAACTCTGGGATAGAGGTTCATGTCTAGCACAGTTTGATGCCTTCTCTTTCTCTGATATCTGTAAGGGTCCTGTGTGGATTGCCTTTGGGCCTTGTCAGTCCAGTTTCCAGTTAGTGTGGGATGTACAGTTGTCACTTGTCCAATTTTGGATCCAAGAGGCAGGTTTTCCAGGAACTTGTAATCCAGAAGTTTCTAAATAAGAAGAGAAAGAAATAAGTTGCATTTATATAGTGCCTTTCATGACCTCACGACCTCAGGGTGTCCCAAAGCTTTTTGCAGCCAATGGAAAACTTTTGAAGTGTAATCACTCTTGCAATGTAGGGAAATGCAGCAGCCATTTTGTGCACAGCAAAGTCCCACAAACAGTAATCTATTTTAGTCATGTTGGTTGAGGGATAAATATTGGCCAGGATCCTGGGGAGAACTCTCCCGCTCTTCTTTGAAATAATGGCATTGGATCTCTTACGCCCACCTGAGAAGGCAACAGGGTCTCAATTTAACATCTCATCCGAAAGATGGCACCTCCAACAATGCAGCACTCCCTCAGTACTGTAATGGAGTGTCAGCCTAGATTTTGTGCTCAATTCTCTGGCGTGGGACTTTGAACTTGCAACCTTCTGACTCAGAGGTGAGACTGCTACCACTGAGCCATGGTTGACTCTGTAAATGCAACTGGGCACCAAGGGCCTAAAATTGCTGAGGCCAGGCAGGACGGAGCTGCAGTGCAGTGACAGCGAGATGGGGACGGAATTTGGGGTGGAGCTTAGATCCACTTTTTTTGGCCCCATTGGAAATCCCGGCACTTTTCAGGGTGGGCCCATAATATGCCTGCCCACAAATGGGTGGGTGGATTACAATCTTGATTTGTATGAAAGAAATATAAACTAATTGTGGAGCAAATGATCACATTGCCGAACCCAGCAGAAGACAGGATGTTACTGCTTGGGGCACTACTGGAGCCCCATAGTCCTACTAACTCTGCGGCAAAGTGTTGCTGTGAAATAACACTTGCAATCAGATGCCTGTGCCTCTCTGAGAAGCTAGAATCTTAAGTTCAGGGGAGTTCCTGGAGCCATCACTCCAGTTAAAGAGAATCAACAAGGTATATACCTGGAAAGGAAAATTTGCAGGGCTATGGGGAAAGGCTAGGGTAGTGGGACTAATTGGATAGCTCTTTCAAAGATCCGACACAGGCATGATGGACCGAATGGCCTCCTTTTGTGCTGTATGATTCTACGATTTTAGGTTGTAGCCCAAAGTTCCTTGCCTGTTTGTAATGCCATCCACTCCTCTGCTCCGGTGTATCAATGAAAAATTACTGCAAAGTGAATTTGTGGAAAAAGGAGCTCCTGGCAAAAGCAATGGATGACAAGTAAATCTGTTAAACGTATCTGGTTAAGATTGTGATTCAACATATAAGTTCTAAATATAAGAGTAATAACATTCTTCATGGAATACTACAGACTACGATTATGGCTACTTTGTTACCAGCATGTAGTAATGTCTTTTGTGAAATGCAACTGGCGTGGGTTAAATAATGTAAAACATATTGTATGTTTAGTACCCTGCAAATTTGCTACATTTGCAACATTAGGGTTTAGTAAAAAATCTGACAGAGGGCAATTTTGACTTTGGGTGGTAGTGTAAAATGGGCGATATCGAATCAGCCGTGTATTATACATCTCTCCTGATTTTCATTTCTTGATTAACTCCAATAGAAATGAAAATTGGGAGAGATGTATAACTGGTGGTTGTTTCAATAGCACCCATTTTACACTATCACTATCACCCAAAGTCAAAATGACCCCATAGAGTTTTATTGTAGTTATTTAGACCTCTCAGGAGACTGAATACGTTGGGAAAGTCCTGAAACTGGGAAATTGTACATGGTCTATTGGAGGGAATAGATCGCTGCAAGTGTCCTCTAATTTAAAGAGGTGAGCACAGCAGAGACCACTGTGCCCTATATTGGCACAACTTGGGGTCACTGCTGTTAAAACTCAGTGCTCATCATCACCGTGTAGTGGTGTCAATTCAGATTCTAAGGGGGTGAAATTGGTCTTCGGAGGAAACGCAAAACGGGCAATAACCAACCGGCTACTACTTTATATCCTGCCTGAAAAGAAAATCGAGCTGCTGATTTGTTTTCACCCGTTCTGTGCTATCGCCGAAGACCAATTTCACCCCCTCTCCAGAGGGAACCAGACAGATTTATTGTGTGTCAGGATGTAAACAGGCATAGCTTCTTTGTAGGAAAAACTGATGTATGGAGGAGACAATGGGGTAGATCTTGACTTTGTGCGATAGTGTAAAACGGGTGATAGCGAGTCGGCAGCCCCTTTTACATCTCTCCCCATTTTTATTTCCATTGAATCGGGAGAAATGTAAAAGGGGCTGCCGACTCGCTACCACCCGTTTTACACTATCGCACAAAGTCAAGATCTACCCCAATGCTTTGAGGGTTAGGGAATGGGAACATATGGCCTTCCTACAGCATATTATGTAAAGCATCAAGCTTGATAGGAACAATGACCTCTCAACAGCCACAGATTCTTACATTTTTGTGTAAGTAGAGCAGCAGAATTCAAATCAGAACTGAACTAAACAGAACTCGTGGTGCTGTTCTATTTTACTAGACAGGGCTATACCATACTGGGTGATTCAATTGTAATTCAAAAATGATTGGCGAAAACAAGTAGCTCTCTGGATGTGCTGTGATAAGCAAGACCTTGAATGTAGGGATGCTGCATCAATCAAAATTAACCTTTGTAGCCCCAACACAGGCAGGTGTTGACCTAATCACATCTGGTTTCCGAGTCTGAAATGGTTTAAATTTAAAGTGGATTAGTTGATAACAATCTGCTGACCAATCACTGGGGAGAGATCAGACGGGAGACAAATGGTCTGTCAGTCAGAGGACTCGTCTGAGCCGGAGCAGCCAAGTCTGATGTGCAGCTGGAGTCTCCCTGGAATATACAGAAGAATTAAATGCATCTAAAATAAAACAAAGGCAGCTGCCACCATCAAGTCCATTGGATGCCTGTAAGGAGTTTCAACCCACTTACACCATTAGCATTTTAGGCCATTTTGCATGTATATAATACATTAGTACTGTAATATCTTACTGCATACATCATCAATACAATGTTGGATACTACAGAATAAAATTAATAGATTTCATGTTTTCTAATTAATTCTGCAATTACTAACTATTCAGTGGGCACACTTCTTGTTATATAATTGATATATATTATGAATGTTCCATTAAAGCTGAGACCTTTGTTTCAGATATATACATATAAAGCAAGGTTGAGTTAACCTTACCCGCCTCTTCAGACACAAGGTTATAACAGTCTTACCATTTATTTTAAGCCTTGCACTCTCTCAGCTAATTAATCATTTTCCCAAGTCGGGCCATTTCCCTTTTAAAAATTAAACAGAATGGAGGTGGGTGGCAGCGATCCAGGATCATTCAGAATTAGATTCGTATTGTCTTAATGTTGCACAGTTACTTTAAGAAATGGCTCTGCGACACAGGCTTAGAATGTTGATGCCATGGAATCTGGACCCTTTTATAATGGAGAGCGGATGCAACTGCGACAGACAAACAAATTCCAAATTTTTTTCTGACTGTCGGCCCTTCTTTCGGGAAAGTCGATACAGGTCCAGTGTGTGGAAACCCATTTTACTGTCCTGGAAGGGCAGACAGAGACGATCAGTTTTCGCACAGCCAGAAAAGATAGCAACCTTTTCCTATGTTCATAGTTACCATACTTGGCAGCAGAGTGGCCTTATTTACTTTAAATGGCAGAACATCTTCAATCGCAGCATTATAAAGTAAGAAGGACATTAGTGTCAAATACAGTAGCCAGTTTTTTTTTGTAGCTTATGGATACAAAATGACTGACGTGACATTTTTCATCTGTCATGTGTTCCAATCTTTCAAAACAAAATTGAAGGGAAACTTCAAGAAAATAATGCAGAAAATACATAGCCGAACTTGCATGCAACTCCCGGTCCTGCTGAGTGTAAAGTATAAATCTTGGGGTTGGTTATCACACTAGGACGTGGTTTTAAAGCTTCCCCAGACTGAGGGGATGAAAATCTCCTCTCTCTAAAGTCTGTAAGGGTCCTATAAAGGGGAGTTTGGGCAGTTTCAACTTCACTGACTGGGCGTCAATCTAGTGGAGCAGATCATCCGCTCTTTATACAACCTGCCTGATTTTTGTTCCATTGAAATCAATGGAAATTGGGCCGGTTCTATAAAGGGTGGGCAATCCGCTCTGTCAGGTGCCAAAGTTGAAAATGACCCCCAACGTCTCGTCCAAAGGAAGCCATCTCTAAACATTCAGCACTCGCTCAGAGCTGCGCTGAAGAGTCAGCCTGGAGAGGGTCAGAGATCAGAGTGGCACTCAAGTGAGCCACGCTGACACTGTCCATAAGGGGCTTTCTTCTGAGATCGAGGTTGGGATATTGTTGAAGAGAGCAGCGGGGGCTTTAGACTGCATCTGCCAAGCAGTCCCTGGGAAAAAAAAATCACTCTGCTTACATTTTAAGTAGGAAATTGGCCTTTTTCCAGCATCACCATTAATCCACTGCTCCACACAGGCAGGCACCATTTTGAGAGTAATTAGTACGTGATTTCATTAACAATTACATCACTGAGCAAGGTCAGAGGGAAGTCTCCCTCCAGCAGGCCAGCTAATTCATGTAATCAATCTGCTCAGAAAGCTGAGGAATAACATGTTAAACAGTCTATCCCAGAGTTTCGCAATTGTCTTCAGTTTACACTTCAGAACCATTAGAATTGGAAATGTAATGTCCGGTGGTGAGTCGCAGTTAATCAAGTACAATGTACATATCGATAAAATGACTAACACAGTTCTTGTTGAAAAAAAGTTCACATAATCTGTTACTGTGTGTGAAATTCTAATGATACACTCATTGATAGAACTGTGAAGAGCAGACTCTTAGTGGACTGATTTTCAGAGTGTCTTGATAGCAGAGAGTACTGTTGGATCTGCTGTCTTTCAAATGAGATGTTATACCATCAGCCCTCTCAGGTGGATGTAAACGATCCCATGGCACTATTTTGCAAAAGAGCAGGGGTGTTCTCATGGTGTCCTGCCCAATATTTATCCCTCAACCAACATCACCAAAACACAGATTCTCTGGTCATTATCACATTGCTGTTTGTGGGACCTTGCTGTGTGCACAGCGGCTGCCACATTTCCTACATTACAACAATGACTATACTTCGAAAGTAGCTTATTGGCTGTAAAGCACTTTGGGTCATGAAAGGCGTTATACAAATGCAAGTCTTTCTTTTTCTTTAACTTATCCCTAACCCTAGTGCACTGATTGTGCACTAAATGGGAGTTAATTATTTTTCTCTGTTTTTTTAGGACGTTTGCAGGAATACATAAATCCATAGAGGATCCTTGGAACTAGAATGCACTACAATTAATGCCACTGAGAATCGATCAGGAAAACCTGCAAAAATGGTGTTGAATTGTTTGTTAACCCCTTTAGGCATGTAAGCAGGATGAATAATGATCGGTGAAGTCCACAAACTGGTGTGCTGATGGAGGGTGTTGGGCTGATATACTGATGAGGCTCTTCAGAGTATTTATTGATGGCATGAGAGGATGGTGAAATAGAACCTATGAATTGAAAGAGCAACTAATTAATTAGAAGGAGGGGTGAAAGGCAATCACCTAGAAGATATCTGGGCTCTGAACAACCCATTGTGCCTGGAGGAACGTACAGGTGTCATTTCTTTCAAGAAAAGCGCCAAGGTGAGAGGGTGGTGGGGGTCTGGAACTCACTGCCTGAAAGGGTAGTAGAGGCAGAAACCCTCATCACATTTAAAACGTACTTGGATATGCACTGGAAGTGCCATAACCTACAGGGCTACGGACCAAGAGCAGGAAAGTGGGATTAGGCTGGATAGCTCTTTTTCGGCCGGCACAGCCACGATGGACCGAATGGCCTCCTTCTGTGCCATAAATTTCTATGATTCAATGGTTCTATAAGGACCAATGCCTATTATTTCACATCAGTAGAATTGCCTATCCATAGGGTTGTAGGTGCCAGCCATGTTTGCCTGAATAGATTCACTCAAAATTCATAAATCACTGGTTAGGCCTCGGCTGGAGTATTGTGTCCAATGCTGGCCACCACACTTTAGGAACGATGTCAAGACCTTGGAGAGGATGCAGAGGTGATTTACTAGAATGGTACCAGGGTTGAGGGACTTCAGTTATGTGGAGAGACTAGAGAACTGGGATTTGCTCTCCTTAGAGCAGAGAAGGTTAAGGGGAGATTTAATAGAGGCATTCAAAATTATGAAGGGTTTTGATAGAGTAGATAGGGAGTAACTGTTTCCACTGGCAGGAGGGTTGGTAACCAGAGGACACAGATTTAAGATAATTGGTGAAAGAACCAGAGGAGAGATGAGAATGTTTTTTACACAGCGGATTAGATATATACTTGAAAAGAAACAATTTGCAGGGGTATGGGGATAAAATGGGGGAGTGGGACTAATTGAATAGCTCTTTCAATAGCTCTTTCAAATTTCCAATTCCTTTTTGAAAATTACTATTGAATCTGCTTCCACCACCCTTTTCAGGCAGTGCATTCCAGATTATCATAACTTGCCGCATAAAAAAAATTCTCCTCTGCTTATCGATCCTCCTGCTGGTGGAAAAAGTTTCCCCTTATTTACTCGATCAAAACCTGTCATAATAAAAAAAATAATTATTGGTTTTCTGTCATCTGGAAAAGAATGACTATAAAATCATCTTCAGTTCATGGATCGTTCAAAGTCAATTAATAAAAATCATTGTTTCATTTCTCCACAGGCACTTCTACCACATGTATCTCTTCAGAGTCTTTCATTATTCGGGCACCATCATCATTTGAAAGAAAAAGGAGGAGGAGGATGAATAAGATGATGACGAGGTGGACATCACAACGAGGGAGGTAGATTTTTGTCTTCACCGCCTGGGCAATAATTTAGTGGAGTGATTGCCCGCCCACAGCATCAATCCAGACAGTTATACCCACCGAGTTATAGAACTCGCCCGATTCTCATTTCATTGAAAGCCATAAAATCGGAGGCTTTCTATAATGGGTGAGCGATCTGTTCTGTCAAATTACTGCTCATTAGGTGAAGACGAACATTTACCCCAAAGGATTCAGCGTCTAACCCTGTAACTATGCCCCCATGAGGGTATTTCTGGATTGCACGTTCTTGCTTCTCCCCCTTTTTCAGTGTTCAGTTGGGGGGGGGCCCAATTTTTGAAATCATGCTCCAGTTGGGGGGAGGGGTATGGCTGGCTTTAAATTGCCTTATTTCAGGCCACTTCAGCAGTAGGAAGCAATAGGTCGGATCCAAGGGCAATCCAGCAGAGAGTGGGACAGGCCAGATCTGGGACGGTATTGGGAGTGGGAGTGAAGGGAGTGGGTGCAAGGTAATTCCGACTTGGCATGAGTGGGAACCTAAGCATTGAGTGAATCCCAGGGTGAGCCAAGGCTGAACCCTAAAGGCATAGAAAAGAATCGGTAGGGCAATGGTGGAAATGCTCCAAAATGGGTGAATAAACATTTCAATTATTTTTTGGATGCCTGCAACAGTAGAGGGGTGAGGGTTAGGCTGCTGGTATGAAGAGAGAAGATGCCATTGGGAGCAAGACCAGATAGCGCAAAGGCCACTGCAATCAGGGCATTGTTAAATAAAAAACATTAAGTAATTAAAGACATTAATAACTACAAGTTATAGTAAAAAAGGTGAAAATTCAAAAGAAATCAGTTAACAGCTTTCCTGCACTGTTTTATATATACCTTTGGGAAGTGCAGCAAAAGAACAAGATGGTGCCAGAGCTGGTGTAAACAGCTCAGAAAACTGCTTCACAAGTGTGACAAGTTTACATAGGCAAATCCCATTACAAATGTGGACAGCACCAACAACTTGCATTTATATAGCGTCTGTAATGTAGTAAAACATCCCAAGGCATAAACAAAATTTGACACCGAGCCGCTTAAGGAGATATTAGGACAGGTGACCAAAAGCTTAGTCAAAGAGGGAGGTTTTAAGGAGCGTCTTAAAGGAGGAGAGAAAGGTAGAGAGGCGGAGAGGTTTAGGGAGGGATTTCCAGAGCTTAGGGTCTGGGCAGCTGAAGGCATGGCCGCCAATGGTGCAGCGATGAAAATCGAGGATGCTCAAGAGGCCAGAATTGGAGGAGCGCAGGCATAGGAAATTATAATGGAAAAGGTTGACACAAAAAGTGACAAAAACGTGACAGTAGGAAGTCAAGTGGTGCAGACAGGAAGTGTGTGCAGATGTGACATATTTAATATATTACAGAGAGATAGATTATATCTGACAATTTTAACATCCAGTGCCTTTCTTCTCCCATTTTATATGCGGACTGAAAACTTGTCTCTTCATGTTATCTCTTCAGCTTCTGTGTGCCGTTTTTTACATTCTCTGGAATTTTTACCCACATGATCCTCCTTTCAATAAGATATGCATGTGGAAAGTAGCTGTGAAGCACCACTTGAAGCATATACATTATTTTCTGTGCAAAAATGCTTCAATTCCAGTCCTTTTATTCAGTGAAAATCTAATTTCTAATGTTGATGCATTTGCTACAATTATTGGAAAAGCAGTAATCTCAGCGAGGTTTAAATACTCATTTTGTGTTGCAAATTCTATTCTAATACATTTTTTAAAAAGAAGGAATAAACCTATTAACCTAAGTCTTTCCATGATATAAACCCTGTTTGAAATTTACTTTATAACGCTGGTAGATAAAATGTTTTTTAGCATCAGGAAATGGCAGACTAACTCAACTTCCTAATGATTGGTTATACTGTGGATTTTAGTTCACTGATTCTATTGTTTATCACTGAGTAAAACTGTGAAACAGCTAAAATTCACTCAATGATAATTGGGCAGAAAAATTACTGACAGTCCAAATGTAGGACTTGCGATAGCTAGAGGATTTGTTTGTTTCATTATTCTAGACTGTAAACTATAAGAAAAAAGCAATTCTCAGGCTGACTTTTGGATGCGTCATAGTACATGTAAAAATATTGGCCCGTATTTTCCGATCCCTACGGGTGTGTAAGAGCTGCGTACACACCCGTAGGGACCTTGCAAGTGCCGGTTTCAGGCATGCGAAGCGCATGTGCTGAAAACTGGCATTACCGATCTGTCAAGAATCCTCTTGACAGATTGCACGCCTGCCCGGGAGAAGGGCCTCCGCGGGTGGAGAGTTCCGCTTTCTGCAGAACCTCCGCCCGCTGAAATCCCTTAAAAATCTTACGCCTGGTAAAAGCAGGCATAAGGCCTGCTTTTACCAGCATAAGAGTTTTAAAAAGTTTTTAAAAAAAAATGTTCTCACTCATTTATAATTTAAAAATACTTTTAAAAAAGGTAAGTTTATTTTTAGCCCTGTAAAAAACTTTAATTTATTTTTCAAAAAATTAAATTTTTGTTTAAAATATTTATTTTAATGTAATTTTAACTAATTTTAAAAATGTGATTTAAAAAAAATTTAATGTTTTGATGTCTTTGTGGCGTGATCTCCATTCATACTTTTGACAGGTCTAAGCTGAAAGACCTGTCAAAAGTATGAAGGGAGATTCCCTTCTCCCATTGGTTCCCCATGGCCCACGTGATCCCAGGGACACTTGTGAACCGCATGGCGCCCCTGGGATACCTGGGCCCTGTGCATTTCGTCATGGAGAGGCCCAGGATCGGAAATGGCCGGACCTCGGGAGCTCTCAGGTAAGGGCGTAGATTTTTTCCAGATCGGAGGCCTCCGCACGCAGGAAGCCTCAGATCGGAAAATACGGGCCATTGTTGTTCATAAAAAGGAAGTATCCGATTATGATTATAATTAAAGGGAAAGATCAGTAATGATTCTGAAAACTGATGTCTCTTTTTTTCAGCGGGTAGTCTAGGAATCGAAAACTATAGGTGGCAGAAACTGCAAGGAGATCTCTCTGGCTGTAAAATGGCAGACAGATGCACCTGACAGCCATCCCTGCGAGCTATCACCCCTGTCACAGTGCCTGGCAAGTGTCAGCTGTAACAGAATGAATCAATCCCAGTAAATTATCAGCCACTTAGCTGACAATGTCGTGCGCACTACAGGCATCCTATTCAGAGCGTGGAGCTGGACTGCATTCTGGAAGGCGCACACACTTCAATGTGCGTACAATCTATTATCTTGACAGTCCTGGGGAATTGGTTAGGAGATGAAAAATCCAACTCTGTTTACATTTGCTTCTCCATTAGGTGAGGCAAATAAAGTAACTGCTTATATGATTGAATATGGTGGACTAACTGGTGGCCACAATATCACTCTGTAGGACCATAAAAGATACCGGACGAATAAGAGACAAAAGCAGATGTCACCTTCACTGCCACTGGCAAGTGCCGCAAAATCACAGCAAAATCTGTCTCTAAATCAAATCGCAGATTCTGATAAAGGGCAAGAACTCTTCGCTCACCAGGCCAGGCATAATTAATTGTAACCAATATATTGGATTTGAAAATAAGGGTGATAATCGTTTTGGTCAGTAGCACAAAATGGGTGAAAGAGCCTGTGTTACATTCTGCCCAATATTCTTTCCCATTGGAGTCAATGGGTTGCACTACCTCCCAAGACAAATTTCACCCCCAATTCTTCTTGTCAGCTACATTTTGCAAAGTTCTGTCTTGTTTTCCCTGTGGTTCTCATTACTGCAGCGTGCATTTTTATCTTCAACACACCTATGAACTGGTTCAAACGAATCATATTAAGATCTACAGTTTATCCATTACAACACTAGAGAGGAAAGCTTTACAATTATGCAAAGAAATCGCATAATGAATGACTTTGCTCAGGTAGAGAAGCACAATCAGCACCTGAGCACATAGGAAGATAGGAAAAGCAGTTTTGATGAAAGGTCATCGACCTGAAATGTTAACTCTGTTTCTCTCCCCACAGATGCTGCCTGATCTGCTGAGTATTTCCAGCATATTTGGTTTTTATTTCAGATTTCCAGCCTCTCCAGTACTTTGCTTTTATTGTATGTAGAAAGGAAAGTGTATCATCAGAAAAGTCTGCAATCCATTTGGTTAGTTCCAAAAACAAATCCCTCTCAAATGTCCACTCCCTCAAATATCTATCCAATTCTCCCTTAATTTTCTCTGTACTGGCTGTGACCCTAGGTTAGCCATTCCACAGTTTCACCACCCTCTGCATAAAGTAGATAAATCTAAGGGGCGCAAAATTCGGATCCGTAGCGCCCGTTCTTTGGGCACTACGAGTGACCTGAGGGGTTCAAAATGGCATCTGCAGTGCGCATGCACACTTCTGGTGCGAGTTGCATCGGACGCCATATGGTGAGGGTGTTAGCGTGCGCGCAGTGAGCGTCCGCCAGAAGTACGCAGAGAAGACAGATCATGACACCAATCAGCGTGTAATGCTGATTTGATGCCAGGGTTGCCATTTTGGAGCTCAACGCTCCAGCTGATGCCTCTCTTAAGCTCGCACAGCTGAATACACGTTCAGCAGCAGGAAGGACCCCCCACCAGCGCTATTTAAAGGGATCATCACCTACTTACAGGTTATTTGCTGCTTGATTTCTACTGACTGTTGCTACGATTGTACAAGTGTTTGGTGCTTTCTAGATTTCTTTAAAGCTGATAAAGTCTACAGGGAGTGGTGTGGCAGATGCTGAAGGACTTTTTGCTGACTTCAAGGCTTCTACACAAATCTGTTCCTCCCAGACATGGGTACAGTAGTAGGAATTCCTCTTGGAATACAGCGTGGCTGGGAAAATGAGCAGAGGCGACACAGAGCAGGGCAAGCTGCTGGAAGAGGGAGGAGGAGGAGGGGGAGAAGGGCTCTCAGCAGGTGGCCATATCCACCGAGGATGTTCAGGGAGCAATTCTCCTAACTGAGCCTAAGCAAGGAACAGTGTTTGAGATGTCTGCGCTTCACTAAGGACGTCCTCACTGAACTCTGCCACCTGCTGAAGCCACAACTGCAACCTCAGAGCAGGGCAAGGACCGCATTGCCAGTGGCTGTGAAGGTAACCATGGCCATGAATTTCTTTGGTCGGGCTCCTTCCAGGCTTGAGCTGCAGATATTTGCAACATTTGCAGTTTGCTGTCCACTGTTGCATAAGGAAGGTCACTGAGGCTCTATATTCCAAGAGAGCTAACTACATTTAATTCTCTCTTGCCAGAGAGCAGCAGGCAGAGTGAAAACTCTGCATCACAAGTATTGCAGGCTTCCCCATGGTGCAGGGTGCCATTGAGTGCACGCACTTCGCTTTGCGGGCGCCGCATGTCAACTCTGAGATGTACCGCAACCGAAAGGGATTCCACTCCCTCAACGTCCAGCTGGTGTGCGACCATAGACAGCGAATCATGCAGATCAATGCCCGGTATCCTGGCAGCAGTCATGATGCCTTCATTCTGTGGCAGTCCGCTGTGCCATCTGCATTTGAGCCACCACGACAAACCAGAGGGTGGCTACTGGGCGACAAGGGCTATCCGCTGATGACATGGTTCATGGTTCATGGTTCCGGTGCGCAACCCATGCACACGTGCGCAGCATGCATACAACAAAAGCCATGCCGCCACACGAAATGTGATAGAGCAGACCATTGGTGTGCTGAAACAACACTTCCGCTGCCTGGACCACTCTGGAGGAGCCCTGCAGTACTCGGCAGAGCGGGTGTCAAGATTTGTGGTTGTCTGCAAAGCTCTTGCCACCAGCTATACGTGAGCAACTGAGGAGCAGGAGGAGGAGAAGCTGCAGGAGGAGGAAGGGGAGGAGGAGGAAGGGGAGGAGGAGGAGGAGGAAGGGGAGGAGGAAGGGAGGTGGCAACATCGACAGCCCCTTTCTGGCAGGGCTGTCCGTGAACAACTCATACGGCTGCGATACCAGTAAACAGAACTACAATTCCCCATTCACCAACAGTCCCACACCTTATTTAACTCTGTCACTGACCATCACAGTGTCCGTTTGGCCACAATGCAAAATAAAAGCCACCACAAAATAAACATTCCAAACCAAATTTATAAATCAAAGTATGCCATATTGCACACAAAATTAAACTAATCACCCTTGTGCATTCCCTGAGTGGCTGTCTTCCATGTGCCTTTGTCTGCCCTAATGCTCCTACGAAGTGCTACCCCAGTGGCAGCAGCATGGCTGGTGGAAGGCTGCTGACTTTCAGTAGTTGGAGGGCGTCCTCGAGCAGCTCTGAACCTAGAAGGCCTGGTTTCGGACTGCACCCTCTTGGCATGGGCAGCAGCAGTCTGGGCTGGCTGGCTGACAGGCAACAGCAAGGGGACTGGCGGAGTGGCAGTTGTGGGAGGCCAAAGGCTGTCATCCTGAGAAAGGACAGCAGGTTCGAGCTCCATAGAGCCACTGCCACTCACCCGGGACGGCGCCTCAGCAATCCTCATAATCTGTTGGAGGACAGATTGCTGGACTGCTGTGACACCCTGCAAGCCCCTTTGGACAATGATATCTGCAGCCATGATGGCAGCAGTCTGTGCTTGCATGGCAGCAAGTTGAACCTGAATGACAAAAGTCTGAGCTTCCACTGCAGCACCCAGACATTGGGTGTCTTCTGCTTGTGCTGCAATGGAAGCTGAGACATTGGCCATCAGATACTGCATCATGGTTGGGTCCACAAATGCGCTGATGGAGTTGGCCACCACTTCCCCGCTGGATAGGATCGGCTCCAAGCTCTACGCAAAGCCCTGTGCAAAGTTAGATCCGGATTCCTCCATGCTCCTTGACATTGCACGCAGGCATTCTGGCAATCCTGCCAATGTACCAAGCATTTCATTGTGCATACCCATCAGACTTCTTCTGTAGCCTGTCCCATCGAAATGCTCATCTGAGTCCTCTGCAGTAGAATTTGTGTGCAAGCTCGCATCCCTTGCCCCCTACCCTGGCTGCAGGCCACTCGTGCCTGGTGTCTCACCAACTGCAGATCCCGCCTCTAAGCTATCTTCTAAATTACGCGCAGTGTCAATATCTGAGCTGGTGGCTGTGAGTTTGAAATTGAGTGACAGTGCTTCTGCATCATCATTCTCTTCTTGTTCTTCCGCCACTGCCTGGCCAGGTGGCAGTTCTTGCGTATCTAAAAGGAGAAAAGCACAAGGGTAAGGTTGTGGTGAGGGGAGGGGGGAAAGTAAGAGGTGTATGCTTACACCATCTGCAGCTTGTAAATCAGAAGAGATTGTGAGATGAGGGGCAAGTGGGATGTGAGAAGGAGGATTAGGTATGAGGATACCGTCATCTTCTATCATTTCAGCCCCACTGCTGGCTACGGCCTCAGCACTGGTGGCTCCAATGATGGTGAGCACCGTCTCCTCCAGGGGGGTAAGGACATGCAGCCGCGCCTGTCCCCACCGGTTAGCTCCTGCTGCTTGCAGTTGTGCACCACCTTGTCCTGCAAGAGGGAGGGAAGTGTGTCAGTGAGTGTTGTGCAATCTGTTTGGGAGATGTGGCTGTCATGGTTGAATAGCTGGCAGTGGGTACAAGCTGTGAGATGTGGGTGTGAGGCTTGCTGCATGTGTGAAGCATGTGAGGGTGAGGTGAAGCTATGAATGTTAGGTATGAGTCCTGATTGATAGAGATTATTGGTAGGTGACTGATGCTGTGTGGTGCATTGATCAGTTGCTGAGGCTAGTGGTGCAATTGATGGGATATGGCATTTGAAGATACATTCACTGACCTTGACCACTCGTCATTGAACTTTTTGCGGCACTGCATCCAGGTCATCAGGGCTTGACTTGTGGCATTGACCTCCACAGCTATTTGGTCCCACTGCCTTCTGAGAGTTTGTCTAGAGGGCCTCCTGGACCCCTGTGGATAGAGCACATCTCTCCTCCTCTCCACCTCCTCCACCAAGGCCTCCAGTTCAGCATCGGAAAGTCTTGGAGCCCGCTCTCTCCCATGTTGTGCCAATCTTCACTGTTTCCCAGGTCAGATTCAATTCCTGAACAACTTCCAGCACCTGCTCCAGCCACAATGTACCTCCCCTTTTAAAGGTGTAGGCTGGCTTCATGTAGTGCAGGCTAGCTTCATGTGGTGCTAGCCTCTCAAAATTTTGGGCCCTTGCTTAGGCATGCAGTCACTCAACAGTGCGGCAATGTCTAATTCGACCCATTTATTCTGACTGTCAGGCTCCAGATAGAGCCCACAGAGAACAGACAGGGCTCACCCTCGTGGGTTAGGACCATCTCTCCCACCAAAAAAAGTTCCTGCCTCCCCAACAAGTTACTAACCTTCCCCCACCCCCCAAGTTTGTGACCTTTTCCCTCCCCAACAAGTTCCTGACCTTCTCCCCCTGCCCAAGTTCCTGATCTACCCTCGACCCTGAGTTTCTGACCTGCGCCCCTCGCCTGCTGGGTCCCTGACCTTCTCCCTCCAAAAGTTCCTGACCTTCCCCCCCCCCTGCAAATTGTGTGTGGGTCATGGATTGTAAACAGGTTTATTGGGTATTTTTTTTATTCGTTCACGGGATGTGGGCGTCGCTGGCAAGGCCAGCATTTATTGCCCATCCCTAGTTGCCCTTGAGAAGGTGGTGGTGAGCCGCCTTCTTGAACCGCTGCAATCCGTGTGGTGAAGGTACTCCCACAGTGCTGTTAGGGAGGGAATTCCAGGATTTTGACCCAGCGATGATGAAGGAACGGCGATATACTTCCAAGTTAGGATAGTATGTGACTTGGAGGGGAATTTGGAGGTGGTGGTGTTCCCATGCGCCTGCTGCCCTTGTCCTTCTAGGTGGTGGAGGTCGCGGGTTTGGGAGGTGCTGCTGAAGAAACCTTGGCGCGTTGCTGCAGTGCATCTTGCAGATGGTACACACTGCAGCCACGGTACGCCAGTGGTGGATGGGGTGCTAATCAAGCGGGCTGCTTTGTCTTGGATGGTGTCGAGCTTCTTGAGTGTTGTCGGAGCTGCACTCATCCAGGCAAGTGGAGAGTATTCCATCACACTCCTGACTTGTGCCTTGTAGATGGTGGAAAGGCTTTGGGGAGTCAGGAGGTGAGACACTCGCTGCAGAATACCCAGCCTCTGACCTGCTCTTGTTGCCACAGTATTTATGTGGCTGGTCCAGTTAAGTTTCTGGTTAATGGTGACTCCCAGGATATTGATGGTGGGGGATTCGGCAATGGTAATGCCATTGAATGTCAAGGGGCGGTGGTTAGACGCTCGCTTGTTGGAGATAGTCATTGCTTGGCACTTGTGTGGCGCGAATGTTACCTGCCACTTATCAGCCCAAGCCTGAATGTTGTCCAGGTCTTGCTGCAAGCGGGCATGGACTGCTTCATTATCTGAGGCGTTGCGAATGGCACTGAACACTGTGCAGTCATCAGCGAACATCCCCACTTCTAACCTTATGATGGACGGAAGGTCATTGATGAAGCAGCTGAAGATGGTTGGGCCTAGGACATTGCCCCGAGGAACTCCTGCAGTGATGTCCTGGGGCTGTGATGATTGACCTTCAACCACCACAACCATCTTCCTTTGTGCTAGGTATGACTCCAGCCAGTGGAGAGTTTCCCCCCGATTCCCATTGACTTCAGTTTTACTAGGGCTCCTTGATGCCACACTCGGTCAAATGCTGCCTTGATGTCAAGGGCAGTCACTCTCACTTCGCCTCTGGAATCCAGCTCCTTTTGTCCATGTTTGGACCAAGGCTGTAATGAGGTCGGGAAGCCGAGTGGTCTTGGCGGAACCCAAACTGGGCATCAATGAGCAGGTTATTGGTGAGTAAGTACCGCTTGATAGCACTGTCGATGACACCTTGCAACACTTTGCTAATGATTGAGATAGACTGATGGGGCGGTAATTGGCCAGATTGGATTTGTCCTGCTTTTTATGGACAGGACATACCTGGGCAGTTTTCTACATTGTCGGGTAGATGCCAGTGTTATAGCGGCTAGTTCTGGAGCACAAGTCTTCAGCACGACAGCCGGGATGTTGTCGGGACCCACAGTCTTTGCTGTATTGAGTGCGCTCAGCCGTTTCTTGATATCACGTGGAGTGAATCAAATTGGCTGAAGACTGGCTTCTGTGGTGGTGGGGACCTCAGGAGGAGGACAATATGAATCGTCCACTCTGCCCTTCTGGCTGAAGATGGTTGCAAACGCTTCAGCCTTGTCTTTTGCACTCACGTGATGGGCTCCACCATCATTGAGGATGGGGATATTCATGGAGCCTCCTCTTCTTGTTAGTTGTTTAATGGTCCACCACCATTCACGACTGGATGTGGCAGGACTGCAGAGCTTTGATCTGATCCGTTGATTGTGGGATCGCTTAGCTCTGTCTATAGCATGCTGCTTTCGCTTTTTAATATGCATGTAGTCCTGTGTTGCAGCTTCCCCAGGTTGGCACCGCATTTTTAGGTACGCCTGGTGCTGCTCCTGGCATGCTCTTCTACACTCCGTATTAAACCAGGGTTGGTCCCGTGGCTTGATGGTAATGGTAGAGTGAGGGATATGCCGGGCCATGAGGTTACAGATTGTGCTGAATACAATTCTGCTGCTGCTGCTGATGGCCCACAGCGTATGAAGTGAATAGTGACAGTGTCATGACTTCCGGATTTTGTCCAGTCCAATGATGTCACTTGCCACACATGTACCGAGCTTTCCGAGAAATCAACCAGGTCTAGGGGGAGGAGAGTGAGAATGTGGTAAAGGTGTAAAGGGAGTGGGGGTGGGGTTGCAAGAATGTCATCCGTCTTCCCATCTGAATCACGTTCTCGCTCTCACCCCCCCCTTTAGATCTGGATCCTCTCTCTTCTCCCACGGATCCCCACTCTCTCTCCCCCCTTCGATCCTCTCTCTCCCCTTTCGATCCTCAATTTTCTCCACCCTACCCCCGGCCACAACGGATCCCCTGACCTTCTCCCTATGGAGCTGAGGAAAGCCTGGCCCACGGTGCAGGCTGCAACTGTTGCGTACTGCACATGCGCGGCTTCGGTAAACAGCCCACACGCGCAGAAGGGGATCGGGTGTGCATGTGTGGCTCCGGGATACCGTGTGCATGCGCAGAAGACTGCAAAGGTATTTGTGCAAATAATCACAGCGTTATCTATTCCCTTGAGAATCTTGAATAATGGCCCGAAAATTAAACCTAATACGCGAGAGTACGCACTGTGTACTCTCGCGTATTACGTCCCGAATTGCCGGTTTCCTGCATGCACTGCGCATGCGCGGGAAACCGGCACTTCGTGATTTGCAAAGGGGGCGGTTCCTAAGTGAACCGCGTGCGCACTACAGGCTGTGCGCACGCAGTGCACTTTGTTTTTTTTTCAGGTTTGAACGCACAGGTAAGTGGTGAAGATTTTACACACAAAGAAAGCAGGCGTAGGACCCCCTTTTAACAAGGTAAGTAGTTAATTAAGTGTTATTTTAAATTTTTTTCAACAGGTTTATCTTTTTTAGAGACTTTAAAGAAAGGTAAGTTTATTTTTATAACTTTTAAAAAGATTTTAAATTTTTTCAAAAATTTTATTTTTTGTTTAAAGTGGTTAATTTATTTAACTATACTTATTTTATTAATGTGATGGCTTTTTTAAAAAATTTAATTGAGGTTTAGCCCTTGCTGTCAAAACTATGAATGAAAGATGGTGTGCTGCCATTGGCTCTAACTGAATCACGTGATCCCAGAGCTCGCACAAACTAATTGCGCCTCTGGTATATGCAAGCACTGCACGGTTGCAACAGGGAGAGGCTCTGAAACTAAAGTTCGTGTGGGCCCCAAACAAAAAGGTAGGCGCGGAGTGCGATATCGCGGGGAATCCTTACCCCCGCGGGAACCATCGATGTTTAATTTCTGGGCCAATATCTCTGAACTTCCCCTTCTCCAGCATAAACAATCTCAAGTTCTTCAATCTTCCTCATAACTCAGATGCCTTAAGCTTGCTATCAGTTTGGTTGCTCTTTACTGCACTGTCTGGACTAATGCTGTGATATGGCAACCAGAAGTGTACAGAGTATGCCACATGTGGCCATAACAATGCCTTATACAGACTCATTATCACCTCCAGGGATTTGTGCATTATCCCTCTAGCTATAGATCCCGAGATCCAGTTAGCTTTCCACATAGCAGAATACATTTGTCTAGATGCAAGTAATGTAAGCAAACTGCCCATGAGGGGAAAGCATAGATTGTAATCTATCTTCACTTATCTATAAATATGTCGATATTTCTTTTTCTTTTTCCCATTGGTTTACCATTTCAGTAATTGCCCCATTTCAATGTTTTTGACTCGCTTGATTTTATTTCTCTCTCTACAGTTTCTTCCCTTGGTGCCTTCCCTCCCTCTGTGAACCCTGGCCTTGTTTACCCTGTCCGCTAGCTGACCAAAACCAATGTGTGCACGTTGCTGCAGTTATTGGCCTAGAAATTCACGTGGCCGGCTTGCCGCGGGTGTAAGGATCGCGCGCGCTCTTACCCACCGCGCCTGCCATTGTGTTTTGGGCCCACAGGAACTTCGGGTCCTGGGCCTCTCCCTAGTGCCGGCGCGCAGTGCTTGCGTGTTCCAGGGGCGCAGTTAGTGCGATGCGACCCCTGGGATCACGTGGGCCATGGAGAGTCAATGGCAGCAGACCATCTTTCATTCATAGATTTGACAGGAGACCTGTCAAATCTGTGAATTGAAATCGGCCCCAAAAGAACAGCTAAACCTCAAATAAATTTTAAAAATACCATCACATTTATAAAATAACTATTGTTAAATAAATTAACCACTTTAAACAAAAATTTAAATTTTTGAAAAAATTAAAATACTTTTTAAAAGTTATAAAAATAAACTTACCTTTCTTTAAAGTATCTAAAAAAGATAAACCTGTTGAAAATTTTTTAAAATTATACTTAATTAACTACTTACCTTGTTCAAAAAGGGTCTTACGCCTCCTTTTTACTAGCGTAGAATCTTCCATACTTACCCTCGCGTTGAAACCTGAAAAAATACCGAAGTGTGCTGCGTGCGCGCAGCCTCTACCACGCACGCGGTTCACCTAGGAACCGCCCCCTTCACCATACCGGAAGTGCCGGTTTCCCGCGCATGCGCAGTGCATGCAGGAAACCGGCACTTCGGGAATGAATACGGGTGAGTACGGACTGTGTACTCACCCAAGAACGGCCGAATTTTTGGGCCATGATGACACAACGACTGCTGCTGCTTCTACTCTGACTGCCACTTAGGATTACTTCACAAAGGTTATTAAGCACTATCCTATTTAGCAGTCCGAGAGAATACGAAGAATTGCTATACCGATGCCAACATTTATTTTGCGTTACTTGAGTATTTCATAAAACAATTCTTAATAATCAAATGATTGGAAACTGCTCCAATCTATGGGGGTAGTTTTGATTTTCACCGCCTGGATGGTTATCTGGTGGATCAAATTGCCTGGCTAAATAAACCAGTGGACAGGCACAAATAATAATTAAAAATGCTAATGGAATGTTAGCCTTTATCTCAAGGGGGCTGGAATGCAACGGGGTGGAATTTATGTTACAGCTGTACAGAGCTCTGGTTAGACCCCATCTGGAGTACTGAGTTCAGTTCTGAGCACTGCACCTTAGGAAGGATATATTCGCCTTGGAGGGGCTGCAGCACAGATTCACCAGAACGATACCGGGGCTAAAAGGGTTAAATTATGAGGAAAGGTTGCATAGATTAGGCTTGTATTCCCTCGAGTATGGAAGAATAAGAGGTGATATAATTGAGGTGTTTAAGATGATTAAAGGAGTTGATAGGGTAGACAGAGAGAAACTATTTCCTCTTGTGGGAGAGTCCAGAACAAAGGGGTATAACTTTAAAATTAGAGCTAGGCCATTCAGGGTTTATGTCAGGAATCACTTCTTCACACAAAGGGTAGTGGAAATCTGGAACTTACTCTCCAAAAAGCTGCTGAGGCTAGGTCAATTGAAAATGTGAAAACTGAGATTGATAGATTTTTGTTAGGTTAGGGTATTAAGGAATATGGAGTCAAGGTGGGTAAATGAAGTTAAGGTATAGATTAGCTCTGATCTAATTGAATGGTGGAACAGTCTCGAGGGGCTGAATGGCCCACTTCTGATCCTATGTTCCATTGGTGAACCCGCTGGTTTTCATGCCATGGATTTCAATGGAATAAAAATCTGCCGGGTTCTATAACACACGAGGGCTCTGCTCTACTTCATTATCGCCCAGGCAATGAAGCTGAAAATTACCTTCAATATATCGAGACAGCTGGACATTTAAGCGGCACTTTTCAGACTTCGCACTCTCCTCTGGGAGCCCCACCTGCCAAAAATTTAGGTGCACACTCTACACAATTTTGTGACCTTTCATTTAAGATGGTTGAGAGTTTGTGTGGCACGCACAATGGAATTTGTGATACATGCTCTCGGTGGAAGAGGATCTCCACTTCCATATCGCAAACCTTCACATCAACTGCAAGATGTTTTCATTCATTCATAATGAAGTATTAACAAAGGTGGAGAAGGAATAGAATTTGGGTGTAATTATTGATTCACTGAAAGCTTCCAGTCAATGCGAATCTGTTACCAACAAAAGTAATCAAATGTGTGATATATTTGGAGTATGATTAGCAGTATGTCAAAACAAGTTCTTCCAATCCCTGTATAAAGCACAGGCAAAACCACACCTGTAATTAAGTCCTTTTTGTACATTTTACCTTCAAAAGTATTAGAGAGAGTGAGAATTGTATTTTGGAAAAAAAACTTCATATCCCTCAAGGAATTAATAAATTTGTTTGAATATTACGTTATCATAGGCCCGTTTGTCCCTTTTACAAATGTCAGGTCTGTTCTAGATATTCTCTTGGGTTGAGCGTCACAGTTCTCTCCAGGGTTGCCAACCCTCGAGGATTGTCCTGGAGTCTCCAAGAATTAAAGATTGATCTCCTGGACACTGCTGCGAGCAACCAAGGGGAAAAATCATAGGCACATTAAAAAAAATACGCTTTTAAAATTTTCTTTGTTTACGAGCTATAGAAATATTGGAGTTGGGGAAAAAGGGTGTTTGATGGGTCAGGGTATTTGACTGTCCTAATATCTCCTTCTTTGGCTTGGTGTCAATTTTTGTCTTATTACGTTCCTGTGAAGCGCCTTGGGATGTTTTTCTACATTAAAGGCACCATATAAATGCAAGTTGTTGTTGTTGTTAAGTTTACCTTTGCTGTCCAATTTCTAGTCATACTTTAGCATGAGCCAGACCATAACATAAAGCACATAAATGAGAAGTCGCACAACACCAGGTTATAGTCCAACAGATTTATTTAAAATTACAAGCTTTCGGAGCTGTTGCCCTTCCTCAGGTAGAGTTACTCTACCTGAGGAAGGGGCGACAGCTCCGAAAGCTTGTAATTTTAAATAAATCTGTTGGACTATAACCTGGTGTTGTGCGACTTCTCATTTTTGTCCACCCCAGTCCAACGCCGGCATCTCCACATCATAAAGCACATAGGGGGTGAAGGGGAATAATTTTGACCTTCACGGCCTGAGTGATAGTCTGGTGGAGCAGATCAATTGGATGAAAATTGGACATATTCTATAATGGGCGTTCCATTTTGCCAGATTCCTGCCTCGACAGTGAAGGTGAAAATTACCCCCATGCACTTCTGTTGTCTGAAAGGCAGACTGATAAACACTTTATTGAGGTGAGATCAATAAAAAATTAAGACGCAGACTGAACAGAGCAGTAAATTCAGAATTTTGACCTACACCGCAATGCTTCCTACAACATATAAAACATAAAAGTACACTACACCGTCCGTGATAGGGGGCTACACTCTTTGAACAAGTACCTTTGCTCTGTGACTGGTTGACCCTGTTCTTCTAGAAGAGAATTTTGTACATTTAGGTTTATCTCCCCTTTGGCAGCTCTGGCAGACACACTCTCCAGCCTCTTTAAGTTTCGGCTGCACAGGAAATCCGTAGCTTGACCTCTGACCCCTCCAGCTCTCTGTTTCCAGGGATTGCCAGTTGAGCTGCACCACATGTACTGCAGTGGTTCAAGAAGAAGGTCCGTCACCAACTTCTCAAGGGCAACTAGGAATGGGCAATAACTGCCAGTGATGCCCACATCTCAAGAGTGAATTTTAAGAAAGCTGATTGGAGCTGCCTGAGGTCTCCACTTCCCGACTGCCTCCCGTAGTTGTTAACAGCAGATTGAAGCTGCCCAAAGTCTCCATCAGCTGTTCGCACTTCGGGAGTTATTTCATTGCATTGGTTTTACCGTTCACCGCGTATAGCGGGCAAATCGTATTAGCACGAATGCGCTGCTATACGTGCTGGGGACTGTAACAGACTCTAGAGGACATTGGCCTGGGGGGAGGTCGCTTGTCCTGTCTCTCAGTTAAGGAGTTGTGTGTGGATGAACCTGAAGGGAGAACAATTGAAATGATATGGTTCTATTCATCAAGATTTTGTAGATCTAAACTGTAGAAACATCTCATTCGGAATTTTGAAACAAAAAAAGCATTACCAGTAACATGTGAGAGAGAATTGAGTTTATGATGGAAAAAGACAAAAATATTATAAGAAAGAGAGAAGAAAGGAGGACTTGCATTTATATAGTGCATTTCACATCCTCAGGACATCCCAGAGCGCTTTACAGCCAAATCAGTACTTCTTGAAGTGAAGCCACTGCTATAACGTCGGAACAGATCCTTGTCTCAAGCCTTGAGGAAATAATGGCAAATTCAGGTTAGAGAAATGCATGGCATTTAACAAAAAACACCTAA
The DNA here is from genome assembly GCA_030390025.1 of Squalus acanthias. NCBI lineage: Eukaryota > Metazoa > Chordata > Chondrichthyes > Squaliformes > Squalidae > Squalus > Squalus acanthias. The sequence goes on along the minus strand of CM059425.1, from coordinate 141,750,832 downwards.
AAGCAACAGTACATGCAACAAAATGAGAAGCTGCCAGGACTCTTTTACTCTTTTGCAAGTTGATCCCTTTGTTATGACAATTTGACTGGGACACATGCCTCCCATTGCATGGCGTTGTGAGCTCTGTTTGTTACGATATTCAGAAGGAAAGACTGAACTTTTAAATGTGAAGATATGTTTAATGAGTTCTCCCCTTTCCCTTTTAAGTGGGGGAAAGCACCAATCGTGATTCACCAAATAGCGAAAGAACTTGCATTTATATAGCGCCTTTCATGTCCTCAGGACGTCCCATAGCACTTTACAGCCAACAAAGTACTTTGAAGTGTAGTCACTGTTATAATGTAGTAAACATGGCATTCAATTAGTGCACAAACAGCAATGTGATAATTTGTTGTTTTTAGTGATGTTGGTTGAGGGATAAATATTGGCCAGGAAAGCAGGGAGAACTCCCCTGCTCATTTTCTAAATAGTGCTGTGGGATCTTTTCCTTTCATCAACTCGCTGAGATTGTGATGTCATCACAATACAAGCTAAATGGTACAATTTTAAAGGGGGTACAAGAACAGAGAGACCTTGGGGTGTTTGTGCACAAATCTTTGAAGGTGGCAGGACAGATAACAAAGCAGTTAATTAAGCATATGGGATCCTAGGGTTTATAAGTAGAAGCATAGAGTACAAAAGCCAGGAAGCTATGCTGAACCTATATAAAACACTAGTTTGGCCGCAGCTAAAGTATTGCGTCCAATTCTGGGCACCACACTTTAGGAAGGATGTGAAGGCTTTGGAGTGGGTACAGAAGAGATTTACTAGAATGGTTCCATTGATGAGGGATTACAGTAATGTGGATAGACTAGAGAAGCTGGGGTTGTTCTCCTTAGAGCAGAGGAGGCCAAGAGGAGATTTGGTAGAGGTGTTTAAAATCATGAACGGTTTAGATAGATTAAATAAAGAGAAACTGTTCCCAATGGCTGAAGGGTCGATAACCAGAGGGCACAGATTTAAGGTGTTTGGCAAAATGAGGAAAAACATTTTTACGTAACGAGTGGTTAGTATTTGGAATGCACTGCCTGATCGGGTGGTGGATAAAGATTCAATAGCAGCTTTCAAAAGGGAATTGGATAAATACTTGAAGGAAAAGAAATTGCAGGGATATGGGGAAAGAGTGAGAGAGATGGACTAACTGGATTGCTCTTCGAAAGAGCCGGCGCAGACTCGATGGGCCGAATGGCCTCCTACTGTGCTGTACTATTCTATGATTCTATACATGTCCATTTGAGAAAAGATTCTATCTTTGAAAACAAAGGATGTGGCACAGGAGGGTCTCAGTGCCAACATAATTAGTAAAAGAGACCAGATTGTCAGTTCATCTGAACTAGTATTTCCCTAATGGCTCTTAAATGGGTGAACTGATTGAGAAACATAGCTGAAAATAATGTAGAGATCCATTTACCCGGAGAGCACTCCTTCACTGATGAATTTATAATCTGCTTGTCTAACATTTATCATGATTGGTCCAAGTCTATTTACAGGGATAAATCCAATTAATGTTGTGCCTTCTGAAAAACATAAAACATCCGAATGAGATGCCACATAATGAGTCAAAGAACTTACACAATTTATTTTTATTTATTCTGGGGATATGGGCGTCGCTAGCAAATCGAGCATTTATTGCCTATCCCTAGTTGCCCTTGAGAAAGTGATGGTGGGCCTTCTTCTTTCCATGTGGTGACAGTGCTCTCACAATGTTGGTAGGTAGAGAATTACAGGATTTTGATCCAGCGACGATGAAGGAAATTGATATATATCCAAATCAGGATGGTGTGTGACTTGGAGGGCAGCTTGCAGGTGACAGTGTTCCCATGCACCTGCTGTCCTTGTCTTTCTAGATGGCGGAGGTTGCAGGTTTGGGACATGGATAGAGCAAATACCAACCTATGTGAAAAGAAATTTCTACACATCAGGAAATGTTTCTTGATAAATGAGGGTGATCAATGGCTGGAACAGATTGTTGGAAAGAATGGGTTAATTTAATGAGGAAATTGTAGGGTTGATGTTCTGGAAAGATGAGATCAAATAGGCCCATGGGCTTTCTTGACCTTGAACAATCTAGTGACATGGCAAACAGAAACTGTCCACCAACCAGCTGTCTCGATGCTGCTCTCCGGATCTCCCACCCTAAACCTCTCTACTGGTCTGCTTCTCTCTTCACCTTTAAAAACCTTCTCAAAACCCAACTTTTCGAACCAGCTTTCTGTTCCCGCTCCTCCTTCATGGTTTGGTGTCCATTCCTTATTTAGCTTTATCTGTGAAGCACCATGGGGCACTTTCTACATTAAAGGCACTATATAAATGCAGCTCTGATTGTTCTACATATATCGCACCAGAATACATCATACAATGGGATTTCAAAAATTGCAACTACTATATAGTAACGTATAATAATGTTGTAAAGGTGTCCATGAAGAGTTCTTTCGGCTGGTATTTCTAGCAAAATTATAAAAATGTTCCAAATTATGATTTCACTAGAGATCCCAACTAGAGAGACTCTTAATGAATATATTTACAATACTGTGGCTTTTGGTGAATAGAGAAATTCTTCCACCAATAATTTTTATGTGTATCTTAAGAGCAATTCGTGAACATGTACATTGTAAATGGGATCAGGTATATGTGTACATGTAGCTTAGCTGGAGATATAATACATCAGGATAAACACTGGTGTTGGAAGATTCATTTAATGTACAAATACTGGTATATCTACAGGTTATGCTATTCGCTTATAGTTTGGCAAAATATAACATACTGCTTGTCCAAGAATTGTACACAACTTTTACAGGAGACAAAGAAAGGTGGTTTGCTAAGCTGAGGCAGCTAGCCTAGGTGCTGATTCTGAGTACAAAACAACGCCGAGCAGAATTACGAGGAAAGAACGCGCATTGATATAGCACATCACAACTGGATGTCCCAAAGTGCTTCACAGCATAGTCACTGTTGTAATGTAAGCAAATGCAGCAGTCAATTGGTGCACAGCAAGGTTCCACCAACAGCAATGAGATAAATAATCTGTTTAATGATGTTGGCTGAGAGATAAATGTTTGCAAGGACACTGGGAGAACTCACCTGTCCTTCTTGGAATAGCAGCATGGGATTTTTTACATCCTCCTGAGAAGGCAAATAGGTCCCTAGTTTAACTGCTTACCTGTGTAAGATTCTCAAAATTCACAGATCCCCCTAACTCTAAGAAAAACCCTAAGGAAAAAGACTTTAGACACTTTTCTAGCTATTACAGGGTGGTGAAGTGCATTGGGCCTAACCGAAGGACTTTTTGAAAACATGTCTGGGCTTGTAAGGGAGAAAAAAAGCTGTGAAGGAAGGTGGGTTCAACCTCTGTAAAAACAGTTTGGGTATTGGAGCTAATGGGAACTGTCTGGGGAACCGCATGATCTTGCTGGGAGTTTAAATCGGCCCCTATCAGATATTAGCATCCTAACAATAAACCCGAGGAAAAACAGTCTCCACCCCAAGTTACAGAGCCCATTAAGACATGCATAAAACAGATTACTTTGGCATACTCTATAGAAATCATAGGCCCAGCCAAGAAAACCCAAAACATAAGAACAATCAAACTCCGATTAAGTGGCAAATCGACAGGATGGGGGCCATCCCGGAACCACTTCACACCTTAACAAACCAGTTACCGTTAACGAGCCCGCCAAAATTAACAAAGACCGAGACCTGATTTGGCGCGCAGATAAGGAACCTTCAATGGGTATAATTGAAGGCCCGTTCTCAACCTGAAAAAGAAGAAGAGGAAGGAAGAACAAGAAGACATCGACGGAGGCATTCTCCGCAACACAGTTCTAAAACCAACAACGTTCAGCGTTCCGTGTCCAGCCAGGAGGTCGACAGCTCGAAGGCCAAACCATCCAACAAAGTAGGCTGCCGTGAGAAGAAACCAGAATGACCGCCTCAGTGACCACCGGACACCTCGCGGCAACAAGGGCCTCACGAAATAACTAACCAAACACCAAGTACCAGTATTTGGGCCACCGCGACCAAAGAAAACCAACTTGAAGAAAACCCAAAGAACCGCAAAGTTTCCACTCTACAATTTACTCCTGACTTACCCCTGGGTAAGATTTTCCCTTAAAAACTCTAAACCCTACTTCTAAACTAAAGAAAAGTGGGTACTCACCTGATAAATCCAATACGAACCCTACCGCATCAGCGGACTCGCGAAGACTGACCAGATACGCAGTTGAAGTCCTCTACCGCGTACGGGGTACGGCAGACACCAACCGACATATAGAGTGAACCCCAAAACCGCAAACTAACCCAACTGTCAAGGATTCTGGTGAGTATCATCCCTGGTCCTCTGGAGTCCAACCTAGCTAGTGAAGTGGGATTGGGAGGGGTGTAGTACTCTTTTAATGTTATTTCCCTCGCTTGTACCGAAGTGTTCCCCACTTTTAGAGTGTTAAGAGTGTTTGTGTTGTGTTTTACTTTCTTAAATAAAGATCAAAATTCTTGCATCAAAACCAGTTGTCTGCTGCACTTTTTATCACAACCCCCAAATAAGTCCAAGGTCTAGAACCAAGTGAGTGGGAGCGATTCAAACCGCTCAGAAGTCAGAGGTGAAGCTGACACAAACCACCACCCCCTACACCTGAAAGGCAGCACATCCAGCACTCATTCACTGCTGCACTAATATATCAGCCTAGTTTCTGGAGTGGGATTTGAATTCCCGACCTTCTGTCTCAGAGACAAAATGCTACCAATGAGCCACGGCTGATACCTTACTCAGATTCTGGATCCAACACCATCTGTGCATCAATGGAATAAAAGTGGGGCATGTTAACTTTCCCCACTTGGCTGGAACAGATAAAATGGTGTGGCTCCATTCTCGCTGATCTCTGATTTTAATGCTGCCAATGACTTCAATGAAAATGAAATTCAAGAGAGATGTAAAACCGGCTGCTGATTCACTATCACCTGTTTTACACTATCGCAGATAATCAAAATTACCCCCACAGTGTGTGGTTTACCTATTTAAACTCCGAGCAACTGACTCCTGGATATGGCCTGTTCAAGTAGGCTTCTTAAAGGGTGATTCATTTGGTGGTAATTTTTTGGCCTTTTCAATTACATTTTGTTGCCTTATTTGGTTTTCTGGGTAGCGCACCATTTTTGCATTTTTTAAATCTGCCAATACTTTGAACCTGATGTTATTTAAATTACACTGTAAATAATGGCGAGGATGGGAATTTCTTTGGAGGTTCAGAATGATTGAGGAGATCAATACCCCACGATCCACATTTATAGACCCCCCACAACACATACCTGGACATGGCAAGTGACACCCTTGTCATTGTCTACACTTCACAAGACAGGTGGTGACAGAGTTGTGCCATCTGCTGCAACATGACCTGCAAACACTATCTGGCATGCGGTGGGCTCTGCAAAGGTTACCACAGCAGAAAGCTTTCATGCTACTGAATCCAACCAAGCCACCTCAGGGGACACGTATTTTTTTTATTCATTCTCAGGATGTGGGCATTACTGGCAAGGCTGGCATTCATTGCCCATCCCTAGTTGCCCTGAGAAGGTGGTGATACAATTGAGTGGCTTGCTAGGCCACTTCAGAGGGCAGTGAAGAGTCAACCATTTTGGTTTTGGACTGGAGTCACATATAGGCCAGACTAGGTAAGGACGGTAGGCTTCCTTCCCTAAAGAACATTAGTGAACCAGTTGGATTTTTCTGACAATCCGACAGCTGCATGGCCACTTTTACTGACACCAGCTTTTTAAAACTGGATTCAAATGGTTGGATTTGAACTCACGTCTCTGGATGATTAGTCTAGGTTTCTGGATTACGTCCAGTAATATAACCACGACAACACCATACTCTCTATTTACATTAAGGAAGTGAAATATGCTATGGCCTCGAAAGTCCTTGGTTGTGCCGAGATCACGCTTGCCGGTGCCCACCAGTGCTGACCCCCCACCCTACCTAATTTGCATGGGAGGTATCCACGCCACTGCGATTGTATCCCCAGGGTCCACTTGCCTCATGTAGCTGGAAAATGTAGTGCCTGCCCAACATTATGGGAAGGTTGCCCACACTCCACCCCCACACCTCGGCCACATCCACCTTAGCCCCTGTGCAATGTCATGTAACTTTCCTTATGGGTCCAGGCCACTAGCTCTGACTGGCCTGGACCTGGACCCCAACCTCTTCCCCCAGGTGAGGCCTACTTATATTCATGGGATGCCAATATGCCTCAATTTGCCGGGTCCTGAATGAACCAGGAAGTGGGAAGACCTGGTATAGGGGGTTCCTGCATCCTAGCTCCGCCCCAACAAGGAGAGGGCGAAGCTTCTATCACCAGTGCGACCAGGTCCCTGCTGTTTTCTTGTGAGTTCCACCATTCTCCCACCACAGTTAAGGCAGGAGACGTACAGAACACCTGAGGATTTTTAGGGGCCTATGTTTGCAAGGGGCAAAAAGAAAAAAAGAAGAAAGACTTGCATTTATATAGTGCCTTTCATAACCACCAGACATCCCAGAGTGCTTTATAGCCAATGAAGTACTTTTGAAGTGTAGTCACTGTTGTAATGTAGGAAACACAGCAGCCAATTTGCACAGAGCAATGTGACAATGAGCAGATAATCTGTTTCAGTGATGTTGATTGAGGGATAAATTCATCCAGATAACTCCGCTGCTCTTCTTCAAAATAATGCCATGGCATCTTTTACATCCACCTGAGAGAGCAGATGGGGCCACAGTTTAACATCTGATCCAATAGACAGCACCTCCAGACAGTGCAGTACTCCCTCAGTACTGCACTGGAGTGTCAGCCTAGATTTGTGTGCTGTAAGTCTCTGGAGTGGGACTATGAACCCACAATCTTCTGACTTAGAGAGCAAGGGTGCTACCAACTGAGCCATGGCTAACATGGCAAAGGATGTGTCTGGTCTGGGAGCAGAGCTTTCTCTCGGTGGCAAAGTTACCTTGAGTGCTGAGTATTGAAGAGTGCTCCTCACATCAACTCCATGGCCTACATGCACAGAAAGGATTTGCACTCAATTAATATTCAGATAGTATCTGACTACAGAAATATTACCAAGTGCCATTATTCAGGGAGCAGCCATTATATCTTCATTATGTGGCAGGCCACAATGCTCACAGTTTTGGAATAAACATTGTTGGGGGATGGCTTCTAGGAGAGTAGGGCTAACCACTGCATCCATGGTGATATTCAAACATGCGACACTTTGTTAGAATATAAACTGGCCAAGGAAAAAGGGTCAGAGATGCACTTCACGTTGCTGTGGGATTTCCTGGGGAACCCTCGTGGGGCAAGAGGTCAGAGCACTTACACTACAAGCAAACATGGTGACTATGTAAATGACGTGGGCAGGGCCTTAACATGGCCTCCCACCTCATTGGTCTGTAGATATCCCGGATGGGCACTGAGAAGAAGTAGGCTTTGGGCCTTGTGCTCGGCCAGCCCCTCAGATTGGAGGAACTGAGAGGGATAGGCAGCAAAACCATGGAGGACCTGAATAGGTAATTAATCCTTTTTGAACAACTTTTCAATGGATCTTCAGGCCCGCAGGCCTTCTGGCTGCTACTTTTGGACAGCAGCCAGAAGAGAAGACCCTGAGGCTGACAGCCATTACTCTGCTGAGGGCCTCAACTAGGATTAGGCCACTACAAACTCCACAGAACAGCTCTATTTCATTTCTTTGATTGAGAGTGACAGCTGTCGTGGTTTGAAAGTGATATATATTGGGCTCTTCTGATTGGATCCCAAATACAAACTGCCATTGTTCCTTGTGATTTGAACTACAGTGATGTTGAATTTTTTCGCTCCATCTTACAGGGACATTACCAACATTTATATATGTAAGTAAAGGTCTTGTGTATAACGCATCACTTAAAAAAATCTATGCACAGTACAATAAAATAAAAAGAAAACCAAATGTAAATTTTTCATCATTGTTTCAAGAAAGCAACTTGATCCATACTGATTGATGGAAATACAGATCAGCACAAATCCCCCAGAAATCCACAGGCATGTGAGCACTTGAAAGGCTACAATATGAAACCTAGAAGGGGGGAATTTTAACCCCAAGAAACGGGTGGGTTGGGGTCAGGTGGGAGGTTAAAGTGTTAAAAAATCTGAATCCCGAACCCAACCCGCCCACTTCTGGTTTTAACGGAGGCGGGCAGCCAACCGCTCCCAGGAGGCGAGTTGGCACTTTAAATATTATAATGAGGCTCCGTGCCTCATGGTGATCCACCATTTTAAATTTAACTCTGGCTGGTCGGGTTTCCCGGGTCTCGGGGAACCGCCAGCTAAAGGAAGGCGAGGACTGCTGGATCCAGGAGGTAAATGCCTTTCCACTTACCCGCTGGATACAGCATGCCTGCCTTGCCAGCTGCCCGCGATCGGACAGCCCCCCGCGACCCTTCCGATCTCCCCCCGAGGCTTCTGATCTGCCCCTTGAAGCCTCCGATCACCTTTCAACCTGCCTCCCACCAGCCCTCGATCACCCCCTACGACCTACCCACCTCTGGCCCCCGTCCACCTTCCGACCTACCCCCCTCCAGCCCCCGTTCACCTTCTGACCTATCCCCCTCGGCCCCCGTTCACCTTCCGACCTACCCCCCTCGGCCCCCGTTCAACTTCCGACCTACCCCCCTCCGGCCCCCGATCACCTTCCGACCTGCCTCCCACCAGCCCTCGATCACCCCCTCCGACCTACCCCCCTCAGCCCCCGTTCACCTTCCGACCTGCCTCCCACCAGCCCTCGATCACCCGCCAGTTTACGGCCAGCTCCTCCGGCCCCCGATCACCCCCCCGACCTCCGATCCCCCTCCAGCACCTGATTCCCTTCCGGCCTCCTCTCCCTCCCACCCCGAACCCTTTCTCCCTCCTCTCTGTGGCCTAGTACCGCAGGCCTACCCGCTCGACAGCCAGACAGCCTCTCCATCTGGCTGGCTGCGGGCGGGAATCAGTGATTTGGAATGCTAATCAGACCCAGCCGTTAAATTCAGCAGGGCCTGCGGAAACCCATTCTCCCGGGTTTCCCGACAGCCTTCCAGCACCCCCGCTTCCTACCTGCCTCCAAATTAAAATTCCAGCCATAGAATCTAAAGCATGCAAACAGGCCATTCGGCCCAACTGGTCTATGCCAGTGATTATACTCCACATGAGCTTCTTCCCACTCTAATTACCTCTTCCCACCCTGCACTCATACGCTCTATTCCCTTCTCCCTCATACATGATTAAGCCTCCCTTTAAATGCATGAATGTTATCTGCTTTATGTGGCAGCGCGTTCTATATTCAGGAAAGTATTGATTTATCTGTATGGTACTCCACATTGCGACATTACAGTTTATTCCCAGAGGACTCGGGGGCCTGGGACACTTTTTCTCTCCTTACCTGTGGATTTCTTTCTTTTGCTGGTTTTTACTCCCCATTGCTTTGTCTTACAGTCAGCCCCAATTGCGTAGTCTCTTTCATAAACGCTTGTCATATCATCTCTTCAGCAAAGGTGTGCATATAACTGCTTCACAGTCCACATGTTTAGGGGTTGATGCTGAGATACGCTCAGGACATTTAATAGCTGATGTGCTTCATACTTTGGTTACATTGCATTAATGGAACGGGAACAGGTCCATATTGAGCAAAAATCCAGTTTCTAAGGTACACTGCAATCGCCCAGCTTCACGCCTTAACTACCCCAAATTGTAACAAATAAAACCAAAACTTTGTGGCTTGGTTCTGGATTCACGATTATCTGACTGCAGTATAATTATAAGTGGCTTGCTTTCTGCATTGGGCAGACAGGGAAAATCATCACATATAAACCCAATGGTTAAAAAAAAGAAAGAGCTTGCATTTATATAGCGCCTTTCACGACTTCCAAAGTGCCTCACAGCCAATTAAATACTCTTGAAGTGTAGCCACTGTTGTAATGTGTGGCATCCAAATGATGCACAGCAAGCTCCCACAAACAGCAATGCAATAAATAACTAGATCATCTGTTTTAGGTGTTGTTTGAGGGATAAATGCTGGCCAGGACACTGGGAGAACTCTGGTGATGGAAATATAGATCAGCACAAATCCACAGAAATCCACAGACAAGTAAATACTTGAAAGGCTACAATTTCAACCTGGAATTGCATAGAATCTACAGCACAGAAACAGGTCATTTGGCCCAACTGCTCCTCTTAGTACTGTGGAATCTTTTACATCCACGTGATAGGGCAGTCAGGGTACTCCAGGAGATTTAATGTCTCATCCGAAAGATGGCACCTCTGACAAGGCAGTACTTCCTCAGACACCTGGTTGTGCATGACATTAGTGGACTACTGCACAGTGAATCATAGGACTATACACGTGCTATCAAATTTGAAAATAGTTTAGCACAACCAGCATCTTGTAGCTTTTCAAATCTGATTGTGATGCAACCAGAATTGGTCCTGAACTGTTGCAGATTCGGAAACAGTAGCTGCGACTATAACCAGAATGTGATTTTTTTTTTACTCCATGCATGTACATATCCATGACTGAAGCTGTAAATAAACCGGAATTTCTTTGTTGCTGTGTAGATTTCCCTGCTTGCTGCTATTTATGGATCAAAGCTGATTTTGCAGAGTTGGTCGTGGCCCTACCCAGAGGTAGAAGAGTAGGATCTGAGGCAAGGGAACATAGAAACATAGGAACAGGAGTAGGCCATTTAGCCCCTCGAGCCTGTTCCGCAATTCAATGAGATCATGGCTGATCTGCAACCTAACTCTATATAATTGCCTTCGTCCCATATCCCTTAATACCTTTGGTTAACAGAAATCTATCAGTCTCATATTTAAAATGAACAATTGACCCAGCATCAACTGGACTTTGCAGAAAAGAGTTCCAAACTTCTACCACACTTTGCGTGTAGAAGTGTTTCCTAACTTCACTCCCGAAAGGCCGGGCTCTAATTTTTAGGCTATGTCCCCTAGTCCTAGATTCCGAAATCAGCGGAAATGGTTCCTCTCTATCTACCCTATCTGTTCCCTTTAATATCTTGAAAACTTCGATCAAATCACCGCTTAATCTTCTAAATTCCAGGGAATATAACCACTTATTGTGTAATCTCTCCTTGTAAATTAACCCTTGGTGTCCAGGTATTATTCTAGTAAATCCCTCCAAGGCCAATATAACCTTTCTAAGGTGTGATACCCAAAAATGAACACAGTACTCCAGGTGTGGTCTAACCAGGGTTTTGTTTAGCTGCAGCATGACTTCTAACCCCTTGTATTCTAGTCCTCTAGATATAAAGGTCAGCAATTACATTTAACTTTTTGGTTATTTTTTGTACCTGTCCACGACATTTTAATGATCAATGTACATGGACCCCCAAGTCTCTTTGGACCTCCACTGTTTTTAGCTTTTCACCATTTAGAAAGTACTCTGATCTATCCTTTTTAGGTCCAAAGTGGATGATCTCACACTTGCCTATATTGAAATCCATTTTTCTTTATCCGTTTATGGGATGTGGGCGTCGCTGACAAGGCCAGCATTTATTGCCCATCCCTAGTTGCCCTTGAGAAGGTGGTAGTGAGCCGCCTTCTTGAACCGCTGCAGTCCGTGTGGTGAAGGTGCTCCCACAATGCTGTTAGGTAGGGAGTTCCAGGATTTTGACCTAGCGACGATGAAGGATCGGCAATATACTTCTAAGTCAGGATGGTGTGTGACTTGGAGGGGAACTTGGAGGTGGTGGTGTTCCCATGCGTCTGCTGCCCTTGTCCTTCTAGGTGGAAGAGGTCGCGGGTTTGGGAGGTGCTGTCGAAGAAGCCTTGGTGAGTTGCTGCAGTGCATCTTGTAGATGGTACACACTGCAGGAACGGTGCACTGGTGGTGGAGGGAGTGAATGTTTAAGGTGGTGGATGGGTTGCCAATTAAGCGGGCTGCTTTGTCCTGGATGGTGTCGAGCTTCTTGAGTGTTGTTGGAGCAGCACTCATCGAGGCAAGTGGAGAGTATTCCATCACACTCCTGACTTGTGCCTTGTAGGTGGTGGAAAAGCTTTGGGGAGTCAGGAGGTGAGACACTCGCTGCAGAATACCCAGCATTTGACCTGCTCTTGTTGCCACAGTATTTATGTGGCTGGTCCAGTTAAGTTTCTGGTCAATGGTAACCCCCAGAATATTGATGGTGGTGGATTCGGTGATGGTAATGCCTTTGGATGTCAAAGAGCAGTGGTTAGACTCTCGCTTGTTGGAGATCGTCATTGCCTGGCGCTTGTGTGGCGTGAATGTTACTTGTCACTTATCAGCCCAAGCCTGAATGTTGTCCAGGTCTTGCTGCATGCGGGCATGGACTGCATCATTATCTGAGCAGTTGCAAATGGAACTGAACACTGTGCAATCATCAGCGAACATCCCCACTTCTGACCTTATGATGGAGGGAAGGTCATTGATGAAGCAGCTGAAGATGGTTGTGCCCAGGACACTACCCTATGGAACTCCTGCAGCGATATCCTGGGGCTGAGATGATTTACCTCCAACAACCACAACCATCGTCCTTTGTGCTAGGTATGACTCCAGCCAGTGGAGAGTTTCCCCCCTGACTCCCATTGACTTCAGTTTTACTAGGGCTCCTTGATGCCACACTTGGTCAAATGCTGCCTTGATGTCAAGGGCAGTCACTCTCACCTCACCTCTGGAATTCAGCTCTTTTGTCCATGTTTGGACCAAGGCTGTAATGAGGTCTAGAGCCGAGTGGTCCTGGTGGAAACCAAACTGAGCATCGGTGAGCAGGTTATTGGTGAGTAAGTGCCACTTGATAGCACTGTCGACGACACTTTCCATCACTTTGCTGATGTTTGAGAGTAGGCTGATGTGGTGGTAATTGGCTGGATTAGATTTGTCCTGCTTTTTGTTGACAGGACATATCTGGGCAGTTTTCTACATTGTCGGGTAGATGCCAGTGTTCTAGCTGTACTGGAATAGCTTGGCTAGAGGCGCGGCTGGTTCTGGAGCACAAGTCTTCAACACGACAGCCGGGATGTTGTCGGGGCCCATAGCCTTTGCTGTATCCAGTGCGCTCAGCCATTTCTTAATATCACGTGGAGTGAATCGAATTGGCTGAAGACTGGCTTCTGTGATGGTGGGGACATCAGGAGGAGACCGATATGGATCATCCACTCGGCACTTCTGGCTGAAGATGGTTGCAAACGCGTCAGCCTTGTCTTTTGCACTCACGTGCTGGGCTCTGCCATCATTGAAGATGGGGATATTCATGGAGCCTCCTCCTCCCATTAGTTGTTTAATTGTCCACCACCATTCATGACTGGATGTGGCAGGACTACAGAGTTTTGATCATATCCATTGATTGTGGGAGCGCTTAGCGTGTCTATAGCATGCTGCTTCTGCTGTTTAGCATGCATGTAGTCCTGTGTTGCAGCTTCCCCAGGTTGGCACCTCATTTTTAGGTACACCTGATGCTGCTCTTGGCCACCACAGTTTTGCCCTTTCACTTAATCTATTAAGATCCCTTTGTAATTTTATGCTTCCATCTACACTGCCTACAATGCCGCCTATCGTTGTGTCATCGGCAAACTTGGATTTGTGGCTCTCTATCCTATCATCTAAGTCGTTAATAAATACAGTGAAAATTGAGGCCCCAACACAGATCCATGTGGGACGCCACTAGTCAAATCCTGCCAATTAGAGTACCTGCCAATTATCCATACTCTCTGTCTCCTGTCGCTCAGCCAATATCCTAACCAGGTCAATAATTTGCCCTCAATTCCAGTGAAGGATATTCTTTTTCTGAGCATGTTGGATGAAGATATACATGTTTTGTTGTGAAGTTTCAGGCATTGTTCACATCCTCCCTAAAACTACAGGACATGAATAGTATAGGGGTGAATTTCCTCAGGGAGTCTCCTGCTCCATCAACGTATCTTTGACAGAAACACCATGTACGCGTGCAAACGGGGTTCCCGCCAAACATCTGTCGAAATTATGATGGTGAAGCGGGAGAAACCCTGAGGAAATTCAGCTTCCATAGCTGGGATTCTTCATTTGCAGTTTGCATTTTAAGAAATTAAACCCAGGCAAAGCAATTACGGTCCATTTTCCAAATCAAAAAGAAAGAAATGAGCTTACATTTATATAATGCCTTTCACATTCTCACGAGGTCCCAAACTGCTTTATAGTCAATTAAGTACTGTTGAAGTGTAGTCACTGTTGTAATGTAGGAAACACGGCAGCCAATTTGCACACAGCAAGCTCCCACAAATAGCAATGATTAAATGACCAGATAATCTGTTGTATTAATGATATTGGTTGAGGAATAAATATTGGCCAGGACACGAGGGAGAACTGCCCTGCTTTTCTTCCATTGTGCCGTGGGTTCTTCTCCGTCTTCCTGAGATGAGTCAGTTTAACGTCTCACCCAAAAGACAGCACCTTTGACACTGCAGCACTCCCTCAGTATGGCACGGAAGTGTGATCCTAAATTATGTGCTCAACTCTCTGGAGTGGGATTTCAACTCACAACCTTCTGACTCAGAGGCACGATCTAGGGGAAAATTCAATGCTACAAATAATTTTACACAGTATGTGTTTATTTGGTTTTCCTTATTGGTTTTGTGATTAATACTTTTATTCTAATTTTACAAGCTGAAGTAAATTAGAAATAAATTAAAAAGCTGTATAATCTAATTAAAACGCTCTCTTTTAATTAGGATAAGTAGGTTGGTTTCAACATTTCATTCGTTTTACATATATTTTTCCCAATAAAATATTCTCCCAGTGATAGAGGTACATATTTCAATCCCAGGCATTCTCAGCTGTGAATTATATTAGGTTAGTGCTTGAGGCTGACTGGAAATAGCAATGAATGGGATCAACATACATAATGTGTGAAAATGCATTGTAATTGTATTCCTGCCTATTGGGCATTGCGGTATGAAATTGTAAGAGAATCTCAAGTTATAATTTGAATTAGAGGGTTAAGTCGTTTAAATTAATTCAATTAACATTGG
This sequence comes from Squalus acanthias, assembly GCA_030390025.1. NCBI lineage: Eukaryota > Metazoa > Chordata > Chondrichthyes > Squaliformes > Squalidae > Squalus > Squalus acanthias. The sequence goes on along the minus strand of CM059425.1, from coordinate 141,735,782 downwards.
CCTCACAGTGGAGACAATACTGAGCAAGCAGGTTGGTTAAAACAAAAGTTTTATTTTTACTAGCCTCGTGGTTTGTAACCAAGTCTTGTGGCTGAATGTGTAAGTAAAGTGAATATGGCAGCTGAGTGTTTCAACAAGCGACAAGAGGGTTTTAGTATTTTTGCCTATTTGACCAGTAACGTTGATGTTTATTTAGGTAAAGAATTAACCTGAATTCCTGGTACATCTATCCGGCTTAATAGTTTATGTTCTCTGATATTTTGGGTGGCAGAATTATTGGTCACGAATTTCCGTGAGGTGTTCCCGATCTTCCATTGGACATTTGGCTGAAGATCGACGACAACCCTGGAAAATCGCAGCAGCCAAAAACAGATTATCTGATCATTATCCCATTGCTGTTTGTGGGAGCTTGCTGTGCGCAATTTGGCTGCTGCATTTCCTACATTTCAACAGTGATTACACTTCAAAAGTACTTTATAGGCTGCAAAGTGCTTTGGGAAGTCCTGAGGGTCCTGAGGGGAATACAAGTCTTTCTTTCTAGTTTCTGTTGATTTCTGCTAAGTATCAATTACTTTTACTACTGTCACTAATACTGAACCTTATAATGGTGCTATCTGTAGAATTACAAATTTAGTTAATTAAGAAAGTTGCTAATAGTACATTGGTTGTTGTGTTAAATCCTGGAAGTCTTCCAAGTATGATAATAGTTAATAGTAAACTAACTAGTCTTTGCAGTAATGTGTTATACATTAACCAGGTGCTGTGATGGTTGTTTTTAAGTGATTTGTTTATGTAGGATGACTCCCAAGTCAAATGGTATTGTATATAAAGCATGAAAGGTAAATCTAGATCTAATTCTTCCTACATGTGGCAGTGATATAGAATTTTCAGTTCAGGTTTTCCTACAAAATTGATCTAAAAATTCATATAAGATACATATGTAGTTTGGCCATGAATATCAATTGCACACACGATGGCAGGTGTCCTCATAATTACTGGTCCTTCCTCCAATTCATTGTTTATATTTTCTTTTTAATCAACAACATTTCCACGGGGAGGGGGGAGTCAGAGAAAATTGGGACAGGATGTAACTCTATCCTCTTGAAAAATGTTGACTTTGAAAATTTGCCTTGCCAATGTGTACATGAACACTGTCGATCAGTATATTGTAGACAAGTCATGTGAAGAAATGTGTCAAACTGTGGTTGTGCTTTGGCACATTTTCCATACTCAGGCTTGGGTATAACCCAGTGCACCCAATGGAATTTATGATGTGAAAAAATGGATTTACACCTAGAATAATTATTAGTCCTAGTCGATCTCTGGTGGGATTGATCATGATGAGTCGGGGGATACGCTAGGCTGAATTTTCCGGGGTGGTAGTGGACGAGATCGGTGGCGGGTCAGGTGGGAAAGTTGTTATTTTTGACAGCAGGTCGGGAACCCGCTGTCATCTCGCACCCACGCGCCTTTCCTGGCGGTGGTGGGAAACCCAATTGAAATCATTATCAGGTAGTTTACAGGCACTTAAGAGTCTATTTTCAATTAATTTTTTAATTTCCCTGCATGGCCACGGGATTCACGCAGCTCGGGAACCACGGCAATAGATTGGGAGAAGGGGAAGTGCAACGAGACCTGGGTGTCCTTGTGCACCAGTCGCTGAAGGTAAGCATGCAGGTACAGCAGGCGGTTAAGAAGGCAAATGGTATGTTGGCCTTCGTAGCGAGAGGGTTTGAGTACAGGAACAAGGATGTCTTGCTGCAGCTGTACAGGGCCTTGGTGAGACCACACCTTGAGTATTGTGTGCAGTTTTGGTCGCCTTATCTGAGGAAGGATGTTCTTGCCATGGAGGGTGTGCAGCGAAGATTCACCAGACTGATACCTGGGATGGCAGGAATGACGTACGAGGAGAGATTGGGTCGATTGGGCTTATACTCGCTGGAGTTTAGAAGAATGAGAGGAGATCTCATTGAAACTTATAAAATTCTAACAGGGCTAGACAGACTGGATGCAGGAAGGATGTTCCCGATGGCGGGTGAGTCCAGAACAAGAGGTCACAGACTAAAGATAAGGGGTAAGTCATTTAGGACAGAGATGAGGAGGAATTTCTTCACCCAGAGAGTGGTGAACCTGTGGAATTCTCTACCACAGAAGGCAGTTGAGGCCAAGTCAGTAAATATATTCAAGAAGGAGTTAGATATATTTCTTAAGGCTAAAGGTATCAAGGGATATGGGGAGAAGGGTACTGAGTTTGATGATCAGCCATGATCTCATCGAATGGCGGAGCAGGCTCGAGGGGCCGAATGGCCTACTCCTGCTCCTATCTTCTATGTTTCTATGGTTCAACCTGAGGCGGGAGTTCCGTGGCCATTGCTCCAGCTGATTACTTGATAGCATGAAAAACAAACCAAAATAAAAACATGTTGATTACATCAGCTAAAAGATTGATGGAGATTCTGTTCTACTTGAAAAGCTACTGGTAAATGTTAATTCAGAAATTCCTGAAGGGATGTGAGTGCTGAAGGCTCCACTCCTACCCTGGATGGTGAGGGAAATACACTTTTCACTGGCCATTCTCGGCTGTTGCATTCCAATTCAACAGTAATTGCAGTGAATTGATCTGCACTAAAAAAATGACAGATACCATTTAAATACATTTTTGTGTTGTTTCTGGTCAGGTTTTTGTCACAGTATACTGTGACAGTATACGATAACTAGTGGGGTGCCACAGGGATCGACGATGGGGTCCCCAACTATTTACAACCTACATTAATGACTTGGATGAAGGGATCGAGTGTAATGTAGCCAAGTTTGCGGATGATACAAGGATGGGTGGGAAAGCAAGTTGTGCAGAGGACTCAAAGAATCTGCAAAGGGATATAGACAGGCTAGGTGAGTGGGCAAACATTTGGCAGATGGAGTATAATGTGGGAAAGTGCGAGATTATCCACTTTGGGAGGAAAAATAAAAAAGCAAATTATTATTTAAATGGAGAGAGATTACAAAATGCTACAGTTCAGAGGGACCTGGGGGTCCTTGTGCATGAAACACAAAAAGTTAGCATGCAGGTACAGCAAGTAATCAAAAAGGCAAATGGAATGTTGGCCTTTATTTCAAGGGGGTTGGAGTATAAAAGCAGGGAAGTCCTGCTACAACTGTACAAGGTATTGGTGAGACCACACCTTGAGTACTGCATACAGTTTTAAGGTCTCCTTATTTAAGGAAGGATATTCTTGCATTGGAGGCAGTTCAGAGACGATTCACTAGGTTGATTCCTGAGATGAGGGGTTGACTTATGAGGAAAGGTTGAGCAGGCTGGGCCTATACTCATTGGAATTTAGAAGAATGAGAGGTGATCTTATCGAAACATATAAGATATGAGGGGGCTCGACAGGGTAGATGCAGAGCGGGTGTAATGGGGAATTCTAGAACTCGGGGCACAGTCTCAGAATAAAGGGTCGCCCTTTTAGAACTGAGATGAGTAGGAACTTCTTCTCTCAGAGGGTCGTAAATTTGTGGAATTCTCTGCCCCAGAGAGCTGTGGAGGCTGGGTCATTAAATACATTTAAAGTGGAGATCGACAAATTTTTGCAAGATAAGGGAGTGAAGGGTCATGGGGAGTGGGCTGGGAAGTGGCTTTGAGCCCTAGATCAGCCATGATCTTATTGAATGGCGGAGCAGGCTCGAGGAGCCAAGTGGCCTATTCCTGCTCCTATTTCTTATGTTCTTATTATTGTCCAGCTACACATTAAATCAAGTCATCAACCATAACAATTTCATTCTCATCACTTACTCCACTGGTTCAATTTGCTTTCAGTCCCTGAATATGACTAATTTAATTTTTCAGTCTGAGACTTTGGGAGGAATTTCTGCGGAAGTTCTCTCACTTGTCCATTGTTAACTTCAATGGAAGAGCTGCAGAAATCCCAGAAACACATACGCACCACTTACACTGTTTGTCATGGTTTCCGCAGCTCTTCTGCTGAACTTACATAAGATTGTAAATCCACCCCTTTACAATTACATTTAAAATCTGCTTAATTTTATATATTACCCATACACACAGATCTTTTATTTGTACCAGTTACTGATACAAAAGTCTATAGATTTGTGACTAAAGCACCAATAACTTCCCAATTAATGTATTTTTAATTATGTTCTTGATCGTATTTGTAGATGGCGTCATATTACTTAATGATAATTTTATTTAAATATTTCTTTGTCACTCATATATCATTTTTATTATATTATCGTAGAGTAAAGATTCAACACCCACTTTGTTAGATTAAACTTCAAATATAATGTGGCCATGGTCCCTTTAAAGATCCTGGCTGAAAACATGTCATGAATGACATCACCAGACCTGCTCCATCTAATTGGGTCGGGTAACACGTAGGGTGGGCTTAATAGGCCCCATTAAGATAGGTTCATTTTCAACAGCGGGATGGAGCCAGCAGTGGGGTCGGGACCTGACATGGCCACCGCCCACACCGGACCCGCCAAGGTAAAGAAAATTACAGCTGCTGTTTTAAAATATGAATGGGATGCTCAGCACTCATCTCAGGAAAAGCCACCAGTAGAAGCAACTGTTCTGCTAGTCGGCAGTATTCAGCACCCCTTGATTGTATGATTAGTTGAACATACAGTAGACTCTGGTTCTGCGATCTAAGAGTTTGAAGGGACACTACAGTATTACATCGTAGAGAAGCGAGATCTTAAAGGGGAGATTTTCTTCTTCAGCGATCACAAAATATTGGCAAGTTATGCACCCCCCATGCCATTACTTTCCTTCCATTAATTTGATCAAAGTGGAGAATCTTGCCTTAAATATTATTTTTTACTGGGGCTGCAATTACCTCTCTTTTTTTCCCCCAAGTTAGTTTATCCCCTCACCTGTCCCAACAGATCTTGCACTGATACACTAATTGTTGTGGAGAGGGCTGGTGTTCAACCTGCTCCTCGATCTCCGCCATGTCTCTCTGAACTTGGCCATGGCAGGCACAGGATGGCAGTTTGAGAATTTGAATTCAATTTAAAAATAAATCTGGAAATACAAAGCTGGTATCTGTAAAAGTGACCATGAAACTGTTGATTGCCATATAAACTGGTTCAACTAATATCCTTCAGGGATAAAAACCTAGTGTGGGGGCAAAAAGAGAAGTGGTACAAGCACTCTCAGAGCACAGCTGTGCACAGGCCTTATCATCCAGAGAAGGGATCTTCTTCTAAATATACATACCTTAATTAAATTCTAATTCCTTGTTTGACAGGCAGCTCACCAGATGCCTCTTCTTCTTGCTGTATTTTTTTTAAATTCGTTTATCAGATGTGGGCATCGCTGACAAGGCCAGCATTTATTGCCCATCCCTAATTGCCCTTGAGAAGGTGGTGGTGAGCAGCCTTCTTGAACTGCTGCAGTCTGTGTGGTGAAAGTTCTCCCACAGTTCTGTTAGGGAGGGAGTTCCAGGATTTTGACCCAGCGATGATGAAGGATCGGCGATATATTTCCAAGTCAGGATAGTGTGTGACTTGGAGGGGAACTTGGAGGTGGTGGTGTTCCCATGCGCCTGCTGCCCTTGTCCTTCTAGGTGGTAGAGGTCGCGAGTTTGGGAGGTGCTGCCGAAGAAGCCTTGGCGAGTTGCTGCAGTGCATCTTGTAGATGGTACACACTGCAGCCCACAGTACGCCGGTGGTGGAGGGAGTGAATGTTTACGGTGGTGGATGGGGTGCCAATTAAGCAGTCTGCTTTGTCCTAGACGGTGTCGAGCTTCTTGAGTGTTGTTGGAGCTGCACTCATCCAGGCAAGTGGAGAGTATTCCATCACACTTCCTACTTGTGCCTTGTAGATGGTGGAAAGGCTTTGGGGAGTCAGGAGGTAAGACATTCCCCTGAGACCTGAAACAGCAAGCCTGTGCTCCAGACTGGTACAACTCCCTGAAAGAAGAAACAAAGAAAGAAAGACTTGCATTTATATAGCATCTTTCACGACCACCGGATGTCCCAAAGCGCTTTACACAGTACCTTTTTGAAGTGTAGTCACTGTTGTATTGTAGGAAACGCAGCAGCCAATTTGCGCACAGCAAGCTCCCACAAACAGCCATGTGATAATGACCAGATAATCTGTTGTAGTGATGTTGATTGAGGGATAAATATTGGCCAGGACACGGGGATAACTCCCCTGTTCCACTTCAAAATAGTGCCATGAGTCCACCTGAGAGGGCAAATGGGGCCTCGGCTTAATGTCTCATCCAAAAGATGGCACCTCTGACAGTGCAGCACTCCCTCAGTACTGCACTGGAGTATCAGCCTAGATTGTTGTGCTCATGTCTCTGGAGTGGGACTTGAACCCACAACCTTCTGATCTCAGAGGTGAGGGTGCTACCAACTGAGCCACAGGAGGTAGGAAAGCCCATCTTCTGGTTGGAAGAGGCCTGGATGTTGGAAATACCGTCAGGGGATCATCACTGGAGATGTACTCCAATCGGGAAGATGGGGAGTGGAAAGCATAGGTTAATATTTGTAATTCTATTTACATACCACTTTAGAAAACCTGCTTTCGATGCAAGTACTAATGTTCATCCATCACTGCTGACCCACAATCGAAAACTGCCCCTAATTTGGCAATCTCACTCAGAGAGCAATGGCTGGAGTGAGAAATGGGCACGGTAGTGTAGTGGTTATGTTACTGGACTGGTTCATTAATGTCTTTTAGGGAAGGAAACCACATTGGTGAGGGACTGGTGTCACATATAGACCTGGTCTGGTCTACATGTGACACCAGTCCCTCACCAATGTGGTTTACTCTTAACTGCCCTCTTAAATGTCCTCTCAAACCGCTATCTCAAGACGGTTCATCACACCTTCTCAGGATATCAACAACTTGCATTTATATAGCGACTTTAACGTAGTAAAATGTCCCAAGGCGCTTCACAGGAGCGTAATCAGACAAAAATTGACACCAAACCATATAGGACAGGTGACTAAAAACTTGGTCAAAGAGGTAGGTTTTAAGGAGTGTCTTAAAGGAGGAGATAGCGGTAGAGAGGCGGAGATGCTTATGGAGGAAATTCCAGAGCTTAGGGCTCAGGCAGCTGAAGGCATGGCCACCAAAGGTGGAATGATTAAAATCAGGGATGCACAAGAGGCCTGAATTGGAGGAGCGTAGAGATCTCGGAGGGTTGCAGGGCTGGAGGAGGTTACAGAGATAGGGAGGGGCGAGGCCATGGAGTAATTTGAAAACAAGGATCTAGAAGTTTAAAACTGAGGTGTTGCTGAACTAGGAGTGGAGACAAGTGATGTTACGGAGATGGAAGTAGGCGGCATTCGTGATCGGGCAGATGTGTGATTGGAAGCAAATAGGACGCCAAGGTTGTAAATGGTCTGGTTCCGCCTCAGACAGTGACCGGGAGAGGGATGGAGTCAATGGCTATGGAACGGAGTTTGTGGCGGGGACCGATGACAATCTCTTCAGTTTTCCCAATATTTATTTGGAGGAAATTTCTGCTCATCCAGGACTGGATGTTGGACAAGCAGTGTGACAAATCAGAGACAGTGGAGGGGATGACTATGGATAGGCAACACATTTTCACTGGCAGAGCAGATCCCTTGCCTGACCGGTAGGCTGGAGATGGTGGATGATGCAGGCAAACTCTGAGGGGGAAAAAAATAACTTACAAAAAACAGAGGGAATAACAATGAGCGAAAAACATTGGGAAATAATTCTGCTTTAGTGGTAAAAGGCCTCCATGAGGTTGGCCCCCTAAATTGGACCTCTGTGTCCCCATTTTCCACCTGGGTGCAACGTGGTCTAACTTTGGCCTCATAAAGATAAAAAAAAAGACCATGCAAGGGTGGTGCCTTTTTAAGTCTCTGCTAAATGTGGGACCGACCAACACATTACGTCAGCAGCAGAAGAAAGATGAGTACTTCCTTAGTCTCATCTTCGATCAAAAAGCTTTAAAAAGAAAGAACGTGCATTTATATAGCACTTTTAATGACCTCAGGATGTCCCAAAGCGCTTTACAGCCAATGAGGTACTTTTTAAAGTGTAGTCACTGTTGTTATTTAAAAAAAAAATATTTATTCATTCACGGGATGTAGGCGCTGCTGGCAAGGCCAGCATTTATTGTCCATCCCTAATTGCCACAGAGAAGATGGTGGTGAGCCGCCGCCTTGAACTGCTGCAGTCTGTGTGGTTAAGGTACTCCCACAGTGCTGTTGGGTAGGCAGTTCCAGGATTTTGACCCAGTGACGATGAAGGAATGGTGATATATTTCCAAATCAGGATAGTGTGTGACTTAGAGGTGGTGGTGGTCCCATGTTCCTGCTGCCCTTGTCTTTCTAGCTGGTAGAAATTGCGGGTTTGGAGGTGTTGTCAGAAAAGTCTTGGTGAGTTGCTGCTGTGCATCTTGAAGATGGTACACACTGCAGCCACATTGCGCCAGTGGTGGAGGATGTGAATGTTTAAGGTGGTGGATGGGTGCTGATCAAGTGGGCTGCTTTGTCCTGGATGGTGTCGCGTTTCTTGAATGTTGTTGGAGCTGCACTCATCCAGGCAAGTGGAGAGTATTCCATCACACTGCTGACTTGTGACTTGTAACTTGTAAGTGGTGGAAAACCTTTGGGGAGTCAGAAGGTGAGTCATTGTAAAATGCCCAGCCTCTAACCAGTGCCCCCCAGGATGTTGATGGTGGGAGAGTCGACAATGATAATATCACTGAATGTCAAGGGGAGGTGGTTAGACTTTCTCTTGTTGGAGATGGCCATTGTCTGGCACTTGTGTGGCGCAAATCTTTCTTGCCAGTTGTCAGCCCAATCCTGTACGTTGTCCAGGTCTTGCTTCATGTGGGCACGGACTGCTTCATTATCTGAGGAATTGCGAATTGAAAGTGAACACTGTGAAATCATCAGCGAACATCCCCACTTCTGACCTTATGATGGAAGGAAGGCCATTGATGAAGCAGCTGATTATGGTTGGGCCTGGGACACTGCCCTAAGGAACTCCTGCAGCAAAATCCTGGGGCTGAAGTGATTGTCCTCCAACAACCACAACTATCTCCCTTTGTGTTAGGTATGACTCCAGCCAGTGGAGAGCTTTCCACCTGATTCCCATTGACTTTAATTTTACTAGGGCTCCTTGAGGCCACACTCGGTCAAATGCTGCCTTGGTGTCAAGGGCAGTCAATCTTACCTCACCTCTGGAATTCAGCTCCTTTGTCCATGTTTGGACCAAGGCTGTAATGAAGTCTGGAGCCGAGTGGTCTTGGCGGAACCCAAACTGAGCATCGGTAAGCAGGTTATTGGTGAGTAAGTGCCGCTTGACAGAACTGTCATCTGTCACCTTCCATCACTTTGCTAATGAGTGAGAGTAGGATGATGGGGTGGTAATTGACCGGATTGGATTTGTCCTACTTTTTGTGGACAGGACATACCTGGGCAATTTTCCACTTTGTCAGGTCGATGCCAGTGTTGTAGCTGTACTGGAACAGCTTGGCTAGAGGCGTGGCTAGGTCTGGAGCACAACTGGGATGTTGTTGGGGCCCATAGCCTTTGCTGTATTCAGTGCGCTCAACCGTTTCTTGATATCACTTGGAGTGAATCAAATTGGCTGAAGGCTGGCATCTGTGATGGTGGGGACCTCAGGAGGAGGTCGAGATGGATCATCCACTTGGTACTTCTGGCTAAAGGTGGTTACAAACGCTTCAGTCTTGTCTTTTTCCCTCACAAGCTGGGCTGAGCCATTGTTCAGGATGGGGATATTCATGGAGCCTCCTCCTCCCGTTAGTTGTTTTATTGTCCACCACTATTCTTGACTGGATGTGGCAGGACTGCAGAGCTTTGATCTGATCCGTTGTCTGTAGATTGCTTGGCTCTGTCTACAGCATGCTGCTTCCACTGTTTAGCATGCCTGTAGTCCTCACCAGGTTGGCACCTCATTTCCAGGTACTGCTCTTGGCATGCTCTTCTACACTCCTCATTGAACCAGGGTTGGTCACCTGGTTTGATGGTAATGCTAGAATGAGGGATATTAGGTTACAGATTGTGGCGGAATACAATTCTGCTGCTGCTGATGGCCCATGGCACCTCATAGATGCCCAGTTTTGAGCAGCTAGATCTATTCTGAAACTATTCCATTTAGCACATTGGTAATGCCGCACAACACAATGGAGGGTGTCCTCAGTGTGAAGAGGGGACTTTTTCTCCACAAGGACTATGTGGTTGTCACTCCTACCAATACTGTCATAGACAGATGCATCTGCGACAGGTAGATTGGTGAGGACGAGGTCAAGTAGGTTTTCCCTCATGTTGGTTCTTTCACCACCTGTCGCAGGCCCAGACTGACAGCTATGTCCTTCAGGACTCGGCCAGCTCAGTCAGTATTGGTGCTATCGAGCCACTCTTGGTGATGACATTAAAGTCCCTTGTGCTCTTGCTATCCTCAGTGCTTCTTCCAAGTGGTGTTCAGCATGGAGGAGTACTGATTCATCAGCTGATCGAGGGTGGTAGTTAGTAATCAGCAGGAGGTTTCTTTGCAAATGTTTGACCTGATGCTATGAGACTTCATGGGGAGTCAATGTTGAAGACTCCCAGAGCCACTCCCTCTCAATTGTGTACTACTGTGCTGCCACCTCTGGTGGGTCTGTCCTGTTGGTGGGGCAGGGCATACCCAGGGATGGAGATGAAGGAATCTGGGACATTGGCTGATAGGTATGATTCTGTGAGTATCACTATGTCAGGCTGTTGCTTGAACAGTCTGTGGGACAACTCCTTCAATTTTGGCATAAGTCCCCAGATGCTTGTGAGGAGGACTTTGCAGGGTTGACTGGGCTGGGTGTGTCTTTGTCCTGTCCGAATCTGATGGCTAGGTCAATGCCGAGTGGTGCATTCTGTTTTAATCTTCTTGCAATTGTTTGATACAACTGAGTGACTTGCTAATCCATTTCAGAGGGCAATTAAGAGCATTGAAGTGTGCAACAGGCTCGAGGGGCTGAGTGGCTTAAACCTATTCCTATGTTCCTATGTGAGAAAGGAGTCACATATAGGCCAGAGTGAGTAAAGAGGACAGGTTTCCTTTCCTAATGGACATTAGTGAACCAGTTGGTTTTTTATGACCATCCGATAGCTTCATGGTCATCATTACTGCTACTAGCTTGTTATTCCAGATTTATTTAAGTAACTGAATTCAAATTCACAAACTGCTATTTTGGGGTTTGAACTCACATCTCTGGACTATTAGTCCAGGCCTCTGGACTACTAGTCCAGTAACATAACCACTAAGCAACCGTACCCGTATAATGTAAGAAATGCGGCAACTAATTTGCGTACAGCAAAGTCTCACAAAGAGCAGTGAAATAAATGACTAGAGAATCTGTTTAAGATATTGTTTGAGGGATAAATATTGGCCTGGAAACTAGAGAGAACTCCCCTGCTCTTCTTCAAAATAATGCCGTGGAATCCTCTATGTCCACCTAAAAGGGCAGACAGTTTAACATCTCATCTGAAAGACAGCACCTCTGACAGTGCTGCACTCCCTCAGTAATGCACTGGAGTGTCAGCCTAGATTAAGTGCTCAAGTCTCTATCGTGGGACTTGAACCAACAACCTTCTAACTCAGAGGGGAGAGTGTTACCACTGAGTCAAGGCTGACACATCGATTAATGATTGTTCTCAGAGACTCCAATGACCCAGCTGGATAAAGAAGAATCAGTGCAGTGATATAAATGCAGACAATTGAAAAAGGCTCTATAGAGGGATTGACATAATTTGCAGCTAATTTGAAGCATAGCCAAGAACCTGTAATTTTCCAGCAAACTTAAATCAAATAAATCAATCTTCAGACAATCTAGAAATTAAAAAATTCTATATATTAGATATAACCTCCTCGTGTGGTGGCTAATTCCAAATCTTATTTTGGAACACCCAGAAGGAATATGTCTCTCAATTCTTCTACAGAAGAACAGAATTATAGATTGGGATTTTTTAATATCTCAGTCCACAAGCAGGAATCTTAAATAGACCTACAATAGGAGAAATACAGGGAGAATTCAAGCCTGATTCAGATGTTTTCTAAAATTCCAGTCCCAGTTTAGATCTGGAAGTTCTCTTCAAAGGTTCTTTCTATTTCAGATCCAGATTTATTCAAACATGTTCCTGCATGTTCCATTGCAGCTATGCAATGGGTCTTGCTTGTTTTCTAATTCACCTCAGGAGTTTATAAACAGCTACATTTTCTTAGATTTGTCTTTTCAGAATCCCTTCCTCACAGGGAGTACTTGAGCCCCTTAAAGGACAGGCCATCTCCGCACAGCTCCACCGTAGCAGCTTAACACTATTTCAAACTCCTGACTATGTGTGAGCAATGCCACGGGAGACCCACTTTCTTTCATGCATTTCTATGACATAACTCGCTTGCGCCTATGACCCTAATGAGCTGTGTGGCCTTGTGTCACTCGACGGTCTCAATCTGGCACTGTCTGATGCGTAGTCGCTATACATCAGCCAGTATACTTGGAAACTGCTGGCTCCTGACTGAGAATCCTGACAGATACTATCATTGGAACAAGAGTATTGCAGCCTTGAGATTGGATCATTTGCACGTGCAGATACACAGAAAAAAATCATCTTTTATGCCACAAGTGTGTTGTGCAAAGCAAGCAAAATCCTGTTTGTTTGGTAAGTAGTTCTGTATCGTGCAGTGGCGAATGAAACATCCACTAAATATAGAATCAACCTTGACATCTATACGTCAGTGCTGATTATCACTCCGCCTGCAATGCCAGGATGGCAGCAGTACAATAAAATAGAATTATGAAAGGAACATGATACAAATATTACATCAGCTTATGCCAGCAGTATATGCGAGTCTGGCAACACACTGTCTGAACAGTGTGGCGTCCTAAAGGCAGCAAAAAGCTGTAATGAATAATTAAATGAATGGGCTTTGCACATCAAGGATCAAAAAGAACAACAATAACAATAAGAGAACAAAAGTAACGTGATTTCATATAGCATTTTAAAAGAAGTAAAAATACTAATTTGAATTTTTGATGTGGCAATGCCCTGGTATACGAAATTGCAATGGCAGGAATTGAATTCATAACTGTGAGTGAGTGAGTGTCCAGTCTCAGACGCGGTGTCTGTGAGTGAGTGTCCAGTCTCAGACGAGGTGTCTGTGAGTGAGTGTCCAGTCACAGTCGAGGGGTCTGTGAGTGAGTGTCCAGTCTCAGACGGGGTGTCTGTGTGTGAGTGTCCAGTCTCAGTCGAGGTGTCTGTGAGTGAGTGTCCAGTCCCAGACGAGGTGTCTGTGAGTGAGTGTCCAGTCTCAGACGAGGTGTCGTGAGTGACTGTCCAGTCGCAGTCGAGGTATCTGTGAGTGAGTGTCCAGTCTCAGACGAGGTGTCTGTGAGTGAGTGTCCAGTCTCAGTCGAGGTGTCTGTGAGTGAGTTTCCAGTCTCAGACGAGGTGTCTGTGAGAGACTGTCCAGTCTCAGACGAGGTGTCTGTGAGAGAGTGTCCAGTCTCAGACGAGGTGTCTGTGAGTGAGTGTCCAGTCTCAGTCGAGGTGTCTGTGAGCGAGCGTCCAGTCTCAGACGAGGTGTCTGTGAGTGAGTGTCCAGTCTCAGTCTCAGCGTCTGTGAGTGAGTGTCCAGTCTCAGACGAGGTGTCTGTGAGTGAGTGTCCAGTCTCAGACGAGGTGTCTGTGAGTGAGTGTCCAGTCTCAGTCTCAGTGTCTGTGAGTGAGTGTCCCGTCTCAGACGGTGTCTGTGAGAGAGTGTCCAGTCTCAGTCTCAGTGTCTGTGAGTGAGTGTCCAGTCTCAGACGAGGTGTCTGTGAGAGAGTGTCCCGTCTCAGTCGAGGTGTCTGTGAGTGAGTGTCTAGTCTCAGACGAGGTGTCTGTGAGTGAGTGTCCAGTCTCAGTCGGTGTCTGTGAGTGAGTGTCCAGTCTCAGACGAGGTGTCTGTGAGTGAGTGTCCAGTCTCAGTCGGTGTCTGTGAGTGAGTGTCCAGTCTCAGACGAGGTGTCTGTGAGTGAGTGTCCAGTCTCAGTCGAGGTGTCTGTGAGCGAGCGTCCAGTCTCAGATGAGGTGTCTGTGAGTGAGTGTCCAGTCTCAGTCTCAGTGTCTGTGAGTGAGTGTCCAGTCTCAGACGAGGTGTCTGTGAGAGAGTGTCCCGTCTCAGTCGAGGTGTCTGTGAGCGAGCGTCCAGTCTCAGACGAGGTGTCTGTGAGTGAGTGTCCAGTCTCAGTCTCAGTGTCTGTGAGTGAGTGTCCAGTCTCAGTCGGTGTCTGTGAGTGAGTGTCCAGTCTCAGACGGTGTCTGTGAGTGAGTGTCCAGTCTCAGACGAGTGTCTGTGAGTGCGTGCCCCGTCTCAATCTCAGTGTCTGTGAGTGAGTGTCCAGTCTCAGACGAGGTGTCTGTGAGTGAGTGTCCAGTCTCAGACGAGGTGTCTGTGAGTGAGTGTCCAGTCTCAGACGAGGTGTCTGTGAGAGAGTGTCCAGTCTCAGTCGAGGTGTCTGTGAGTGAGTGTCCAGTCTCAGACGAGGTGTCTGTGAGTGAGTGTCCAGTCTCAGACGAGGTGTCTGTGAGTGAGTGTCCAGTCTCAGTCGGGGTGTCTGTGAGTGAATGTCCAGTCTCAGACGAGGTGTCTGTGAGCGAGTGTCCCGTCTCAGTCGAGGTGTCTGTGAGTGAGTGTCCAGTCTCAGACGAGGTGTCTGTGAGTGAGTGTCCAGTCTCAGACGAGGTGTCTGTGAGCGAGTGTCCAGTCTCAGTCGAGGTGTCGTGAGTGAGTGTCCAGTCTCAGACGAGGTGTCTGTGAGTGAGTGTCCAGTCTCAGACGAGGTGTCTGTGCGTGAGTGTCCAGTGTCAGTCGGGGTGTCTGTGAGTGAGTGTCCCGTCTCAGTCGAGGTGTCTGTGAGCGAGCGTCCAGTCTCAGACGAGGTGTCTGTGAGTGAGTGTCCCGTCTCAGTCTCAGCGTCTGTGAGTGAGTGTCCAGTCTCAGACGAGGTGTCTGTGAGTGAGTGTCCAGTCTCAGACGAGGTGTCTGTGAGTGAGTGTCCAGTCTCAGTCTCAGTGTCTGTGAGTGAGTGTCCCGTCTCAGACGGTGTCTGTGAGTGAGTGTCCAGTCTCAGTCTCAGTGTCTGTGAGTGAGTGTCCAGTCTCAGACGAGGTGTCTGTGAGAGAGTGTCCCGTCTCAGTCGAGGTGTCTGTGAGTGAGTGTCTAGTCTCAGACGAGGTGTCTGTGAGTGAGTGTCCAGTCTCAGTCGGTGTCTGTGAGTGAGTGTCCAGTCTCAGACGAGGTGTCTGTGAGTGAGTGTCCAGTCTCAGTCGGTGTCTGTGAGTGAGTGTCCAGTCTCAGACGAGGTGTCTGTGAGCGAGCGTCCAGTCTCAGACGAGGTGTCTGTGAGTGAGTGTCCCGTCTCAGTCTCAGCGTCTGTGAGTGAGTGTCCAGTCTCAGACGAGGTGTCTGTGAGTGAGTGTCCAGTCTCAGACGAGGTGTCTGTGAGTGAGTGTCCAGTCTCAGTCTCAGTGTCTGTGAGTGAGTGTCCCGTCTCAGACGGTGTCTGTGAGTGAGTGTCCAGTCTCAGTCTCAGTGTCTGTGAGTGAGTGTCCAGTCTCAGACGAGGTGTCTGTGAGAGAGTGTCCCGTCTCAGTCGAGGTGTCTGTGAGCGAGCGTCCAGTCTCAGACGAGGTGTCTGTGAGTGAGTGTCCAGTCTCAGTCTCAGTGTCTGTGAGTGAGTGTCCAGTCTCAGTCGGTGTCTGTGAGTGAGTGTCCAGTCTCAGACGGTGTCTGTGAGTGAGTGTCCAGTCTCAGACGAGGTGTCTGTGAGTGAGTGTCCCGTCTCAGTCGGTGTCTGTGAGTGAGTGTCCAGTCTCAGACGAGGTGTCTGTGAGTGAGTGTCCAGTCTCAGTCGGTGTCTGTGAGTGAGTGTCCAGTCTCAGACGAGGTGTCTGTGAGTGAGTGTCCCGTCTCAGTCGGTGTCTGTGAGTGAGTGTCCAGTCTCAGACGAGGTGTCTGTGAGTGAGTGTCCTGTCTCAGTCGGTGTCTGTGAGTGAGTGTCCAGTCTCAGACGAGGTGTCTGTGAGTGAGTGTCCAGTTCAGACGAGGTGTCTGTGAGTGAGTGTCCAGTCTCAGACGAGGTGTCTGTGCGTGAGTGTCCAGTCTCAGACGAGGTGTCTGTGAGTGAGTGTCCAGTCTCAGTCGGGGTGTCTGTGAGTGAGTGTCCAGTCTCAGACGAGGTGTCTGTGAGTGAGTTTCCAGTCTCAGACGAGGTGTCTGTGAGTGAGTGCCCAGTCTCAGATGAGGTGTCTGTGAGAGAGTGTCCAGTCTCAGTCGGGGTGTCTGTGAGTGAGAGTGCAGTCTCAGACGAGGTGTCTGTGAGTGAGTGTCCAGTCTCAGACGAGGTGTCTGTGAGTGAGAGTGCAGTCTCAGACGAGGTGTCTGTGAGTGAGTGTCCAGTCTCAGACGAGGTGTCTGTGAGAGAGTGTCCAGTCTCAGTCGGGGTGTCTGTGAGTGAGAGTGCAGTCTCAGACGAGGTGTCTGTGAGTGAGTGGCCAGTCTCAGACGAGGTGTCTGTGAGTGAGTGTCCAGTCTCAGTCTCAGTGTCTGTGAGAGAGTGTCCAGTCTCAGTCGGGGTGTCTGTGAGTGAGAGTGCAGTCTCAGACGAGGTGTCTGTGAGTGAGTGTCCAGTCTCAGACGAGGTGTCTGTGAGTGAGTGCCCCGTCTCAGTCTCAGTGTCTGTGAGTGTCCAGTCTCAGTCGGTGTCTGTGAGTGAGTGTCCAGTCTCAGACGAGGTGTCTGTGAGAGAGTGTCCAGTCTCAGTCGAGGTGTCTGTGAGTGAGTGTCCAGTCTCAGTCTAGGTGTCTGTGAGCGAGTGTCCCGTCTCAGTCGGGGTGTCTGTGAGTGAGTGTCCAGTCTCAGACGAGGTGTCTGTGAGAGAGTGTCCCGTCTCAGTCTAGGTGTCTGTGAGCGAGTGTCCCGTCTCAGTCGAGGTGTCTGTGAGTGAGTGTCCAGTGTCAGTCGGTGTCTGTGAGTGAGTGTCCAGTGTCAGTCGGTGTCTGTGAGTGAGTGTCCAGTCTCAGTTGAGGTGTCTGTGAATTGGTGGGTTTCTTTGTGAATCCCCTAATGCCCAATACATAGCACTATCATAAGAGATGTAGGAGGAGTTTGTGATACCTGATCTACCATGGGGGTTGTAATGCAGGAGAAATTAAATTTATAACCTTGAAAGTGCATCGAACCGCTTAAAGATCAGATATATCTGAGTTCATTTTACATTATTTTAACTCCATTTTGTTCTGCTGCAGACGATAGCTTTCTTTTGAAACAGTTTTGCATGCTGAGCTTTTTTTTAAACTTATTAAGAATCCAAAATACACAATGGGCCTGAAATTCGGTTTTCCGGCTTCCTGCGGGTGCAAGCATCGCGCACGTACTTACCTACCGCGCCTGCCGTTGTGTTTTGGGCCCACGAGAACTTCGGGTCCTGGGCCTCCTCCAGCTGCCGGCGCGCAGTGCTTGCGTGTCCCAGGGGCACAGTTAGTTCGAGGCGTCCCCTGGGATCACGTGGGCCATGGAGAGCCAATCGGAGCAGGGCATTTTCATTCATAGATTTGACAGGAAGACCTGTCAAATCTATGAATTGAAATCGGCCCCAAAACAATACCTAAACTTCAAATAAATTTAAAAAACATCACATTTTTAAAATAACTATAAGTTAAATAAATTAACTACTTTAAACAAAAATTTAAATTTTTGAAAAAATTTAAATACTTTTTAACAGTGCTAAAAATTAACTTACCTTTCTTTAAAGTATCTAAAAAAGATAAACCTGTTGAAATTTTTTTTAATTGTAATTAATTAACCACTTACCTTGTTAAAAATGGGTCTTGTGCCTCCTTTTTAAAAGCGCAGCTTCTTCATACTTACCTTCCCGGAGAAACCTGAAAAAAACCCGAAGTTCGCTGCGTGCGCGCAGCCTCTCCCGCGCACGCGGTTCACCTCTGAACCCCTCCCTTCACGAGACCGGAAGTTCCAGTTTCCCGCGCATGCGCAGTGCATGCAGGAAACCGGCACTTCAAGTGGCCTTACGGGTGAGTACACAGCGCGTACTCACCCGACAAGCGCTGAATTTCTGGGCCAATATCTATTTCATACAGAACATACTGCAAAAAGAAAAATAAATTAAAAAAATCTTTGAAGAGCTGTCTCACAGCTGATTTTAATATGTTTTCATTTTTAATGTGTTTATGTTTAGAGCAGACTGAAGTTTTCTGTGATATATGGACAGCTGGTACATGACTGAAGACAGAATAAATTACTGAGTGAATGTTAGTGTTTTCAGTGTGAATGCAACGTGAAGTAATCATGTTGTTGAGTATTTAGAAAGTGTATGTACGACTATAAAGGTGACACGACAAGTTCTGCTGTGGAACTGTTTCATTTCTGCTGTTATAGTCAACATTTAGAGAGGAAAAAAACATTCAAAAACAGGAATAACAACAGAAAACGCTGGAAAAACTCAGCAGGCCAGGCAGCATCCGTGGAGAGAGAAACAGAGTTAACGTTTCAGGTCGAAGACCTTTCGTCAGAACTGGAAAAAAGCAGGAAATTAAATAGATTTAAAGCAAGGATAAAGCTGGGAAAAGGGGGAGGGGGTGAAAGAACAAAAGGAGAGATTAAGAGACAATGGCCCAGAAATTGATCTCGCTCTGTTCCCGCGGGGGTAAGGCTTCCCCGCGATCTCTCACTCCGCGTGTGCTTTTTCAGATCCAGCTCGCACGAACTTGATGTTCCAGACATCAGCTGGGCAGTGCTTGCGTATCCCACCGGCGTAGTGAATTCGTGCGAGCTGTGGAATCACGTGACTCAGTTAGAGCCAATGGCAGCACACCATCTTCCATTCATAAGTTTCACATACGTAATGTGAAATCTATGAATCTTACACCCCCCCAAAATAACAGCTAAACCTCAATTAAATAAAAAAAAAACCATCACATTAATAAAATAAGTATAGTTAAATAAATTAACCATTTTAAATAAAAAATTAAATTTTTGAAAAAATTTAAAATCTTTTAAAAAGTTATAAAAATAAACTTACCTGTCTTTAAAGTCTCTAAAAAAGATAGACCTGTTAATAAAAATTCAAAAAAATACTTAATTCACTACTTACCTTGTTAAAAGTGGGTCTTACTCCTCCTTTTTCCATTTTTAAATCTTCCGTACTTACCTGCGCGTCCAAAGCACGAAGTGCACAGCGTGCGCGCAGCCTGTAGCGCGCACGCGATGCACCGAGGAACCGTCCCCTTTTCAAAAGACCAAGTGCTGGTTTTCAGCGCATGCGCAGGGCATGCAGAAAACCGGCAATTGGAGAGAGAATACGCGAGAGTACGCAGTGCGTACTCTCGCTTCGCGGGATGAATTTTTGGCCCATTGAGAGACATTAAGAGATAATCAAGGCAAGAGGAGGTGTTAATGTGACAGGCTGAGGCTAAATGAAGTGTGAAATGCACTGGCAGAATGAAGGACAGCTGCCAGCTTCTTGGAGGGAGAAAAAAAAGGGGGGGCAAACAAAAGATTGGATGAAAAAATAAAATATAAATGTGATAGGGGCCGAGGTTATGATCTAAAATTGTTGAACTTGATGTTGAGTCCAGAGGGCTGTAGGGTGCCTAAACGGGAAATGCCCAAAGAAAAGAAAGAACTTGCATTTAGATAGCACCTTTCACAACCTCAGGATGTCCCAAAATACTTCACAGCCAATTAACTACTTTTTAAGTGTACTCACTGTTGTAATGTCGGGAAACGCAAGTTGGTCTAAACTAAACAAGAAAGCTAGGCTACATTTCGGGCGGGACCCTTCACAAGAATTTGAACCGTGAAAACCATAGGATAACAGCCTGACTAGATCGACCTTTAGACCACCAACCTTTATATTCAGCTGCTCTCTGACTGCCATCTTGGCAATCCTGTAAGCACGGAGTTGGGCCAAATCAACTTGGCTGCTGTACTTACAATCTCAAACACCAAAAAGATTTATTTAGCCCTGGAGTCACACTGAGAATTTTGGCTCATTTGCTGAAAAAATGTTTAATCAATGTGCAAAATTTCACTCAAAACTGTAGTGAACAAATTGGCCGGGAGGTTGGACCTGTTTGCGCAGGCCGTTAAGGCCGGCTTGAAAGAAAAAAATGGTGGCAGCCTCGCTTCCGGCAGGTCCCGTGCTGGCTGCCATTTTGGGCAGTTAGGCAGCACTGTCATTGCCTGTGCTCGCTGCAGAAATGGAAATGAGGCAGATCGTGACATCAATGCGTGTCCAACGCTGATTTGACACACGATCTGCCATTTTGGACATCGCAGCTCCATTCAACACCCTCTCCCAATCGCGACCAGCTGACTGTGCATTCAGTAGCAGGAAGGAACCTCCCCGCCCCTCCAGCACTTGCAGCTGAATTGCTTTTTTGATTTCTACTGGCTCTGTCTAAGTTTGTTCAACTGTTTGGAGCTTGCTAGAGTTGTTTAAAGTTGGTGAGGTGGCTGGGAGTGTTGCTCATAGAGTCATAGGGGTAAAAATTAGGTCGCGCCCCATTTGGGGCGCAAATATCGTCTGGACGCAAATATTAGCGCCTGGCGCTAATTATCGGCACTGACTGGAAACTTCACTTTTACCGCCCCGGGAGGTGAGTGGAGCGCTAAATCAGGCGGTGCACACCTGTCTTAAGGCGCAAAGGCCAAGGAGTGAGGCGCTAACTCAGAGCGCTGGCGAAGCTCATGTAATGTCAGTCAGCAATGGAACACACACACAATGGCACGGGCCAGTTCTTAAAGGGGATGGTTAATCTTGCTTTCCATCCACATCCTGTTCATTGCAGCCTTGAATCTCAGCCTGGAGAGACTTGCACATCAAATGTGCTGGAAAGAACAATGGCGAGTACCAGGCAAAGAGCTCAGAGTGCAGCTCCCACAGTCTCTGCTAAATCGATACAAGGAATGGCAAATCAAAATGAACCTGCAAAGTGCTGCTCAGTACCCAAAACTCCTTCACACAACGTTGAATCTCTCCAGAAGTCTCTCCCTCTCTCTCTCAGAATGCGTAGTTCAAAAATGCCACCAACAATAAAAGACAGGAAGAGGCCCCCTTTAAATAGCGCCCCCCCCAGCCCCACAGCGATTGATAGCGTTCCAGTCTTCTGGTCGTTGGATGCGCCAGGCGGTAAGGCAGGGGGCGCCACTCAATTTCCGCTACGGGGCGCCACAAGGGCGTTGCACCATGGAATGACGTCACAATCTGCGCGCGCAGGTGGTCGCAGCGGTAAGTTTTAGCGCCGCCGCACAATCTCTAGTTAAGTTCCCGAGCGGCGCAAACATCGCTGCGCCCGGGCGTTAGCGTTTTTGCGCCCCATTAGCGCCCTCTTAAGGCGCTAACGGGAGGCGCAACCAACTGAATTTTTACCCCATAGAGTCATAGAGTTATACAGCACAGAAAGAGGCCCTTCGGCCCATCGTGTCCGTGCCGGCCATCAAGCCCTGTCTATTCTAATCCCATTTTCCAGCACTTGGTCCTGAGCCTTGTATGCTATGGCGTTTCAAGTGCTCATCTAAATGCTTCTTGAATGTTGTGAGGGTTCCTGCCTCTACCGCCCTTTCAGGCAGTGAGTTCCAGATTCCAACCACCCTCTGGGTGAAAAAGTTTCACTTGCTGCAAGTGGAGAACGCCTTGCTTCTCATTTAAAGGCTTCTGCTCATACCACTTGCTCCCAGTCATTGCCATCCCCCACATAGTTGAGTATGACAGGGAGATGGAGTGGAGGCAGCAATGAAGTTGACAAGATGCTCACAGAGGGAGGAGGAAGAGGGGCTGGAGGGTTCTCAGCAGGAGGCCTTAACCACTTAGGGTCTTCCGAGAGCACTTCTCCTACCTGCACTTAAGCAACAAGTAGCATTTTAGGAGTCTCCACTTCATCAAGGAGGTGGTCACAGAACTCTGCCACCTCCTGCAATCAGTCCTCGAGCCTCAGAGCTGGGCGACGATGGCGCTGCCAGTGGCCCTCAAGGTCACCGTGGCCCTTAATTTTTTCCCAACCGAATCCTTCCAGTCTGGAGCAGGAGACACAGCTAACACCTCCCAGTTCGCCGTCCATCGCTGCATCAGGTCACAGAGGCTCTGCACTCCAGGAGGAGGGACTTCATTGTCTTCTCTCTGAACAGAGAGAAACAGGAGAAGCGCACATGTGGCTTTGCCAGGATGGGCTGCCCCATGATGCAGGGCGGCATTGACTGCACACACGTTGCTTTGCGGGCGCCGCATATCAATCTTGAGGTGTTCCTTAACCGCAAAGGCTACCACTCACTTAATGTGCAGTTGATGTGTGACCACGCCCAGCACATCATGATGGTGAATGACCGATATCCTGGCAGCAGTCATGATGCCTTCATCCTGCGCCAGTCCTCAGGAGATGGCATAGTAGGAGGAGGTGGAGGAGGAGGAAGAGGAGGAGGAGGAGGAAGAGAGGAGGAGGAGGAAGAGAGGAGGCAGGCAGCAGATTCCCGTTCCACATGGGCTCGCCATGCGCATCTCATCAGACTCCGGTTCCAGTGAATGAAACCCCAGATCCCCATTGCTCACCACTTCCCCATCTTACCATTTCTCTGTCACAGAACATCACAGCGTCCTCCTGGGCATAACGCTGAAATGAGAGCCACCACAAAACACACATTCCAAACATAATTTATAAATTTATCAATTCCACTTCAACACAACAACATCAACTAATCACCTGTGTGCATTCCCTTAGTGTCTGACTTTCGTGTACCTTTTCCTACTCTAGTGCGCCTACAAAGTGCTCTCCCAGTGGCTGCAGTATGGCTGGTGGAAGGCTGCTGACTTTCAGTGGGGGACACTGCAAATGGCCTTGCAGGACGACCTCAAGCAGCTTTGGGCCTAGATGGCCCTGCTATAGACTGCACCACGTTAGTATGGGTGGCAGCAGTCTAGGCTGGCTGGATGACCAGCAGCAGCAAGGGCACTGGCGGAGTGGCAGTGGTGGGAGCACAAATTCTGTGTCATCTTGAGAGAAGATAGCAGGTTCTTGCTCCATGGAGCTACTGTCATTCCCCCGGGGCTGCGCCTCAGCATTCCTAGCCATCTGTTGGGGGACAGATTGCTGGAGTGCTGTGTCCCTGCAAACCCATTTCCACACTGGAAAACCCAGCAACGATGGCAGCAGTCTGAGCTTCCACTGCAACACTCAGACACTGGGTCACTTCCGCCTGTGCTGCAATGGAAGCTGCAAGATCACCCATCACACCCAGCATCACGACTGGCTCCACAAGTTCTCTCAGGGAGTTGTCCATCATTTCCATCCTGGAAATCACGTGCAAAGCCCTGTGCAATGTTGGAGCCGGAGTCCTTCATGCTCCTTGAGACTGACAAGAAGCTCTCTGGCAGGCCTGCCATTGCACCTAGCATTTCTGTGTGCCTGCTTCTTCTGAAGGCTAGCCCATCGAGGTCATCGTCTGATTCCTATGCAACCAAACTTGTGCGCGAACTAGCCCTCTGGGGAGCTGGCATCCGAGCTACCCTTTCCCCCTGGTGTGGATCCCGTCTCTATACTACCCTCTAAAGTCTGCGCAGTGCCATTTTCTGAGCTGGTGTCTGTGAGTGTCAGATGCAGTGACGGTGTTTCTTCTTCTCCTTCACTGTCCTCCTCCATCACTTCAGGCACTGGCTGGCCAGGTTGAAGTTCCTGGGTATCTGAAAGCAGAAATGCACAATGGTCGGGTTATGGTGAGGGGAGGGGGGAAAGCAAGATATCCATGCATACACCATCTGCAACTTGTAAGTGAGAAGAGATTGTGGGATGAGGGGGAAGTGGGATGTGAGAAGAAGGATTAGGAATGAGCATACTGTTATCATCAATAATGCTTTCAACTTCCCTGCTCGCCACGGACTCTGTGACAGACCCTCTAATGATCTCCAACACTGATTCCTCCAGCTCCGTCAGGTTCTGCAGAAGGACTTCCCCTCCACTCGTCTACTGTTGCTCCCGGCAGTTATGAACGATCTTTGCCTGAAAGAGAAAGGGAAGTGTGTCAGTGAGTGTGGTGCAATGTGTTTGGGTGATGTGCCTGCCATGGTTGAATAGCTGACAGTGTGTGCAAGGTGTGAGATTTGTAGCAGTGGTAAGTGTGTGAGGTTGAAGTGAAGCTATGATTGTGAGGTATGAGTGGTAATTGCTAGAGATTGTTGGTAGGTGAGTGATGAGGGTGTGGTGCATTGAGCAGTGTGTGAGGCTAGTGGTGCAGATGGTGGGTTATGGTACTTGATGATACATTCACTCACCTTGACCACTCGTATGAGGTCATTAAACTTTTTGCGGCGCTGTATTCAGGTCCTGGCGACAACACTCATCGCACTGACGACTTCAGCGATCTCCTCCCACAGCTTTCTGCTGCTCTGCCTTGAAGGCCTCCTGCCCCCGCTATGGGCAGAGAACCTCACGGAATCTTTGAACCGCCTGGACCAATGCCTCCAGTACTGCATCTGAAAATCTCCTCGCCCGTTCTCTTGGCTGTTGGGCCTTGGCTTCTACACAATGACAATGAGGTGCTTCTGCAACAAAGCACTTTCCTTTTAAGTAGGGGAGAAAGCCTAGGCCAAACTTTATTAGCCAATAGACAGCACCCGATATTGGCCCCCCTGTTCAGCGCTAAGCCAATCAGCTGCGCCTTTAGCACTGAGATCAGCACTGCAATCATGTACATGAGCAGGCAGCACGCAATTAGTGTGCTGCCCGTGCCCGTTTTTGGGCTTTATCCAATTTCTAGGCCAAAAGCCTTGATTAGCATGACCTGTGCTTTTTTTTATTCATTCATGGGATGTGGTTGTTGCTGGCAAAGCCAGCATTTATTACCCATCCCTAATTGCCCTTGAGAAGGTGGTGGTGAATCGCCTTCCTGAACCGTGGTGGTGAAGGAACTCCCACAGTACTGTTAGGGAGGGAGTTCAAGGATTTTGACCCAGCACCGATGAAGAAACAGCGATATATTTCCAAGTCAGAATGGTGTGTGACTTGGAGGGGAATTTGGAGGTGGTGGTATTGCTGTGCGTCTGCTGCCCTTGTCCTTCTAGGTGGAAGAGGTCGCGGGTTTGGGAGGTGCTGCCGAAGAAGCCTTGGCGAGTTGCTGCAGTGCATCTTGTAGATGGTAAACACTGCAGTCACGGTACGTCAGTGATGGAGGGAGTGAATGTTTAAGGTGGTGGATGGGGTGCCAATCAAGCGCGCTGCTTTGTCCTGGATGGTGTCGCGCTTCTTGAGTGTTATTGGAGCTGCACTCATCCAGGCAAGTGGAGAGTATTTCATTACACTCCTGGCTTGTGCCTTGTAGATGGTGGAAAAGCTTTGGGGAGTCAGGAGGTGAGACACTTGCCACAGAATACCCAGCCTCTGACCTGCTCTCGTAGCCACCTAATGATGGAGGGAAGGCCATTAATGAAGCAGCTGAAGATGGTTGGGCCTAAGATACTGCCCTGAAGAACTCCTGCAGTGATGTCCTGGGGCTGGGATGATTGGCCTCCAACAACCGCAACCATCTTCCTTTGTGCTAGGTATGACTCCAGCCAGTGGAGTTTTCACACTGATTCCCATTTTGTTAGAAAATGTAAACATTCTAATCAGTGAAAGCTGTGACAGAGAGAGTGTAGGGGGTGGTGGTTTGTGTCAGCTTTACCTCTGACTTCTGAGCGGTTCGAATCGCTCCCACTCCATTGGTTCTAGACCTTGGACTTATTTGGGGGTTGTGATACAAAAGGTGCAGCAGACAACTGAGTTTGATGAAAGAACTTCAATCTTTATTAAAAGGTAAGACACAAATAATAACACTCTTAACACTCTAAATTGGGGAACACTTCGGTACAAGCGAGAGAAATGACAGTAGAACAATACTTCACCCCTCCCAACCCCACTTTACTAGCTAAGTTAGGTTTTGAAGGACCAGGGATAATGCTCACCAATCCTTTGACAGTTGGGCTAAATCACGGTTTTGGGGTTCGCTGTTTATGGCGGTTAGTGTCTGCCATACCCCATATGCGGTAGAGGACTTCACCTGAGTCTCTGGTCAGTCTTCGCGAGTCCGCTGATGCGGTAGGATGTCGTTTTGGATTTATCTGGTGAGTACCCAATTTCTTTGGTTTAGCAGTAGGGTTTAGAGTCTTTGGGGAAAATCTTACCATGGGGTAAGTCAGGAATAGTTTGTAGTGTGGAAACTTTGCGGTTCTTCGGGTTTTCTTCCCTGGAGTTGGTTTTTGTTGGTCGCGGTGGCCTGCTATTACCCGGTCAGTTGGGGGTAATGCGCGGTTGTTGGTTTTGTGAGGCCTTTGGTTTCCGCAATGGCTTTAGGCCTTGTTTAGTGTGTCGGTCGACCTCGTGGAGCCGTCGGTGACTTGTTGCTGCTTGTTGCTTCAGGTGACTGTGTTGGGACCGTTGTTGGAGGTCCGTCGAGGTGGTATCTTCACGAGCTGGACTCAGGTGTGTCTGAGTAGTGAGCGATGCCGACTCGCTTCCAGCTCGGGTTTTCTTCTTCCTGGTTTCTTCTTCTTCTGATGACCACCGGTTGTGACTGACTGCTCGACCTTGAACTGCTTGATGGGCCTTCAATTATACAAAATTGAAGTGGCCTTATCTACCCGCCAAATCTACTCAGTTCATTGTCTGGTTTTTGGCGGGCTCGTAAATCGGTAACGACTTACTAGCACGTTAACTGGGTTTTTAACAGGCCTTCAATCTCACCCATTGAACATGGCCTTATCTACCCGCCAAATCTACTCAGTTCATTGTCTGAATTTTGGCGGGCCTGTTACCAGTAACTGCTCTGTAAGTGTCAAATGGGTTTTGGGATGTTTTGCATCCTGTCGATCTCCTTGGCTGATCACTGGTGATTGGTTTCGTGTTTTGTGTTTCTAGGCTGGACTCAGTCTTTTCTATAGAATGGTCCTGAGTGATTTGTATTATGCAAGTTTTCTGATGGGCCCTGTAGTCGGTTTGATGGGGCCTGTTATTTTGGGTGGGACTGTCTTCTCCGGGGTCTATTGTCAAAATGTTAATGCCTACTGGGGCTTGAGTAGGGTCATCCCGGTTCCCCAGACAGTGCAATTAACTGCAATAACCAAAACTGCTTTTACAGAGGTCGACCCACCTTCCTTCACAGCCTTTTCTCCCTTTACAGGATCAGACATGTTTTTAAAATGCCAAAACTTGGTTTTTGGTCTTAAATTCCTTATGTTAGGCCCACATGCAATTTTATCACTCTGAGGTAGTTCCAAAGACCTTTTTCCTTAGGTTGGGGATCTGCAAATTTTGGAAACCTTACAAGAGAGATGTCCCGGAAACAATGTTCTTGGTTCATTGACAGTCAGAACCCATATTCTATTGATAGATATATAGGTCAGCCTATACTACCTCTTTGGCTTGTTCTTATTACCTCATACACACAGATTCCTTGTTCCTTCCACACTGCTCATCTCTAGGATCTTCTGCCTACCACATAGCCTCCTTCAGCCGGGAAGGCAGGAAAATGTGGAATGCTGCATAACTTTCATCGACGCTGCCCGTGACTGGCCAACAAAAAGAATAGGGTTGCTACAAAGACAAACTGACTGTACATGTTGCTCCTCCCTTCCCAGCCTTGAGATGGAGCATCCATTCAAAGTAAAGTATTTCATGAAAGAGCTCAGGTGGGAATCAGTGCAGCTCAATCCTGAACAAAAATAAGTGAGATTACTGAACTAAAATCTGGATGATGAGCTACCAGGCAATGCCATCTTATTACTTTTAATTGTATGGAGGTCTAGCATGCATCGAGATATAAACATATGTATTTCATAATGAGTCTACAAATTTATTTGGAGGATGCAAAATAATCTGAGAGGGATTTCAACTAGCTCAGAGTTTGCGTTATGATCTGTAGGCCATTATTCACTTTTTATGGCCTCCAAATCAGTATTCCCTCCATAACGTTGTCATAGATACTTCCTGTTTAAACAAAAATGTTCCATATATGAACACGTTCAGTCAAGAGAAAATAAACTGCTAAAGTCAACGATGCTTCTTCATGATAGTTTGGGGGAGAAATTCATTATAGCCCAGGAATGGGCGGTAACTTTAGAAAAGCTTGAGATTTAGCAGCTAATGAATCACACTGCATGCAAAATTAAGTCTCATCGCTCAAAGAAAGGATTGGAGCGCTAAATCAAATGCTAAAGGCCTAGCTCA
This sequence comes from Squalus acanthias, assembly GCA_030390025.1. Classification (NCBI taxonomy): domain Eukaryota; kingdom Metazoa; phylum Chordata; class Chondrichthyes; order Squaliformes; family Squalidae; genus Squalus; species Squalus acanthias. The sequence continues at coordinate 141,707,519 of CM059425.1, read as the reverse complement.
GTGGCGCTACACTCAAAGCGCTAACCAATATCAGGTGCAGTCTAATCGTACGTCAGCATTGCCATAGGCTCTTTCCAGTTGTTAAAGGGGAGGTTCATTGATGCTGCAGAACCTCATTCTCATCATTGCTGCCAGTACAGCCCCCATGAATGTAATGAGGTGTAGCACTTTGATATGTTGTGAGAATAAATGTAACTAATTTTTAGTAGCCACAACACTCCAGAGACTAAACAACCTTTAAATGACTGACTTAAACTATTGCACAAAGTCAAACTAACAAGGAAGTAGTGAAACAACACTAACCTGAGAGCTGCGACTCATTAGTCATGATCCCTTTAAGTAGCGCCCCTGGAGCTGGCTACCGACTGCTTCACGCCTCCTCTCCCTGTCGCTGTCGGGGCAAGGTGCTAAGGCAGGGGGTGATAATCAATTTCACAGATTGGGCACCCAATGAGCGTTGCACGCTCACTAATGTCACGATCTGCCTGGTGCTGAGGTCCTTGGCGCTAACTCGTAGCAACAGCACTATAGGGGTGCCGGATTTGGCGTGTGTCACTGGATTTGCCTCGCCGCGGCACTACTGCCTCAGCGTCCCGTTAGCGCTCCTGCCAGGTGCTAACTGGATGTGCTAAGTTACCAAGTTTCTTCCCTTTTGAGTTTTGACGAGGGATCCTGGTGATGAAGCTTTCTCTTAAGCTTCCAAAATCAGCATGCAAAGGTCAAGTAGAGGTCTGATAGGTAATCCCTCAAATGGAACAAATATTTTTTTCTTCTGTGAGTTAATCCCTAAGCGGATTGTTATTTTGCACACAACAGAGACACTGCTTTACATATCTGAACGTCTGCTATTGATTCACAAAGAATTGCATTAAAAACCATTGCAACACCTCAGAGGCTTAAATTTACTATAAAGACTATCTGACACTCTCATAATGAATAAGTAGCCTGACCGATATGGAATCAAAGTAGGACTGCAATCCAATGCTTCAGTATCATTGAGGTCTTTCTGGGAGAATGGCAAATGTCAAGTGGGTGTTAAAGGGAGATAGAGACTGGCCTGCCAGGACAAACTCTGTGCATTAGCCCCATTCACATCCATACCTGTGCGAGTGCTTATTTTTATTAACATTTTAATGAACCAATTTTATCCAGGAGATTAGAGGCTAATCGAGAGTTACACACTTAGACGTTTGAAATAGCTTCAGAGCTGTTTACTTATCAGGCGTCACACAGTATTAATTCAGCATTCAGAATTTTCATCTCACTCACACATTGAAGCTAAATGATATTGGCAGACATGTCAAAGAAGGCACTTTATTGTGCACAGACAGCTTCATTTTTTATAAATTGTATTTACTTTTGATATTACATTTGACTAAAAATGGGCAGATTTCTAATACCAGAGGGAAGAAAACTCAGGCAGAGTTGTATCTTCTCCAGAACTTCTCATGATCTTCCTGTAGACATTGTACTCTGCACTATAGGGATTTAGATTCTATTCAATTATTGGATTAAGGCACAGGTTAAATTGCCATCTAGAGTGTGGAGTATAGTAATCCACAGGCATGTTTCAAAAATAATATTTTGGACATAATGTTATTGCACACAAAGAGATTTTAGAAATGTCATCTGTTAAAAAGCATACTAATACCCAAGACTAAACCTGATCACACACACTTAGCAATGATACCAATTCATATTGGTTGTGAAATCTTGTATAAAGTGATTCACCAAGCATCAGCAGGCTTGTTCATTCGGACGGAACATGTCTGGATGTTCTGTTTCTAAACCCAAACAACAACCAGCCACTGTCAAAACCTAGCCTTTGTTGAGGCAACTCAGACCAATCCATAAACATACAAAATTTTAATCTCAGCTCAACGACTGCCGTCAATATGATATTAAAAATCTCATGCATGGTGCCCACTTCCTGTTCACTTAGCATAGAAAATCACCATGAAAACACTTAGAATGGGGAAATAATTTCTAAAGCTGTAGGCCCTGACGTTTTTCTGAGTTCCGCCTGAGGACTGCCCATTTCCCAGGCACTTCAGGGTGGAAAAGGGCCTTTGCCTGCAATAGGCACCCAGTTCCCATGGTGGCCCAAGAACTGAAGGTTGGACCTCACACTAGGATCCCTTCAGACCAGAGCACTGAGAGGGGTCAGCACCAAGACAAGGAGCGCCCAAAAGGCAAGTTGCAATTCTCTTTTTCAGGAACCTGCCGGATCTTTGGGCAGTAGCCCCTTCTGGCTACTGCTCCCGAAGAAGGATCCGAGGTCAATAGCCAGGCCCAAAGCTGCAGCCCTCTCAGATCTGCAGCCGCGCCTCTGATTTGCACCTGCTTAAATTCCAGTGCAAGGCCTTTCCAGGAGGTGGGCTGTGCCAGGTTTCTGACTGGCCCACCAAATCTGGACACATGACAACCTGGAGAGGTGAAATGCACTTCCGATGCTGCTAAGTCAGTGGTTTCTGGTAACACTATTTAATATTACACCCCTGTTCTTATAAAACCTCCGATTCACTATAACCAATGGCACCAGAGGAATGTTAGTTACAATATATCATTGCGTTTCTCAAATTGTTGTTTCATAGTTATTATGCACTGCTTGGGGACTAAATTCGATAGCCTCGAAAAAGGGCGTGGTATCACGATGCGCGATTAGCCCGCGCCTGTTGAGTCCGATGCAGGCAGCACGCCAACTTCCTGCTCATTTAAATGATTTTAGTGTGCAGCCAGCGCTAACCGTGCTGTTGAGTGGCTGCACGCCTCAGCAGGGGGCCAATATTGTGATGGGCTAACACCTCTTAAAGCTAACCTGCACTATTTAAAGTCATCCTGCACATCTTAAAGGGGAAGCGCATTCTGGCTGGAGCAGGTGCTGGAAGTGTGTGTGGAAGAGAGTCTTAGCAGGAAGAAGAGTGAATAATGGTGCAACAGGGGAGAGAGCATGCTCCAAGATTTTCCGACGCCACACGGCAGGGCTTGGTGGAGGAGGTGGAGAGGAGGAGAGATGTACTCTGTCCACAAGGAGCCAGGAGGCCCTCCAGACAAACTTTACAAAGGCAGTGGGACCAGATAGCTCTGGCAGTCAATGCCAGGAGTCAAGTCGCAAAAAGGTCAATGACCTCACGTGAGTGGTCAAGGTCAGTAAATTCATCTTCAAATGCCACATCCCATCAATTGCACTACCAGCCTCAGCCACTGCTCAATGCACCACACCCCCATCACTCACTTACCAACAATCTCTGTCAATCAGGACTCACATCTCACATTCATAGCTTCACCTCATCCTTACACACTTAACACTGCTGCAAGTCGCATACCCACATCTCACAGCGTGCACACACTGGAATCCCTTTCGGTTGAGGTACATCTCAGAGTTGACATGCGGTGCTCTCAAAGTGACGTGTGTGCATTCAATGGCACCCAGCACCATGGGGAAGCCTGCAATCCTCACGAAGCTGCGTGCTCACTCCGCCTGCTGCTCTCTGGCAAGAGAGAATGAGTGTAGTCAGCTCTCTTGGAATAGAGACCCTCAGTGACCTCCCTTATGCAACAGTGGACAGCAAACTGCGAGATGTTGTGTGGAGTTTGCACATTCTCCCCGTGTCTGCGTGGGTTTCCTCCGGGTGCTCCGGTTTCCTCCCACAGTCCAAAAATGTGCGGGTTAGGTTGATTTGGCTATGATAAATTGACCCTTAGTGTTAGGGGGGGATTAAATATGTGGGGTTATGGGGGATAGGATGGGATATGTTAGGGGGAATTAAATACGTGGGGTTACGGGGGTAGGGTGGGATATGTGTACAGTGGGGATTAAAGCAGGGACAGGGTACTGGATTTGGATGATCAGCCATGATCGTATTGAATGGTGGAGCAGGCTCGACGGGCCGAATGGCCTACTCCTGCTCCTAGATTCTATGTTTCTATGTTTCTAAATATCTCCAGCTCCAGCCTGGAAGGAGCCCGATGCATGAAAGTTCTGGCAAAATTGGAAGTTTCAAATTGAAAAGAGCAAGAGACGTGTTTAGATTAGATGGTCTCATTCGGAGGACTAGCACTGGCACAGGCACGATGGATTGAATGTCTTCCTTCTGTTCTGAATTCCTACGAGTCTATGATGCCCATATATAGTTGGTAAACCATTGTGGTATCTGATGGGTTGAACACTGATGTGGGCTAATATGACACTCATGGAGAAACACCAGACAGAGCGAAAATCACATTTGCACAGTAATTGTAGTGTCTAGTGGGCATCACAAAGGAGCTGTCAATTCAAGCTGTGGGCCTACAGGACCTGATGTTACCCTTGGATCAGTTGGTATCACTCAGTCAGAAGGTCATGGGTTCAAGGTCCAACTCCAGACACTATAGCAGATAAGTTGGGCTGATTCTTCAGTACAGTATCAAGGGAGTGCTGCACTGTTAGAGGTGGTGTCTTTCGGTTTAGATATTAAAAGAAGCTCTGTCTGTCCTCTTGGGAGGATGTGAAAGATCCCATGGCATTAATTGAAGAAGAACAGGGAGTTCACTAAGCCAACATTTATCCCAGAGCCAACACTACTAAAACAGAGTATCTGGTTATTTTTCCCATTGTTGTTTGTGGGATACTGCTGTGCGCAAATTAGCTGCCGCGTTTGTCTACATTACGACAGTGAACTTTTCTTCAAAAAGTACTTTTTGGTTTGAAGCACTTTGAGACCTGAGGAGAAAAAAGGGAAAGGGAAAGAAAATAGATTTGCAGATACACACTAAATTTTTACAAGACCTTAGTTAGGCTGTAGTTGGAGTATCGTGTACAGTTTTGAGCACCCCATTATAGGAAGGATATAAAAGAAATGGGAATGTGCAGCACAGATTCACTAGCGTGTTATCAGTCAGGAGGGGTTACAGTTATGAAAGGAGAGCTGAGAAGTTAAGGGTTTTCTCTTTATAGCTACTGAGGTCTTCAAGATTATGAAGGATTATGAAATGATTATTATATGTTGATTTCCACTGGTCAGTGTGATGTGAATGAGAGGACACACATTTAACATAAGCACAAAAAGAATTAAGGGGGCGGTTAGAAAACATTTCCTTTCATTTAGTCAGAATGTGGAATTCTCCGCCACGAACAGAGTCGGTGGGGGTGAAATTGGATTGGGCCCGAAAACAGGCGCAAGGAGTGCGAAGCGTGATCTGCCCGCGTCTGTTCAAAGTAGTGCAGGAGGCACGCAAAATCCGTGCGGCCTGCTCATTTACATGATTGGAGCGCTGAGCTCAGCACTGACCGCACTGCTGGCTGGCTCAGCGCTCAAGAGGGGGGCCAATATCGGGTGCAGTCTACTGGCCAATAAAATTTTGCCTCGGCTCTCTGCACTTCTTAAAGGGGAAGTACTTTATTGCAGAGCACCTCATTGTCACTCTTCATGCAGTCATGGTTCAACAGGCAAGAGAAAGGGAAAGGAGATTCTCTGATGCAGCACTGGAGGCCTTGGTTCTGAGGGAGGCAGGAGGCAGGAGGCCTTCAAGGCAGAACACCAGAAGGCAGTGGCAGGAGATAGCAGACGCCGTCAGCGCCACGTGTGTTGCCCCCAGGACCTGGATCCAGTGCCGCAAGAACTTTAATGACCTCGCACGAGTGGTCAATGTGAGTGAATGCATCATCAAATACCATATCCCACCAACTGCACCACTAGCCTCACACACTGCTCAATGCACCACTCCCCCATCACTCACCTAACAACAATCTCTAGCAATCATGACGCATACCTCACAATTATAGCTTCACCGCACCCTCACACACTTACCACTGCTGCAAGCCACACACCCACATCTCACACCCTGCTCACACTGCCAGCTATTCAACCATGACATGCACATCTCCCAAACACATGGCATCACACCAGGCATGGGCGAAAGGATAGCTCGGGTGCCAGCTCCCCGGAGGGTGTGTTCGCACATGAGTTCTGCTGCACAAGACTCAGACCATAATCTTGATGGGGCGGCCTTCAGAAGAAGGGTGATGAGCATGCACACGGAAATGCTTGGTGCAATGGCAGGCCTGCCAGAGAGCCTCTTGTCAGTGTCAAGGAGCATGGAGGAGTCCAGCTCCAACCTTGCACGGGGCTTTGCGCGGAGCTTGGAGCCCATGATTTCCAGGATGGAAGCAACTGGCAACTTTATTAGAGCACTTGTGGACCCAACCATGACGCTGGGTGTGATGAGCGATCTTGCAGCTTCATTGCAGCACAAGTGGAAGTGATCCAACGTCTGATGCTGCAGTGGAAGCTCAGACTGCTCTCATGCTGGCTGGATTTACGAGTATGGAAAGGGGCTTGCAGGGTCTCATAGCAGTCCAGCAATCTGTGCTCCAACAGATGGTTAGGAATACTGAGGCACAGCCCCGGGGGAGTGGCAGTGGCTCCCTGGAGCGAGAACCTGCTTTCCTTGCTTAGGATGACAGCATTCCTACTCCCACCCCTGCCACTCCACCAGTGCCCTTGCTGTTGCCTGTCAGCCAGCCAGCCCAGACTGCTGCTGCCCATGCCGAGGTGGTGCAGTCTACAGCTGTGCCTTCTAGGCCCAGAGCTGCTCGAGGTCGCTCTGCAAGGCCATCTGTATTGTCCCCCACTGAAAGTCAGCAGCCTTCCACCAGCCATGCTGCAGCCACTGGGGTAGCACTGCATAGGGTCACTAGGATAAGCAAAGGAACACGAAAGACAGACACTAAGGGAATGCACAAGGGTGATTAATTGACTTTTTTATGTAGTTTTGGATTGAATAATTCATAAATAATGGGGGCAAATTTCTCCTCGTTTGCGCCTCTGGTGGGAGGCGCTAACGGGTCACAAATGGCTTTGCGCCCCCCCGAGGCGATAACCGCGCCTCCCGCGAAATTCCATGGGAGGTTAGCGGCGGAGCTACCGGGTAGTGCCCCAATCTTCTGCGCCCCGAGATCATGACATCATCTCCGGGCGCAGCGCCCCGGTAGCGCTGCAAAAGAAAAATTCACAATCATGCCCCGCAGCAGTGCTGGGCGATGTTACCGACTGCTGCAGGGGTCACGAACACTGAGGCCGGCCGCTCGCAGGGCGCAACTTAAAGGCGCGGTGGGCGGCTGGCCAAAAAATTCTGCCGATTTTAAAAATATTTATTGTCGGCCACCGGTCGTGGCATCCGTGCCGCGATCAGTCAGCCCAGCACTCTGCATGAGTGCTGGGCTGATCGCGCGGCACTCCCTCTCCGCGGTGGCCTACATATCTAAAAATAAACCTGCAGAATTCGCAGCGTGGGGCCCTTCCCTTTAATGCAGGGAAGAGCCCCTGCAACGCTGCAGCGCCACACTTGGCCACTTGTGGCGCTGCTGAGCATATTGCCCCGGATCGGGACATTTCCTGTCTCTTGCGCTCCAGGAGGCAAGTGAAGCACTTGATTTAGTGCTCCACTTCCCTCTTGGAAGAAAAAATGAGAATTTAACTAATGTTTGAAAAGGTTAGCACCTGGCGCTAACTTTCCAAACATTTTTTACTTTGCGCCTCAAAAGGCCCTCTAGGGAATTTTACCCCCTATATTTGGAATGTTTGTTTTGTGGTGGCTCTCATTTCAGCTTTGTGCCCAAGATGTACCGTGACAGAGGGATGGTAGTGGGGAAGTGGTGCGCAACGGGGATCTGCTACATGTCTTCCCCCTTCCTCCTCCTGCTCTTCCTCCTCCTCTTCGTCCTCCTCCTCCTCCTTCTGAGGTGGTCACAGAATCCGTTGTGGCAAGGAATGCGCCCTCATGATGGCCAAGTTGTGGAGGATGCAGCAGACCACCACGAAATGGGACACCCGCTCCGGCGTGTACTGGAGGACTCCTCCCGAACGGTCAAGGCAGTGGAACCGTTGCTTTAGCACCCCGATGATCTGCTTGATGAGGTTCCTCGTGACAGCATGACTCTCATTATATGATTGCTGGCCATGAGTGGTGGGGTTGCGGAGGGGAGTCATCAGCCAGGTGCAGAGCGGATAGCCCTTGTCTCCAAGCCGCCATCCTTGAGTTTGACGTGGTGGGTGGAAGATTGCTGGCACACAGGACTGGTGCAGGATGAAGGCATCATGACTGCTGCCAGGATAGCAGGTATTCACCATTGTGATGTGCTGGGCATATTCGCACACCAACTGCACATTAAGTGAGTGGTAGCCTTTGTGGTTGCGGTACATTTCAGGGTTGATATGCGGCACCTGTAAAGCCACGTGTGTGCAGTCAATGGAGCCCTGCACCATGGGGAAGCCCGATATCTTGGCAAAGCCACATGTGCACTCCTCTTGCTTCTCTCTGTTCAGGGAAAAGACAATGAAGTCCCTTCTCCTGGAGTACAGAGCCACTGTGACTTTCCAGATGCAGCGATGGATGGTGAACTGGGAGATGTTAGCTATGTCTCCTGCTCCAGACTGGAAGGATCCAATGGTGAAAAGATTGAGGGCCACAGTGACCTTGAGGGCCACTGGCAGTGCTGTCGTTACCCTGCTCTGTGGCTCGAGGTCTGATTCCAGGAGGTGGCAGATTTCTGTGAGCACCTCCTGGGTGAAGTGGAGCCTCTGAATACATGTTCCTGGCTTAAGTGCAGTTAAATGTGAGAAGTCGCACAACACCAGGTTATAGTCCAACAGTTTTATTTGAAATCACAAGCTTTCGGAGTGCTGCTCCTTCGTCAGGTGAAGTGAAGAGATGTATATAGGCACAGCATATATAGTCAGAGAACACTGCCAGATGTTTACAGTTAATCTTTCTAACTGCCCTTTATCACACCTCGGCAGAGAGATAATCACAGCAATCAAAGGTGTGGATGGTGTCCAAACAGGTCAGTCAGGAAAACATTACATCAAAGACAATGAGGTGGGGTCACAAGGGGTCAAATGTGGCAGATGCTGGCGTCTGTATTGAAAACAAAAAACTGTTTTTGCTGGAAATCACAGCAGGTCCGGCCGCATCTGTGTAGAGAGAACAAGCCAACGACAACTCGAGATTATCTCTCTGCCAAGGTGTGATAAAGGGCAGTTAGAAAGATTAACTGTAATCATCTGGCAGTGTTCTCTGTCTATATATGCTGTGCCTATATGCATCTCTTCACTTCACCTGATGAAGGAGCAGCGCTCCGAAAGCTTGTGATTTCAAATAAAGCTGTTGGACTATAACCTGGTGTTGTGCGACTTCTCACATTTGTCCACCCCAGTCCAACACCGGCATCTCCACATCATAAGTGCAGTTAGGTGAAGTACTGTCGGAAAAGCCCTCTTGCCCCTCCTCCTCCTCCTCCATCTGCGAGCAGCTTGTCCTCTTTGCTGCCTCTGCTCCATCTCCCTGTCATACTACAGGCAGACTGCAAATAGAGCCCCCATGACTGGGAGCAAGTGGTCTGAGCAGAACCCTTGAAATCAGAAGCAAGGCCTTCTCCACTTACAGCAACACTCCCTGTCACCCCACCAACTTTAAATAACTGTAGAAAGCTGCAAACAGTTGCACAAACTTACACAGAGCCAGTAGAAATCAAAAAGCAAGTCACCTGCAAGTTGATGATGATCCCTTTAAGTACCACTGGTGGGGGGGAGCTCTCGTGCAGCTGAACGCATGTTCAGCTCTTCGTGTTTTGGAGAGGGCGCGCAATCGAGCGACAATGTTAAAAATAGCAGGTTGTGCGTCAAATCAGCGTTACATACTGATGACGGCATGATCTGACTGATTAGCATTTTTCTGGTGAACACAGGCAATGGCTGTGCTGCCGACCTGCCCAACATGGGGCCACTGCAGGCCACACCGGAAGTGGGCAGAAGCGAAGCGGCCGCCATTTTTTTGCCAAAACTGGGCTTAACAGCCGGCTGCTTACTTACCGAATTTCATCAACCAGAAAATTCTTTTAAAAGGGAATTAGTGCTGCTTGAGAAAGAGGAATATAGAGGTATTGTCAATATTCAGCGTTACAGCTTGGATTATGCTAGTTTCTCACTCAACATGGACAATTTTACAAAATCGCCTCACTGATCAAGAGAGCATATCAGAATTCAGGCACATGCACTGAACGATTTTCTGCCTATTAATCTGTTCCTGACTGACACGACTTCTCAATGGGAGCCCAATATTGTAAAAATACCGTCATGGTAACTGTATGGATCACAAGATGAATACAGAGGAACATAGGAACAGGAGCAGGTCACTCAGCCCCTCGGGTCTGTTCCGCCATTCAATCAGATCATGGCTGATCTGTACCTCAACTCCATTGTGAACATTGTCACCTCCCTCTCCTCCTACTATCTCCAACATCAGATTGCCAGCCATCTATAGGATTATGATCGGAGCTACCCAGGAGTTACTCACACTTAAACCAGGCCTCCATCTCAATCCCAGGAACAGCAGAGCTGCTACAGTTGTCCCACAGCATTCTGTATCTTTCCAAAATACTTACATGGCAGGAAGCTTCACACACAACTCCCCTGCTCTTCTACGAATAGTGCCATGGGATCTTTACATCCACCTGAGAGGACAGATGGTGCTTCGATTTGACGTCTCATCCAAAAGATGGCACCTCCAACAGTGCTGCACTCCCTGAGTACTGCATTGGCATGTCAGCTGAGATTATGTACTCATGATCTCGAAGTTCAAAATGCAAGAGATAACCAGCAGCTGCTGACTAGGAGTGCCAGAATTTGCATTAGGTTCTGGGCAATGTGTAACTTAATCGACGATGCCCCAGTACAATTTATCTGAGTATTTTGCAATCACCAGGGGCAAACAAATGAGACAACTGTTTTTATTACAGTTTACCCTGAACACACCCTGTGATATCGCATATTGCACAAAACAGAAAACACCCCCATATAAGAGGCAACAGTTTTATCAGTGGCAGCACTCTGGCCTCTGATTCAGAAGGTTGTGGGCTCAAGTCCAACTCCAGAGATTTGAGCATGTAATCTAGGCTAACTCTTCAGTGTAGTACTGAGGGAGAGCTGCACTGTTGGAGGTGCTGCCTTTCATATGAGATGTTAAACCAAGGCCCCTCAGGTGGGCATAAAATTACATAGAATGTATAGCACAGAAACAGGCCATTCAGCCCAACTGGTCCATGCCAGTGATTATGCTCCACATGAGCCTCCTCCCACCCCTCTTCATCTAACCCTAACAGCATAACCTTCTATTCCCTTCTCATTTATGTGTTCACCTAGCTTTTATTTATTCATTCCTGGGATGTGGGCATTGCTGGCAAGGCCAGCATTTATTGCCCATCCCTAATTGCCCTTGAGAAGGTGGTGGTGAGCCGCCTTCTTGAACCGCTGCAGTCCGTGTGGTGAAGGTACCCTACTGTTAGGGAGGGAGTTCCAGGATTTTGACCCAGTATAAAGTGAATTTTTATTCTGCAAAATTCCAGTGTTTTGACCCAGCGACGATGAAGGAACGGCGATATATTTCCAAGTCAGGATGGTGTGTGACTTGGAGGGGAACTTGGAGGTGATGGTGATGCTGTGCATCTGCTACCCTTGTCCTTCTAGGTGGTAGAGATCGCGGGCTTGGGAGGTGCTGTCGAAGAAGCCTTGGCAAGTTGCTGCAGTGGATCTTGTAGATGGTGCACACTGCAGCCACGGTGAGGGGAGTGAATGTTTAAGGTGGTGGATGGGGTGCCAATCAAGTGGATTGCTTTGTCTTGGATGCTGTCAAGCTTCTTGAGTATTGTTAGAGCTGCACTCATCCAGGCAAGTGGAGAGTATTCCATCACACTCCTGACTTGTGCCTTGTAGATTCATTCCCGGGATGTGGACGTCGCTGTTACCCATCCCTAATTGCCCTCTAGAAGGGGCTGGTGAGCCACCTTCTTGAATACAACTGAGTGGCTTGCTAGGCCATTATTGAGGGCAGTTAAGAGTCAACCACATTGCTGTGTGTCTGGAGTCACATATAGGCCAGACCAGGTAAAGGCAGCAGATTTCCTTCCCTGAAGGACATTAGTGAACCAGATGGGTTTTTACAACAATCCGGTTATTTAATTAACTGAATTTAAATTTCCCAGCTGCCATGGTGGGATTTGAATTCATGTCTCCGGATCATTAGTCCAGGCCTCTGGATTATTAGTCCAGTAACATAATCACTATGCTACCATTCTCTTATGGTGGAAAGGCTTTGGGGAGTCAGGAGGTGAGACACTTGCCGCAGAATACCTAGCCTCTGACCTGCTCTTGTGGTCACAGTATTTATGTGGCTGGTCCAGTTAAGTTTCTGGTCAATGGTGAACCCCAGGATGTTGATGGTGGGAGATTCGGCGATGGTAATACCGTTGAATGTCAAGGGGAGGTGGTTAGGCTCTTGTTTGTTGGAGATAGTCATTGCCTGCCACTTGTGTGGCGCAAATGTTACTTGCCACTTATCAGCCCAAGCCTGAATGTCGTCCAGGTCTTGCTGCATGCGGGCATGGACTGCTTCATTATCTGAGGAGTTGCGAATGGAACTGATCACTGTGCAAACATCAGTGAACATCCCCACTTTTGACCTTATGATGGAGGGAAGGTCATTGATTAAGCAGCTGAAGATGACTGGGCCTAGGACACTGCCCTGAGGAACTCCTGCAGCGATGACCCGGTGCTTCCCTTGGCACTATTTCGAACAAGTTCAGGGGAGTTGTCCCTGGTGTTCTGGCCAATATTTATCCCTCAACCAACAGACTAAAACAGATTTTCTGTTCATTGTCACATTGCTATTTGTGGAACCTTGCTGTGCTCAAATTGGCTGCTGCGCTTCCTACATTACAACAGTGACTACACTTCAAAAATACTTCATTTATTGTAAAGTCCTTTGGGACGTCCTGAGATCGTGAAAGGCCCAATATAAATGCAAGCTCTTTCTTTTTTTCCCCTTTTACAGAAACTAAACAAAACAGCGGATCAAAAACTTGCCGTTGGTCTCATTTTCTGGATTTGGAATCTCCCGGTGTCCGGCTGGCGATTATAACTCAGTAACGAAGCAATGGTGAAATCACAATTGTTAATACCCCTTGTGTGAACGTTAATCCACATCGTGAAATGGAACAGACTGACAACCTGTTTCCACACTGTCTCAAAAACAGCAGAAAAAAAATTCACTTTATACTTAAAATATATTCTTTTATAAATTAAAGCAGGTGCTAAAGGAGAAGTACTGTGATTGCTGTAATCTAATTTTGGGGTTCAGACAGCGGTTATAACCCACTCAAGTTTTATCTCAATTCATGATGAAGTCTGAACCTCTCAATCAGATTAATGCCTTGTAATCACACTCAGGCTTCCATTATTCTCCTTTTAATTCCCTAGTAATTACTTGTTCATTATGTGCATGCATTTAAATTCACATAAAAGCAATTATAAATATTGTTCACAAAATCACTAAGTCAGTTCTTATCTGTGATGAATGGGACTGAAGCAACACAATGAAAACAGAATATTCTCACATTATTTATTAGAGAGGTTTACTTCATTATAATCTTTATAATTAAACAATGGAGCACTTATTGTGTCAGCTCTTTTACATCCAGAAATATGTGAGACCTTAACTCAACTATGGACTTCCAATATTACCATTCTCCAGGTTCTGGGTGCACATCCTTTATTATTGCATTCTTATTTAAAAGTTCATACTTAATACTTCATACCTTAAAAGGGGAGAGTGTAGGAAGGGGAGAGTGTGACTATTAGTCAGCAGGATAAGGGGAACCAAGGGGAGATAGAGAAGGAGGTTCCGCAGGCACTGGTCCTGCCTAACAGGTGCAAAGTACTTGCTGTCGGTGAGGATAAGCATGCAGGCTGTGGGGTGGGCAACCAGAATGCTAACCATGAGCAGGAGGCAGTCCAAGTGCGGAAGAGCAGAATAGAAAGGCTGTAGTCACAGGGGATTCGATAATTAGGGGGATAGATAGTGTCCTCTGCAGTTGTGACTGAGAGTCCAGGAGGGTGTGTTGCCTACCTGATGCAAAGGTAAAGGATATCTCGGAGCAACGGAAGAGGAGATTGGAAAGGGAGGGGCAAGATCCAGTTGTCATGGTCCATGTTGGGACCAATGGCATAGGGAAGAAAAGGAAGGACGTTCTGCTGAGGGAATATCAGAAGTTAGAAACCAAATTAAAAAACACAACCTCATAGGTGGTAATCTCGGGATTACTACACAAAACATGTGCTGATTGGCATAAGGATAAGCAGATCAGGAAGGTGAATGCGTTGCTGAAAGACTGGTGTGGGAAAGAGGGGTTCCATTTCTGGGATAGGAAGCAGCTGTACCGCTGGGACAGGCTCCACCTTGTGGGACCAGGGTCTTAGCGGAAAAGATGAATTGGGCTGTCGATAGGACTTTAAACTGGTAAGATGGGGGTAGGAGCTGGTGAAAAATAACATAAGTCTGAAGATAAAAGAAGTAGGAGATGAGAGTAATGGTCAGACCAAGGTGAGGAACAAGGGTAACATAAACGGCTAGGGAACCAATACAGTTAGAAAACAGAAGTATAAAAGGACTGTTAAAAATGAAGTAAAAGCGACAACTGTTAAAGATGAATTAAACTGCCTGTACAGCAATATACACAGCATCCAAAATAAAACAGGGGAACTGGAGGCAATAATCCGTCGTGAGGAACCAGATGTAGTAGGCATAATTGAAACATGGCTACATAAAGAACAGGACTGACAACTAGCTATTATAGGATAGAACATAATCAGAAAGGATAGGGAAGGAAGAAGGGGGTGGGGTAGCTGTACTAATTAGATATAACACAATGGCAGTAGAAAAATGGGACATAACTAACAGAAGGTTAGAAACAGAATTCATATGGATTTAAATAAAAGATAAGAAGGGATCGAATAAGCTAATAGGGCTAAACTACAGACCACCGAATAGTGGAAAGGAGGAGGAGGAAGAAATATATAAGCAAATATGTGAAATGAGTAAAGGACATAGAATAATAATTAGAGTAATAGTCACAGAGTCATAGGAGGAAAAATTGGGTTGCTTTGCGCCTCCCGTTAGCGCCCTAAGCTAACGGGGTGTAAAGCAACTAGCGCGCGGGCGCGGCGCCACTCACGCCTCCCGTGAAATTCAGCGGGAGGTTAGCGGCAGCGCTAACCGCTAGTGCTCCGTGGTGCTGCGCCGCCGCCGATGACGTCATCGCCGTGCGCAGCGTCCCGCTCGCGCCCCGGCCGCGATCTTCGGTAGCGCCCCCTGACTTACTGCCAGACGCTATGCCCAATGGGGTCAGGGGGGCCTACCTGCGGCTGGGGAGGCGCAATTTAAAGGCGAGGTGCGGAGTGGCCATTTTTGTTGCTGGCTGCCTGCCTGCGCTGCCGTCCCCGGCCTCCTGACCCGCCCCCCCGCGGAGTGCCGGCTGCGCTCCATGAGCCCGGCACTTCTCTTGAGTGCCGGACTCTTTTGTCGGCACTCCCGATCCCCGGGGGCCCAGCTGGGTCGCGCTGCGCAAGGCCCCTCCCCTTTAAGAAGGGGAGGAAGGCCTGCAATACCGTGGTGCGACGTGCCTTGCAGTGCCCCAAGAGGGATGCGGGGCGCTTCCAGTAATGCCCCGCTTCCCTCTTGGGGCACAACCACTCAATTTCCGGCACGGGGGTGGGGGGGGGTGGCGCTAATTTTTCCGGGACGCTACCCAAATGGGGCGCTACTTAATTTTTAGCCCATAGAGTCATAACGGCACAGAAGGAGGCCATTCGGCCCATCAAGTCCATGCCGGCTCTCTGTAGAGCAATCCAGTCAGTCCCATTCCCCCGCTCTATCCCGTAGTCCTGCAAGTTTATTTCCCACAAGTGCCTATCCAGTCTCCCCTTGAAAATATTGAGTGTCTCCGCCTTTACCACTACCGTCGGAAGCGAGTTCCAGGTCCTCACCACTCACAGCGTAAAAAAGTTTTTTCTCACATCCCCCTGTATCTCTTGCCCAAAACTTTAAATCTGTGTCCCCTAGTCTTTGTACCATCAACTAGTGGGAACAGCCTTTCCCCGTCTAGCCGATCCAAACCCACCATAACCTTGTACACCTCTATCAAATCACCCCTCAACCTCCTTTGCTCTAATGAAAACAAATCCAGCTTCTCCAACCTGTTCTTGTAGCTAAGATCCCCCATCCCTTGAACCATTCTGGTAAATCTCCTCTACACCTTCTCAAGGGCCTTCACATCCTTCCAAAAGTGTGGTGACCAGAACTGGACGCAATACTCCAGTTGTGGACCAACCAGCGCTTTATAAAGGTTCAGCATAACTTCTCTAATTTTGTACTCAATACCTCTATTTATGAAGCCCAAGATCCCATGGGGGAAAAATTCAGTTGATTAGCACCTCCCGTTTGTGCCCTAAGAGGGCGCAAAGCAACTGGCGCCCGGGCGCGGCGATGTTTGCGTCGCTCGCGAAATTGACCAGAGTTTTAGCGGCGCCACTAAACTCTACCGCCACGATCTCCTGCGCCCGCTGATCGTGACGTCAGTCGAGCGTGCAACGTCCCGGTAGCACCCCGCACTGGATAATGAGTGGTGCCCCCTTTCTTTCTGCCTGCCGCTAGCAACGACAGGGAGAGTGGAACGTTTTGCAGTTGGGAAGGGGCTGAGGGAACGCTATTTAAAGGCGGCCTCTTCCTGCCTTTTCTTGTCAGAGACATTTTTGCACCACGCATTCTGAGAGAGAGAGAGAGAGAGATTCTGAGAGAGAGAGAGAGACTTCTGGAGAGATTCAACGCTGTGTGAAGTAGTTTTGGCTACTGAGCAGCACTTTGCAGGTTCTTTTGGATTTGACCTTCATTGCTTCGATTGTCAAGAGACTGTGGGGGCTGCACTGATTCAGGGCGTCATCCTGCGCCTGCAGAATCGGAGGCATCAAAGACGCAGAGAGAGAGTGGCAATCATGGCCAGAGGGAGGAGGGCCAACAGGCCTCTGCACAGGGGATCTTACCCTCCCAGGGTATTCCGGGAACAATTCTCCGACATTCATTTGTCTGAGGAGCAGTGTTTGTGCAGGCTGCGCTTCAGCAAGGAGGTGGTCACTGAGCTCTGCCACCTTCTGCAACCAGATCTGCAGCCTCAACTCAGGACCAGGAAGTCTCTGTCGGTGGCAGTGAAGGTGACAGTGGCTCTGAATTTTTATGCCAGCGGCTCCTTTCAAGCAGCTACTGGGGACATCGCCAATATCTCCCAGTTCGCGGTCCATTGCTGTATCCGGCAGGTCACAAATGCCCTCTATAAAAGGAGACGCCAGTACATCTCTTTCCCGATGACCCGGGCCAGACAGCATGAACGCGCATGTGGCTGTGCGAGGATAGCGGGCTTCCCCATGGTGCAGGGCGCCATTGACTGCACACATGTGGCATTGCGGGCACCGCATGAAAATGCAGAGGTTTTCCGAAACCGCAAGGGCTACCACTCCTTAAATGTTCAGTTGGTCTGTGACCACACACAGCTCATACTCGCCGTCAATGCCCGCTATCCTGGCAGCAGCCACGATGCTTTCATCCTGCGCCAGACTGGTGTGCCAAATCTTTTCCAGGCACCGCATCAGCCAAGTGGTTGGCTCCTCGGGGACAGGGGTTATCCACTCTGCACCTGGCTGATGACACCGCTCCGTAACCCCAACACCCCTGCCGAGCTGCGGTATAATGAGAGCCATAACGCTACCAGGAACACAATTGAGCAGACGATCGGCGTGCTCAAGCATCGGTTCCGCTCTCTGGACCACTCTGGAGGAGCCCTGCAGTATTCTCCTGAGCGAGTCGCCCTCTTCATAGTTGTGTGCTGCATGCTTCATAACCTGTCAATCCTGAGGACCCAGCCAATGCCACCAGGGATTGGTGTACCACCGGAGGAGGAGGAGGAGGAGGAGGAGGATGATCAGCAGCAGCACCAACGTGGGAGGGAGGCCCACAATGTTGAAACTGCAAGGGCCGTCTGTCAACGGCTGATAACATGGCGGTTCTAGGCCCCTACTCAGAAGATGGCTTTTGGCATGGAGAACAACATCATGGAAAGCAACCCGCATCCCCTATAGCCGGCCAAGGCAGCAATGATTCCAAAGGCCAAACATGTACATTTTGAATACAACAACTTTTTTATTTAACAAACTCTGTGCGTGTCATTTATTCATGACAAACTAATAGAAACAAACACAACAAATCATTAATTAACATAACTGGTTATCACAAGCTGGAGATAATGGCCAAAACACTAAACAAAAGTTATCAGACGAACCTCGGCCTATAATAAAAACATTGCCAACATTTCTTGAGACGTCCTACTTTTTGCCCTTCGAGGGTGATCTTCATCCCTTACGCACTTCCCCCCTTCCCACCATACTTCTCCTCCGTAATGGGGCCTTAGTGGCTGCAGCAAGGCTGGTGGAAGGCTGCTGAATGTCAGATGCAGAGACTACAGATGCCCTTGAAGGACGCCCTCGACCAGCTCTGAGCCTGGAGGCCCCGGTTGCAGACTGCACCAACTCTGCATGGGCAGCAGCAGTCTGGGCTGGCTGGGCTACAGGCGGTGGCAAGTGCAATGGGGAAGTGACAGTGGTGGGAGCAGGAATGCTGTCATCCTGAGAGAGGGCAGCTCCTCCCTGCTCGACCAACACACGGACACTCCCACGGGGCAGCACCTCAGCATCCGGAGCAATCTGCTCGAGCACAGATTGCTGGCCTGCTGCGGCGCCGTGAGAGCCCCGGGGCAATATGGCCGAACCAACGATGATGGCAGCAGTCAGTGCTTGCGTTGCCTCAATCTGAGAGTGCATGAGAGCAGTCTGAGATTGAATCGCAGCAGCCAGTGACTGAATTGCAGCACTAAGCAGTTGCGTTGTGTCCACCTGTGCTGCAGCGGAGTGCTCCACACTCCTAGCCATTCCATCAATGCTTTTAGGCACCCTTCCCACTGCACCCATGAGCTGAGTGTGCATGTTCATCGCCTGGGTGTTCATTTCAGCGATGAGCCGCTCCTCCTCTGCGTCCAGTGCAGCAGGACTCGCTGGCCTACTCTCCCACTGAGGAGAAGGCCCCCGAGATTCCCTACCCCCATGGTGTTGCTGCAGCCCGCTGGGTCCCGGAGCTTCATCCTCATCAGACCCTTCCCCCCCTGCTCCCCTCCAGGGAAGATGGGGTCCCAGTGTGGGCATGGGCTCCCTCGGGAGACGCTGGCTCTGAGGCTCCGGCTTCCTCTTCCTCCTCGCCTGCAGCTTCGTTCCCACTGGCAGCTTCAGGGCCCGTCTCCTCAGCTGGTGAATCACCATCTGAAAGCAGGGAGGTACAAGAGTGGCTTTAGCGTCAGGACAGGGGGGCAGTAAGGGAGCAAGGACTGGAGACATTTAGTAAGTTGGATTGAAAGTGTAAAAGTCTGGTGTTGTGAGGGACAAGTGGAATGAGGAGGGAAAGCTGATGAACTTACCATTGCTGTCCCGAAGGGGGTCGACCTCTCCAGGGGCGACCGGACCTATCACCTGGCTTGCGATGATCCTGTGGACACGTGCCTCCAGATTGCTGAGGGTTTGCAGCTGAGGCGGCCCTCCACCCGTCCGTTGCTGCTGCCGCCTATTATGAGATAGCTTGGCCTGCAAGAAAAAGGACGGCGTCTGAGTAAATATGCAGCCATGTGCTTGCCTGATGTGCCTCCCATAGTTGAATAGCCCTTAATGAATGCAGCCATGTGCTTGCCTGATGTGCCTCCCATAGTTGAATAGCCCTTAATGTATGCAGCCATGTGCTCACCTGATGTGCCTCCCATAGTTGAATAGCCCTTAATGTATGCAGCCATGTGCTCACCTGATGTGCCTCCCATAGTTGTATAGCCCTTAATGTATGCAGCCATGTGCTTGCCTGATGTGCCTCCCATAGTTGAATAGCCCTTAATGTATGCAAGGTGTGGAATGTGCGTGTGTGTTTTATAAGATGGCCATAGGTCTTGGATGAGTGTTGGGCATTGGGGTTTTTACACCCTCTGGCCATAGAGTGAGGTTGAGATGGAGGGATTGAAAAGCAGCCACTCACCCTGACCACCCAAGTGCACACTCTTTAAAACTGTGCCATTAAGTGTATATTGCCTCTCCCTCCTTCTGCCAAAATGCATCACCTCACACTTCTCTCTACTAAATTCCATCTGCCACTTGTCTGCCCATTCTGCTAGCCTTTCTATGTCCTGTTGCAGTCGATTGGTATCATCATCACTGTTTGCCACACTCCCAAGTTTGGTGTCATCGGCAAATTTAGAAATTCTACTCTGTATTCCAATATCCAGGTCATTTATATATATCAAAAAAAGCAGTGGCCCCAGCACTGACCCTTGGGGAAACACCACTTTCTACCATCCTCCAGTCTGAAAAACAGCCATTTACCACAACTCGCTGTTTTCTGTCCTTAAGCCAATTCCTTATCCAAGCTACCACTGACCCACCTATTCCATGGGCCTCAATTTTGTTAACCAGCTTTCTATGTGGTACTTTGTCAAACACCTTCCTAAAATCCATGTAGACGACATCCATTGCATTCCGTTCATCAATCCTCCCTGTTACTTCATCAAAAAATTCAATTAGATTAGTCAAACATGATCTGCCTTTTACAAATCCATGTTGGCTCTCCTTAATTAGCTTAAGCCTCTCCAAGTGCCCGTTAATTTTTTCGTTGATTATTGTTTCTAAAACTTTACCCACCACTGATGTTAAACTGACCGGCCTGTAGTTACTAGGATTGTCCTTACACCCTTTCTTGAACAATGGTGTCACATTTGCCACTTTCCAATCCTCAGGCACCTCCCCCGCATCCAGGGAAGATTGGAAAATTATGGCAAGCCCTTCCGCTATCTCCTCCCCCAATTCTCTTAGCAACCTGGGATGCAAGCCATCTGGACCAGACGACTTATCCGCTCTAAGCATATCCAGCCTTTCTAGTACATCCTGTCTATCAATTTTCACTCCTTCCTAATTATGGGAGATTTTAACTACCCCCAAATAAACTGGCAAGAAGAGGTCATGAAAGTGGTACAGGGAATGGAGTTTTTACAGTGTGTGCAGGACTCCTTTCTTAGCCGGTATGTTAAAAGCCCAACAAGAGAGGGAGCACTGCTAGATCTAGCAATGGAAAATGAACCAGAACGGATAAGAGAAGTAAGGATAAAGGAACATCTAGGCAACACCGATCACAACATAATAAGATTTAAAATAATCATTGAGAAATAGATAAGTAAGACAAAGACTAAAGTAATAAATTGTAACAAAGCTGATTTTAAGGGGATGAGAATGGAACTAGGGAAAGTAAACTGAAAAAAAGTACTGGTAAACAAAGAAATAAAACAGCAGTGGGAAACATTTAAAACAGTGATCAATAGAGTCCAGGAGAAATATATCTCACTAAAAAGCGAAACAAAATAGCCAGCAATGACAGACCTTGGATGAATCAAGAAATAAGGACAAGATTGAAACTAAAACAAAAGGCATACACTAAATACATAGGACAACAAAGGAGAGGATGACAAAAGGGAATACAAAAAGATTAGGAAAGAAGTAAAAAAAACAATTAGGAAGGCAAAGAGAAACTACAAAATTAAATTATCAAGGAATATAAAAAAAAGTAAAGTATTCTACAAACACATAAATAACGAACAAAATATCAAGACAGGGATAGTGCCACGAAGGGATACACACAATATACTCATAGGTAATGACAGAAATATTAAATAATTAATTTGCCTCGGTGTTTACCAGGGAGACTAACATGGTGGACATAGCATTAGAAGAAGAGATCAAAAAAGATATAAAGACATTTAAGATAGAAAGGGGGGAGGTAATTAATAAACTAATCAAACTTATAGAGGATAAAACCCTGGGTCTGTTGGATTGCATCCGCACATATTAAAAGAAGGTAGGGAGATATAGCAGAGGCACTATTACATATATATAAAAAGTCATTAGCAAAGGGAATAGTGCCAGAGGGCTGGCAGACAGCTAATGTGATTCCTATATTTAAAAAGGGAGAGAGAACAAGTCCAGGGAACTATAGACCAATTAGCTTAACGTCGCTGATAGGAAAGATAATAGAATCCTTACTCAAAGATGTAATAGAAAAACATCTAGAAACTGAAAATTTAATAAAGAGCAGTCAACATGGATTTCAAAAGGCAGAGTCATGCTTGACCAACCTTTTTGAATTCTTTGAAGAAGTAGCAGAAAGGGTAGAGCAGGGTAATGTAGTAGACATAATATATTTGGATTTCCAAAAGGCCTTCGATAAGGTAGTTGACACATGACTAAGGTTAAAACATGTGGAGTCAGGGGACAAGTAACACAATGCATAGCAAAAGTGAGAAGTCGCACAACACCAGGTTATAGTCCAACAGTTTTATTTGAAATCACAAGCTTTCGGAGCTGCTGCTCCTTTGATAGGTGAAGTGAAGAATACAGATCGGCACAGCATATATAGACAGAGAACAATGTCTGTGCAAAGTACAATGTCAGACGACTACAGTTAGCCTTTTATCACACCTCGGCAGAGAGACAATCAGGTCAGTCAGGAAGACATTATATCAAAGACATAGCAAGATACAACTAAGACAATGAGGTGGGGTCACAGGGGGTCTAATGTGTCAGATGCTGCAGTCTGTATGGAAAACCATAAACTTTAAACTTTTTACTTTTTTTACTGGAAATCACATCTGTGAACAAGCCAACGACGACTCGAGTCTGGATGATTCTACGTCAGGTGGGGTTACATGTAGCGTGACATGAACCCAAGATCCTGGTTGAGGCTGTCCTCATGGGTGCTGAACTTGGCTATCAGTTTCTGCTCGATGATTTTGCGTTGTCGCATCTCCGCATAATGGATAGCAAGCTGGCTACAAAACAGAAAACAGAGAGTAGGGACTAAAAGCAGTTACTCAGATTGGCAAAAGATGGGAAGTGGTGTTCCACAAGGATCGGTGCTGTGACCACTGTTGTTCATCATTTACATAAACTTAGGAATTGGAAGTACATTTTCAAAATTTGCGGACTACACCAAATTGGCGGTTGTAGTCAATACAGAGGAGGACTGTGACAAAATACAGGAAGACATTAATAAAATTGCAGAATGGGTGTGTAATTAACAAATTAACTTCAATATAGATAAGTGTGAGGTGGTACATTTTGGTAGGAAGAATAAGGAAGCCACATACTCCTTGGGGGAAAAATTCAGTTGGATTGCGCCTCCCATCAGCATCTTAAGAGGGCGCTAATGGGGCACAAAGCAACTAGCGCCTGTGCATGGCGATCTTTGCACCGCTCGCGAAATTAACTAGACATTTTGCAGCGGCGCTAAGCACTACCGCCACGATTTCCTGCGCCGGCCGATCGTGACGTCAGTCAAGAGTGCAACGCCCCAGTAGCGCCCCGGACAGGATATTGAGTGGCGCCCCCTGTCTTACCACCTGCCGCTAGCAACGGCAGGTTGAGGGGAGCGTTTTGCAGTCAGGAAAGGACTGGGGGAGCGCTATTTAAAGGCGACCGCTTCCTACCTTTTTTTGTTGGCGAAATTTTTGCACCACGCATTCTGAGTGAGAGAGAGACTGCAGGAGATATTCAATGCTGTGTTGAGGAGTTTTGGGTACTGAGCAGCACTTTGCAGGTTCTTTCTGGTTTGATCTTCCTTGCATCGATTTAGAAGAGAATATGGGGGCTGCAGTCTGAGCTCTTTCCCTGGTCCTCTCCATTGTTCTTTCCAACAGATTTGATGTACAGGTCTCTCCAGGCCGAGATTCAAGGCTGCAATGAGCAGGGTGTGGATGTAGAGCAAGATCGACCCTCCCCTTTAAGAACTGGCCGGCGCCAGTGTGTCTGTGTTCCATTGCTGACTGACATCACATGAGCTTTGCCAGCGCTCTGAGGTAGCGCCTCGCTCCTCGGCCTTTGCGCCTTAAGACAGATGTGTAGCGCCTGATTTAGCGCTCCAGGGGCGATAAAAGTCAAGTTTGTAGTCGGAGGCAATAATTAGCGCCAGGCGCTAAACTTTGCGCACGGCTGATAATGGCGCCCCAAACGGGGCGATACTGAATTTTTCCCCCCTTGTGTTTAAATGGGGTAGAGGAGCAGAGAGAGATGGGGTACAGATACATAAATCACTAAAAGCAGCGACACAGGTTAATAAAGCCATAAAAAAGCAAACAAAACACTGGGGTTCATTTCTAACGGGATACAATTGAAAAGCAGAGATGTGATGTTAAACTTGTATAGAACCTTGGTTAGACCACACTTGGAATACAGTGCACACTTCTGGTCTCCACATATTGAAAAGCATATAGCGGCACTGGAGAAGGTGCAAAAACGATTTACTAGAATGATACCAGAATTGAGAGGTTATACCCATCAGGAAACATTGAACAGACTGGGGCTCTTTTCTCTAGAAAAGAGAAGAGTGAGGGATGACCTGATAGAGAGCTTTAAGATTATGAAAGGATTTGATAGGGTAGGCATTGAGAAGATGTTTCCACTTGCAGGTGAGACCAGAACTAAGGGCCATAAATATAAGATAGTCACTAATAAATCCAATAATGAATTCAGGAGAAATTGGGCTGCCCTGAACTCTGCCAGCACCAGGCCATGGTTTACATGCGGCTTAACCCTTAAAGGGACTGTTGGAAGCCACCACCAAAAAGGTAATTTTTTAAAAGGAGCCGGGAGTCCCGAAAACCATTGCCAGCCCCAGCTTGACCCTTTCCCAATTGCTCCCCTCTCCCGATCACCTCCCGTCTCTCACTTCCCCCCAACCTGATCACCTCCTCCCATCCGGATTGCTCCCCCTCTCCCGATCGCCACCACCCTCTCCATATCTACTCCCCTCTGTCCTGATCGCCCCTCTCCCAATCACCTCTCCCTCTCCCTATCACCTTCCCCTCTCCGGATCACCTCTCCCCTCTTCCGATCACCTCTCCCCTCTCCCTATCACCTTCCCCTCTCCGGATCACCTCTCCCCTCTCCTGATCACCTCCCGCTCTCCCTATCACCTCCCCCTTTCCCAATCACCTCTCCCCCTTTCCCGCTCACCTCTCCCCCTTTCCTGCTCACCTCTCCCCCTTTCCCGCTCACCTCTCCCTTTCCTGATCACTTCCCCTTTTTCCCGATCATCTCCCCCTCTCCCGATCACCTTCTGCTCTTCCGATCACCTCCCTTTCTCCTGATCACCTCTCCCTCTCCGGATCACCTCTCCCATCTCCCAATCACTTCTCCCCTCTCCCCATCACCTCTCCCCTCTCCCCATCACCTCCCCCCTCTCCCGATCACCTCTCCCCTCTCCCCATCACCTCTCCCCTCTCCTGATCACCTCCCCCCTTTCCCGATCTCCTTCCCTCTCCCCATCACCTCCCCCTCTCCCGATCACTTCCCCCTTTCCCGATCACCTATCCCCCTTTCCCGCTCACCTCTCCCTTTCCCGATCACTTCCCCTTTTTCTCGATCTTCTCCCCTTCTCCCGATCACCTCTCTTTCTCCTGATCACCTCCCCCTCTCCGGATCACCTCTCCCATCTCCCGATCTTCCCATCACCTCCCCCTCTCCGATCACCTCTCCCCTCTCCCCATCACCTCTCCCCTCTCCTGATCACCTCCCCCCTTTCCCGATCTCCCTTCCCTGCTCCCCATCACCTCCCCCTCTCCCGATCACCTCCCCCTTTCCCGATCACCTATCCCCCTTTCCCGCTCACCTCTCCCTTTCCCGATCACTTCCCCTTTTTCTCGATCTTCTCCCCTTCTCCCGATCACCTCTCTTTCTCCTGATCACCTCCCCCTCTCCGGATCACCTCTCCCATCTCCCGATCACTTCTCCCCTCTCCCGATCACCTCTCCACTCTCCGCATCACCTCCCCCTCTTCCCATCACCTCCTCCCTCTCCCGATTGCCTCTGTCCCTTTCCTATTCGCCTCCTACACCTCTGAGGACCTACGTGAGGACCATTGCTGGCGACGTGATGCCAAATATTTAAATCTGCTTCACTGGTGAGCTGCCTGGGGATGTGCAGCAGACATCTACAGCTCGCCGGTCTAACTTAAATGAGGCCTGAGGCCCAATATTGGTTGTGCCTTGGGCCTACTTGTTCTAGTGCAGGGATCATTCTCTGCGCTCAGTTTGGGTCAGTAGGCCGGTGCTATCCAATTTCACCTCACCATGTATTACAGACAGTCATGCGACATGATAAATACTGTTACTAGTAGAGCTGTTATAGTTGGCTTCATTACAGGCCGTTTTTGTTTTTCTCCCAGCAACAATCCAGCAGCCTTTAATAGCTAACTCAGTGCGTTACTTCCTGTGGTCTGCTGGCAGTGAACTCTGGCAAGCCCATGTATATATGGCCTGTGAGTATATAGTGAGGCCAACCCAAGGAAATCCCACAAGGCCAATCTGGGGCTATGCTGGCAAGTGCTAAGCCTCCTGTTTTCCAGTTCGGTTGTTTCAGCATTGGGACTGGAGAACTGGCTCCAACAGCTTTGTGCAAAAACAGCCTGTTAATCAGGACCTCAAAACCCGCTCACTGGAATTCAGTAGCTATGAATGCTACTTTCACTCAAAGGCACAGAATCGATCAACATTTCTATTATCATGTACCTTGTTCCTGCTTACATTATATCAATAGAATGTAGCCATTCACTAGCATTGACAAATTGGCCAGACCATTCTCTTTAAGTAGGTGGTAGCACTCTTGCCTCTGAGTCAGAAGGTTATGGTTTCAAGTCCCACTACAGGGACTTAAGGGAGTGCTGCATTGTCGGAGGTGCTGCCTTTCAGATGAGACGTCAAACCGAGGCCCCATCTGCCCTCTCAGGTGGACGTAAAAGATCCCATGGCACTATTTTGAAGACGAGCAGAGGAGTTCTCCCCAGCGTCCTGACCAACATTCATTCCTCAACTAACATCATTAAAACAGATTATCTGGTCATCATAACATTGCTGTTTGTGGGACCTTGCTGTGCGCAAATTGCCTGTTGTGTTTCCTACATTACAGTTCGAAAGCAATTCACTGTTTGTAAAGCGCTTTGGGTCATCCTGAGGTTATGAAAATCGACATATAAATGCAAGTCTTGCTTTCTTTTACTGTGTTAACAATAGACTAAAGAGCTCTTCAGGTTGAACATTATTGTAGCTGATGTACAACAAATGCAGATACTGCGCAATCCATGATTCTTAATATTGTTAAGCTGCTGCAGCAGTTTCATGTGATGGATGGCACCTTTTACAAAAGCTGTTATTTCTCTGATAAATGAAACGCTGAAGCAATTGACTTATTGCGGAGTCGGGACCGATAATTAATCAAAGATATGACCCCATTAATATTAGGTCAAGTGGTGCCACAGTTTGGCTTAAGGTGTTTTGGAGCATGTATGTTCCCCCATTAAAGTTAAACACAAAAGCAGGTAGCCTACGATAATGCACATTAGCACTGCACAAATGTGCTGCATTAGAAATTGATAAGAGTTGCAATATTTTGAATAAATTTATAACAAAAATGAATAACAAAGCAGGTTTGAATCATCTTATAATTTATGGCGGAAAATGAATTATTCTGTAATTTGTCTGTCCAAAGTCATTCGGCAATGCTCCTGGTACTCATATTCTTTACAGCCCCAAGTCACATGACGTTACTTTTATCTTCAAAGGAAGCAGAAAGCTGCAACATCAAAGAACTCATCAGCCACGAGCTATGACAATGTATGCCCCCCAAACATTTATGAAACACTCCCTACATAATGTATTATAAATAATATTAGATACCTGCCAGTGAATTATAAAACTGGTGATGATTATAGATGACAAGGGGCTTCGGTCTCACAGCCTTTCTCTCAATTGGATTTCCGTCTAGTCATTTACTGAGAGGTGATGATGATCTTGCCCAGCAGCTTGCTCCGCGTGACAAACAGACAACAATTACCTAGCCCAGAATAGGGAAATAAATGGTGTCTCATAGTTTTTTGAGAGTGCTTCCCTCGGAAACCAAACTAACTACAGGTTGCCATTACACAAGCTATGGTTGGCACAGGCTATTCTCTAATCAGTGTGATCAGTTCCTCAACCATTAACCTTCTCCCTCAGCTTGAGTTCAGCTGTTCTTACCTCCCCCATAGCTGCTCCAACTTTGCTCTGCAAATGTGCAAGTTTAAGAGCTTCACTAGAAAGGATATGGTCCAGCTGTGCTCCTCCCCTCCCCATCCCATCTTTTTCTTCAGTGCCCAGTCACCACCTGACCCTTCCAACTAGTGATGGGCAAAAGAAAAACTAAAGGCACAGCAAAGAAACTGATCATCTGGTTCTGGTTGTTGAGAAACTGGCAAGATATTTAACCATAGAGTGGAGCCGCAAGGCTGATCCTTAGTGAAAATTGTCTGAGTTATGAGGAAAGAGTGGAGAGACTTAAGCTTTTCAGTCTGTAAATGAGGTACCTGAGAGGTGAGCTTGTAGAGGCATATACGAGAGCAAATGGCACAGGAAAGGTTGATTTGGAATATTACTTTAAATTAAACAGTGGGAGTAGGACAAGGGGGCATAGGTTCAAACCATTGAAAGGACTGATATTAGGAGGTTCTTTTTCACTTGGGGCAGGGGGTTCCGGGTTATTTTTTGTGGAGCTCCTCCTTGCCCCACAACAATAATGTGCTCCTCTGCACAACACACACTCCACCCGGTTGACTCCTTAAATGGCATTGGGATCCTATTGACATCAAAGGACCTCAATTTAAATACCCAAATTAGTGGTCGCTTGCTTTGAGCGGCCGCCGGGGCCACCTATACCGAAGACGCCTGCAAAATGGCGACGGCGAAAGTGGAGCGGTAAGTTCCTCTCTGTAATTTTCAGGGCAACACAGCCCCGTTTCTGCCAGGTGTGAGACCTCAAATATCTCTCCCTCCCCCCCCCACTCCCCTCCATGAGTGTTGGTAACACTGAGATGAACACTAATCTTCTTCATTCAATTTGGGGGCTAGGGACACCTCCTTCAGATGGAAAAGCAAAATACTGCGGATGCTGGAAATCTGAAATAAAAACAGAAAATGTTGGAAATGCTCAGCAGGTCAGGCAGCTTCTGTGGAGAGAGAAACAGAGTTAACGTTTCAGGTTGATGACCTTTCATCAGAACTGGAAAAAGTTAGAGATGTAACAGGTTTTAATTAAATACAGAGGCAGGGAAAGTGGGGAGAGGAGAAAAGAACAAAATGGAAGGTCTGTGATAGGGTGGAAGGCAGGAGAGATTAAGAACACACCATAAAGGTAAGACTGGTACATGCCAATTACACCTATATACAGGAGATTTGGGCCATTCACACATTCAAATTAAGATGGAAGACCATTGGATTTTACTGCCAGTGAGTGTTACTGCTGCCAGTTGGTAGCAAGTAAGATCAGTCAGAGAAACCATAGAGTTAAGAAACAACACTGACAACAGAAAGCATGGACTTCTGCCAACTCCTCCATTGCCAACACAGCCTGTCCCACTCATAGCCTGTCCTACTCACAGCCAATGCCATGCATAGCCAGTACCACACACAGCCAGTGCCACGCATAGCCAGTACCACACACAGCCAGTGCCATGCATAGCCAGTGCCACTCTGAGGTAACAGTTTCTCTACTGTGACAAGAATAAAATGTAGAGTATGGACCATAGAAGCAGGAGTTGTCCATTCAGCCGCTTGAGACTGTTCCACCATTCAATTAGATCATGGCTGATCTATATCTTAACTCCATTTACCCATCTTGGTTCCATATACCTTAATACCGTTATCTAACAAAAATCTATCAATCTCAATTTTAAAATTTTCAATTGACCTAGCCTCAACAGCTTTTTGGTGGAGAGTGTTCTAGATTTCCACCACCTTTTGTGTGAAGAAGTGCTTCCTGAGATCACCCCTGAATGGCTTAGCTCTAATTTTAAGGTTGTGCCCCCTTGTTCCGGACTCCCCCACCAGAGGAAATAGTTTCTCCCTA
The DNA here is from genome assembly GCA_030390025.1 of Squalus acanthias. Lineage (NCBI taxonomy): Eukaryota > Metazoa > Chordata > Chondrichthyes > Squaliformes > Squalidae > Squalus > Squalus acanthias. Next base: position 141,677,598 of record CM059425.1, on the reverse strand, counting down.
TCGAATCCTTGAATCATCTTAAACACTTCAATTAGATCGCCCCTTAATCTTCCATACTCGAGGGAATACAAGCCTAGTCTATGCAACCTGTAACTCTTTTAGCCCCGGTATAATTCTGGTGAATCTGTGCTGCACCCCTTTCAAGGCCAATATATCCTTCCTGAGGTGCGGTGCCCAGAAGTTCAGGCATCGATATGTACACAAACCATTCAGTCAGTACGAGATATGTATGAACGGTTTGTTGCCTTTTACCGAGCGTCACTTCAACATCCTACAGGATACCTGTAAAGTCTGCAGGGTTTTGACCTTGTCCTGCAGAATGCACGATGTTTCTCTCACACTGTTTTAGAAGCCTGCCTCTGAATATCTTTACCGCAGACATCCATCCCTGCAATAGCCAAAGATACCATCAAGTCCATTTACATTATCATGTATTTTCTTCTGTGGAGTAAGTGAACTTGCTCTCCATTCCTGCTATTTGAAGGATATTTTCTATCAAGAGCACACGATCCTCCGATTGAATGAGCTGATTTTTTATTTTAGAAGTACATTTTCGCAAAGACAGTGTGATTTGATCAATGCTTTGTTCTACATCCTCCATTTAGTCAGATAATTATTGTATGTATACATTACAGTATGGTACCCTGATGTTATTTCTTTAGAAGGAGTATGATGGGACACTGTGTCAGGGCTCGGATGAACCAATTCATGAAAGGGCAGGATAGAGGCTTCCATCTGCAATTCCCCTTAAAGGGGTTGAAATTCCTCTGAGAGCTCATCTTAGGACACTGATGAATGTACTTATGCCAAATTCCTGCTCTGCTATTTTAAATGAGATAATGACTTTGCTAAAATTGCACATGCAGGAATTCGATGTGAATGCTATAGCTGGTGTGCCAAAAGTAGCACACAGAGGAATTTCAAGTCTAAAGTATGCTCCAAATCCCAGCCTGCTATGAGGATTGGGAAGGGTAAAGGAAGGGGGAATACATTGAACAGAGACACTTGCTTCCTTAAAAAAGAAAGCATAGAAAATCAGAGGAAGAGCTAGCACATGATACTGCCACACACTTGTTCATCATCTGTATTGGTCGAGGCCTGAGAGCAAACTTTCCAACTACATGAAATGGAGAGAGAGTAAGAGAGAGAGAACTTACATTTATATCGCGCTTACCACCACCTCAGGACGTCGCAAAGCACTTTACAGCCAATGAAGTATTTTTGAAGTGTAGTCACTGTTGTAATGTATGAAAGGGAGGCTTCGAGATTTCAGTGTAGTGTACTGCTGTACAAACACTTAAAGCAATCCTCTGAAATTCCTATCCCTGCTATTTCAGCAGAGGGATTAACACCATTTTGTTCTATGCAGAGTAGCACCTGAGCTACGATAGCACCGAGACCAATTTCTGATACATGTGTTAGATGCTTGTACACAATTGAGTACAGCACAATTTCAAGACTGCGGTAACCTAACTAGACGCTAGGACAGAAAATATAAAATAACTTACAAAAACAAGTGAGGAAACTGCCCTATTTTTATAGGAAAAGAGTCCAGGTGGTTGAAGATCAATCATCACAGCCCCAGGACATCGCTGCAGGAGTTCCTCAGGCAGTGTCCTAGGCCCAACCATCTTCAGCTGCTTCATCAATGACCTTCCCTCCATCATAAGATCACAATGGGGATGTTCACTGATGATTGCACAGTGTTCAGCGCCATTCACAACTCCTCAGATAATGAAGCAGTCCATGCCCGCATGCAACAAGACCTGGACGACGTTCAGGCTTGGGCTGATAAGTGGCAGGTAACATTCACGCCACAGAAGTGCCAGACAATGACTATCTCCAACAAGCAAGAGTCTAACCACCGCCCCTTAACATTCAACGGCATTACCATCGCCAAATCCCCCACCATCAACATCCTGGGGGTCACCATTGACCAGAAACTTAACTGGACCAGCCACATAAATACTGTGGCAACAAGAGCAGGTCAGAGGCTAGGTATTCTGCAGCGAGTGTCTCACCTCCTGACTCCCCAAGGCCTTGCTACCATCTACAAGGCACAAGTAAGGAGTGTGATGGAATACTCTCCACTTGCCTGGATGAGTGCAGCTCCAACAACACTCAAGAAGCTCGACACCATCCAGGACAAAGCAGCCCGCTTGATTGGCACCCCATCTATCACCTTAAACATTCACTCCCTTCACCACCGGCGTACCGTGGCTGCAGTGTGTACCATCTACAAGATGCACTGCAGCAACTCGCCAAGGCTTCTTCGGCAGCACCTCCCAAACCCGTGACCTCTTCCACCTAGAAGGACAAGGGCAGCAGGCGCATGGGAACACCACAACCTCCAAGTTCCCCTCCAAGTCACACACCATCCTGACTTGGAAGTATATCGCCGTTCCTTCTTCGTCACTGGGTCAAAATCCTGGAACTCCCTCCCTAACAGCACTGTGGGAGTACCTTCACCACACGGACTGCAGCGGTTCAAGAAGGCGGCTCACCACCACCTTCTCAAGGGCAATTAGGGATGGGCAATAAATGCTGGCTTTGCCAGCGACGGCCACATCCCATAAACGAATAATAAAAAAAATTATGATCTGGAATGCACTGCCTGAAAGGGCGGTAGAAGCAGATTCAATGGTAACTTTCAAAAGGGAATTGGATACATACTTGAAAAGGAAACATTTGCAGGGCTATGTTGAAAAAGCAGGGGAGTGGTACTAATTGGATAGCTCTTTCAACGAACCAACACAGGCACAATGGGCCAAATGGCCTCCTTCTGTGCTTTATGATTCTATGATTCTTCTATGATACTAATTGAACCATTCCGTAAGCTCATGCTTCCAGCTCTAGGTGGGGTGGGGACGGGGGTGGGGGTGGGGGGGGGGGGGGGTTGCGGGTAGTGTGGTCGTGAGCAGAATTCGGCTATTGTGTTGTAGCCCTCTCTCTGACCCACAGCCCCTTCAAGTACAGCTTGCCCTTTGAGAATATGGGTTTGATGAATTTACCCTTATATTTTGTTTTTATATAAAATAAATGCACACCAGTAAAAAGAAAACACACTAATTAAATCAAATTGTATGGTCTATTATCTACTGTAGAGGGTGTTTAAAATCGCAGGCCCTTTTAACGTGACTGGCTCTACGTCAGTATATCCTTGATCCTAAATGGCTGAAACAGCTGTCTGTCTTGAATAAGTTCAAATGATGGTAAATTCATAGTATTTGTATCATAATTTATTTCAGATGCAAATTTTAAGAACATGTTATCGCTTATTAACTCATTTGAAATAAGTCCACAGTTCCTATTCCTTTACCAAGAAGCACAAGTACAACTGTCTAAACAAGTATAAAGAGAATAATTGAATAATCAACTAATGGTCGCTGTTTTTCTGGTGTTCATCCTCCTCCCTTTAGGTTAATAATCTCTATGAGGCAAGTTCAAGGTTGTTGGATGTTTCTGGATTGACCTGTTTATTGTAAGTGGACTTGAACCCACAATCTTCTGACTCAGAGAGCAGGAGTACTACTACTTAGTGGCTAACACCAATTTATAAATGTTCTCCTTATAAACAGGTTTACAAACTGTTACACATTGCGCAAGGAGGAAATCTGACCTCATAGTATATTTTGCTCAAGCTTGTTTCATCAATCCTCTCCCTAATCTGTACTATAAGGGGAAAGGTCATTAAAACTCAGCTATGGATACTGTCCTAAACACAATAATTAAAATGAGACAAAAGCAAAATACTGCAGATGCTGGAAACCTGAAATAAAAACAGAAAACGCTGGAAATACTCGGCAGGTCAGGCAGCATCTGTGGAGAGAGAAACAGAGTTAACGTTTCAGGTCGATGATCCTTCGTCAGAACTGAGAGCTGAGCTTAAATGAAAGCTGGTTTTGAAACCACTTTACAGAATCTCCATTTGCTGCTAAGGTGTACCAATGCCAATTGTTTTTGCTGACAGTCTTTCACTGGTATGGTGATTTAAGAACTGTCCAATAGATCGTTCACAGCTTCCTACATTGATGCAACAGTTCAGCAGGTAGAGATGGAATCTATAATTGATTATTTCGAGCTGATGACAAAGCCGGCAAGTCAAAGGTCTCCATGGACCAATTTTCAAGATCCTTTTCCTAAGTTAACAAACTTTGGAGGTCATTGGTCAAAGTTGATATGTTATATTTTTGTACAGCAGAGAAAATATAATGTAATAGGATGTGATTAACATCAGAACATGGCATAAAACAACACATAGAAATGATGGAGAATACATTAATAACATTTTTGACAAAAATTTTAAAAGAAAAAGATAAGTAGAAAGGAGATAAGAATACAGTTGCCTTCAAGAAAACATCTGAAGAAAAATATACTTTCAAACTTCAGCACAAGGTCACATTAAATAAGTACATGAGAAGACAAAGATCACATATTGTAAAGGTCAGTTTTTTCAGAGTAATAATATTAAAATGTTATTTAAGAATTTAACTTCTTTGTGTCCATATTTCTGAGCTTTATACGTAACAAATTTATGATATTTTCCTCCGGATGTTAATTTAATGAAAAAGTGGATATGATTGAATAGGAACATAAGAATCGCTAAATGAAAATAGACCAAGATCCATCTAGTTCACCTTCTATCATCCTGGTAGTCACATGATACAATGATAATGGCGCTGTTGACTAATCATAGCAATCAATCTCTATCAATTAGTCTACAACAGACCCAGACATGATGCAAAGAAAGCCCCAGTGATAGAGAGCTTTGAGAATCATACGTACAAAGTCACCTGTTCCTCCCAAGCATGCTACACTTACTGCAGCTATACTGAGCATAGCTGAGTAAGACCCCTAGAAAACTTTTCATGTAGTCTTTCTCCCACCACTAAATGGATAAAAAGAAATTAGCCCTAAAAAATTGCTTGTTAAGGCTTCGTTAAAAGCCTAACCTGAAAGAATCACATAGAATTGAGTCGGATTGAGGAGGGAGAAGATATAGTCAAAAAGAGAGCTTTGAACTCCCATTCAGAGCAGAGGTTAGATATACAAAGGAAAGGCATGACTTAAATATCAGTGCAGCTCACATTTAATGGTTTAAAAATAATATTAATATATAATATTATACAATATCAATACACTCAAATATTTTTTTAAATATCATTACATAAGCCAAATAATTTAATGGCACTATTTTGTTAAGCATCCAATGCAGTTGTGAGTGTCCAATACATTGGCCCAGAAATTGATCTCGCTCTGTTCCCGCGGGGGTAAGCCTTCCCCGCGATGTCTCACCTCGCTTGTGCTTTTTCAGATCCAGCTCGCACGAACTTGATGTTCTGGACAGCTGCTGGGCAGTGCTTGCGTATCCCACCGGCGTAGTGAATTCGTGCGAGCTGTGGGATCACGTGACTCAGTTAGAGCCAATGGCAGCACACCATCTTCCATTCATAAGTTTCACAGACGTGCTGTGAAATCTATGAATCTTACACCCCCCCAAAATAACAGCTAAACCTCAATTAAATTTTTTTAAAAAACCATCACATTAATAAAATAAGTATAGTTAAATAAATTAACCATTTTAAATAAAAAATTAAATTTTTGAAAAAATTTAAAATCTTTTAAAAAGTTATAAAAATAAACTTACCTGTCTTTAAAGTCTCTAAAAAAGATATACCTGTAAAAAAAAATTCAAAAAAATACTTAATTCACTACTTACCTTGTTAAAAGTTGGTCTTACTCCTCCTTTTTACATTTCTAAAATCTTCAGTACTTACCTGCGCGTCCAAAGCATGAAGTGCACAGCGTGCGCGCAGCCTGTAGCGCGCACGCGATGCACCGAGGAACCGCCCCCTTTTCAAAAGAGCAATTGCCGGTTTTCAGCGCATGCGCAGGGCATGCAGAAAACCGGCAATTGCAGAGGGAATACGCGAGAGTACGCAGTGCGTACTCTCGCGCACCGCGATGAATTTTTGGGCCATTATAAGGGTGTGTTGAATAAGTCTACACACCTGGAATGGAAGAGAGCCGTTAGACAGGAGAGTGAATTGCAGTTAGGGCTTTAACACTCTTGGAGCACAGCCTCATTGAATTTGCTCCAATGTCTATTTGAAGCAAATGTATAAATAAATCAGTTGCATGAACGTGCTACACTAATAGTAAATTGCAATCATCATTTAGCAATGGCAAAAGAACTAAACAATTTTTCTCCATCGAAGATTCATGACAAGGCTCCGCATAGCTCTTCGCTAAATATAGCAATGCAAAGCGCTTCACTGAAATATAATTTCACTGTTATCACTTATCTATGTTGAAAACTTAATCAACAGTACTACATGCAATTCACATTTTCAAATATTGATACTGAATTGCTTATTATTGGATTCTTTATCACTTTAAAGATTTGATTGCATTGAAGGAATGGAAATGATATGGAGACTTCAGTATTACATATTTTTATATGACTATGGTTATACAGGGTAAGTATTCCTGAAATTCCGCAGGAGTTCTTCTGCTTGTCCATTGTAACTCTGGTTGGACTCCAATAGAACCCCCAGGGAACAGGTCTCCGTTAAAACCGGAAATGGGTGGGTTGGGGTCGGGTTTGAGATTTAAATTTTTTTTATCTTCCACCCGCCTCAACCCACCAGTCCTGGGGGTTAAAATTCCCCCCTACATATCCAAAATCCTTGCACAACATCTTACATCAATAAAGTCATTCCTTAATGTAAGACTGTTTTCTTGTTGAAAAATTGCATGGCCATTTGAGTGCATCATTGGAAGAGTACAAGTACTATGTGAATGATACGAGTCTCTCAAAACATAACCCTTATGTATACTTCCAAATAATTCTCTACTGTGTCATACAGTAGACTAGAGAATTAAGATACATTTTTAGATTGTCAAAAATTATTTTCCTGTACATCAGGTAAATTTATGCATCTTCTGGGAAACCTTACAAAGATACAGCTCATCCAGGCATTCAGTTTGAAGTATGTTTCGGGGGGAGTGAACTTGCTAGTTGTTTTTTTGCTGATGTCTGACAAAGGATTACTGGGTTATTCCATCTGCGGTGACTGACTGCTTGCATTGTGCTTAATTGTATCCCTGTAAATAACGATTACTGCATATATATGTTGAGTATTTCAATTCAGACCTGAGTATCCTTCCTGATCCCCTTTCCAATGGTGTAGAGAATGGCTTTGTGCCAAAAATGAAACAATTCTGCCTAAATTAGATTATTAAAGTTGAAGTCTTTTAATTACTATTAACAGCACATAATAACCTAAGAACATAAGAAATAGGAGCAGGAGTAGGCCATTCGGCCCTTTGATCCATTCAATAAGATCATGGCTGATCTTCTACCTCAACTCTACCTTCCCGCATTATCTCCGTATCCCTTGATTCCTTTAATATCCAAAACTCTATCGATCTTTGTCCTGAATACACTTAACGACTGATCATCTACAACCCTCTGGGGTAGAAAATTCCAAAGATTCACATCCCTTTGAGTGAAGAAATTTCTCATCTCAGTCCTAAATGGCCGACCCCTTATTCTGAGACTGTGACCCCGTGTTCTAGACTCCCCAGCCAGGGGAAACATCCTCCCTGCATCTACCCTGTTAAGCCCTGTAAGAATTTTTTTTGTTTCAATGAGATCACCTCTCAATCTTCTAAATTCTAGGGAATATAGGCCTAGTCTTCTCAATCACTCCTCATAGGACAATCCCCCCATCCCACGAACCAGTCTGGTGCTATGAGTGATTTTGTTGAGAACCATAGGAGTGGTCCAGGTGAATTTAGGGGCTCGAACAACAACAACAACAACTTACATTTACATGGCGCCTTTAACATAGTAAAACATCCCAAGGCGCTTCACAGAACCATTATCAAACAAAATTTGACACCGAGCCACATATTTACACAATTTACCTGGGGTTCCTTGGACTTCTACCGGACTTACTGCAGAACCCCCACAGAATTTCAGGGCTAATGTGACGTTGAAACTTTTCTTATTTTCAAAATAAATCAGGCACAACTGAAAATAAACCCACTTTTCTTTAAGTATCTGCTAGTGTCCCCATTTAATTTATTCCCAAATTATTCCAAAAACAAACAGCACATGTACAGTGCATGGTGGGCGCTTTGCTTACTCATCACCAACTCAATTGGAGGAAAAACTCAAAGGGGCAGATATTAGCTTTCGGCAGGGGCAGAAACCATACAGGAGGAGATTGGCTGCCCTTATACACCCCATCCGATTTTCCTTTTGTTTGAAGACAATAGTATAAAGTAGTATAGCATTAAAACAACCTTTTCATTGAAGTAAATGTCATAGATTACGGCATTAGAACATAGCTGCCCACATCATCTTGACTTTGTGTCATTTGTAATAATGTGCATTTTGGAGCCAAGATCTGCTGTACTGTTTTAGTACATCATGCAATTCATCATGCTCTCCCTCCTCTGAGTTCACTGCCCTCCTATCCTCCCTTAATCTCTCCCTCCATATAAACTCCCCAACCCATATTCACAGCCACCCTCTTGACCTTGCCATCTCACGTGGCCTCGCTACTCCCATCGTGTCAATCACTGATAAGGCCATATCTGATCACTTCCTTGTACCACTCCATCCACAACACCCTTCCCCCTCTCAACCCCGCTTCCTTCTGTGTCTGCACCTGGAGAAACTCTCTCCCAAGTCACTTACAACTACACTTTCAAATTCCCGACTGTCTAGCCTTTGGCCCTCCATTCACCACAACATTTCTGCAGCTACCGATCTGCTTAATCACAACCTCACCTCCACCTTTGATGCCCCAGTCCCCATTATCACCATTACTCTCTCTCACCCTGGTCGTCCCCCCTGGTACGGCCCCCATCTCTACTTCCTTAAGTCCAAGGGACACAGGCTTGAATGTTTGTGGTGGAAAACTGGTTTAGCCATTCATTGCCAGAGCTGCTGGACCACATAAAGCACTATCCAGGTCCTGTTCTCCTCGACCAAAACTATTCACTATTCCAGGATCATCCTGGAATGCAAACATAATCTATGGCTTATGTTATCCACTACAAACTGTCTTCTTAAACCCCTTTCTCCTGCCTCCTCCACCCTCACCTCCAACATCAAGTGTGAGGAGCTCATGGACTTCTTTGTCATTAAGATTGAGACCATCTGTTCAACTGCCTCTGCCGCTTCTCTCCCTTCCCCTAGCCCACCGGGCCAAACTTCCTCTAAGGTTCCCCCTGCCCTAGACTTGAACTTGCATCTTTCTCTAGTTTCTATCCTATCCTCATGCCCTCTCTGAGCTCATCTTGTCCATGAGAGCCACCACCTGCTTCCTCGACCCGATTCCTACCAAACTCTTGACTACCCAACTTCCCTTCCTGGCCCCCATGTTTGCTGATATTATTAGCAGTTCTCTCTCCTCAGGTACTGTCGCCCTCCCCTTCAAATCTGCTGTCATCACCCCTCTCCTCAAACGAACACCCTTGACCCCTCTGTCCTTGCAAACTACTGCCCCATCTCCAACCTTCCTTTCCTCTCCAAAGTCATTGAACATGCTGTCGCCTCTCAAATTCGTGTCCACCTTTCCCAGAACTCCATGTTTGAATCCCTCCAATCGGGTTTCTGCACCGCCACAGTACTGAAACGGCTCTTATCAAAGTCAAAAATGACCTCCTATCTAACTGTGACCATGCTAAACTATCCCTTATCATCCTTCTCGACCTGTCTGCAGCCTTTGACACGGTTGACCACATTATCCTCCTCCAACACCTCTCTTCCGTCGTTCAGCTGGGTGGAACTGCCCTCGCCTGGTTCCATTCTTATCTATCCAGTTGTAGCTGGACAATCACCTGCAATGGCTTTTTTTTCCACTCCCACACTGTTGCCTCTGGAGTTCCCCAAATGATCTATCCTTTACCCCCTCCTATTCCTAATCTACAAGCTTCCTCTCGGTGACATCATCCAAAAACACGTCATGTACCACATGTACGCTGACAACACCCAGCTCTACCTCACCACCACCTCTCTCAAGACCTCCACAGTCTCTAAATTGTCAGACTGCTTGTCCGACATCCAGTACCGGATGAGCAGAAATTTCCTCCAACTAAATATTGGGAAGACCGAAGAAATTGTCGTTGGTCCCTGTCACAAACTTGGTTCCCAAGCCGTCGCATCCATCCTCTCCCTGGCAACTGTCTGAGGTTGAACCAGGCTTTTTGCAACCTTGGTGTCGTATTTGATCCTGAAATGAGCTTCAGACCACATATCCCTGCCATAATTAACACCGCCTAATTCCACCTCCATAACATTGCCTGACCTCTGCCCTGCCTCAGCTCATCTGCTGCTGAAACCCTCATCCATACCTTTGTTACCTCTAGACTTGACTATTCCAATGCACTTCTGGCCGCCCTCCCATCGTCCACCCTCCATAAACTTGAGCTCATCCAAACACGCACCAAGTCCCGTTCACATATTAACCCTGTGCTCGCTGACCTACATTGGCTCCAGTTTAAACAATGCCTCAATTTTAAATTCTCATCCTTGTTTTCAAATCCCTCCATGGCCTCGCCCCTCTCTATCTCTGTAACCTCCTGCAACCCTACAACCCTCCGAGATCTCTGCACTCCTCCAATTCTGGCCTCTTGTGCATCCCTGATTATAATCGCTTAACCATTGGTGGCCTTCAGCTGCCTAGACCCTAAGCTCTCGTATTCCCTCCCTCAACTTCTCTGCCTCTCCACCTCTCTTTTCTCCTTTAAGACGCTCCTAAAAACCAACCTCTTTGACCTCTTATCTGTCCTAATATCTCTTTATATGGCTGGAAGGCAAATTATGATTGATAATGCACCAGTGAAGTGCCTTGGGACGTTTTACTACGTTAAAGGTGCTATATAAATGCAAGTTTGTGTTGTTGTTCATTTTTTTTATTCATTCATGGGCATTGCTGGCAAGGCCAGTATTTATTGCCCATCCCTAATTGCCCTTGAGAAGGTGGTGGTGAGCCGTCTTCTTGAACCACTGCAGTCTGTATGGTGAAGGTACTCCCATAGTGCTGTTAGGTAGGGAGTTCCAGGATTTTGACCCAGCGACGATGAAGGAACAGTGATATATTTCCAAGTCAGGATGGTGTGTGACTTGGAGGGGAACTTGGAGCTTGTGGTGTTCCCATGCACCTGCTGCCCTTGTCCTTCTAGATGGTAGGGTTTGCAGGTTTGGGAGGTGCTGTCAGAGAAGGGTTGGTGAGTTGCTGCAGTGCATCTTGTAGATGGTATACACTGCAGCCACGGTACGCTGGTGGTGGAGGAAGTGAATGCTTAAGATGGTGGATGGGGTGCCAATCAAGCGGGCTGCTTTGTCCTGGATGGAGTTGAGATTCTTGAGTGTTGTTGGAGCTGCACTCATCCAGGCAAGTGGAGAGTATTCCACCACACTCTTGACTTGTGCCTTGTAGATGCTGGAAAGGCTTTGGGGAGTCAGGAGGTGAGTCACTCACCACATAATACCCAGCCTCTGATCTGCTCTTGTATCCACAGTATTTATGTGGCTGGTCCAGTTAAGTTTCTGGCTAATGGTGACCCCCCCAGGATGTTGATGGTGGGGGATTCGACGATGGTAATGTCATTGAATGTCAAGAGGAGGTAGTTAGACTTTCTCTTGTTGGAGATGGTCATTGCTTGGCACTTGTGTGGCGCGAATGTTAATTATCAGCCCAAGCCTGAATGTCGTCCAGGTCTTGCTGCATGCAGGCATGGACTACTTCATTATCTGAGGACTTGCGAATGGCACTGAACACTGTGCAGTCATCAGTGAACATCCCCACTTCTGACCTTATGATGGAGGGAAGGTCATTGATGAAGCAGCTGAAGATGGTTGGGCCTAGGAGACTGCCCTGAGGAACTCCTGCAGCAATGTCCTGGGGCTGAGATGATTGGCCTCCAGCAACCACAACCTTCTTCCTTTGTGCTAGGTATGACTCCAGCCAGTGGAGAGTTTTCCCCCTGATTCCCATTGACTTCAATTTTACAAGGGCTCCTTGATGCCACACTCAGTCAAATGCTGCCTTGATGTCAAGGGCAGTCACTCTCACCTCACCTCTGGAATTCAGCTCTTTTGTCCATATTTGGACCAAGGCTGTAATGAAGTCTGGAGCCGAGTGGCCCTGGCGGAACCCAAACTGAGCATCGGTGAGGAGGTTATTAGTGCGTAAGTGCCACTTGATAGCACTGTCGACAACATCTTCCATCACGTTGCTGATGATTGAGAGTAGACTGATGGAGTAGTAATTGGCCGGATTGGATTTGTCCTGCTTTTTGTGGACAGGACATACGTGGGCAATTTCACACTTTGTCGGGTAGATGCCAGTGTTGTAGCTGTACTGGAACAGCTTGGCGAGAGGCGCGCCTAGTTCTGGAGCACAAGTCTTCAGCACTACAGCCGGGATGTTATCGGGACCCATAGCCTTTGCTGTATCCCGTGTGCTCAGCCATTTCTTGATATCACATGGAGTGAATCAATTGGCTGAAGGCTTGCTCCTGCGATGTTGGGGACCTCAGGAGCAGGCCGAGATGGATCATCCACTCGGCACTTCTGGATGAAGATGGTTGCAAACATTTCAGCCTTGTCTTTTGCACTCACGTGCTGGGCTCCACCATCATTGAGGATGGGGATGTTCATGGAGCCTCCTCCTCACGTTAGTTGTCTAATTGTCCACCACCATTCACTGGATGTGGCAGGACTGCAGAGCTTTGATCTGATCCGTTGGTAGTGGGATCACTTAGTTCTGTCTATAGTATGCTGCTTCCGCTGTTTAACATTCATGTAATCCCGTGTTGTAGCTTCACCAGGTTGGCACCTCATTTTTAGGTACACCTGGTGCCACTCCTGGCATGCTCTTCTACACTTCTCATTGAGCCAAGGTTGGTCCCCTGGCTTGATGATAATGGTAGAGTGAGGGATATGCCAAGCTATGATGTTACAAATTGTGGTGGAATACAATTCTGCTGCTGCTGATGTCCCACAGCTCCTCATCGATGAGCAGCTACATCTGTTCTGAATCTATCCCACTTAGCATGGTGGTAGTGCCACACAACACTAGGGTGTCCTCAGTATGAAGACGGGACTTCGTCTCCACAAGGACTGTGTGGTGGTCACTCCTACCTATACTGTGATATATAGATGCATCTGCGACAGGTAGATTGTAGGTTTTTCCCTTGTGTTGGCTCTCTCACCACCTGCTGCAAGTCTAGTCTCGCAGCTTCAGGACTCGGCCAGCTCGGTCAGTAGTGGTGCTACTCAGCCACTCTTGGCGATAGACATTGAAGTCCCCCACCCAGGGTACGTTCTATGCCCTTGCTATCCTCAGCGCTTCTTCCAAGTGGCGTTCAACATGGAGGAGTACTGATTCATCAGCTGAGGGAGGGCGGTAGGTGGTAATCAGCAGGAGGTTTCCTTGCCCATGCTTGACTTGAAGCCATGAGACTTCATGGGGTCCGGAGTCAATGTTGAGGATTCCTAGGGCATGTCCATTTACTCTCAACAGCTTTATTCTTGAGTCGTGCCCTCCAGACTATAGTACTCAGCTCAGCCCGCATACTCTTGCAGTTTGTCTGAAGAATAAAGAATAATGATTTTATAATAATTATTTATTCTTTAATTAATTTATTCCTTCCCTAGGTTACTCTATTCTTGAAAAACAAACAAAAAACGTAGCTACAATATTTTAGATATCATTTTAATTCCTTATTGCTGTTGAATTTGCTCTTGTACTCATCCATCTAAATGAATTTTTCTGAGTCTCCATTCCCTGATTTTTTTCAATTTTCCAGTTTTCTGGACTTCTTGCTAATGCTTCTTTGTCGTGAACTTCTGAAATCCATTGTTAATCTCTTTTACTCAGTGTTAATGCTTCCTTTATGTTGAAATCTTCTGTCAATCTGTTAATATCTCTCCCTGCTACTGAGGGCTAATGAGAATATCCTAAACCCTATTGAAAATGTCGTGAATATTTACATGTCTAAAGATGAATATATTTCCTCTCTGAATGCATTATCAAATCTGTGTAATTTGAAATCTATGCTGTATTTATATTATAGTGCTGGGGCTGATAGTAGCACCATTATCTGTAACAGTGCTGAATTATAAATAAGGTGGCCCTTCCATTTCCAGTTTCATAAAGGACCACCTCAATCGCCGTTCTTCTCCCTTCACCATTTATGGTGCTTCAATCATATTGGCCCTGATATTTACTGGGGCTGGATTTCTAAGCGGGGAAAAGGTTTTCCCTGACTCCACAGTGTGCATGTTTCTTTTAAACAGGTTTGACAGGCTTGGCTCCCAGTCGGGTGAGGAATGCTGCAGCAGCCCAGCCAGGAGCAGGTAAGTTCATGCTGCTGGGGTAGAGCTTGCGAAGGGAGTGGGGCTGGTTACAGAGTGGTTTGGAGAGACAGAGATCGTGGGGGGTCAGAGACAGATCGGGGGCAGAGATGAGGGTTGCACGTAAGGGTGACCCCGAGCTTCCGGTCGCCTGTCACTTTAATTCTCCGCTCCACTCCCACTCTGATCTCTCCGTCCTCGGCCTCTTACACTGTTCCAATGAAGCTCAACGTAAGCTCGAGGAACAGCACCTCATCTTTCGATAAGGCACTTTACAGCCTTCTGGACTCACTATCGAGTTCAACAATTTCAGACCATAACCTCTGCCCCATATCCTTTTTTTTCCATTTATTTATTTATTTTCTTTTTTTTCTCTCTCCCACATGGCAGCTGTCTTTCATTCTGCCAGTGCCATTTACACTTCATCTGGAGCCATCTTTTGTTTCTTAACTTGTCCCATTACCATCTCCTTTTGCCTTGCACCATCTCTTAATCTCTCTTAATGTCTCTTAATCTCTCCTGCCTTCCATCCTATCACAGACCTTCCCTTTTGTTCTTTCCTCCCCTCCCCCCTCTCCCTGCCCCGACACTTGCTTAAAAACCTGTTCCATCTCCAGCTTTTTTCAGTTCTGACGAAGGGTCATCGACCTGAAACGTAAACTCTGTTTCTCTCTCCACAGATGTTGCCTGACATGCTGAGTATTTCCAGCATTTTCTGTTTTTATTAATAATATACAAGATATGTGTGAGCTAAGCAGATAGCCCCAGACTAGAGCTTAGGAAATAGCAATGTGGGAGGGAGCCAAGAGTCAAGTAGATAGTAGTGCAGAGGGAGCTCAGTCTGAGAACAAAGCTATCGTATTGGATGGAGCAGAATTTTTTTTTTAAATATTCGTTCATGGGATGCGTGCGTCGTTGGCAAGGCCAGCATTTATTGCCCATCACAAATTGCCCTTGAGAAGGTGCTGGTGAGCCGCCTTCTTGAACCACTGCAGTCCGTGTGGTGAAGGTACTCCCACAGAGCTGTTAGGGAGGGAGTTCCAGGATTTTGACCCAGCGACGATGAAGGAACAGCGATATATGTCCAAGTCAGGATAGTGTGTGACTTGGAGGGGAACTTGGGAAGTGGTGGTGCTCCCAGGCGCCTGCAGTCTTTGTCCTTCTAGGTGGTAGAGCTTGTGGGTTTGGGAGGTGCTATCGATGAAGCCTTGGCGAGTTGTTGCAGTTCATCTTGTTGATGGTATACACTGCAGCCACGATACACCGGTGGTGGAGGGAGTGAATGTTTAAGGTAGTGGATGGGGTGCCAATTAAGTGGACTGCTTTGTCCTGGATGGTGTCGAGCTTCTTGAGTGTTGTTGGCGCTGCACTCATCCAAGCAAGTGGAGAGTATTCCAACACACTCCTGACTTGTGCCTTGTAGATGGTGGAAAGTTGCAGCACGGTGGCATAGTGGTTAGCACTGTTTCAGCACAGTGCCAGGGACCCGGGTTCGAATCCGGCCACAGGTAACTGTCTGTGTGGAGTTTGCACATTCTCCCCGTGTCTGCGTGGGTTTCCTCCGGGTGCTCCGGTTTCCTCCCACAGTCCAAAGATGTGCGGGTTAGGTTGATTTGGCTATGATAAATTGACCCTTAGTGTTAGGTGGGGATTAAATATGTGGGGTTATGGGGATAGGGTGGGATGTGTCGGTGCAGGCTCGATGGGCCGAAATGGCCTCTATCTGCACTGTGGGGATTCTGTGATTCTGAGAGACCTTGGGGAGTCTGCTAAAACTGAATTTGGGATTGTAAACCCCCAGCTGAAGGTAGACAGGAGTCCTGGTAGTACCTTAGGAGGAAAGATTGAACACAGAGTAGATATTCTGCAAGTCGAAGTGCTCTAGTGGGCCTAGATTTTACTCATAAAATTCCAGCGATGTATTCTTCACAGAGAAGAGGTTATACACAAGATGGTCTCAAAAAATGCACTGGAACTAAAGGAAATAAAGGGTGTGCTAAACAATTGGGCTGCCAAAGATTTTCTAGTTACTGAGGATTTTAGCAATTGACAGTGTGGAAGAACAAGACGTAGGTGTATGGTATAGGAAGACTATTGGAAACAGACACACAAACCAAGAGCAGTTACCGAATAAAGTGATTGACGTAATAAAGACTCACTACGCATTTGGTTGAACATAAAGCAAGGCTTTAATCGACTTGTAACAAAACATGACGGTCTAGTTAGCAGTCACTAGCTTCCTGTTTCCAGATTGTCTCCGCCCAAGGTGGGCCCACGCCCGAGTATTCATACTCCCCGGACGGCGCCCCAGCTGGCCGCCCAGTAGTACTTCCTGAGTTACTTCTTGTAGAAGTTGCGATTTCTGACAGTGATCATTCGACCTTTTGTTATGGGAGGAGATTGACAAAAAAATAAAACAGATGTAGATAACACTGTGAGAAAAACCCACAAGCAATTTTCAGGTTCCATGACAGTATGGAAGGTGACAGAGAAAGAACAGCTTGCTGTTATTCATAAAACTGGCAAATACACTAAAAAGGTGGGCCCCAAGACACCTCAGGACGCAATCCTGCTGGTAATGCCAGGATTGCACTCGCCGGTGCTCTCCAGTGCTGACCTTCCGGAGTTTGCAGGGTTAGTGGGGAGTCACCTGATTAGCAGGGATCAGGCAGGCACAAGCGCCACTGCGAGCTCATCTCCAGCACCTGCCTGCCCAATGTGGCCAGAAACTCCAGAGCCTGACAGCCATTTTGAGGGCAGTGGTGGTATTTTCCAGACCCCTCCCAACCCCATGTCCTCCTGGATCCGCTGAGTAAGAGGGCTAATCAGCAAAACATCAAAAAAAAATTCTATGTGGGTCCAGGCTACTTCCCTGGGATGGATCTCAACAGTAGTCGGGATGGATGGGAGCAGACACAAGAAGCACCCTGTCCCATCAGAAATTACCATGGAACCAAGGAAGGAACACAAACTCGACAGAAATAGGTGTTATCTCAGTTTCGGGGGTCTCCGCTCCCACAAAACTTTATTCCCACCTCAGAAAGGAATGGAAGTTCCAAGGTTTGATGTCTAATATTGCAAAGTGGCGTCGGTTTCCCTGGGAATCTATCTGCAAGCTTCCAAAAGCAATCCCATTGTTCAATCAGATTGCATGAGTCGTTATTTGCTTTTCGAGAGAAAGGACAGATTGAAATTTTTCCTGACAGATGACTTCAATGCTCCAACAGGTTGAAAACAGCGGGGCAGAATTTCTGCTGTGGAAGCTCGACGGAAGCCCTGGAGAAAAAGCGTAAACAGGAGAACCCCTGCAGGAATTCGACCATGCGAGTTTTTTTTTAATTCAGCACTTCAGACAGAATTTGATCAGAAAGCGAGGGGCTGAAGCTGGGCTCTGTAGCGTCCGTTATCTAGGCGCTACAGAGGCGGCCTCCTAATGGTCGAAAATGGCATCCAAGATGCGTGCGCACACTTCAGATGGGAAGGACGCCATCTTTTTAAAGGGGTTTGCGCGTCCGGCAGCATGCAGAGCAGGTAGATTCTGACGTCAATCAGTGTGCAACTCTGAATCGACGCCAGCCCTGCCATTTTTGAATGCCACGTTCCAGCCTATGGCTTGTCTTAACCTCACACAGCTGAACATGATGTTAAACAAAATGAAGGAACCCCCGCCAGCACTATTTAAAGGGATCATGAAGTACTTACAGGTTAGTTGCTGGATTATTTCTTCTGGCTGCTGGTGCATTTTTGGAGCTTTCCTATACTTGGCTAAAGTTTGAATAGTCTACAAGGAGTGGTCTGGCTGGTGCTGGAGTACTTTTTTGTTGATGTAAAAGCCTGTGGTGAAACAAGTTGAAGCGACTAGTATAGATGCATTTAAGGGGAGGCTGGACAAGCATATGAGGGAGAAGGAGAAACTTATTCTCTCCTTTTTTTGTGGTTTTTTAATGTAAATGTTTATAATGGCTGCTTTGACAGCATGTTTTGTAATTGGTTTTGTCTTTCTACTTGTTAAATTTACACTCAAAGAACATATACTTATTTATAAAAAGGAATAAATGTTTTAAAAAAAAATTAGTGTTATGCTGATAGATTTAGATGAGGAAAGATGGGAGAAGGCTCGAGTGGAGCATAAATGCCGGCATGGACTAGTTGGGCCGAATGGTCTGTTTCTGTGCTGTATATCCTATGTAATCCTACGTAAATTGCTTCTAGACATGGGTTGCCTGGTAGGCCTTCCTCTGGGAACTGAGCATGATGGAGAATGAAGAGGGGCCACGCAGGACAAGCTGCTAGGAGGAGCAGGAGGGGGAGAAGGGCTCGCAGCAGGAGGCCACTTCTGGTGAGCGTCTTTAGGGAGCAATTCTCTTACCTGAACTTCAGTGAGGACCGATGCTTGAGATATCTTTGCTTCACAAAAGAGGTTGTGACTGAAATCTGCCAACTGCTGCAGCCACAACTGCAACCTCGGAATAGGGCATGATCAGCATTGTCAGTGATTGTCAAGGTGACCGTGGCCATTAACTTTTATGCGTCTGGCTCCTTCCAAGCTGTTGCTGGAGATATAAGCAACATCTCGCCGTTTGCAGTACACTGCTGCATAAGGGAGGTCACTGAGGCCCTCTATAGACAGAGAGACAGCTTCATCTCATTCTCTCTTGAGATAAGCAGGCGGAGCGAGCACGAGGGTTTGCATGGATTTCAGGCTTCCCCATGGTGCAGGATGCCATTGACTGCATGCACGTTGCTTTGCGAGCACCTCATGTGAACGCGGGCATTTTCATGAACTGAAAGGGATCCCACTCCTTTAAGGTGCAACTGGTGTACGACCACAGGCAACGCATCATGCAGGTAAATGCCGTTATCCTGGCAGTAGTCACGATTCCTTCATTCTGCGGCAGTCCTCTGTTCCATTTGTATTTTACCCACCACGGCAAATCAAAGGCTGGCTACTGGGCGACAAGGGTTATACACTCATGACATGACTCATAACTCTGGTCAGGAACCCACGCACACATGCACAGCAGGCCTACAGTGAGAGCCATGCTGCCACAACATAAGAACATAAGAAATAGGAGCAGGAGTAGGCCAATTGGCCCCTCGAGCCTGCTCCGCCATTCAATAAGATCATGGCTGATCTGATCCTAACCGCCAATCTACTATCACAGAACCATCTCCTGAACCTAACAGAATTGGACACACGAAATAGGAGCAGGATCAGGCTACACGGCCCCTGGGCCCGCTACGCCACCCACAGGGCCATGACCGATCCGAACCTAGACTCATGTCCAAATTCCTGCCCGCTCCCCGTAACCCTTAATTCCCTTTACTTCTAGGAAACTGTCTATTTCTGTTTTAAATTTATGTAATGATTTAGCTTCTACAGCTTTTTGGGGCAGCATATTCCATGGACCTACCACCCTCTGAGTGAAGTAGTTCCTTCTCATCTCAGTTTTGAAAGAGCAGCCCCTTATTCTAAGACTATGTCCCCTCGTTCTAGTTTCACCCATCATCGGGAACATCCTCCCCGCATCCACCCGATCCAACCCCTTCACAATCTTATATGTTTCAATAAGATCGCCTCTCATTCTTCTGAACTCCAATGAGTAGAGTCCCAATCTACCCAACCTCTCCTCATATGTCCATCCCCTCATCCCCGGGATTAACCGAGTGAACCTTCTTTGTACTGACTCGAGAGCAAGTATGTCTTTTCTTAAGTATGGATACCAAAACTGTATGCAGTATTCCAGGTGCGGTCTCACCAATACCTTGTACAACTGAAGCAATACCTCCCTATTTTTATATTCTATCCCCTTAGCAATGAAAGCCAACATTCCATTGGCCTTCTTAATCACTTGCTGCACCTGCATACTAACCTTTTGAGTTTCGTGCACCAGGACCCCCAGATCCCTTTGTACTTCAGTTTCTTGCCATTAAGATAATAACTTGCTCTACTATTTTTCCTGCCAAAGTGCATAACCTCACACTTTCCAGTATTGTATTCCATCTGCCAAATCTCTGCCCACTTACTTAGCCTGTCTATGTCCCCTTGCAGATTTTTTATGTCCTCCTCACTCACTACTTTCCCTCCCATCTTAGTATCATCTGCAAACTTTGATATGTTACACTCGGTCCCCTCCTCCAAATCGTTAATATAGATTGTAAAGAGTTGGGGACCCAGCACTGACCCCTGCGGAACACCACTAGTTACTGATTGCCAGTCTGAGAATGAACCATTTATCCCAACTCTCTGCCTTCTGTTAGATAGCCAATTCTCTATCCATGCCAGAATATTACCCCCAATCCCATGATTTTTTATCTTAAGCAATAATCTTTTGTGTGGCACCTTGTCAAATGCCTTTTGGAAGTCTAAATACACTACATCCACTGGTTCCCCTTTATCCACCCTGTGTGTTACTTCCTCAAAGAACTCCAGCAAATTTGTCAAACATGACTTCCCCTTCATAAAACCATGCTGACTTTGTCCTATTAAATTATGATTATCCAAATGTCCCGTTACTGTCTCCTTTAATAATGGACTCCAAAATTTTACCTACCACAGTTGTTAGGCTAACCGGTCTATAGTTTCCAGCCTTCTGTCTACTGCCCTTTTTAAATAAGGGTGTTACATCAGCAGTTTTCCAGTCTGCCGGGATCTTTGCTGAGTCCAGGGAGTTTTGGAAAATTATTACCAATGCATCCACAATCCCTACCGCCACTTCCCTCAAGACCCTAGGATGTAAGCCATCAGGTCCAGGTGATTTATCTGCCTTGAGTCCCATTATTTTACCGAGTACCACTTCCTTAGTGATTTTGATCGTGTTTAGCTCCTCCCCCCCTATAGCCCCCTGTTTGTCCAGTGTTGGGATATTCTTAGTGTCCTCTACTGTAAAGACTGATACAAAATATTCATTCAGTGTATTTGCCATCTCCATATTTCCCACCATTAATTTCCCGGTCTCATCCTCTAAGGGACCAACATTTACTTTAGCCACCCTTTTTCTTTTTATATAACTATAAAAACTCTTACTATCTGTTTTTATATTTTTTGCTAATTTACTTTCATAATCTATCTTCCCTTTCTTACTCAATCTTTTTGTTATTTTTTGCTGTCTTTTAAAGTTTTCCCAATCCTCTATCCTCCCACTAGATTTGGCTACCTTATAAGCCCTTGTTTTTAGTCAAATACTATCCTTAATTTCTTTACTTAGCCATGGATGACTGTCTTTTCTTTTACACCCTTTTCTTCTCAGTGGAATATATATTTTTTGGAAGTTGTAAAATAACTCCTTAAATGTACACCACTGATCATGTATCATCTTACCCTTTAATCTATTTTCCCAATCCACTCTACCAAATTCCGCTCGCATACCTTCATAGTCTCCTTTATTCAAGCTTCGCACGCTTGTTTGAGATCCAACCTTCTCACCCTCTAATTGAATATAGAAACATAGAAACATAGAATCTAGGAGCAGGAGTAGGCCATTCGGCCCGTCGAGCCTGCTCCGCCATTCAATACGATCATGGCTGATCATTCAAATCCAGTACCCTGTCCCTGCTTTAATCCCCACAGTACACATATCCCACCCTACCCCCGTAACCCCACGTATTTAATTCCCCCTAACATATCCCATCCTATCCTATCCCCATAACCCCACATATTTAATCCCCCCCTAACACTAAGGGTCAATTTATCATAGCCAAATCAACCTAACCCACACATTTTTGGACTTCAACCATGTTTCTGTAATGGCCACAAGATCATACCATATGGAATTCAACCATGTTATGGTCACTCATTCCAAGGGGATCCTTTACTAGGACATTTTTAATTAATCCTGTCTCGTTACACAGGACCAGATCTAAGGTTGCTTGCCCCCTGGTCGGTTCAGTTACATACTGCTCAAGAAACCCATCCCTAATACACTCAATGAACTCATCCTCAAGGCAGCCCTGCCCAATTTGATTTGTCCAATTAATATGATAGTTAAAACCCCCATAATTATAGATGTTCCCTTATTACAAGCCTCAACTATTTCCCGATTGATACTCCGTCCAACAGAGTTGCAACTATTCGGAGGCCTATAGACTACGCCCACTAGTGTTTTTTTCCCCTTATTATTCCTTATCTCCACCCAAACTGTTTCATTATCCTGATCTTTTGACCCAATATCATTTCTCTGTATTACAGTGATTCCTTCCTTTATTAACATAGCCACCCCACCTCCCCTTCCTTCCTGCCTGTCCTTCCTGATCGTTAAATAACCTGGTATGTTTAATTCCCAGGCATTGTCACCCTGCAGCCATGTTTCTGTAATGGCCACAAGATCATACCCATATGTAATTATTTGTGCCATTAACTCATCTATTTTGTTACGAATGCTACGTGCATTCAGATAGAGAACTTTCAAATATGTTTTGTGACACTTAGTTCCTGCTTTTGCCCTTTTTATTACTTTACCTTTTACTCCATACCTTCTGCCCCTTCCTGACACACTCTGGTTTTTAATTTCCCCACTGCTACCTAAGTCTATGACCTTCTCTGTTGTCATCTTTATTATTTGCTCTCTAGGAACAAGGGACATTATAGAGCACATCATCGGCATCCTCAAGCGACGCTTCCACTGCCTGGACTGCTCTGGAGGAGCCCTGCAGTACTCAGCTGAGCGGGTATCATGATTTGTGGTAGTATGCTGGACAACCTCGCCATTGTGAGGGAACAGCCCTTGTCACCACCTATCAGGTGAGAAGCTGAGGACCAGGAGCACAAGGAAGAGCAGGAAGTGGAGGAGGAATTGGAGGAGGAGGCAGTTCCACAGGAAGTGGAGGAACACGGGAAGGAAGGGAGGATACAACCTAGACAGCTCCTTTCTGCCCAGACTCTAGGTGATCAAATAATTAATGAGCGATATCAATAACTTCAACGACAACTCCCCATTCACCAACAGTCCCACGCTCCTTATCTTTCCTTTATCACTGACCATCACATCGTCCTCTTTCTGACAGCACAAAAATAAAAACCTACAGAAAATGCACTTTCCAATCCAATTTTATAAATTCAATCATGACATAATACAAAAATAAACGAATCCCCCTTGTGCATTCCCTTAGTGCCTCTTCCACGTGCCTTTGCCTCTCCTAATCCTGAGCTGGCAGACCTGATAATTGCCCCACGCTGACTAATTTCAGCAATGAGTCCTTCAACAGGTGTTCGCCCCCTAATTAATATATTCAAGGGGCCAAGCGCCTGTTTTTGAACAGGCACAAAAATGTGCAAAAGCACACCAATTTAGCAATGGGACGACTTGGGCCTGATCTGTGTAGATGTTTTGACCTGCCTTGTAGAATCAGGCGCAGAGGTCAGTGTGCCCGACTCCAGGTCCTCTGATTCTCTAGTAGTTAATTCCAATGGCTGCAAAATTGGGAGCATCCTAGGCATCGGGCTGGTGAAACTGGAGTAATGGAAAAGAAAATCGGCTGGGGTGTAAAACAAACTGCCGATTCGCTATAGACCATCTTACGCTACCGCCTACCCTCAATTTGACCCCCTGAGTCTCTGAAATTTTGCCCCTACTCTCTCAGCAATGTTTGCAGATGCCTTTATTACCTTTATTTCCTTTGGATACATGTTTCAAACAGACAGCAGTCAACGCCCTGTTTGACATTCCGAAACTTCGGCGCACAGAATCCTTTCACTGCATAATAACATTAATGGGGAAAAAGAAAATCAATAAAATTGATTTCCATAGGGGCTTCCTTTCCAGCCACTGAATTGAGTCGAAGGTAGATTATTGCACAAAACCGCGGCCTGTCATTGGTGATACATGTTATAAAGAAGTTAGCACAACTGTGACAGATTCAATAACCTACAGATGACTACCAATATGGTCTTATGATTAAAGCAATAAAGACTGTCATATCTTGCTAGTGTTCCATACCATTGCTTTAATCAATAATGCCCAAGCTACGCCAGCAATTATCTGGATACAACATTCTTTTGACAAGATGACCGCTGATGTATATGTGAGAAAACCCTTTTTATTTTGTAGTCATCTGCTTGTTAATGGTTACCAAGAAAGACCTTGAGAGAACTTGCCTTTATATGGCGTCTTTCATGACCTCAGGATGACCCAAAGTGCTTTACAGCCAATGAAGTACTTTTTGAAGTGTAGTCACTGTTGTAATGCAGCAGCCAATTTGCGCATAGTCAGGTCCCACAAACAGCAATGAAATAATGACCAGAAAATTTGTTTTAGTGATGTTGGTTGAGGGTTAAGTATTGGCCAGGACAGCGGGGATAACTCCCTTGCTCTTTTTCGAATAGTACTATGAAACCTTTTACGTCTACTTGAGAGGGCAGATGGGGCCTTGGTTTAATGTCGCATCTGAAAGACGGCACCCCCGACAGTTCAATACTCTTTCAGTACTGCACTGAAGTGCCTGAAGTTTTATCCATCCTATTTTTCCATGCTATTTATCTTTCCTTCTTTCCTCTCCTGTCATCTCTTGCTCTCCTTTTCATCTGTGTCTTCATTCTCCACCTTCCACTGCTCATGGGGCACAGAGCACCACCACCAACTGTAACTTATTCCTCTCTTACTGACCAAATAGCAGTCGGACAATGCTGGCACAAGATTTAAAGAAAGATTTATACACATTTTTGCTGCTGAGGAAAGGAACACTGTTTATACCCGATGGGGATCATTTTGAGTTCCAGCGACAGTGTAAAATGTGAAATTTCGGTTCGACCACCTGTTAAACACCTCTCCCCAATTTTCATTTCTATCAAAGTCAATGGAAATGATAATCAGGAGAGTATTTTCTAAATGGCGAAAAGCTTGGAACTGTGGATGAGCAGAGAGATTTAGGTGTCCAAGTACAGAAATCACTAAAAGCTAGTGGACAGGTACAAAAAAAATATAAAAGGCTAATGGAATGTTGGCATTTCTCTCAAGGGGTCTGGACTGCAGTGGGGTGGAATTTATGTTACAGCTGTACAGAGCTTTGGTTAGACCCCATCTGGAGTACGGAGTTCAGTTCTGGGCACCGCACCTCAGGAAGGATATATTGGCTTTGAAAGGGGTGCGATGCAGATTCACCAGAATGATACTGGGGCTAAAAGGGTTAAATTATGAGGACAGATTGCATAGACTAGGCTTGTATTCCCTCGAGTATAGAAGATTAAGGGGTGATATAATTGAGGTGTTTAAGATGATTAAGGGATTTTATAGGGTAAATAGAAAGAAACTATTTCCTCTGGTGTGGGAGTCCAGAACACCTGCTCCTCCCCCCACAAACGGCTATTGTTGGCTTCTTCTCTCATTCTCATCCCCTCCCAAAATGCTGGTCCTGGCATCTCCCCCTCACTCGTTCCCTCTCCAAATTGCCCCTCCTGGGTTGTTCCTTCTCTGTTTCCCCAACTCCCATAACGCTGGTCCTGGTATCCCCTCTCCCCATTCCCACCAAAAAAGCATGGGTCTCACCTGTCCTCCTCTCTTTAACCTTCAGAACCATTGCTTTCCCCTTCCTCCTGTTCACTAGCTTCTACCCCGCTGTGCCCTGGGAACGGGAATTTCAACTCTCATGAGAATTCCAGCTCACAATATCCAGAACAATCAATTGAAGTAGGAGCACCAGAAGGTAGGGGCTTGGGGAAGTGACCTACTACTCTCTGATTCTGGCCTATGAATGCAAACACATGGGGCTGAATTTTCACACCTAAAAACGGGAGGGTTGGGGTCGGGCCAGGTGTTAAAATTTTAAAAATCTGAAACCCCGGGCTGGGACCCCCCAGGGTCGGGAATCGGATCCACCCCCCTGCCTCGGGGTCCAACTATCTACGTCCAAGGCCAATGATTGTCATGCATGATGGATGTGTTAAATGGGTTGATTGGATTCCATTCATAACTTTGCTGCAGAGGACATCTTCCACTCTAGGTGAGGATTGCAGGTTAGTTGTGAAACATTCCCTTTCCCACTCATGGTTGAACAGCCTGCAAACAGTCACTGGGGTAGAAATTTGTATGCGCTGCCTCTGTTTTTCGGGCGTAAAACAGGCACAAAATATACCAATTTAGCAGTGGGATGGCCTGTGCCCATTCTGCATGGGCCGTCCCACTGCCAAATTTGTGGGGCCCATTTCTTAGTCTTCCCAGGCAGGTGTGTTTGCATATGTTAATTAGGGGCCCCTTTGACAAATTGGTCACCGATGAGCGAGGCAGGCCTCAGGCCTGTCCCACTGAGGAACCTTCTGTGACTCCCGCGGTGGGCAACTAAAGGTAAGTTTGTGCAATTTTTTTTTTAAATACACCTTCCTATGGAGCTAGAAGGAGCAGGACTGCTCACTGAGTCCACAGGCGACTCCACTGCCAGGCAGGTGGCCCGAAATTGATGGCTCCCGTCGGGCAAGCTGTCCCAATTATTCAGATGAGGCCCGAGGACCAATTTATGTGGATCACAAATAAAAAATATTGATAATTTTGGTGGTTTGCTGGTGTTGTTAATCAGTTCAGGGACATTATCTCGACACCACTTCTCAGAATCATACAGTACAGAAGGAGGCGATTCAGCCTATTGTGTCTGTGCCGGCTCTTTGAAAAACCTATCCAATTAGTCCCACTCCCCTGCTCTTTCCCCATAGCCTTGCAAATTTTTCCTTTTCAAGTATATATCTAATTCCCTTATGAATGTTACTATTGAATCTGCTTCCACCACCCTTTCAGGCCGTGCACTCCAGATCACAACAAATCGTTGTGTAAAAAAAATTATTTCCACCTCGCCTCTGCTTCTTTTGCCAATTACCTTAAATCTGTGTCCTCTGGTTACCGACATTTCTGCTAGTCTGAACAGTTTCTACATAGCTACTCTATCAAAACCCCTCATCATTTTGAACACCTCTATTAAGTCTCCTCTTAACCTTCTCTGCTAGTTATAGTCTATATTTGATAGCTGAGCCGATACAGCTATATACTCCATTTTCCTAGACATCTGTCATCGCAAAGCAGGAAAGCTGAACAATATTAAATATATTATGCTTTCCTTCCCACGGTTTGGGTCTCTGTACTATCTTTTCCCCATTACTGATGAACAGCTCTATAGACATGAGAGGATTAATGCTATTTTAGTTACCACAGTTTATATCATAGCTTCACCGAGCCCTGGGGTTGTGGACCATAGATAGCAGTGACATTTGAGGACAACCAGCCATGTCCTGTTTGTTGTCCTATATGTACTGCCACATTTCAAAACCCTCAGCCATCGCATCGACACAACATCCTCTTTAATATTTCTCCGTGTTCTTCTTGGAGATTTCTAGCTATCTGTTTCCTGCTCTTACAGATAGCCCAATATTAAATTCTTTCACAGAGGGAACAAAATGGTACAGCAAACATTCTCATAAGCCGAATTCTAACTTCTAACCTTCTGAGGTTTGTTTGTTTGTTTTAAAATATGTACAGCAGATGTCTTACAAATTCCGCAAAAATCCTTTGCTAGATTTTAGGGCAGGAGATTACATGGCTATAGTGGGGTGGGGGGTGGGGGGGGGGGCGGAGGAAATGTTTAGTTACGTAGCTCCAGCCATCATGGTGGCTTGATGGAACAGCTGTTTTATTCCTGCCCGTCAATTTCATATGTTCATATGAATTAGGAGACGGCAGCCATAGGCACAGCCCTAGCGACTCCTGTGTATCATTCAGGGTTAAATACCAGCCTCAGCCAACATGCAAAGTCAGCTACATTTTGTTGGTGAGTTTTAAGACTTTTCAAGCAGACTGTTAGACACATTTCCCATAGGGTACAAGAGCACTGCCATTTGGGTAAGCAGAATGAAGCAAGGGAATCGACTTTGCTCACAGTCCTGGTAGAGGCTGCCACTTGATAAAAGCGACATTATGGCAGGAATTTAATGCGACAAGATGGGCAGCAGGGGAATTACAAAGATTTCAATAATTGTAGGAAAAGTGGACATGAAGTCCTGCACAAGGCCCACGATATGTAAGAAATCCCAGTTGAATGGTATCAAATGAATCTATCGGAACCTCACCAATATATATTAGAAAATTAGAATGGCACTTACTGTTTATGTCTAGTACAAAACAATACAAATTGGGGTGGAAACTGGACCTCATTACATCTGATTTACAGGTGTAAAATGGGTGCAATCAGGACCAACTTTGGGGACCAATGCCCCACGGCCAAAGAATGCTATCTGATTCGATATGGGGGTCAGGCGCTTTTTCAGGCTTTCCTGGCGACAGCCTAAAATAGTCATTAGGCCCTTTAAATATGTAAATGCGGGGCCTAATGCCTGTTTTATGCCCCCTCACCGAATTATGATAGCACTGAACGGAATAGGAGCCGGGCCTGCTCCACTTGGGATTCTTAAGCGGTGACTGGGCGGCTGCCACCAAAAATAAAACAATAATTGCTATGGAGCCAGGAGGAGCAGGAGAGCTCCCCCGACTCCACAGTATCCTGATGGCCCACGCCCCCCTCCATTACTGCTCCACAAAGCCCTTCTCCTGGGATTTACCATCAAGTCGCTGCTGACGAGGGAAGCAGTCAGAAATTAATTTCTTCCAATGGGCGAGCTGCCTGTGGAGGTGTGACAGACGCTGGCAGTTTGCCCACTTTATGTTAATGAGGTCCAATACCTGTACCCAATTTCTGGCTGGCCTCGGGCTTCCTGGTTTGGGTGCGCATTGTGGCTGCATCGCTGCTTTTGAGCCCGAAAATGGGCGCTGGCGAGTTTATACCCCATTGACTCTTTAGGCTGTAGAAATTCCAACTCTCTCCCTGCAATACTCTAGTTTCACCTCTAGGGTATATCTTTGGTGAGTCATGGTCTGCGGTCATTATTTTTTTTCTTTGGCCTTCTTTTCCTGATCTTTAACTAGCCTTGCACATACTGTCATCTGCTATACAGTATTTCCACTCCATATTTGAAACATATGCTATTGGCCCCACCTTTAAGTAATCTTTACATTCTTTACTTTGATCTAAACTACTTAATTTTCCTAAACTTTCTTTCAGTCTTTCAAGACCTCTTTATTAGTCCTTAAACTTTCTAACTCCTTTTGAAAACCTTTGAAGTAATTACTTAGGTATCTGAACTTAAGGGGGAAAAATTCAGTTGGTTTCGCCTCCCGTTAGCGCCTTAAGAGGGCGCTAATGGGGCGCAAAGCATCTAGCGCCCAGGCGCGGCGAAGTTTGCGCCGCTCGCGAAATTAACTAGACATTTTGCGGCGGCGCTAAACACTACCGCCACGATCTCCTGCGCCGGCAGATAGTGACGTCAGTCGAGTGCGCAACGCCCCGGTATCGCCCCGGAGCGGATATTGAGTGGCGCCCCCTGCCTTACTGCCTGACGCTAGCAACGACAGGTTGAGGGGAGCGATCTGCAGTCATGAAGGGAAAGGGGGAGCGCTATTTAAAGGTGACCGCTTCCTGCCTTTTATTGTTGGTGCCATTTTTGAACTACGCATTCTGAGAGAGAGAAAGAGAGACTTCTGGAGAGATTCAATGTTGTGTGAAGGAGTTTTGAGTACTGAGCAGCACTTTGCAGGTTCATTTTGATTTGCCATTCCTTGTATCGATTTAGAAGAGACTGTCGGGGCTGCACTCTGAGCTCTTTGCCTGGTACTCTCCATTGTTCGTACCAGCAGATTTGATGTGCAGGTCTCTCCAGGCCGAGATTCAAGGCTGCAATGAGCAGGATGTGGATGGAAAGCAAGATTAACCATCCCCTTTAAGAACTGGCCCGCGCCATTGTGTGTGTGTTCCATTGCTGACTGGCATTACATGAGCTTCGCCAGCGCTCTGAGGTAACGCCTCGCTCCTCGGCCTTTGCGCCTTAAGACAGTTGTGAAGCGCCTGATTTAGCGCTCCAATCACCTCCAGGGGCGATAAAAGTCAAGTTTGCAGTCGGTGGCGATAATTAGCGCCAGGCGCTAATCTTTGCGCCCGGCCGATAATTGCGCCCCAAATGGGGCGATACTGAATTTCTCCCCCTAAATCTCTTAAGCTTTGATATAAAACTTCACTTCTGGTGACATGACTAATCAAAGCAATAAATTCATTCACATGAATTATTTTTTGTAAGCTGCTATATATTTCTGAATAATTGTCAAATTTAACTTTTCTCCACAAAATCTTTCAGGTGTGGGAATGAATAGTAAGATACCTACACGGATAGCCCCGTCTTGAAAATTAAACGCACAATGCTGTAAGGGGGTTCGCATGGCTCTGTGCTTAGCTGGGGTGCTAGTGCGGGGTTAGGCCTTGTTGCCTGTTCTGGTCTCCAGCCAGCCTGGTAACACTAGACACCTGTGAGTGGTTCGACCCACTCGCCCTTACGGTTCTGACACTGGACTTAGGTGCGAGAGCAATAATGCAGAGAAAACTCAGGTAGACCCGGTTGAATAGTGCGAAATGGAAAATCTTTATTGCATATTATTCAAGATTACGAAATACATGTCATAAGCACAGATTAA
This sequence comes from Squalus acanthias, assembly GCA_030390025.1. Taxonomy (NCBI): domain Eukaryota; kingdom Metazoa; phylum Chordata; class Chondrichthyes; order Squaliformes; family Squalidae; genus Squalus; species Squalus acanthias. The sequence continues at coordinate 141,646,728 of CM059425.1, read as the reverse complement.
TGACAGTATAAACTTACATACATTTATGCAACTAGGTTTAGGGAAACGAGGAGCGCACGACACATCGTAAAAGGGGACACACATTATAATTATCCTTAAAACATAAACCCTCCCCTATCAATACCTGTCCTAATCTAGATCTGTAGGATCGAGACTCATGCTCACCACTCGTGATAACTCGGAGAATTCCGAAACTCTGCTCGGATGTTTTCACCACAGCACCTGACTATCCACATGTTGATCAGGGGTCTCTGTACCCCACTTGTTTACTCGCTTCTGCTCCGGCTAGCAGGCTGGACCGTCTGCTGTCATGAAGATCTGTGTTGACCTCGGAACTCTGATAAAACTCAAAGAAGAGTCTTCCTATGCCCGGCACCAGTTAGCCGGTAAAATTCAAAGAAAAGTCTTTCTGGACCGACACCAGTTGTGGAGTAGCCGATAGAATTCGAAGAAATGGTTAATCGATTTTCGGGCGTGGTCGGGGTTTACTGACCGCCGCGGCACGTGTAGTCGTCTTCTTCTCTTCTCATCTCATCTCATCTCATCTCCTCTCGGGCCTTCGGTTCCAACACCGTTTACCGACTTCTCGGGATGGTGCGCCCGCTTACCGGCCTTCGCAGACCAGCTCTCCACAGATCTTCGCGGCAAGCCACGAGGTTGACTCCCGGAAAATCAGCGGATCAGAGAAGCGAGTCAAAGGAATAAGAGTCGAGCGAATAAGAGCGCGAATAAGAGAAAGATGGACGTTTGGACACTACAGTTATAGTACTGTAATTCCTTATCTCCCGCCCAATCTTAATGTTCATCTTTTGTCATGTTTTTGGCGCTCAAACTTCTTGTATGGGGTGGTACTTGTCGTTAATGGGTCTCGGTGATACTTGTAACTGTCTGAGTACCTGTTAATATTTCTCCCATTGTGGAACCGGCTAGGAGTCTCCCTGGAGAGGTTTTGGGGGCCTCTGATTCTTGTTGTGAGTACCCGCGAACGGCTCTCTCATCGTAGAGCCGTGGGGAATTTGCGTATCAATGTCTTTTGGATGGGCCCCTAATTGCCCAGTACAATAGCTCTCATTTGTGCATGGAAAAACCCGATTTCTAGCACTTATATTCCTGGCTTGGGTGTTAAAATGCAAAACAATCTCGTCTTGTCTTATCTCAATATGCTGAGTCCTGTCCGACCTTGCTGAAATGTTTATTGAAACGCCATCTTGTCTGCCTGCTGAAAATCTAGAACCTTCTGCCACGAGGCGTGGCGGCCATTTTACAGGCTGTTTGTGTCCGTTTTGAAACCTGACAGCATTTTGCTGAAATAAAGCTGTTTATACGAAACTATGTCTCCTTCTCATTATTATGAAATCGCGATAATTTTGCAAATTCTACAATGCTGTCAACCATAAGGATCGGTCTGGCTTCTTGCCTCTATCCAAGGCCCAAAGTTTTGACCCATAGAAGAATTTTCCTTTGTGCAGATCTGCCATTCCAAGGGGACATCAACATCATTGAAGGAAATTAACTCTACGTTTAAGTTCACTATAACTTTGCTGCATAAAAATCTCATCTAATAGTTAAACAAAAGGTTGCTCCGAATTTTTTGAGAATAGAAAATGTCACAGAACCATGAGGTGACTTGAAACAGAAAGTAGCTAGTATAATGAGGAATATGCGTATTTAAAAAAAATGAGTGAATACTGCGTTGTGCGTTTTTGAATTCCATATTACAACTACAATTGCATTCACACTTGAGAGCAAAAATTATTTATTTTCTCTGTTGAGCCAGCTGCCATTTTTAATAAGATGTATGAGATGGCAGAGCAAATGCTCCCAGCTAGGGCACTGTGCAAACACTGCTGATTGGTAAGGGCACTTCCATCTCAAACTCCTCAACTCTCCTTGTTCCCTTGTTGGATGAACAAGAGCATAAAATTTCCAATTATATTCTATTTAACTTGGCACGTGTTTTGGTTTCTGGATTAAAAAAAAATCATTTTTGTTTTCCCTTTGTTATTCCAGGTTTTAGGTGTTGTGCCTGTGGGGATGGTGCCCATGAAGGGAAAATAAATTTAAAGGAGAGGAAAATACAGACTTAAAATTGCCTTTCCCACCTTACTCTTGACCTTCACATGCCCTCTGCATTGCTGCAATATTAGCTCATCAAATCTGTTTTTGACAGAAATGTAAATACCTTTGATACAGAACCCGGCACAAATTCACTGCTTGGTGCCAGCAGATTTGAGGCAACCTTGTACATGCTGTTGTGCTCCTCCAGACATTTTGGGGGCGATTTTGCCAGCCCTGGGGAGGCGGGTTTGGAGGCGGGACTGCCGGGAAAATGGCAGAATCTGGGGGCGGGTACCAACCCACTCCCAACCCGCCTCCGTGCCATCTTCCCAGGAGGTGGGTAACCGACTCACGCCGGGTCCCATCTCCCGGAGGCGGGAAGGGGATTACAGCCACTTAACTGCCTGTTAACAGATAGTTAACAGGCAGTTAAGAAGATTATCCCCATTTTTCCAGGAGAGGTGCGGGCTTCCTGACGTCGGGAAATCCCGCCAGGGCGAGGCGAGCAGTGGGTCGGAGGGGTCCAAAAGTGTGCTGTGGAGGTAAGTGATGGGTGCATGGCACCATGGCTGGCTCTGCTGCACAGCAGGGCGGGAAAAAGAGTGGTAGAGCTATAGTGATAGGGGACTCAATTGTAAGGGGAATAGACAGGAGTTTCTGTGGCCGCAACCGAGATTCCAGGATGGTATGTTGCCTCCCTGGTGCAAGGGTCAAGGATGTCTCGGAGCGGCTGCAGAACATTCTGGAAAGGGAGGGTGAAGAGCCAGCTGTTGTGGTGCATGTAGGTACCAAAGATATAGGTAAAAAGCGGGAAGAGGTCCTACAAGCAGAATTTAGGGAGCTAGGAGCTAAATTGAAAAGTAGGACCTCAAAGGTAGTACTCTCTGGGTTGCTACCAGTGCCACGTGCTAATCAGAGTAGCATGAACAGGATAGCGAGATTAAATACGTGGCTTGAGCAGTGGTGCAGGAGGGAGGGATTCAAATACCTGAGGCATTGGAACCAGTTCTTGGGGAAGTGGGACCTGTACAAAAGGGACGGTCTGCACTTGGGCAGGACTGGAACCGATGTCCTCGGGGTAATATTTGCTAAGGCAGTTCGGGAGGATTTAAACTAATATGGCAGGGGAAGGGGAACCTATGTAGCGAAACAGGGGGAAGTAATATGCAGTCAGAAGCAAATGTTAGAAGGGTGAGAAACAATAAGGGAAATCTGAGTAAACAAAGGCAAGAAACACAAAGGGCCATACTAAATCATAAGTCTAAAAGGACAAAGGGTGTTAATAAAACAAGCCTAAAGGCTCTGTGTCTTAATGCAAGGAGTATCCGTAATAAGGTGGATGAATTGACTGTGCAAATTGATGTTAACGGATATGATGTGAATGGGATTACAGAGACGTGGCTCCAGAACAATCAAGGCTGGGAACTGAATATCCAGGGGTATTCAACATTCAGGAAGGATAGAATAAAAGGAAAAGGGGGTGGGGTAGCATTGCTGGTTAAAAAGGAGATTAATGCAATAGCTAGGAAGGACATTAGCTTGGAGGATGTGGAATCAATATGGGTTGAGCTGCAGAACACCAAAGGGCAGAAAACGTTAGTGGGGGTTGTGTACAGACCTCCAAACAGTAGTAGTGAGGTGGGGGAGGGTATGAAACAGGAAATCAGAGGTGCATGCAAAAAAGGCGAAGCAGTTATCATGGGTGACTTTAATATGCATATAGATTGGGCTACTCAAACTGGAAGCAATATGGTGGAGGAGGATTTCCTGGAGTGTTTAAGGGATGGTTTCCTAAACCAATATGTTGAGGAACCAACTAGAGGGGAGGCCATCCTGGACTGGGTGTTGTGTAATGAGGAAGGACTAATCAGCAATCTTGTGGTGCGAGGCCCCTTGGGGAAGAGTGACCGTAGTATGGTGGAGTTCTACATTAGGATGGAGAAGGAAACAGTTAATTCAGAGACCATGGTCCAGAACTTAAATAAGGGCAACTTTGAGGGTATGAGGCGTGAATTGGCGAGGTTAGATTGGCAAGCGATATTTAAGGGGTTATCAGTGGAAGGGCAATGGCAGACATTTAGAGATCGCATGGATGAACTACAGCAATTGTACAAGCTCGAGGAACAGCACCTCATCTTTCGTTTAGGCACGCTACAGCCCTCTGGACTCAATATCGAGTTCAACAATTTTAGATCATAACCTCAGCTCCAATCACATTTATATTTTATTTTATCCACCCTTTTATTTGTCCCCCCCACCTTTTTTTTCCTCCTAGAAGCTGGCAGCTGTCCTTCATTCTGCCAGTGGATTTCACACTTCATTCAGCCTTAATCTGTCACATTAACACCACCTCTAGCCTTGCATATCTCTTAATGTCTCTTAATGTCTCTTCATCTCCTCCTTTGTTCCTTTATCCCCTCCCCCTTTTCCCAGCTTTACCCTGGCCTTAAATCTATTTGATTTCCAGCTCTTCCCAGTTCTGATGAAAGGTCATCGACCTGAAACGTCAACTCTCTTTCTCTCTCTACGGATGCTGCCTGGCCTGCTGAGTTTTTCCAGCGTTTTCTGTTGTTATTTCGGATTTCCAGCATCTGCAGTATTTTGCTATCGTAATTGTACATCCCTGTCTGGCGTAAAAATAAAAAAGGGAAGGTGGCTCAACCATGGCTAACAAGGGTTCACCTGAGGAAGGGGCAATCGATAGCTCCGAAAGCTTGTGATTTCAAATAAAACTGTTGGACTATAACCTGGTGTTGTGCGACCTCTCAATTTTGTCCACCCCAGTCCAACACCGGCATCTCCGCATCATAACAAGGGAAATCAGGGATAGTATTAAAAGCAAGGAAGTGGCATACAAATTGGCCAGAAGTAGCAGCAAACCCGGGGACTGGGAGAACTTTAAAACTCAGCAGAGGAGGACGAAGGGTTTGATTAGGGAAGGGAAAATAAAATATGAAAGGAAGCTTGCGGAGAACATTAAAACGGACTGCAAAAGCTTCTATAAATATGTAAAACGAAAGAGGTTAGTAAAAACAAACGTAGGTCCCCTGCAGTCAGAAACAGGGGAAGTCATAATGGGGAACAAAGAAATGGCAGATCAATTGAACAAGTACTTTGGTTCGGTGTTTACTGTGGAGGACACAAACAACCTTCCGGAAATAAAAGAGATCAAAGGATCTGGTAAGAGGGAGGAGCTGAGGGAAATCCTTATCAGTCGGGAAAAGGTGTTGGGGAAATTGATGGGACTGAAGGCTGATAAATCCCCAGGGCCTGATGGTCTGCATCCCAGAGTACTTAAGGAGGTGGCCTTGGAAATAGTGGATGCATTGACGATCATTTTCCAACATTCCTTAGACTCTGGATCAGTTCCGAAGGAGTGGAGGGTGGCCAATGTAACCCCTCTTTTTAAAAAAGGAGGGAGGGAGAAAGCAGGGAATTATAGACCGGTCAGCCTGACATCGGTGGTGGGTAAAATGATGGAATCAATTATTAAAGATGTCATAACAGACCATTTGGAAAGTGGCGACATGATAGGTCCAAGTCAGCATGGATTTGTGATAGGGAAATCATGCTTGACAAATCTTCTAGAATTTTTTGAGGATGTTTCCAATAGGGAGGACGGGGGGGAACCAGTAGATGTGGTGTATTTGGACTTTCAGAAGGCCTTCGACAAGGTCCCACACAAGAGATTGGTGTGCAAAGTTAAAGCACATGGGATTGGGGGTAATGTGTTGACGTGGATTGGGAACTGGTTGGCACACAGGAAACAAAGAGTAGGAGTAAATGGGTACTTTTCAGAATGGCAGGCAGTGACCAGCGGGGTACCGCAGGGTTCGGTGCTGGGCCCCAGCTGTTTACATTATATATTAATGATTTGGACGAAGGGATTAATTGTAATATCTCCAAATTTGCGGATGACACTAAATTGGGAGGCAGTGTGAACAATGAGGAGGATGCTAGGAGGCTACAGAGTGACTTGGACAGGTTGGGTGAATGGGCAAATGTATGGCAGATGAAGTACAACGTGGATAAATGTGAGGTTATCCACTTTGGTGGTAAAAATAGGGAGTCAGACTATTACCTGAATGGTGGCAGATTAGGGAAAGGGGAGGTGCAACGAGACCTGGGCGTCATGGTACATCAGTCACTGAAGGTGGGAAGGCAAGTGCAGCAGGCAGTCAAGAAAGCAAATGGCATGATGGCCTTCATAGCAAGGGGATTTGAGTACAGGAGTAGGGAGGTGATGCTACAGTTGTACAGGGCCTTGGTGAGGCCACACCTGGAGTATTGTGTGCAGTTTTGGTCTCCTAACTTGAGGAAGGACATTCTTGCTATTGAGGGAGTGCAACGAAGGTTCACTAGATTGATTCCTGGGATGGCCAGACTGACATATCAAGAAATACTGGATCAACTGAACTTGTATCCTCTGGAGTTCAGAAGAATGAGGGGGGATCTTATAGAGACGTTTAAAATCCTGACTGGTTTAGACAAATTAGATGCGGGCAGAATGTTTCCAATGTTCGGGAAAACTAAAACCAGGGTCACAGTCTAAGGATAAAGGGGAAGCCATTTAAGACTGAGATGAGGAGGAACTTCTTCACCCAGAGAGTGGTGAATCTGTGGAATTCTCTAACACAGAAGGTTGTTGAGGCCAGTTCGCTAAATATATTCAAAAGGGAGTTAGATATAATACTCACAACTAGGGGGATCAAGGGGTATGGCGAGAAAGCAGGAATGGGGTACTGAGGTAGCATGTTCAGCCATGAACGCATTAAATGGCGGTGCAGGCTCGAAGGACCGAATGGTCTACTCCTGCACCTATTTTCTATGTTTCTATGAGAGGTAAGTATGTGAGGTGAGTGGAAAGTGATAGAAAATGTTTACTTACCTTTGTTTCTTCCTGCAGGCTTCAACAGTTGGGGAACCAGAGACTCCCGCATCTCACCGGCAGAGATGACAGAATGGCTGCTGCATTCTCCGATGTAACAGCCATCTGATTTCTGCTCAGCAGATAGGTTTGATGAGTCTTGAATACAAGGACTCATCAAACAACAGAGAATGTCAGTGTTTGACAGCTTCACAGAGCTGTCAAACGATGACAATTCATCTGTCAAAAATTTTTGACAGATGAAACATCATACACTGACGTCCTATGTAACTGGCTTCCCCTTAATTGGCCTGCTATGCCCGCTGGGCGGGCTTAACAAGGTCAATCAAGGGAAAATAGTGTGGGTTGGCCACAAGTCGATGGAGGCGGGACTAAAACCCGACAAGCAGCAGTCCAGCCTCCAACGCGCCCCCATTGGCAAAATCACCCCCTATGAGGCCGAAGTGTGATAGTCCTCATAATGGCCAAAATGTAAGGATCAACAGTGGATTTGCAGATCACAGCAACTCAAGTTTAAAACTGATTTGTGAGAACATTAGGGAACAAGAGAATGTATTTGGCCAATTGAGACCATTGCTTGTAATAAACCACGTACAATTAATACTGTCATGGATGCCAGCCAACTTATCTGATCTCCTGAGGAAAGTAACAGATAACAAAACTTCCAAGAAGAAGGACTTCTGTGAAATTTTGTCCTGGTCTCCAAAGGTTAAATTTCACCAGTTATAGTAAGACTGGATTGTTGAGCTCTTTAGGTTATTTGATCATCTCTGTCTTTTAAAAAAATTAATTCTCAGGATGTGGGCATCGCTGGCAAGGCCAATATTTATTACCCATTCCTAGTTGCCAGTTTTGATACAACTGAATGGCTTGCTCGGCCACTTAAGAAGACAATTAAAAGTCAACCATGGTGTGGGACTAAAGTCCTTAAAGGACATCCATGAACCAGTGGGTTTTTAAAACAATCCGACAGCTTCATGGTCACTTTTGCTAATACCAGTTTTTTTAAATTTCCAGTGATTTTAAACTGAATTCAAACTCTCAAACTGCCATGGTACGATTTGAACTCACGGTCCCTGGATTATTAATCTCTGTCTATACTTACAACCTTCAATTTGGTCTCAGTAAACTATTGGTCCAGCATGTCTTTAAAAGTGTTATTTAACATTAATTGTATTAAAATTGATACTATGTTAATTAACATTATTAACGTAGTATTAATGACTATTTATAGAAAACTATTGCGCATAATTTATTTTCTGAAGGAGAAAACAATTCCCAAGTGTCTTGCTGTAACGGCAGCCCGCAGTTTGTCGCCTTGTGCGTTCTCTTTACTGGGACATCGCCAGGCTTATTTGCTCATTGCCAAGGTACGTAATGGATCACTGGACATGGACTTGGCAAGAGAAAAGAAATTTGTTTCAGAAAGCAACACCACACAATTGACTGTACTCTGCCTCCAGCAGCATAGTAAGGGTCACTTGTTGAAAATCTTCTAGTACATAAAAGTAAAAGAAAGAAAGGACTTGCATTTAGATAGAATTTCACGCCCTCAGGATGTCCCAAAGCACTTTAGGGGCAATGAAGTACTTTTGAAGTGTAGTTACTATTGTAATGTAGGAAACAATTTGCACAGAGCAAACAGCAATGAGATAATGACCAGATAATCTGTTGGTTGAAGGATACACAGTGGCCAGGACACCAGGGAGAATTCCCCTGCTCTTCTTCAAAATAGTTTTTTAAATTTCTTCATGAGATGGGGGCATTGCTGGTAAGGCTGGCATTTATTGCCCATCCACTAATTGCCCTGGAGAAGGTGGTGGTGAGCTATCTTCTTGAACCTCTACAGTCTGTCTTCTTTGCAGTGGTTTGGTACAACTGCATGGCTTGTTAGGCAGTTAAGAGTCAACCACATTTCTGTGGGTCTGGTGGGAGGGACTTTAGGCATCATTTTCCTGCCCCACTCCTGGGCAGCTGTCCGTTTGGGGGAGATATTTCCTTTTCAAGTATATATCTAATTCCCAGAAGATGATTGGGTCTGGAGGCACTTTGGCTGCTCAGAGCTGCTGTACTGGTTGGATCACTGACCCGATTCCAGGCACAAGGTCCTGTCAAAGGGTGGTCCTACATCTAGAGTAACATAGAAACATAGAAACATAGAAAATAGGTACAGGAGTAGACCATTCGGTCCTTCGAGCCTGCACCGCCATTCAATGCGTTCATGGCTGAACATGCTACCTCAGTACCCCATTCCTGCTTTCTCGCCATACCCCTTGATCCCCCTAGTTGTGAGTGTTATATCTAACTCCCTTTTGAATATGTTTAGCGAACTGGCCTCAACAACCTTCTGTGGAAGAGAATTCCATAGATTCACCACTCTCTGGGTGAAGAAGTTCCTCCTCAGCTCAGTCTTAAATGGCTTCCCCTTAATCCTTAGACTGTGACCCCTGGTTCTAGTTTTCCCTAACATTGGGAACATTCTGCCCGCATCTAATTTGTCTAAACCAGTCAGGATTTTAAATGTCTCTATAAGATCCCCCCTCATTCTTCTGAACTCCAGAGGATACAAGTTCAGTTGACCCAATCTTTCTTGATATGTCAGTCCGGCCATCCCAGGAATCAATCTAGTGAACCTTCGCTGCACTCCCTCAATAGCAAGAATGTCCTTCCTTAAGTTAGGAGACCAAAACTGCGCACAATACTCCAGGTGTGGCCTCACCAAGGCCCTGTACAACTGCAGCATCACCTCCCTACTCCTGTACTCAAATCCCCTTGCTATGAAGGCCATCATTCCGTTTGCTTTCTTGACTGCCTGCTGCACTTGCATTCTCACCTTCAGTGACTGATGTACCATGACGCCCAGGTCTCGTTGCACCTCCCCTTTCCCTAATCTGCCACCATTCAGGTAATAGTCCGCCTCTCTATTTTTACCACCAAAGTGGATAACCTCACATTTATCCACATTGTACTTCATCTGCCATACATTTGCCCATTCACCCAACCTGTCCAGGTCACTCTGTAGCCTCCTAGCATCCTCCTCATTGTTCACACTGCCTCCCAATTTAGTGTCATCCGCAAATTTGGAGATATTACATTTAATCCCTTCGTCCAAATCATTAATATATAATGTAAACAGCTGGGGTCCCAGCACCGAACCCTGCGGTACCCCGCTGGTCACTGCCTGCCATTCTGAAAAGTACCCATTTACTCCTACTCTTTGTTTCCTGTGTGCCAACCAGTTCTCAATCCACGTCAACAGATTACCCCCAATCCCATGTGCTTTAACTTTGCTCACCAATCTCTTGTGTGGGACCTTGTCGAAGGCCTTCTGAAAGTCCAAATACACCACATCTACTGGTTCCCCCCTGTCCACCCTATTGGAAACATCCTCAAAAAATTCCAGAAGATTTGTCAAGCATGATTTCCCTTTCACAAATCCATGCTGACTTGGACCTATCATGTCGCCACTTTCCAAATGGTCTGTTATGACATCTTTAATAATTGCTTCCATCATTTTACCCACGACCGATGTCAGGCTGACCGGTCTATAATTCCCTGCTTTCTCCCTCCCTCCTTTTTTAAAAAGAGGGGTTACATTGGCCACCCTCCACTCCATCGGAACTGATCCAGAGTCTAAGGAATGTTGGAAAATGATCGTCAATGCATCCACTATTTCCAAGGCCACCTCCTTAAGTACTCTGGGATGCAGACCATCAGGCCCCGGGGATTTTTCAGCCTTCAGTCCCATCAATTTCCCCAATACCTTTTCCCGACTAATAAGGATTTCCCTCAGCTCCTCCCTCTTACCAGATCCTCTGACCCCTTTTATTTCCGGCAGGTTGTGTGTGTCCTCCACAGTAAACACCGAACCAAAGTACTTGTTCAATTGATCTGCCATTTCCTTGTTCCCCATTACGACTTGCCCTGTTTCCGACTGCAGGGGACCTATGTTTGTTTTTACTAACCTCTTTCTTTTTACATATTTATAGAAGCTTTTGCAGTCCATTTTAATGTTCTCTGCAAGCTTCCTTTCATATTTTATTTTCCCTGCCCTAATCAAACCCTTCGTCCTCCTTTGCTGAGTTTTGAAGTTCTCCCAGTCCCCGGGTTTGCTGCTACTTCTGGCCAATTTGTATGCAACTTCCTTGGTTTTAATACTATCCCTGATTTCCCTTGTTAGCCATGGTTGAGCCACCTTCCCTTTTTTATTTTTACGCCAGACCGGGATGTACAATTGTTGTAGTTCATCCATGCGATCTCTAAATGTCTGCCATTGCCCTTCCACTGATAGCCCCTTAAATATCGCTTGCCAATTTAACCTCGCCAATTCACGCCTCATACCATCAAAGTTGCCCTTATTTAAGTTCTGGACCATGGTCTCTGACTTAACTGTTTCCTTCTCCATCCTAATGTAGAACTCCACCATACTACGGTCACTCTTCCCCAGGGGGCCTCGTACCACAAGATTGCCGATTAGTCCTTCCTCATTACACAACACCCAGTCCAGGATGGCCTCCCCTCGAGTTGGTTCCTCAACATATTGGTTTAGGAAACCATCCCTTAAACACTCCAGGAAATCCTCCTCCACCGTATTGCTTCCAGTTTGAGTAGCCCAATCTATATGCATATTAAAGTCACCCATGATAACTGCCGTGCCTTTTTTGCACGCACCTCTGATTTCCTGTTTCATACCCTCCCTCACCTTACCACTGCTGTTTGGAGGTCTGTACACAACTCCCACTAACGTTTTCTGCCCTTTGGTGTTCTGCAGCTCAACCCATATTGATTCCACATCCTCCAAGCTGATGTCCTTCCTAGCTATTGCATTAATCTCCTCTTTAACCAGCAATGCTACCCCACCCCCTTTTCCTTTTATTCTATCCTTTCTGAATGTTGAATACCCCTGGATGTTCAGTTCCCAGCCTTGAATGTTCTGGAGCCACGTCTCTGTAATCCCAATCACATCGTATCCGTTAACATCTATTTGCACAGTCAATTCATCCACCTTATTACGGATACTCCTTGCATTAAGACACAGAGCCTTTAGGCTTATTTTATTAACATCCTTTGTCCTTTTAGACTCATGATTTAGTATGGCCCTTTGTGTTTCTTGCCTTTGTTTACTCGGCCTTCCCCTATTGTTTCTCACCCTTCTAACATTTGTTTCTGACTGCATATTACTTCCCCCTGTTTCGCTACATAGGTTCCCCTTCCCCTGCCATATTAGTTTAAATCCTCCCGAACTGCTTTAGCAAATATTACCCCGAGGACATCGGTTCCAGTCCTGCCCAAGTGCAGACCGTCCCTTTTGTACAGGTCCCACTTCCCCCAGAACTGGTTCCAATGCCTCAGGAATTTGAATCCCTCCCATCTGCACCACTGCTCAAGCCACGTATTCAATCTCACTATCCTGTTCTCTCTATTCTGATTAGCTCGTGGCCCTGGTAGCAATCCAGAGATTACTACCTTAGAGGTCCTACTTTTTAATTTAGCTCCTAGCTCCCTAAATTCTGCTTGTAGGACCTCTTCCCGCTTTTTACCTATATCGTTGGTACCTACATGCACCACAACAGCTGGCTGTTCACCCTCCCTCTTCAGAATGTTCTGCAGCCACTCCGAGACATCCTTGACCCTTGCACCAGGGAGGCAACATACCATCCTGGAATCTCGGTTGCGGCCACAGAAACTCCTGTCTATTCCCCTTACAATTGAGTCCCCTATCACTATAGCCCTACCACTCTTTTTCCCACCCTGCTGTGCAGCAGAGCCAGCCATGGTGCCATGAACCTGGCTGCTGGTGCCTTCCTCTGGTAGGCCATCTCCCCCAACAGTATCCAAAGCGGCATACCTATTTTGGAGGGAGATGACCACAGCAGACTCCTGCACTACCTTCCTGATATTGCCCTGCTTCTTGGTCACCCATACACTGTCTGTCCTAGCCTTTACCTGCGGTGTGGACAACTCACTAAATGAGCGATTCACCGAGTTCTCGGCATCGTGCATGCTCCAGAGTGAGTCCACCCGCAGCTCCAGCACCGCCATGCGGGCTGTCAGGAGCTGCAGCTGGACACACTTCCCACACACGTAGTTGTCAGGGACACTGGAAGTGTCCCTGGTTTCCCACATGGCACAGGAGGAGCATGAAACGGGTCCGAGACTTCCTGTCATGACTTAACCCTTATGTTACTTTATTACTAAAATTTAAACTTATTTATCTTAGGTCCAGGAGTTAAGTCCCTGAAAACAAAATATAAAATCGAACCTACCTTTTAAATTCCCTCTACCCTTAAAGGTTAGAGGAGGTGGGAGGGTGGGAGTCACTACTAGAGTACGTCGAGCTGGTTTAAAAGATCTGAACCTAGAAAGACAGCCGGTTTCAAGTCAGGCGGAGTGCACTTGGGATGCCTTTCACTTAACTCGCACTTGGCGAGTGGGGTGATCAATATTAGGGCCATAATTATTGTTAGAAAATATACTAAGTAATATACCAATCAACCTGCCATTTTCACCAATTCAACCTACCAAACAGAAGCTGGTTATTGTGCTGATGACTTGAGAATGAAACTCCTCCCTGCCTAAAACCAAACTATTCATCATCATCTAACGGTTGACTTTCTTAATTTTAAAGGGATAGTATCAGCACTGTAAGGTCCTTACCAGAAATTGTAGCACATTTGCACCACAAGAAGTTTGTAATGACACAATTGGTGATGTTTTTTGCTGATTGTGCTTGGTGTTACAGAACCTGTCTTTGAGTCAGAAGGTTCTGAGTTCGAGTCCCACAACAGACTTGAGCATATTTTGTTTTATTCACTCTCAGAATTTGGGTGTCACTAGCAAGGCCAGCATTTATTGCCCATCCCTAGTTGCTCTTGAGAAGATGCTGGTGAGCCTTCTTCTTTTACACAGTCCATGTGGTGAAGGTACTCCCAAAATACTGTTAGGTAGGGAGTTCCAAAATGTTGGCCCAGCAACGATGAAGGAATAGCGATATATTTCCAAGTCAGGGTGGTGTGTGACTTGGAGGGGCACTTATAGGTGGTGTTCCTATACATCTGCTACCCTTGTCCTTCTAGGTGGTGGAGGTTGGAGGTTTGGGAAGTGCTGTCAAAGCCTTGGCAAGTTGCTGCAGTGCATCTTGTAGATGGTACACACTGCAGCCATGGTGTGCCTGTGGTGGAGGTAGTGGATGCTTAAGGTGGTGGGTGGGTTGGCGATCAAGCAGACTACTTTGTCCTGGATGGTGTCGAGCTTCTTGAGTGTTGTTGCAGCTGTACCTATCCAGGCAAGTAGAGAGTATTCCATCACACTCCTTACTTGTGCCTTGTAGGTCGTGGAGAGACTTTGGGGAATCAGGAGGTGACCCTTGTAGCCACAGCATTTATGTGGCTGGTCCAGTTGAGTTTCTGGGCAATGGCAATCCCCAGGAGGTTGATGGTGGGGGTTTTGGTGATGGTAATGCCATTGATTATCAAGGGGAGGTGGGTAAACGCTCTCTTGTTGGAGATGGTCATTACCTGGCATTTGTGTGGAAAGAATGTTACTTGCCACTTATGAGTCCAAGCCTGGATGCTGTCCAGGTCTTGCTGCATACGGGCATGGACTGCTTCATTATCTAAGGAGTTGTGAATGAAGTTGAACACTGTGCAATCATCAGCGAACAGCTCCACTTCTGATCTTATGATGAAGGGAAGGTTGTTGATGAAGTAGCTGAAGATAGTTAGGCCCAGGACACAGCCCTGAAAAACTCTTGCAGCAAAGTTCTGGGGTTGAGATATTGAGCCTCCAACAATCACAACTGTCTTCCATTGTGCTATATATGACTCCAGCCACTGGAGGTTTTTTTTTTATCCCTGATCCCCATTGACTTCAGTATTACTAGGGCTCTTTGGCATCTCGCTCAGTTGAATGCTGCCTTGATGTCAAGGGTAGTCAATCTCACCTCACCTTTGGCATTCTGTTCTTTTTATTCTGGAGCCCAGTGGTCCTAGTGGAACCCAAACTGCGCATTGGTGAGGAAGTTATTGATGAGTAAGTGCCGCTTGATAACATTGTTGATGACTCCTTCCATCACTTTGCTCATTATTGAGAGTAGGCTGATAGGACGGTAATTGGCTGGGTTGGATTTGCCCTGCTTTTTCCGGGCAGGACATACCTTGGAAATTTTCCACATTGTCAGGTAGATGCCAGTGTTGTAGCTGTACTTGAACAGCTTGGCTAGACTCCGGAGGTCTTCAGAATTACAGCCAGGATGTTGTCAGGACCCATAGCCTTTGCTGTGTCCAATGCACTCAATTGGTTCTTGATATCACGTGAATTAAATGAATTAGCTGAAGACTGGCATCTGTGATAGTGGTGACCACAGGAGGATGCCAAGAAGAATCATTCACTCGGCACTTCTGGCTGAAGATAGTTGCAAACGTTTTAGCTTTGTGCTTTGCACTCGCGTGCTGGGCTCCACCATCATTGAGGATGGGGATGTGCATGGAGCTTCCTCCTCCAATTAGTTGCTTAATTGTTCACCACTATTCACGACATGATGTATCAGAACTGCAGAGCTTTGACCTGATCTGTTGGTTACAATTCTGTTTCAGAATAAGGGGTCGCCCATTTAAAACTGAGATGAGGAGGAATTTCTTCTCTCAGAGGGTCGTGAATCTTTGGAACTCTCTACCCCAGAGAGCTGTGGAGGCTGGGTCATTGAATATATTTAATGATGTGGAGATGCCGGTGTTGGACTGGGGTGGACAAATGTGAGAAGTCGCACAACACCAGGTTATAGTCCAACAGCTTTATTTGAAATCACAAGCTTTCGGAGCACTGCTCCTATTTTAAGGTGGAGGTAGACAGATTTTTGAATGATAAGGGAGTCAAGGGTTATGGGGAACGGGCAGGAAAGTGGATTGAGGTCAAGACCAGATCAGCCATGATCTTATTGAATGGTGGAGCAGGCTCGAGGGGCCAAATGGCCTACTCCTGCTCTTATTTCTTATGTTCTTATGTTCTTATGTGAGATTACTTAGCTCTGTCTATAGCATGCTGCTTCTGCTGTTTAGCATGCATGCAGTCTTGTGTTGTAGCTTCACCAGGTAGGCACTTCAGGTACACCTGGTGCTGTCCCTGGCATGCTCTTCTACACTCCTCACTGAACCAGAGTTGGTTAGCTGGCTTGATGGTGATGGATGAGTGAGGGATATGTCGGGCCATGAGGTTACAGATTGTGGTGGAATACAATTCTGCTACTGCTGATGGTCCACAATGCTAATCAATGGCCAGTTTTGAGCTGCTCTGTTCTTAATCTATCCCACTTAACACGGTGGTAGTGCCACACAACACAATTACGGGTGTCCTCAGTGAGAACACAGGACTTGGTCTCCACAAGGACTGTGCGGTGGTCACTTCTACCAACACTGTCATGGACAGATGCATCTGCGACAGATAGATTGGTATAATCCAGGCCTACACTTTAGTCTACTATTGAGCGAGTGCTGTTGGAGATGCTGTGTTTCAGATAAGACATTAAACCAAGGCCATGGCTGATGGTTATATTGATGTATAAGATTCCATGGTACTATTAGAAGAAAAACAGGGAGTTCTCCTGGTGGGCAGTATTCATCCCTCAACCAATATTATCAAAAACAAATTATCTGGTCATTAGTTGCTTTACAGTTTGTGGGACCTTGCTGTGCACAAATTGGCTGCTGAATTTCTTACAAACATGAGTGACTGCACTTCAAAAGTAACCCATTGGTTTCAAAGCACTTTGAGATTATTCTGAGGATGTGATAAGGCATTATATAGGAAGAGAAAAAACAAGTATAAGTTTATAAAGCAGCTTTCAGATCCACAAGACATCTCATAACCTTGCTAAAGCCGATGGATTACGTCTAAAGTTTAGTCATTGTTGTTTTGTAGGCAATCGCAGCAGCCAGCGGAACACTGCAAGGTCCCACAAACAACAATGGGATGAATGACTAGGTAATCTGTTTTTTGCCGGTGTTGGTTAAGGGATAAATGTTAGCCAGAATAACTCACCTGTTCTTCAAATAGTGCAATGGGATGCCCGCTAATTTTGGACACCCACACAAGTAGAAACACCTTCTCTACGTCTACCCTAACAAACCTCTTCATAGTTTTAAAAACCTCCATTAGGTCACCCCTCAGCTTTCATGTTTCCATTTGCGGGCGAGAACAGAACTAGGGGTCATAAGTGTAAGATAGTCACTAATAAATCCAATAGAGAATTCAGGAGAAACTTCTTTATCCAGAGAGTGGTTAGAATGTGGAACTCGCTACCACAGGAAGTGGTTGAAAATAGCATAGATGCATTCAAGGGGAAGCTAGATAAGCACATGAGGGAGAAAGGTATAGAAGGATATATTGATGGTGTTAGATGAAGAGGAGTGGGATGAGACTCGTGTGGAGCATAAACACCGGCATGGACCTGTTGGGCCAAGTTGTCTGTTTCTGTGCTGTAAATACTTTGTAATACTTTGTAAAAGAGCCCCAGCCTGTTCAGTCTTTCCTGATAGTTATAACCACTCAGTTCTGGTCTCATCCTTGTAAAGATCACTTATATGCATCTCTGGTATGTATAAATCCCTGTTGTAGGCAGTCTTTCTCCACACGCTGAGTCCTTTACTGTAATGAGCAGTCAGGAATCTTGAATGTAAGTTTGGTTTGATGCAAACATTTTAATCCATCTTCACCTGAACAAAGAGTTCCCTTGAGAGCGCGAGTCTGAGAGGATTCCGATAGATAGAGTGCAGCACAAGTCATTGCCTGTCTTGTTTATTTTCTGTTCCTTCTTCGTTTCACAGCCATTCCCTATCATACGTTCTTTCGGTAAGACATCAGAAACAGTGAGTAAACCATCAGGCTGCAATGATGCCAACCCTGCCGCACACGCCATTGTCACATCTCCTGAGGGAAAATCCACGCGACACCTCTCTGTGGGCATTTTATTTTTTGGTTTCATTAGTAAAATATCTTGAGTGCTGCTGACACTCCCTGCTAAGACTGACTCACAAGTAAAAGCATTTACACATTTAAGGGGAGTCTTGATGCATACAAGAGGAAGAAAGGAATAGTGGGATACAGGAGCAGGGTGCAAAGAGGTAATTAGAGTGGGAGGAGGCGAGTGTGGAATATAAACATCGGCATGGATCTGTTGAGCAGAATGGCTTGTTTCTGTGTTGTAGTTTTTATGTCTGCAGGGAGAGTGTGCAGTAAACCAAATTCTTATATCTCAAGTGACCTAGAATCAGAGAATCAGAGAATGATACAACACAGGAGGGGAGCATTCGGCCCATCGTGTCTGTGCCGGCTCTTTGAAAGAGCTACCAATTAATCCCACTCCCCTGCTCTTTCCCCATAGCCCAGCAATTTTTTTCCTTTTCAAGTATTTATCCAATTCCCTTTTGAAAGTTATTATTGAATCGCTTCTCCACCCTTTCAGGCAGTGCATTCCAGATCATGACGACTCGCTGTGTAATTGTTTTTCCCTCACGTCGCCTCTGGTTCTTTTGCCAATTACCTTAAATCGGTGTCCTCTGGTTACTGACCCTTCTGCCACTGGAAACAGTTTCTCTTTATTTACTCTAACAAAACCCTTCATGATTTTGAACACCTCTATCAAATCTCCCCTTAACCATCTCTGCTCTAAGGAGAACAACTTCAGTTTCTCTAGTCTCTCCATGTAACTGAAGTCATTCATCCCTGGTACCATTCTAGTAAATCTCTCCTGTATCCTCTCTCTTTGACATCCTTCCTAAAGCATGGTGCCCTGAATTGGCCACAATACTCCAGCTCGGGCCCAACCAGTGTTTTATAAAGGTTCAGCATAACTTCCTTGCTTTTGGTCTCTGTGGCCCCAATATTGACAGGGGATGGGTTTTCCGTGCTGAGGTGTGGAAAAAAATAGGGTCGGGAAACCCCGCACGCTGAGGAGTTTTAGCGCACTTTTTGTTTCTGACAGGATCCCCGCCGGGAAGTCAGCCTGATGGACAGACTTGGTTTCCAGTTGGACGGGGAGCACTCCGGAGCAGGCTGCAGCCGCAGGTAAACAGCCTGCAGCTGCTAGTGGGAGCATGGGGGGGTGGTCCGATCCCGGGGTGAGGGCCCGATCCCCGATGGGGGTCCAATCACCAGGGTCTGGGTTGTCTTTGGATGGGGGGGGCGGAGAGTGGCTCTGATAGGGGGTCCAATCCCAGGGAAGCAGGTAAGCTTGGGAAACACTCCTGCTCCTCCCGGCCCACAAGCAGTGCTGTCAGGGCACTTACCTTCTCTCCAAATCTGTCCTCGGCTCCCTTGAGCTGTTGTGTTTCCGGAGGCCTGGGAAACATGGCTGGCTAAGGTTAAATCTGTAAGGGAAGTTAAATGTGCGGCTCCCAGCCTCATTAAAATAATGAAATGGCTAACCTGCCTCCTTGGGAGTAGGTTGGCTGCTCACCCCCTGTCCCGCCTCTGTTAAACTGTGAAGTGGGCAGGTTGGAAGCAGATTGGGGTTGGGTTTGAGATTTTTAAAATTTTTACATCTTAACCGACACCAGCTCACCCATTTATGGGGGTTAACATTCAGCCCTCTGCCTCTATTTATAAAACCAAGAATCTCGTATGCCTTTTTAATAGTCTTTTCAACTTGTCCTGCCACCCTCAAAGACTTGTGTACGTATACCCTCAGGTCTCTCTGTTCTTGCACCCCCTTTAAAATTTTACCATTTAGTTTATGTTGCCTCTCCTTATTCTTCCTACCAAAATGAATCACTTCACACTTCTCTGCATTAAATTGCACCTGCCATGTGTCTGCCCATTTCGCCAGTCTGTCTATGTCCTCCAGAAGTCTGTTACTATCCTCCTCACTGTTTACTACAGTTATGAGTTCTGTTTCATCTGCAGATTTTTAAATTGTGCCCTGTATACCCAAGTCCAGGCCATTAATTTACATCAAAAAGAGTAGTGAGCCCAATACTGACCCCTGGGTGATACCACTGCACACTTCCCTCCAGTCTGAAAAACAACCATTCACCACTACGCTCTGCTTTCTTCCCCTTAGATAATTTTGTATCCACGCTGTCGCTGTCTCTTTAATCCCATGGGCTTCAATTTTGCTAACAAGTCTATTATGTGGTACTTTGTCAAACGTACTTTGAAATTCAATATACCCAACATCAACAGCGCTACCCTCATCCACCCTCTCTGTTACTTCATCAAAGAGCTCAATCAAGTTAGTCAAACATGATTTGCCTTTAAGAAATCCGTGCTGGCTTTCATTTATTAACCTATATTTTTCCAAGAGCCGGATTAATGTCTCTAAAATATTCCTACCACTGATGTTAGGGTTATTGACCTGTAATTGCCGGGTTTATCCCTCTCGCCTTTTTTGAACAGGAGTGTAACATTTGCAATCCTCCAGTCCTCTGGCACCACTCTCATATCTAAGGAGTACTGGAAGATTGTGGTCAGAGCCTCTGCAATTTCCACCCTTACTTCCCTCAGTAACCGAGGATGCATCCCATCCGGACTGGTCTGGACTGGGTGACTATTCTATTTTGAGTACTGCCAGCCTTATAAGTACCTCTCCTTTATCTATTTTTACCCTATCCAATTTCTCTACTACCTCCTACTTTACTGTGACATTGGCAGCATCCTCTTCTCTCGTGAAGACAGATGCAAAGTACTCCTTAATACCTCAGCTATGCCCTCTGCCTCCAGAAGAAGATCTCCTTTTTGGTCCCTAATCAACCCCAACCTTCCTTTGACTACCCTTTTACTATTTATATGTTTATAAAAGACTTTTGGTTTCCCTTTTATGTTACTGGCTAATCTATTCTCATACACTCTCTTTGCCTTTTTTCAGTTCTCGCCTGTACTTTTTCTATTCAGCTTGGTTCTCTCCTGAATTATGAGCCCGACATTTATCATAAGCTTCCTTTTTCTGTTTCATTATCTTTAGTGATCCTGGAAGCTCTAGCTTAGGATGCCCTTCCTTTCCCCCTCGTGGGAATGTGTCTAATCTGTGCCCAATCCATTTCCTCTTTGAAGACCTCCCATTGCTCATTTACTGTTTTACCTTTCAATCTTTGTTTCCAATCCACCTGGGCCAGATCCCTTTTCAACTCACTGAAATGAGTCCTCCTCCAGTTAGATATTTTGGGGGAGAAATTCATTATAGCCCAGGAGTGGGCGCTAACTTTGGAAAAGTTTGAGATTTAGCGCCAGGTGCTAATGAATCTTGCTGCACGTAAAATTCAATGTCATCGCTCAATCACAGAATCCCCACAGTGCAGATAGAGGCCATTTCGGCCCATCGAGCCTGCACCAACACATATCCCACCCTATCCCCGTAACCCCACGTATTTAATCCCCCCTAAGACTAAGGGTCAATTTATCATAGCCAAATCAACCTAACCCGCACATCTTTGGACTGTGGGAGGAAACTGGAGCACCCGGAGGAAACCCATGCAGACACGGGGAGAATGTGCAAACTCCACACAGACAGTCACCCGAGGCCAGATTCGAACCCGGGTCCCTAGCGCTGTGAGGCAACAGTGCTAACCACTATGCCACCGTGTTGCTCAAAGAAAGGACTGGAGCGCTAAATCAAGCACTAATGGCCTAGCTCAGTGGCGTTAGACTCAAAGCGCTAAGCAATTTCAGGTGTAGTCTAGTCGATAGTTCTCATTGCCACAGGCTCTTTCCAGTTCTTAAAGGGGAGGTTCAATCATGCTGCAGAACCTCATTCTCAGCATTGCTGGTTCTGCAGCTGTCTCAACCAGCAGCAGAAGGCCAAGGAGAAGGAACCGAACCACTGAAGGAGGTGTCATTATGGCAGATCAATGGCCCAGGGAGAGAGCTCGCAGAGTCTGTGACCAATCATTGGAGGCCTTGGTCCTCGCTGTGGAGAGACGGAGGGCGGTGCTCTACCCAGCAAGTGGCAGGAGGCCCTCGCCGAAAGTCTTCTCTGCCACGTGGAGGGAGGTTGCCCAGCAGGTCTCGGGCAGCGTTGTGGTCCCCAGGACCCACACACAGTGCAGGAAGAAATTTAACAACCTCACTCGGGTGGTCAGGGTGAGTCAATGTTTCAACAAATGCTACATACCAGCATCTGAACCTCAGTCTGCACACACTGGCCAAAGCACCACACCCCCAGCACTCACCCACCAACAATCTCTACCTACCAACACTCACACCCACATCTCACACCTTGCACACAATGACAGCTATTCAACTATAGAAGGCACATCACCCAAACACATTGCTCCACACTCACTCACACACTTTCCTTTCTCTATCAGGCCAAGGTGGCTCACAACAGGAGGGAGCAGGAGCGCACAGGCAGGGGACAACCTGACACCCAATCACTTTCTGAGCTGGAGGAAAAAGTGCTGCAAATTATTGGGCGCCAGGTGGTGGGCGCCGTGGCCACCAGCGACCTTGACCACCTTTGGGACAACAACCACCTTTGGTTCATCCCTACCCCTTCTTCTCACATCCCACTTCCCTCTCACCCCACAAACTTTTCCCACTTTCCAGCTAATCATGCTGTAAGCATGCCTTTCTCCCTTCCTGCCCCCCCCCCCTCCCCTCCCCTTAACCCGACTCTTGTGCCTTTATGCTTTCAATTAATGAGCGAGCACTGGAGCAGCCTGTCCCTGAGGGTACCATAGAGAGCGAGGTGGAAGAAGAGGAGGAGGAAGATCACACCGCGTCACTGCATGTCTTACCCGCAGGCACCAGCTCAGATACTGGCACTACACATTCTTTAGAGGCTAGTATAGTAGCAGGATCTCTACAGGGTGATGCACCGGGGACGAGTGGGCTGCAGCAAGGCCAGGGGGAAAGGGTAGCTCGGGAGCCAGCTCCCCAGAGGGCGAGTTCGCGCGCGAGTTCTGCTGCACAGGACTTAGATGAGGACCTCGATGGGGAGGCCTTTAGAAGAAGGGTGATGGGCATGCACACGGAGATGATAGGTGCAATGGCATGGGTGCCTGAGAGCCTCTCGGCAATGGTAAGGAGCGTGGAGGAGTCCACCTCCAACACTGCACAGAGCTCTGCGCACACCATGGAGCCCATCATTTGCAGTCTGCAAAGGATGGTGGACTCCCAGAGAGACCGTAGCGACCCAGACCTCATGCCACATGTGATGGGCGATGTCACAGCTTCCATTGCAGCACAGGTGGAAGGGACGCAATGTCTTAGTGCTGTAATGCAGTCTATGGTTGTTGCCATCGACTCTCAGACTGCTCTCATGCAGTCTCAACTTGATGCCACGCAAGCTCTGACTGCTGCCATCGTGGCTGGGTCAACCACCGTCCACCAGGGCTTTCACGGTGTCACAGCAGGCCAGCAATCTGTCCTCCAACAGATTGGTAGTGATGTTGAGGTGCTGCCCCGGAGGAGTGCCAGTGGGTCAGTGGAGCAGGAACCTGCTGTCCTCTCTCAGGATGAAAGCATTCCTGCTCCCACCACTGCCACTCCGCCATTGCTCTTGTCGCTGACTGTCATCCAACCAGCCCAGACTGCTGCCACCCATGCTGAGGTGGTGCAGTCTACAGCCGGGCCTTCCAGGCCCAGAGCTGCTCAAGGGGGTCCTGCAAGGTCATCTGAAGTGTCCCACACGGACACTCAGCAGCCTTCCACCCGCCCTGCTTCAGCCACTGGGCCAACACTTCGTAGGATCACTAGAGTAGGCAAAGGCACTGTAACGAGGGGCACTAAGGGATTGCACAAGGGTGAATAGCTAATATTGTTGTTGTAAATATGTGTTCACTGATTATTGATACATTTATTAATTGGCTTTGGATGATTTTGTGATGTCTCTCATTTCAGCTTGGACTGTGATATGGCCTGTGACAGGAATGGAATGATGGGGATGTGATGAGCAATGGAGATCTGGGGTTTAATTTATTGGAACCGCAGTCTGATGAGGCGGTCATGGACCGCCCTTCCAGAAGGCCGATTGAGTTCCTGCTTCCCCCCTCGCTCCTGTTCCTCCTCTTCCTCCTCCTCCTCTCCCTCTTCCTCCTTCTGAGGTGGTCCCACAATCCCTGGTGGCAAGAGCTGGGCCAAGTTGTGGAGCATGCAGCACACCACGACGAATTGGGACACGCACTCAGCCGAGTACCGGAGGGCTCCTCCTGAGCGGTCAAGGCAGTGGAACCATTGCTTGAGCACCCTGATGGTCTGCTCGATGATGTTCCTGGTGGCAGCATGGCTCTCATTATATGAGTGCTGAGCAGGAATGTTGGGGATGTGGAGTGGAGTCATGAACCAGGTGGAGAGCGGACTAAAAGATTAATAAGGAGAGAAAAATTAGAGTACGAGAGAAAGCTAGCTAGAAATGTAAAAACAGATAGTTTCTATAGGTATTTTAAAAAGAAAAGAGTTAACAAAGTGAACGTTGGTCCTATAAAGAGTGAGTCTGGGGAATTAATAATGGAAAATAAGGAGATGGCAGTTGAATTGAACAGGTATTTTGCATCAGCCTTCACTATAGCAGATACAAGTAACATCCTAGAAATAGCTGTAAATCAGGAAATGGAAGGGAGGGAGGAAGGAACTGAAGAAAATTACAATCACCGGGGAAGTGGTACTGAGCAAATTGTTGGAGCTGCAGGCTCCTGGTCCTGATGGACTTCATCCTAGGGTCTTGAAAGAAGTGACTAGTGAGATAGTTGATGCGTTGGTTTTAATTTTCCAAAATTCCCTAGATTCGGGGAAGATTCCATTAGATTGGAAAATAACGAATGTAACTCCTTTATTCAAAAAGGGAGGGAGACAGAAAGCAGGAAACTACAGGCCAGTTAGCTTAACATCTGTCATAGGGAAGATGTTAGAAGCTATTATTAAAGACGTTATAGCAGGGCACTTACAAAAGTTCAAGGTAATCAGGCAGAGTCAACATGGTTTTGTGAAAGGGAAATCATGTTTAACCAATTTATTGGAGTTCTTTGAGGAAGTAACATGTGCTGTGGATAAAGGGGAACCAGTGAATGTACTGTACTTAGATTTCCAGAAGGCATTTGATAAGGTGCCACATCAAAGGTTATTGCGGAAAATAAAAGCTCATGGTGTAGGAGGTAACATATTGGCATGGATAGAAGATTGGCTAGCTAACAGGAAACAGAAAGTAGGCATAAATGGGTCATTTTCTGGTTGGCAAGATGTAACGGGTGGTGTGCCACAGGGATCAGTGCTGCGGCCTCAACTTTTTACAAGTTATATAAATGACTTGGATGAAGGGACCAAAGGTATGGTTGCTAAATTTGCTGATGGCACAAAGATAGGTAGGAAAGTAAATTGTGAAGAGGACATAAGGAGGCTACAAAGGGATATAGATGGGTTAAGTGAGTGGGCAAAGATCTAGCAAATGGAGTATAATGTGGGAAAATGTGAAATTGTCCATAGAAACATAGAAGATAGGAGCAGGAGTAGGCCATTCGGCCCCTCGAGCCTGTTCCTCCATTTAATGAGATCATGGCTGATCATCCAAATTCAGTACTCTGTCCCTGCTTTCTCCCCATATCCCTTGATCCCTTTAGCCTTAAGTAATATATCTAACTCCTTCTTGAATATATTTAATGAATTGGCCTCAACTGCCTTCTGTGGTAGAGAATTCCACAGGTTCACCACTCTCTGGGTGAAGAAATTCCTCCTCATCTCAGTCCTAAATGGCTTACCCCTTATCCTTAGGCTGTGACCCCTGGTTCTGGACTCCCCCGCCATTGGGAACATCCTTCCTGCATCTAGTCTGTCTAGTCCTGTTAGAATTTTATAAGTTTCAATGAGATCCCCTCTCATTCTTCTAAACTCTAGTGAATACAAGCCTAATCGACCCAATCTCTCTTCATACGTCATTCCTGCCATCCCAGGTATCAGTCTGGTGAATCTTTGCTGCACTCCCTCCATGACAAGAACATCCTTCCTCAGATAAGGCGACCAAAACTGCACATAATACTCAAGGTGTGGTCCCACCAAGGCCCTGTACAACTGCAGCAAGACATCCTTGCTTCTGTACTCGAATCCTCTTGCTATGAAGGCCAACATACCATTTGCCTTCTTAACCGCCTGCTGCACCTGCATGCTTACCTTCAGCGACTGGTGCACAAGGACACCCAGGTCTTGTTGCACTTCCTCTTTTCCCAATCTATTGCCGTTCAGATAATAATCTGCCTTCCTAGGGTACTTAAGGAAGTGGCCCTAGAAATAGTAGATGCATTGCTGATCATCTTCCAACATTCGATGGAATCTGGAACTGTACCCATGGATTGGAGGGTAGCTAATGTTACCCCACTCTTCAAAAAGGGTGGTAGAGAGAAAGCGGGGAATTACAGACCGGTAAGCCTGACATCGGTAGTGGGGAAAATGCTAGAGTCCATTATAAAGGATGTAATAGCTGAGCACTTGAAAAACAGTGACAGGATCGGACAAAGGTAAATCGTGCTTGACTAATCTACTGGAATTTTTTGAGGATGTAACTGGGAAAATAGATAAGGGAGAACCAGTAGATGTGGTGTATTTGGACTTTCAAAAGGGTTTCGATAAGGTCCCGCATAAGAGATTAGCATGTAAAGTTAAGGCACATGGGATTGGGGGCAAGGTATTGACTTGGATAGAGAACTGGTTGGCGGACAGAAAGCAGAGAGTAGGAATTAATGGATCTTTTTCCGAGTGGCAGGCAGTGACTAGTGGGGTACCGCAGGGATCGGTCATTGGACCCCAGCTATTCACAAGATACATTAATGATCTAGATAAGGGAACTAAATGTAATATCTCCAAGTTTGCAGATGACACAAAGCTGGGTGGGCGTGTGTGCTGCGAGGAGGATACCGAGAAACTCCAGGATGATTTGGACAGGTTGGGTGAGTGGGCAGAAGCGTGGCAGATGCAATATAACGTGGATAAATGCGAGGTTATCCACTTTGGTGTCAAAAACAGAAAGGCAGACTATTATCTGAATGGCAATAGATTGGGAGAAGGGGAAGTGCAACGAGACCTGGGTGTCCTTGTGCACCAGTCGCTGAAGGTAAGCATGCAGGTGCAGCAGGTGGTGAAGAAGGCAAATGGTATGTTGGCCTTCATAGCGAGAGGGTTTGAGTACAGGAGCAAGGAGGTCTTGCTGCAGTTGTACAGGGCCTTGGTGAGACCACACCTTGAGTACTGTGTGCAGTTTTGGTCGCCTTATCTGAGGAAGGATGTTCTTGCCATGGAAGGAGTTCAGCGAAGATTCACAAGGCTGATACCTGGGATGGCAGGAATGACATATGAGGAGAGATTGGGTCGATTGGGCTTATACTCGCTGGAGTATAGAAGAATGAGAGGGGATCTCATTGAAACATATAAAATTCTGAGAGGTCTGGACAAACTAGATGCAGGAAGAATGTTCCCGATGGTCGGAGAGTCCAGAACCAGGGGTCATAATCTAAGGATAAGGGGTAAGCCATTTAGGACAGAAATGAGGAAGAATTTCTTCACCCAGAGAGTGGTGAACCTGTGGAATTCTTTACCACAGAAGGTAGTTGAGGCCAAGTCATTAAATATATTGAAGAATGAGTTAGATATATTTCTTAAAGATAAAGGTATCAAGGGATATGGGGAGAAGGCAGGTACAGGGTACTGAGTTTGGATGATCACCCATGATCTCATCGAATGGCGGAGCAGGCTCGAGGGGCCGAATGGCCTACTCCTGCTCCTATCTTCTATGGTTCTATGTTTCCTGTTTTTGCCACCAAAGTGGATAACCTCGCATTTATCCACATTATACTGCATCTGCCATGCATCTGCCCAGTCACCCAACCTGTCCAAATCGTACTGGAGTTTCTCTGCATCCTCCTCACAGCACACACACCCACCCAGCTTTGTGTTGTCTGCAAACTTGGAGATATTACATCTAGTTCCCTCATCTAGATCATTAATATATATTGTGAATAACTGGGGTCCTAGCACCGATCCCTGCGGTACCCCACTAGTCACTGCCTGCCACTTGGAAAAAGACCCGTTTATTCCAACTCTTTGCTTCCTGTCTGCCAACCAGTTCTCTATCCAAGTCAGTACCTTACCCCCAATCCCATGTGGTTTATCTTTGCACGCTAATCTCTTATGCGGGACCTTATCGAAAGCCTTCTGAAAGTCCAAATACATTTTAAGAACATAAGAACATAAGAAATAGGAGCAGGAGTAGACCAATCGGCCCCTCGAGCCTGCTCCGCCATTCAATGAGATCATGGCTGATCTGATCCAACCTCAACTCTAAAGAACACAAGTAGTAGGAGCAGGACCAGGCCACTCAGCCCCTGGGGCCGCTACGCCACCCACAGGGCCTTGACCGATCCGAACTCAAACTCATGTCCAATTTCCAGCCCGCTCCCCGTAACCCCTGATTCCCTTTACTTCTAGGAAACGGTCTATTTCTGTTTTAAATTTATTTAATGAAGTAGCTTCCACAGCTTCCTGGGGTAGCAAATTCCACAGACCCACTACCCTCTGAGTGAAAAAGTTTCTCCTCATCTCAGTTTTGAAAGAGGATCCCCTTATTCTAAGATTATGTCCCCTAGTTCTAGTTTCACCCATCATTGGGAACATCCTCACCGCGTCCACCCGATCAAGCCCCTTCACAATCTTATATGTTTCAATAAGATCGCCTCTCATTCTTCTGAACTCCAGTGGGTAGAGTCCCAATCTACTCAACCTCTCCTCGTATGTCCACCCCCTCATCCCCGGAATTAACCGAGTGAACCTTCTTTGTACTGCCTCGAGAGCAAGTATGTCTTTTCTTAAGTATGGACACCAAAACTGTATGCAGTACTCCAGGTGCGGTCTCACCAATACCCTATACAACTGCAGCAATACCTCCCTGTTTTTATATTCTATCCCCCTCGCAATAAAAGCCAACATTCCATTGGCTTTCTTGATCACCTGCTGCACCTGCATACTAACTTTTTGATTTTCTTGCACCAAGACCCCCAGATCCCTTTGTACTGCAGTACTTTCCAGTTTCTCGCCATTAAGATAATAACTTGCTCTCTGATTTTTCCTGCCAAAGTGCATAACCTCACATTTTCCAATATTGTATTGCATCTGCCAAATCTCTGCCCACTCACCCAGCCTGTCTATATCCCCTTGTAGGTTTTTTATGTCCTCCTCACTCTCTACTTTCCCTCCTATCTTTGTATCATCTGCAAACTTTGATATGTTACACTCGGTCCCCTCCTCCAAATCGTTAATATAGATTGTAAAGAGTTGGGGACCCAGCACCGACCCCTGCGGAACACCACTGGCTACTGGTTGCCAGTCCGAGAATGAACCATTTATCCCAACTCTCTGCTTCCTGTTAGATAACCAATCCTCCACCTATGCCAGAATATTACCCCCAATCCAGTGATTTTTTATCTTGAGTAATAATCTTTTATGTGGCACCTTGTCGAATGCCTTCTGGAAGTCTAAATACACTACATCCACTGGTTCCCCTTTATCCACCCTGTACGTTATGTCCTCAAAGAACTCGAGCAAATTTGTCAGACATGACTTCCCCTTCATAAAGCCATGCTGACTTTGTCCTATTAAATTATGTTTATCTAAATGTTCCGTTACTGTCTCCTTAATAATAGACTCCAAAATTTTACCCACCACAGATGTTAGGCTAACTGGTCTATAATTTCCAGCCTTCTGCCTACAACCCTTTTTAAATAAGGGTGTTACATTAGCAGTTTTCCAATCTGCCGTAACCTTTGCTGAGTTCAGGGAGTTTTGGAAAATTATTACCAAAGCATCCACAATTCCTACTGCCACTTCCCTCAAGACCCTAGGATGTAAGCCATCAGGTCCAGGGGATTTATCCGCCTTGAGTCCCATTATTTTACTGAGTACCAATTCCTTAGTGATTTTAATCGTATTTAGCTCCTCCCCCATGTAAAATTCACAATTATCGCGATTCGAAATAACGAGATAAAGCAGATTCGTTTCATCAGTTTTATTTCAACGAAATGCTGTCATGATTAAACAGGACACAGAAGCCTGTAAAATGGCCGCCACGCCTCGTGGCAGAACATTCTAGACTTTTCGACAGGCAGACAAGATGGCGTTCCAATAAACATTTGTGCAAGATCGATCAAGACTAAGCACATTTAAGATAATACACGAGACATCATGGGTTTGCAGTATACACATAAATACTGAAATCGGTCTCCCAGGTGCGAATAAGGGCTATTGTACCAAGTAATCAAGAACCCATCCAAAGACATTAATATGCAAAATCCCAACGACTCTATGATGAGAGAGCCGTTAGCGGGTAGTTACAGAAAACATTTGGAAGCCCCAAAACCCCTCCAGGGAGAACACCGACCGATTAAACAATGGGAAAAGTATTAACAGGTACTCAGACAGTTACGAGTATCCCCGAAACCCATTAAAACGGAGATCACCCTATACAAGAAATTTGAGCGCCAAACCCTAACAAAAGAAAAGACATTAAGGTTGGGCGGGAAAAGGAAGAGTTTTGCACTATAACTGCAAGCTCCAACCGTCCATCTTTCTCTTATTCGGTTGACTCTTATCCTGCTGGCTCTTATCCTCGTGGCTGCTCTTGTGCTCTTATCCTTTCGACTCCTTGCCGCTTGCCTCGTGTCTCTGCCTCTTGCAGCTTTAAAGACTGTTGAACTTTACGATCCACCAGGATCTGCCTCGTGGCTTGCCGCGAAGATCTGTGTGGAACTGGGCTGTGAAGCCTTGAAACGGGCGCACCATCCCGAGAAGTCGGTAAACGGTGTTGGAACCGAAGGCCCGAGATGAGATGAGATGAGATGAGATGAGATGAGAAGAGATGAGAAGAAGACCATACGTATCGCCACGGTCAGTAAGCTCCGACCGCGCCTGTAGGTCGAATAGACACTTTCCTTGCCCAGGAAGACCATCTTTGAATTTTACAGAACAGCCAGGAAGACTATTCTTCGAATTTTATCGCATCAGTACGAGGGCACAGGAAGACTCTTTTTTGAGTAGAGTCGGAACTCCGAGGACAACACAGATCTTCATGACAGCAGACGTTCCAGCCTGCTAGCCGGAGCAGAAACGAGTAAACAAGTGGGGTATAGAGACCCCTGATCAACACGTGGGTGATCAGGTGCTGCGGTGGAAAAACATCCGATCAGAGTTTTCGGAATTCTCCGAGTTATCACGAGTGGTGAGCATGAGTCTTGATCCTACAAGTCTAGTTTAGAGCAGGTATTGATAGGGGAGAGTTTAAGTTTTAAGGATAATTGTAATGTGTGCCCCCATTTACGATGTGTCGTTCGTTCCTCGTTTCCCTGAAATTAGTTACATAACTGCGTGTAAGATTGTACTGTCATTAATCTGTGCTTATGACATGTATTTCGTAATCTTGAATAATATGCAATAAAGATTTTCCATTTCGTACCATTCAACCGGGTCTACCTGAGTTTTCTCTCCATTACTGCTCTCGCATCTAAGTCCAGTGTCAGAACCGTAAGGGCGAGTGGGTCGAACCACTCACAGGTGTCTAGTGCTCCCAGACTGGGTGGAGACCAGAACAGGCAACAAGGCCTAAACCCGCACTAGCATCCAGGCTGCACAGAGCCACACGAATCTCACAGGTTCAGAGAAACCCTTACACCCACTAGAGCCCCCTGTTTGTCCAGTGTTGGGATATCCTTAGTGTTCTCTACCGTAAAGACTGAAACAAAATATTTGTTCAGCATTTTTGCCATCTCCATGTTTCCCACCATTAATTTCCCGGTCTCATCCTCTAAGGGACCTACGTTTGCCTTAACCACCCTTTTTCTTTTTATATAACTATAGAAACTCTTGCTATCTGTTTTTATATTTTTTGCTAATTTATTTTCATAGTCTATTTTCCCTTTCTTAATCAATCCTTTAGTTACTTTTTGTTGTCTTTTGAAGACTTCCCAATCTTCTATCCTCCCACTAACTTTGGCTACCTTATATGTCCTTGTTTTTAGTTGGATACTTTCTTTAATTTCTTTACTTAGCCATGGATGGCTGTCATTTCTTTTACACCCTTTTTTCCTCAGTGGAATATATTTATTTTGAAAGTTGTAAAATAACTCCTTGAATGAACACCACTGCTCATGTACCATCTTACCCTTTAATCTATTTTCCCAGTCCATTTTGGCAGGAAGAATAAAAAAGAAGCATATTATCTAAATGGTGAGAGATTGCAGAGCTCTGAGATGCAGAGGGATCTGGGTGTCCTCGTGCATGAATCGCAAAAGGTTACTATGCAGGTACAGCAAGTAATTAGGAAAGCTAATAGAATGTTATCGTTTATTGCGAGGGGAATTGAATACAAAAGTAGGGAGGTTATGCTTCAGTTATACAAGGCATTGTTGAGACCACATCTAGAGTACTGTGTACAGTATTGGTCTCCTTATTTAAAGAAGGATGTAAATGCATTGGAAGCAGTTCAGAGAAGGTTTACTAGATTAATAAGAACATAAGAACATAAGAAATAGGAGCAGGAATAGGCCACTTGGCCCCTCGAGCCTGCTCCGCCATTCAATCAGATCATGGCTGACCTTGGGATCAAAGCCACTTCCCCGCCCGGTCCCCATAACCCTTCACTCCCTTATCTTGCAAAAATTTGTCTATCTCCACCTTAAATGTATTTAATGACCCAGCCTCCACAGCTCTCTGGGGCAGAGAATTCCACAGATTTACTACCCTCTTAGAGTAGAAATTCCTCCTCATCTCAGTTCTAAAAGGGCGACCCTTTATTCTAAAACTATGCCCCCGTGTTCTAGATTTCCCCACGAGGGGAAACATCCTCTCTGCATCTACCTTGTCGAGCCCCCTCAGTATCTTATATGTTTCAATAAGATCACTTCTCATTCTTCTAAATTCCAATGAGTATAAGCCCAGCCTGTTCAACCTTTCCTCATAAGTCAACCCCCTCATCTCTGGAATTGACCTAGTGAATCGTCTCTGAACTGTCTGGAGTGGGCAGGTTGTCTTATGAGGAAAGGTTGGACAGGCTAGGCTTGTATCCGCTGGAGTTTAGAAGAATAAGAGGTGACTTCATTGAAACATATAAGATCCTGAGGGGTCTTGAAGGGTGGATGTGGAGAGGATGTTTCCTCTTGTGGGAGAATCTAGAACTAGGGATCACTGTTTAAAAATAAGGGGTCGCCCATTTAAGACAGAGATGAGAAGTTTTTTCTCAGAGGGTCGTGAGTCTTTGGAACTCTCTTCCTCAGAGGGTGGTGGAAGCAGAGTCTTTGAATATTTTTAAGGCAGAGGTAGATAGATTCTTGATAAGCAAGGGGGTGAAATGTTATCTGGGCTAGGCGGGAATGTCGAGTAATCAGATCAGCCATGATCTTATTGAATGGCGGAGCAGGCTCGGGGGGCCGAGTGGCCTACTCCTGCTGCTAATTCATATGTTCATATGTTCATATGCATATAAGAACATAAGAAATAGGAGCAGGAGTAGGCCAATTGGCCCTTCGAGCCTGCTCCGCCATTCAATAAGATCATGGCTGATCTGATCCTCACCTCAAATCTAAAGAACGCAAGAAGTAGGAGCAGGACCCGGCCACTGTATGTTCGTATGTATAGCCCTTGCCTCTGACCAGCCTTGTGGGTGCAGTCAATGGCACCCTGCACCATGGGGAAGCCCGCTATCTTGGGAAAGCCACATGCACATTTGTCCTGCTTCTCTCTGGTAATGGGGAAGGAAATGTAGTCACTTCTCCTACTGTAGAGAGCCTCTGTATCCTCCCGGATGCAGCAATGGACGGTGAACTGCGAGATGTTCTCTATAGTCCCTGTTGCAGACTGGAAGGAACCGCTGGCAAAGAAATTGAGGGCGACGGTGACCTTGACTGCCACTGAGAGAGCCGTGGTCGACCTGATCTGAGGCTGCAGGAGCTGGGAGAGTTCGGTGACCACATCCTTGCTGAAGCGGAGCCTTATAATGCACTGCTCCTCGCTTGATTGGAGGTAGGAGAAGTGCTCTCGGAACACCCTCGGAGTGTAAGACCTCCTGTTGAAAGCCCTGATGGGCCTCCTCCTCCCTCTGGCCACATCTTGCAATCTTTCTCGCTGCCTCCGCTCCCTCCGCAGTAGATCGTGGAGGGCGAAGTCAACTGCTAGTACAGCCCACATTAATATAATGATGTATAGCACTTTAAATTTTGTGCGAATAAATGTAACAATTTTTAGTAGCCACAACTCTCCTGATCCTAAAGAACTTTAAATGTCTGAATTAAACTCTTGCACAATCGCAAACTGACAAGGAAGCAGTGAAACAGCACTAACCTGACAGCTGTGACTGGTCCCTTTAAATATCGCCGCTGGAGCCGCCATCCGCCTGCTTCACGCCTCTTTTTTTTATTCGTTCATGGGATCTGGGTGTCGCTGGTCAGGCCAGCATTTATTGCCCATCCCTAATTTCCTTTGAGAAGGTGGTGGTGAGCCTCCTTCTTGAACCGCTGCAGTCTGTGTGGTGAAGGTACTCCCACAGTGCTGTTAGGTAGGGAGTTCCAGGATTTTGACCCAGCGACAATGAAGAATCGTTGATATATTTCTAAGTCAGGATGGTGTGTGACTTGGAGGGGAACTTGGAGGTGGTGGTACTCCCATGCTCCTGCTGCACTTGTCCTTCTAGGTGGAAGAGGTTGCGGGTTTGGGAGGTGCTGCCGAAGGAGCCTTGGCGAGTTGCTGCAGTGCATCTTCTAGATGGTACACACTGCAGCCACAGTATGCCGGTGGTGGAGGGAGTGAATGTTTAAGGTGGTGGATGGGGTGCCAATCAAGCGGGCTGCTTTGTCCTGGATGCTGTCGAGCTTCTTGAGTGTTGTTGGAGCTGCACTCATCCAGGCAAGTGGAGAGTATTCCATCACACTCCTGACTTGTGCTTTGTAGATCGTGGAAAAGCTTTGGGGAGTCAGGAGCTGAGACACTCGCCGCAGAATACCTAGCCTCTGACCTGCTCTTGTTGCCACAGTATTTATGTGGCTGGTCCAGTTAAGTTTCTGGTCAATGGTGACCCCCCTGGATGTTGATGGTGGGGAATTCGGCGATGGTAATGCCATTGAATGTCAAGGGGCGGTGGTTAGACTCTCACTTGTTGGAGATAGTCATTGCCTGGCACTTGTGTGGCGCGATTGTTACCTGCCACTTATCAGCCCAAGCCTGAATGTCGACCAGATCTTGTTGCATGTGAGCATGGACTGCTTCATTATCTGAGGAGTTGCGAATCGCACTGAACACTATGCAGTCATCAGCGAACATCCCCATTTCTGACCTTATGTTGGAGGGAAGGTCATTGATGAAGCAGCTGAAGATAGTTGGGCCTAGGACACTGCCCTGAGTAACTCCTGCAGCAATTTCCTGAGGTTTTGATGATTGACCTCCAATCACCACAACCATCTTCCTTTGTACTAGGTATGACTCCAGCCAGTGGAGAATTTCCCCCTAATTCCCATTGACTTCAGTTTTACTAGGTCTCTTTGATGTCACACTCGGTCAAATGCTGCCTTGATGTCAAGGGCAGTCACCTCCCCTCTGGAATTCAGCTCCTTTGTCCATGTCCTGTCATTGTCGGGGCGAGGCGTTAAGGCAGGGAGCGATAATGAATTTGGAAGATCGGGAGCTCAGTGAGCATTGTACACTCACTGATGTCACGATCTGCCTGGCGCTAAAGCCCCAGGCGCTAACTGCTAGCGGCGGCGCTAAGGGGCGACTGGATTTGGCGTGCGGCGCTGGATTCGCCTCGCCTCAGTGCTACTTCATCAGCGCCCCGTTAGCGCCCCCGCCAGGCGCTAACAGGAGGCGCTAAGCAACTGAATTTCTCCCCCGTTCACATTTAATTTTTCCTTGTCCTTTTCCATAACTACTCTCAACCTAATGATATTTTGATCACTGTTCGCCAAATGCTCTCCCACTGAAACATGCTCCACTTGCCCCACTTCATTCCTAGAACTAAATCGATCACTGCTTCCTTCCTCGTTGGGCTGGTAACACACTGATCAAGAAAGTTTCCTTGTGCACATTTCAGGAATTCCTCCCCCTTTTTGCCCTTCACTCTGTCATTTTCCCATTCTATATTAGGATAATTGAAGTCCCCCATTATCATCACTCTAAATTTCTTGAATTTTTTGTGCAATTTGCCTGCAAATTTGCTCCTCTATCTCCTTCCCACTATTTGTTGGCCTATAGTAACACCCAGTAGTGCAATAGCTCATCTATTCTTCCTTACTTCTAACCAGATAGATTCTGTCTTTGAACCCTCACATACCTAAAGGAAGACCCATTTCAAGATAATTCCTGATTGACCTAATCTGGCCCATTTTGTATTGATTCTGATTCAAATGGTCCTGTCCCCTTAATAAATGTAAAAAGTAAATCATTTTCCCTGCCCCGTCATTTCTGCACACATGAGAGGGCAGCAATTTCACCTTCTACATGTATGAGGTGGTTTTGGATTTATAAGTCCACCATTACCATGTTGACTGGTGGCAAGCAGCTGCTGACTGCGGTTGTAGGCACATTCTCTGGTGATAGCTAAGTGTGTGCATGTGTATGCCTATGTAAGAAGAGATTGTACTAAAGCTTATATGTGTGTGTGTATGTGTGTGCATATATGTATGTCTGTGCGTCCATATATGTGTGAATGGAAATATGTCTTTGTGTGTGCATGTGTATGTATGTGTGTATGTATATGCGTTATGTACTTTTGTATATGTAAGTGTGTATGTATTTGTGTGTGTGTATTTATTTGTGGGTGTATGTATTTGTGTGTGTATTTGTGTGTATATATTTGTGAGTGAGTA
This sequence comes from Squalus acanthias, assembly GCA_030390025.1. NCBI lineage: Eukaryota > Metazoa > Chordata > Chondrichthyes > Squaliformes > Squalidae > Squalus > Squalus acanthias. The sequence continues at coordinate 141,609,975 of CM059425.1, read as the reverse complement.
TGTATGTGTGGGTGTATGTGCGTGTGTGTATGTATATTTGTGTATTTTCCCATGTTGTTTGTGTACTGATGCTGCAATGTTCTCTGGGAGTACAACATACATGTGCATTTAGGACAATTCCACATTCCCTGGGAACATAGGGCAGAATTTTCATTGACCCGTGGAGGCGGGTTTGGAGGCGTGTGGGGGGTTAAAATTGCAGATTCGGGGGTCCCGAACCCATCCCGCCCCCAACCCGCCTCCATGCCAGTTTCACAGGAGGCGGGTACCCGACCTGTGCTGGGACCCGCCTCCCCGAGGCGGGAAGGGGATTAGTGCCAATAAACTGCCTGTTAACAGGTAGTTGACTGGCAGTTTTTTGCCTAATCCCTATTTTTAGCCCTGAAGTGTGGGCTTCCCGACAGGTCCGAACCACGCCGTTTTAGCGAGGCGGACCGTGGGTCTGCAGGGGTTGGAGGGGTCGATATGTCCGGTGGGCAGGTGAGTGATGGGTGCATGTGTGCAGAGGTAAGTGTGTAAGGTAAGTGTAAAGTGTGGAAAAAAGTTTTACTTACCTGAACTTCCTTCTGCAGGTGTCAGCCCTTCAGGTCTCGGGAGTCAGAAATCTCACTGGCACAGAAAGCAGAATGGCCGTTGAGCTGTCAAAAGCTGCAGCCTCTGCTTTTTGTTCTGCAGAGATCTCTAAATCAGCCTGAGAGGAAGGAATTAACTTAGAGGACAGATTGTCAGTGTTTGACAGCTTCAAGGAGCTGTCAAACGCTGATATTTCATCTGTCAAAAGCTCTTGACAGATGAAATGTCAATCTGTGACGTCACCTGTTGCCGGGTGGCCCTTAATTGGCCTGCTGAGCCCGCTGGGCGGGCTCAACAAGGTCAATCAAGGGAAAATCGAGTGGGTTGGCCACAAGTCGATGGAGGCGGGACTACAACCGAAAAAGTGGGAGTCCTGCCTCCATCACGTCCCCATTGACAAAATCCAGCCCAAAGTGTCCGCCACAATATTGGGGAGTGCTCAGAATTTACCAATACACGCAGCTGGTGGCCCAGGTTTTCCAATGACAGCATGTAATGAGAATGTTGGCTCTTTAACGTGTGTGTGAGTGTGTGAGTGTGACACAAGCACGGGGAAGGAATGCAGCTGTGTTGTCTGACAGTTTTGAAAGATACTGTGGGTTTGCACTCAGATCAGCTTTTTGAATATTCAAATCTTACTGACCAAAAGAAAAATGTGAAAAAGCCAGGGGCTTATCCCCAACAGTGAGCAGCTTTCCACGAAGCACTGCCATTTTTCTCAAAGTGTGATGCCTCATCGAGCAGTGTGATTGAGAAATCAAATGTTATGCTTGTGATGAGTAATTTCTCAAGTATGCCTGCCGGGAGCACTAATAAGGAAATTACAAGGGCACTGACCGAGATTTCTTGATACCTGGAACGGATAGTGAGGCTCCCCACCAGCACCACGCACTTTGAAAATCGGCCCCACAGTTCATAAATTACAGCCTCAATCAGCTGGAGCGTTTGAATTAATCTACACTTCAGGTTTGGATTTCGATTGGAGCCTATGAAATTCAGATCCGCTAAATCCAATAACTCGGTTAATAAATGAGCAGTACAGTGCATATTAGGACAAATTGTACATGGACTATAGAGAGGAAAAGTATAATAGATTGAAAGGCCTTTGCACATTCCATATTTTCTTATATATCCTGAACATGCCATATCAGAATTACCATTGAGTAGCACTAATGAAGATTTATCCACTTCCATGTATGTTACTCACTCCAAGATAATATTACATAGAATGTTCAGCACAGAAACAGGCCATTTGGCCCAAATGGTCCATGTCAGTGTTTATGCTCCTCATGGGCCTCTTCCCATCCCTCTTCATCCAACCCTATCGAGGGGCTGAATGGCCTACTCCTGCTCTATCTTCCATGCTTCTATGCTACTCTTACCCCCTACTCTCTGTTTTCTGTTTTGTAGTTAGTTTGCTATCCATTCTGCTACTTGTCCAAACTCCACATATTCTGACCTTAGTCATGAGTCTACTATGCGGTACCTTATCGAAGGCTTTTTGAAAAACCAAATATATTATATCTACTACATTACTCTTGTCTACGCTTTCTGTTACTTCTTCAAAAAATTCAATAATGTTTGCCAAGCATGACCTTCCCTGTTGGAATCTGTGCTGACTACGCTTTATTATATTTTCGGTTTCCAGAAGTGAAACTTTCTCTCCTTTGCACATAAAAGTTGTAATGCAGAGTTAACCATGACATGCTAATTTAGGCTATGGAGAAATGGTGACTAATCAATTGGTACGAACATATGAAATCGATGGGCAGGAAAAGACCAGCTGGTCCATCAAGCCTGTCCCACCTGGGGCGTCATGATTAGGTGCCCATTCCCACCAGCACACATACCCACCTGCCCACCATCAGTTCTGTAATCTTCTGGGAGAGGCAAAAAAAACCAGAAAAATAACAAGGCCAATCAGGAAAAAAAATTAAATCTAAGGAATTCCTTTCTGACCCCCTTAGGCAATTGGAACTACTCCAGGAGACCACAATGACCATGTGTATACCACACGGGATTTTACTTACCTTTTATAAGACGTGCTCTTCTTTCCAGTCGGGAATGGGTCCAGTACTCTCTTGAAGCCACGCAGAGAGTCTGCACTCACCACCTGAGCCAATAACTTGTTCTATAGGTCTACTATTCTCTGGAAAAAGAAAAACTGTCTAACATCTAACCTCATTCTACCCTTACGTTGTTGAGGCTGCCGCGAAACACGAATTAAGACTGAATCCATGTGTGGAAAACAAAGGCTTTTTAATACAACTGCCTGGTCCCAAAATGGCTGAAACAAACTGCTCCCAGAATTCTCTGGAAAAATCCTGAGGCCCCGCCCACTCCTTTTCTCCTGCCTTAAAGGCAAGGTGCCTTAAAGGCAAGGTGCCCGATATTTTGTCCACGGACGGAAAAGTGGATAATGCCCGTTTAGGTGGCGATCCGCCACACAGCTCCCACCAGAATCCGCATAGGAGGTGTGGACGAGATGGTGCGGCGGTCTGATGGGCAGGCCGGAGCGGCTCTTGTAGGACGCCGGTGGACGTGGAACGGCTGGGCGTGGAGTAGCCGGGTGAACCGGCTTGAGGGCAGGTCGGCCGCGTGGCGGTGGACGAGCTACAGGGACCTGCTCACCGGGCTCCGAGTGTGCTGGCTTGAGTCGGTCAACCGACACTTTTTCGGTCCTGTCGCCCACTTGCAGGGTGAAAAATTTGTCCCCAGCCTGTAGCACCTTGTAGGGCCCGTCGTACGGGGGTTGAAGGGGTCCGCGGTGGGCGTCGTGCCCGACGAAAACGAACCGTGCCTGGTGCAGGCTTAGTGGGACGTGTGAGGTGGATTCGCCGTGTCGGGCAATGGGCACCGGGGCAAACTGCAGCGCCGGTGAGGCGAAGTCATGGCGTTGCTGGTCGGCTGACCAGGGTGTCGTGGCGGTGGGCAGGAACTCGTTGGGTACACGCAGCGGCTGACCGTACACGACCTTTGCTGCCGATGCGTGGAGGTCTTCTTTAACTGCGGTGCGCAGGCCGAGGAGGACCCACGGAAGTCGGTCGGTCCAGGCGCCGTCCTGGAGGCTGGCTCGAAGAGATGCCTTCAAGGATCTGTGGAACCGCTCACACAGTCCGTTGGCTTGGGGGTGGTACGCTGTGGTGCGGTGAATGGTCACCCCGAGATTGCGTGCGACGGCGGTCCAGAGTTCAGAGGTAAATTGCGGACCTCTGTCCGACGTCATGTCGGAGGGGACGCCGAGCCGTGCGACCCAGGTGCTGACGAAGGCTCTGGCGATGTCGGCGGTGGTGGTAGAGGTCAGTGGAATTGCCTCGGGCCAGCGCGTCGTGCGGTCAACGATCGTCAGCAAGTGCGTGTGGCCTTGCGACGGCGGCAGAGGCCCGACGATGTCCACGTGGATGTGGTCGAATCTACGCGAGGGGACGGTAAACTCCTCGAGGGGTGCTTTCATGTGTTGCTGTACCAGGCTAGGCAGGAGTTGGCCCAAGTACGCACATCCTTGCGAAGGCCGCGCCAGACAAAGCGGTTGGCTACCAATTTGATGGATGCGCGGGTGCCGGGGTGGGAGAGGTTGTGGAGAATCTCGAATACCCGGCGGCGCCAGGACGCTGGGACGACGGGCCGAGGTTGACATAGGGATATGTCGCACTTGACCGTGACTGCGGTCGGGCCACAGGCGACGTCAGCCAGGCGTAGCCCTGGTAGGTTGGTAGGTGCGGAGAGCAGATCAGGGTCGCTTGATCTGGTCTGCAGCGAGTTGAGCGTAGTCGACTGCTAGGTGTGCGGCGTGGATGGCGGGGCGGGAGAGGCAGTTGGCTACCACATTGTCTCGGCCGGAGACGTGTTGGATGTCCGTGGTGAACTCAGACACTGCCGCGAGCTGGTGCTGCTGCCTGGCGGACCAGGGGTCGGTTGTCTTTGCCATTGCGAATGTCAGGGGCTTGTGGTCGACAAACTTCATACAGGGGCCTCATGAGGGACGCCGCTTTGGGGATGAAGCGGTTGTAGAAATTCACCATCCCGAGGAACTCCTGGAGGCCATTGATGGTGGTGGGGCGGGGAAATTGTTGGACGGCCTGCACCTTGGTGGGCAGGGGAATGGCCCCAGCATGGGTGATGTGGTGGCCGAGGAAGTCGATCTTGTCCAGGCCGAACTGGCATTTGGCTGGGCTGAGGATGAGCCCGTGGTCGCTGAGGCGCCTGAACAGGATGCGAAGGTGTTCGAGGTGTTCCTGCTTGGAGGAACTGGCTACCAGGATGTCGTCCAGGTAGACGAACAGGAACTTCAAGTCCCGAAGGACCGAGTCCATGAGCCGTTGGAATGCCTGGGCCGCGTTTTTGAGGCCGAAGGGCATCCGCAGGAACTCGAACAGGCCGAAGGGGGTGATTACGGCCGTCTTGGGGACGTCCGCGGGGTGGACAGGGGACTTGGTGGTAGCCGCGCACCAGGTCGACCTTGGAAAAGACTGAGCGGCCGGCCAGTCTAGCCGAGAAGTCCTGAATGTGCGGCACGGGGTACCGATCAGGGGTGGTGGCATCATTGAGGCGGCGGTAATCCCCGCAGGGGCGCCAACCTCCGCCTGGTTTGGGGGCGATGTGGAGTGGGGAGGCCCAGTGACTGTTGGAGCGGTGGATGATGCCGAGCTGTTCCATGGTGGCAAACTAGGTCCGCGCGATCTCCAGTTTGGCCGGGTCCAGCCTGCGGGCGTGGGCGTACACTGGGGGGCCTGTGGTGGGGATGAAGTGTTCCACCCCGTGTTTGGTGGCCTCCGCGGAGAAGGGCGGATTGGTAAGGGCCGGGAATTCGACCAGGAGTGCCGAGTAGTCATCCGTAGCCCGGGCGTGGCACTGTGACGCCATGTTGATGGGTTGACGGGGGCCATGGCGCCCAGGATGGGGGACATGGTGTTCATGTCCACGAGGCGGTGACAAGGGATGTCTACCAGTAGGCCGTGGGCGCACAGGAAATCTGCGCCGATGAGAGGGGAGAGCACCTTGGCAGTGATGAACTCCCATCGGTAGCGGCGACCAGTGAGGTCAAGGGTGACTGTCCGGGTGCCGTACGTCCGGATTTCCGAGCCGTTAGCAGCAGCCAGCGCCGGTCCTCGTTCGCCCTTTTGGATGTTGAGGGAGGAGGCCGGGATGATGCTGTGCTGAGCTCCAGTGTCGCACAGGAACCGGCGGCCGGTTTTGTCATCCGTGATGAACAGCAGGGAGCCCGCGTGGCCCACGGCCATCGGGGGGGCTGGTACGGGGGCGGACTTGAAAGAGCAGAGAGGTGTGCACCGTTGTGCCCTGGCGCCGAACCATGCGTGGTAGTAACAGTGGCCCGGGTTAGTGGGGCGTGAAGGCCCCGTGGGCCTGGTGGCTGGTCCTTGTGGTCGCGTGGTGGCCGGTGAGGGGCGCGCCCAGGCATTGGCTGCCAGGTCCGGAGTGACGTCGCGGCTGGAGTGAGCGGACAGCAGCTTGTCGGCCTCATCGGCCAGGGCTTCCAGGTTCATGAGGCCAGACGCCACGATCGCTGGGCGGATGCTGAGGGGTAGCTGGCGGATGAACAGCGTGCGGAAGAGGGATCCGGGTGGGCTCTCGTCGGTGAGGGAGAGCATGTGGGAGAGGAGGTCTGATGGTGAGGCATCACCGAGGCCTGGAAAGTCGAGGAGGTGGCAGTTTTGCTGGTATGCCGAGGCCGTAAATTTTTTAAGGCGTGCTGCCTTAAGATGTGCATACTTGCCTTCCTCTGGTGGGTTCTGCAGCGCTGTCCAAACCTTCGAAACTGTAGCGCTACCGAGTGATGTGACGAGGTAGTCGTACTGCGTCCCATCTGTGGTGATGTTTCGCAGCCGGAAGCGGGATTCAGCTTGGAGAAACCAGGCTTCGGGCTGGTTTTCCAAAACTCCGGCAGTTTCACGGAAACTGCGTTCGTGTCCACCATGGCAGTGCTCGGAATACGTTCTGAGCGTCGGGGTCACCAATGTTGAGGCTGCCGCGAAACACGAATTAAGACTGTATCCATGTGTGGAAAACAAAGGCTTTTTAATACAACTGCCTGGTCCCAAAATGGCTGAAATAAACTGCTCCCAGATTTCCCTGGAAAAATCCTGAGGCCCCGCCCACTCCTTTTCTCCTGCCTTAAAGGCAAGGTGCCCGATATTTTGTCCACGGACGGAAAAGTGGATAATGCCCGTTTAGGTGGCGATCCGCCACAACGGAGCTTATATGCGTGACTTCTGGTCTTCCACAACCTATCTAGTTGAAATAGCCTCTCAAGGGGAACACAATCTTGTCCTTTAACAATTTTATATACCTCTATCAAATCACTCCGAAGTCTATGCATTTCTAAAGGGAATACACACAGCCTTTTAAGCCTTTCTGAATAACTAAGGTACTACAGCGCAGTTTGTCCCAAGTTGCAGACCTCTCCTGGGAATCACTTCCATCGAACTCAAGATGCATCTATCTTTGTTGCAGTAGCTTCTGGCTGCACCCTGTTGTTATGTCATCTATATTCCAAATAGATCCTGCAGCAGCTGAAAAAATCTTTGAGATATTACAGAAGCTCTTGCGATTTCAGCATATTGCAAAGGCTCAGTCATTGCTTTAAGCACAAGCAGCCCAGACTCAATCGTGCCACTCCTGAGTTATAATGTGCTACTTCGATAATCTATTAGGCTTTTCTGATGAGATGTTTATGGTAGTTGAGTGCAAGAAGTCTGCTCATCACTGAGGTGACACCGGCAAAGATAATTTGATATCACTATCTCCTTTCAATGTTGTTATATCGTGAGGTGAGAAGACAAAATGCAAGTAATTCTGTCTTTCTGCTGCTCATGCCAACCTTCTCAATGCATGTGGTAGCCGAGCAAAATATAGTTTGTCACAACGTGAATAAAGGAGCAGTTCAATGGTGAAGTAGTTCAGTAGGGGCCCTACACCTCAAAAAATGATATCTAATGGCACTCTTGACAGATCTTCCTGCTTATACAGCTAAACTGCAAAATGATTCAAGTCGCAAAGTTAGAAATGGCCACCTAGGTCAAACATAGAAACATAGAATCTAGGAGCAGGAGTAGGCCATTCGGCCCGTCGAGCCTGCTCCACCATTCAATACGATCATGGCTGATCATCCAAATCCAATACCCTGTCCCTGCTTTAATCCCCACACTGCACATATCCCACCCTACCCCCGTAACCCCACGTATTTAATTCCCCCTAGCATATCCCATCCTATCCCCATAACCCCACATATTTAATACCCCCCTAACACTAAGGGTCAATTTATCATAGCCAAATCAACCTAACCCGCACATTTTTGGACTGTGGGAGGAAACCGGAGCACCCGGAGGAAACCCACGCAGACACGGGGAGAATGCGCAAACTCCACACAGACAGTCACCCGAGGTCAGATTCGAACCCGGGTCCCTGGCGCTGTGAGGCACCAGTGCTAACCACTATGCCACCGTGTTGCCCACGTGGTCAAAGGTTAGCATTGCGAGCCCACCACCTGCCCGATGGAATTAGTGCGAGGCCTGAACCATTTTCATGATCGAGCCTCAGTTGAATAATCTCGGTGAACTGCCAGCGCTAGGTAGCTTACCAATCGGGGAATAGCAGGAAAACCAGCGACTTTTCCATGGAGCCGAGCAGGAAGTGGAGTTGTGTGGGAGTAGGGTGGGAATTGGCGGGACCGGCAATGGGTGGGAAGATTTCTGTAGAGCTACAAATAATATTTTAAAAACTTTTACTTAACTTTTTGTAAGCGGTTTGCAGAGTCCCTTTAATGGCCGCTGATTAGGCTGCTCTATGCCAAACACTAATGGGTGGAGCATTTGCCGAGCCTGATTTGCATATCTCAATGCGGCACCTGCTTGAAACAGGTGGCCATTTCCAGGACCGAATGCAAATGGCGATGGGTGGATTGGCAGTGGGAATGGGGTGCGAAGTAGTGCATTGCCATTTTTCCTGTGCTACTCTCCTGAAAACAGGGATGAAAATTGGACCCATTGAGTCAGTCAGTCTTCTGAGAATCTACGGGCTCGATTTTAATGGCGGAGATGGGTTGAGGGCGGGCCCGCTGCTCGGCGTCTTCCTGACCGACTCCCGGTTGCCGCCACCCCACAGATGAGATTTTAGGTTGATTGGCCTCGTTGCGGCCGACGTGCGGCTCCCTCCAGGCAACTGTTTGCAGAGTGTCAGATTCTCGCCTCTGATGATGCGTTGTTTCAGTAAAAATTTAAAGGGGCCATGTCCCCTTTGCAGAAGCATTAGCTTTTTTCTGTTAAAAGTGCTGGCTGCTACAAGAATGGCAGCGCCAAAAACAAAGGCTGCACCCAGGTTCAGCGAGGGCTCTCTCCATGCTCTTGTGGAGGGAGTTAGAGGACGTCAGGAGCTCCTCTTCCCTGGAAACGGAAGGAGGAGGCCTCCTCAGCAAACCAAGGCAGCTTGGCTGCAAATTGCTGAGGAGGTGAGTTCGAGTCTGTGTGCAGACGCACATGGGTTCAGTGTCGGAAAAGGGTTAATGATCTGCTGAGATCACCTAAAGTGTGGCCTCTGTGTTCTGGGAAATGGAAGTTCAAGAGTGAGGGCTCAGGGAGAATTCCATTTAGAATGTTGGTGGTGACACTGAGCGCAAACCACCGTTTATTGGACAGATGATGCCTGGGGTTTTGAGAATGTCGGACTTATATTCATCTCCATGTGTCAGCCACCTGTGGTTGAAGTGTAAGCTTACGCGAATCTGGCATGGATGGGTGCATCCCTTGCCTGACGGCCAGCAATGTGGTCGCCTGCTGCTGGATTGGCCACATCCGGCCCCGCAAGGCGTCGCTCCCCATCCTCCTCCTCACCCTCCTCCTCATTCTCCTCCTCGTCCTCTTCCTTGTCCTCTTCCTCGTCCTCTTCCTCTTCTTCCGAGGAGGCTGTGTGCTGAGTCACTTGTTCGTCCGGCAGCACTAAGCCGCGCTGCTGTGCAGGGCACAGCAGACCACGATGATTCTGGACAACCTGGCTGGTACATACTGCAAGGCTCCATCAGATCTGTCCAGGCATCAGATGCGCATTTTGAGCAAGCCGATGGTTTGCTCAATGATGATTCTGGTGAAAATGTGGCTGACATTGTACCACTCCTCAGCTTCATTTGATGGTCTCCTCATCAGTGTCATGAGCCACTTTTTCAGGGGATAGCCCTTGTCGCCAAGAAGCCATTCGGAAAGTTGGGTTGGCGGATGGAAGAGCTGAGACACAGTAGACTGGTGGAGGATGAAGGAGTCATGGCAACTGCCAGGTACTTAGCGCAAACATGCATGATGATCTTCATGTGGTTACACACCAGCTGGACGTTCAGGGAGTAGAATCCTTGCGGTTGACAAATACAGCTGGGTTGTGATAGGGGGCCCTAATGGCTACATGTGTGCAGTTTATGACGCCCTGCACCATTGGCAAGCCTGCCATGTTGGCAAACCGCACGCTCGGTCACACTTGGGCCATCCGTGGAGAAGTGGATGTAATTGTGCGCCTTTGCAAAGAGGACATCGGTGACCTGCGTGATGCAGGTGTGTGCAGCCGACTGGGAGATGCCGCTGATGTCTGCAGCTGATCCCTGGAAGGAGCCCGAAGCAAAGAAGTTGAGTGCAGGTGGCGACTTTGACAGCCACTGGTAAGGAGTGTCCACACGCTCCTCTGGGCTCCAGGTGTTGGTGCAGCATTGTGCAGATGTCAGCGACTACCTCTCTCGAAAGTCTCAGCCTCCTTTGGCACTGCTGCTCAGTCATGCTGAGGAAGCTGATCCTCTGCCTGTAAACCCTGTGTTGGGGGTATCTCCTGCGGCGAGGTGCAGCCCTGCACTGAGGCCCTCCGCCCTGTGCATCATCAGGTGGGTGAGGAGGAGGTTGGTGCTCCTGGATCTGATGCTGCTGTTGTGGTTGGTTGTGGAGCTGCCGCGGCTGCTCTTCCTCCGGATCCCGTTGTTATAGATTTCAGTTGAGGCAAGAAGCTTGCAGCCGCACACTCAAAGTGGCCTGAAATTATTCCAATCAGGTCACACTGCAGATGGGTATCAGCGTGAACAGTGACAAGGTCAGTAGATTTGCAAAATCTTATCCCAAACCTCCAACAACAAAGTTGTTGCATTTGAATGTCAGCCATGTTACAGGAGCGCTTTGAAAGTGCTGCCTCAATGACTACAAATCAAATCCTCGAGAAACTCGTCTCCTTGCAGCTGGCTGTGTTTCTGGCCAGACGGGAAACAGGAGCCAGAAGCACGAAAAGCAGAAACTACTATAAAAAGAGGATTAGTAAGGCAGTTAACAGGCTGTTAACTGCCTTAACTATCTGTCCCACAGTTTCCCGTCAGGTCAGTTCGGGAGCAGCTGACCCAACACTCACGAAAATCGCGTGGGGACGGGATGGAGGCGGGTTCGCAGCCCGACGCCATTTTTTCCGCTTTTCTCTGCCGACCCGCCTCCAAATCTGCCTCCTCAGGGCTATTAAAATCAAGCCCTACAGATCTGACAGTCAAAATGGTCTGCTTACATACAGAAAGGTTATCCCATGGCAATCAGTAACAGGACTCGAAGAACAACTTCTCTGAAGAACAGCCTATGTGGAGCTCTTTTCTACCCAATTTGCTTTGCCTAATTTGGGCCTATTGAATGTAGTTTTGACAAGATTCTTAACAGATTCAGATTGCTTTAGCGTGCATCATGTGGCAGCCATATAGGTGTACAGCGTAAAGTTAACTAAATCTGGCCATGATGAGGCCATCCCTGGCCTCCTCGGCAGCAATGTGTTCGGGTGCTGATGCCCTCTGTGCTGTGCAGCATCAGGTGATTGCGGAGAAGGTTGATGTTGTTGTTCGTGCTGCTGGTGTGCCTGGTACTGCTGGTGTTGGGGCTCATCGTGGTCCGATTCTGAGGACCAAGCTGAAACAGTATAAATGGCACCCACATTGATGGAATAGATGGCAAGTGAAGTACAGATGACAGAAGCATTCTGTCAATGGTGAGAGAGTTCTTCCAATGAGCTGACACTGGATGGAGACTTTGCTGGAAACACTTGCAGCCTGCAGAATCTGTGCTGGAAATGGACTGAGCAACAGCTTCTGCCTGAGGAAAGTGATCATCTGTCAGGTGGGAGCTTTTACTGTACATTTGATGCTGTCAAGTAATCAGCTGGAGCAATGGCCACGGAACTCTTGCCTTGGGTTGACAGACATGCTTCCTGAGCAGCTTGGTTGCTGTGGCCTTGCAGTTAAATTTAAAAAGTAAGTTAAAAAAGCCTCTTAAGGGTCTGACAACTAACTGTTAATCATCTCAATTGGGTCGCCCACCGCTGCTGGTCGGGTCGGCTCCGCGATGACAGATGCGCCTGGGGGAAAGGCGTGTGGGGGCGAGATGACCTCCTGACCCGCTGCCCAAAATGAACAACTTTCTCACTCCACCCACCACTGATCGCGCCCGCTACAACCCCGGAAAATTCCAGCCAATGAGTTATCAATAACCAATGATTAATTCATGTTGAAATGTTTCCTTTCATTGTCCCATTCCCACATATCCATTGATTTCTCTCCCAGCTTTGACGTCATGTAACCGTGACTCTGCAGGTGATGCTTCTAGTGACATTACAGACTGGTTCCATCAGCTCACTGCTAAACGTAGGGCAAAATGGTCTGAAATCATGGCACAAACATACGCTCCAAAAGATGGAAGTGACTATTTTTCCTGGTGGAGTGACCATTGAAATATTGCTGATTAATAGCAGAGTGCAAGATCTGCACCTCGAACAGCAAGTGCAAAATAAAGATCTTTTGGACCAATTGGGTTGTCTGTACTTCAATAGTCAAAGGATCAACAAGTAAATTGAGTCAGCCGTGGCTCAGTGGTAGCACTCTCACCCCTGAGTCAGGAGGTTGAATGTTCAAGTTCCACTCTAGAGACGCAAGCCCATAATCCAGGCTGACACTCCAGTGCAGTACTGAGGGAGTACTGCATTGTCGGAGGTGCCGTTTTTCAGATGAGACGTTAAACCGCCCTCTCGGGTGGACTTAAAAGATCCCAGGGCACTATTTTGAAGAAAGCACATGCGTTCTTCCCGGTGTCCTGGAAGAACTATTTACCACTCATTAAAAACAGATTATCTGGTCATTGTCACATTGCTGTTTGTGGGAGCTTCCTGCGTGCGAATTGGCTGCTGTGTTTCTTACATTACACGTACTTCATTGGCTGTAAAAAGCTTTGGGAGGTCCTGAGGTTGAGAAAGGTGCTGTATAAATGCAATTCTTGCTTTCTTTAAGGGTTTTGCGAGAAATGTTAAAATGGGTTCCCTCAGATCTGTTCGACACAACTACGCAGCGGGAAAGCAAAATACTCCATTCAGAAGACAAGCTGCATTGTAAAAAGTGAAACTTGAAGAAAGGCAGCTTTTTATCTAGAATTCTCCACAAGTAGAAAAAAAAAGAAATCTGAAGTAAGCCGTACAGATGAAAGAATGTCACTTGGTGATGCAGTGCCTCGTTTAGGTCCTCTTCATTCTGCCAGCAAGCAGCATAGAGTACATATTTCCAAAACATTAATGAACACCAACTTTAAACACAATTGCGGTATCTTGGCAATAATAGATCAAGTTGACATTTAGAGAGGAATAAAAATAAACATTTAAAATACCGAGTCCACTTGAAAATAACCAGATGGTTTTCTATTCTTCCAGCTAGCACAACTTAGTTTGGCTCTGTTTGAAACACCTGGTGCTGAATTGAGGATTAATTATTTTGCTGAGGAGAATTGCCGAACTTCTCACAGTCAATTTTGCAGGCAATTTGTAAACAATTGCTGAGCCAACATGCACAAGGGAACGTCACAGCACAACTAACTGTGTGTCAAAGAGCCTCTGGTGACTGCTACAAGATATTTGTTATACAGTTATTGCGTATGATACTTTTTTGCTGCGGAAATCTGACAGAGGCCATTGCTCATGTATTATCCTAGTGGGACCAACTGGATCAATGCAATGTCTAACAGGAACCCCAAAACACATCTTCCGTTTAAGCAGAAAATAGAAATGGGAAATCATTCCTAAAGATCATATGCAATGTCAGAAGTTATTAATTGACAAAGGAGACAAGTGGGCTTTACCAGAACATTAATTCAGTGTAACAGTAGGATATGACATCATGAAAATTGAAACTATATGCTGTCAATGTCATCTGATAGTCTGAACAAGGCAGCCAATCATATACAAAATAAAAATCAACTCAAAACTCTAAGTAAACAAAATGGTGGCAAAATTGAGCGCTGCTTTAAAGACATTTGCTGGAATTTTACAGGCGCTGAGAGGACGGGATCTGAGGCAGGTCAGCTGTGAAATTTGAAATGATTGACAGTGGGTCGGGAACCTGCTGTCAAGCCGTCTCCACGCTAGTCTCCTTGGTGTCGGGCCTGTCAGCGCTAAACAGACCTGACACCAAGTGGCGGGGGAGGCAATTTAGATTATTAAGAGCTTGTTAACAGGAACTTAAAATATGTTTTAAGCTCACCTTTAGATTTTTAGAGTTCACCAACGGCTTCCCCGCTGCTCGGAGATCACGTCTGGTAAGGAGGTCGGGTGTTGTGTCAGCATGGGATGATTTACTAACTTGACAGCTGCAAATGGTCATTAAAAGCTCCCATTTCATAGGTGTTCACTTTCCAAGGTTGGAAGCTGTTGCTTACTGCATTTGGAAGACAGATTGAGCTTTATGTAGCTAGCAAGTGTTTGGAGCAATCTCTCTATCCAGTGTCACCTCATTGGAACAACCTCTCTCACCACTGACAGATCGCTTCTGTCATCTCAACCTCACCTGCCATCTATTCCATCAGTATTGGTGCCCTTGAAAAAATCTCACCTTGGTCCTCAGAATCCCACCATGATCAGCCCAACACCAGCAGCACCAACAACAACACCAACCTTCTCCGCAATCAACTGGTGCTGCACAGGACAGAGGGCATCAGCACCCGACCACATTGCTGCCCGGGATGCCAGGGATGGCCTCACTGTGGTCACATATACTTCACTTGATGCTGTACACCCTGGCTGCCACATGATGTGCCAGGTTGGCACCACCCCACACCAACACCATAAAGCATCCCTACAATGCCCAAGCCATTCCTTTCACACTCATCACCATTGCAGGGTGGGGTGGGGGGAGGTTACCCTTATGTCTCACCATTTACTGCAACTCACTAAGCCACTTCCAAAGGTGCACACAAATATGTCCAAGAAAGCAAAGGGGGGAAAAATTGGGTATAGCCCATTTTGGGGTGCTAACCTCGCCGGATTTTAGCGCCCCTAAAAAGTTAGTGCCCCAACCCTGTAAATTCAGTAGTAGCGCCCCAAGAAGGAGGTGGAGCGATACTGGAAGCAGTCCAACTCCTTCTTGGGGTGCTACTACTCAATGTCGCAGCGCTATGTGCTGCCGCGCCATTGCAGGCCTCCTCCCCTGATTAAAGGGGAGGGGCCTAGTGCTGCGCGCACTAGGGCCCTGCCGGACCACTGGGGAGCGGGATGCCGTGGAAACATCCCGGCACTCAAGAGGAGTGCCAGGCTGAACGATCGCGGCCGGATGCTGGAAATCTGAAATAAAACCAGAAAATGCTGGAAATACTCAGCAGGTCAGGCAGCATCTGCGGAAAGAAAAACAAAGTTAAAGGCCGCGATTTTCCATATCTCGGCGGGTCCGTGGCGGGCGAGGTCGGTGGCGGGTCGTGGCCTCGCTGCTGGCTCCCTCCCGGCCTCCGACATGACTTTCCCCTGATTGGGATTTAAAGCCCACCCAGCGAGGTTCCCGGCCAAATAAAAGGAAGCGGGTCTGATGACGTCAATTGATGACGCGTCATCAGCCAGTTTCCTTAAAGGGGCCATGTCCAAATTTACTTTGACAGTTCTGCTGTCAGTGTTCTACAGCATTGAGGTGCTGCAAACACTGACAAGCTCTGCACAGAGGTGCACGGCTGCACCCAGGCTCTTCCATGACTCCCTCCATATGCTTATGGAAGTAGTCATAGCACACAGGGAGGTTCTCTTCCCTTCCAATGGGCGGAAGAGACCTCCCCAGGAGACCAACGCAGCCTGGTTGCACATTGCACAGGAGGACACAAGCAGGGATGTCGTCAGGAGGACCAGGCTGCAGTGGCGCAAACCTTTCAATGATCTCAGTAGATCACGAAACGTTACTGCAAAGCCGCACTCAACCTCATCCTGCTGTGCCACTCATCACATCCCCATCACTCTGCCTTCCCTACCCTAATCCTGCACATCCTTACTCACACCAACTTACCTTGCACCTCCACCCATCCCTCTCTATCTACATTATCACTTCCCCATCTCACTAGCCACCCCTCACACTCACCCTCATCCTAGTCCAATCATACCAACTAACAACACACAAGGGTAGGCACCTGGGTGTTTTTGCCAATGTTCATGTAAATTTTCTGTTAATGTGTTGTCAAACATTATTTTCAACACTTTGCGTTCTTGGACAGATTTGTGTGCACCTTTGGAAGTGGCTTAGTGAGTTGTAGTGAATGGTGAAACATAACAGTACCCCCTACAATGCTGATGAGTGTGAAAGGAATGGCTTGGGCCTTGTAGGGCTGCTTTATGTTGTTGGTACATCATGTGGCAGCCAGGGTGTGCAGCGTCAAGTGAAGTAAATGTGGCCATGGTGAGGCCACCCCTGGCATCCCGGGCAGCAATGTGCTCGGGTGCTGATGCCCTGTGTCCTGTGCAGCATCAGGTGATTGCGGAGAAGGTTGGTGTTGTTGTTGGTGCTGCTGGTGTGCCTGGTGATGCTGATGTTGTGGCTGATCGTGGTCAGATTCTGAGGCCCAAGGTGAGAGAGTATAAACCGTACCCATGCTGATGGAATAGATGGCAGATGTTCTTGAGATGACAGAAGCAAACTGTCAATGGTGAGAGAGGTTGTTCCAATGAGGTGACACTGGTTAGAGAGTTTTCTCCAAACACTTGCAACCTGCATAAAGCTCAATCTGTCTTCCTAATGCAGTAAGCAACAGCATCTGAACTTGGAAAGTAAACAGCTGTGAGATGGGAGCTTTTATAAAGCACATTTCAAGCTGTCAAGTAATAAGATGATTCCATGGCCATTCAACTCCCGCCCAGCTTAACAGACGTGATCCCCGAGCAGCGTGGACCCCATTGGTGAGCTGGTAAATTCTAAAGGTGAGTTTGTTAATCCTCTGTTAACAAGGTCATAATGACCTGAATTGCCTCAGCGCTGACAGACCTGACATTTGGTAAAGGCACGTGGCAGCGGGTTGACAGCGGGGTCCCGACCTGCTATCAAAAGAAATACTTTCCCACCCGACACACCACGGATCGCGTCTGCTGACCCCCCGGAAAATTCCCCCCAAAGTTTTAGGTCAATGACCTTTCATCAGAACTGGAAAAAGTTAGAGTTGTAACAGTTTTTAAGCAAGTACAGAAGCAGCGAATGGGGGGAGGGGAGGAAAGAACAAAAGCAAATGTCTGTGATAGGATGGAAGGCAGGAGAGATTAAATGACAAAAGGGATAATGGTGCAAGGCAAAAGGAGATGGTAATGGGACAAGTAAAGAAACAAAAGATGGGCCTAGAAGAGGTGAAAATGGCAATAGCATAATCATTACCAACAGCTGCTGTCCGAAAAAATGGATTATGATCTGAAATTGTTGAACTCAATGTTGAGTCCGTAAGGCTATAAAGTTCCTAATTGAAAGATGAATTGCTGTTCCTCAAGCTTCCGTTGAGCTTCATTAGAACAGTGTAGGATACCAAGGACAGAGAGGTCAGAGTGAGAGTGAGGTGGAGAATTAAAATGAGAAGCGACCAGAGGGTCAGGGTCACGCTTGCGGATTGAATGGAAGCATTCCTCAAAGCGATTACCCAAACTGCGTTTGATCTCCCCGATGTAGAGGAGACTGCAGCATGAGCAGCGAATCCAGTTTCCTGGCCCTAACTGTTTCCTTTTCACCATGGACGTCCAATCCCTCCACACCTCCATCCCACAGCAGGATGGCCTGAGTGCCCTCCACTTCTTCCTTGAACGGAGGTCCAACCAGTCCTCATTCAGCACCACCCTCCTCCACCGGGCTGAACTTGTTCTCACATTGAACAACTTCTCCTTTGACTCCACTCACTTCCTCCAAATTAAAGGTGTTGCTATGGGAACCCGTATGGGTCCTAGCTATGCCTGCCTTTTTGTGGGATATGTGGAATATTCTTTGTTCCAGTCCTACTCAGGTCCCCTCCCTCACCTCTTTTTCCGAACATTGATGACTGTATTGGCGCCGTTTCCTGTTCTTGCCGCGAACTGAAAAATGTCCTCAACTTTGCTTCCAATTTCCACCCTTCCCTTGCCTTCACATGGTCCACTTCCGACTCTTCCCTTCCCTTCCTCAACTTCTCTATCTCCATTTCTGGGGCTAGGCTGTCGATCAATATCTACTATAGAATAGTATTTTTCAATGCAGCCTTATCTATAGTTCTCTTTCCATTACAGGGGATTTTATTACACTAGAGGGAATATTTTTCTGTGTGCGTAAAGTTAAAGAAAAATTGCTTAACCAACTAGGGCAGAATGATAAAGACAGCTAAAAAAAATTTTTGGGAGGGGGTCACACACTGAGTCAATATACCCAGGTGTGATAAGCTCCTGTACATGGATTGTGTGGTTAAGTCATACCCGCTCAGTGTAAATGTAGGTAAGCTTTGTATACTCACCTTCCTGTGGAGACAGACGGTGCAGCTCATTGAGATCGGAAAATGTAATGGCAGTGGATGAGCAGCACCAAACCTGCTGTGAAAGCTGCTGACAGTGCCTGGGATCACAGCAGGTTCCTAGCCTGTGTACGCCCCTGGATAAAAGATGTGTACAAGTCAATGACCTGGCATAATAACAATGTAAGTAAGGAACAGCTAAAAACAACTGACATTTTTATGGTTGCATGCAGACATGATCCAAGAAGTGAATAATTGCACTATGTTTAAATTATTGAATGATCCTGAAAAACGTCAATGGGATTGTTTGTAGAGGTGGAAGGATTACTTCAAATATGCGATTTCAAAATGAAAAATAGCTAAATATAAATTGATTGGAATCTGTAATGTCGAGTTTGCAATTTGCAGGCAACTCACAGTGGAATTAACCTGTATGATAAACAGCTGTGTGAGAAATTACATTTCAGAAAACACAAAGTGCTTGCTTTGTGACCACACGAGCTGAATACTTAAACATGTCAGCCTTGGCTCAGTGGTAGCACTCTCACCTCTGAGTCCGAGACTTACGCACATGATTTAGGCTGGCACTTCAGTGTAGTACAGAGGGAGTGCTGCACTGTCGGACGTGCCATCTTTCAGATGAGAAGTTAAATAAAATCCCCATCTGCCTTCTCAGGTGGATGTAAAAGGTCCCATGGCACTATTTTGAAGAAGAGCAGGGGAGTTCTAGGCCAGCACTCCAGTGCAGTGCTGAGGGAGTGCTGCACTGTCGGAGGTGCCGTCTTTCGGATGAGACGTTAAACCGAGGCCCCGTCTGCTCTCTCAGGTGGACGTAAAAGATCCCATGGCACTACTTTGAAGGAGAGCAGGGGAGTTATCCCCGGTGTCCTGGCCAATATTTATCCCTCAATCACCATCACAAAAACAGATTATCTGGTCATTATCATATTGCTGTTTGTGGGAGCTTGCTGTGTGTAATTGGCTGCTGCGTATCTGACATTAAAACAGTGACGACACTTCAAAAGTACTTAATTGGCTGTAAAGTGCTTTAGGACATCCTGAGGTTGTGAACGGTGCTATATAAATGCAAGTCTTTCTTTCTTTCTTTCTCAACCAACATCTCAAAAACAGATTATCTGGCCATTATCACATTGCTGTCTGCAGGATCTTGCTGTGTGCAAATTGGCTGCCGCATGTCCTGCATTACAACAGTACTTCATTGGCTGTAAAACGCTTTGGGACAACCTATGGTTGTGAAAGGTGCTATTTAAATGCAACTCTTTCTTCTTTATAAAGTCTAAGTCCATCCATGACTTGAATTTTAATCTCAATTCTGGAGAGCCTCTTCTAACACGTTTTGGCATTCCTGAATAGAATAAAAGAGAATACTTGTCATCTGTTAGGCAATCATTCTCGCATGTTGAGCTTCCAATCTTGCTTTCCCTCTTTTCTTGTCTCTCCATTTTATTAATACTACTATGATCTCTGCTCATCAAGGCTTTCCTTCTATGCTCCAATATCACTCCTCATTGCATCTCCACTATTTTGAAATCCAGACTCATTACAGTATCCTACTCCTATTAATTCCTTTCTCAAAAGTGTGGAACTCCTCACATCTCTCAGTCTTTCCTCCTTCCTGCAATCTTCAGGCTTTTAAAGACCAAGCACCCTAATGACTATTTCCTGGGGTACCCCGTCCTTTCCCTTCGATCTCGGTGATGTCCTGCGCTGCAGGCCCTTAACCCTTCACCTGCTTTCCCTCATTAAAAATTAACACATTAAAATGTAAAGCCAACTAGTCATATGAGGAGTCAAAAGAACTTAAAATGTTTTTTGAACATTTCTTTGTTTGAATTTTTTTTTATTTGTAAAGGGATAATGCTTTCCTGAAAGAGATTTTGGCAAAAAAAATATTTCTTATGGGGAATGAGGAGAGTCAGAAGAGCAGTAAATCATTGTTGTCAGGATAAAAACAAACCTAATTGAGGTGCTGATGCATTTCAATGCAATTTAGGTCCTTGCATCACGAGTTTGGGCTATTAACTTCCCAGCACTGCGTTCAGCTGCTCACTCTGCAATGTGTGTTAAAAATGACAGCCCTGAGTTACAATGAACTGTATGTTGATTATAAGTTCATTAAACTGTACTTAATGTCTTCTCAGGTTAACTAGCGATAGGCAATAAATTCCTGAGAATGAATCAAAAAATACTTTAACCATACCTTATCTTGAAGGTAAATGAGCCCCAAAAATTTACGGAAAGGGAGGCAGGCAAGTAATAGCAAGCTACACCTGCCTGGAACCTCTGCAGAAGCTGGGGTTGTTCTCATTAGAGCAGAGAAGGTTAAGGAGAGATTCGATAGAGGTATTCAAAATCATGAAGGGGTTTGAGAGAGTAAATAAGGAGAAACTGTTTTCAGTTACAGAAGGGTCAGTAACCAGAGGACACAGATTTAAGGTGATTGGCAAAAGAACCAAAGGCAACACGAGGAAAACATTTTTTACACAGCATGTTGTTATGATCTGGAATGCACTGCCTGAAAGGGTGGTGGAAGCAGATTCAATAGTAACAAAAGGGAATTGGATAAATACTTTGAAGGGAAAAAAAGTACAGGGCTATGGTGAAAAAGCAGGGGAGTGGGACTAATTGGAAAGTGCCGACACTAGCATGATGGGCCGAATGACCTCCTTCTGTGCTGTATCATTCTATGATTCTATGAACACATCTGTTAAGTAACAGACTGCATAATACTTTGAAAAAAGAAAGTGCGAAGCAAAAACTAAATGTGTTTGACTCCATGGGATAGTTTTATTTTATCATCCTTTGAGGAATGTTGTACTGAGGCATTGGGACTGGTTCTGGGGAAGGTAGGACCTGTTCAAGCCGGACGGGTTGCACCTCAACAGGGCTCGGACCAATATCCTCGCGGGGAGGTTTGCTGGTGCTGTTGGGGAGGGTTTAAACTAGCTTGGCAGGGGGATGGGAACTGGAGCATAGATTCAGAATGGAGAGAAGCCAAGTTGGAAATGGAAGGCAGCAAATTAGTAAGTGAGTTTGGAAGGAAGAGGACACAAAGGCAAGAAAATAGGCAACAAAGGGGTTTGGTAGTGCTTAAATGCTTCAATGCAAGGAGTCTAGTGAATAAGGCAGATGAGCTGAGGGCACAGATAGACATGCAGAAGTATGATATCATAGCTATTACTGAAACATGGCGGCTGAAAGAAGGGCAGGAATGGCAGCTCAACATTCCCGGTTACAGGGTTTTCAGACGAGATAGAGAGGGGGATAAAAAAAGAGGGGGGGGGGTCGCAATATTAGTTAAAGAAATAATTACAGCTGTGAGGAGGGATGATATGTTAGAAGGATCATCAAATGAGGCCATATGGGTTGAACTGAAGAATTAAAAAGGGGCAATTACACTTCTGGGAGTGAACTATAGACCCCCAAATAGTCAGAGGGTGATAGAAGAGCAAATATGTAGGCAAATTTCTGAGACGTGCAAAAACAATAGGGTAGTAATAGTAGGGGATTTCAACTACCCTAACAGTAACTGGGATAGAATCAATGTAAAAGGTATAGAGGGAGCAGAATTCTTAAAATGCATTTAGGAGAACTTTTTTAGCCAGTATGTAGCAAGCCCAACCAGAGATGGGGCGGTTCTGGACCTAGTTTTAGGGAATGAAGCTGGGCAGGTGGAAGGGGTATCAGTGGGAGAGCATTTTGGTGGTAGTGATCATAATTCAGTTAGATTCAGCTAGTTATGGAAAAGTACAAAGATAGACCAGGAGTACAAGTTCTCAATTGGGAAAAGCCAATTTTACTAAGCTGAGATGTGAGTTAGCAAAAGTGGACGGGAAACAGCTCACTTGAAGGTAAATCAATGTCAGAGCAGTGGGAGACATTCAAGGAGGAGATAGTGATGGTTCAGAGCAAATATGGTCCCACAAACAAAAAGGGTAGGACTCCTAAATCTAGAGCCCCCTGGATGTCAAGGGGCATACAGGGTAGGATAAGGCAAAAAAAGGAAGCTTATGTCAGATACCAAGAGCTAAATACTGCGGAAAGCCTAGAGGAGTATAGAAAGTGCAAGGGTGAAATGAAAAAGGAAATTAGGAAAGCAAAAAGAGGGCATGAAAAAATATTGGCAAGTAAAATCAAGGAAAACCCGAAGATGTTTTATAAATACATAAAGAGCAAGAGGATAACTAAAGAAAGAGTAGGGCCTATTAGAGACCAAAAAAGAAGCTTGTGTGTGGAGGCGGAAGACATGGGTATGGTTCTTAATAAATACTTTGCGTCTATCTTCACAAAAAAGAGGGACGATGCAGACACTGTAGTTAAGGAGGAGGAGTGTGGAATATTAGATAAGATAAACATAGTGAGAGAGGAAGTATTAAGGGGTTTAGCATTTTTAAAGTCGATAATTCGCCAGGCCCGGATGGAATGTATCCCAGGCTGTTACGAGAAGCAAGGGAGGAAATAGCGGAGGCTCTGACCATTGTTTCTCAATCCTCTTAGGCTACAGCTGTGGGACTGGAGGACTGCTAACATTGTACCGTTGTTTAAAAAGGGAGAAAGGGATAGACCGAGTAATTACAGACCAGTCAGCCTAAGCTCGGTGGTGGGAAATTGTTGAAAAAAATTCTGAGGGACAGTATTAATCATCATTTACAAAAGGCACAGATTAATCAAGGACAGTCAGCATGGGTTTGTCAAGGGAAGGTCGTGTCTGACTAACTTGATTGAATGTTTTGAAGAGGTAACAAGGAGGGTTGGTGAGGGTACTGCGTTTGATGTAGTCTACATGGATTTTAGCAAGGCTTTTGCTAATGTCCCACATGGCAGACTGGTCAGAAAAGTAAAAGCCCATGGGATCCAGAGGAGATTATGAGGATGTTACCAGGACTGGAGAATTTTAGCTATGAAGAAAGATTGGATAGGCTGGGGTTGTTTTCCTTGGAACAGAGGAGGCTGAGGGGAAACTTGGTGGAGGTGTATAAAATTATGAGGGGCCTAGATAGTGTGGATAGGAAGGACCTATTTCCCCTAGCAGAGAGGTCAATAACCAGGGGCATAGATTTAAAGTAATTGGTAGAAGGATTAGAGGGGAGTTGAGGAGAACTTTTTACACCCAGAGGATGGTGGGGATCTGGAACTCACTGCCTGAAAGGGTGGTGGAGGCAGAAACCCTCAGCACATTTAAAAATTACTCAGATATGCACTTGAAGTGCCGTAACCTACAAGGCTATGGACCAAAGCTGGAAAGTAAGATTAGGCTGGATAGCTCTTTTTCAGCCGGCACAGACACAATGGGTCGAATAGCCTCCTTCTGTGCCGTAAATTTCTATGATTCTATGATTCATTGACCTTGCCAAAGTTCATAGAGTCAGGGTGATTCCCTTCATTGAAACAGCAATGACCGGAGGCCTCACCACTAGGGGTGCATCTAGGGTGCTCATCTGCTGAAGAGGCTGGACAGCCCAGTGGAAGAGTGGCCTGCCCGGGGGAGAAAGGTGGCCAGGCCCTCCCTCTCCCCCACGCCAGAAAAAACATTATGGTGCCCCCAGTTGCACCCTTTGTAAAATATAATTTTTTTTTAAAATAGCTCCTCCTCTTCGGGGGTGGCCCCAGCCTGAATCTCCAGTTGGGCCCCACTAGGCGTACCTCTACTTACCCTCTAAGCGCCAGGTAAGTAAGAACATTTGAACATTCCCAGCCCCTGCCCACACTCCCCTTATGCTGATAACCTATTTGGGGTGGACAGAGGCTCTGCTGCACAAGGCCAATCGGGAACACTTATGTTAGACAGGGACCAGGGACCAAGCTAATTTGTGGCCTTTCTGGCAGACTCCTGCTGAAGTTACAGTGTGAGTTTGCCAGTAGGTCCACGGATTTCTGCCCCACGCTATATAACATCTGCACTTCGCTGCAGAGGAGGCTCTTGAGGAATAATTCCATGACTTCATGCTCCCAGCAGTAAGTTGCCCTCACAGGGAGTGTGGGCTATCTCTGATCTACACTCTCTTTGTGCACAATTTGCCCACTGGGAGCATAGAAGAATCACAGAATCACCCCTTAATGTCAAGATTGCACTAGAATTATAGACGGGGAAGTTGTTGGCTTTCATTTATGGACTGATCCTAATATTAAATCCAACTTTCAGTTATGCCCTGATCCTTATATTAAATCCAATAGGATTTTTTAAGAGGAAAAGAGACTAAGTCAACTTGTGACTCCTTCAGAGGCAGGTGAGATGTAGACTGGAGCAACAAGAGCCTACCGCCCCATTGCCGCAGTCGCCATGGCAATGTTCATAATATGATTGAATTTTACATTAAGTTTGAGAGTGATGTAGTCCAATCTGAAACTAAGGTCTTCAATCTAAACAGAGGAAACTACAAGGGTATGAGGGACAAGTTGGCCATGGTAGATTGGGAGACTACACTAAAAGGTATGAAGGTGGACATACAATGGCTAACATTCAAGGAAATAATGCATAATTTGCAACAAACATATATTCCTCTAGGGCATAAAAACCCAAAAGGAAAAGTGATCCAACCATGGCTAACAAAAGAAATTAAAGCTCGTATTAAGTCAAAGGAGGAAGCTTATAAAATTGCCAGAAAAAGCGGTCAGCCTGAGGATTGGGATATTTTTAGAAATCAGCAAAGGGGGACCAAGAAATTGATAAAGAAAGGGAAAATGGAATATGAGCACAAACTAGCGAAAAATATAAAAACGGATTGTAAAAGCTTCTATAGGTATGTGAAAAGGAAAAGACTGGCGAAGGTAAATGTAGGTCCTTTACAGTCAGAGACAGGGAGAATTTATAATGGGGAATGAGGAAATGGCATCGAAATTAAATAAATACTTTGTTTCTGTCTTCATGGAGGAAGACACAAAAAACCTCCCAGAAATACGAGAAAACCAAGGGTGTGGCGAGAATGAGGAACTTAAAGAAATTATTATTAGTAAAAAAACAGTACTAGCAAAATTAATGGGACTAAAAGTCGATAAATCCCAAGGACCGGATGACCTAAATTCTAGGGTTTTGAAAGAGGTGGCCATTGGGATAGTGGGCGCATTGGTTGTCATCTTCCAAAATTCTATAGATTCTGGAACTGTTCCTGCAGATTGGAAGATAGCAAATGTAACCCCACTATTTAAGAAAGGAGGGAGAGATAAAATGGGGAACTCCAGACCTGTTAGCCTCACATCCATAGTTGGGAAAATGCTGGAATCTATTATAAAGGATGTAATAACTGGGCACTTAGAAACTAATAGTACGATTAGGCAGAGTCAACATGGATTTATGAAAGGGAAATCCTGTTTGACAAACCTATTGGAGTTCTTTGAGGATGTAACTAGTGGAGTAGACAAAGGGGAACTGGTAGATGTGGTGTATTTGGATTTTCAGAAGGCCTTCGATAAGGTCCCACACAAGAGGTTGGTGAACAAAATTAGGGCACATGGAATTGGGGGTAATATACTAGCATGGATTGAGAATTGGTTAACAGGCAGAAAACAAAGAGTAGGGATAAACGAGTCTTTTTCAGATGGCAGGCTGTGACTAGTGGGGTACCACAAGGATCAGTGTTTGGGCCCCAGCTATTCACAATCTATATCAATGATTTGGATGAGGGGACTAAATGTAACATTTCTAAATTTGCTGATGATACAAAGCTAGGTGGCAGTGTCAGTTGTGAAGAGGATGTGAAGAGACTTCAAGGGGATCTCGACAGGCTCAGTGAGTGGGCGAGAACATGGCAGATGGAATATAATGTGGATAAATGTGAAGTTATTCACTTTGGTAGAAAAAACAGAAAGGCAGAGTGTTTCCTAAATGGTGAAAGATTGGGGAATGCAGATGCTCAAAGGGACCTGGGTGTCCTTGTACATGAGTCACTGAAAGTGAATGTGCAGGTGCAGCAAGCCATTAGGAAGGCAAATGGTATGCTGGCCTTCATTACAAGAGGATTTGAGTACAGGAGTAAAGAAGTCTTACTCCAATTATATAGGGCCTTGGTGAGACCACACCTGGAGTACTGTGTACAATTTTGGTCTCCTTACCGAAGGAAGGATATACTTGCCATAGAGGGAGTGCAATGAAGGTTCACGAGATTGATTCCTGGGATGGCGGAACTATCATATGAGAAGAGATTGAGTAAACTAGGCCTGTATTCTCTTGAATTCAGAAGAATGAGAGGGGATTTCATTGAAGCATACAAAATTATTACAGTGCTTGATAGGGTGGATGCTGGGAGAATGTTTCCCTTGGCCGGGGAGTCTAGAACCAGGGGCCACAGCCTCAGGATAAAGGGTAGGCCATTCAGGACTGAGATGAGAAGAAATTTCTTCACACAGAGGGTGGTGAATCTTTGGAATTCTCTACCCCAGAGGGCTGTGGAGGCTCAGTCATTGGGTATATTCAAAACAGAAGTCGATAGATTTCTGACTAGTGGGGCATCAAGGGATATGGCGATAGGGCCGGTGAATGGAGTTGAGGCAGAAGATCAGCCATGATCTCATTGAATGGCGGAGCAGGCTCGAAGGGTCGAATGGCCTACTCCTGCTCCTATTTCTTATGTTCTTATGTTCAGTGGGACTTACTGCTGGGTGATGGAGCAGTCCCTGGAATCAGGCATTTAAAATGGAAATGGGGGTCTTATGATGTCAATAGGACCCCAGTTGACATATTTGGACTGAACTTGGTGGAACACATGGTGCGCTGGCTCCGACTGGTTTCAGCTGGTAGCCCTGCCAAAGAGGAACCCAAAGGTGAGCTCCTCTTCCTTTTTGAAAAGCTGGGAGGAGCAGGAGTGCTCCTCCAGGCTTCACAAATCCATCCTGGACCACTGTCACTTTGGCTCTCCACCTCCAAACATCAGGGTCCCCTCTACCCAATGGACCTACCTTCCTCGGCCCGTAGGCTGGCCAAGCTGCCCGATATTACTGAAAATGGACTGGGCTTCCCACCGTGACTACCTAGCGAACAGCTGGCACTTTCTGCTGTCCAGCTGCCGGAGGTCTGTTTGGGGGAAGATTCACTCCAATGTATTTACTGAGCAGTATACATTTATGTATTGTTATACTTGATAACATTACAACAGATGGTGAGAACACAAGAGATAACCTCAGCTTACATTCATTGGAGGTGAAATTGGTCTTTGGCGGTAGAGCAACACTGGGATGGCAAATCACAGCCCGTTTTACACCAGCCTGTCAATCGTGTTGCTGATTCACTATCCCCTGCCTTGTGCTATTTCCAAATACCAATTTCACCTCCTTTAATTCACATCCATTATTATTGATACTGTCAACAAGACTGGGTATCTATTCAGAAGTATGGTGCATGAATGCAGTAAAGTAGATAGAGAAGTAAATATCAACAACACGTAGTTCTTGTAATTAAAGGAGAATTATCCTTCAATGGTCCATTCAGAAATTAAAATGGACGTTTCTTTTCAATTTAAGATGACAGAGGATTAATGCTGAGCTCTAGGATTACATTTCTGTAGTTTCTCCTTTTGTTTGTGTGGTATTAGATGACATAACAGCAAGACACAGCCAAGGACATCTGCAACAAAGGAAAAAACACTTCAGGAATATGATCACGGTGCTCACTGGATGCACAATAAAGAATGGAGAAATGATATAGGGGTTTCCAGCAGCGACAGTCTTACTATTGCTTTATGCAACTTGCAAACAATCACGGTTCAGTAGGTAATGATTAAGTGTGTCTGGGTAGAGTTCCAGGTGATGACATTGTCTGGAAAAGAAATCAATAGACATAAGTAGTGAAATGTTGTTGTTGGTCTTCTGTGCAGACTTCTGGACTAACGTAGAATGCTGAGGTGCAGCTGAGGCAGCTCCTGTGCTCAGGGTATAAACATGAAGCATGGCAGCTGTTGATGATTCTGCCATCGCCATTTACACCTCATTTAGAGTCACCTTTTGTGTCTTAACTTGTCCCATTACCTTCTCCTTTTGCCTTGCACCATCATCCCTTTTGTCAGTCAATCTCTCCTGCCTTTCAGCCTATCACAGACCTTCCCTTTGTTCTTTCCTCCCCTCCTCCCTGTCCCTGCCCCTACATTTGCTTAAAATCTGTTACTTCTCTAACCTTTTCCAGTTCTGACTAAGGGTCTTTGACCCAAAATGTTAACTCTGTTTCTCTCTCCTTGATGCTGCCTGACCTGCTGAGTGTTTCCAGCATTTTCTGTTGTTATTATAAACATGAAGGTCTGGCTTTAAAAGATTGCAGCCCATTAAAAGTTTTGATTCTTGGCTTAGATATTCTCTCGGCTACAGCAGCACTCCCATAAGTGGTCTGAGTATCCTTACATCGAGGAGAGTGCCTCGAAAAACACACTGCGTAAATATTTGTCTGGCGGAGCGGATCAATAGAATGAAAGTCGGGCGGGTTCTATAACGGGCAGGTGACCTGCTCCACCAGATTATCAGCCATGTGACCCAGACGTAAATTTAGGCCACTTAAAAATTTGGGATGGCAGAATTCCGTGCCTTGTGGATTGGGCACTTGGACCTACTTGTGTGATTCCACGAGGTTCATGCAGAATGAATGGGTGTGTTTTCTGTACATCACAGTGGAATCGGTCCTTGCAGGGAATTCATGTGTAAAAAAACACAATCAGCTCCCCTACCTACAGTATGTGCTTTGACTGGACCTGCTTGGCTAACGGTGTGACGTGTAATAGGTCAGCTCATGTCATCATTAAATATTTACAATGTCATTAAAAACATTCATCGTGACTTATTGATGTCCTCTTGTCACACCTTTCTGACATGGACTGAATCGGTTAAGTCGAAGACTAAGTAATTTTTAAATGGTTTATTGTTTCTTAAAATTATAGGTATAACTTCTATAGTATCTGGAGCCGTGTTATCAGCTGTTCTAGAAAAAATCCTACCATTAATGTACTTAGGCAAAGCCCCTCTCTTTAATGAGAAACAGACACCCACGAATAACCGTTATGGTCAGGAATCTGTCACATTGCCTGATTGGGAACATATTGGCCACAAAATTCAAACCGAAATATCGAGAGATTGACGAAGTGTGTAACTTCTACTGACATGAAGGTTGTGATATCTAAAAATATTTGTGTGTAGATTTAAAGCATACCCATAAATCGAACACTGTCCATTCAGTGACAGCCTCCAGTCAGGGTTTACCATGTGGTTTACTCACACACACTTCTGAAAAATCCCAAGATATGTTACATTAATAGCTCAATTGATTGACCCTTTAAAATACTGAATATTCATTACAGTTTTCAAGTAATAGACTCATTTTCCATCATACCGTTGAAGAATACATTTTGTGTCAAATTATAGTGAAGTATTAAATATTAGCATAATCTATTGAACCAAAGGAGCATTAGTAACTTCATAATGAGCAATTGGAATATTGGAATCTTGTATTTTATGGATTTGATGAGAAGCGCGACAAGCCAATGGATTAATGATGACCTGGAAATTGGCCTCGCGTGAAGTGGGCGGCGTGTCCGTACCTGAAGATGGAGGCCGTAGGCTCCCTTGAATTTGGCCTCAGACCTCATCTACATAATGAGCTATGGACCTACACTACAACAGTGTCTATACTACAAAAAAAGTACGCCAGTGGCTGTGAAGCACTTTCGGATGTCCCAAGGTTGTAAAAGGTGTGCTATAAATGCAAGTTCTTTCTTCTGTTCCAGGTGGCCTATGAACAATGTAGCACAGTCCCTCATCACCTTGCATCCCTGCAGTCTGGCAGTCTAGTGGGGGGATACGGCAGCGTTGATGTTAGGAGGCCATCTCCTTACTCATGTACCACCTCGTTTTTGGACGTTGAATTCAGAAAATGAATCCAAATTCTGGACTCTAAAAGTGCCCATAGTCCAAATTTACATCAATGCTTAAGCCTGTCAATCAAAATCATATCTTATGACAGCAGATTATACAACTGGTCTATTGGTAAACATCAAAGATTCACTTTTGCAGTACCAAAATTCCATCTCAAACATGTTTGAACATTACTTACTTCTGATTAATGTAAATGCTTCAAAAGCTTCCTTTCTTTAAGAGAATCTAAGCACTGGGCTACAAGACTGTTCGATTATTATATACATCATCAGAGCTGCAAACTGTCAGTTTTTGGCAGTGACGCACTCAATTTGCATTAACATTTAACCTGTTCCAGTACATAGCCTGTCTGGAAATAAAAGATGAAATATAATAAAATAAATCAAAATGTTTGAATGGGTTTCCAATCTTTGTCACTCTTCCTGACCATAAATCTGTCTCCTCACATTTTCCCAATATTGACAGTCTTGCATTCGCAGCAGAACAGACTATCAAATCGTGGTCTGTTGCAAGCAGAACATAGACTAATAAACCTGTGAATAATTATTAGACAATGATTCAATGCAATTTGTAAATCTTAAAGTGGTTTGTGAAACACAAAATGAAAAAAAGCACAGTACCTTGAGTATTTTTAGCCTAGTGTGGCCTTTGAAAAGATGCAGCCTCTGAACGTGAAATTAGAGATTTATTGCTGGAGAAGAGCATTGTATTTCCACAAGGTCAATGTTTTGGAGGCCTTTTTTTCTCATGTAGGTTTATTTTTTTCATGCCACTTGACACATCTCTCCTCCTCTGGGTTGAGCAAAATCAACCAGGCCTGAGTGGGGCTTCGACCCCTCCCACCTTCACCGAAAGGGACATTCACACACAGGAATTGAATTTAAAATGAGTCACTCCTGAGTTTGCTTTGTGTTTGGAAATCCTATTCACACTGGCACCTCCAGAACCCAATCTGAATTTTTTAGGATTCCTTTGGTAGTGATGTCACAACCTCACAACACATGTGCACCAGTTGTATTAATTTTTTTAGGCATTAATATTATTTTAACATTATCTCAGGAGGTGCAACCAATTGAGGAATGATTTCTGGTATTAGCAAAATCTTTTTCTCCCTCACCCTGTTGAATGATGCCCTTTGGAACCTGAACTGCAGAAGACCGTGCTTACACTAAGATCTGTAATTTGAGGTGGAAACTACTAGTTGCTTAGGGTTCCACAATCGGGTGTGGAGATTGATTTGATCTGCCATTAACCATGTTTACACACCATCTTTAGCATCGCTGTAAACCACTTCACAGTGGCTCTAAAGACAGTGGCCCTGACTTTCCTTGGGAATACCAGTGAAAAGGCAGGTACCCGGATACGCTGGTTCCTTATCAACTCCAACAGTTAACTTTGTAGGAGGTAAAACATCTGTCCACTTCTTACATCGCTAAAGATGCCAACAAGATGGAGCCAGGAGGTGGGGACTCCCTGAACTGGGAATTCTCACTTCTCTGGCTCAGAGGGGACCTGGCATAACACTGTACACTGAGAGAAGTGAGGCATTTTAGCCTGCAGAGCCCGCGAAGTGGGCCCCACCTTATGGCCCCAAAGAACTGGGTTTTTTAAAATTCTGTGTTAGCCCCCTTATTACAGGGGTCCGATGGAGAGCTGCATGGATTCTTGTGGGGGGTAGACTGCGCACCTCCCCACAATAATGGGGTCGGATTTTCCGGCAGCATGAGGAAGACAGGTGCTGGAGATGCACTCGCTTGTTCCGTGCAAATGAGGTATCCTCCCATTGACCCTACAAACTCGGTTGGGGTCAGTCCTGGAGAGCATCCTCCGGGATGTGTAATCACTGGGAAGGTGGCCCATGGATTTTCCGGACTGATGTGTGAGTGCCCCTGAATGGAGAGGCACATTCAAATGGGATGTATATGATGCAATCTAACTAAGGGCCAAGCAAACTTCTCCACTTAAGTAAAGGAACAATTCCTGGGAACTCTGATACACTGAGGAGCCGTCTTTTTTTTAACAGCATTTAAAATATTTAGATACTTGTTACGCATCCTTCAGTTTTGTTACAAGATCTTGCCAAGTGGTGAGAATTCTGTATTTAATTAAAAGAAAGTTATTTACAAGCACTGCAAACATACACTATGTATCTCTTGGGATCATTTAACTGGCTAATTTAGACAGTTAAGGAGACAAATGTAGAACCTGTCTCCTCTCTTTCCACAATTCTGTAAACATAATCCTAAATTGATTTAGAACCTAATAGATCAGTACCATATAAAAAATTAATTAGATTGGCTCCAGCCCTGGAGTCAACATGTAGTGCCGTAATGTCCATTTGATCCTATTCCTGTGGAGTTACGAGCAGGAAAGTGCTTCTTTAAAAGGTCAGCCGGAGTCAGATGATCTCCCAAGGCCCCGAGGGAAAATTGAGCATGAATTTTGCTGGAGGTGGACAGTTAAGGGCAATTGCTAAAGGCGATGAATTCTCTAAACAGGGAAGAATTGGAAATAGGTTTTGATGAACAGAAATATATAATACATAAAGGGGGAGAAATTCCCCGAGAGGGCCATTTGGGGCGCTAAGTCAAAAATGTTTGAAAAGTTAGCGCCAGGCGCCATTTGTGCCCCGTTAGCGCCTCCCACCCGAGGCGCAAACGAGGGGAATTTCACCCCAAAATATGTTCACGGCACTCCTTATTTTTTATCAGTTAGCACTTTACTGAAAATAAAAGCTCAGGAAGTATTTTTCTCTGTTGCTAATTCAAGTTTAAAGATCTGGCTGGAACACATAAAGCACTTTCCTCCTCGATCAAAACCACTCATTATTCCAGGATCGTCCTGGAATACAAAGATAACCCCCGGCTTCTCTTCTCCACTACAAACTGTCTTCTGAAACTCCTCTCCCCTGCCTCCTCCACCCTCACCTCCAACAACAAGTGTGAGGAGCTCATGGACTTCTTTGTCACTAAGATTGAGACCGACCGTTCGGCTGCCTCTGCCGCTTCCCTCCCTTCCCCTCGCCCACCGGGCCAAATCTACTCTGGACCTGGACTTGCATCTTTCTCCAGTTTCTATCCTTTGTAGTTCATTTAAAAGAAAAAAAGCCAGGAGTTTTTGTTATGTGGTACATGTAATGCTGGGAAAGGTGGGGCCATAGTTTTGTTGTATTTGAGTGGGGAATACGTACTTTTTTTAAGGGGAATGCAGTGCAATGTATTATCACATGGTTTGTCACATGGTTTGGTATGAGCATGCTCAGTTTGCTCTGGCCTAGTAAAGCAAGCACATGAAATAGTCACTCATCATGCCTCTGTCCTTTATTTGTTCTACCCACATATATTACAATAATGCTCCTGTGAAGCATCTTGGGACATTTTACTATGTTAAAGGCACCATATAAATGCAAGTTGTTATATGAAAAACAGGCCCTAGTGTTTTTCTGCTTCCTGCTGATATCTACTTTTCCACTAAAATTAGTGAACAGAGGGGAAAAATATCATCTCATTTTTAACAAAGGACTTTTAAAAAGTATTTGACGTAGTCTTAAATCAAGAGCTCTCAATCTTAGTTGCTTCTCCTCGACTACAGAGCTTCTTTATGGGGCTGGTGGGCTGGGGAGGGGAAGGGAAAATCTGAGTCATTACTGGCTTTTGGGTATTCCTCTTATCATCTAACTTAAAAAGTGTAACTGGTAGAAGGTTGGGAAAGGTGGGTGACTGCTTATCATATTTAAATAAGGCAATTTGAATGGGATTTAAATTTAACAGCACATTCACAGGTTTCCTTGGCTTCCTGAAACTCACCATTGGAACAAAGGGGAGAAGACTGAAGGGGAGAAGACTGAAGGCCAATTCCTGGGGCTCATTAAAAGTCAGGCAAATACAGCAATAAATACTCAGTTCTCACAGCCGCTTTCTTACCTCCCACTGGGAAAGGGTTTGTTGAGAGTACATGTGTTGAGAGGCTAATTTCTGCACTTTGGAGGCATTGAGACTCAATAGCAGGACGGGTGGCGCCTTGGATGCCTTAGATTGGACCACGTATGAGGAGCAACATGATCATCAACAGCAGAAACATCCTGCTGTGGAGAGACCTGCAGAGAGGGGAGCAGCAGAGATGTTCAGATCGCAGGAGACACGACGCACGTAACAGGGTGTACAGGCAGAGGCTCAGCTTCCTTGACCTCTCGGAAGAGCAGTGCTTCTGGGGGCTGAGATTGTCACGTCAGGTGGTGGCAGACATCTGCAGCTCCCTAGAAGAAGACCTGCTTCCTGCTGGACCTGGTAGCCATGCATTACCAATGCCAATGAAAGTGATCATCACCCTCAACTATTTTGCCTCCAGATCCTTCCAGGGCTTTGCCGGAGACATAGCCAGGATCTCCCAGTTGGCTGCACACAAATACATAAGGCAGGTCACTGATGGGTTGTCTGCCAGGGCTGGCAATTATGACAACTTTGCCTGTGATGACGCCAACCAGACTGAGCAGGCACTCGGTTTTACATTTCTGGTTGGCTTCCCACAGGTGCAGGGTGTCATCAACTGCACACATGTGGCAATCTGCACACCCTCAGATCAACCAGGAGTATTCATAAACTGCAAGGGATTCCACTCCATCAATGTGCAGCTGGTTTGCAACCACAAGAAAAGGTTTATGCAGGTGTGTGCCAGATTCCCAGTGAGCTGCCATGGTGCTTTCATACTGCGGCAGTCCAAGCTCCCCGACCTCTTTGCACCTGCAAGCAGACATAAGGGGCGGCTGCTAGGAGACAAAGGATACCCCCTTCAAACTTGGCTGACGACCCCCATGATGAACCTCACCAACGAAGCCCAAGAACAGTACAATGACAGCCATATGACCACCAGATGTGTCATTGAGCAAGCGATCAGCATGCTCAAGATGTGCTTCAGGTGCCTGGACAGCTCTGGAGGTGCCTTCAGTACTCACCAGCCAAGGTCTCCAGAATGATCATGGTGTGCTGTGCAGCAGTGAGGATTGGAGCTGCAGGAGGAACAAGGTGCTGAGCACACATCATCTGTGGACAAATCTAATGAAGAAGACGAGGAGAAGAACAAGGAAGCGGTGGAGGATGAAGGTGGTGACCCCAATGCAGCACCAGCTGCTCACATTGCTGCCTGGGATGCCAGGGATTCCCTTATAATTGTACGGTTCAGCTAATCACTAACACTGGACCGACATAACAATCACATCCAACAGCCACTCTCCCCCACCCCCTCCACCCAGTCCCACAGACATAAAGCAGTCCTGTAACCAACCATCCACCTATTGCCCCTCCCCACATTGGTTCCCATCAATTCATGCCTTCCCATTCATCAACAAGCAACTGAAAAGATGAGTTGCCAACTGGCAACTAAGAATGGGCAACACGGGAAAGTGGTGCAAAGTAATACATTTTGTGTGATTCCACTAAACAACAGTAACTTAACAACATAACATTTTGTCAAACACCTTTGTTGAACTACAAAACTTTACTCTTCCTTTTCCTAGCACTTGTACATGGTGCAACCCCTGTGGCTTCAGCAGAGGTAGAGGCAGGCTGCTCATATCCCTGCTCTGACTGTTGAAATGCTCTTGACCAATGCTCTGGGTGTAGGTGCCCGTGAGGGCCCCGCCAAAGACAGCTCCACAGGCACCTGTGCAGGGGCAGACTCGGCCATCAACAGAGGTGGCAGCATTTTTGGGTACTGGTTAAGTGGGGGAGGGGGGGGGTGGGGGGCGGGCACTGGGTGAGAAATGGGAGCACTTTAAGCAGAATCTCCACTTCTATGCCTCCTTTAATCATCATCCCTCTCATGGGCCATCAAACTTCAATGTTACTATTCTGCTGGAGAGCAGATTGGTGCAGGTCAGTGCGGCACTGTAAGGCCAAGGCTAAAGTGTCTGTCATCCTATTTAAGGTGCCAGGCATGTTGGCATCCGGAGTCCGTGGTGAAGTCATGCATGGACTCATTTGATTGCTGTGATTGATGTTCCGTGGAGTTGACCAC
This sequence comes from Squalus acanthias, assembly GCA_030390025.1. Taxonomy (NCBI): domain Eukaryota; kingdom Metazoa; phylum Chordata; class Chondrichthyes; order Squaliformes; family Squalidae; genus Squalus; species Squalus acanthias. The sequence continues at coordinate 141,573,778 of CM059425.1, read as the reverse complement.
TCTATTCATGGAAGAAGACATCCTTGCAATGCTCTGCGACATCAACCCACGCATGCTTGAGGCGGACTGTTCCATTCACTCTGCAATCATAGACAGTGTGCATGGAAGGCCTGCCAGTGCATCGCACATTTTCTGCTGCAACTCAATGATTATCCCTTGCATCGACAGCCCCCGGGGTACAGTACCTGTGTCCGCTGAGCAGAGCTTGGAGAGGGCTGCACCCTCCGACTTGGACTCTCCACAGCTATCCCTGTCACTGCTGTCTGCTTGTGTTCACTTGTGAACTATGTGTCACCAGGTACTATCCCAGCTAACTCTCTAACTGGACCCACTGAAGTGCGCGTATCTGTACTGGTGCAAGGTTGGCATGTGTCCTGTGATGGTGCACTGTCAGAAAGAATCAGCTCCTCTGAGGAAACATTGTTCAGAAAGTTGTACGCATGAAGGTCCTGGAGGAGTGAAGAGACGGATATGAATTAATACTGGCAATGTCAAAATGTATGATCATATTTCACTTGTTGCTGAAATCAAGTCAACATGACTGAGTGTTGTATGAGATGTGGGCCGAAGATATTTAATTCTGTCATCAGGTAGCTGCGAAGTCCCAGTCTTTCCATCTCTGATGCACTATCCACCTCCAGTCCTCCCCCTCTCCCTTGTGTTCTGTGCTTGCTTCACCTGCAATGGGGCAATGACAGACCTATAAGTGTCTGTAAGGCATGTCTTCACCCAATGGATGCAGTGCATTCTCTGAGCGTGATTATCAGGCAGCTGCATAACATTGCATACGGATCGAGCTGAGTGGCAGTGGTGGAAAAATAAATGGGGAGGTGAGGAAGTGCATAGAAAGTGAACGATGGGTGCTCTTCAAACTTAAGTGGGTGTGAGGAGTGATGTGATGGAGTATGCTTGACAAGACACAGTGATGGGGGTGTGCACTACAGGATATAGGTGAATCTGCAATTGTACTCACCTTTCCTGATCTGGTTAGGTCATTAAAGCGTTTCCTGCACTAGATCCAGGTACGGGGCACAATAATCCTGCTGCTGACCTTCTCAGCCACCGTATTAGAATCATAGAATCATAGAATCGTTACAGCACAGTAGGAGGCCATTCGGCCCGTCGAGCCCGTGTCAGCTCTCTGCAAGAGCACTTCAGCTAGTCTCAATCCCTTGCCCTTTCTCCATAGCCCTGCAATTTTTTTTTCCTCAGGTACTTAGCTAATTCCCTTTTGAAAGCCACGATTGAATCTGCCTCCACCACCCTTTCAGACAGTGCATTCCAGATCATAACCACTCGCTGCTTAAAAAAGTTTTTCCTCATGTCGCCTTTGGATCTTCTACCAATCACCTTAAATATGTGTCCTTTGGTTTTCGACCCTTCCGCCAATGGGAACAGTTTCCCTCTACCTACTCTGTCTAGACCCCTCATGATTTTGAACACATCTATCAAATCTCCTCTCAATCTTCTCTGCTCTAAGAACAACCACAGCCTCTCCAGTCTATCCATGTAACTGAAGTCCCTCATCCCTGGAACCATTCTTGTAAATCTTTTCTGTACCCTCTCTAAAGCCTTCACATCCTTCCTAATGTGCAGTGCCCAGAATTGGACACAATACTCCAGTTGTGGCCGAACCAGTGTTTTATAAAGGTTCATCATAACTTCTTTGCTTTTGTACTCTATGCCTCTATTTATAAAGCCCAGGATCCCGTATGCTTTTTTAACCGCTTTCTCAACCTGTCCTGCCACCTTCAATGATTTGTGCACATATACCCCCAGGTCTCTGTTCCTGCACCCCCTTTAGAATTGTACCCTTCAGTTTATATTGCCTCTCCTCGTTCTTCGTACCAAAATGTATCACTTCGCACTTTTCTGCGTTAAACTTCATCTGCCACGTGTCCGCTCATTCCACCAGCTTATGTCCTCTTGAAGTCTATCCCTATCCTCCTCACTGTTCACTATACATCCAAGTTTTGTGTCATCCGCAAATTTTGAAATAGTGCCCTGTACACCTAAGTCCAAATTGTTAATATATATCAAGAAAAGCAGTGGTCCTAGTACCGACCCCTGGGGAACTCCACTGTATTCCTTCCTCCAGTCCGAAAAACAACCGTTCACCACTACTCTCTGTTTCCTGTCACTTAGCCAATTTCGTACCCATGCTGCCACTGTCCCTTTTATTCCATGGGTTTCAACTTTGCTGACAAGCCTATTATGTGGCACTTTATCAAACGCCTTTTGGAAGTCCAAAAGTATGTCTTCTCTATCTATTACGATCCTATCCATAAATTCCCTCTTCTCTTTTATTGTAACCTTTACATCATCCGCTTCCTTTGTGAAGACAGATGCAAAGTACTTATTTAATAGTTTAGCCATGTCCTCTGCCTCTACATTAAGATTTCCCCTTGGGTCCTTAATAGGCCCAACTTTTTCCCTAGCTAACCTCTTACACTTTATATGTTTATAAGATGCTTTAGGGTTCAATTTAGTGTTGCTTGCTAATCTTTTTTGTAACCTTCTTCGCCTCCCATATTAACTTTTTCAATTCCCTCTTGTACTTTCCATAATCTTCGTGGTTATTAACTGAATCTTGCTCCTAACATTTGTCATAAGCCTCTTTTTTCTGTTTTATTTTAACTTTTATTTCCATAACTTCACTACTTTTGAATTCTATACCCCTAGAAATAAATCCCAGTGCTTTGTTGGCATTTTTAATTGCTTTGCTAACCTGCAACGCTGCTTTTAATGATTTGTTCACCTGTCCCTAGATCCCTTTGATCTTCTACCCCATTCAGTTTCTTATTTTCTAAGGTGTAGGTGATGTTTCTATTTTTCCTACCAAAATGCATCACCTCATACTTATCTAAGTTAAAGTTAATTTGCCACTTAACTGCCCAGGCAGTAAGTTTTCTAATGGCCCGAAAATTAGACCTAATACGCGAGAGTACGCACTGTGTACTCTCGCGTTTTAGGTCTCCAATTGCCGGTTTCCAGCATGCACTGCGCATGCGCGGGAAACCGGCACTTCGTGAATTCAAAAGGGGGCGGTTCCTAAGTGAACCGCGTGCGCGCTACTGGCTGCGCGCACGCAGTGCACTTAGTGCTTTGAACGCGCAGGTAAGCATGGAAGATTTTACACATAAAGAAAGGAGGCGTAAGACCCTCTTTTAACAAGGTAAGTAGTTAATTAAGTATTATTTTAAATTTTTTTCAACAGGTTTATCTTTTTTAGAGACTTTAAAGAAAGGTAAGTTTATTTTTATAACTTTTAAAAAGATTTTAAATTTTTTCAAAAATGTAATTTTTTGTTTAAAGTAGTTAATTTATTTAACTATACTTATTTTATTAATGTGATGGCTTTTTTTTTAAATTTAATTGAGGTTTAGCTGTTCTTTTGGTGGGGTATAGTATTCATAGCTTTGACAGGTCTTCCTGTCAAAACTATGAATGAAAGATGGTGTGCTGCCATTGGCTCTAACTGAATCACGTGATCCCAGAGCTCGCACGAACTAATTGCGTCTCTGGGTCACGCAAGCACTGCACAGCTGCAGCCTTGAAACTAAAGTTCGTGTGGGCCCGGAGGAAAAAGGTAGGCGCGGAGTGAGATATCGCGGGAAAGCCTTACCCCCGCGTGAACACTCAGGGGTAAAAATTCAGTTGGTTGCGCCTCCCGTTAGCGCCTTAAGAGGGCGCTAATGGGGCGCAAAGCCGCTAACGCCCGGGCGCAGCGATGTTTGTGCCGCTCGGGAACTTAACTAGAGATTGTGCGGCGGCGCTAAAACTTACCGCTGCGACCACCTGCGCGCGCAGATTGTGACGTCATTCCATGGTGCAACGCCCTTGTGGCGCCCCGGAGCGGAAATTGAGTGGCGCCCCCTGCCTTACCGCCTGGCGCATCCAACAACCAGAAGACTGGAACGCTATCAATCGCTGTGGGGCTGGGGGGGGGGCGCTATTTAAAGGGGGCCTCTTCCTGTCTTTTATTGTTGGTGGCATTTTTGAACTACGCATTCTGAGAGAGAGAGGGAGAGACTTCTGGAGAGATTCAACGTTGTGTGAAGGAGTTTTGGGTACTGAGCAGCACTTTGCAGGTTCATTTTGATTTGCCATTCCTTGTATCGATTTAGCAGAGACTGTGGGAGCTGCACTCTGAGCTCTTTGCCTGGTACTCTCCATTGTTCTTTCCAGCACATTTGATGTGCAAGTCTCTCCAGGCCGAGATTCAAGGCTGCAATGAACAGGATGTGGATGGAAAGCAAGATTAACCATCCCCTTTAAGAACTGGCCCGTGCCATTGTGTGTGTGTTCCATTGCTGACTGACATTACATGAGCTTCGCCAGCGCTCTGAGTTAGCGCCTCACTCCTCGGCCTTTGCGCCTTAAGACAGGTGTGCAGCGCCTGATTTAGCGCTCCACTCACCTCCCGGGGCGGTAAAAGTGAAGTTTCCAGTCAGTGCCGATAATTAGCGCCAGGCGCTAATATTTGCGTCCAGACGATATTTGCGCCCCAAATGGGGCGCGACCTAATTTTTACCCCTGAGTGTTTAATTTCTGGGCCAATGTCTTCTTTTATTATGTTGCATTCTTCTTCAGTGTTAGCTGGAACCCCCAGACTATACACTAGGAAGCCTCAGTCTGGCAATGCACTGCTTGTCCTTTAGCTGGACTTGGGGCTTTAGACATGGCCCTGCGGGGAGTTAGCATGGTTAGTTGTGTGACCTTTGTGTCGTTTATGCTCCTACACAGCCCTTTGTCACCTGTCAAAAAATTGTGAGCAGAGCCAATCATTTGCAAGGTCAAAGGTGCATGGGAAGGGAATGTACCCCTTTTTAATGGCCCAGAAATTGGAGTTCGATGGTTGCCGCGGGGGTAAGGATCCCCCGCGATATCGCACTCCGCGCCTGCCTTTATGGTTTTGGCCCACACGAACTTCAGTTCCTGGGCCTCTCCCTGGTGCCGGCACGCAGCGTGTGCATGTCCCAGAGGCGCAGTTAGTGCGATGCGACCTCTGGGATCACGTGGGCCAGTTAGAGCCAATGGCAGCACACCATCTTTCATTCATAGTTTTGACAGGAAGAGCTGTCAAAACTATGAATACAACAAGCCCTCAAAAGAACAGCTAAACCACAATTAAATTTAAAAAAAAAGCCATCACATTAATAAAATAACTATAGTTAAATAAATTAACCACTTTAAACAAAAAATTTAATTTTTGAAAAAATTTAAATTCTTTTTAAAAGTTATAAAAATAAACTTACCTTTCTTTAAAGTCTCTAAAAAAGATAAACCTGTTGAAAATTTTTTAAAATAATACTTAATTAACTACTTACCTTGTTAAAAGGGGGTCTTACGCCTGCTTTCTTCATGTGTAAAATCTTCAACACTTACCTGCGCGTTCAAACCTGAAAAAAAAACTAAGTGTGCTGCGTGCGCGCAACCTGTAGTGCGCACGCAGTTCACTTAGGAACCGCCCCCTTCGCAATACCCGAAGTGCCGGTTTCCCGCGCATGCGCAGTGCATGCAGGAAACCGGCACTTCGGGACCTAATACGAGAGAGTACACAGTGCGTAATCTCCCGTATTAGGTCTAATTTTCGGGCCATTGAATTCCACTTTAACCTGAGATATCAATTCAGCTTCCTTAGTTTCCAAATTCTCTTGAACACATAAAGCTGCCCCTCCTTCCCTCCTGTTTGTTCTACACTTCCGGACATTCGGATATTGAACTCACTTCCATCTTCTAAAGTTGGCAACACCCTTCTCAAAAGAGTCTTGGCTGTTACTTTAACTGTTGAATTATGGCAATTATATATATACATGTATAAAACAAAAATACAACAGCCATTCAGTATATAGAATATGGGTCTATGTGCTTGAGGCTGTAACTACAAATCAAAGAACCCAGGAATTCCAAACAGTCACAGAATAGAAACTTATAAATAGCTTACTCCATTAGTGGCAATGTGTACACTCACTATGGAGAGAAAATGATGAAAATGATGTGGGGTTTGCAATTTATTTTCATTGTAGAAAAAATACTAGTGTCTTCAGGTACTTAGCTCCAGTGTAAAACAGCCACTGCACGTAAAACATAGCTCTGGTTTACAAACAACATAAGGCCACATTATATAAAGGATATAGCCTTTTTTGTAACAATTGATTGTGACTTGAAACTGGAATAAGACCAGAAAATTTTCCACTAAAATGCCTTTTGGTATACCTTCGTGCTCTTTGGCCGAAACTGTAATTTTAATATTGTTCTTCCCAACTAATCACCTGCCTGACATGCTCATCTCCACTATCGTTAGCCTGGCACCTACCTGCTTACTAGCACAAAATCTAGGCTGACACTCCAGTGCAGTACTGAGAGGGTGCTGCACTGTCAGAGGTGCCGTCTTTCAGATGAGGTGGCCATAAATAATCCCCTGGCACTATTTCGAAGAAGAGCAGGAGACCTCTTCCTGGTGTCCTGGCTAATATTTATCCCCGACCGACATCACAAAAACAGATGATCCGGTTATTATCACATTGCTGTTTGTGGGACCTCACTGTGCGCAAATTGGCTGCCACGTTTCCTACATTATAACAGTAACTATTCGCCAAAAGTACTTAATTAGTTGTAAAGTGCTTTGGGACATTCTGAGGTTGCGAAAGGCACTTTATAAATGCAGCTTGTGGCACAAGAAACATGCAGAAGGTGTTTCATTGCTGGCAAAATTGTCCCTGATCAAATCATCACCTATAAAACTTAATTCAATCGAAGAAAATTCTGCTCAACTAAGATCAGGACACTGCAGTGGACCCCACCTAACTGAAATAAATCAGAAGAGTGGCCGCCTTAAGGAATGCACTTTATTGCTCTTGTAGTTTCAGCTTGTTTTATGAGATTCTTGAAATTGATAGACATTTTCCATTCTATCCAAAGTTTCTTTGTACCATGTCCTACTTTGGGCTTTAGATCAAGCTGAACAATATTTTCATTCCAAAAATGTTTCAACAAAAGTATTTTTTTCTCTTGCCAGTGTGATTTGCAGTTGCTTTTGTCTGTAGCAACATGTCTTTCCTTCACAGACCAAGCAAGAAGGTCCTATTTAATCACGAGGAATGCAATATTGACAAAAAAAGAACAGAAGTGTCCATTTTCCTTCTATTCAGCATTTTTCAAGTATTATGTTGCACATGTGTTATTAACAGAGGCAAAGTCACAGAAGCATTCATTATTGTACCTATCTTATACGTGTTATTTGAGATCATTTAAAAAGCATGACTTGTACATGAGGAAATAAAAGAAGATGAATTTAACCTTTACAAAGGTCATAGCTGTGTTGCCTGAGCCTGCAGATGACTTAGGGTCATAGATTGACTCTCTGTGGATGTTGTTTATAGGCATGAATTATTTAGTGATGTCAGTGTAATTCAGAAATCTGACATTCTCAAGCACCCCATTAGCGGTTAACATCCCATTCCCTTGGGGGTGAGGTTCTTTCCCTTTAACTCACCAAAGGGAGCGAGGTGTTAACTGAGACTCAAGGCCGTCTTTCCATGCTCATTGACACATTTGTGTTATGGCCACAACAGTACCATTCACCGTTTTGACTGCATGGAAACATCTACATTAAATATGATCAAATAAGTTTATTCTGAAGAGTTGCATCAGCAAACTCTTTTCTTCTGAAATGCAATATGTATCACCATTTAAACAAAGGTCGAATCGAACACTGCTTCACCTGCCGCACATATATTGCCCTTCCATTAGAATGATAAAAGAACCTGCTATACTCAGTGAGACACAAGGCTCTCCCTTCTTTCTTGCAGGAAAAGGTTACATACAACATGCGGAAGAAGGCGCCGATTGGAGGAGGCCGGGACCACCTGCAAATCCTTTCTTCTCTGGATGAAAGCGTGCTGGCCATCAGTGGCAGGGGGACAGTCTCGGCCGTAGCGACTGGCACTTCTGGAGGAGACGTCGCACAGGGTTTCTTCACACCTTAGCCTCTTATTCCCTTCTCATTTCTATCTCACCCTACACACACTGCATGAAAAACAGCAGCTGCTTTCAGCAGCCACTCATCTCCCTCTGCTCTTCCTTCACACTAAAAGCTAAACCATGCCGCTCTCTTTCATTTCGGTGCTGAAAATCTGGAGGCCCCATTGCCACTTCAGGCAGAAGAGGTCAGCCTTCCTGATGAAGCAGCATCACTCGATCTGACCCTTGCACCAGCTCATTGATTGGCACCACATATTTAGAGGGTAGGTTAGAGGAGGGCTCTTCATGTGGTGACTCACCGGGCACAAATGTGTACAAATTTAATCTCCATTTTGTATTTAACTGCATGTGAACGGGTTTTACCCAATTCGTAAAACCCGGCAGTTACAGCAAAGCAGGGACTGCTGGATTCAGGAGATAAGTGCTTTTATATCTACGTCCTAGATCTACCTAACTTACACCCACGATTGGAGATCCCTTCACGAGGCCTCCGATCACCACCCCAGGCCTCCCCCACCCCCACTGATGATGACGTGGCCGGTCACGATCCGCCGGTGGCCTGCCCACAATCCTATTTCCCCTCCCCCCCACCGATTGTCTGCCTGATCACTCCCCCACTCCGATCCTTTTAATGGCACGGCCCGATCCCTGGCCGAACCCCCGCCGATCCTTGTAATGGCACGTATCGATCCCCAATCCCTGGCTGCTCCCCCACCCCGATCCTTTTAACAGAGCACAGCCCGATCCCCGATCCCTGGATGACCCTTCCCATCCTTTTAATGGCCTGGCCCAATCCCCAATCCCTCCCTCCCTCCTCTGTGTGGCCTAGTGCCGCAAGCCTACCCGCCCGCAGCCAACTAGCCTTTCAATCTGGCTGGCTGCGGGCGGGAAACTAAGGACTCGCATGCAAATCAGGCCTTGCCGTTAAAGTCGGCAGGGCCTGCGGGAAACCTGGCCTCCTAGGTTTCCCAACTGCCTCGGACCCCGGCCCGCCCCCAACCCGCCCTCCTCCTTAAAATCCAGCCCAGTAGGGCTAGAATTTCATTATAGCCCAGGAATGGGTGGTATAATTAGAAAAGTTAGAGAATTAGCGCCAGGTGCTAATGCTTTAGTCATGATTGCCACCGGCCCTTTTCAGTTTTTAAAGGGGAGATTCATTGATGCTGCAGAACCTCATTCTCATCATTGCTGGCTGTGCAGCTGCCTCAGCAAGCAGTAGCAGGTCAAGGAGAAGGAGCTGGAGGACTGAAGCAGCAGTACTCATGGCAGATCCATGCCCGAGGGAGAGAACCCACAGATTCAGCGATCAAGCATTGGAGGCGTTGGTGTTCGCTGTGGAAGACGGAGGCCGGTGCTCTACGCTACAAGTGGCAGGAGGCCTTCGCCGCAAGTCTTCTGCACCATGTGGAGGGAGGTAGTGCATCACATCTCGGGCAGCACTGTGGTCCCCAGGACCCAGACACAGTGCAGGAAGAAATTTAACGACCTCACTCCCTCCCTAACAGCTCTGTGGGAGTACCTTCACAGCACGGACTGCAGCGGTTCAAGAAGGCGGCTCACCACCACCTTCTCAAGGACAATTAGGGATGGGCAATAAATGCTGGCCTTGCCAGCGATGCCCAGATCCCATGGACGAATAAAAAAAAATTTGGACGGTCAGGGTGAGTGAATGCTTCAACAAATGCTACATACCACCATCTGAACCACAATCTTCACACACTGCCCAAAGCACCACACCCCCAGCACTCCCCCATCAACAATAGCTACCTACCAACACTCACATCCACATCTCACACCTTGCACACAATGACAGCTATTCAACTATAGAAGGCACATCACCCAAACAAATTGCTCCACACTCACTCACACACTTTTCTTTCTCGTGCAGGCCAAGGTGGCTCACAACAGGAGGGAGCAGGAGCGCACAGGCTGGGGACAACCTGACACCCAATCACTTTCTGAGCTGGAGGAAAGAGTGCTGCAAATCATTTGGCACCAGGTGGTGGGTACCGTGGCCACCGGCAACATTGACCCCCTTGGGGACAACAACGGTATATTCATCCCTACTCCTTCTTCTCACATCCCACTTACCCCTCACCCCACAAGCCTTTCCCACTTTCCAGCTAATCATGCTGTATGCATGCATTTCTCCCTTCCTGCCCTCCTCCCCTCACCTTAACCTGACTCTTGTGCCTTTATGCTTTCAGATAATAAGCAAGCAGCCTGCCCCTGAGGGCACCGTAGAAAGCGAGGCGGGAGAAGAGGAGGATGAAGAACACACCGCGTCACTGCAAGCCTCACCCGCAGGCACCAGCTCAGATACTGGCACTACGCGTTCTTTAGAGGCGAGTATAGTGTCGGGATCTGCACAGAGTGAGGCACTGGGGACGAGCAGGCTGCAGCAAGGCCAGGGGGAAAGGGTAGCTCGGGGGCCAGCTTCCCGGAGGGCGAGTTCGCGGGTGATTTCTGCTGCACAGGACTCAGATGAGGAGCTCGATTGGGAGGCGTTTAGAAGAAGGGTGATGGGCATGCACAGAGAGATGATAGGTGCAATGGCAAGTGTGCCTGAGAGCCTCTCGGCAACGGTAAGGAGCATGAAGGCTCTGCGCACACCATGGAGCCCATCATTTCCAGTCTGCAAAGGATGGTAGACTCCCTGAAAGACCGTGGCGACTCAGACCTGATGCCCCGTGTGATGGGCGATCTGACAGCTTCCATTGCAGCACAGGCAGAAGCGACGCAACATCTTAGTGCTGTAATGCAATCTATGCTTGTGGCCTCTAACCTCAGACTACTCTCATGCAGTCTCAGCTTGATGCCACACAAGCTCTGACTGCTGCCATCATGGCTGGGTCTACCACCGTTGACCGGGGCTTTCATGGTGTCGCAGCAGGCCTGCAATCTGTGCACCAACAGATTGCTAAGGATGCTGAGGTGCTGCTCCAGGGGAGTGGCAGTGGGTCAGTGGAGCAGGAACTGCTGCGGTTACAGAAGATCTCAGGATTGTTATGCGGTGCCCGCAAAGCCACGTGGGTGCAGTCAATGGCGTCCTGCACCATGGGGAATCCCGCTATCCTGGCAAAGCACATTTGTCCTGCTTCTCTCTGTGATGGGGAAGGAAATGTAGTCCCTTTCTTACTGTAGAGAGCTTCTGTGACCTCCCGGATGCAGCGATGGACAGCGAAATGTTAGTTATATCTCCTGTTGCAGACTGGAAGGATCTGCTGGCAAATAAATTGAGGGCAACAGTGACCTTGACTGCCATCGAGAGAGCCGTGGTCGCCCGGATCTGAGGCCAGAGGTCTAGTTGCAGGAGATGTCAGAGTTCGGTGACCACCTCCTTAGTGAAGCGGAGCCTTCTATGACACTGCTTCTCGCTTAATTAGAGGTAGGAGAAGTGCTCTCAGAATACCCTCAGAGGGTAAGGCCTCCTGTTGAGAGCCTCCTCCTCCTCTGGCCACACGTTCCAGTCTTTCTCGCTGCCTCCGCTCCCTCCACCGTAGATCCTGGAGGGCAAAGTGGACAGCCAGTACAGCACCTATTAATGTAACCAAGTGTAGCAGTTTGATTTTTTTAAGAATAAATGTAGCTACTTTTTAGATGCCACAACACTCCTGATACTAAATAACGTTGAAGTTATGGAATGAGACTGTTGCACTATGTGAAACTGACAAGAAAGCACTGAAACTCCACTAACCTATAGCTGTGACTCATTACTGATAATCCCTTTAAATAAAATCTCTGGAGCCGGCTTCCTGTTGCTTCACACCAGTTCTCCCTGTCGCTGTTTCCTCCAGGTGCTATGGTAGGTGACGACAATCAATTTTGCAGATCAGGCGCTCAGTGAGCATTGCACACTCAATGACGTCACAATCCACCTGGCATTGAGGCTCCTTGCGATAACTGTTAGCGGCGGCGCTGTGGGGGTGGGGTGGAGATTTGCCTTGCAGTACTGGATTCGCCTTGTCCTGGCGATAATGCTCTAGTGCCCTGTTAGCGCCATCTGCTGGTGCTAACGGGAGGCACTGAGGTACCGAATTTTCCCCCCTTAGTGTTTAACTCAGTAGGACACTTCAGTCTGGCTGCACAGACAAAAAAGCTGCTCTAAGATATCACCAGACCAGCAACAGGCAAAGCGACATATGGAGCTAAGGTTTGGAGGAGTCCCAAATGAGACTGATCTGAGAAGGGCATCTTTGAGTAAGTCTCAGCCAAGGTTTTGAGATCCAATCTAGGTGCTGTATATTTCATCATGCAAAAGGATGATGAATGATGAATATCTTCATCCTGTATACTGGATAGGTCAGAGAGAATACAGTCTTCAGTTGAAGGTCACATGATTCCTTCATTTAAGGAGAATGAACATTAAGGTAGAATTATAAAGTTTGATGAAAAATATGTCGAGACCCTAATGCATTCTACTAACTGGAAAGCTAATGGGATTCAAAGACTAAGGCTCCAGCCGGACAACACGGAAATGATGGGAACGTGGAGCTCCTGTCGAATTTAATGGCAGGACTTCATCAGATTTTTTTTTTAGTCCTTTTCCCGCCTGCCAGCCAGCCAGATTGAAGGCTGGCCTGCTGCCGGGCGGGAAAGCCTGCAGTAGAAGGTAGCAGCCGGCAACCAGGAAGATCAGGAGTCAGTGAGGGGGGTTGGGGGGTGGGGGAGGCTCGGAGTGTGGCGGAGAGGAGGGAGGGAGGGAGGGAGAGATCATGGTGGGGCGGTTCCGGAGATCGTGGGAGGGGAGAGATCCAGGAGGTCAGGAGATTGTGGGGTGGGAGGTATTGGATTGCGGGGAAGAGATTGCGTGGATGGGGGGTGGGGGGGATGTCAGCCGAGCGCACATGCAGTACTGCAAAAGAACTTAGCTGTTGGATCTGACAACCCCCGTCTACCTTTAACTGCCGGGTTTTTTGAGCCCTGGAAATGTCGGCCAACAGCCGCTAAATCAAATTCCCTGATAACATCTGAGGCACTTCCTTGTTTTTGTACTCTATGCCCCTATTTTAAGCTAAGATCCCATATGCCTTTTTAACAGCCATCTCAACTTGTCCTGCCACCTTCATAGATTTGTGTACATACACCCCCAGATCTCTCTGTTCCCACACCCTCTTTAAAATTGTACAATTTAATTTATATTGCCTCTCCTCATTCTTCCTCCCAAAATTAATCACTTCACTCTTCTCTGCATTTAATTTCATCTGCCATGTGTCCTCTTGAAGTCTGTTACTATCCTCCTCACGGTTTCCTACATTTCTGAGTTTTGTGTCATTTGCAAACCTTGAAATTAGCCCTGCATAACCCAAGTCCAGGTCAGTAATATATATCAAAAAGTGCACTGGTCCCAACACCGACTCTTGGGGGACACCACTGCACACTTCCCTCCAGTCTGAAAAACAACTTGTTCACTACTACTCTCTGCTTTCTGTCCCTTAGCCAATTTCGTATCCATGCAGCCGCTGCCCCTTTGATCCCACAGGATCCAATTTTGATAACAAGTCCATTATGTGGTGCTTTTTCAAATGCCATTTGAAATGTCATATAAACAACATCAACCACACTATCCTCATCAACCCTCTCCGTTACTTCATCAAAGAACTCAATCAAATTTATCAAACCGGATTTGTGCTGGCTTTCATTTATTAACCAATATTTTTCCAATTCATTTTGCCCTGGATTATTGTCTAAAAGTTTCCCCACCACCACCGTCAGGCTGACCGGCCAGTAGTTACTGGGTTTATCCCTCTCCCCTTCTTTGAACAGGGGTGTAACATTTGCAATGCTCGAGTCCTCTGGCACCACTCCCATATCTAAGGAGGAGTGGAAGATTGTGGCCAGAGCCTCCGCTATCTCCATCCTTACTTCCTCAGCAACCTAGGATGCTCCCATCTGGACTGGGTGACCTTTCTACTGTGAGCGCTGCCAACTTTTTAAGTACCTCGGGGCAATTTTCCCTGAACACTGGTTTAGCCCACGTTTAGCACAAGACTCCATCTTGGTAAAGGAGTTGAAGCGTACACTAGGAATGGCCGCCCGGAGGATCATTAAGGGGCTGATTGATAATTAAATTTCCTGCTGGCGCTCATTTGGTGGGTACTGCTTCATTTAATGACCTCTCCTAACAGCGACCAGCTGAACAGGAGCTAACACGTCATTGCTGGGGATTTCGAGCACTACTTATCGCCATGCTCAGCTTCCACTGTTCACTTGTTGATTGCAATCGACTGATTACACTGTGTTTGAAGAGGATTTTTGAGAGACAGCGGGAGACTTTCTATGACACTTTGTCAAGACTTCACCAATACTTTATCAACATTTTTCCCGGAAATTCTTTAAGGACCTTTTTTTTATATTCATTCATGGGATATGGGCATTGCTGACAAGGCCAGCATTTATTGCCCATCCCTACTTGCTCCTTGAGAAGGTGGTGGTGAGCTGCCTTCTTGAACCGCTGCAGTCCGTGTAGTGAAGTACTCCCACAGTGCTGTTAGGGAGGGAGTTCCAGAATTTTGACCCAGTGACGATGAAGGAACAGTGATATATTTCCAAGTCAGGATGGTGTGTGACTTGGAGGGGAACTTGGAGGTGGTGGTGTTCCCATGCACCTGCTGCCCTTGTCCTTCTAGGTGGTAGAAGTATCGGGTTGGTGAGGTGCTGCCGAAGAAGCCTTGGCGAGTTGCTGCAGTGCATCTTGTAGATGGTACACACTGCAGCCACGGTCTGCCGGTGGTGGAGGGAGTGAATGTTTAAGGTGGTAGATGGGGTGCCAATCAAGTCGACTGCTTTGTCTTGTGGGGTGTCAAGCTTCTTGAGTGTTGTTGGAGCTGCACTCATCAGGCAAATGGAGAGTATTCTATCACACTCCTGACTTGTGCCTTGTAGATGGTGGAAAGGCTTTGGGGAGTCAGAAGGTGAGACACGTGCCACAGGATACCCAGCCTCTGACCTGATCTTGTAGCCACAATATTTATGTGGCTGGTCTAGTTAGGTTTCTGGTCATTGGTGTCAGGATGTTGATGGTGGGTGATTCGGCGATGGTAATGTCATTGAATGTCAAGGGGCGGTGGTTAGACGCTCGCTTGTTGGAGATAGTCATTGCCTGGCACTTGTGTGGCGCGAATGTTACTTGTCACTTATCAGCCCAAGCCTGAATGTCGTCCAGGTCTTGCTGCATGCGGGCACGGACTACTTCATTATCTGAGAAGTTGCTCGGGTAGATGCCAGTGTTGTAGCTGTACTGGAACAGCCTGGCTAGAGGCACAGCTAGTTCTAGAGCACAAGTCTTCAGCACGACAGCCAGGATGTTGTCGGGGCCCGTAGCCTTTGCTGTCACTGTGCAATCATCAGCGAACACCCCCACTTCTGACCCTATGATGGAGGGAAGGTCATTGACGAAGCAGCTGAAGGTGGTTGGGCCTAGGGCACTGCCCTGAGGAATTCCTGCAGCGATGTCCTGGGGCTGAGATGATTGGCCTCCAACAACCACAACCATCTTTCTTTGTGCTAGGTATGACGCCAGCCAATGGACAGCTTTCCTCCTTGATGCCACACTCGGTCAAATGCTGCCTTGATCTCAAGGGCAGTCACTCTCACCTCAACTCTGGAATCCAACTGTTTTGTCCATGTTTGGACTAAGGCTGTAATGAGATCTGGCAGCGAGTGGCCCTGTCGGACCCAAACTGAGCGTCGGTGAGCAGGTTATTGCTGAGTAAGTGCCGCTTGATAGCACTGTTGACGACACCTTCCATCACTTCGCTAATGATTGAGAGTAAACTGATGGTGTGGTAATTGGCCGGATTGGATTTGTCCTGTTTTTGAGGACAGGACATACCTGGGCAATTTTCCACATTGTTGGGTAGATGCCAGTGTTGTAGCTGTACTGGAACAGCTTGGCTAGAGACACAGCTAGTTCTGGAGCACAATCTTCAGCACAACAGCCGGGATGTTGTCGGGGCCCATAGCCTTTGCTGTCTCTTGATATCACGCAGAGTGAATTGAATTGGCTGAAAATTGGCTTCTGTGATGATGGGGACCTCAGGAGGAAGCCGAGATGGATCATTCACTCTGCACTTCTGGCTGAAGGTGGTTGCGATTGGTTCAGCCATGTCTTTTACACTCATGTGCTGGGCTCTGCCATCATTGAGGATGGGAATGGTTATGGAGCCTCTTACCTCCCGTTAGTTGTTTAATTGTCCACCACCATTCACAACTGGATGTGGCAGGACTGCAGGGCTTTGATCTGATCCATTGGTTGTGGGATCACTTATCTCTATCAATAGCATGCTGTTTCCGCTGTTTAACATGTATGTAGTCCCGTGTTGTAGCTTCACCAGGTTGGCACTTCATTTTAGGTACGCCTGGTGCTGCTCCTGGCATGCTCTTCTAAATTCCTCATTGAACCAGGGTTGGTCCCCTGGCTTGATGGTAATGATACAGTGAGGGATATGCCGGGCCATGAGGTTACATGGAGGAATACAATTCTGCTGCTGCTGATGGCCCACAGCGCCTCATGGATGCCCAGTTTTGAGCTGCCAGATCTTTTCTAAATCTATCCCATTTAGCATGGTGGTAGTGCCACACAACACAATGGAGAGTGTCCTCAGTGTGAAGACGGGACTTCGTCTTTTCAAGGACTGTGCGGTGGTCAGTCCTACCAACACTGTCATGGACAGATGCAACTGCGACAGGTAGATTGGTGAGAACGAGGTCAAGTAGGTTTTTCCCTCATGTTGGTTCTCTCACTACCTGAGAGTGGATGCTGTGCTACTCTACCTTATTGGACACCTTATAGGAGTCACCAGGAGAAAGGGAATGCTTGTTCATGGGCATCTTGCTTGGGGTCCCCCTTGCTCTGCATGAGGAATTGGAGGAGGAGATGAGGCCAGGCAGAGCAGCACCAGCTGCTGCAGGAGAGAGGGACAGGAGGGCGAGGAGGGCTCTCAGCTGGAGGCCCTATCTACCCAGGGTCTTCAGAGCACTACTTCTACATTCGCGTGACTCAAGACCAGTGCATGAGGAGGCTACGCTTTACCAAAGAGGTCATCACAAAGACCTGTGGCCTCGTGGAACAAAGACTCAGATTTCACAGCACAGCCGGATCTGCATTGCCTATGATGTGGAGATGCCGGTGTTGGACTGGGGTGGACAAATGTGAGGAGTCGCACAACACCAGGTTATAGTCCAACAGCTTTATTTGAAATCACAAGCTTTCGGAGCGCTGACTTCACCTGACAAAGGAGCAGGTCTCCGAAAGCTTGTGATTTCAAATAATGCTGTTGGACTATAACCTGGTGTTGTGCGACTTCTTGCATTGCCTATGGCAGTCAAGGTCACAGTAGCACTTAATTTTTATGCTACTAGAACCTTCCAGGCTGCCACAGGTGATATAAGTCACATATCAGAATCCTCTATGCACTTCTGCATAAGGGAGGTCTCTGTGAATCTATACGCTTTGAGGGATGACTATATATCATTCCCTATTGTTACAGAGAAGACCAGAGACAGAGTGCTCTAGGATTCGACAGGATTGTGGGATTCCCCATGGTCCAAGGAGCCATTGACTGCACACATGTGGCTATGTGAGCCCCTCTCATTTAATCTCAGAGGTGCTCAGGAACAGGAAGGGATTCCTGCGACCACCAGCACCGCATCATGCAGGTGAATGCCTGCTCTCCAGGGATCTGCCACGTTGCTTTTATAATGAGACAGTCATCCGTCCCACAGATCTTTGAACCCTAACGCAATGTGCATGGCTGGCTACTAGGTGACGAGGGATAACCTCTTATCCCATGGCTCATGACTCCCTTCAGAAACCCCCAGACACCAGCTGAGCACTCATACAATGAGAGCCACTCAGCCACCAGGAATATCATTGAGTAGACCATTGGTGTCCTGAAGCAGAGGTTTAGATGCCTTGACCGGTCAGGAGGTGCCCTGCAGTACTCGGCTGAGAAGGTCTCCAGATTCGTGGTGATTTGCTGCATGCTCCACAATCTGCCGATCATGAGAGACCAACTGTTACCACCAGCAATTGTGCCAGAGGATTAAGCCACCAGAAGAGGAGAAGGAGGAAGAGGAGAAAGAGGAGGAGGAGAAAGAAGAGGGAGGACCTATTTCCCTTAGCAGAGGGGTCAACAACCAGGGGGCATAGATTTAAAGTAATTGGTAGGAGGTTTAGAGGAGATTTGAGGGGCAAGTTCTTCACCCAGAGGGTGGTGGGGGTCTGGAACTCACTGCCTGAAAGGGTGGTAGAGGCAGAAACCCTCACCACATTTAAAAAGTGCTTGGATGTACACTTGAAGTGCCGTAACCTACAGGACTACGGACCAAGAGCTGGAAAGTGGGATTAGGCTGGATAGCTCTTTGTCGGCCAGCACGGACACGATAGGCCGAAATGGCCTCCTTCCGTGCTGTAAATTTCTATGATGATTTTATGAGGGGGACCAGGTGGAGCACCAGAGGCTTCCAGGTAGACGCTTTTGAGAGACGTACTTCACCATCAGGAGCACTGTTGCCACATGA
Source organism: Squalus acanthias (assembly GCA_030390025.1). Taxonomy (NCBI): domain Eukaryota; kingdom Metazoa; phylum Chordata; class Chondrichthyes; order Squaliformes; family Squalidae; genus Squalus; species Squalus acanthias. The sequence goes on along the minus strand of CM059425.1, from coordinate 141,555,268 downwards.
CGTACCTTCCATGACTTAGGATCCATCAGGCAGTCCATCATCTGCACTCAATCCTTTCAACCCCTTCTCCATGAAGATCACAATAAAATAGACCACCGAGTCCACTACTATCCAAGTACAATCATCACTCTTCATCTACATCAAAAACAAACAAATAGAAACATGACACAACCAACAGCACTTACAAATATTAAACTATTAAACTAATAGCTGTTATGTGCTATTTTCCTGGTAGAGAAAGAGTGGCAATTGTGAATGAGTGTTGACATGTGTGTTTGTGTGTGTGTGATGCCTCACATGGTTGAAGAGCTATGCAATGTCTCTGATATGTGAGTAATTCCTTTGAAGGATGCAATAGTGTGGGGTGTGTGACTGTCAGTGTATAGTTAAATGGTAGATGTAGTGTGTTGAGGTTGTGATGCTGCTGCTGGTGGTACAGTTATTGAGAAGTGCATTTGCAAGATGGGATCTTAACTTGACCACTCGTGCCAAGTCATTAAATTTCTTGTGACTTTGGAATCATGTCCTGAGGCCAGGGCTCCTGGCTGTCACCTCCCGGGCAATCTCCACCCACATGCGTCACATTAGCTGCCTCTGTGGTCTCCTTTCCCCCCTCCAGGTAGAGAACATCCCTCCACCTCTATACCTCCTCCACCAGGACCTCCAGCGCTGTGTCAGAGCACCTGGGCGCCCTCTCTCTAGCTCCATGAGACATCTTTCCACTCATAGCCAGCGCACTCCATACCTCCAGTGGAAGTGGGTGAGTACAGGCTACATATACAGCTCCAGGAAAATTGCGTCTAATCAGCGCTTGAGTGCTAAACCTGCAATTGTTGGTTACAGTGCCTGCAGGCACCTTCAAATCCTAATATTCATCAATTAGCCTGAAAATTGCATGCTAAATCCACACTTTCAAATAGGCGCTTCTTATTAGCAGAGCACCCATTTAGCATCTGTTTTCAACCTTTGGCCAAAATAATCCCCTCCTCTTTATTTTTATCCTATCCAACTTCTCTACTACCTCCTCATTTACTGTGACATTGGCAGCATCCTCTTGTTTTATGAAAACAGATGCAAAGCACTCATTTCGTACCTCAGCCATGCCCTCTGCCTCCACAAAGCAATCTCATTTTTGGCCCCTAATCGGCCCCACCCTTCCTTTAATTACCCTTTTAATATTTATATGTTTATAAAAGATTTTTGGGTTCCCTTTTATGTTACCTGCTAATCTATTCTCATACACTCTCCTTGCCTCTCTTATTTCCTTTATCAGTTATCCCCTGTACTTTTTGGATTCAGCTTAATTCTCTACTGAATTATGAATTTCACATTTTTTTGTTTCATTTTAATCTCTATGGCCTAGAAATTTGGGGACTTACCGCTCTTTTTTAAGGCAAATTTCTTGAAAAAAAATGGCGGCACCCTCACCTCTGCCTACCTCTGGCGTGGGACTCAGCGGCTGCCATTTTGGTAAGGGTCATAGCGCTGCCATTAGCAGCATTGGCCCTAGTCACACTCTGCAAACTTTGACCTTTGCACTGACTTTAACACTGGGTCCTAAGCGCGCTCAGAAAAGCGAGCATGCAGCAGACATACAGAGACACTGTCAGCGCTACTTAAAGGAACACACACATCTTTCAGGTAAGTTTGGATTTCAGCTTTTGTACTGGATTTTTTATATTTTATTGAAGTAGTGGCTTGGTGCAATAGATGTTAAAAAGTTTTTAAAGTGTGCAGAGAGTGTAGGGAAAGCTGCTGGACGCTTGCGAGCCCTCAGATGGTAAAGGAAGGCCTCTGAGAAGACAGAAAATGCTGGAAATACTCAGCATCCATGGAGAGAGAAACAGAGTTAACATCTCAGGTCGAAATGCTGCCTAACCTGCTGAGTATTTCCAGCATTTTCTGCTTTTATTTCAGATTTCCAGCATTCACTTGCAGAGGGAAGAGGAAGACGCAGAAGCGAAAGATGCAAAAGAGGAAGAAGCAGAAGAGGAGGAAGAGGAAGGAAGGATGCAACCCAGACAGCCCCTTTCTGGCCGGGATATCCAGGATGGAATCATCCGCCTGCGGTACCAGTGACCACAACCCCAATTCCCCTTGCAGCGTTTGTTTTACACCCTACCTTCCCTCGATTACTGACCATCACAGCGTCCTCTTGGCCACAATGCTGAAATAAAAGCGAACACAAAGCAAACTTTCCAATCCAACTTTATACATCTATCTATCCAATGACATCAAGAAATCAACTCATCACCCTTATGCATTCCCTTCGTGACTGTCTTGTGTGTGCCTTTGCTTATCCTACTGATGTCATGCAGTGCTACCCCAGTGGCTGCAGCTTGGCTGGTGGAAGACTGCTGACCTTCAGTAAGAGACACTGCAAATGGCCTTGCAGGATGACCTCGAGGAGCTGGAGGCTGGGAGTGTCAAATTGATTTACGGTGTTTCTTCTTCTTCTTCTTCTTCACTCTCCTCTCCCTCTTCTTGGTCAACCACTGGCTGGGCAGGCTGCATTTCTTGGGTGTGTGAAATGAGGAAGGCACAAGGTTGGAAGGGAGGGGGGGGGGGGTGGAAAGCAAGAGGTTCATGCAAGAAGGAGGATAACATATGAGGATACCAGCATCATGTATCCTTTTAGTCCCACTGCTGGCCAAGGGCTCAGCCATGCCCCTGCCAAGTATGGCCAGCACCATCTCCTCCAAAGGGGTGAGGTGAAGCTAGGAATGGGAGGTGTGCCTCGTGTTTGGTAGAGATTGCTGCTAGGTGAGTGATGGGGCAGGGGGTTATGCAATGAGCAGTGTGTGAGGCTAGTGGTGCAGTAGGCAGGAGATGGGTATTGAAGATGCATTCACTGACCTTGACCACTGGTCTGAGATCATGAGGCTTCTTTGGGCACTGGAGCCATGCTGTGGGGTGTGATGCTGCTGGCAATGATGGCCTCGGTGATGTGGTCCCACATCCTTCTTTCTGGAGGGCCTCCTAGACCTTATGGGTAGAGGACCTCTCTTGCAGTGCTGCCCCCTTGCACAAAACTGGAGTGCTGCGTGCGAGACTCTGGGTGCCCCTTCCCTGGCTTGTTGAGCCATTTGTGTGAGTGCTGAAGAATTTTGCCATTTTTTTAGATGTAGAAGATAATTTAGCTTTAAGAGCTGAAGACTGCCATTTGGGAATTATTTTTAAAGTTCATTTTTTTCAGAAGCAGTTGAGCTCTAAGGGATAAAACCTGCCTATTTTTAAATTATTAAATTTTTTTAATTTTAGAAGGCAGTTCCCCTTTAAGGGATCGACAGTGCTTTCTAAAATGACAGGCTAGCTTTAAGATAAAGCTGTTCTTGCTCCAGGGACTCTACAGCCACGTTACATTGGGCCTCCTGCTGAGAGTAGCGCCGGAAAACGAGCCTTACATGGTAAGTTTAGCGCTGTGCTAATTTAAATTAGGAAACAGCACCAAAATGTTGCCTGCGCTATTAATTCGGGTGGCCGTTAACGGTGGCACCGGCAAGTTTTCACCAATTTCTAGGCCAGAATCTTTAGTGATCCAGGGAACTCTAACTTTGGATGCCCTTCCTTTCCTCCTCGTGGGAACGTGTCTAGTCTGTACCCGAACTATCTCCTCTTTGAAGGCCTCCCATTGCTCATTTTAAAGATTTTCATTTCATAAATATAGATTGCAGTAATATGGGCTGTTACAGGACAAAATATTATAGTTAGTGCCAATCAAGCTGGCACTCATATTTTTCAATCACCACTTTGAATGCTGTCATCAAATCCACGCTGCATTGTCTTCGTAAAGAATCTTCTACTGTAGTGTTAGTTGCACGAATGGTTACTTGCAATGGACAGTAATTGACTGACCTCTCCGACGTCCTATCTGGGTGTGTATTTCCTATTTGTCCGTGCTTCTGTTTGTGAACAAAGTTCCATTAAATGGGAATAGACAGGACAGGATACCACATGGTACAAGAGGTAGACTGACACCACTTCTCACCCCTAAATCAGTGCTCACTCTTTCCACTAGATGGCGCAACATCATTTACTGCCCTCTCAACCACCAGTGATGCTCATTCTTGGGGAAGACCAACTCAAAAGGGAAATAAATCTGCGGCCAATTTCAGCAAAAATTTTGGAAAATTTCTCCCTGGCTCCATAGGAACAGGAGTGAGCCATTCAGCCCCTCAAGCATGCTCCACCATTCAATTACATCATAGCTGATCTGTACTTCAAATCCATTTACCCGCCTTTGTTCTATATCCCTTGATACACAAAAATCTATCGATCTCAATCTTGAAAATTTCAATTGACCCAGCATCCACAGCCTTTTAGGGAAGAGAGTTCCAGATTTCCACTATCATTTGTGTGAAAAGAGCTTACTGATTTCTCTCCTAAATGGCCTAAGTCTAATTTTAAGATTACGTACGCCCTCTTGTTCTGGATTTCCGCATCAGAGAAAATAGTTTCTTTGTATCTACTCTATTCATTTATAATTTGAAACACCTCGATTAGATCACCCTGAACCGTCTAAACTCAAGGGAATGCAAGCCAGGTTTATGCAATCTGTTCTTATTATTTAACCCTTTAAGCCATGGTATCATTCTGGTGATTCTGTGTTGTACCACTTCCAAGGCCAATATAGCCTTCCTGAAGTTTGGTGCCCCAAACTGAATGCAATACTCCAGATAGGGTCTGACCAAGGTTCTGTACAAATGTAGCATAACTTCCTCACTTTGAATTCTAATCCCTTTGAGATAAAGGCCAACATTCCATTAGCCTTCTTGATTACTTTTGTACATATCATTAGCTATTAATTATTTATTTACATGGATACCTAAACCACTTTGCTCTTCTACAACTCCTCGGGCTAGAAATGGGGCTCCTTTGCGCCTCCCGTTAGCGCCTCCGGGGGGCGCTAACTGGGCGCAAATGGGTTTGCAACCAGGAGCACCGATATCAACGCCTCCGGCTAAATTAGGCAGGAGTTATGCGGCGGCGGTAAGTCGTTGCGCCCTGATCTCCTGCGCCCGGAGATCGTGACGTCATTGCCGTGCGCAGCACCCCGGTAGCACCCTGGATGAAAAATTCCCTCTCGCCCCCTGCTTGTGCACCTGCTGTTAACAACGACAGGTAGAGGAGGCGGCTTTCAGTCGGATGTCCTCTGGAGGAGCGCTATTTAAAGGGGTCCACTTCTGGTGTAGTTTTCGTTGGCCAGCAATGCTGTGTTGTTAATTTCACATAGGCAAAGAGGCCTTTTGACCGATTTGAGCGTTTTGCATTTTAATGAGTGTTCTGGGACATAAAGATTATTCCGTTTCATTGAGGGGAGATTTGAAAGTGCAAAATTTGTATCCTTTCATGGGGGCTGTACTGGCACTGGACCTCGCCCTCCAGCGTCAACATCGGAGGCAACTGAGGCTCAGAGAAAGAGTGCAAAATGTAGCCAGAGGTAGGAGGGCCAACAGGGCTCTCAACAGGAAGCCTTACCCACCCAGGCAGTCTGGGCTGGCTGGATGACAGGCAGCGACAAGTGCAATGGCGGAGTGGCAGTGGTTGGATCAGGAATGCTGTCATCCTGAGAGAGGACGGCAGGTTCCTGCTCCACTGACCCACTCCCACTCCCCCGGGGCAGCACCTCAGCATCCCTACCAATCTGCTGGAGCAGAGATTGCTGGCCCGCTGCGACACTGTGAGATCCCTGGTGGACTGTGGTGGACCCAGCAACAATGGCAGCAGTCAGATCTTTTGTGGCATCAAGCTGAGATTGTATGAGAGCAGTCTGAGACTCGATGGCAGCAACCACTGACTGCATTACAGCACTAAGACGTTGCATCGCTTCCGCCTGTGCTGCAATGGAAGCTGCCACGCGTCACGAGGTCTGGATCCGCACGGTCTCTCTGGGAGTCCACTATCCTCTGCACAGTGGAAATGATGGGCTCCATGATGCGCAGAGCTCTGTGCCAATGTTGGAGGTGGATTCCTCTATGCTCCTTACCATTGCCGAGAGGCTCTCAGGCACCCATGCCATTTCACCTATCATCTCTGTGTGCATGCCCATCACCCTTCTTCTAAAGGCCTCCCCATCGAGGACCTCATGGGGAGCTGGCTCCTGAGCTACCCTATCCCCCTGGCCTTGCTGCAGCCTGCTCGTCCCCGATGCATCACCCAGTGAAGATCCCTCTACTAAACTTGCCTCTATAGATCGTGTAGTGCCAGTATCTGAGGTGTTGCCTGCGGGTGAGAGATGCAGTGATGCGGTGCTTTGCTCCTCCTCCTCTTTTCCTTCCTCACTCTCAGTGGGGGGCTCAGGGATAGGCTGGTCATCTGGTTGCTGATTATCTGAAAGCATAAAGGCATAACACTCGTGTTAAGGTGAGGGCAGGGGGCAGGAATGGAGCAAGGAATGCAGACATTCTCAGGCGGTGGAAAGTGAGAAAGGTTTGTAGTGTGAGGGGGAAGTGGGAAGAGAGAAGGAGAGGGGCTGAAGATACCGTTTTTGCCCCCAACGGGGTCGACATCGCTGATGGTCATGGCGCCCACCACCTGCTGCCCAATGAGTCGCAGCACTCGCTCCTCAAGGTCTGAGAGCTTGTGGAGCTGCACATCACCCCCGCCTATTCTCTGCTGCTCCCTCCTATTGTGGGCCATCTTGGCCTGCAAGAGATACAAATGTGTTTGAGTCAGAGTCCAGCAATGTGCTTGGGAGATATGCCTGCCGTCATTGAATAGCTGTGATTGTAGGCAAGGCATGAGATGTGGATGTGAAATAACAACAGAAAATGCTGGAAACACTCAGCAGGCCAGGCAGCATCCGTGGAGAGAGAAACAGAGGTAACGTTTCAGGTTGATGACCCTTCGTCAGAACTGAAAAAAGCTGGAGATGTAACTGATTTTAAGCAGGTGCAGAGGCGGGGTGGGGGGGGGAGGAAGCAACTGAGGGAACATTCTGTGCTAAGGTAGGAGGCAGGAAAGATAAAATGTTGCAAATGGGGATGGCTAAATCATACAGCCTGAAAAATGGGGGCAGGGGTTATTGTCTGAAATTGTTGAACTCAATGTTGAGTCCAGAAGACTGTAAAGTACCTAATCGAAAGATGAGGTGCTGTTCCTTGAGTTTACGTTGAGCTTCATTGGAACAGTGTAAGAGGCGAGGACAGGGAGATCAGAATGGGAGTGAAGCGGAGAACCAAAGTGACAGGCGACCGGAAGCTCAGGGTCACCCTTACGGGCTGAATGGAGGTGTTCCACAAAGCGGTCGCCCAATCTGCGTTTGGTCTCCCCAATGTAGAGGAGACCACATCATGAGCAGCGAATACAGTATACTAAATTAGAAATACAGAGCTGAATTAGAAAGCATGATCTCAAGGGTGGTAATCGCAGGATTATTACCCAAGCCATGTGCTAATTGGCATAGGATAAGGGAGGTGGCTAAACGAGTGGTGTGGGAAGGGGGAGTTCCATTTCATGGGACCGTGGCATTAGTACTGGGACAGGAGGGAGCTGTACCGTTTGGACAGGCTGCACCTGAACCAGGCTGGGACCAAGATCCAAGGGGAAAGGATAAATAGGGTGGTAAAAAGAACTTAAACTAATAAATGGGGGGCGGTCTCAGTCAGAAACTATAGTAAAAATGATAGTTTAAAGATTAAAAAAAAGGGTAAGAGCAGAGTTCAGATCACAAACAGTGATATAAATACTCCAGGTGAAGGAAATAACAAAATAACTGAAGTAGTTACAGCAAGAGTGACAAATGAGAAACATGCTAAATGGTGTGAGAAAGACAGCATCAGGGCAGAAGGACATGTTATGGTTTCTTGCCCAAATAAGAGTTTTATATACTAACGCATGAAGTGTAAGAAATAAATTGAGTGAATTAAAGGCTCAAATGTAGCTTTGAGGCTATGACATGGTGGCTATTACTGGGACATGGCTGCAAACTGGTCACAGTTGGGAGTTAAATATTCCAGCTTATAAGGTCTTTATAAAGGATATGGAAACTGGAAGAGGAGGAGGGGTAGCCTTATTAATTAAAGATACTATTGCAACATTAGTAAGAGTGGATATAGGTAAGGGAAAGCGAGCATGGTTAGAATTGAGGAATAAGAGAGGACTTGAAACTGTAATGGGAGTTGTCTATAGGCCTGCTGATAGCAGCAATGAAGTGGCAGAATGTATTAATACAAAGATTAGAGAGGCTTGTAGCAAAAGCATAGTTGTTTTAATGGGAGACTTTAATTTTCATATAGATTGAGAAGAGCAGGGTAGCTTGAGTCAGAAAGGTGATGAATTTCTTCAGTGCATTCAAGATAGTTTCCTGGAGCAATATGTTCTAGAACCAACAAGAGGGCAGGCCATACGAGATTTAGTAATGAGTAATGAGCCAGACTTAGGTAAAAATCTAACAGTAAGGGAACATTTATCTAACAGTGATCATAATGCGGTCGTACTCAATGTTAGGTTTGGAAAGGAGAAATGCAACACAATTACTAAGATTCTAGGTTTTGGGAAGGTTAACTTTAACAGGATGAGACAGACACTGACGACAGCAAACTGGTGTTGTGGAAAACTACAGATGAACAGTGGGAGGTGTTCAAAACATAATTTAGCTTAATACAGGACCAGTATATACCCCTAAGGAACAGGAGCTATACTTACCAAATAAAACAGCCATAGAGTCATAGAGTTATACAGCACAGAAAGAGGCCCTTCGGCCCATCGTGTCCGCGCCAGCCATCAAGCCCTGTCCATTCTAATCCCATTTTCCAGCACTTGGTCCATAGCCTTGTATGCTATGGCGTTTCAAGTGCTCATCTAAATGCTTCTTGAATGTTGTGAGGGTTCCTGCCTCTACCACCCTTTCAGGCAGTGAGTTCCAGATTCCAACCACCCTCTGGGTGAAAAAGTTTTTCCTCAAATCCCCTCTAAACTTCCTGCCCCTTACCTTGAAACTATGCCCCATGGTTATTGACCCCTCTACTAAGGGGAAAAGTTCCTTTCTATCTACCCTATCTATGCCCCTCATAATTTTGTACACCTCAATCAGGTCCCCCCTCAGCCTTCTCTGCTCTAAGGAAAACAACTCCAGCCTGTCCAGTCTCTCTTCATAGCTGAAGCGCTCCAACCCAGGTAACATCCCGGTGAATCTCCGCTGCACCCTCTCCAATGCAATCACATCCTTCCTATAGTGTGGCGACCAGAACTGCACACAGTATTCCAGCTGTGGCCTAACTAGCGTTTTGTACAGCTCCAACATAACCTCCCTGCTTTTATATTCTATGCCTCGGCTAATGAAGGCAAGTATCCCATATGCCTTTTTAACCACCTTATCTACCTGTCCTGCTGCCTTCAAGGATCTATGTACATGCACACCAAGGTCCTTCTGATCCTCTGTCCTTCCTAGGGTCCTACCATTCATTGTGTATTCCCTTGCCTTGTTAGTCCTCCCAAAATGCATCACCTCACACTTTTCAGGGTTAAATTCCATTTGCCACTGTTCTGCCCATCTAACCAACCCGTCTATATCGTCCTGTAGCCTAAGGCTTCCCTCCTCGCTATTTACCACTACACCAATTTTTGTGTCATCTGTGAACTTACTGATCATACCTCCTACGTTCATATCTAAATCATTAATGTACACTACAAACAGCAAAGGACCCAGCACCGATCCCTGCGGTACACCACTAGACACAGGCTTCCAGTGACAAAAACAACCTTCGACCATCACCCTCTGCCTCCTGCCACTAAGCCAATTTTGGATCCAATATGCCAAATTGTCCTGGATCCCATGGGCTCTTACCTTCTTGACCAGTCTCCCATGCGGGACTTTGTCAAAAGCCTTACTGAAGTCCATGTAGACTACATCAACTGCACTACCCTCATCCATACACCTAGTCACCCCCTCAAAAAATTCAATCAAATTGGTTAGACATGTTCTCCCCATGAGAAAGCCATGCTGACTATCCTTGATTAATCCTTGCCTCTCCAAGTGGAGACTAATTCTGTCCCTCAGAATTTTTTCCAATAATTTCCCTACCACTGATGTTAGGCTCACTGGCCTGTAATTCCCTGGTTTATCCCTACTACCCTTCTTGAATAATGGTACTACATTCACTGTTCTCCAGTCTTCTGGCACCTCCCCTGTGGCCAGAGAGGTTCTGAAAATTTGTGTCAGAGCCCCTGCATTCTCCTCCCTTGCCTCACACAGCAGCCTGGGATACATCTCATCTGGGCCTGGGGATTTATCCACTTTTAAGCCCGCTAAAACCGCTAGTACCTCCTCCCTCTCAATACTAATTTGTTCAAGTATATCACAATCCCCCTGCCTGATTTCTATGCCTACATCGTACTTCCCCATAGTGAGCACAGATGCAAAATATTAATTTAAATCCTCACCTACATCTTCTGGCTCTACACACAGATTGCCACTTTGGTCCCTAATGGGCCCTACTAGTGGTCAGGAACAAAACATAATCAAAAAGGCTATTAAGAACATAAGAACATAAGAAATATGTGCAGGAGTAGGTCATTCGGCCCCTCGAGCCTGCTCCGCCATTTAATAAGATCATGGCTGATCTTCTGCCTCATCTCCACTTTCCTGCACTGTCCCCATATCCCTTGATTCCCTTAATATCCAAAAATCTATCGATCTCTGTCTTAAATATACTCAACGACTGAGCCTCCACTGCCATCTGGGGTAGAGAATTCCAAAGATTCATCACCCTCATAGTGAAGAAATTTCTCCTCATCTCAGTCCTAAATGGCCGACCCCTTATTCTGAGACTGTGACCCCTGGTTATAGACTCCCCAGCCAGGGAAAACATCCTCTCTGCATCTATCCTGCCAAGCCCTGTAAGAATTTTGTATGTTTCAATAATATAATCTCTCATTCTTCTAAACTCCAGAGAATATATGCATAGTCTACTCAATCTCGCTTAATAGGACAATCCCCCCATCCCAGGAACCAGTCTGGTGAACCTTCGTTGCACTCCCTCTATGGCAAGTATATCCTTCCTTAGGTAAGGAGACCAAAACTGTACACAAAACTCCAGGTGTGGTCTCACCAGGGCCCTATATAATTGCAGTAAGACGTCTTTACTCTTATACTCAAATCCTCTTGCAATAAAGGCCAACATACCATTTGCTTTCCTAATTGCTTGCTGTACCTGCATGTTAACTTTCAGTGATTTGTGTACAAGGACACCCAGGTCCCTCTGAACACCAACATTTCCTAATCTCTCACCATTTAAAAAATACTCTGCTTTTCTATTTTTCCTACCAAAGTGGATAACTTCACATTTCTCCACATTATATTTCATTTGCCATGTTCTTTTCCATTCACTTAGCCTGTCTATATCTCCTTGAAGCCTCTTTGCATCCTCCTCACAACTTACATTCCCACCCAGCTTTGTATCATCAGCAAACTTGGATATATTACATTTGGTCTCCAAATCATTGATGTAGATTGTGAATAGCTGAGGCCCAAGCACTGATCCTTGTGGTACCCCACTAATTTCAGCCTGCCAACCCGAAAATGACCCATTTAATCCTACTCTCTGTTTTCTGTGCGTTAACCAATCCTCAATCCATGCTAGTATATTACCCCCAATCCCATGAGCCCTAATTTTGTTTAATAATCTCTTGTGTGGTACCTTATCGAATGCCTTCTGAAAATCAAAATACACCACATCCACTGGTTCCCCCTTATCTATTCTGCTAGTTACAACCTCCAAAAACTCTAACAGATTTGTCAAACATGACTTCCCTTTCATAAATCCGTGTTGACACTGCCCAATCCTATTATTATTTTCTAAGTGCCCTGTTACCACGTCCTTAATAATAGGTTCTAGCATTTTCCCTTCTACTGATGTCAGGCTAACTGGTCTGTAGTTCCCCGTTTTCTCTCTCCCTCCTTTCTTAAATAGTCGGGTTACATTTGCTACCTTCCAATCTGCAGGAACTATTCTAGAATCTATGGAATTTTGGAAGATGACAACCAATGCATCCACTATCTCTATAGCCACCTCTTTTAAAACCCTAGGATGTAGGCCATCAGGTCCAGGGGATTTATTGGCTTTCAGTCCCATTACTTTCTCCAGTACTATTTTTATACTAATAATAATTTCTTTTAGTTCCTCATTCTCGCTAGACCCTTGGTTCTCCACTATTTCCAGGAAGTTTTTTGTGTCTTCTTCGGTGAAGACAGACACAAAAAAGTATTTGTTTAATTTCTCTGCCATTTCTTTATTCCCCATTATAATTTCTCCTGTCTCAGCCTGTAAGCGACCCACATTTACTTTCACTAATCTTTTCCTTTTTACATAGGTATAGAAGCTTTTACAATCTGTTTTTAGGTCTCTCGCTAGTTTACTCTCATATTATATTTTCCCTTTCTTTACCAATTACTTGGTCCTCCTTTGCTGAATTTGAAAATCCTCCCAATCCTCAGGCTTACTACTCTTTTGGCAACATTATAATCCTCATCAGAGTTCTGACGAAAGGTCATCGACCTGAAACGTTAACTCTGTTTCTCTCTTCACAGATGCTGCCTGACCTGCTGAGTATCTCCAGTATTTTCTGTTTTTATTATAAGCCTCTTCCTTTGATCTAAAGTTATCTTTAACTTCTCTTGTTAGCCACGGTTGGACCACTTTTCCTGTGGAGTTTTTGTGCCTTAAAGGAATGTATATTTGTTGTAAATTAATCTTTAAATGCTAGCCATTGCTTGTCTACCGTCATACATTTTAATGTAGTTTCCCAATCTACCTTAGCCAACTTGCCTCTCATACCTACATAGTTTGCTTTGTTTAGAGTTAAGACTCTAGTTTCGGATTGAAGTAAATCAATGTAGGTCAGCAAGCTCAGGGATGAAGGCAGAACGGGACTTAGTGCAAGTTAGAATACAGGCAGCAGGGTTTTGGATGAGCTCAAGTTTATGGAGGGTGGAAGATGGGGGATTAGCTAGGAGAGCATTGGAATAGTCGAGACTGGAGATACAAAAGAGCATGGTTGAGGGTTTCAGCAGCAGATGGACTGAGGTAGGGGTGAAGACGGGCAATTGTGACTTTGATTAGTGCTGTTTCAGTGCTGTGGTAGTGGTGGAAACCTGATTGCAGAGGTTGAAACATGGAATTGCAGGAAATATGGACACAGATTTGGAAGGACTTTGGAGAGGAAAGTGAGGTTGGAGATTGGGCAGTAGTTTGCAAGAACAGAGGGGTCAAGGGTTGTTTTCTTGAGGAGAGAGGTGATGACGGTAGATTTGAAAGGGAGGGGAACAGTACCTGAGGCGAGGGATCCTTTTACAATATCAGTTAATATGGGGGCCAGGAAGGGAAGTTGTGTAGTTAGCAGTTTAGTAGGAATAGAAACATAGAAACATAGAAGATAGGAGCAGGAGTAGGCCATTCGGCCCCTCGAGCCTGCTCCGCCATTCGATGAGATCATGGCTGATCATCCAAACTCAGTACCCTGTCCCTGCCTTCTCCCCATATCCCTTGATCCCTTTAGCCTTAAGAAATATATCTAACTCCTTCTTGAATATATTTACTGACTTGGCCTCAACTGCCTTCTGTGGTAGAGAATTCCACAGATTCACCACTCTCTGGGTGAAGAAATTCCTCCTCATCTCTGTCCTAAATAGCTTACCCCTTATCTTTAGACTGTGACCTCTTGTTCTGGACTCACCCGCCATCGGGAACATCCTTCCTGCATCCAGTCTGTCTAGCCCTGTTAGAATTTTATAAGTTTCAATGAGATCACCTCTCATTCTTCTAAACTCCAGCGAGTATAAGCCCAATCGACCCAATCTCTCCTCGTACGTCATTCCTGCCATCCCAGGTATCAGTCTGGTGAATCTTCGCTGCACTCCCTCCATGGCAAGAACATCCTTCCTCAGATAAGGCGACCAAAACTGCACACAATACTCAAGGTGTGGTCTCACCAAGGCCCTGTACAGCTGCAGCAAGACATCCTTGTTCCTGTACTCAAACCCTCTCGCTACGAAGGCCAACATACCATTTGCCTTCTTAACCGCCTGCTGTACCTGTATGCTTACCTTCAGCGACTGGTGCACAAGGACACCCAGGTCTCGTTGCACTTCCCCTTCTCCTAATCTATTGCCGTTCAGATAATAATCTGCCTTTCTGTTTTTGCCACCAAGGTGGATAACCTCGCATTTATCCACATTATACTGCATCTGCCATGCTTCTGCCCAATCACCCAACCTGTCCAAATCATACTGGAGTTTCTCGGCATCCTCCTCACAGCACACACGCCCACCCAGCTTTGTGTCATCTGCAAACTTGGAGATATTACATCTAGTTCAAACCATCTAGATCATTAATATATATTGTGAATAGCTGGGGTCCTAGGACCGATCCCTGCAGAACCCCACTAGTCACTGCCTGCCACTCGGAAAAAGACCCATTTATTCCAACTCTTTGCTTCCTGTCTGCCAACCAGTTCTCTATCCAAGTCAATACCTTGCCCCCAATCCCATGTGCCTTAACTTTACACGCTAATCTCTTATGTGGGACCTTATCAAAAGCCTTCTGAAAGTCCAAATACACCACATCCACTGGTTCTCCCTTATCTATTCTATCAGTTACATCCTCAAAAAGTTCCAGTAGATTAGTCAAGCACGATTTACCTTTTGTAAATCCATGTTGACTTTGTCCAATCCTGTCACTGTTTTCCAAGTGCTCTGCTATTACATCTTTTATAATGGACTCTAGCATTTTCCCCACAACCGATGTCAGGCTTACCGGTCTATAATTCCCCGTTTTTTCTTTACCGCCTTTTTTGAACAGTGGGGTAACATTAGCTACCCTCCAATCCATGAGAACTGTTCCAGAGTCTATAGAATTTTGGAAGATGACCAGCAATGCATCTACTATTTCTAGGGCCAGTTCCTTAAGTACCCTAGGATGTAGATTATCAGGCCCTGGGGATTTATCAGCCTTTAATGCCGTCAATTTTCCTAACACCATTTCCCTACAAATACTGATTTCTTTCAGTTCCTCCCTCTCATTAGGCCCTATGTTCCCCGACATCTCTGGGAGGTTATTTGTGTCCTCCTTTGTGAAGACAGAACCAAAGTATGTATTTAATTGGTCTGCCATTTCTTTGTTCCCCATTATAAATTCCCCTGATTCTGACTGCAAGGGACCTACGCTTGACCTTCACCAATCTTTTTTTGAAGAAGGATCGAGAGAGCAAAAGGTGGGTCTCATGGACAACATGAGCTCGGAGAGGGCATGAGTAGAGTGAGGAGAGAAACTAGAGAAAGATGCAAATTCAGGACTAAGCCAGGGGAGAACCTTGGAGAGGTTTGGCTTGGTGGGCTAGGGGAAGGGAGGGATGTGGCAGAGGCAGCTGAATGGATGGTCTCAATCTTAGTGACAAAGAAGTCCATGAGCTCCTCGCACTTATTGGAGGTGAGGGTGGAGGAGGCAGGAGAGAGGAGTTTAAGAAGATGGCTTATAATGGAGAAGCGAAGCCGGGGGTTATCTTTGCATTCCAGGATGACCCTGGAGCAGTGAGCAGTTTTGACTGAGAGCAGGACCCGATAATGCTTTATGTGGTCCAGCCAGATCTGGCGATGAATGGCTAAGCCAGTTGTCAACCATAGACGTTCAACTTTGTGTCCTTGAGACTAAAGGTAGCATAGTTGGGAGCTATAAAAGGGGGAACAACTAGGGTGGGAGAGAGATAGGACTAGAAATTCATTATAGCCCAGGAATGGGTAGTATCATTAGAAAAGGTTGAGAATTGGCGCCAGGCGCTAATGCTTTAGACTGCACGCAAAATTCATTCTCACTGGTCAAAGAAATGATTGGAGCGCTAATTCAAGTCTTAAAGGCCTTTCTCATTGGTGTTACACTTAAAGGGTGGACCAATATCGGGTGCAGTCTAATCGCAACTCTACATTGCCACAGGCTTTTCCCAGTACTTAAGGGGAGGTTCATTGATACTGCAGCACCTCATTCTCAGCACTGCTGGCTGTGCAGCTGCCTCAGCAAGGAGAAGCAGGGCAAGGAGAAGGAGCCGGAGGACTGAAGCAGGTGTGCTCATGGCAGATCCACCTCAGTCGGGTGGTCAGGGTGATTGAATGCTTCAACAAATGCTACATACCACCATCTGTACCACAAGCTTCACACACTGCCCAAAGCACCACACCCCCAGCACTCACCCACCAACAATCTCTACCTACCAACACTCACACCTACATCTCACGCCTTGTACACAATGACAACTATTCAACTATGGCAGGCACAAGGGTCATTATTTATTAGAATGAATGTGATATGTGTGATATGTTTATACATAAATTTATTAATGGAGTTTGCAATATTTTGTGGTCTCTCTCATTTCACCTTTGCGCCCAGGAGGACGCTGTGATATGGCATGACACAGGGATGGTATGATGGGGATGTGGTGATCAAAAGGGATCTGGGGTTTAAGTCATCCTGGTGTGAGTATGGAGGTCTGTTTGGAGGAGGTGGCAGAATTCTGTGACCACCACCTTGGTGATGCGGAGCCGTCTAATACACTGCTCATTGCTTAATTGAAGGTAGGAGAAGTGCTGTTGGAATACCCTTGGATAGTAAGGCCTCCTGGTGAGAGCCCTGATGTCCCTCCTCATCCCTCTGCGCACATGTTCGCGTATTTCTCGCTGCCTATGCTCCCTTCGCCGTAGATCCTGGAGGGTGAGGTAGCCTGCCAGTACAGCCTCCATTAATGTTGCAAGTGTAGCAGTTTGAATCTTTGAACAATAAAAGTAGCTATTTTGTAGTTGCCAGCGACCAAAGTGGCAATCTGTGTGTAGAGCCGGAAGATGTAGGTGAGGTTTTAAATGAATAAATTGCATCTGTGCTCACTATGGAGGAGGACGATGTAGGCATAGAAATCAGGCAGGGGGATTGTGATATACTTGAACAAATTAGCATTGAGAGGGAGGAGGTACTAGCGGTTTTAGCGGGCTTAAAAGTGGATAAATCCCCAGGCCCAGACGAGATGTATCCCAGGCTGCTGTGTGAGGCAAGGGAGGAGATTGCAGGGGCTCTGACACAAATTTTCAGAACCTCTCTGGCAACAGGGGAGGTTATAGTCCAACAGTTTTATTTGAAATCACAAGCTTTCGGAGCTATCGCTCCTTCCTCAGGTGAAGTAAATTGGATACAGAATCGCCAGAGCATATATAGATGGAAAAAAAAGCATGTGTACTTTACAATTGCAGACCAATAAATTAAATCATCCTGACTATCTGCCGAGGTGTGATAAAGTTAATTAAGTCAGCCAGGAAGGTACCACATCAAAAGACATAGCAAGATACAACTGAGACAATGAGGTGTAGTCGCAGGGGTTCTAACGTGTCAAAAGCTGCCGTCTGTATGTAAAACGAAAAGCTTTAAAAAAAATTTACTTTTTTACTGGGAAAATTTTTACTTTTTTACTGGGAATCACATCTGTGAACAAGCTAACGACCTCTCAATTTTGTCCACCCCAGTCCAACACCGGCATCTCCGCAACAGGGGAGGTGCCAGAGGACTGGAGGACAGCTAATTTAGTATCATTATTCAAGAAGGGTAGTAGGGATAAACCAGGGAATTACAGGCCAGTGAGCCTAACATCAGTGGTAGGGAAATTATTGGAAAAAATTCTGAGGGACAGAATTAGTCTCCACTTGGAGAGGTAAGGATTAATCAAGGATAGTCAGCATGGCTTTGTCAGGGGGAGATCATGTCTAACCAATTTGATTGAATTTTTCGAGGGGGTGACTAGGTGTGTGGATGAGGGTAGTGCAGTTGATGTAGTCTACATGGACTTCAGTAAGGCTTTTGACAAAGTCCCGCATGGGAGACTGGTCAAGAAGGTAAGAGCCCATGGGATCCAGGGCAATTTGGCACATTGGATCCAAAATTGGCTTAGTGGCAGGAGGCAGAGGGTAATGGTCGAAGGTTGTTTTTGTCACTGGAAGCCTGTGTCCAAGTGGTGTACCGCAGGGATCGGTGCTGGGTCCTTTGTTGTTTGTAGTGTACATTAATGATTTAGATATGAATGTAGGAGGTATGATCAGTAAGTTCGCAGATGACACGAAAATTAGTGTAGTGGTAAATAG
This sequence comes from Squalus acanthias, assembly GCA_030390025.1. Lineage (NCBI taxonomy): Eukaryota > Metazoa > Chordata > Chondrichthyes > Squaliformes > Squalidae > Squalus > Squalus acanthias. Next base: position 141,537,159 of record CM059425.1, on the reverse strand, counting down.
TAAGGAGGGAAGCCTCAGGCTACAGGATGATATAGATGGGTTGGTTAGATGGGCAGAACAGTGGCAAATGGAATTTAACCCTGAAAAGTGTGAGGTGATGCATTTTGGGAGGACTAACAAGGCAAGGTAGGACCCTTGGAAGGACAGAGGATCAGAGGGACCTTGGTGTGCATGTACATAGATCCCTGAAGGTAGCAGGACAGGTAGATAAGGTGGTTAAAAAGGCATATGGGATACTTGCCTTCATTAGCCGAGGCATAGAATATAAAAGCAGGTAGGTTATGATGGAGCTGTACAAAACGCTAGTTAGGCCACAGCTGGAATACTGTGTGCAGTTCTGGTCGCCACACTATAGGAAGGATGTGATTGCATTGGAGAGGGTGCAGAGGAGATTCACCAGGATGTTACCTGGGCTGGAGCGCTTCAGCTATGAAGAGAGACTGGACAGGCTGGGGTTGTTTTCCTTAGAGCAGAGAAGGCTGAGGGGGGACCTGATTGAGGTGTACAAAATTATGAGGGGCATAGATAGGGTAGATAGAAAGGAACTTTTCCCCTTAGTAGAGGGGTCGATAACCAGGGGGCATAGTTTCAAGATAAGGGGCAGGAGGTTTAGAGGGGATTTGAGGAAAAACTTTTTCACCCAGAGGGTGGTTGTTATCTGGAACTCACTGCCTGAAAGGGTGGTAGAGGCAGGAACCCTCACAACATTCAAGAAGCATTTAGATGAGCACTTGAAACGCCATAGCATACAAGGCTACGGACCAAGTGCTGGAAAATGGGATTAGAATGGACAGGGCTTGATGGCCGACGCGGACACGATGGGCCGAAAGACCTCTTTCTGTGTTGTGTAACTCTATGGGGGAAAAATTCAGTTGGTTGCGCCACCCATTAGCGCCTTAAGAGGGCGCTAATGGGGCGCAAAGCCGCTAGCGCCCGGGCGCAGCGATGTTTGCGCCGCTCGGGAACTTAACTAGACATTGTGCGGCGGCGCTAAACCTTACCGCCGCGACCACCTGCGCGCGCAGATTGTGACGTCCTTCCATGGTGCAACGCCCTTGTGGCGCCCCGGAGCGGAAATTGAGTGGCGCCCCCTGCCTTACCGCCTGGCGCATCCAACGACCGGAAGACTGGAACGTTATCAATCGCTGTGGGGCTGGGGGGGGGGGCACTATTTAAAGGGGGCCTCTTCCTGTCTTTTTCTGTGGTTGACATTTTTGCACCACTCGTTCTCAGAGAGAGAGAGAGATTCGGAGAGAGAGAAAGAAAGACTTCTGCATTGAGTCAACTCTTTGTGAGGTAGTTTTGCCTACTGATCCTAACTTCGCTGCTACTTTGGTTGCTGTCCTTCATAACTTTGCTTGCAAAGAGACTTATGGGGGCTGCACTGATTGGGGGCGTCGTCCTGCTCCAGCTGAATCGGAGGACACAGAGACGCAGAGAGAGAGTGGCAATGATGGCCAGACGGAGGAGGGCCAACAGGCGTATGTACAGGAGAGCTTACCCTCCCAGGGTATATCGTGAACAGCTCTCCTACATTCATATGTCTGAGGAGCTGTGTTTGCGAAGCCTGCGATTCAGCAAGGAGGTGGTCACTGAGCTCTGCCACCTGCTGCAGCCAGATCTGCAGCCTCAACTGAGGTCCAGGACGTCTCTGTCGGTGGCAGTGAAGGTCACAGTGGCTCTCAACTTCTATGCTACTGGCTCATTTCAAGCTGCTGCTGGGGACCTCGCCAATATCTCCCAGTTCGCGGTGCATTGCTGCATCCGGCAGGTCACAAATGCCCTCTTTAAAAGGAGACGAGAGTTCATCTCTTTCCCCATGACCCCAGACAAGCAGCGTGACTGTGCTCTGGGCTTTGCGAGGATAGCGGGCTTCCCCATGGTGCAGGGCGCCATTGACTGCACGCATGTGGCTTTGCGTGCTCCACATGAGAATGCCGAGGAATTCCGGAACAGAAAGGGGTTCCATTCCTTGAATGTTCAGTTGGTCTGTGACCACAGACAGCTGATACTCGCTGTCAATGCCCACTATCCTGGCAGCTGCCACGATGCTTTCATCCTGCGGCAGACTACTGTGGCAGAACTTTTCGAGGCACTGCATCAGCCAGTTGGTTGGCTTCTCGGGGACAAGGGGTATCCATTGAGCACCTGGCTGATGACACCGCTCCGTACGCCCAACACCCCTGCTGAGCTGCGGTACAATGAGAGCCATCAAGCTACCAGGAACATCATTGAGCGCACAATCGGCGTGCTGAAGCAATGGTTCCGCTGTCTCGACCATTCTGGAGGAGCCCTGCAGTACTCGCCTGAGCGAGTATCCAACTTCGTAGTTGTGTGCTGCATGTTGCATAACATGGCAATCGTCAGGACCCAGCCAATGCCACCAGGCCTTGGAGCACCACCAGAGGAGGAGGAGGAAGAGGAGGAAGAGGACGAGGAGGATGATCATCAGCAGCACCAAGGCGGGAGGGCGGCCCACAATGGTGAAACTGCAAGGGCCGTCCGTCAACGGCTGATAGCAAGCCGCTTCTAGGGCCCCTGCTGTGGAAATGGCTTCTGCCATTGCTAACAACATCAATGAACCCAGCACGCAACCCCTAAGCCGGCCAAGGCACCAATGATTCCAAACACCAAACATGTATATTTTGAATACAATAACTTATTTATTTTACAAACTCTGTGTGTGTCATTTCCTCATGACAAACTCATAGAAATAAACACAAAAAAACAGTCAATAACATAACTGGTTCTCACAACCTGGAGATAATGTCCAAAACACTAGACAAAAGTTGGACCACGAACCTCGGCCTTTAATAAAAAAATGACCAGCATTTTGTCACACCTCCTACTTTTTGCCCTTCGAGGGTGATCTCCTTCCCTTGCGCACTTCCCCCCTTCTAACCCTACTGCTCCTCCGTAATGGGACCTCAGTGGCTGCAGCAAGGCTGGTGGAAGGCTGCTGATCGTCAGACCCTGACACTGCAGATGCCCCTGAAGGACGGCCTCGACCAGTTCTGCGCCTGGAGGGCCCGGCTGCAGACTGCACCAACTCTGCATGGGCGGCAGCAGTCTGTCCTACAGGCGGTGGCAAGTGCAGTGGAGAAGTGACAGTGTTGGCAGCAGGAATGCTGTCATCGTGAGAGAGGACAGCAACTCCCTGCTCGCCCGACACACTGGCACTCCCACGATGCCGCACTTCATCATCCGGAGCAAACTGCTGGAGCACAGATTGCTGGCCTGCTGCAGCGCGGTGAGAGCCCCGGGGACATGTGAACGAACCATCGAGGTTGGCAGCAGTCAGTGCTCGCGTGGCCTCAATCTGAGTCTGCATGAGAGCAGTCAGAGATGGGATCACGGCAGTCAGTGACTGAATTGCAGCACTAAACGTTAGTGTGGCATCCGCCTGTGCTACAGCGAAGTGCTCCACACTCCTTGCCAGTGACTCAATGCATTCGGGCACCCTTCCCACTGCACCCATGAGCTCAGTGTGCATGCCCACCGCCTGGGTGTTCATTTCTGCGATCAGCCGCTCCTCCTCTGCGTCCATTGCAGTAGGAGTCTCTGGCATACTCTCCCTCTGGGGAGAAGGCCCCCGTTCTTCCCTACCCCCATGGCGTTGCTGCAGCCCGGTGGGTCCTGGAGCTTCACCCTCATCAGACCCTTCCCCCCTGCTCCCCTCCAGGGAAGGCGTGTTCCCAGTGTGGGCATGGGCTTCCTCGGGAGAGGGTGGCACTGATGCTCCGGCTTCCTCTTCCTCCTCGGCTGCAGCTTCACTCCCACTGGCAGCTTCAGGGCCCGTCTCCTCAGCTGGTGAATCACCATCTGAAAGCAGGGAGGTACAAGAGTGGCTTTAGCGTGAGGACAGGGTGGCAGTAAGGGAGGAATAAGTGCAGCGAGTTAGCAAGTTGGATTGAAAGTGTCAAAGGCTGGTGTTGTGAGGGACAAGTGGAAGGACAGAGGACAAAAAGGTGATGACCTTACCATTGCTGTCCAGAACGGGGTCGGTGTCTCCAGTGGCGACGGGACCGATCACCCGGCTTGCCACAATCCTGTGGACGCGCTCCTCAAGATCGCTGAGGGGTTGCAGCTGAGGCCGCCCTCCACCTGTCCGTTGCTGCTGTCTCCTATTGTGCGCCAGCTTGGCCTGCAAGAAAAAGGACAGCATCTGAGTAAATATACAGCCATGGTCTTGCCTGATGTGCCTCCCATAGGTGAATAGCCCTTACTGTTTGCAGCCATGGTCTTGCCTGATGTGCCTCCCATAGGTGAATAGCCCTTACTGTATGCAAAGTGTGGAATGTGTGTGTGTGTTTCATGAAAGGGCCATAGGTGTTGGATGAGTGTTGTGCATTGGGGTTTTAAGACCCTCTGGCCATAGAGTGAGGTTGAGATGGAGGGATGGAGAGGTATTGAGAAAAAGCCACTCACCCTGACGACCCGAGTGAGGTCGTTGAACTTTTTGCGGCATTGAACATGGGTCCTGGGCACCATGCTCCTGGAGGAGACGCTCTGAGCCACCTCCCTCCACACTCTTCTGTACTCGCGTGGCAAAGGCCTCCTGCCACTCTCAGGGAAGAGTATACATCTTCTGCGCTCCACCGCGCCAACCAGTGCATCCAAGGCCCGCTCGGTGAAGCGCTGAGCTCGTTCTCTCACCCTCTCCATCCTTGGCAGCAAAATGGATTCACAGGTCTCTCCAGGCCGAGATTCAAGGCTGCAATGAGCAGGGTGTGGCTGGGGAGCAAGTTGCCCCCCCCCCGCTTTAAGAACTGGCCGGCGCCAGTGTGTCTGTGTTCCCTCGCTAACTGGCAGCACCTGCGCTGTGCTCGCGCGCTGAGTTAGCGCCTCACTGCTCGGCCTTTGCGCCTTAAGACAGGTGTGCAGCGCCTGATTTAGCGCTCCACTCACCTCCCGGGGCGGTAAAAGTGAAGTTTCCAGTCAGTGGCGATAATTAGCGCCAGGCGCTAATATTTGCGTCCAGACGATATTTGCGCCCCAAACGGGGCGCGACCTAATTTTTCCCCCTATGACTCTAAGAATGCTGACACAAAGGAAGCTTGAAATTACTCATAGAAACTGTTCTACTGGGTGAAACTGACAACAAATCATTGAAACTAACCTGTCCTGACAGCTGGGAGTGATTGATGCTGATGCCTTTAAATAACGTCGCTGGAGCCGGCTTCCTGGAGCTGCACACCAGCTCTCCCTGGCGCTGTCTGGTCGAGGCGCTATGGTAAGTGGCGACAATGAATTTTCCAGATCGGGCGGCCAGTGAGCGTTGCACACTGACTGACGTCATGATCTGCCTGGCATTAAAGTCCCCGGCGGTACCTCAGCGCACCAGGGGGGAGGGGGGGGTTTGCTGTGTGGCAATGGATTTGCCTCGCCCCAGTGCTACTGCATCAATGCCCCGTTACCGCCATCTGCTGGCACTAATGGGAGGCGCTAAGGTACTGAATTTTTCCCCCTAAGTGTTTTACTGGGAACAAGGGCATCAAAGGTGGAGGTGAGTGTGTGATTGAGCAGAACAGTAGCTGCAGAAATACCATGGCGAATGGAGGGTAGATAGTTGGGAATTTGAAAGTGCCGTTGTAAGTGACTTGGAGGAGAGTTTTTTTCCAGGGGTAGGCGCAGAAGGAACTGGGGTTGGAAGGGGGAATGGAGATGAGTGGAGAGGGATACAAGGAAGTGATCAAAAATGGCCTTCTCTGTGATTGAGACGATGGGAGTAGAGAGGCCACATGAGATGGCAAGGTCGAGAGGGTGGGCGTGTATATGGGTAGGGGAGTTTATATGGAGGGAAAGGTTAAGGGAGGACAGGCAGGCAGTGAACTCAGAGGAGAGATGGCAAAGTGATTTAAGATGGAGGTTAAAATCACCAGAGGCTGAGACATGAAAGCAGTGAAAATATCTCGGTGAGAAACGTGGCGTGGTACTTGGGTGGACGGTAGAGAACAGCGATTGTAAAAGAGAGGTGAGGGGGTGGAACAAGGTGCGATGCTCAAAGGAGGAGAGGGTGCCAGAGGACTAAGTGGTCATACCAAGGCGAGATTTGGTGATAAGGGCCACACCACCACAACGGCGGTTTGGACGGAGTAAGTGGTGGAAGTTATAACTGGGTGGGGAAGCTTCAGTACGGGGGAATGTGTCAGCACTCGTGAACGCCTGAGCATGGACTTCCTTTGTAAATAGGTACAATACTTTCTCTTGTCTGGCTAATGTTTACTTTCCCATTCCCTAGGCTAAGTTTAAATGACTAAATTAAGGATGATGGTAGTTTAGTTGAATTATTGTGATCTGTGGCTGTCTAGTAGTCCATTAAAGAAATTGAATCTTGATGGCAAGATTAGGCATGGACGCCAATATAAACTGTGAGTACATATTTGAATTTAATACCTTAATGTATTCCAAATTTAGGCATTGGAAGCTATAACCCTGCACTGACACAGATATAATTGAGCACGATATCCTCATGAAAGTGGTATTTAAAAAAAAACAGATGTATGACAGGAATCCTTATGGTTTGTAATTTAAAGTCTAGGACAGCCATTGCTTTTTGGGGCAGAAGTCAGGTGTACTGGGAGGAGAGTGGCTGGAAATTGTGACAAGCCCCATCTTCACCATGTTTTCCAGCTCTTTAATCACTGCACTGGCATTGTCCAATGGCTGGAGGGGGTCAGGTGCTTCTTCTGCCCATACCTCCTATCCTGACATCTCTTTTGGAGGAATGACTTGAAGGTTCTGTGGCTCCAGCCAAAATTCTGTCAGATACGCCTCAGCCCAGAGGGATTGACTGCTGGTCATCAAGGCAGCAGCTAAAAAGGTAAGTTTTTTCTTCATCATCTTTAACCAGACCGACCTATGGCCTCCTCCCACGCAGCCTCAGGCATCCCTCTGACACCCTGCCAATTCCGCTTATAGGCACGCCTGTAATGCCTCTATTGGTGTAGGTAGCTGTACCTAATACTTAAATCACTCCGCCCCAGGATTTGAGAGGGGGTCATGGTGAGTACAGAGTGGCAGGCAGAAGTTCTGCTATACTAAATTCTCCGGGGTAAAATATCTGCAGGGGTTCTCTCGGTGTCCTGCAGTAAGTTCATCAGGAGATCGGGAGAACACCCATGGAAATTTTAACCCGCCATCTATAAGCCATCCAGACTAGAAGATCGTAGGTACAATCTCCATCTCAGCCATAGTAATTGTAGTGCTACAATTGGCCGCAGTCTTCTTGAATTAGGAAAGAGAAAATTGGCCAGTGTCCCGGCTCTTAATCACTGTACAGTGGAAGTGTTTGTGTGCGCACGAACTGGCTCAGGCTCAGCTGGTGATATCCTCAACAGTTGGACAGCCTGAGGGTGTAAAATGGGTGGTAGTTGTTCAGCTGCCCATTATACACCTCACCCGGTTTTTCTTCCAATGGAAAGGAAAATCAAGCAGGGTGTATAACGGGCGGCTCATTTGCTACCACCCGTTAAACACCCCCCGCCCAAAGTCTTCAGGAGAAAAGGGGGAACAAGTAAATTGATTTTCTCTTTAAAATGCAAATGGTTAACAAGACCTTAAAATGTTTTATTTTCTTGAGCTTTTGTTATTTACACCTTAGAACTTTTCAGTTCGGAGTTAATGATCTATAGATGGGAATAATACGATATGCACAAAATTTATGAATGAAAGGGAAAGGATTGTTGCTGTTAAAGTTAATTAAAGGTAGCATTAAAAGTGGATGAAAACTACAAATGAAGTGTTACCAGTAAACACTGGCAATTTTAGCATTGCCAGTTTTCTGTCCCATAAAAACAACAGTTATTAAGACCAGTGGTATGATGTTATTTTATTCCCATTAATAAACACTAACCCTGATTGGTGCTGTATTCTACTGCGAGAAACATTGGGGGCAATTTTCCCACTGGAGGCGAGATGGAGGCGGGTTTCAGTTTGGGTGGGTTTGAAACTCGCCTCCACTGATAGGTTTCAAAAATTTGCGATTTTCCCATGATTGTCCACTTGCCTTCAGAGGTGTGGGATGTCCTTGCTCAATTAGTGTTTTGGGACTGAAACTCGCCTCTGTTGACAGCACTTTTTCAGTCTGATTTTATGGCTTCTTGCTCCCTTGGCTCACTTCACAGCATTTCTGCTTCTCCTGCACCACCTCCAACATCTTTTGAGAAACCGATGTCCAATTCCAAGGCAAGGGCCTACCTGAGGCTCTCAGATGAGGCGCTGCAAATGTTGTTGGAGGGGGTGACAGCTAGCATGGAGGTGCTCTTCCACTCATCTCGGAGGAAGAGGCCTGCCAAAGAAACCAAGGCTGTGAGGGTACAGCTGGCAAAGGATATAACCTCCAGATCTGTGTGCAGATTGGGAGACTGTTTCTGTGTATTGATTAATGCCATCCCTTTTGGAATGCATTAAAATGATTTGAAGCCAAAATGTTGGCATTATGCCATCTGTTCTTTCACCTTAGGCAGCTCCACATTGCGGGCACCGCCACACTTGCGTTGTCTGGTTGGTGGCTTGAGTGAAAGCAGGCCAGAGAGTCATGTCCATTGTCAATGATGTTCTAGGATGGAGCCAAGGACATGTGCCAACTTGGGCAACCTATGCAAATCTGGCCATGATAAGTTCATCCCTTGCATCCTGGGCTCTGACCTCCTCCTCCCCCTCCTCCTCCAGATCCCCCTCCTCCTCCTCCTCATCCTCATCTGAGGTCCATGGTGAAAGAAAATGAATGGTTCCCATGCTGCTTGTAGATGCCTCCTTTGGGGAAGCGCTTATTGCAAGCGGGGAGAGGGTCTTCCAAGGAGGTCCCACAGTTGATGGAGTCAAGCTGCAGCACATCCGACTTTGGAAGGCCTTCTAAAAGTGCTCAGAGACCTTTTAAAGCTAAGGTCTGGCACCTGCAAGTAATCCTTGCTGCAATAAACGATGTCTTGTTAGATCTGCAGCAGTGAGGAGGCCACCCACGAGTCAACCCGCCAGGTTTACCTGGCGTGGTTTAGGAGGTGCGTGGATCACACTGAAAAGCTGGAAAAATCACGAGGGCCTCTCAAAATAGGCTTAAAGAGGCCCTTAACAAGCATTTAAGGAAGTTAATTAGTGCAATGGCCAGCTGGAGGCAGGAGCATTTCCCGACCTCCAAAACCGGCACCGGCAAAATCCCACGGAGGCGGGTTGGAGGCGGGTTCCGAACCCGACCTCATTGATTCTAATTTTCCTGCCTTTCCCACCTCCAAACCCGCCTCTTCTGACGTCAGAAAATCGCCCCCATTGTCCTGGATTTTGCGGTCAGCGACGAAGGAAAGGCGCTTGCCGTTCACTACGCTTACAGCTGCCCACAGACTTTTCGCGGGCATTTGAGCGGCAACTTTTGGTTCCTAGAGATCAGTTCCAGCGCGACACCCTCTTCAGGGGATCTGTGGCGTGTGTGAGCAGGGCAGCTCTTTAACCGATCTCATAGAAGAATCCTCACTGAGACATGCAGGCCGTCAAATTCTGCACCTTAGTGCCGGCTGATAAGGCCGGCTTCCGAGAAAAAATGGTGGCTCCCTCGCTTCTGCTCACTTCCGGCGGGTCCCATGGCATGTTGGGTAGGTCGGCAGCGCGGCCGTTGCCTGCGCTTGCTGGAGAAATGGTAAAGAGGCAGACACTAATCAATGTGCAACACTGCTTTGACACACGACCTGCCATTTTTGAAGGCGTCACTTCATTCAACGCCCTCTCCAAATGACGACCAGCTGAACATGTGTTCAGCAGCAGGAAAGACCCCCGACCAGCGCTATTTAAAGGGATCAGAAGCAACTTGTAACTGACTTGCTTTTTGTTGTGTACTGGCTCATTGTGTGGTGCATTGTGCAGTGTTTGAGGCTACTGGTGCAGTTGGTGGGATATGGCATTTGAAGATGCATTCACTCACCTTGACCACTCGTGTGAGGTCATTAAACTTCTTGCGGCACTGGATCCAGGTCCTGGGGACAACACTCGTGGCACTGACAGCTTGTGCTATTTCCTTCCACAGTCTTCTGGTGTGCAGCCTAGAAGGCCTCCTGCCCCCCCTGCGGGTAGAGGACCTCAAGTCATCTGTGAAACCCCAGGGCCAAGGCCTCCAGTGCCGCATCAGAAAACCTCTTTGCCCTCTCTCGTCCCTGTTGGACCATGGCTTCATCCAGAGTGACAGCAGAGAGTCAAGGCCAATTTTTATTGGCCAGTAGACTGCACCCGATATTGGCCCCCCTGTTCAGCACTAAGCCAATCAGCAGCACGTTTAGCACTGAGACAATCATTATAATGAGCACAGGCAGCACGAATTTTGCGTACTGCCTGCACCACTTTGAATGGGCACGCTTCGCGCTCCCCGAGCCCGTTTTTAGGCTTTATCCAATTTCACTCCCGCAGAGTCTAAACCAGGAAGTATCAACTGGAATATTTATTTCATTGTAAAATCATGTAGAGAAAGTGAAATAAAGTGAGGGAAAGAATTGTGGGATTAAGAGAGAGAGAAAAAAGAGATAGAAAGAAAAAGTAAAAAAAATTAATTACATTTTTAATTTTTTTTAAATCTCCAATAATAATTGTGAAGGACTGAGCCTTTTTTTTAATTTGTCACTGGCAAGGCCAGCATTTATTGCCCATCCCTAATTGCTCACGAGAAGGTGGTGGTGAGCCGCCTTCTTGAACAACTGCAGTCCATGTGGTGAGGGTACTCCCACAATGCTGTTAGGGAGGGAGTTCCAGGATTTTGACCCAGCGACGATGAAGGATCGGCGATATACTTCTAAGTCAGGATGGTGTGTGACTTGGAGGGGAACTTGGAGGTGGTGGTGTTCCCATGCGCCTGCTGCCCTTGTCCTTCTAGGTGGAAGAGGTCGCGGGTTTGGGAGGTGCTGCCGAAGAAGCCTTGGTGAGTTGTTGCAGTGCATCTTGTAGATGGTACACACTGCAGCCACGATACGCCGGTGGTGGAGGGAGTGAATGTTTAAGCTGGTGGATGGGGTGCCAATCAAGCGGGCTGCTTTGTCCTGGATGCTGTCGAGCTTCTTGAGTGTTGTTGGAGCTGCACTCATCCAGGCAAGTGGAGAGTATTCCATCACACTCCTTACTTGTGCCTTTTAGATGGTGGAAAGACTTTGGGGAGTCAGGAGGTGAGACACTTGCCGCAGAATACCTAGGGGTAAAAATTCACTTGGTTGCGCCACCCGTTAGCGCCTTAAGAGGGCGCTAATGGGGCGCAAAGCCGCTAACGCCCGGGCGCAGCGATGTTTGCGCCGCTCGAGAACTTAACTTGAGATTGTGCGGCGGCGCTAAAACTTACCGCTGCGACCACCTGCGCGCGCAGATTGTGACGTCATTCCATGGTGCAACGCCCTTGGGGCGCCCCGTAGCGGAAATTGAGTGGCGCCCCCTGCCTTACCGCCTGGCGCTTCCAACGACCAGAAGACTGGAACGCTATCAATCGCTGTGGGGCTGGTGGGGGCGCTATTTAAAGGGGGCCTCTTCCTGTCTTTTATTGTTGGTGGCATTTTTGAACTACGCATTCTGAGAGAGAGAGGGAGAGACTTCTGGAGAGATTCAACGTTGTGTGAAGGAGTTTTGGGTACTGAGCAGCACTTTGCAGGTTCATTTTGATTTGCCATTCCTTGTATCGATTTAGCAGAGACCGTGGGAGCTGCACTCTGAGCTCTTTGCCTGGTGCTCTCCATTGTTCTTTCCAGCACATTTGATGTGCAAGTCTCTCCAGGCCGAGATTCAAGGCAGCAATGAACAGGATGTGGATGGAAAGCATGATTAACCAACCCCTTTAAGAACTGGCCCGTGCCATTGTGTGTGTGTTGCATTGCTGACTGACATTACATGAGCTTCGCCAGCGCTCCGAGTTAGCGCCTCACTGCTCGGCCTTTGCGCCTTAAGAGAGGTGTGCAGCGCCTGCTTTAGCGCTCCACTCACCTCCCGGGGCGGTAAAAGTGAAGTTTCCCGTCAGTGCCGATAATTAGCGCCAGGCGCTAATATTTGCGTCCGGACGATATTTGCGCCCCAAATGGGGCGCGACCTAATTTCTACCCCCTAGTCTCTGACCTGCTCTTGTTGTCACAGTATTTATGTGGCTGGTCCAGTTAAGTTTCTGGTCAATGGTGACCCCCAGGATGTTGATGGTGGGGGATTCGGCGATGGTAATGCCGTTGAATGTCAAGGGGAGATGGTTAGACTCTCGCTTGTTGGAGAAAGTCATTGCCTAGCACTTCTGTGGCGTGAATGTTACCTGCCACTTATCAGCCCAAGCCTGAATATCGTCCAGGTCTTGTTGCATGCGGGCATGGACTGCTTCATTATCTGAGGATTTGTGAATGGCGTTGAACACTGTGCAGTCATCAGCAAACATCCCCATTTCTGACCTTATGTTGGAGGGAAGGTCATTGATGAAGCAGCTGAGGATGGTTGGGCCTAGGACACTGCCCTGAGGAACTCCTGCAGCGATGTCCTGGGGCTGTGATGATTGACCTTCAACGACCACTACCATCTTCCTTTGTGCTAGGTATGACTCCAGCCAGTGGAGCATTTTCCCCCCGATTCCCATTGACTTCAGTTTTACTAGGGCTCCTTGATGCCACACTCGGTCAAATGCTGCCTTGATGTCAAGGGCAGTCACTCTCACCTCACCTCTGGAATTTAGCTCCTTTGTCCATGTTTGGACCAAGGCTGTAATGAGGTCGGGAGCCGCGTGGTCTTGGCGGAACCCAAACTGGGCATCAGTGAGCAGGTTATTGGTGAGTAAGTGCCGCTTGATAGCACTGTCAATGACACCTTCCATCACTTTGCTGCTGATTGAGAGTAGACTGATGGGGCGTTAATTGGCCAGGTTGGATTTGTCCTGCTTTTTGTGGACAGGACATACCTGGGCAGTTTTCCACATTGTCGGATAGATGCCATTGTAAAACTAAATTTTCAGTGCCATAGAAGTTGTTTGGCAGTAATTAAGACTTGTCATGTTGTTAAAAATTCACTTACAGCTGAATTCACCAGCCCTAACTTTTTATGGCATATTTAGTGGGTAACTAATGGGTAAGCTTGCATCTGCGCTCACTCAGAGGTCGAACTCCAAACCTTCATCAACACCTTCACCGAAGCGTACGAGAGCATAGGCCTTACACTAAACATCCGTAAGACAAAGGTCCTCTACCAACCTGTCCCCGCCACACAGTACTGCCCCCCGATTATGAAAATCCACGACAAGGCCTTGGACAACGTGGACCACTTTCCATACCTCGGGAGCCTACTGTCAACAAGGGCAGACGTCGATGACGAAGTCCAACACTGCCTTCAGTGTGCCAGTGCAGCCTTTGGTCGCCTGAGGAAGAGAGTGTTTGAAGACCAGGACCTCAAACCCGGCACTAAGCTCATGGTCTACAGAGCAGCAGTGATACCCGCCCTGCTGTATGCCTCAGAGACATGGACCATGTACAGCAGGCACCTCAAAGCACTGGAGAGGTACCACCAACGCTGCCTCTGCAAGATCCTGCAAATCCATTGGCAGGATAGCCGCACCAACGTCAGTGTTCTTGCTCAGGCCAACATCCCCAGCATCGAAGCTTTGACCACGTTCGATCAGCTCCGATGGACGGGTCACATTGTCCGCATGCCCGATACGAGACTCCCAAAACAAGTGCTCTACTCGGAGCTCCAGCACGGCAAGAGAGCCCCAGGTGGGCAGAGGAAACGCTTCAAGGACACCCTCAAAGCCTCCTTGAAAAAGTGTAACATCCCCACCGACACCTGGGAATCCCTGGCCCAAGACCGCACAAAGTGGAGGAGAAGCATCCGGGAAGGCGCCGAACACCTCGAGTCTCTTCACCGGGAGCAAGCGGAAGCCAAGCGCAGGCAGCGCAAGGAGCGCATGTCAACCCAAGCACCCCACCCACCTGCCCCTTCAACCACCGTCTGCCCCACCTGTGACAGAGACCGTAGGTCCCGCATTGGACTCATCAGTCACCTGAGAACTCATTTTTAATGTGAAAGCAAGTCATCCTCGGTTCCGAGGGACTGCCTAAGAGGAAGAAGAAGAAGAATGGGTAAGTACCACAACTTCATGCCGTTACATTGATTTCAATGCCAAGTCTCTCGGCGAGGTACGGTGGATCGCAGCTTGTGGAGGAGCGGCGCAAATTTCTGTGTTTAACTGCGTGTGTGTGGACTTGCTGTCCAATATACTTCATAATAACGGTGAGCGCTGTTAGCCTCAGTGCTATTCTTAACGCAAAATTTAGGCCAACGTCTCCAACGGTAGCCATGGTTCCATAGATGAGTTGGAGTTACTTTCTTGCCAGCTACAGGAAGCTGGTACAGGGTAGTGTGGTTGCTCCAATTCTTGCTGTTGAATACTAATGTTCACCTTGAGCATGTGCAGATGGCACCTTTGCATCTTTATAGATGTATGCAGCTTAATGCCGCAATTAGTAGTGACATTTATTTTTGACTGGCACCTATCTTACTGTGCAGATCCCTGACTGTGACATAAGTATCACTGTGTTTACATAAACTTAAGCTCACCCAAAACTCTGCTGCCCGTATCCTAACTCGCGCCAAGTCCCGTTCAGCCACCACCCCTGTGCTCGCTCATCTACATTGGCTCCCAGTCCAGCAATGCCTCAATTTTAAAATTCTCATCCTTGTTTCACATCTCTGTATGGCCTCGCCCTCTGTAACCTTCTCCAGCCCTACAAGCCTTCAAGATCTCTGCACTCCTCCAAATCAGACCTCTTACACATCCAGATTTTAATCGCTGCACGATTAGCGACCATGTCTTCAGTTGCCAAGGCCATAAGCTCTGGAATTCCCTCCCTAAACCTTTCCTCCTCTCTACCTCTTTCTCCTCCTTAAGATGCTTCTTAAAACTTACCTCTTTGACCATTTTTTGGTCCTAATATCCCCTTATGTGGCTCGATGTCAAATTTATTTAATAACGCTCCTGTGAAGCACCTTGGAACATTTTTTACGCTAAAGGCACTATATAAATGCAAGTTGTTGTTTTGTTGTTGTACTTTGCCTGTCATCGAGGATTATGTGCAGAACTCTAAAGGTTTGAAAAGGTTCATTTGTGTGCAAAGATTTGTAAATGAGTCAGGGAATGGGTACCACCAAATAGGTACCACCAAATGAATAGTAAGGTGACTTGGCTGAGTTTCTGCTGTGCTGCCAGGGATCTGTGATCCTGAAGTGTTCTTTCTGAAACTTGAGTGCTCCACTCTACTCTAGCTGCTGTGGTCATCAGGTATGTGCCAACGATTTGCGGCTGTGAATTGCCCCTATTCGCAGTCAGTGGAAATAGAAAGGAAAGCAAAAGGGTCAAGTGGTGTAGGGAAGGAAAAAGAGAACAGGAAAGCAATGAAAAAGACATCGGGTAAGGGCTCCAAAACAACTGAAGTCAGGATTGAGTAGTATTCTGCCCCAATTATATGCCTTAGCTTCAAACTCAGAAGGGTACCTTGCACTGCATCATTTTCCATTTGTCATCCCAACCACCATTTTGGCCTCTGATTGAGATTGCCAAATTTAAATGCCAATTAGTACCAGTTTTGTAGTGTGGAATTCCACCCAGAATGAAGTGGGTTGCGATTACACAATTTCATTTCACACAGAATCTTTACTGCCAACGAGAGAGCCCTTCATCCCATCTGTCTGGCCCAGATACAAACGTAAGCCCCAGAGATAAAATAGCAGTGTGCAAACAAATGGCGTGACTCAGTTCCCAACAAAAGGCACTGGGGGAAAATTCGGTATCGATCATTTTGGGGTGCTAACTTTAGCGCCCGGCGCTAATTAACGCCAGCGACCGCGAAATTCAGCTTTAGCGCCCCAAGAGGGAAGTGGAGCACTAAATCAAGGGCTCCACTTCCTTCTTAGAGCACTAACCCCGAATATTGGGGCGGTGCGTTCTGCAGCGCTACGCATTGGGCCATATAGTGCTGCCGCATGGAAGGGCTCTTCCCTTCATTAAAGGGGAGGGCCCAAGCCCACAACTCTGCAGTGCCCTCCCTGGACCACCGGGGAGCAGGGTGCCGTGCCAGCAGCCCGGCACTCAAGAGGAGTGCCGGGCTGCCAGATCGCGGCAGGGACCCCGCATTCAAAGACACAACAGGCTGCGACAAGTAAGTCGGCCAATTTTTTTGTCCCCGCCCACCACCTCCCCTTTAGTTAATGCCCCACGAGCCTCCTGCCGCTCCGTTCCTGCCCCCTGAATCAGTCGCTGTCATCACCCGGCGTGGATTCAGGGGTGCGGGCCAATTTTGCAGGTGGGGCAAAAACGGGGCGCTGCGCACGGTGATGACGTCGGGGCGCTACCGGTTACCACCGCCGCTAAACTAAATTTAGCGGGAGTCGTTAGCGGCGCCGTGCCCAGGCGAAAAGTTATTTGCACCCCGTTAGCGCCCCACCCCCCGAATTTCTAGCCCAATGTTCTTTACGATGGATACACGACCAAAGGATATAATAGCATCGGAAAATATGTAGATGCCATATTGTGAAACAGTTTCATAGTGCTAGCATTTTATAAAATAAAAATATTTTGCATCGTACACAGTGTGCATTTTTTGGAAAGGATCAATTCTGCTCATATGGGTCATGGGGAAAAGAAAGGACACTGAATTTTTGCAGTACAATGATTTTAATCTAATTTGCACTATAAGAGTTAAATTCACAAATAAATTGGAGATTTTAGTTATAATTGTAGCTTTGGAATGAACGTCAGATATTTGACAAAAGAAGCAATTTATAATTCAGGGTTTCAAATAACTCCACCGACAGCTATAATGGTGGCTTTTATCACCGATATTTAAATGTATGGATCAGAGATGCTGAACACTGACCTAATCGTGAGTCCCTCTGCAACCCTAAAAATGTACTTTTGGACATCTGTAGCAATTTTTCTTTCGAACAGCTGGTTCAACACTCCCTAAATACTTTGGATAAACAGCCCCAGAATTGAATGCTCCCCCATTATTTTGACAAATTGTTCCATGCGGACTGGTTTCTTTTGTAAGTTACAGCTGAACATGAGGGAAGAAAAAGTATAATACACCCTTGGCACTGAGATATCAGGCCACAGGCAGGGCGCAGAGAGAATTTATTATGTGCAGAAGTGCCCTGTCAAAAATCCATTACAAAACTACCATAAAAGGCTTTGCACAGTAAACATTGCCATAAGTAAATGCCATGTGGAGGGCTGCATCTCTTGTCTACATTCCTTTACCAACAGAGCAAAGTAAACCACAGCAATCTTGTTCGGCATATCAAAAAGCTCGTACTGCAAATGTTTTCATTATACTCTGGTATTCCATCAGTTTCCTATATATCTAAACACGTTCCCAACATCACAATTGGGTCTCTGGGTTTTTACTTTCCCTCGGCGCTAATGTCACATTGTGAAGGCGTTAGGGTAGAGCTTCTGATTGGTGATGTTTGTGTCTGAGTGTTTAGTGTTCTACCTGCCTGTGTGCACGATTGTTATGCAAATGTTAACCGGTTTAAATTAAACTGGTTGATGCCCAAGTGAAAATAGTGGGGTAGAGTTTCCGCTCCTTTAAGTCAGTAATATCAGCGCAGTCTGGGTCGAATCGGCCGAACCAGCGCAAAAGATCGGGGAATTTAAAACAACAACAACATGTATTTATATTGCGCCTTTAACGCAGTAAAGCGTCCCAAGGCTTA
Source organism: Squalus acanthias (assembly GCA_030390025.1). Taxonomy (NCBI): domain Eukaryota; kingdom Metazoa; phylum Chordata; class Chondrichthyes; order Squaliformes; family Squalidae; genus Squalus; species Squalus acanthias. The sequence continues at coordinate 141,519,465 of CM059425.1, read as the reverse complement.
AGTGAGTTACGTCCAAAATCACTTTCCTTCGTGTTTTCTGCAATCTTTTACACTAGTTCAAGATTAAATTGCTCCAATCAGGCCCTGCCCATACAACTGGCCACACCCCCAGTTTAACATTGTGAGTATCCACCGATTGCTCTGGTTAGGAAAGGCTCTTCAAATTGCGCTAATTTTCTTAGGCACATAGGCACTAGTGGCACAAGTAGGCATGTTTTTAAAGATTTCATATCAAAAAATATTTAATTTACTAAGAAACTGACTAATGTACACCAATGAAAGTAGTAAATTGTTCAGTATAGTTTTTTAAGTCATTTTTCAGTGATTTTAAATCAGGTTACACACAGGTGGAGGACTGGACACTTTTATTAAAAATACTTATGTTTTGTGATAAACCCATTTTCAGCTGTATTAATAAAACTGCTCCATGTTACCACTCTTAAGTACAAGCGCATTAACGGTTGGTACATTAACTTCACTGGTCACAAGTTGGGCTTGAACCCGAAAATCCTAATTTCATATGTTTTCTGTTTAAGTTGCTAGTTGATTAGCTTGGCAACTGGTTTGTGACATTGGAAATAAGAAAATAAATGTGTGCACAGCAAATTCCCACAAACAGCAATGAGGTAATGATCAGATAATTTTTTTAGTTATGTTGGTTGAGGAATAAATGTTGGCCAGGACACCAGGAGAACTCCACTGCTCTTCTTCGAATAATGCCATGGGATCTTTTACGTCCACCTGAGAGGGCAGACAGGGCCTCAGTTTAACGCCTCATTCAAAAGATGGCACCTCCAACTGCGCAGCACTCCCTCAGCACTGCACTGGAGTGTCAGCCTAGATTTTGTGCTGAGGCTTCTGGAGTGGGACTTGAACTGACAACCTTTCCACTCAGAGGCGAGAGTATTACCACTGACCCAACGCTGACACCTAATAAATAATTGTAAGTATTACAGATTGCCCCGTCTGAGGAAGAAACATAATACGCAGGATCATCGAAGGCGGAAGACTGCAGTATCTTGTGGGAAATTGGGATTCTCTGAAAAGGGGTAAATTTGTAAGCAGCAACTCAGCCCTATTTAAAGCTGTGAGCCAGTTGGAACGACCTTTCTCACTGCAGCTAAATTCTTAGTGCTTGTATTTGAAATCAAGCACAAGACACATTTGTTAAATATTGAGTCAAAGAAAGAAAGAAAGAAAGACTTACATTCACGACCACCGGACGTCTCAAAGTGCTTTACAGCCAATGAAGCATTTTTGGAGTGTAGTCACTGTTGTAATGTCATGCCCGTATTAGGCTGGGAATTTCCTCGGATCTGTTCCAGCTCCACCACTATAACTTTGAGAGACGTGCGGTGGAAACGTGAGCATATCTGGCAAAGTTACAGCAACGGAGCGGAAGGAGGTCCGAGAAAATTTCCATACGGCCTGGAATTTCCTGAAAACTTGTGCCATAGCATCTATGACATACGTCATTATTCTGGTGCAGAAGTTCCAGGAAATTATGGCGTGATTGACTTATGCCATTACTTACGTGATGCCAAAATTTCCAGGGCCATTTGTGCCACTCCACTGGAACCAAAGCTGAGAAATAGCTTACACAAGCTCCGCCCCCCCACCCCCCCCCCCCCCTTCGAAACAGTGCCGATCGCAAAGCTACTGGATTCATGCTACTTTAATCGCTGCTTGTGAGAACACTAGTGCAGAAAGGTGCTGGCGAGTCACTGCCAGTATTGCCCAGGAAGCGCCTTTCACCAATGTTATGGTTTTGATTGGACTGCTCAGCAAACGGCTCAAATGATCACAAAGGTTAGTTCCGGGCGCACAATTTACAGGTTGTAAGGGGATTAAAAAGAGAATGTGCTTTGTGATATTGTTAAAATATGCCTTGAAACAAAATGTAACTAATGAAATGTTATAGACAGTAAATTACCAAAATATGGAGGGAGGTGATTATTACAAATATATACAGGAAACTGTTCACTTTCCATTAAATAGTCACCCAGCATTTCTTGTCTGTTCAGCAGACCCATTAATGGAATCTCAAAGTTAAGTGTATTTAAGTCATATTTTGCTGCATATACATTGGTTCTCATCCTGGTGAATAGTTTGAAGTTCACAAGTGAAGCGTTGCTTTCAGAGTTTCTTTTTTAATTGTGGATGCAGCCTCTAAAAGCCCTTCTTCTGGACGTGCCTCGTTATTAAAAATTGAGTAAAGGATGCTTCAGAGCTCCTTAGATCGTCATTATCATCCCTCTGGCGTATGATAATGAGCTTCGCAGCAAATTCTGGCTTTGGATCAGTGCTGGAGGATTGGGGCGAACAATGGTCCTATGGGGATCGTCACCAAAATGCCATTGCAGCAAATTCCCGTCCAATTTGTAATGTGCCTCAACTGAACTGCTTTTGACTAATCTCCTAATATTGAATGTTGTTTTACAATTGTGTTGTGAGCACATTGCTGCAATGCTTTTTTATAAAAAGAAAGAACTTGCATTTATAAAGCGCCTTTCATGACCTCAGGCATCCCAAAGCGCTTTACAGCCAATCAAATACTCTTGAAGTGCTGTCACTGTTGTAATGTAGCTGCCAAAATATAGTCATCTCACCTCAATTTCAAAATATAGACTCATTAAAGGAGACTAAAGCAAATTCAATTCGAATGTAATGAGTTTCCATGGGACTAAACACCCAATTTTAAAAACATCTGCAGCTGGGTAAAGCCATTTTCTTAGTTTCTTTTGGTATTTTCGTGCTTTGTGATGATTTCAGCAATCCAGGATCCACAGTTAGTCTTCTTGTGCAAATGTATGATAATAGCGCTAAAACTGATTTTTTTTTTTGCATTGCCATGTACATTGCCATTTTAAATTCCCATTAACTTGCAGGAAAATTACTCAAATTAATATTGCTGTACATTTTCAGTTTTAAATACTGGGGAGGGTGTACCTAAGAACATAAGAATTAGGAGCAGGAGTAGGCCATACGGCCCTTCGAGCCTGCTCCGCCATTCAATAAGACCATGGCTGATCTTCAAACTCAACTCCACTTTCCCGCCTGATCTCCATATCCCTTGATTTCCCTAGAGTCCAAAAATCTATCTATGGTGATGATCTATAGGGTGATGACTCCTTGGAGGAATGCAGTAAGAATTAAACCCCTGGCATCGTGGGAGATTTGACTGCACAAGGGAAAATGAAAGAGTAGAATTGTAGTAGTCATAGGGTATTCGATAGTTAGGGGCATAGACAGGCATTTCTGTAACCACAAACATGACTCCTGAATGGCATGTTGCCTCCCTGGTGCCAGGGTAAAGGATACCACCGAGCAGTGCAAGACATTCTGTGAGGTGAAAGGGAACAGCCAGAAGTCATGGTACATGTTGGAACCAATGACATAGGTAGAAAAAGTGGAGGTCCTTCAGGCAGAGTTTCAGGAGCTAGGAAAAAGATTAAATAATAGGACCTCAAAGATAGTAATCTTAGGATTACCTCCAAGTGTCACATGCTAGTGAATGAAGCAACGGGAAGATAGTGCAGGTAAATGAGTGGCTGGAGAAGTGGTACAGGAGGGAGTTTTTCAGATTCTTGGGGCATTGGGACCAGTTCTGGGGGAAGGGGCACCTGTACAAGATGGACCTGAACAAAGTCCTGAGAGTTTAACTAGTTGGGAGGGTTTAAACCAGAAAATAGCAGAAAGGAGCAGCAATGAGACCAGAGAGATATAAACAGCAATAAAGTTGGAAATATCCCAAAAATTGCAGGGACCAGATTGAAGAAAAAAGTAAAAGTGATGAAGGAGGTATTAAATTGTATGTACGTCAATGTTCATAGTGTAACTAATCTGGTTGGTGAGCTGCAGGGACAAGTTGCCTCTTGGGATTATGACGTGATTGCATTAACAGAGACATGGCTCAAACACAGAATGAGTTCTTAATATTCCTGTCTACCAAGTATTCAGGAACAATAGAGAAGGGATAAGAGGAGGTGGCGTGGCAGTCTTGATTAAGGATGGTGTTACAGTTCTAAATAGAAAGGATATACCAGATGATTCTAGGATGAATCTATTTTGCTTGGTTCTGGTTTCCATACTACAAAAAAAGACATAGTAGCACTGAAGAAAGTGCATAAAAGATTTACAAGGATGGTACCAGAACTGAGAGATTATAGCTATCACAAAAGATGGTTCTAGGATGAATCTATCTGGCTTGAGTTAAGGATAGTTGTAGACTTCAGGATGACATAGACAGGATGGTGAAATGGGCAGAAGCATGGCAGATGGAATTCAATGTGGAGAAGTGTGAAGTGATGCACTTTGGGAGGACTAATCTGGAAAGACTATAAATGGCATGATTTTGAAAAGTGTAGATGAGCAGAGAGACCTTGATCTCCATATACACAAATCCTTAAAGGTAGCAGGGCAAGTTAATAAGATGGTTAAAAAAGCATATGGGTTACTTGGGTTTATAAATAGAGGAATAGAATATAAAAGCAAAGAGATCAGGCTAAAACTTTATAAATCACTGGTTAGGCCTCAGCTGGAGTATTGTGGACAATTCTGGGCACCACACTTTAGGAAAGATGTAAAGGTCCTAGAAAGGGTGCAGAGGAGGTTTACCAGGATGTTACCTGGGATGAGGGACTTCAGTTATGAGGAAAGGTTGGAAAAGTTAAGACTGTTCTCCTTGGAACAGAGAAGGTTATGAGGTGGCCTAATAGAGGTTTTCAAGATGATGAGAGGTTTTGATAGAGTAGATAGAGAAAAACTAGTCCGTCTGGTGAGTGAGTCAATTACCAAAGGTCATAGACTTAAAATCATTGGCAAAAGATCTAGCTGGGAGATGAGGAAAAATATTTTCACTCAGAGAGTTGTTAGGATCTGGAATGCTCTACCTGAAAAGGCAGTGGAAGCTGATTCCATAATTAATTTTAAGAGGGAGTTGGACAGGTATTGAGGATGAGGAACTTACAGCGTTACGGACAAAAAGCAGGGGTGTGGGACTAAGCTCTTTCAAAGAGCCAGCACAGGTATAATGGGCCACATGGCCTCCTTCTGCACTGTATGTTTCTATGATTGCGTGATTCTATGTTTCTAATATTAATTGACCAGGAAAAAAATAAGAATCTGTCACATTTAAAATGAGCCGAATGGCCTCCATTTGCGCTGTAAGATTCTATGATTCCTCCCATAAATCCATGTTGGCTCCCCTCTATATCCACCTCAGCGTTTCATTGCCCCCTCTTTCATGATGCCTTCTAATACTTTACCCATGACAGATGCTAAACTCCCTGGCGCTAGTTTCCTGGGTTGACCCGATGCCTGTTTTTAAAGAATGGTCAAAATTGAGAGGTCGCACAACACCAGGTTATAGTCCAACAGTTTTATTTGAAATCACAAGCTTTCGGAGCTATCGATCGCCCCTTCCTCAGGTGAAGTAGTAAAGAAATACAGACTCGACAAAGCATATATAGATAGAGAACAATGCATGTGTACCTTACAATTGCAGACAACTAAATTAAATCATCCTGACTATCTGCCGAGGAGTGATAAAGTTAATCAGGTCAGCCAGGAAGGTACCACATCAAAGACATAGCAAGATACAACTGAGACAATGAGGTGGAGTCGCAGGGGGTCTAACGTGTCAAAAGCTGCCGTCTGTATGTAAAACGATAAGCTGTAAAAAATGTTTACTTTTTTACTGGGAAAATTTTTACTTTTTTACTGGGAATCACATCTGTGAACAAGCCAACGACGACTCGAGTCCGGATCACGTCATGTATCGTGACATAAACCCAAGATCCCGGTTGAGACCGTCTTCATGAGTGCGGAACTTAGCTATCAGTTTCTGCTCGATGATTTTGCGCTGTCGTGTGTTCCTAAGGTTCCTAAGAATGGTGCCATGCATTCTATTTTCCAATCATTGGGCATTACTTTTGTTTCTAATGATTCCCTAAAGACATTTGGGTGGATGTATTTATGTGCCGTCACTTCTAAAGGGAAATCACGGATGTGGCATTGGGTGGCGGGAACATGGTGGGATGGCTGCCAATGTTCCCTTTAAGCTGCGCGACCGCACAGCGCTCTGCAGCTCCCGCTCAGTCGACCCACTGGCTTTTAAAATACAGCATGTGCGGTATTTTGAATGGGCCACGCAGCCCATTAAAGGGACCGCGCACCCAAAAAAAATTTAAAGGGAACATTGATGGCTGCCCGCCTGATTTTTCGATCTCACTCACACAAGGTTTGCCCAAAATCTGGCAGAATGGGAGAAAGAATTCTCCCAGTGACGCGTCTATATTCCTCTTTAATCCTATAATGTAATTTACCTGTGTCTGGATTGAGAATCTCTAGTGCTGAGTCTCATTTTCTCAAGGCTTGCTATCTTGGATACTTAAAAAAGCCAATCTCTTTATGTGTCTTACTTGTTAAAAATAAACTCAGTTCTTCCCTCCCGCCATTAAATTCCGTGGGGATTCCTCCGATTGTCGACCATTTTTCCAGCAATTCCACAGACATTATGGTGGACAATCGGGAGAATCCCCGTGGAAATGTAACCACTCTATGTTAAAATGGACATGTAATTTCTCTCAGATACAATTCAACTCTTGATAAGGTGGGACAGTAGTTTGACATCCCAAAGCCATATGTTACACAGTAATAAGATGCAAGTTTGGGTCTGTGACATCAGTCTCAGATCACCAGCTGAGGCCTTGAGCAGAGGGAGGAAGGGAAAAATCAGGAAAAAATCGTTCGTTCTTTTTAAAAAGTATTTTGTCCAAAAGTGTTGCTCTCATCCTATAAATATTTCTTCAGCAATATTTTTTCTTTTGAACGATATTAATTTATTAACTGATGATTCAACTCCTATACTACTATATACATTGAGGGTTAACTTTGAACATAGCAAATAACTTGACATGGTGTTGACTGAAAGACTTTTTGAAAAAGGGCTTCTCGGCTTTAATGTAATCATTTTATATGGACCTTCAGTTGGCTATTCATAGACACAAATAATAGGTGATTTCTGCCTGGACATAGGTAATACATGACCCAACAACAACTGACCTCCATGATCCTGAGCAGATGGCTTGTCCTGTCTAGAAGGACAATCGGTCCCCAAGGCCAAGGGTGTCCAAAATAGAGCCCTTGGTCTATATGTGGCCCAGGAGGCCTGGCAATTTGGCTCATGAAGCTCAGGGATCTCAATTATTTTTATGCTTATATTTCTTACTTACTGGTTGGAACCGCATGAATTTCTTCAGCCTGGAGGTTTGGGAAGAACTGTTCCTAGCGCTTTTGTCTCCGTGGTGAAAATGTCCTGAATCAAGTTCTGTCAGTATTTGCAGCTTGATATAAAAACAAGTTTTTTTAACAAGACATATTCCAGCACAAAATATAACAAATTTTGAAATAATTTGTGTATTACAGATACTAACCTAGAAATTAATTGAAATGAATATGGACAAATGCCAATTGACATTCCTCTGTCTGCTATTTTAACTGAGGCCAACTGTAATTTCAAAACTATTGTTACCGGAATCTCTTAAATGCAATTATAAATGTATTCATTTTTCCTTGCCAGCAATAATAAAGGGGTACAAGGAAATTCTTTCTCCCTTTAGGCCACGTTGGTATGTAACTTGAAGTTACTCCTTTCTTGGCCTCCCCCCCACACCCCCCACCCATGTAGAAAAGAGTGGAGCAGACACAGCCTATGATTAATAATAAGTAATTATATTCAGGGGCAAGTACATATATACCCCTTCATGATGTCACTGGAACTGAACTTCAAAGATGTCACAGCAGGTAAAGTGCTCCCACTCAGGCTTGAGCCAGCTAACTTGGAGTACAAACCAGATTGTGATGTTACTGGGTGTGCATAAATATCCTTCTTTCTAGTCTTAAAGATTATGGGACAATGTCAGTAGATGTATTGAAATACCAGCAGGACATTCAAAATGACTATGGAAGTATATGAAATGTACCTGCTGATGTTTCTGTGGAAATACGTATAAATTAGATCATCAATAAACTGTTATGTTTCATGCATCATGACTTTGTTACCTTTAAACTCGACTATTCCAATAATGTCCTGGCAAGCATCCCATCTTCCATCCTCCGTAAAGTTGAACTTATCCAAAACTTTGCTGTCCATATCCTAACTTGCACCAAGTCCCATTCACCCATCACCCCTGTGCTCGCTGACCTGTATTGGCTTTTGGTCCGGCATCGCCTCAATTTTAAAATTCTCATCCTTGTGTTTAAATCACTCCATGGCCTCGCCCCTCCCTATCTCTGTAACCTCCTGCAGCCCTACAACCCTCCGAGATCGCTGCATTTCTCCAATTCTGGCCTCTTGAGCATCCCTGATTATAATCTCTCTGCCAATGGTGGCCGTGCCTTCAGCTGCCTAGGCCCTAAGCTCTGGAATTCCCTCCCTAAACCTCTCCACCTCTCTACCTCTCTCTGCTTTAAGTCACTCCTTAAAATCTAGCTCTTGACCAAGCTTTAGGTCATCTGTCCTAATATCTCTTTATGTGGCTTGACGTCAAATTTTATCTAATTACGCTTCTGTGATGCACCTTGGGACATAGAAACATAGAAACATAGAAGATAGGAGCAGGAGTAGGCCATTCGGCCCCTCGAGCCTGCTCCGCCATTCGATGAGATCATGGCTGATCATCCAAACTCAGTACCCTGTACCTGCCTTCTCCCCATATCCCTTGATACCTTTAGCTTTAAGAAATATATCTAACTCATTCCTGAATATATTTAATGACTTGGCCTCAACTACCTTCTGTGGTAGAGAATTCCACAGGTTCACCACTCTCAGGGTGAAGAAATTCTTCCTCATTTCTGTCCTAAATGGCTTACCCGTTATCCTTAGATTATGACCCCTGGTTCTGGACTCACTGACCATCAGGAACATTCTTCCTGCATCTAGTTTGTCCAGACCTGTCAGAATTTTATATGTTTCGATGAGATCCCCTCTCATTCTTCTATACTCCAGCGAGTATAAGCCCAATCGACCCAATCTCTCCTCATATGTCATTCCTGCCATCCCAGGTATCAGCCTTGTGAATCTTCGCTGAACTCCTTCCATGGCAAGAACATCCTTCCTCAGATAAGGGACGTTTTTACTACTTTAAAGGTGCTATATAAATGCAAGTTGTCATTGTAAGAATTATTTAATTATTTAGCTATAGTGTGGAGATCTATGAATAAAACAAAAATTAGGAATCGCGATATGTGATCACCCCGTCCCGTTCAAAGGAATGCAGGCAGCACGCAAACTTCGTGCTGCCTGCTTATTAGCATGATTATGGCATGCAGCCCACTGCTGAATGCGCTGCTGAGTGGCTGAATGCTCAACGGGGCCCCAGGTTTGTGCAAGGCTAGCTCCAATTAAAGCTAGCCTGCACTTCTTAAAGGCAGTCTGCACCTCTTAAAGCTGAGGTGTATTCTGCCTGCAGCAGCTCATTGAACTGACTGGGGAAGAGAGTAAGAGGAGGAAAAAACAACAATTATGTCACAATAGGGAAGAAAGCATGCACCAAGGTTCTCCGATGCATCACTGGAGGCCTTGGTGCAGGAGGTTAACTCGAGGAGAGAGGTACGGTTTCCACAGGGGGCAAGGAGGCCCTCCAAGCAAATGTGTATCAGTGCAGGAAGAAGTTTAATGACCTCACACTAGTGGTCAAGGTCAGTGAATTCATCTTAAAATTCCATATCCCACCATCTGCACCACTAGCCTCACACACCACACCTCCATCACTCACCTACCAACAATCTATACCAAACATGACTAATACCTCACATTCATAGCTTCACCTCACACACTTACCACTGCTGCAAGCCTCACACCCATATCTCACAGCTTGCACACACTGTCAGCTATTCAACCATGACAGGCACATCACCCAAACACATTCCACCACACTCACTGACACACTTCCCTTTCTCTTGCAGGAAAAGGTGGCTCACAACCAGCAGGAACTAACCGGCAGGGGACAAGCACGTCTGCATAACCTGACCCCCATGGAGGAGACAGTGCTGGCCATTATTGGGAGGGGCATTGCTGAGCCTGTGGCCAGCGGCGAGGGCTGAAAGAATACAAGATGCCAGTATTTTCATATGTAAACCTCCTTCTCACATTCTACTTCCCCCTCATCCCACAATCTCTTCTGATTTACAAGCTGCACATGGTGTAAGCATGCACCTTTTTTAGAATTCATTCACAGGATGTGGGCATCACTGGCAAGGCCAGCATTTATTGCCCATCCCTAATTGCCCTTGAGAAGGTGGTGGTGAGCCGCCTTATACAACTGAGCAGCTTGCTGGGCCATTTCAGAGGGCAGTTAAGAGTCAACCACATTTGCTGTGGGTCTGAAGTCATATATAGTCCAGACCGTGTAAGGATGGCAGATTTCCTTCTCTATAGGACATTAGTGAACCAGATGGGTTTTTATAACAATCCGGTGGTTTCATGGTCACCATTACTGATACTAGCTTTTTATTCCAGATTTATTTAATTAACTGAATTTAAATTCCCCAGCTACCACAGTGGGATTTAAACTCATGTCTCCAGATCATTGGTCTAGGCCTCTGGATTACTTGTCCAGTAACATAACCACTATGCTACTGTACCCCTTAAATGCGGCACCCACAAAGCCACCTGCGAGCAGTCGATGGTGCCCTGCCCCATGGGGAAGTCTGCTCTCCTGGCAAAGCCATGTGCCCGCTTCGTCTGCTTCTCTCTGGTCAGAGAAAAGACAATGAACTCCTCTCTTCTGGCATAAAGAGTGTCTGTCACCTCTCTTATGCAGCAGTGGACAGCGAACTGTGAGATTTTACAGATGTCGCCTGCTCCAGCCTGGAAGGATCCCATCGCAAGGAAATTTAGGGCCACGCTCACCATTACAGCCATTGGCAGCGCTGTCCTTGCCCTGGTGTGAGGCTGCAGGTCTGGTTGCAAGAGGTGGCAGAGTTCTGTGAGCACCTCCTTCGTAAAGCACAGTTGTCTCACACACTGCTCCTGGCTCAGGCTGAGGTAAGAGATTTGCTCTTGGAAGACCCTAAGTGGGATAGGCGTCCTGCTGAAAGCCCTTCTTCCCCTCCTCCTCCTCCCTCTGTGAGCAGCTTGTCCTCTTCTTCATTGCCTCTGCTCCATCTCCCTCTCATGCTGCAGGCCAAGGAGGATGACAACTAGAGCACCCATGACTGGGACCAGAACCCTTTCAGAACCCAGGCCTTCTCCACTTGCAGCACCACTCCCTGTCTCCTCACCAACTTTAAACAACTCTGGAAAGCTCCAAACACTTCCACAAACTTGCACAGAGCCAGTAGAAATTAATCAGCAACTAACCTTAGAGTGGTTGCTGATCCCTTTAAATATTGCATCTGAACACACGTTCAGCTGTGCGAGGTTAAGACAGGGCATTAGCTCCAGCACTGAGGACAAAAATGGCAGCACTGGCGTCGACTCAGCGTTGCCCTATTGCCCTCACCAAGATGGCAATACGGCACCCATAGCGCCGAAAAATCAGGTGTTACGGAGCCGAATTTCTAGCCCAATGGCTCCTATGTCAATGAATTTGCTCATTTTAAAGTCTGGACAATTTGATTTGTGGTTTCTTCAGGGTATACAGTGAATACACGATTCACTCCTGTAGGCATCCTTGTACTTGTCTGACAGGACAGAGAAATATGGCATGTTAAAGGAAACACAATCGCAGCCTAAATCTACGTTCTGTACTTCTTCCCTTGCAATGTTATTGTATTCATTTCTGCTTCTTTGCATGAAATGACAACAAAAGATCTTTCAGGATATATAAATATATATAAAAATATTCAGGGTCCTGTACTTCAGAAGGGAAGTCATGCACTTCCTTCAGCCATTGTTTTCAGGCAGTTTCAGGTCTGCTAACCTTCCGTGACATCCATTACCAAGCCAAGCTGTCATACAAAATGTCAGAAGACGCTGAATGCCTCTGGATATCTGACTAATGGTGTCAAGTTGAATACTTGCTTTGAAAAAATGTGTCTCTTAAAGCAGTAAATAAATACAGTAGTCGTAAAAGATTTTATGTGGAACGACAAATTAATCTACAACATATTTTGCAAGTGAGAAGTGCTGCAAACTAATCAGAAATAAAGTCACAAGTGAATTAACTCAGTCCCCTTCCTGTGTGAAATTACAACTTTGTGTCAGCAGTGCAATATTCTTTTAATTAAGCAGTAAATGAGACACCTGGAAGAGAATATCAAAGGTGCAATGATTCATTTTCAGTTAATCAACCAAAACGTATGTATTGATTTCGATATACCGGCTTAACAATTTGAAATACCAGAGCCCCTGTTTGCAGAGCCTGCACTTATCTCAAACAACTAATTGTATTTCTGATTGGCCAACTATCTGGCACTATATTTCAAAAAATACATGTACTGGTCCTTTTTAACTGACGTTAGCCTTTATGGCGAGTTTATTAGAGCTGGCCTGAAATATTGAAGTAATTTCAGAAAGCAATAAAAACAGACGCCTGCTGATTTTTACAACATTAATGCGACGCTACTTGATTTTAATTTCTTTCACGGGTGCAACATGAAGAGATATACAGTCTATAGCCTACTACAAAGCTTATGCCTGACACATTTAAATCATTTTCTGTCTTGCTGTCTATTGATTGTGGAAGCTAGACCAGCCCATGGTGAGTTCTGACCTGGAAGTTGGTTGACAAGTGTCCAATAAGAGTTTTACTAACTGAGTTCACCTTCTAATGTTTTCCGAGCGTGAATCACATTTTATTCTTGACATAATAAAGAACACTGTGCAGGCCTGATGACGGAAAGTTTTATAGTTAGTTTTCGTTGGATGTCAGAATACTGCCACTTTAAAAGAAGCCATGTAAACAACCAGGCCATTTCTTTTGTCCACTGCCTGTAACATACTTGGAACAAGAACAAATAGCAAACTAATGTCTGCAAAATCCCACTCATCTGGGCAGTTTGCCATAAGGCCTGCGGCCTGGCACTGAGTAATGAGGTGTCTACTTTAAATTCAGCCAGAGCCTGCACTTCACGCCTCATTCATTTTCTTCATACTTCCATCTCACCTAGGGTAACTCGGCCATATGGGACAAACCATTGCTCAGCTGATTTATGGCTTATGAATTGTGGAGGTAAAGGATAGAGACAGCTTGACTGGGTCCAAATTACAGCACAATAGAACATAATGAATGCCCCAGTTTAGCCAGATAATAGAGTCTTGCTTGCTGGCAGCCACGCAGCCTCTCTCTTGGCCCTGACCCTGGTGCTGAAAACTGCACCTCTCCAGCTGCTCTTTACACTGTCTCATTATGGCAGCAGGTCATCAGGCAGAACCTAATGACAGTCATCCAAGGGTGTGACATGGAGACGCAGATTACAAACTTTAACTGATAGGCAAACTTGACATTTGTAGCCCAAAGCTGACTTGTCTCGCGTAAAAACTGCAGCACAATCTTCCACTTTATTGACATGTTACAACATGCTTACTCTTGAAGTCTGCGCTCATACTCTGTACATGCAATGTCAACCCATTTATTCTACTTTTTTCAATGATTGTATCTGACAACATCTGTCGTTTATGTGTTTTAACATCAAAATTGAGGATATTTTGTTTTTAGGACTAGTGCCCTACCTCATGTCGCAACTCTTCCTTCCAGAGCTCTCGATTTACTCTTTAAACCTTGATTGAAAGAAAGACTTGCATTTATATTGCACCTTTCATGATCTCAGGATGTCCCAAATGGTTTTACAGTCAATGAAGTACTTTTGAAGTGCAGTCACTGTTGTAATGTAGGAAATGTGCGGCCAAATTGCACATAGCAAGGTCCCACAAACAACAATGAAATACATGAGCAGATCATCTGTTCTTTAGTTGTTGTTTGAGGGATAAATATTGGCCAGGACACTGGGGAGAATTACCCTGCTGTTCTTCGAATATTGCCATGGGATCTTTTACATCCACCCGATAGGGCAGGGGGGGCCTCGGTTTAACGTCTTATCCGAAAGACACCACCTCCCACAGTGTATCATTCCCTCAGCACTGCACTGAAGTGTCAGCCTAGATTATGTGCTCAAGTCTTTGGAATGGGACTTGAACCCACGACCTTCTGACTCAGAGGCAAGAATGATACCACCACAAATTTTGATGCACAACTTGCCCAACAAAAAGTTTACAATTTTCAGTTTGTTCCAAGTACATGGTGAGTGTGTGAAGGAATAAGCCATATAACCTATTCAGAAAAATACACTATCTTATGAAAGAATTCTGGCCTTATTAAAACATGACAAACTGGGTTTGGAAATTTAGAAACCTAACTATGAAATAGCTATGAAAGAATTCTGGCTATTGAGATAAGATAGTTGTTGACCCTGAATAAATAACCTTATTGAAACAGAAGGTGAAGGGCTCCAACAAGCTGAACATTTGGGAACAAAACAATGGTTCACCCTGGATAAGGTGTTCTAATTTACACTTCGTAAAGAAGCACATAAGATAAGGAACATCTGCCCTCGTAAAGATGACATAAAGTTAGGAACACCTGCCGTCACACCGTTTTTATATGGTAAATGTAGAACACCTAGAGATGAGACATGAGTCTGGCTGAGGTGGCAGTAAGAGTTGCAGAGGTCGGCAGAAAAATGACTAGAGATAATTAGCTTGCATCAGCAGAAAACCTTAAAGGAGATACCACTGGAAAAGGGTATAAATATTGAACTCTCAAATGGGATAACAGACTCGCTTTAATCGGGCAAAGTGATTCTCGGCTTCAGAGGTGGCTCTGTAGTCTCCAACTCTTTGTACCTCAGGGATCAAAGGTATTTAATATTGGTGGATATCCTGTATAAGAACTTTAAGAACTGTAATACTGTAGTGAAGTTAAGATTTAAAAGTAAGATTCTCTGTTAATAATAAGATAGCATTTTTTCTCTTTTTAGAATTGTTAATGTTGCGATTGACTGATTCACCAACTGTAAATTGCATGTTGATTCTTGAATAAATCTGTATATTTTTAGAATTGTCTCACATAAGACTTCTGTATCAAAAACTCGTGAACTCAATCTCTGTACACTCTTTGGTGAGGAGTTGCAGAACTCTGAGGGAGTTTTCTGGACCCTCATAATATCCGGAACGTTACAGTCTAGCTAAACTTATTAAAAGCATTATCTGGAGGATGATAACATTCTCGGGTTGTTCCTTTCCTTTAGGGAGAGATAGTCCAGATAGACCCAATTAAGCATCTTTAGGATTCGGCTACCTCAAACTTTAGTTGAAAGTGAACGTCTGAGAAATATGCCTGATCCGGGGTAGCACTAAAGGGGCTAGGACTAGTAATTATCCCTTCAATGCTGAAATTCACTTCTTCCAAATTTACTCCATAATAATACTATTTAAACTTGAGAAAGCTAATGGTTTTAAATATCTAGGATTTGGAGAAGACTGGAAAAAACTGCATATATTAAAAGTAGCTAAAAATGTCAATATTCAGGGGGGATCATTTAGAGAAACTATTTCCAATTGCTTTTAAAAAAAAGTAATTCCATGGCTTTTTTTATTAATACATTTTAACATAGTGAACAGTGGAAACCTTCCCCTCCACAGACAGAGTGGTGGCATTCCTTGAAGCTGACTTCAGGCCAGGTTCCAGGATCCTGCAGAGCTAATGGAACATGTTTTTTGGGGGATTCTGAGTCTCCTTAGGCAATGCTCTTCAGACAGCTCTGTAACTGTGGCTGTGTAACTCCTTACTTTCCCGAATATCTTTTGATGCTTTCGGACTTTCCCTGATCCTGTCTCTCCTCTCCTTCATTAAGGAAGGCCAAATACAGAGGAATACTCATAGCTCTCTGGTACCTCAAGGGGAATTCCTCTTTAAGAGATAATGCTGATCTCCCTTAAATCTATCCAGGCCCCAATATCTACGCTCGGATATGAAATTGGCTACTCGGGAGATGCACTCGGGGGTGGGGGAGGGGGCTGGCACACATGGAGCTGCATCCCAGCACAGTCAGGGGAGAAAAGGACTGCTGTGATTGTTTAGGTGTCAGCTGTGTCTCAATGGGTAGCACACTTGCCTCTGAGCCAGAAGGTTAGTGGGTTCAAGTCCCACTTCAAAGACTTGAGCACAAAATCTAGGCTGACACTCCAGTGCAGTACTGAGGGAGTGCTGCACTATTGGAGGTGCCATCTTTCAGATGAGATGGTAAACTGAGGCCCCATCTGGCCTCTCATGTGGATGTAAAAGATCCCATGACACTATTCAAAGAAGAGCAGCAGGCGAGTTCTCCCTGGTGTCCTAGCCAATATTTATCCCTCAAACAACATCAATAACAAACAAATTATCTGGATATTTATCTCAGTGCTGTTTGTGGGACCTTGCTGTGCGCAAATTAACTACCATGTTTCCTACATTATAAAATGACTACACTTCAAAAGTACTTTATTGGCTGTAAAGCACTTTAGGATGTCCTGAGGTTGTGAATGGTGCCATATAAATGCAAGTTCTATCCTTCTTTACTGATGTAGATTGATTTTATAACAATCTGTTGTATATTATCTTGGTGAAATGTTGCCTGGAAATACATGGACAAGCATGAAACAAAACCAAATAGTCATAGCACACTCTACACCCCGATCTCAAAATCTCCATGAACTCTTGCTAGGCAGAGCAGTCTGCAATACAACTCCCCATTAGCTACGTAACAAATCTTAATGGTTTCCAGCCTATCATTCCACAATCACTTCAGCTGAATGAACCTTACATGCAGACTTGTAGTTCAGTATCCCCAGGCACTCACTGGACACTGATACTATTTGGCATCAAAACAGAAACTGCAACATGGTTAACATCTTGTATTTTATTCAGCGAACACTGTCACTCTTGTGGTTTTGAACATTCCTCAGTTTTTCTACCATTATACAGTAAATCTTCACTAATTGTTCTTATTGGGATTCAGCCGATAGACATCAAAATCGGTGAGAGGTCCTGATTAAAAATAGTAACAGACATAAATTAAGGTCCAGTAAATTTCAAAAGTTAGCCAGTCAATTAACTGCCGATTAGTTAAACTGTATGAAAAGAAACATGAGCGTACCTTGAAAGTTGCAAAACCAATTTGGCATTTGGCTGAAATTGTTTGTCCATTTTGGTGCACTCCTGCCACAAGTATGGTGGGAGTGTGGTACATGGGCCTGGAATTTGGCTGGGACCCAGATATGAATATGTCGGGCCTCGTAAGAGATGGAATCTCCACCTCCCCTACAAGGCCAATGATCCCAAGGGCTCTCTAGCATCTACTTGGGATGGAACCTCCTCAAAAAAATCAGAAGGTTGGTCCAGCAGGACTTGAAACTGTGTTCTCTACTTTGTGCTATATTATAAAATTATAGGATATTTTCATAACCTCAACTTTGTTCCTAATGATCATTATTTTTCTAGTTACTGACATACGACAAATTAATCCCTAGTTAACCGGATCTGTTTTATTGCCTTCTTGAAAATGGCTCCTATCACAAATGATTATGAGCATAAGTAAGAAACAAGGCTTGATCTGAGTGCCAGACATGGCAATAGTGGATGTTTCAACAATGGCAGACAAGAGAAGTTTGAAGTGATTGAATGCAATGGCAAGGCTTCACTTGCACTCTGTTGTGACTCTTGTTTGCAGAACTTTCAGCCTCTTTCAGATGATGAATTTATCAAGTGTGCTATGCTCAGTCGTGCTGACACCTCAGTTCATGACTTTTCCAAGGAGGAAACTGTGCAACGTAAACAGAAATGCCCCTCAGCTGAAATACCGTGAAGGACAGGAACCTGCCCTTGTCTGAAGATGGCAGTGAACAGCTTAAGATGGATTTGCAATGGTAAGAAAAGGCATTGCCATTTTCATACCATGCCTTGGTGGAACCACTGATACAACTAATCATATTAGATTGATTGTTTATGGAGCTGCTGGTGAAAAGTGAAAGTGTTGAGAATGCAAGACGTTGTCTATGAGGCAGTGATCGAGGTAGTTTTGACTGAAATGTTGTGCCTTGTGAAGGTTCTCTCGGTGACCAGCATAGTGCACCTAACAGGGTCATCCCATTGACTAGTTTTGTTGAATATCTTTCTCCGGAGGTGAAGCATCCAGTTATCCAGTCTCAGTGTTTGCTTTACCAGGAGGCACTCTTTGCCTTGTAAAGCAGTGGGATATTCACAATGTTATGTGCAATGCTGGGTTTTGCCAGTTCTACAACATGGAGTCAATACTGCCTGATAACGTCGTGCTTGAAGAGCTGAACATTTTACAGCTGAAGTGATTGAGATTTAAAAGCTTATACATAGGAATCATAGAATTTCATGAGAGGGCTGTATGAAAACTTAAGTTTGGTCACCTATGTGTGAAACTGGAACAGGTTAAGTGCAAATGATTGGAAGGCAAAGAGGGTGAAGAGCAGAAAATAAACTCTGAAAAGTGTGGGATTCTTTGATGGCTTGTTTTGTGCTTTGGAAGCCATTGCGACCACATTCCTCCTCTTCTTCTCAACTCTTGCTGTCAGTTGGTAGCACTCTCGCCTCTGAGTCAGTAGGCTGCGGGTTCAAGTCCCACTTCAGAGACTTGAGCACATAATCTTGGCTGGCACTTCAGTGCAGTACTGAGGAGTGCTACACTGTCAGAGGTACCGTCTTTCGGATAAGATGTTAAACCGAGGCCCTCTCAGGTGGATGCAAAAGATCCCATGGCAATATTCGAAGAAGAGGGGAGTTCTCTTAGTGTCCTGGCCAGCTTTTATCCCTCAACTAACATCACTAAAACAGATGATCTGGTCATTTATTTCCTTGCTGTCTGTGGGAGCGTGATGTGCACAAATTGGCTGCCACGTTTCCTACATTACAACAGTAACTTCTTTTCAAAAGTACGTAATTGTCTGTAAAGCGCTTTGGAATGAACTGAGGTTGTGAAAAGCACTATATAAATGTAAATCTTTCTTTTGTGAACTATATCAAATTTGACATTGGAATTAACTGACCAATAATATGTGGGCCTAGCATGTCATTTGTTACAGTTCAAATATAAATCATAGAAAAAATATAAGTTATACTGCACATCACAGTCAAAGCAAACCCCAGCCAAACTCCTGCGATCACTCAAGAAGGTTGTCTCACACTGCTTCAGTTTCACATCAGCTGCAATACAGTTGCAACCAGTGGAAATCAAACTTTTTTAAAACTTTAATAATTATGAAGTTTTAAAAGTTGCCAAGTGATCCACTGGACCATCTTTTCATTGCTAATATGAGTAAAGAGCTGACAGGACAGTTAACTTTGGACACTGCTGTGTACATGTGATTAGAGACAAATGGGCAGTGCTCAGGTTCACCATGGTTTGAGACAGATGTGCTGTTGGCTTGCACCACTTTAAAACAAACCACCACAGTATAACTGTGCTACAGGGAAAGTCATAAGGTGTGTAATAATATCACCTGGACTTCCCAGTTACTCCAGTGTGCTAAGAGATCTTGGGGGGAAAATTGGGTGGCGCCGTTTTTGGGGCACTAACGTCGCCGGGGCGCTAATAGCGCCCTGAAAAAGTTAGCACCCCTCCGCCGGAAATTCAGTAGTAACAACCCAAGCAGGAGGTGGAGTGCGTCGGCACATAGCGGCGCATCATTGCAGGCCTCCTCCCCTGATTAAAGGGGAGGGGCCTAGCGCAGCTCGCACCAGGGCCCTGCTGGACCACCAGGAAGCGGGGTGCCGGGAAAACAGCCCGGCACTCAAGAGGAGTGCCAGGCTGAGCGATCGCGGCCGGCACCCCGAGATAAAAAGGGGAAGGGGGCAGGTGCTGGCAGTCGGCCCCCAAAAAATGGCCACCCGACAACTGCCCTTTAAGTAGCACCACCGCCGCTGCAAAAATGTCCCCTAACCCTGTTGGAGAAATCGTCCGCCGATAGGTCAGGGGGCGCAAGGGAAGTTTGCGGCCGGGGTGCGAGCAGGATGCTGCGCACGGCGATAACGTCCTCGCTGGCGGCGCAGCACCACGGGGCGCTACTGGCTACCATCGCCGCTAACCTCCTGCTGAATTTCGCGGGAAGCGTCCCCCGGGAGCGCTAACAAGAGGCGCAAATCAACCCAATGTTTCCCCCCTTGAGTGGTTCACCATCTTAAACAATGTTGTGAAATGCTGCTTCGCAAATAACGCTAAAGATGATGTGTAAAAGGGTCAATAGCAGATCAAGGCCCTGACTGACTATCTACAGCAGTACAGATCTTTGACCGCAGTGTAAAACTTACTTCTACAATTCAGAAGTTGAAGGGCATCATTCAGCAGGGTGAGGAAGGAAAATATTTTACTAATACCTGAATCACTCTGGGATTCCAATTAATGAGATTTTGCACTACTTTATTTTAAATCCTATTTGTCGCAGATCATAGATTCATAGAATCATACAGCACAGAAGGAGGCCACTCGGCCCATCGTACCTGTGCCGGCTCTTTGAAAGAGTGACTGATTAGTCCCTTTCCCCCGCTCTTTTCCTATAGCCCTGCAAGTTTTTCCTTTTTAAGTATTTATCCAATTCCTGTTTGAAAGTTATTATTGAATTTGCTTCCACCACCCTTTCAGGCAGTACATTCCAGATTATAACAACTTGCTGCATAAAAAAAATTCTCCTCATCTCCTCTCTGGCTTTTTTTGCCAATTATTTTAAATGATTTACTGATCCTCCTGCCAGTGGATACAGTTTCTTCCTATCTACTCTATCAAAACCCCTCATAATTTGGGACATCTGTATTAAATCTCCCCTTAACCTTTTCTGCTCTAAGGAGAACAATCCCAGATGCTCTAGTCTCTCCACATAACTGAAGTCCTTCATCCTTGGTAAATCTCCTCTGTACCCTCTCCAAGGCCTTGACATCTTTTGTAAAATGTGGTGCCCAGAATTGGACACAATACTCCAGCTGGGGCCTAACCACTGATTTATAAAGATTTAGCATAACTTCCTTGCTTTTGTATTTCAAAATTCATAATATAAATGTCAAAAATAACAACAGAAAAAGCTGGAAAAACTCAGCAGGCCAGGCAGCATCCGTGGAGAGAGAAACAGAGTTAATGTTTCAGGTCGAAGAGCTTTCGTCAGAACTGGAAAAAAGCAGGAAATGGAATAGATTGTAAAGCAGGTTTAGGGGCTGGGAAATGGGGGAGGGGATGAAAGAACAAAAGGGAAGGTCAGTGATAGGATAGAAAGCAGGAGCGATTAAGAGACATTGAGAGACATTAAGAGATATTCAAGGCAAGAGGTCCAGAATACATCTATAAAACTCCTAGTGCACAGAATGCAAGAAATTCAACATGCTCTGTTGTGTCTTTAGCTATTCCATCTTGAACTTTGAAATATGCAGCAATAACCTATATGTTACATCCTATAGAATCATAGAATCATACAGCACAGAAGGAGGCCATTCAGCCCACTGTGCCTGTGCCGGCTCTTTGAAAGAGCTATCCAATTAGTCCCACTCCCCTGCTATTCACACATAGCCCTGCAAATTTTTCCTTTTCAAATATTTATCCAATTCCCTTTTGAAAGTTACTATTGAATCTGCTTCCATCATCCTTTCAGGCAGTGCATTCCAGATTATAACAACTCGCTCTGTAAAAAAAAAGCTCCTCATCTTCCCCCCTGGTTCTTTGGTCAATTTTCTTACATCTGTATCATTTGGTTACCGACCCTCCTGCCAGTGGAAACAACTACTCCCTATCTACTCTGTCATAATTTTGAACACCTCTATTAAATCTCTGCTCGAAGGAGAACAATCCCAGCATGAAGGTGGTCGGGGGTGGGGGGCGAGATGGTGGTCGGGGGTGGCAAGCTGGTGGTTGGGGGGGGCGAGGTGGTGGTCGGGGGGCCAAGGTGGTGGTTGGGGGAGCGAGGTGGTGGTCGGGGGGGTGAAATGGTGGTATGGGGCTAGATCACGGGGAGGCAAGATGATGGTTGAGGGCGAGTGAGATGATGGTCGGGGGTGGCCGAGGTTGTATTCGGGGGAGGCGAGATGGTGGTTGGCAGGCAACATCACAGGGATGGGGGTGGTGAATTGGTGGTCGGCGGGGGGCGAGATCATTGCGGGGGCGGCGGTGAAATGATGGTCGGGGCAGGTGAGGTGATGGTCAGGGGGCGGGTGAGGTGGTGGTCGTGGGGGTTGATGGTGATTGGGGGGGGAGGTGGTGTTCAGGGGAGGCGATATGGTGGTCGGGGGGCGAGATCACAGGGGGTGAGATGATGGTTGGGGCGGGCGAGGTGGTGGTCGTGGGGTGGGTGATGGTGGCCGGGGCAAAATTACAGGGTGGGGGGGTGGAGCAGACAGATGTAAATGCACTTACCTTCTTGCCTCATTTAACCTGGCAGATTTCCTGAGGCCAGGGAAATATGGGCAACATTAGTTAAAAATAAAAAGCTGGTTAAAATGGAGGCACATAGGGGGGAAAATTCGTCCCCTTAGCACCGCCCGTTAGCACCAGTAGATGGCACTAATGCAGCATTGAGAGCAGTAACGACAGCTCCTGTCGAATCCAGTGCCACAGGCGAAATCGGGACCCCCTGTGGCGCTGCCGGTAACAGTTATCTCCAGGGACTTCAACGCCAGGGAGATCTTGACGTCGGTGAGTGTGAAATGCTCACTGAACACCTGATCTGCCAAATTGCTTCTCGCCGCTTACCTCACCACCTGGAGTTAACAATGACAGGGAGAGCTGGCGTGCAGCACCAGGAAGCCGGCTCCAGGGACGTTATTTAAAGGGATCAGCCCCAATCACTCGCACCTGACAGGTTAGTGAAGTTTCAGTGCTTGTGTGTTAGTTCCTGATACTGCAACAGTTTTATTTAGTGATTTGAAGGTTCTATGGTATCATAAGTGTTGTGGCAATTAGAAAAGTGCAAAATTTATTCTGGAAAGATTCAACCCACAACACTTGCTAAAAGTCATGGGGGCTGTACTGGCAGTCCACCTCACCCTCCAGGATCTATGATGGAGGGAGTGGAGGCAACGAGGAAGAAGGGAACATGTGTGCAGAGGGAGGAGGAAGAAGACAAGGAGGAAGAAGATGAGGAGGAAGAAGATGAGGAACAGGAGGGAGGGAGGAAGCAACCAGATAA
Organism: Squalus acanthias; assembly: GCA_030390025.1. Lineage (NCBI taxonomy): Eukaryota > Metazoa > Chordata > Chondrichthyes > Squaliformes > Squalidae > Squalus > Squalus acanthias. Next base: position 141,496,292 of record CM059425.1, on the reverse strand, counting down.
TTGGGCTTCCGGACGGGCGGTCCATGACCGGCTCATCAGACGCTGATTTGAATGAACTAAATCCCAGATCCCTTTTGCACACCACATCCCCATCATACCATCCCTGTGTCATGCCATAATACAGCCTCCTCCTGGGTGCAAAGGTGAACTGAAGGAGACCACAAAATATTCCAAACTCTATTAATAAATTTATGCATAAACATATCACACATATCACATGCATTCTAATAACTAATGACCCTTGTGCCTGCCATAGTTGAATAGCTGTCATTGTGTGCAAGGTGTGAGATGTGGGTGTGAGTGTTGGTAGGTAGCGATTGTTGGTGGGTGAGTGCTGGTGGTGTGGTACATTGAGCAATATGTGAAGCTTGTGGTACAGATGGTGGTATGTAGCATTTGTTGAAGCCTTCACTCACCCTGCCCACCCGTGTGAGCTTGTTAAACTTCCTCCTGTACTGGGCGTGGGTCCTGGGGACCACAGTGCTGCCCGTGACGTGGTGTGCCACCTCCCTCCACGTAGTCCGGCAGACTTGTGGCGAGGGCCTCCTGCCAGTTGGGAGGTACAGGACCGCCCGCCTTCTCTCCACTGCTAAAACCAATGCTTCCAAAGCTTCATGGGAAAACCTATGGGTTCTCTCCCTGGGGTGGTGATCTGCCATCAGGATTTGTAAATAAGTGCTCCTTCTCCTTGTAATAGCAAAATACTGCGGATGCTAGAAATCTGAAACAAGAAAGAAAATGCTGGAAACACTCAGCAGGTCAGGCAGCATCATGGAGAGAGAAACAAAGTTAACGTTTCAGGTCTATGACCCTTCGTCAGAACTGTTCCTTCTCCTTGTCCTTCTTCTTATGGTTGTTGAGGCAGCTGCACAGCCAACAATGCTGAAAATGAGGTACTGCAGCATCAATGGACCTTCCCATTAAGCAGTGAAAAAAGCCTATGGCAATCATTACTTGCATTTAGGCTACACCCGATATTGGTCCATCTTTTCTGTGTAACGCCAATGAGCTTGGGTTTTTAGACTAGATTTATGGCTCCAATCATTTTAATGAGGCGTGAGGACAAAGTTTGCATGCAGTCTAGATGATTTTCACCTGGCGCTAATTCACCATTTTTAGTCTAAACACTGCCCATTCCTTGGCTTTAATGAATTTCTAGCCCTTAGTCTCTTTAAAAGCTGTTACCAACTGACTCTCCTCCTGAGAGCGGATTAGTCCCCCCGCAAACCCCACCCCCCAACCCACCTCCGTTAAAGTCGGAAGTGGGCAGGTTCAAGGCGGGATGGGGTCGGGTTTGACATTTTTTTTTAACTTCTCACCCAACCCAAACCCAGCAGTTTTTGTGGGTTAACATTACTCCCTTAATGTCAGTTTATAAAATCTTTTAACAACTGACTTTTACACCAACAAAGTTTTAAAATGATCACTTTAGTCAATTATCAAGGAGACAGAATTGTCCAAAGAACAAATCTCTCTCAGAAACAGCCCAAAGTTATTAAGAGCTTTATATCTAAGAAACTAAATGCATTTTCTAAAATTTCATGTTAGCTCTGAAATTGTGGGAAACAGATCTTGTGAAGACTGTTTCCCACAATATTACAGCTTACATGAAAATTTAGAAAATATGTTTTGTTTCTTAGTCATTAAGGTCCTGTGACACTCATAATGGGAACCATTTATCTGGACTTTCCCGTCTTCAGCGAAGGTCCAACAGCAAGAAAGCCTGACATCAGTAGTAGGGAAAATGCTAGAATCTATTATTAAGGACGTGGTAACAGGGCACATAGAAAATAATAATAGGATTGGGCAGAGTCAACATGGATTTATGGAAGGGAAGTCATGTTTGACAAATCTGTTAACAGTATTTTGAGGTTGTAACTAGCAGAATAGATAAGGGGGGACCAGTGGATGTGGTGTATTTGGATTTTCAGAAGGCATTCGATAAGGTGCCACACAAGAGGTTATTAAACAAAATTAGGGTGCATGGGTTTGGGGGTAATATACTAACATGGATTGAGGATTGGTTAACGGACAGAAAACAGAGAGTAGGAATAAACGGGTCATTTTCGTGTTGGCAGGCTGTAACTAGTAGGGTACTGCAAGGATCAGTGCTTGGGCCTCAGCTATTCACAATCTACATCAATGATTTGGATGAGAGGACCAAATGTAATATATCCCAAGTTTGCTGATGATACAAAGCTGGGTGGGAATGTAAGTTGTGAGGAGGATGCAAGGAGGCTTCAAGGGGATATAGACAGGCTAAGTGAGTGGGCAAGAACATGGCAAGTGGAATATAATGTGGAGAAATGTGAAGTTATTGATTTTGGTAGGAAAAATAGAAAAGCAGAGTATTTTTTAAATGGTGAGAGATTGGGAAATGTTGGTGTGCAGAGGGACCTGGGTGTCCTTGTACACAAATCACTGAAAGTTAACATGCAGGTACAGCAAGCAATTAGGAAAGCAAATGGTATGTTGGCCTTGTAGGCATACACAGACCCTTAATTTTTAATTCTCATATATATTGAAATGCTTTGCCAGGCCTAAAGGTTTTTTTCGAAATGAAATAAAGTTGTAACAGACGGTCTTTCACTGATAAGTGGACATGGAATGTGCTTTACTAAAAGGCAGCAAACATGGTTGTGACTGCAGGGGGTATTCATAGACAACAGAGATAAACAAACCCCCTTAGATTTGCAGACATCGCGTCTCTAATGATTTTTTTGGTGGCTAAAGGGGAGGAGTTAAACCTTTGAAGTTTTGAAATGCAGCACACATGAACTGTAACCAAGTGGTTTTCTGCCACTTTTGTAAACTTTATGAGTGAATGAATAATTTTGGTCTGGAAAAAACTGGAAAAAACAAGGAAAACTGTATAAAAACCAGTGACGAAAAGCATCGGCATTGCAGTCGGAAGGAGGGGCCTGGCTGATTGTTGAAAGGCAAAGAGCTGCAGTCGAAAGGACGTGGCCTACAATCCACCCTGGACGGATCATCTGCAGGTGGTTGTATTTATGATTTCCTGTAACATTATTGGTGTACTGCTCGAATAGTGGTTGGGGTTTTTTGAATCTGTCTTAGGAACAATAAAAGGTTAAAGACAGAACCCGTGTGTCTGGTTTGATTTTTCAGAAGTCTCAAGTCCGAACTCTATAACCTGTTGGACGGGGCGAGGGGTAATTCTGTCCGTCTTACAGATTTTGGCGACCCGAGGGACATTGAACGAGAAATTTACGGACCATTAATATGGGTGGAAAAACCACCAAGACAATGGATGAGTTAGTTGCAAAGTATGTTGCGGGGAAGTTACCTCTCTGGGAGAGGTGGGTACAGGTTATTATTGACGGTGATGATCCAGTTTCTGAGGCCGAACAATGGACACAAGGGTCCACACGACGGCAACGTAACGTGGAGGCGGGACGGAGGCGGGTTCCCATCCCGCTGGCAGTTTTCCGATTTTCGTTGCTGATCCACCTCCAAACCTGCCCTCTCAGCTGAATTAAATTTGGAACAGGGAGAATTGAAGGAGGATGGAGTCCTAACTATACACCTGCAAGATATAATCAAATATCTTGAGTCCTATGCTAAAACAAATAATAAAATTTTACGAGAAAACTTTGATGCCTTTGACGAAGCGGCACGAAATGACGTGTGTATAATATATGGATCTTGGTTGGTGGAGCAAGCCAGGGAAAATCTACAGCGAATTGCTGAGGGGAGGCTTCCCTCATGGGTGACTGATCAACATTTAAGGGCTATGTCCACCTACCAACTGAATTTGACTAGGTGTCAGGTCAGAAAATTGGTGCAGGTATACCCGGTGAAACATTACTGCAACTGGCTGAAGCAGAGGGATGTCACTCTGTTGAGTTTGGTATTGTACTATCCTGTCCTGCAGGGGGGTGCAACCCCAAGTCCTCTGTTTCTTATAGAAAACATAGGGGTACACCGGGGAGATCATGTAGTAGAATATAGTGAACCCCCAAAGTATGTGGCCCGGGTGGATGGGATCACGTGGGTGGCCCCAGACCTTACTGGATGCACCCGGGACCGGGATGCATTCATTTGCTCTTATGACATAGCGGAGCATGCAGCCCGCGCTTATGGGTTTTAATGGGATCATGTGGCATGGAATTGCACTATGAAGGTAACTCCGGGGGAGCATTTCCCTGTGAGATCATCCTATCAGGAAAGAGGGGAATATTGTGTCACCACCATACACCAGGAATGCCAGTACGGTAATCTGATCTATCCTATTGCGACGGGAACATTTTGTTTTACTCCGGTCCGACCCGTACGGATTGGAGCGCGGGTGTTAGTAAATGTATAGTCACATGACCAACTGACTATTAATAGAAAAGATGAGTTAAAAGAGCAGTTGCACCAATATGTTGCTAGATTTGGATGCAACATACTACCCCTGCCCAAGCACCTGATAGCGTTACTGAAGCATATTAATCAGTCTCAAAAACATTATTACGTTTTGAACCAGAAGAATCATGAAATAAGGATGGAAATACTTAAGGCTGGATTTTGTCTTGGGATCGGGTTGGGGTCGTGTAATCCGCATTTCGTGTTTCCCCCCCGACTCCAGATTAATGTGGATGAATGATGCAATTTTCACTTAATTGGGCAATTGAGTTCCAGCATGTGGGAACCCATGAACCAATTAGTGGTTTCAGTCTGAAAGTCGCCTCTGATGATGTCATCATTGCTGACTGCCCAGTCTCAGAGACTGTTGGTGAGAGAGGACCTGCCTGGCTTGCTTTTGATATGAGTGGACCTGGATGCAAAATATGGGGGGGGGGGCGGAGGAGAAGGAGAGAGAGAGAGTGAATTTTTTTTGCATCCAAGTCCTCTCACAGCAAATGCCAGGCAGTCTCTGAACACATTCAATGCAGCAGCAGCGACTTTCAGACCTAATACTACTACTACCTTCATCACATCTCCGTTGTAATAGTGGACCTGCAGCTGATAGTCAGCTGTCCACTTGTGCTCCCGCCAGGTTTCACTGGAGTGTTTCACACCAGGCGTACTTCACGTCAGAAAAGGGTTAAACTAGCTAAAACGTTTCAAAATGGCATTACAGAGCCAATTTAGAGCTTGTTAAGGGCTTTAATGGCCTCTCCCGCCTCTTGGAGGCGGGACGGAGTCGGGAAACCCGCGACTGATTTTGTCAAAATTGCGTGGAGGCGGGATGGAGTCGGGATGGGGTCGGAAACCCCGACCCCGCAAATTTAACCCCCCACACGCCTCCAAACCCGACTCCATGGGTCATTCAAAATCCAGCCCTTAAAGTTGGGGACGATTCGTCCTGGTGGTATATAGGCATGAATATCGAGGTTCATCCTTGGATAAGGATTATTTCCCACATACAGTTGATAATTGTATTATACCTGTTAACACTAACGTGTCATGTCAAGAGACGGCACAAGCAGCAAAAAATATTTAGGTTACTGCAGAAAACACAGGATGTTTTCGAGTAAGTAACTCTAACCCCAAAAAATCTGGTGACAGTTACTTGAGGGGGGACTGTAGGCATACACAGACCCTTAATTTTTAATTCTCATTTATATTGAAATGCTTTGCCAGACCTAAAGGTTTTTTTCAAAGTGAAATAAAATTGTAACAGACGGTCTTTCACTGATAAGTGGACATGGACTGTGCTTTGATGTGCTTTACTAAAAGGCAGCAAACATGGTTGTGACTGCAGGGGGTAGTCATAGACAACAGAGATAAACAAACCCCCTTAGATTTGCAGACATCGCGTCTCTAATGATTTTTTTGGTGGCTAAAGGGGAGGAGTCAAACCTTTGAAGTTTTGAAATGCAGCACACATGAACTGTAACCAAGTGGTTTTCTGCCACTTTTGTAAACTTTTGTAGTGAATGAACAATTTTGGGCTTTGATAAAAGGCAAATAATGGATAGCCACAGAGGATGTGTTAGTGTGAAAGTTTGACAGCTCAAACAACTCATGTCAAACATTAAAGGAACATATCACCATTTCTGAATGATTGATTGACTGGAAAAAACAAGGAAAACTGAATAAAAACCAGTGATGTAAAATATCGGCACTACAGTTGGAGGCCTGGCTGATCGCCGAAAGGTGAAGAGCTGCAGTCGAAAGGACGTGGCCTACAATCACCCCTAGACGGATCATCTGCGGGTGGTTGTCTATATGATTTCCTGTTACATTATTGGTGTACTGCTCGAATAGTGGTTGGGGTTTTGAATCTGTCTTAGGAACAATAAAAGATTAAAGACAGAACCCGTGTGTCTGGTGTAATTTCTCATAAGTCTCAAGTCTGAACTCGATAACCTGTTGGATGGGACGAGGGGTAATTCCACACGTCCTACAGCCTTTATTACAAGAAGATTTCAATATAAGAGTAAAGACGTCTGCAATTGTATAGGGCCCTGGTGAGACCACACCAGGAGTATTGTGTACAGTTTTGGGCTCTTTACCTAAGGAAGGATATACTTGCCATAGAGGCAGTGTAACGAAGGTTCACCAGACTGGTTCCTGGTATGGGTGGATTGTCCTATGAGGAGAGATTGAGTAGACTAGGCCTATATTCTCTGGAGTTTAGAAGAATGAGAGGTGATCTCATTGAAACATACAAAATTCTTACAGGGCTTGACAGGGTAGATGCAGGGAGGATATTTCCCCTGGCTGGGGAGTCTAGACCTAGGGGTCGCAGTCTCAGAATAAGGGATCGGCCATTTAGGACTGAGATGAGGAGAAATTTCTTCACTCAGAGGGTGGTGAATCTTTGGAATTCTCTACCCCAGAGGGCTGTGGATGCTCAGTCGTTGAGCATATTCAAGACAGAGATTGATAGATTTTTGGATATTAAGGGAATCAAGGGATATGGCGATAGTGCAGGAAAGTGGAGATGAGGTAGAAGATCAGCCATGATCTTATTGAATGGCGGAGCAGGCTCGAAGAGCCAAATGGCCTACTCCTGCTCCTATTTCTTATGTTCTTATGTTCTTAAATAAAGTTACAAAACCACAGTTTTTGAATAGCTTGCCTATGGGCGGTTGTTTATTAGTTTTGGCCAGTGCAGTACTCGGCAACGTAAATGGGGCATTGAGAACCAAGGCTATTACAAAACTAGTTCAAGTACAATTGGTTTCAGTATTAATAAAGCATAAACTGGCACGACTGTTCCTTCCTGAGCAGTATATGTAGGCACTTGTCACAACATAACTGTCTGAAGTGTCTTGAAACCTGCAGGTTAGGATATCAGCTCCTATTTTACAAAGCTCCATATTTGTATAGTAACCAACAGTTCTTCTTTGACCTTAAATACACAGCTGGGAGCTTCACGCCAAATTATTTCCCCCTATATCCTTTAGTGAAGAACCTTCACAGGCATTGATATTTCATCGTTGATAAAGGTCACTTCCAGGTCATTATGAATGGATGAGTGGGCATGCATCAGTGACAGATAAGTCCTCTGAGACGACTCAACTATTTAATCCAGGCTGCTTGGGGTTACAAATTATGAAATTAAAGCAATTTAACAAAAATAAATCACAACAATTTATGACCTTTGCATTCTGTGGTTTCTAAGGAGACCAAAAGGTATACAAAATGGATGATTATATGAACGGCCCTTTGTACTGTGAGGTAATGATGTTGGAGGACAGCATTCTGGGACAGGCAGTGCCTGTTCTGGAACTAATGAATCTTATTAGTTAACAACCTACCCAACCACACTGTATTTTCTTTTCTTTTATTTAATTTAATTTTGCTTAATCTTTTTGCTGTGGGAGGGACTAGAGTAGAGGTTTGGTAAAGATCGGGACCATTTTCATTGCTTACTCAGTCAATCAAGTGAATGATTAGAGCTAATCTCAAACAAAAAATAACCAATAAAAATGTAGGTGTAAGAGCAGCAATGAGTTTGACCCCGATATTTACGGGAAGGCAGGAAGGTAGCGGTAGTGGGGGGAGGAAACTCGGCAAGGCCGGGGACGTGGTGGTCCGGTTGAATTTAATGGCATGACCTCATTATAATTTTTTTCTTCTGTTTCCCGCCTGGCAGCTGGTCAAATTGATAGCTGGCCAGCTACTGAACGGGAAATCCAGCGACAGGAGGCCGCAGCCGGGGTCGCTTGGGTATGGTCCCCGGCAATCGGGAGGGGGGAGGGAGTAAGAGATTGGAGCTTGGGGGGCAGAGGAAGCAGGCCATTGGGGGAGGGAGGCAGTGAGAGATCTGAGCTTATGGGTGGGAGGGAAGAGAGACCATCGTGGGAGGGAGGGAACAAAAGATCTGGACTTCGTGGGGGGTGGTTGGGGGAGAGAATCCATCGCAGGAGGCAAGAAGGCCGGAGACTGGGGCTGGAGGGGTGGAAATCAGCGATCGTGGCAGGGGGGAGAGAGAGGCCACGAACAGCAGGGGGGAGGCCAAAGGATTACTTGAGGGTCCGGGGGGAGCGCTCCTGCTCCGCCTGGCCTACAAGGAGTGCTGTAAGTGCTCTTACCTGTACCTCCTGTGGCCAGGATCCTGGCTACTGCCAGCTTGCCATGGAAGGTTTGAGAACATGTGGGCCTTGTCTGGCCTGCTGTTAAAATGGCGTGTGTGTTTCGATGAAAGCATCGGGATGTGATGTTGCCATTTAAATTAGGCCACTGCTCCTCTGGGACGGGCATCCGTTGCATGCCTAATTTCAGGCAAGTTAAAATGGAGGGGAACGGGATCATGGCGCAAGCCACCCGCCCGCCATCTTAAACGCTGTCTGTACCATACCCGTTAGCTGCGGGGGCGGCGGGGGAGTGGGGGGGGGGGGGAGAGCGGGGGGCGGGGGGGGTGTTAACATTCCCCCTTTGGTTTCAGTTTAAAACTCACCCGCTTCAGCAAAAAACAGATCCGGGTTATTTTAACTCCCAGGCCTCATTATAAACTGAAGTGGATAACCTGACCAAAAATCTCACTCACTTCCGCGGAGAAATTTCCAGCTGCTCAGGCAGAGGCATATTTAAAGTGGCCGTGCACCTCTTAAAGGGATGTTGCATTCCCTTGTGGCTGCTGTAAGAAGAATCGTCTGAGAAATGAGTTGCAGGCAATCCCCTAAGTTCTCAGAAGCCTCCCTGGAGGTGCTTGTGGAAGTGGTGAAGGTGAGGAAGGAATTCCTGTTCTCCAACAATACCAGGAGGGCTGCCAAACACTCTGACCACCAGCCATGGAGAGAGCTTGCAGAGGTCTTCAGCTCCAAGAGGCCCCCAGGACCTGGACAAATACCCCAGCCTTGGCCTTACAGAGCCACACGGATCTGCACCAAAGTGCTCTCCAGCAGAGTGGTAGAAGTGAAGTGCAGCTGGGCCATGAAAGAGATGATGGAGAAAGGGGACATGGACTTGGGGACTCCACTCAAAGAGCTTTCACTTCTCACCCTTTTCCCGCCTCCCCACCAGCCCCCCCCACTCCAGTCAGTACCTGACATGCTGCCTCCTCTCCCAATGGCCGAGTCTGCCCCTGCACAGGTGCAGGTGGAGCAGTCTTTGGCGGGGCCTTTACGCCAATGTTCCCACTAAGCTGCGCGTGCGGCTGCGCAGTAATCGAAAGGTCCCATGCAGGCTACTCACTGCAGCTTACAGGGAACAATGCCTCACGGGCTCCAACACACAGAGGTCGTCGGCCAAGAGCATCTCAGCAATCGGAGCAGGGATCTGAGCAGCCTGCCTCTACCTCTGCCGAAGCAACAGGGATTGCACCACGTAGGAGCGGTAGAAAAGGAAGAGTAAATCTTTGTCGTTGCACAAGGGTATGCACATAGGTGTATGAGAAATGTTATGTTGTGAAGTTTCTGTTCTTTAGTAGAATCACATACATTTTATTAGTTTGAACCACTTTCCTGTCTTGCCCATTCTTGGTTGCTAGGTGGCAAGTGGCCTTTTAACGTCCTTGTTTATCTAGTGGTCATATGGCGTTCATTGTAGCACTGTTGGGCTTCACTGTTCAGGTTTCTGACAGGTGTCATCAGCCAAGTTTGAAGTGGGTCTCCCTTGTCTCCTAGCCCCCACCCCTTAAGCCTGCTTCCAGGTCCAAAGACGTCAGGGAGCTTGAACGACCGCAGAATGAAAACATTATGGCAGCTCTCTGGGAATCTTGCGCACACCTGCAGAAATATCTTTGTGGTTGCACACCAGCTGCACATTGATGGAGTGGAACCTTACGGTTCACGGATATGCCTGGTTGATCTGGGGATGCGCGGATTGCCACGTGTGTGCAGTCGATGACATCCTGCACCTGTGGGAAAACAGCTAGAGATGCAAATCTGAGCACAAACTCATTCTGACTGGCGTCATCACAGGCGAAGTTGACATAATTACCAGCCCTGGAAAACAAGCCATCAGCCACCTGTATTATGCATTTGTGGGCCGCCAACTGGGAGATCTTGGATATGTCTCCAGCAGCGGGTGGCCACTAGGTGCAGCAGGGAGCAGGTCTGCCACTAGGAGGCTGCAGATGTCTGCCACCACCTGGCACGACAACCTGATCCTCCTGAAGCACTGCTGTTCCGACATGTCGAGGAAACTCAGCCTCTGCCTGTACACCTGCGAGCTGCACCCCTCTACAGCTCCCCTTTCTGCTCGACCCCTCTCTGCTGTCCAGCTGCAGGTCTCTCAACAGCAGGCTGCTGCTGCTGGTGCTGCTGCTGGTCATGTTGCTCCTCATCCGAGGTCCAATCTAGCGCACTCATCGTGATTCAGAAAACCTCCAAAGTGTAGAAAGTCAACTCTCAGCAAAAGTACAGTGAACAAATCCTTTCCCACTAATAAGTAAGAAAGCAGCTGTGAGTACTGAGTATTTACTGCAGTACTTCCATGAGTTTTAATCAGCCCCCTCCAATTGCCATTGTGTTCTCGCTTTGCTTTTACTGGCGAGCTTCAAAAAGCCCGGGAAACCCGTGGATGCAACGATAAACTTAAAACAGTGTTGAAATATCACTCTAATTAGTGATTAGCATATGTTAATAGGTAACCCGCCTCTCCCAAGGGAGTTGCTCGCAACTAGCCTAACACACTTGAGTTAAACACGGAAGTCGGCAGGTTGGAACAGGCTTCCCAGTGTGCTCGCATGTTTGCCGGATTTAAACCCCACCTGCACCCAAACACATTTGCTCCTCCAGGTTTAAATTCCCCTCTTGAACACAGAATCTAGGCTGACACTTGAGTGCAATACTGCAGGAATGCTGCACTGTCAGGGGTGCCATTTTTGAGATGAGACTTTGAACCGTGTCTGCTCTCTCAGGTGGACGTAAATTATCCCATGGCACGATTGGAAGAAGAGCAGTGGAGTTCTACCTGGTGTCCTGATCAATACTAAAACAGGTTATCTGGTCATTTTCTCATTGCTGTTTGTAGGAGCTTGCCACGTTTCCTATATTATAACGGTGACGACACTTCAAAGTACTTCATTGGCTGTAAAGCACTTTGGCACATGCTGAGGTTATGAAAGGTGCTATATAAATGCAAGTTCTTTCTTTCTATTCCTTCACCCCTCCCCCACCAGGTGAGTGCCCCTTTAAATTTTGCTCCAGTTATGTCAATCCCGCATGGTTTTACTGAACAGGTTGGCCACTGGGCAGGACTTCTTTTCCGCCCGGTTAAAATAGCATCGGGGTTCCAATGACCTCATGCAACACCAATTTAAATATATTTATCAGGCACCTTCCGGTTTCTGGCAGGTCCAAACGGAGTCAGTTATTCCATAAAAATCAGGATCAGTGATTTCCCAGCGGGAACAGGGATGGCGGGGCGGGGGCTGGGGCGGGCGGGGGGGTGCGGGATGTAAGTGGATTCACCTGATTTTAACTGCTCACCCATCCTGTTCCCATTGGCAGGTAGGGTTAAAATCGCATCTGTTTTAAAAAAAGCTAATTGAATTCTCGCTCTTACATTTTACATGGTGTGTAGTGGATACGTGCCGAATGACTATTTATAAATCTCTGCTCGTTTCTATGCTTCTTGTGAGATAGGTAGTGACACATAAATAGGTGTTACACACTTACCCATCGAAGATCCACAATATGACCTGTATTTTGTATAATCAGTAATTAAGAATGTGACACCTCATACAATGGAACGTTTATTCAATAAATGATAAGAAAGCACTGAGGATTGTAATCATGAACAAACCTTTGCCTTGTTTTTAGCAAAGTGAGATGACTGTTTAAACCACCGCACATTAGAATAGTAATTGTGGATAGCTCATTAATTAACAGTCGATTAAATAATTACATAAAATATATATGTGCGTGTGTATATAAATTGTGAATATTCCCCTGTGTTTATTCTAAATTTCCATTTAGGTAAACACTTTGTCACTGGAAGATTAAAGTACCTGGGTATGTGCCCCCTGGGATTTAGGCTTTACACTGGATTTTACTTTACTCCAGAGTGAGACTTTAATTGCTAACTGGTGCTCTCAGCATTAAGAAGAAAAGCGTCAAAATTAGTTGCACTTCTTCAATGTTCCAATATTGAATAAAACCACAGCAGTTTAAACAATTTAAATATCACATTCTTATGGGAAGGCATGGTTTAAGTCTGCCATGGTTCCACTAAGCTAAGGGCATTGCGGGTCAGACTTTCAAATCCCATTATTATTATTTAGCCTTATCCATTTTGGCCACTAATGCACTGACTGTGTTTTCCCACACGATGCAGTATTCCAGCGCTGCTGTCTATTGAGTGGTCCTTGTCCGGCACATTCTTTCAAAGTCTATGCGGAGAAAGTTGCCAAGCTTTGAATCAATTGAATTTTACCAACCTGTTCCTCACTTGTACGGTCTTCTGCCACACGTCCAAGCTGTTGTGTAATCCAGTTAAACTGTGGAGCAGTGTGGCTGTCATGATTAATGGGCTTTTCCTTAATGGGACAAAATAGAAAGAGGTAGGAATAGGTAATATGGTAGATCTCTTTGATCAATCTCACTTTTCTTTATTTAACAATCCCGAGCAGTTGTTTAATGTCCTGGGGGGATCAATTTCTTAGGTGCCATCAAATTAATTCTACCATCCTGAACAGTGCAAGGAATGGGCCTCATGCACTGAGTCACTTGAATACTGAAAGCTGTTTAAGTGCCCATCAATGAGGCTCAATGACGAGTCTCACTCCTCTGTCACTGTAGCCTCGGAATTAATGTTGCTGATAATCGCGGACAAACAATCTGTTGGTACGGCGTTAATTTGTCTCCTATTTTAGATAAGGTGTTTGCCCATTTAAATAAATAAATCAGTTAACTCCTGTGTTAAAATAGCAAACAAAGGAATATCAGATGGTGATGTTAAATGCCCATCCATTAATATCAGCAACAGTCATTTCTAGACTATTTTTGTTCTATGTTGGCTTTCTATCTGGGGAATATTTCAACATTCAGAGTAGAAAAAGACACAAGTTATTTGTGCAGGGATCTTGCATATTAGTTAATTCAGGATTAAGTGTTAAGTTATTTTTATTTCACTGCATGTAAATTGGGAGTCAAATAGGAGTTGAGAGTGTGTGCAAAGATTTTTGTCGGAATTGCTTAAGAAGGAATGGGAAGGGAAGCAAAAGCAAGAGCAGATTGCTGTATGGTCAGAAGAATCCACTGCTTTTCTTTGGTTGTTTGAAAAGTCGAGGGGGTAATTTTGACATTGGGCAGTAATGTAAAATGCCAGGTATCAGCTCGGCCGTCCATTCCAACACCTCTCCTGATTTTTGTTACCGTTGAGTCACAAGAATCGCCCAACATCAAAATGACTCCATCTTTCTCAGTAACTGCAAAGGGGTGTCTGCCCCGTGACGGGCGGGGAGGGAAACCACTAATACAGGCCTCAGGAACCTGCAGCTTTTGGCCGGCTGCCTGTGGGCCAGCAAAAGAAAATATATTGATTTCTTTTTTGACAATCTTAAAAAATTGCAGCAGAGAGAGTGCAATCGATTTAAATTTCTCGTCCGATGCCATGACAACACGGAACAGCAGGGATGGGTGAGAAATCCATAAAATGACGATGGGTGGGAGCAAGTGCTGTGGAATTGCTCCCTGCCCACATTACTGTCCCTGTCCACTGGAGTTAGAGTGGGAAGATGGTGTAACTTCAGAGGAAAATCTCTTGCTGTTTTTTTTCCTGTTCGGTTTTCTTTTACTTCATAATCTGTCTCTTCATCTGAGCCTACAAATCTAACTATAGGTTAAATTTTAACCTAAAAAAACAGATGGGTTGGGGGCCTGGGGGTAGTTAAAGTGTTAAAAATCTGAATCCTGACCTGATCCCGCCTCCAACCTGCCCACTTCTGGTTTTAACAGAGATGAGATGGGGGGCGAGCAGTCAATCTGCTGCCAGGAGGCGGGTCATCAATTTAAATATTATAACGAGGCTGGAAGTCTCTTCTTTAACCTCCATTTTGTCTTTAACTTCAGCTAGTCGGGTTTTGCACGCCTCGTGAAACCCGCCAGCTAATGCAAGGCGAAGACTGCTGCATTCAGGAGTTAAGTGCCTTTACACTTATCTCCTGAATCCAGGGTCCTTGCTTAACCCAGCCCCCCCCCCGATCAGAGACCCTCCCCACACGAGGCCTCCGATCACCCCCATCCCCGGCCTCCAATTCCCCACCGCCAGGCCTCCAATCCCCCCAATGAGGCCTCCCCCTTCCCAGACCACCAATCCCCCCCCACCCCCCAGACTTCCCCCCCAGGCCTCGCAGTTCCCCACCCAGGCCACCAATCTCACCCCAGGCCTCTCGCCTGGCCTCCGATGCCCTCCTGCCAGGCCACCAATCCACCCCAGGCCTTCCCTCCTCCCCGCTCCTCCGGCCCTCCCCATGCTGCTCCCGGCCCACGATCCCTTCAGACTCCCCCCCCACCCCCAACCCACTCCTTGCTGCTCCCAGCCCCGGATCTTCTTCCGACGCTCATCCCCCCCTCTTCGGCTGCCGCCCCGCGGCCCCCAATTGTCATCGGACCCCGCCGCTCCCGGCTCCCACGCGATCCCTTCCTCCCTCCTCTGTGCGGCCTAGTGCCGCAGGCTACTTGCCCGGAGCCAGCCAGCCTCTCAATCTGGCTGGTTGCAGGTGGAAAAAACAGGCTTCCCATTCAAATCAGGCCCTGCTGTTAAATTCGGCAGGGCCTGTGCGAATCCCATTCTCCCAGGTTTCCTGACCGCCTCGAAGACCCCCACCCCCCAACCCACCTTCCCCATTAAAATTCAACCCTACATGTTTGATTGGGGACTAGATGGTGGGGTGGGTCTGCACACTTCCCTTTCAACTGGGCAACATGGTGGCATAGTGGTTAGCACTGTTGCCTCACAGCGCCAGGGACCGGGGTTCGAATCTGGCCTCGGGTCTGTCTGTGTGGAGTTTTCACATTCTCCCCGTGTCTGTGTGGGTTTCCTCCGGGTGCTCCGGTTTCCTCCCACAGTCCAAAGATGTGCGGGTTAGGTTGATTTGGCTATGATAAATTGACCCTTAGTGTTAGGGGGGATTAAATACGGGGCTAGGGTGGGATATGTGTCGGTGCAGGCTCGATGGGCCGAAATGGCCTCTATCTGCACTGTGGGGATTCTGTGATTCTGGAAAACCTAGGATTGGGTCCTATCCAGGTTAATGACATAGAAGTCTCCTCTCTCTCTGCTGGCTATAATAATCCTACCATTTTTGAATTTGGACAATCTTATTGATAGATACAACTCCTCAACACAAAAGTAACTGGAATTTGGCACAAATTGGCACAGCCTTGGTCAGAGATGCTGTTAGAATGACTAATATTGGTTCAACATGAATTGCATTTTGGCAGTTTGAGCCTAGTAAGTTCAAAAAGACTAAAAGAAAATCCGTCTGATTAAACATTAATTAATAAATGTGAGAAGTAGCACAACACCAGGTTATAGTCCAACAGCTTTATTTGAAATCGCAAGCTTTCGGAGCGCTGCTCCTTCATCAGGTGAAGTGAAGAGATGCATATAGGCACAGCATATATAGTCAGAGAACACTGCCAGATGATTACAGTTAATCTTTCTAACTGCCCTTTATCACACCTCGGCAGAGAGATAATCACAGCATCTGTGTAGAGAGAACAAGCCAACGACGACTCTACGTGACATGAACCCAAGTCCACCCCAGTCCAACACCGGCATCTCCACATCATTAATTAATAAGTTACTTTGTTAAATAGAAAATTATAAAATATCATTTAGAAGAGTCAATTTATGCTATTTTATGAAAACCTAATTGAAATTTAAATAAAAATAATAATATAATTATTTAAACAACTGATGATATACTTTGATGTATGCAATGGATATGGCCAGAACAATTGAGTCTATGGAGAGTTAAAAGTCTGCCTCAATAGCCAGGACTGGATTTCAATTTCCAAAAATTTATTTTCTATGACCCCCATCCTCCTTATCCTGAATAGTGTTTGAATCCTCTTCTCAGTCAGACTCTTTCCAAAGCAGACCATGGCCCATCCTTTTCATTACCATGTTTGAAAGGAGTGCTGGACACAGTTGAGTAAAATTAAAGTAGTCTACTGAGACTCATGGAAGGCAAATTACCACGCAATACAGCCAAACCATGGGCCGTGCTAGGAGCGGGCTCAACAATGCACATAATCAATCCTGTTTCAGTAGGCAGCATTCTGCATACAGCTGAGAAAGGCTATTTAAATCAAGCAAGTACTTCTGTTTCATTCACAGTAATAGTTAAGATCCTGCTAGGTAACCCCTGGCAGTCCAGAGGGTAAAGGAAACGTCAAGCGTAGTATGGAGCCATACAGACCAGAAGATCCCAGGCTTGTGTTAGCTGCTTTCAACCTGGGCAACAACTAAGACATTACATATGACCTCAACTGTGGGGAGGAGAGAAATCAGCTTGAGTCCTGTCCTCAATTGGTATATTAGGCTACCCATCCAGAACTGTGGTATATCAAACTGCCCATCCAGAACTGTGGTAGATCAAACTGCCCATCCAGAACTGTGGTAGGTCAAACTGCCCATCCAGAACTGTGGTAGATCAAACTGCCCATCCAGAACTGTGGTAGGTCAAACTGCCCATCCAGAACTGTGGTAGATCAAACTGCCCATCCAGAACTGTGGTAGATCAAACTGCCCATCCAGAACTGTGGTAGATCAAACTGCCCATCCAGAACTGTGGTAGATCAAACTGCCCATCCAGAACTGTGGTAGATCAAACTGCCCATCCAGAACTGTGGTAGATCAAACTGCCCATCCAGAACTGTGGTAGATCAAACTGCCCATCCAGAACTGTGGTAGGTCAAACTGCCCATCCAGAACTGTGGTAGATCAAACTGCCCATCCAGAACTGTGGTAGATCAAACTGCCCATCCAGAACTGTGGTAGATCAAACTGCCCATCCAGAACTGTGGTAGATCAAACTGCCCATCCAGAACTGTGGTAGGTCAAACTGCCCATCCAGAACTGTGGTAGATCAAACTGCCCATCCAGAACTGTGGTAGGTCAAACTGCCCATCCAGAACTGTGGTAGATCAAACTGCCCATCCAGAACTGTGGTAGATCAAACTGCCCATCCAGAACTGTGGTAGGTCAAACTGCCCATCCAGAACTGTGGTAGATCGGGCTGCCCATCCAGAACTGTGGTAGATCGGGCTGCCCATCCAGAACTGTGGTAGATCGGGCTGCCCATCCAGAACTGTGGTAGATCGGGCTGCCCATCCAGAACTGTGGTAGATCGGACTGTCTGTCCAGAACTGTGGTAGATCGGGCTGCCCATCCAGAACTGTGGTAGATCGGACTGTCTGTCCAGAACTGTGGTAGATCGGGCTGCCCATCCAGAATTGTGGTAGATCGGACTGTCCGTCTAGAACTGTGGTAGATCGGACTGCCCATCCAGAACTGTGGTAGATCGGACTGTCCGTCTAGAACTGTGGTAGATCGGACTGCCCATCCAGAACTGTGGTAGATCGGACTGTCCGTCTAGGGCTGTGGTAGATCGGACTGCCCATCCAGAACTGTGGTAGATCAGACTGTCCATCTAGAACTGTGGTAGATTGGGCTGTCCCTCTAGAACTGTGGTAGATCGGACTGTCCATCTAGAACTGTGGTAGATCGGACTGTCCGTCCAGAACTGTGGTAGATCGGACTGTCCGTCCAGAACTGTGGTAGATCGGACTGTCCGTCTAGAACTGTGGTAGATCGGACTGTCCGTCTAGAACTGTGGTAGATCGGACTGTCCGTCCAGAACTGTGGTAGATTGGGCTGTCCGTCCAGAACTGTGGTGGATCGGACTGTCCGTTAAGAACTGTGGTAGATTGGGCTGTCCCTCTAGAACTGTGGTAGATTGGACTGTCCGTCTAGAACTGTGGTAGATCGGACTGTCCGTCCAGAACTGTGGTAGATTGGGCTGCCCATCCAGAACTGTGGTAGATTGGGCTGCCCATCTAGAACTGTGGTAGATCGGACTGTCCATCTAGAACTGTGGTAGATCGGACTGTCCGTCCAGAACTGTGGTAGATCGGACTGTCCGTCCAGAACTGTGGTAGATCGGACTGTCCGTCTAGAACTGTGGTAGATCGGACTGTCCGTCTAGAACTGTGGTAGATCGGACTTTCCGTCCAGAACTGTGGTAGATTGGGCTGTCCGTCCAGAACTGTGGTGGATCGGACTGTCCGTTAAGAACTGTGGTAGATTGGGTTGCCCATCCAACAACAACTTGCATTTGTATAATGCCTTTAGCTTAGTAAAATTTCCCAAAATGCTTTACAGGAGCGTAATCAAATATAAATTGACACACATCCAAAGAAGGCGACATTAGGACAGGTGACCAAATGCTTGGTCAAAGAGGTAGGACTGCCCTTCCAGAACTGCGGTAGATCGGCCCAGCATTAACTCCATGGAAAATTTTCTGGGAAGAGCCTCATTTGCATATTTAAGTTTTGCTTTCAGTGGCATTCCCACCTGCACTGGGTGAGGATTGGAAAATGGCTTCGCTCAGGCACTTCCAGCAGCAGAATGAGGCCAGTTGCCTGCAGGGAGGTGAATGCAGGGGACTTTATTCTTTCTAAAATTTAAAAATCATAAGTGGAAAGATGAATAAATTGTGCAGTGGGCGAGGGGTATAAAATTGAAAGGGCCTTACACTGGCCCTTAGCAACACTAGACGGCAGTAACGTGCTGGCGTTACTTGTGTCCAGCATTGCTATGGCAGCGACAACAGTAAATGTGGCAAACTCCGTCATTATCACCTACTATGATTACGCCCGCCCATACTAGGTTAGACGAATTCAACGATTACCATCACTTGAAAATCCTGGAAGTGGCAGAGATTGGCAGAGCGCCAGCAGAACGGCTCCCCGAGTGATTTTCTCTGCTTCCCTGTCTCAGTACCGCTGAAAATTGGGTGGTAATTGAGGAAAATGTAGGCTTCAAGAGAGGAGCTAAGAAAAAGGAAGAAATGTAGTCGTGGGCTACAGCAGCTACACATTATTGACACATCTCGCAGGCCTCAATCAAGAACACTCTCTCAAAAGGTAGAAAGAATGAGAGAAAAGGAGAGGAAAAGAAAGGAAAAAGTGGACTGCTCAAGTCGGTACCTTTAAGGAAAAGAATGCATTTTTCATTTATGCTGAGTTTGCTGTCAATACTACTGCCGCCTTTAGTGGCAAACTTCTATGCTGAATGTTTTCAAATCCCTCCATGGCCTCTCCCCTCCCTATCTCTGTAGCCTCCTCCAGCCCTACAACCCTCTGAGATATCAGTACTCCTCCAATTATGGCCTCTGGCACATCCCTAATTTTAATCACTCCACCATTGACTAGGCCCTAAGCTCTGGAATTCACTCCCTAAACCTCTCTGCCTCTCTACCTCTCTCTCCTCCTTTAAGACGCTCCATAAAAGCTACCTCTTTGACCAAGTTTTTGGTCATCTATCCTAATATCTCCTTACATGGTTCAGTGTCAAATTTTGTTTGATAGCGCTCCTGTGAAGCTCCTTGGGGTGTTTTACTATGTTTTACACATGCAAATTGGGTTTATTTGTTGTTGTAGTGGCGCCACTGCAGGGGGAGGTTTTAAACTAGCTTGGCAGGGGGATGGGTATCAGCATATCGGAGTAGAAAAGAGGAATAAGGTGCATAAAAGAGTGAGTGTGTTGGATAGTACTAGAGAAGATAGTACTAGAGGCGGTAGTAGTACCATATTAGATAGGAGCAGACTAAGAAAGACGACGAAAAATTCAAAAAAGTGTTTCGAATGCATGTACGTAAACGCAAAAAGTATGGTGAATAAGGTTGGTGAGCTACAAGCACAATTAGCCGTGTGGCAATATGATGTTGTGGCAATAACGGAAACGTGGCTTAAAAATGGTGAGGACTGGGCACTTAATATTCAGGGGTACAAGGTGTTCAGAAAAGATAGGGAAGGAAGAAAGGGAGGTGGGGTGGCAGTACTGATTAAGGAAGACATTGTAGTGTTGGAAAGGGAGGATGTTCTTGAGGGGACAAGGACAGAATCCATTTGGTTAGAGTTGAGGAGCAAAAATGGTATGATCACGCTATTGGGGGTATTCTAAAGGCCTCCAAATAGTGAGAGGGAGGTAGAGGAGCAAATCTGCAGGGAAATCGCAGAGATATGCAAGAGCTATAGAGTGGTGATATTGGGGGACTTTAATTACCCAAATATCGATTGGGATAATGCTAGAGTAAAGGGAAAGGAGGGGGTGGAATTTCTGAAATGTGTTCAGGAGAATTTCCTTGACCAGTATGTTCTTGACCCAACTAAGAAGGAGGCATTGCTGGATCTGGTGCTGGGGAATAAGGTGGGCCAGGTCGACCAAGTGTCTGTGGGAGAACACTTGGGTACGAGTGATAATCGTATCATAAGATTTAGATTAGCAATGGAGAGGAGCAAGAAACAATCTAGAGTGGAACTTCTAAACTGGAATAGGGCTAACTTCAATGGGATGCGAAAGGATCTAGCCAGGGTAAGATGGAACCAAAGACTGACAGGAAAAACTGTAATGGAACAATGGGTGATCTTTAAGGAGGAGATGTTCCAAGTACAGGCTAGGTACATTCCAACAAGAGGGAAGGGTCAGGGAACCAAAGCAAGGGCTCCTTGGATGACGAGGGAGATAGAGAAGATGATGAAACAAAAAAAGAGGGTGTATGATGCATGTCAGGTGAATTCTTCAATGGAGAACCAGACCAAATACAATAAGTTGAGAGGGGATGTGAAGATGAAAATAAGATTGGCAAAGAGAAAATATGAGAGTAGAATGGCGGTTAACATAAAAGGGAACCCAAAAATCTTCTACCGGCATGTAAACAGTAAGCGGGTAGTAAGAGGCAGGTTGGGGCCTATTAGAGACAAAGAAGGTGATATATGCTTAGAGGCGCAGGGCAAGGTTAGAATACTCAATTAGTACTTTGTATCGGTGTTTACTAAGGAGGTGGATGCTGAAAAAATATCGGTAGAAGTGGAAAAGGTAGAAGCAATGGAAGGGGTAAAATTTAATAAGACAGGATATACTAGAAAGAGTGGACAAGTCATAAAAACATAGAAACATAGAAAAATAGGAGCAGGAGTAGGCCATTCGGCCCTTTGAGCCTGCTCTGCCATTCAATATGATCATGGCTGATCCTCTATTTCAATACCATGTTCCTGCTCTCTCCCCATATCCCTTGATGCCTTTTGTGTCTGGAAATCTATCTATCTCCTTCTTAAATATATTCAGTGACTTGGCCTCCACAGCCTTCTGTGGTAGAGAATTCCACAGGTTCACCACCCTCTGAGTGAAGAAATTTCTCCTCATTTCAGTCCTAAATGTCCTACCCCGTATCCTGAGACTCTGACCCCTCGTTTTAGACCCCCCAGCCAGGGGAAACATCCTCTCTGCATCCAGTCTGTCTAGCCCTGTCAGAATTTTATACACTTCAATGAGGTCCCCTCTCAGTCTTCTAAACTCTAGTGAATGCAGGCCTAGTCGACCAAATCTCTCCAAACTCTAGTGAATACAGGCCTAGTCGACCAAATCTCTCCTCATATGACAGTCCAGCCATCCCAGGAATCAGTCTGGTGAACCTTCGCTGCACTCCCTCGATGGCAAGTATATCCTTTCTTAGGGAAGGAGAAAAAAATTGCACACAGTACTCCAGGTGTGGTCTCACCAAGGCCCTGTATAACTGTAATGCGGAGATGCCAGTGTTGGACTGGGGTGGACAAAAGTGAGAAGTCGCACAACACCAGGTTATAGTCCAACAGTTTTATTTGAAATCACAAGCTTTCGGAGGTGACGAAGGAGCAGCCGCTCCGAAAGCTTGTGATTTCAAATAAAACTGTTGGACTATAACCTGGTGTTGTGCGACTTCTCACTGTATAACTGTAGTAAGACATCCTTGCTCCTGTACTCAAATCCTCTTGCAATGAAGGCCAACATACCACTTGCCTTCCAAACTGCTTGCTGCACCTGCATGTTTGCTTTCAGTGACTGATGTACAAGGACACCCAGGTCCCTTAGTACATCAACATTTCCCAATCTATCACCATTTAAATAATACTCTGCCTTTCTGTTTTTCCTACCGAAGTGGATAACTTCACATTTATCCATGTTATACTGCATCTGCCATGTATTTGCCCACTCACTCAACTTGTCTAAATCGCCTTGAAGCCTCTTTGCATCCTCCTCACAACTCACAATCCCATCTAGTTTCGTGTCATCAGCAAACTTGGAAATATATTACATTTGGTTCCCTCATCCAAATCATTGATATATATTGTGAATAGCTGGGGCCCAAACACTGATCCCTGCGGTACCGCACTAGTCACCGCCTGCCACCCCATCCATTCCAGTATATTACCCCCAATCCCATGTGCTTTAATTTTGCACACTAGCCTCTTATTTGGGACTTTATCAAAGGCCTTCTGAAAATCCAAATACACCACATCCACTGGTTCTCCCTTATCAATTCTACCAGTTACATCCTCAAAAAACTCCAATAGGTTTGTCAAACACGATTTCCCTTTCATAAATCCATGTTGACTTTGTCTAATCCCGTTGATATTTTCTAAGTATCCTGTTATCACATCCTTTATAATAGACTCTAGCATTTTCCCTACTACTGATGTTAGGCTAACCGGTCTGTAGTTCCCTGTTTTCTCTCTCCCTCCTTTTTTAAATAGTGGGGTTACATTTGCCACCCTCCAATCTGCAGGAACTTTTCCATAATCAATAGAATTTTGGAAGATGACAACCAATGCATCCACTATTTCCATGGCTACCTCTTTCAGTACTCTGGGATGCAGATTATCAGGCCGTGGGGATTTATTGGCTTTCAGTCCCATTAATTTCTCCAGCACTATTTTTTTACTAATACTAATTTCCTTTAATTCCTCCTTCTCACTAGACCCTTGGTTCCCTAGCATTTCTGGTAAGTTATTTGTGTCCTCTTCCGTGAAGACAGAACCAAAGTATTTGTTTAATTATTCTGCCATTTCCTTGTTCCCCATTATAAATTCTCCCGTTTCTGACTGTAAGGGACCTACATTTGTCTTCACTAATCTTTTTCTTTTTACATACTTGTAGAAGCTTTTACGGTCCGCTTTTATGTTCTTTGCAAGTTTACTCTCATACTCTATTTTTCCCCTCTTAATTAATCTCTTGGTCCTTTTTAGCTGAACTCTAAACTGCTCCCAATCCTCAGGCTTGCTACTTTTTCTGGCAACTTTATATGACTCCTCTTTGGATCTAATACTATCCTTAATTTCTTTTGTTAGCCATGGTTGGGCCGCTTTTCATTTTGTGTTTTCGCGCCAGATAGGAATGTATAACTCTTGCAATTCATGTATTCGTTCCTTAAATGTTAGCCATTGCCTATCCACCGTCATGCCTTTTAATGAAGCTCCCCAATCTATCATAGCCAACTCACTCCTCATACCTTCATAGTTTCCTTTGTTTAGATTTAGGACCCTAGTTTCAGATTGGACTTCTTCACTTTCCATCTTAATGAAGAATTCTATCATGTTATGGTCACTCTTCCCTAAAGGACCCCGCACAACAAGATTATTAATTAACCCCGTCTCATTGCACAATACCCAATCTAGGATAGCCTGTTCCCTAGTTGGCTCCTCAACGTACTGGTCTAAAAAAAATCTCGTACACACTCCAGGAATTCATCCTCCACAGTATTATTGCTAATTTGGTTTGGCCAGTCTATATGCAGATTAAAGTCACCCATGATTACTGTAGTACCCTTGTTACGTGCATCTCTAATTTCCTGTTTGATGACATCCCCTACATTACCACTACTGTTTGGAGGCCTATAGACAACTCCCACCAATGTTTTCTGCCCCTTGGTGCTTCTTAGTTCCACCCAGACTAATTCTACACCGTGATTTTCTGAGCCAATATCCTTTCTCACAATTGCTCTGATTTCATCCTTTACTAACAACGCCACCCCACCTCCTTTTCCTTTTTGCCTGTCCTTCCTAAATATCGAATATCCTTGGATAATCGGCTCCCAGCCTTGGTCACCCTGCAGCCATGTCTCCGTAATCGCAATTATATCGTATCCGTTTACATCTATTTGCGCTGTTAATTCGTCTATCTTATTACAAATGCTTCGTGCATTCAGATACAGTGCCTTTAGATTTGTCTTAACATTTTTAGAAATCTTAACATTTTTTTGCTACTATGGCCCTATTTGTCTTATCACCATTTTTTCTTACCCGGACCCTATTTGTTAGTGCACACCTTTGTTTGTACGCTCACCTGGTCCAGATGGCTTGCATCACAGGTTGCTAAGGGAATTGGGGGAGGAGATAGCGGAAGGGCTTGCCATAATTTTCCAATCTTCCCTCGATGTGGGGAGGTGCCTGAGGATTAGAAAGTGGCAAATGTGACACCATTGTTCAAGAAAGTGTATAAGGACAATTCTAGTAACTACAGGCCGGTCAGTTTAACATCAGTGGTGGGTAAAGTTTTAGAAACAATAATCAAGGAAAAAATTAACAGGCACTTGGAGAGGTTTAAGCTAATTAAAGACAGCCAACACAGATTTGTAAAAGGCAGATCGTGTTTGAATAATCTAATTGAATTTTTTGATGAAGTAACAGAGAGGATTGATGAACGGAATGCAATGGATGTTGTCTACATGGATTTTCGTAAGGCGTTTGACAAAGTATCACATAGAAGGCTGGTTAATTAATTGAAGCTCATGGAATAGATAATAAGGAATTGGCTTAATGACAGAAAACAGCGAGTTGTGGTAAATGGCTTTTTATCAGACTGGAGGATGGTAGACAGTGGTGTTCCCCAAGGGTCAGTGCTGGGGCCACTGCTTTTTTTGCTATATATAAATGACTTGGATATTGGAATACAGAGTAGAATTTCTAAATTTGCCGATGACACCAAACTTGGGGGTGTGGCAAACAGTGATGATGATATCGATCGACTGCAGCAGGACATAGAAAGGCTAGCAGAATGGGCAGACAAGTGGCAGATGGAATTTAATACAGAGAAGTGTGAGGTGATGCATTTTGGCAGAAGGAATAGGGAGAGGCAATATACACTTAATGGCACAGTTTTAAAGAGTGTGCAGGGACAGAGGGGCCTGGGAGTTAATGTGCATAGGTCCCTGAAGGTGGCAGGACATATTGAGAGAGTGGTTAACAAAGCATATGGGATCTTGGGCTTCATAAATAGAGGTATTGAGTACAAAAGTAGAGAAGTTATGCAGAACATTTATAAAGCACTGATTAGGCCACAACTGGAGTATTGCGTCCAGTTCTGGTCACCACACTTTAGGAAGGATATGAAGGACCTTGAGAGGGTGCAGAGGAGATTTACCAGAATGGTTCCGGGGATGGGGGATCTTAGCTACAAGGACAGGTTGGAGAAGCTGGATTTGTTTTCATTAGAGCAAAAAAGGTTGAGGGGTGATTTGATAGAGGTGTACAAGCATATGACGGGTTTGGATAGGCTAGACGGGGAAAGGCTGTTCCCACTAGTTGATGGTACAAGGACTAGGGGACACAGATTTAAGGTTTTGGGCAAGAGATACAGGGGGGTTGTGAGGAAAAACGTTTTTACACAGCGAGTGGTGATGACCTGGAATTCGCTGCCGACGGAAGTGGTGGAAGCGGAGACAGTCAATGTTTTCAAGGGGAGACTGGATAAGCACTTGAGGGAAATAAACTTACAGGGCTATGGGGATAGAGCGGGGGAATGGGACTGACTGGATTGCTCTACAGAGAGCCGGCATGGACTCGATGGGCCGATGGCCTCCTTCTGTGCTGTTATGACTCTATAGGCTCGATTTTAATTACCGAGTCGGGTTGCGTGGTTGGCGGGTTCCGGAGCCGCTTCCGGCGGGATCAGCTGTAGATGTCCGATTTTGATTCCAGTACCTTGTTATATTCAAGGAGGCGCGCTGGCCGGTCCAATGAGTGGGATTGGGTCGGCTGGCTGCCTCTGATGACGTCATAATTGCAGCTGCTTTTAAAGCTGCCATTCAGCCTAAGCCTTTCTCTTGTGGATTCCTGGACTTGATTTATACACAATGACTTCTTCAAGAAGCAAGGCAGCTCCTCGTTTCAATGATGAGTCCCTCCAAGTTCTTGTGGATGCTGTCAGAGGGCGCAGGGAGATTCTCTTCCCTCCTGATGGCCGGAGGAAGCCTCCTCAGCAGACCAAGGCAGCCTGGCTGTGCATTGCTCAGGAGGTGAGCGCAAGGTCCATTTATGCACGTTCATGGATCCAGTGCCGAAAAAGGTTTAATGATCTTGTGAGAACATCAAAAGTGAGTATCCCATCAAACTTGTCTTCAATCTGCTTCCCTTCTCTTCTCATCACCAGCACTCTGCATTGTAAGCCTACTCCTTCACATGCCACCATACTCTTGCTTCCTTTGCACCCTTTCCTATCCATCTCTGTCTCTGCACTGAATCACTTCAGCATCCTGCCTATGTACCCTTTAGACTCGCTGTCACTGTCATGTAGTGACAACTACTAACAATGCACAGGGAGCTAGCTTCCTCTTGGCACCTTACCCCATCTTCGTCTCCCTCAAAGCTTCTATGGTAGGGATTAATCACACTCACTCCATCACTGTGGCTGAAACACCGCTTGTGACCCTCCTTGCAGGAAAAGATAGCCCACAATAAGAGGGAGAGAGCACCGACTGGAGGAGGAACACCTATCCTAGCAACATTGACCAGTGCTGAGGAGGCTGCAAATGAGATTGTTGGAGGTGGCGAGGACCTGGAAGTGGGCGATGGAGAGACAGGCACACTAGAGGAAGCTGGTGACATAATAGATTTTCATCCCTCTTCCGTTGTGTGCTTGCAAGCAATGGCATATGATGTTCATAGAGAATCGCGTTGTATCATCTGCTCAAAAGGATGTGTCTGCTATGTCAATATCAGATGTCTAAATCATGCCTTTACTCTCCACGATCCAGAACGAAGAACCAGACAACACCTCAGAGGAACCTGCGGCCTCTGAGGGAGCAGCGTCACCAGGACTCAGCGCACCCAGCACCAGTGCAGCAACGCACACCTCGGTGGGGCCATCACGAGTTAGAGTAGTGCTGCCACCTGGTCTATCACAGCGCACAAGTGAGCATCAGCAGATGGTGGAGACAGCGACAGCAGTGGAGAGTTTTCGGCGGAGGTCACAGGACTCTCCTAGCTCTGCTGAGCTGCATGCAGATGCTGTGCCTCTGGGGTCATCCAGAAAAAGAGCGGTTCTGGAATACAGAAACAAGTGCAGGTGTCTCTGGAAGGGTTTGCCTCCAGGGTTAGTGCGAGTGTGGAGAGAATGGAGGAGTCCATCTGTAACATCAGCACTGCCATGGCAGAGGCAATGGCGCATGAACGCAGCACCATGGATAGGATGGCAACCTCCGTGGAAAGGATGGCTACGGCCATGGAGGAAATAAGTTGCCAGAGTCAGGAAAACATGGTGACTGTTCAGAGCAGAATGACATCTCTGGAGGAGCGATGGGCAGCTATTGAGCAGAGAGACCAGAGCTTCATGGACGTCCCTTTGAGGAGGCAACACCGTGGCATAGTGGTTAGCACTGTTGCCTCACAGCGCCAGGGACCCGGGTTCGTATCCGGCCCCGGGTGACTGTCTGTGTAGAGTTTGCACATTCTCCCCGTGTCTGCGTGGGTTTCCTCCGGGTGCTCCGGTTTCCTCCCACAGTCCAAAGATGTGCGGGTTAGGTTGATTTGGCTATGATAAATTGACCCTTAGTATTAGGGGGATTAAATACGTGGGGTTACGGGGATAGGGTGGGATATGTGTCGGTGCAGGCTCGATGGGCCAAAATGGCCTCTATCTGCATTGTGGGGATTCTGTGATTCTGTGACTGCCAGTGCAGATACGGGTCCTCGTGGTCCTCCTGAAGTGGGGCAAGGTGCTCTCCAGCCACTTGCCAGCACTGAGGTGCAGCTGACCCATGAGAGGGATGTTGTTGGCAGGACAAAAGGAAGTGTGGGCTCCTCTCAAAGTGTTCACACGACCATGCCACTGCAGAGCCCTCAGTCAGAGACCCACTTTGCAGAGACAACGGAGGTGGCCTTTTCAGCCCCTGCACAGTTGCAGGAAGAGCAGACTGTTGAAAAGCCCTCCCAGGCTCCCAAACCCAGAGGACGCCCGCCAAAGGCATCTAAGCAGGCGCAGCATCCTAGTCAGCAAGGTGCCTCTACATCTGCTGAAGCCACAGGGGAAGCACCACGTAGAATCATGCGTAAGAGAAAGATTAAGCACCTATAGTCACAAGGGGACCCACTTGGGTGAATTATATATTTTTGCTGACTCTTGCTGGTATTTTATCCTTTTATCATGTGTAAAAGATAAATTATGTCGAACAGTTGATTGTGTGGCCTATGTGTTCTGGGAAATGGCAAAAGCGCATTGAGGGCTCAAGGCGACTTGCTTTTGTAATGCTGATGGTAAAAGTGAAAGGAAATAACAGGGTATAGCAGAGATGAATTATGACATTGGACAAGTGTC
This sequence comes from Squalus acanthias, assembly GCA_030390025.1. Classification (NCBI taxonomy): domain Eukaryota; kingdom Metazoa; phylum Chordata; class Chondrichthyes; order Squaliformes; family Squalidae; genus Squalus; species Squalus acanthias. The sequence goes on along the minus strand of CM059425.1, from coordinate 141,467,306 downwards.
GCCTGCAATTACAGAGCCATATGGTAGCCACCTATGGTTGAAGAGTAAGCTTATGCTAATGTGGCATGGCATTGTGCATACCCTGCTTGATGGCAGCAGTGAACTGGAGGGATGCTGCAATGGTCACAACAGGGCATGCAAGACACCCCTCGTCCTCCTCCTCCTCCTCTTCCCAGGAAGATCTGCACTGAGCCACGCGGCTGCTAGTCCTCCGATTGTGAGGACCAGGATGAGAGGACATAAATGTTTCCCATCCCCTTGCTATAGATTTCATTTGAGGCAACGATCTTGCAAGCGCACAGTGGAAATGGCCTGAAATTATTCCATTCATGTCACACTGCAGATGGGTGTCAGCTTGAACAGTCAGAAGGTCAGTAGATGTGCAAAATCTTATCCCATACATACAACAGAAAATTTGTTGCATTTGAATGTCAGCCATGTTTCAGGGGCGCTTTTAAAGCACTCCACCAATGCATACAAATCATGTCCTCCAGCAACTCAGCTCCTTGAACCTGGCCTGTTTCTGACAAGTTGGGAAACAAGAGCCAGAAGCACGAAAATAGGAAACCATTATGAAAATAGGATTAGCAAGGCAGTTAACAGGCTGTTAACTGCCTTAACTACCTGTCCCACCGGTTCCAGACGCGTCAGTTTGGGAGCGGCTAAACAGATACTCATGAAAATCGGGTGGGGGTGGGATGGAGGTGGGTTGGGTGTCTGAAGCCAATTTTTCCATTTTTCGCAACAGACCTGCCTCCAAACCCGCCTCCTCAGGGCTATTAAAATCGAGCCCTATGACTATGTCTCTACAGGCAGTGAAGTTCTACTGATATCCTGTATGGGCCTTCAGTAGTCTTTGGGGAAGCTATGGAATAGTTGTAGATAATAGCTATCCAAGCTTGGCTGAGATTTGGCATTGAACAACCACTTCTAGAAGCAGTTCTCCAGTATAAATGAGATCCAATCATACTCATTCCATGTACTTAGTTGTCCTGCAAATTTCCAATCAAGCCTTAATAGAACAAGCCCTTCAAAGATACCCCTGCTTCAAAGTTACTTCTCTCAAAGACCACCCTTCTATCAGTGGAGAGGTTGGGGGTCAAGAGTGGAACAGTCCATGGCTGTTTCATTCAAGCAGCTCTTTGCCAAGAGTAATAGTGTCCTTTGCCCTTCCCCAATTCCTTATATGTCAGTGATTATAGCCATTAACAATCTCTTTATGAAAAGCAATTACTTGCCTTTACCCAGAGTGTACACAAGAACACTTCCTTGTCACTTTTACATACTCTATTGTTTAAAATGTATTTTGTTCCCCCTGAAGTCATTACTACATTGCCTGCCTCACAGAACACAAAACATGTCACGCCCAATGGGAGATATCCCTTAAAGAATTGAAAAGAAATGGAGATGAGCTAGCCTTTTGCAGAACTGGTCCCTTTCACTGTTATCTATATGAAAAACACAGGGTGGGTGGGGGGGAAAGGGTCAGCAGGACCACCTGACCCCATCAGCAGCCTATCCAGTGCCCTCACCTGAACCTGCTCAGTCGATCCCTGCCATTGACACTGGATGGAAGGGGTATCAGAAACTTGCCACTAACTTCTGCCTGCAGGTAAAAAATGAACAACAATTCTCCAGTGACACTGCTCCTGCATATTACTGAGAAGAAATTTCAGGGCATCAGACTGGCAATTGCTGCTGGTGTGTTTTTGAGGGGGTGATAGAGGGTTACTTTTCGTTTTTGAGAATTACAAAGAAAATAGCTTAACAAACATTCTCCTGTTTTCATAGTATGAGGTAAAAAGTGACCTCTAACTCCCCTGCAGTGGGTCAGCCAATTAAAAATAGAAGAAGGAATGATCCTCAACCAGCTATGAGCTGCAATTAGATGAGATTTAAGTAGCTGAAATAGCACCAGGGAGCGCAGGGCAGCTGTTAAGTGAGCAAATTTGCTGAAGAATGGGGTGTTATAAAGTAAAGAAAGGCAGGTTTATGACCAAGCACAGGAAGCCCTATACAAGGAGGGAGAGTAGGGACTCAGGTTATGAGACTAATGGCCATTCCTTTCCTCCCAGAAGTGCTTGGTGCAGAAGGTATAGGAGGAGTTGGCAGAAAGAAGGCAAAACCAGTCCGCCCCCACAGTACTGGATATCAGATTTAGGACGGACGGAATGCGCAGTCTAATGAGGCCTTAAAAATTACCATTGTTTTCATAATTGATAACCATGCATTATAGCAGATGGACTTTGATTTCAACTTAGAAATTCCATGGTGAGCCCGGCATTGTGCTGGCATCGTGCTCACTGGTGCTCTCCAACACAGATCCTTGCCAGAGCTTGCAGGGTCAATGGGTGGGCGGTCGTTCAGTCAATCAGTCGAGGTCTCTCCATGGCTTCAGGAGGTACACGTGGTATATCTGTTCAGGCTTCCATCTCTGAGGTTGTCTGATCTATAATTACCCGGGTCCGTCTTGTCACCTTTTTTTAAAGATGGAGACTATATTAGCCTCCTTCCAGTCTGCAGGATCCATTCCAGAGTGCAGTGAAATATAGCCTAGGGACTCGCACAGCACATGTCCCATCTCCTTGAGGACCCTCGGGTGGATGTCATCCGGCCCAGCTGCTCTTTCTATTTTCATGTTCTTAATTCTTTCTAAAACAATATGTTCATCTATGTTAATATTACTAGTTTTGCTAGTAACATTATTAAATTCTAATATTGGAGCATCATCTTCAAGGGTGAAGACTGAAGCATATTCCACTTATCGAAATGAGTGAGAACAAGAAGCCCCATTAGAGTGTGGCACAAACATTATGGAGGAAGGTGGAAGAGGCAATCAGTGCAACATTCAGCACCCCATGAACTGTCACACAGAGCAGGAAGAAGTTTAATGACTTTGCAAATTTGGCCAAGGTAAGGGAAAACCTGATTCCTCATATATATCCTGTAAGAATAATAGAGGCATGACTCTTTCCCCTTACCTATCATGTCCTCTGTGCCATTAACTGGGTGAAAGGAAACTACTATTCAGAAGCAAACTGTGAAATCCATAATGTACTATGTTAACTCCAAACCACTGTCTGCCATAATCGGATTGTGTTTGTCATGAAGGAGAGTTGTTGAGGAACCCTGCACCTGAAAGCATAATCTTCAGATGGATGCAGGTACCTGGGTGAAGAGAAGTTACTTAGATTCCTTCGTGTGTTCTTTCCCTGCAAAAAAGGTTGCACACAATCAGAAACCAAGTAACTGGAAGAGGAACACTCACTTTCTGGATGGAAGCTTTGCAGCTCATTGGCCGGCACACAGCAGAGACTGGGAGAGGGGAAAGCAGGAGGCAAAGTGTCAAGAGCAGGTTGGTGAAGACAGGGCAAGGGAGAGAACACAGCTAATTGTAGCTTCATGTGGAGTATCCAAGTATTTTATTGGGCATTGACTCAGCCACTATTTCTTCAAAGAGCCATGTGATTGTTTACACAGATAAAGATGCTTTTGTGTTTTTAACATCCTAGGGATGGCTTAGAGGAAGATAACATTAGAAGGGTAACCAGACTGCTTAACTCCTGCTCTATCCTAATCAACTCTGTCAATGCATCTGACATGTTCCAGCACCAGCCCAGAGTCACCCACTCGGGAGAAGGTAATTAGCATGTCAAAAAGATATCTCACATGAGGTACTGAGCACTAGTAAGCGTGTGGACCTGGAAGCAAGCTGTTGCTCCATGGAGGATGGAGAAATGCCTGGTTATAGTTGAGGAGACTGGGGACGCAGATCTCAGGGACATAGTCTTCAACAGGACATTGATTAATGGAGTCCAGTAACCACGTCAGAGACACAATCCGGAAAGCTTGTCATGCAATGCAGAACGTCCAGGAGAGTGTCACAATCCAGGAACTATCATGCCAACAAGGTGCCAGGAAGTGTTTCTAGGACATTGGTGCTTCTGAAGTGGCATCTACCACTACCTCAATTGATGCCTGGAAGGCCAGTCTTAACATGGCACTTTTCTTGAGCTTCCAAAATGTAATTGGGACTATTAGGTTTGCTCTCACACTGGCCAGTAATACCTGTGTGCTACAAGGTGTAGTAACAGATGTCACTATCTTTCATGGGAGTGACAATGAGCATACTTTTTTAAGGCCCCCTCCAATGCCAGGATGAGGAAGTTTAAGATTTGGGGACAGGACCCCTTGGCAATGTAAGCGAAGGGATATCAAAAGTGAGACCCTCAGCTTCACTAAGAAAAGAGTCACCTCAGTCATCAAAATGTTCTAGCTACCCGCCTCTAAAGCTCCTGTCAGTTAGGGAGAACCACATAGAGTAAGAGGTTAGGAGCATGAATTGGTAAGGAGCTAGGCACAAGGAGTAGACACAGTGCTAAGAAGAAGTAGTAATTAGTCTTTGAAATAATTTAGGATGTCGTGAGGGTTAGGGCAATTTTAGAAAGTATTATATTGGAAAGCAAAAACTGTTTGATTTCAAAGTTCATTTCATTTTGCTGGATGTACTCAACTAGTGGATTGATTAGATGAAATGCGAGAAGGTGAGATTTCTATAACTGAGGCAAGCTACAGATGCTGTTGGGAATGCAAATCTTGATGAGAAGTTAAATTGGATGTAAAAGATCCCATGGCACTATTTGAAGAAGAGCTGGGGAATTCTCTCCGGTGTTCTGCCAATATTTATCTCTCAACCAGCGCCTTAAACAGATTTTCCTGTATTTTATTTCATTTTTGTTTGTAGGAGCTTGCTGTGTGCAAATTGCCTGCTGTGTTTCCTACATTAAAATAGTAACTACACTTCAAAAGTACTTAAATGGCTGTAAAGCACTTTGGGACATCCTGAGATCGTGAAAGGTTCTGCATAAATGCAAGTCTTTCTATTTTGAACTTCTCAAATTGGACATTGGAATTTACTGGTCAACAATATATGGACCCAACAGGTCATTTTTTTTACAGTCTAAATATAAACATGTCTTCATAACAAAGAAAGAGTGGGATTTATATTGGGAAATCGATTTCCTTAGTGCAAAATCTAAATTTGTTCAGGACTAACTTTAATGTCAGTGGATCACATTTGTGAAGCTCCAGAATATGAAAAAAATCACTTGTGTAGTGGTGGTGTTTTCTAATGTTGGGTTGAGTGATCGTTGAGGGAAATCGTGGAAGAGCTTGGCCATACCCCCATTATCATGTGACGGAGTAGGTTCAGGGTGGGCGGTTCATGGGACCGGTGGGAGAAAACGTTAGAGAGTAGTTTTTGGGGAGGGATTGTGGCGGTAAGCCGCACTACCCCATTTTTCTCTTTGCTTTTTACTGCTGCAAATGGACGGTTTCAGGAAAAACAATCCAGCCCCTAAAGGCTACACTATTTGAAGGAACAGTCCATTTTAATCATAGCCTAAACCATTAAAACAACGTGGAAGTAAATAATTTAGCGAAACTCGCAGTGCCACTCTTACTAAATAATCTAAGATATGTTTCCTTTGCTTTCCTGTCATTTCGATAGTGTTCTAGGAAGTGCCTCCCTTTTCAAACTCATGAGATATGGGTGGCTTGAATCTAACCAAATGTTCACTCGTCACCACTCACATGTCGTATTTTGTGTGTAGTGGGAATTTGTTTGGTGCCATGATACTTTTCTGAGGCTTATTTGATTATTGTGAGTTTGCAGTATAGAATTACCCATGGTGCAGTTACTACACATTGCATAGGACGCTCAAGATGATAATTTCCTACATTACAACAGTGACTACACTTCAAAAAGTACTTCATTGGCTGTAAAGCGCTTTGGGACGTTCGGTGATCATGAAAGGCGCTATAGAAATGCAAGTCTTTTCTTTTGTATGAGATTCGAATATTAATTACATGAGACTAGGGGGGAAAAATTCGGTTGCTTTGCGCCTCCCAGAGAGCGCTAACGGGGCGCTAAGCAACTAGCGCTCGGGTGTGGCGCCGCCAACGCCTCCTGCGAAATTCAGTGGGAGGTTAGCAGCGGCGGTAACCGTTAGCGCCCCATGGCGCTGCGCCGCCGGCAATGACGTCATCACCGTGCGCAGCGCCCCGGCCACGATCTTTGGTAGCGCCCCCTGATTTACCGCCGAACACTATGTCCGACGGGGTCAAGGGGGCCTGCCTGCGGCCGGGGCAACGCTAATTAAAGGTGAGGTGCCGGGCGGCCATTTGTGTTGCTGGCCGCCGGCCAGCACCTGCCCCCGTTGCTGTCCCCAGCCTCCTGAGCAGCCCCCCCGCGGAGTGCCGGCTGCGCTCCGTGAGCCCGGCACTTCTCTTGAGTGCCGGGCTCTTTTGCCAACACTCCGATCCCTGGTGACCCAGCTCGGCCCCGGGTCGCGCTGCGCTAGGCTCCTCCCCTTTAAGAAGGGGAAGTAGGCCTGTAGTATCGCGGCGTGGCGCTGCGGCACATAGCGCCGCGATATTCCCTCGCAGCGCCCCAAGAGGGAGGCGGGGCACTTCCAGTAGCACCCTGCTTCCCTCTTGGGGCGCTACCAATGAATTCTGGCTGCAGGGGCGCTAATAGTAACGCCCCGGCGAAGTTAGCGCCCCAAAGGGGGCGCAACTCAATTTTTCCCCCCCATTGATGTTTTTGTATGATTTAATCTCTGGGACCTGCTTCTAAATCCAAATTGATGAACTATCAGTTTCCTCTCTAGTTTTCATCAACAAAAACAAATGATTCAGTGATTCATTCCTTTGATATTTGTGGGCCTTGCTGAGAGTAAATTACACAGGAATCAGTACACAGAAACAGCCCATTCAGCCCAACCAGTTTGTGTTAGTGTTCATCCTCCACACGAGTAGTAGTCCTAATCCCGTGTACCCGCTTTGTTTCCATATCCCTTTATCTCCTCCCATTCAACCACCTATCCAACCTATTCTAAAAATGTTGACATGAGGTGAAAATCAAGCAGAACAGTACTTAAAATCGAGCAGCTTGATTTGCTGCTCCATTCCCGGCCCTGCTCCTTTTGCCAATGGCCAAAGGGCCCCACTGACCCTGGGGGGAGCCTCATTAATTATTGCTAATCGGGGTCCCATGACATACGTATTCCCTGATGGCATTTTTACAACGTACTGAGGTCCAATCGCAAAGTGCATTCCACCTAGGCTGCTGGGAGTGCTTGATGTGGACACTAGGTGACAAGATACATTTTGATGCAGTCAGAACCCATCTTTTAGTGTATATTTTAGAATGTGTTTAAAAAACAAAATTAACCCTTCTATATTTCTATGCATGCCTGCCTAAATGTATTGTAATAACAAATATGATTTTGTTTAGAGTGGAGTTTTGCACTTTGAATACACATTTAGTAAGGCAGTATCCCAGTCTTGATTCTGCAAGCACTGTTAATGCTTCATATAAAAGGCCGATTTTCAGCATTTACTGGAGTCCAGCCAGATTAAATATACTGTACGTACCTCGGGAATGAAATTCAATTCTGGCAAGGGTGCAAAATAGGCAGCAGCAGATCAGCCACCAGTTATACAACCCACTTGATCAGGCAGGTGTATAATGGGCGTCCCATCAGATACCACCCATCAAGGCTGGAGCATCATGATTGCCACAGTTGAATTTCATCCCCTTTGAGTGGTGCCAAGTAAGAATCAGCACTTTTTCTGCATAAATCAGTAGTTCTATTGTTGTAAATTTTAATATTCACCTTAGTGAGGAATCTGCCAGTACACTTAACTGGACTTCAATGGATCAAAGTTTGAACAAAGCTCTCTCCAGGGTGGTATTACCTGATACTTTGATTTACACTTATTTGTTTTTTGTTTCATTAAGAGTTAATTTTTCAGTATCTATTGGAGTTCCATCAATATAAATGTTACATTCTAATGGATGTTTGAAAAGTTCTCGCTCAAAGTTCAATTGTGTGACTTTCATTTAGGTGATGAATGTTTGAGGTTCCTTTTCATTCAGGATTTGCCTGTGAAATGGTGTTCACCTTGATTTGTAACTAACTGATGCCAAACATTCAAATACCAGCTCCAACTCCCCCACATCAATCAACGCCTTGTTGGCTGTTAGGGCGTCTCACAATGTCCATTTGCCTGATGGAGCGTTCTCTGCCTGCTTCCAATCTGATTTTTCTCACTTTGCTGAAACCCTACCCTGAGCCAAAAGACTCTTGCTAACATAAGAACCTCTGAAAATGGCAAGCAGGAAAAGAACACCTGGTCCATCAAGGCTGGAGCATCATGATTAGATACTTCCTCCCACCCCCACAGCCATGTAATCTCCTGGGAGAGGCAAAAAAATACAGAGTAAAAAACCAGGGCCAATAAGGAAAAAAGATCCTCTGGAAAATTAATCTCCCAGCCCTTCTGATGATTGAAACTAGTCCAGGAGATCAAAGAACTGAAGAGTTAAGTCCATGTTATTGTTTTAAAAGGAGTAACCCTTTTCATTATTACTGTCACAATGTTTGCATTAATAGTGGAAAGTGATTTAAGATAATGAAATTGTACTGGACTTTAGTATATCTTTAAAAACATAAATAAAACAAAATCAATTTGTCATCGGATTTATGGGAGAAATGCTCAGCATCGAATTGTCGCCGGCTCTTTTGAGCTGAACTTGTGATTCCCATTAATTGATGGTCCAGGTAATTGAATTTGCTCCCAAACCTGATTAAATTTCATGAGGTGAGGCTGTTTGCAAAATTGATGTAACCAGTTGCAGCCGTTGTACAGGAATTGAAATTTCACTCCTGGGGTTGTAATCCAGTGAGTGAGACTGAAATCTGTAAGTCAAACTGAGGCAGGAAATGCAAATATCAGTGTCCAGGCTTAGCATAAAATCAGTGAAAAGGAAGTGACCGTATCTAATTAATACCCTCAAATGTAATGTTTTATGCTGCTATAATTAATCCCCTTCTCCTGAAGATGTTGATTCAAATTTGGTTAAGGTCCATTGATGCTAATGAGTTTCTAATACCTCATTCAAGGGCCATTCTTGATTTGTGAGTTTAGAAAATGAATGCTGGCAAGCTATTTAGCTGTGGAGGGCATCACAGGCGATTGCAACACTCAGAGTTTCTAGCAGGGTTTACCGGAGAGTGATTAGAAGTAGCAATCCTGGCTGTTTTTTTCCCCCTTCCCTAGCCTAGGAATCACTCCTGACTATTTTCTGATCCCAATGGTGAGGAGGATAGTATCAGACTTCAGGAGGACACAGACAGACTAATTAAATGGACAGACACATGGCAGATGAAATATAATAGAGAGGTGTGAAGTGATGCATTTTGGAAAGAAGAATGAGGAGAAGCAATATAAACTAAATGTACAATTTTAAAGGGAGTGCAGGAATAGAGAGACCAGAAGGTTCACATACACAAATCTTTTGAAGGTGGCAGGACAAGTCGATAAGGCTGTTAAAAAGGCATACAGGATCCTGGGCTTTATAAATAGAGGTCATGACGCTGAAAAACGCCCTCGTAAGAACGGGATATGACGCTCGACTCATCGATCGACAGTTCCGACGGGCCACAGCGAAAAATCGCATAGACCTCCTCAGAAGGCAAACACGGGACACAACCAACAGGGTACCCTACGTCGTCCAGTACTTCCCCGGAGCGGAGAAACTACGCCATGTTCTTCGCAGCCTTCAACATGTCATCGATGACGACAAACACCTCGCTAAGGCCATCCCCACGCCTCCACTACTTGCCTTCAAACAGCCGCCTAACCTCAGAAGTACCATCGTTCGCAGCAAATTACCCAGCTTTCAGGATAACAGCGACCACGACACCACACAACCCTGCCACGGCAAACTCTGCAAGACATGCCAGATCATCAACACAGATACCATCATCACACGTGAGGACACTACCCACCAGGTACATGGTACATACTCATGTGACTCAGCCAACGTTGTCTACCTCATACGTTGCAGGAAAGAATGCACCGCAGCATGGTACATCGGCGAGACCATGCAGACACTGAGACAACGTATGAACGAGCACCGCGCAACAATCGCCAGGCAGGATTGTTACCTCCCAGTCGGGGAACACTTCAGCAGTCAAGGACATTCAGCCTCGGATCTGCGGGTAAGCGTTCTCCAAGGCGGCCTTAGGAAAACACGACAACGCAAAATCATCGAGCAGAAACTGATAGCCAAGTTCCGCACTCATGAAGACGGTCTCAATCGGGATCTTGGGTTTATGTCACGATACATGACGTGATCCGGACTCGAGTCGTCGTTGGCTTGTTCACAGATGTGATTCCCAGTAAAAAAGTAAAAATTTTAAAGTTAATCGTTTTACATACAGACGGCAGCTTTTGACACGTTAGACCCCATGCGATTCCACCTCATTGTCTCAGTTGTATCTTGCTATGTCTTTGATGTGGTACCTTCCTGGCTGACCTGATTAACTTTATCACACCTCGGCAGATAAACAGTCAGGATGATTGAATTCAGTTGTCTGCAATTGTAAGTTACACATGCATTGTTCTCGATCTATATATGCTTTGACGATTCTGTATCTCCTCACTTCACCTGACGAAGGAGTTGTAACTCCGAAAGCTTGTGATTTAAAATAAAACTGTTGGACTATAACCTGGTGTTGTGCGACCTCTCAATTTTATAAATAGAGGCATAGAGTACAAAAAACAAGGAAGTTATGCTAAACCTTTATAAATCACTGGTTAGGCCTCAGCTGGAGTATTGTGTCCAATTCGGGGCACCGCACTTTCTGAAGGATTTCAAGGCCTTGGAGAGGGTGCAGAGGAGATTTATTAGAATGGTACCATGGATAAAGGACTTCAGTTATGTGGAGAGACTGGAGATGCTGGGGTTGTTCTCCTTAGAGCAGAGAAGGTTAAGGGGAGATTTAATAGAGGTGTTCAAAATTATGATAGAGTAGATAGATAGAACCAGTTAACACAGAGTTAAGATAATTGTCAAAAACACCATATAAGAATATAGATATGTTTTTACATTACTTTTATACAGAACAGGATTATTAAATAAATAATTTCGGTGGATAATATGGAGCCAAAAGGTTTGTTAGGTTAAAAACACAGGCTTTTGATCACAGCAGGGGGGAGTGTAAGAAATGGTAGATTGCTGCAATATAAAATACAGACTGCATTTGACACATTAGACCCCCTGTGACCCCACCTCATTGTCTCAGTTGTATCTTGCTATGTCTTTGATGTGGTGCCTTCCTGGCTGACCTGATTGTTTCTCTGCCGAGGTGTGATGAAAGGCAGTCAGATAGATTAACTGTAGTCGTCTGAGATTGTACGCTACACAGGCATTGTTCTCTGTCTATATATGCTTTGCCGATTCGTATTCCTTCACTTCACCTGACGAAGGGGCAGCAGCTCCGAAAGCTTGTGATTTCAAATAAAACTGTTGGACTATAACCTGGTGTTGTGCGACTTCTCACTTTTGCAATATAAAAGGCAGTGGGTTCCTGTTGCTATAGCACATAAACGTCAAAGGTTTGTATAACAAAAACTATGACTCAGAAAACACAGGGATAGGAAATGATAGAATAGTGTGGGGCCCCCTCATCCCTGTCTAGCAATCTGTTCAAATAACTAGTGGTCAGAGAACATCCAATGGTGCATCCAGCAGTCCTGCCACATCCAGTCGTGAATGGTGGTGGACCATTAAACAACTAATGGGAGGAGGAGGCTCCATGAATATTCCCATGATGATGGTGGAGCCCAGCATGTGAGTGCAAAAGACAAAGCTGAAGCGTTTGCAACCATCTTCAGCCAGAAGTGTCAAATGGATGATCCATATCGGCCTCCTCCTGAGGTCCCCACCACCACAGAAGCCAGTCTTCAGCCAATTCGATTCACTTCACGTGATATCAAGAAACAGCTGAGCACACTGGATACAGCAAAGGCTGTGGGCCCCAACAACACCCTGGCTGTCGTGCTGAAGACTTGTGCTCCAGAACTAGTCGTGCCTCTAGCCAAGCTGTTCCAGTACAGCTATAACACTGGCATCTATCCAACAAGGTGGAAAACTGCCCAGGTGTGTCCTGTCCATAAAAAGCAGGACAAATCCAATTTGGACAATTACCGCCCCATCAGTGTACTCTCAATCATCAGCAAAGTGATGGAAGGTGTCGTCGACAGTGCTATCAAGCGGCACTTACTCACCAATAACCTGCTCACTGATGCCCAGTTTGGGTTCCACCAGGACCACTCAGCTCCAGACCTCATTACAGCCTTGGTCCAAACATGGACAAAAGAGCTGAATTCCAGAGGTGAGGTGAGAATGATAGCCCTTGACATCAAGGCAGCATTTGACCGAGTGTGGCATCAAGGAGCCCTAGTAAAACTGAAGTCAATGGGAATCGGGGGGAAAACTCTCCACTGGCTGGAATCATACCTAGCACAAAGGAAGATGGTTGTGGTGGTTGGAGGTCAATCATCACAGCCCCAGGACATCGCTGCAGGAATTCCTCAGGGCTGTGTCCTAGGCCCAACCATCTTCAGCTGCTTCATCAATGACCTTCCGTCCATCATAAGGTCAGAAGTGGAGATTTTCGCTGATGACTGCACAGTGTTCAGCGCCATTCACAACTCCTCAGATAATGAAGCAGTCCATGCCGCATGCAGCAAGACCTGGACGACATTCAGGCTTGGGCTGATAAGTGGTAGATAACATTCGCACCACAGAAGTGCCAGGCAATGACTATCTCCAACAAGCAAGCATCTAACCACCGTCCCTTGACATTAAACGGCATTACCATTGCCGAATCCCCCACCATCAATATCCTGGGGGGTCACCATTGACCAGAAACTTAACTGGACCAGCCACATAAATACTGTGGCAACAAGAGCAGGTCAGAGGCTGAATATTCTGTGGCGACTGTCTCACCTCCTGACTCCCCATAGCCTTTCCACCATCTACAAGGCACAAGTCAGGAGTGTGATGGAATACTCTCCACTTACCTGGATGAGTGCAGCTTCAACAACACTCAAGAAGCTCGACACCATCCAAGGCAAAGCAGCCCGCTTGATTGGCACCCCATCCACCACCTTAAACATTCACTCCCTCCACCACCGGCGTACCGTGGCTGCAGTGTGTACCATCTACAAGATGCACTGCACCAACTCGCCAAGGCTTCTTTGGCAGTACCTCCCAAACCTGCGACCTCTACCACCTAGAAGGACAAGGGCAGCAGGCGCATGAGAACACAACCACCTCCAAGTTCCCCTCCAAGTCACACACCATCCTGACTTAGAAATATATCGCCGATCCTTCATCGTCGCTGGGTCAAAATCCTGGATCTCCCTACCTAACAGAACTGTGGGAGTATCTTCACCACACGGACTGCAGCGGTTCAAGAACGGCAGCTCACCACCACCTTCTCAAGGGCAACTAGGGATGGGCAATAAATGCTGGCCTTGCCAGCGACGCCCACATCCCATGAACGAATATAAAAAAAATAGATCATAAAAGAAAATCGTATAAAAAGAGATACAACATTTCACTCAGTAAGAACTTTTCCCATCTTCAAGACCAGGTATAGCGAATAGGATTCGATAATTTTGTGCACATTAGTTTTAGACGTAAGACTGATGTGTACTGCTCTGTATGGTGTTTTGAGCTGATTGTTTTGTGACAATAATAAATAAAGTTAATTATCAGACATATTACTATCTCTAGCTCTTCAAATCTGTTAAAAGGATAAGGAAAGAATTATCCAACACACCAGGGGGGGATCAGGAGAAATTATTTTATGCAGTGAGTTGTTATGATCTGGAATGCACTACCTGAAAAGGTGATGGAAGCAGATTCAAGTGTAATTTTCAAAAGGGAATTGGATATATACTTGAAAAGGAAAACATTGCAGGGCAAGAGGGAAAGTGAGGGGAGTGGGACTAATTGGTTAGCTCTTTCAAAGAGCTGGCACAGGCATGATGGGCTGAATGGCCTCCTTCTGTGCTGTATGATTCTATAATTCTAAATTCATTCTTAATGTCCACCCAACATAAACACATGTCTCCTTCTATCAGGAATCATTGGATTGTGATTACTCATCCTGCCCAGTATTTCCCCTTGTAATGTTACAAATCTATTGATCTCCACTCATTTGGGTGAGGGGAATTTACAAAGGTAAAGGGGGTCTGTAGTTAATTGTGATCCTGCAGGTACAGGTGACATTATTAGCCCCAAACCAACTCAAGATCATGACACATATAAGGCTACGTTTCATTTTTTCCTCTCTGTTAGTCATATTATAGATATTTAAATGCACTACAGAATATGCTATTGGAACAAATCTTCTGAAACGTAACACATTACTGACTTAATGATATTACTGACTTCATGATATGAATCAATACTTGTATTTAGGCTTTGACTTCCTTCTCTTTAATATTAGTGGCACTTTAAACAAGGTGCAGTTTAATTATGTAATTGAGAAGCGAGAAGGACATTTATTACAATCGATAAGTTAGAGCCTGGGGTGGCAAAAAATTCTCCTTGAAATGTCCCTGAGGAGGACTTGAAGAGTCTCAGATTCTTCTAGGGGTCTGTGGATGATTGGAGAAATGCAATGATCCTGATTGCTAAGGAGCACATAGCAGCAAGGGGAGGGAAAGGTACAGTTCACTGGAGAACTCTACATTGCTCTGCAGAGCTAGTCTTCTCATGGTAGCCCTGCTGTCTTCGGTTTTATTTTTTCTATAAGTTGCACAGTTCCTTTTGTACAGGCACAGTGAGTGCGGTGTAGACTTTAGTAAATTATCTCCCTGACAGCGGGGTGAAGTAAAACTGCACTCGCTCACACCTTGCGCAGGCCTTGGAGAGGGTGCAGAGGAGATTTACCAGAATGGTACCAGGGATGAGGGATTTCAGTTACGAGGAAAGACTAGAGAAGCTGGGATTGTTCTCCTTAGAACAGAGAAGGTTAAAGGGAGATTTATTAGATGTGTTCAAAATTATGAAGGGTTTTGATAGAGCAGATAGGGAGAAACTGTTCCCACTGGCAGGAGGGTCGATTACCAGAGGTCACTGATTTAAGATAATTGACAAAAGAAAGGGGGGAAAATGAGGAGAAATTATTTTACACAGTGAGCTGTAATGATCTGGAATGCACTCCTGAAAGGGTGGTGGAAGTAGATTAACTAGCATCTTTCTAAAGGGGATTGGATATATACATGAAAAGGAAGAATTTACAGGGCTATGGAGAAAGAGCGGGTGAGTGCGACTAATTGGGTAGCTCTTTCAAAGACCCGGCACAAACATAATGGGTTGAATGGCTGCGCTGTAAGATACTTTGATTCTATGATTAGCTTAAAAATCATCATTGTTTAATAGTGGTTTTCTTTTAAACATTATAGTTTGGGCTACCTCAGAACTGAGTTGCTACATAGCATTGATGAAGGGTCATATCTGAAATATTAAACTTTCTTTCAGATGCCGATTAACCTGCTGTGTATTTCCAGCATTTTCTAGTTTTAGTTCACATTTCCAGCATTCATATTTTTCCTTGCTAAAGATTGATTTGTACATCAAGTTGAAGAGAATCTTTTACTTTTTTGGCGATAATTTTGGCAGTCCCAGAGTATTTTTCTGACACTTACGTTCAAAAAACAGGGAGCTCACAGCTCCAGTGACTGACTGCAACTGACTGGACATTGTAATACATAGAACCAGAGATGGACATCATTCTCTGGTCTCTGTGTCTTGGATCAGTTTGAAGAGGTTCTTTTTAAAAAGAATCTTGGACTGACAGTGACAGAGATGATTATTTTATTTTTAAAATCCCTTTGCCAAGGGAGGAAGTAAAGAGAACAGCAGTGACTTATAAAAATTGCATAACATTTCTTGAAGGAGTTCTCCAAAGTGTAGTCTGGAGTCTCTCGCACGCTATAGAAGTGCTATTGCATGTGAAGGAGGCGACACTATGCTCAGAAACGATAACAGATCAAATAAAGAATTCAGGAGGAATTTCTTAACAGGTCAAATACAGAAAGAATTTAGGAGGAATTTCTTTACACAGAGAGCAGTGAGAATGTCGGACTTTCTGCCACATGGACTGGTTGAACAGATAGCATTGATGCTTTTAAGGGGGGGCTTGATGCAGACATGAGGGAGAAGGGAATAGAAACATAGAAAAATAGGAGCAGGAGTAGGCCATTCGGCCCTTCGAGCCTGCTCCGCCATTCAATATGATCATGACTGATCCTCTATCTCAATACCATATTCCTGCTCTCTCCCCATACCCCTTGATGCCTTTTGCATCTAGAAATCTATCTATCTCCTTCTCAGTGACTTGGCCTCCACAGCCTTCTGTGGTAGAGAATTCCACAGGTTCACCACCCTCTGAGTGAAGAAATTTCTCCTCATCTCAGTCCTAAATGTCCTACCCCGTGTCCTGAGACTGTGACCCCTCATCACAGGAGTCTGAGGGAACTGAGGGCAGGGTGGGAAGAGTTAATTAGGATGGGAGGAGTCGTGTGGAATATAAACACCAGCATAGACTACTTGGGCCGAATGGCCTGTTTCTATGCAATAGATTAAATGTCCTCAGCACTGGCCAGTCAAGTTTCCTGCCAAAGGTAGTGCTTTCAAGATCAAGATATCAATTATAATTTTTTTTTATTGCTGATCAGGTCTGCCCACCAGTCTCCTTATTTGAACATTTCCATAGCCTTTAATGGACATTACACTCATTTACAAACACTGACAGTTGCACTACAGATGCTGGCTGATCCTCTTATTCAACAATCTCCAAGAATTACTCTATAAAGCAAAGGCTCCAGTTTAATTGATAATCTCTCAGAACTTTCAGAAGATCTCATGGCACTATTCGAAGAAGGGCAGGGGAGTTCTCCCCGGTGTCCTGGTCGATATTTATCCTTCAACCAACATCACTAAAAAAAATAGATGACTTGGTCATTTATCTCATTACTGTTTGTGGGAGCTTGCTGTGTGCAAATAGGATTTCCTACATTTCAGCAGTGACTACACTTCAATAGTATTTCATTAGTTGCAAAGCGCTTTTAGATGTCCTGAGGTCTTTCACATTTTCCTATGGTTACTCATGCTGGGGTACAGTTCCATGGTGCAAGCCATCTACCAGAAACTTGCCCAAGTGACCATTCTTCATGTGTGAGCTGGGACAGTATCTAGTAGCAGGCTATTCAACTGTGGGGAATCACACTCACACCAATCCTTTCTTCTTCTGAAACACACACAGTGCTCAGGAGCAGTAAACCAGATAGATTTTGTGTCTCCTTAGCCCAGGAACTTGCAGCCTACTCCAAGGTCACTATTCCGTAGCTCAGGGTCAATTGTAGCTTTGGCTGAGATCACCCATCTCCGCATAGATTGGGGAACGCACCTGGGATCTTCCTGTTCTATGTACCAGTCATTTACTGTACACTATTAAAATGACAGAACCTGATTGGCTGTGGAGTGAACATTGTTTTCTCTTATAGAATCATAGAATGATACAGCACAGAAAGAGGCCATTCAGCCCATCGTGCCTGTGCTGGCTCTTTGAAAAAGCTATCCAACTAGTCCCACTCCCCTGCTCTTTCCCCATAGCCCTGCAAACTTTTTCCTTTTCAAGTATTTATCCAATTCCCTTTTGAAAGTTACTATTGAATCTACTTCCATTACCCTTTCAGGCAGTACGTTCCAGATCACAACAACCTGCTGCTTAAAATGTTTATCCTCATGTTGCTTCTGTTTTTTTTGACAATTATCTTAAATCTCTGTCCTTTGGTTACTGACCCTTCTGCCAGTGGAAACAGATTCTCCTTATTTACTCTATCAAAACCCTTCAAGATTTTGAACACCTCTATCAAATCTTCCCTTAACCTTCTCTGTTCTAAGGAGAACATATATCCCAGGTTCTCTAGTCTCTCCACATAACTGAAGTCTTCCATCCCTGGTACCATTCTAGTAAATCTCTTCTGTGCTCTCTCTAAGGCCTTGACAACCTTTCCAAAATGTGGTGCCAGAAATGGCCACAATACTCCAGCTGGGGCTTAACCAGTGTTTTATAAAGGCTTAGCATAACTTCCATGCTTTTGTACTCTATATGCCTCTATGTATAAAGCCAAGAATCCCCGATGCCTTTTTAACAGCCTTCTCAAGTTGTCCTGCCACCTTCAAAGACTTGTGTACGACACCCCCAGGTCTCTCTGTTCCTGTACCCCATAAATTGTACCATTTAGTTTATATTGCCTTTCCTCATTCTTCCTATCAAAATGAATCATCTCACACTTCTCTGCGTTAAATTTCATCTGCCTTGTTTCTGCCCAGTCTGTCTATGTCCTTCTGAAGTCTGTTACTATCCTCCTCACTGCTTACTACATTTCCAAATTTCATCTCATCTGCAAACTTTGAAATTACACCCTGTATACCCAAGTCCAGGTCATTAATATATATCAAAAGAGCAGTGGTCCTAATACCGACCCCTGGGAAACACCACTGCACACTTTCCTCCAATCTGAAAAGCAACAGTTCACCACTATTCTCTGCTTTCTGTCCCTTAGCCAATTTCGTGTACACGTAGCCACTACCGCTTTACTCCCATGGGCTTCAATTTTGCTAACAAGTCTATTATGTGGTACTTTATCAAACACCTTTTGAAAGTCGATATACACAACATCAACCACATTACCCTCATCAACCCTTTCCGTTACTTCATCAAAGAACTCAATCAAGTTAGACAAACACTATTTGCCTTTAACAAATCTATGCTGGCTTTCATTTATTAACCCATATTTTTCCAGGTGGCAAGTAATTTTGTCCTGGATTAATGTCTCAAAAGTTTCCCCACTACCTACATTAGTTTGATTGGCCTGTAGTTGTTGGGTTTATCCCTCTCCCCTTTTTTTGAACAGGGGTGTAACATTTGAAATCCTCCAGTCCTCTGGCACCGCCCCCATATCTAAGGAGGATTGAAAGATTGTGGCCAGAGCCTCCGTTATTTCCACCCTTATTTCCCTCAGCAACCTAGGATGGATCCCATCCAGACCTGGTGACTTTTCTACTTTGAGTGGTGCCAACCTTTTAAGTATCTTCTCTTTATCTATTTTTATCCTATCTAATCTTAAGTGCTTACACTGCAGGAAAGGTGAGAAAAATATTACTTCTTAAAGTAGCCACTCCTACAGCTATCCCTTAACATTGACTGAAGTTACAGTTGGTGATATTATTAGCATGGGTCCTGGTGAACAGCAATGGAAGACAGCCTTCAATGCTTGAATTATGTAATTTGAACTGAAGTCTAATACCACGATTTAAACTGAAGCAGCAGACCCTCTATAAGAAATATTGTAGGAACACAGATTGTGTTTTGGAATAGGAGACTTTAATTAACAAATTCAGCATTCAGCTATCAGTTAATTGGCTTTGTCTTCTCTTCTACAAACGCTTTGCATTTAGACATAGCACATGCATTATTCTCATATTTCTCAGCATTCCCCCTACACAACATACCTTTGAACAGAAAGAGCAACTGCATGGCTGAAAAATTGTAACCACTTTTACTTTGGACACGTTATAGCTCGAGCGCAGAGCACGGAGTGAGCTGGGAAGGGAATGAGTTGGGAAAGGAGTGAGCTGGGAAGGGAGTGCGCTGGGATGGAAGGGAGTGATCTGGGAAAGGAGTAATCTGGGAAGGGATTGCGCTGGGACGGAAGGGAGTGAGCTGGTAATGGAGTGAGCTGGTAATGGAGTGAGCTGGTAATGGAGTGCGCTGGTAATGGAGTGCGCTGGTAATGGAGTGTGCTGGTAATGGAGTGAGCTGGTAATGGAGTGCGCTGGTAATGGAGTGAGCTGGTAATGGAGTGAGCTGGTAATGGAGTGAGCTGGTAATGGAGTGCGCTGGTAATGGAGTGAGCTGGTAATGGAGTGAGCTGGTAATGGAGTGAGCTGGTAATGGAGTGCGCTGGTAATGGAGTGAGCTGGTAATGGAGTGAGCTGGGACGAAAGTAAGCTGGTAATGGAGTGCGCTGGTAAAGGTAACAAAAGGTGACCCAGGAGAATACAGACTAATGAGTTTGACATCCATTGTGGTTAAGTTATGGAAACTCTTATTAAAGATAAGATAATGGAGCATCTGGATAGAAATGAAATTATAAAAGATAACCAACATGGGTTAATGAAGGGAGGTCTTGCCAATCTAACTTACTGGTTTTCTTTGAGGAGCTGTATAGGGTAAGGCAGTGGATGTGGTGTACCCTGGATTTCAGTAAGGGGTCTGTTTTGGGACTTCTTTTGTTTAATATTGTCATAAATGATGTTTAAACTTGGCTTATATTCTCTTGAATACAGATGATTGAGGGGTGATCTGATTGAGATGTTTAAAATGTTAAAAGGATTTGATAGGGTAGATAAGGAAAAACTATTTCCACACGGGGACAAATCTTCAAATTAGAGCCAGACCATTCCAGAGTGAAATCAGGGAACACTCTTTCACACAAAGGGTAGTAGCAATCTGGAATTCTCTCTCCAAAAAGGCTGTTGATGCTGTATCAATTGGAGCTTTCAAGACTAAGATAGAGGGCCAGAAATTCGGCTGTTGTCGGGTGAGTACGCGCTGTGTACTCACCCGTAAGGCCACCTGAAGTGCCAGTTTCCTGCATGCACTGCGCATGCACGGGAAACCGGAACTTCTGTTCCCCTGAAGGGAGGGGTTCAGAAGTCGAACGCGTGCGCAGGAGAGGCTGCGCGCACACAGCGAACTTCGTTTTTTTTTTCAGGTTTCTCTGGGAGGGTAAGTATGAAGAAGCTGCACTTTTAAAAAGGAGGCGCAAGGCCTGTTTTTAACAAGGTAAGTAGTTAATTAATTACAATTTAAAAATTTTTTCAACAGGTTTATCTTTTTTAGATACTTTAAAGAAAGGTAAGTTTATTTTTAGCACCGTTAAAAAGTATAATTAATTTTTTCAAACATTTAAATTTTTATTTAAAGTAGTTAATTTATGTAACTTATAGTTATTTTAAAAATGTGATTTAAAAAAAAAAAATATTTGAAGTATAAGTGTGGTTTTGGGGCTGATCTCTATTCATAGATTTGACAGGTCTTCCTGTCAAATCTATGAATGAAAATGCCCTGCGAGGATTGGCTCTCCATGGCCCATGTTATCCCAGGGGACGCTTCGAACTAACTGCGCCCCTGGGATACACAAGCACTGCGCGCCGGCAGCTGGAGGAGGCCCAGGACCCAAAGTCCTCGTGGGCCCAAAGCACAACTGCAGGCGCAGTAGGTAAGTACGCGCGCGATGCTTGCACCCACAGGAAGCCTGAAAGCTGAATTTCTGGCCCAGAGAGAATTTTGTTAGGTAAGGATATCAATGTATTGGGAGCAGAGCCGGGTAAATGTAGTTGATGTACAGATCAGATATGATCTAAATGAATGGCGGAGTGTGCCAGAGGGGCTGAATGGCCTACTCCTGTGCCTAATGCTCCTATGTTCCTATGAACTGGAGCTTGGAGTCACAAGCACAATGGTTAAATCTGCTGATGAGACAAACCTAATAAAGAACAAAGGGCTATAAATTCGCCTCCTTGGCACCTCCTGTTAGCGCCTCTAGGGGGCAATAACGGGATGCTACCGGCTTTGTGACCGTGCGCGGCGATAGTACCGACGCCCGCGAAATTGATGTGGAGATTTGCAGTGCTGGTAACCACTAGCGCCATAATCTCCTGCGCCCGGAGATCATGATGTCATCCTGCTGTGCAGCGCCCTGGATCCGAACTTTGGTTCCGCCCCCTGCAGCATCGCCGGGCGATAACACCGACAGCTGCAGGAGGCGTTGTTAGGGAGACCGGCCGCTTGGGAGCGGTATTTAAAGGTAAGGCCGCTTGTGTCGATGAAAAATTTGTTTTCACCCCTTAGGTTGTTTTTTCAACTTTTTCCTGTGCCGCGATTGATCAGCCCTGCACTCTGTTAGAGTGCTTGGAGCTGATCATTGCGGATCGCGGCTTCCATCGGCGACAAGGGACATCGATTTAATGCAAAGCCTGCAGCAATGGCCCTTCCCTTTAAGGGAGGGAGGAGCCTCCGTTCCCGGCAGCGCTGCACCGCTACCGTCCCTCTTGCCGAACTTTAGCGCTCCAAGGGAAGTGGTAGCCCTTCCTGGAGCATTAACCTGAAGTTCGCCTCAGATTCACTGGCATAGCATCCGCCGCTACTTTTTCATTACCGCTAAAATTACTCAATTTCTCCCCCAAAGACTCCAAAGCTGAATAGGATAAGCTACTGGAGGATTTGAATAAACTCAAACCTGAACCCAAACCGCCTCTGGTTTTAAAGGAGGAAGACGGGGGGGCGGGTGACCAACCCACTCCCAGGAGGCGGGTTGGTCATTTAAATATTTTAATGAGGCTGCGTGCCTCAGATTTTGGGCTCAACTTTCACCGGCCCGTGGAGGCGGGTTTGGAGGCGGGAGTGGTGTGAAAATAGCAGATTCGGGGGTCCCGAACCCATCCCGCCCCCAACCCGCCTCCATGCCAGTACCCCAGGAGGCTGGGACCTGCCTCCCCGAGGCGGGAAGGGAATTAGTGCCAATAAACTGCCTGTTAACAGGTAGTTAACAGGCAGTTTTTTGCCTAATCCCTATTTTTAGCCCTGAAGTGTGGGCTTCCCGACAGGTCCGAACCACGCCGATTTAGCGAGGCGGACCGTCGGTCTGGAGGGCTTGGAGGGGTCGAGATGTCCGGTGTGCAGGTGAGTGATGGGTGCATGAGTGCAGAGGTAAGTGTGTTTGGTGTGTGTAAAGTGTTTTAAGAACTTTTACTTACCGTAACTTTGTCCTGCAGGCTAGCTTCCTTAAGGTGTCGGGAGTCCCTCACATCCATGGCACCAGAAAGCAGAATGGCTGCGGAGCTGTCAAAAGCTGCAGTCTCTGCTTTCTGTGCTGGATTGATTTCTAACTGAGTCTAAGTACAGGGACTCACGTTAGAAATCATATTGTCAGTGTTTGACAGCTTCACAGAGCTGTCAAATGCTGAAATTTCATCTGTCAAAAGCTCTTGACAGATGAAATTTCAATGGCTGACGTCACCTGTATCCAAGGGACCCTTGATTGGCCTGCTAAGCCCGCTGGGCGGGCTTAACAAGGTCAATCAAGGGAAAATACAGTGGGTTGGCCACAAGTCGATGGAGGCGGGACTACAACCCAAAAAATGGAAGTCCCGCCTCCATCACGTCCCCATTGACAAAATCCAGCCCTTTATCTCTCTTCCAGGTTTAACGCTGGCCAGCCGATCACCGACCCCTCCCCCGTAATCACCGACACCCCCCGCAATCACCGAACGCCTGCGATCACCGAAACCCCCCCCCCGCGAACACCGACCCCCATGATCATCAACACCCCCGCGATCACAAACCCACCTCCCCCAACCCCCCATCTCTGCCCCGATCCCTCTCTGACCGCCCCGTGATCACCGCCCAACCCTCCAAACCACGCTGTACCCACCCCCTCGTGATTTCTACCCCAAGCAGCAGGAAACCTATCTGCTTCTGGGGTGAGGCCTCTTCTTTGGCATTTCCCACCCAACAGGGAGCCAACCCTGGCTTCTGGGAGGGGAACATGTTAAAAAAAACACGTTTGGGGACTCGACCAGAACTCCTCCCCCCCCCCTCCCAGCTTGGAAATCCCACCCCATTAAATATCGGGGCCATTATATCAGTGAGTGGGTGGTCAATATATTGTACAGGCTCCCTAGGGAGATGATGCATGCAGTTAATATTGCCGGGGGTATAGTAGCATAGTGGTTATGTTACTGGACTAGTAATCTCACCATGGCAGCTGTGGAATTTAAATTCAGTTAATTAAATAAATCTGGAATAAAAAGCTAGCATCAGTAATGGTGACTATGAAACTACTGGATTGTCATAAAAAACCCATCTGGTTCACTAATGTCCTTAAGGGAAGGAAATCTGCCATCTTTACCCAGTGTGGCCTATGTGTGACTCCAGACCCACAGCAATGTGGTTGACTCTTAACTGCCCTCTGAACAGGCGGCTCACCACCACCACCTCCTCAAGGGCAATTAGGGATGGGCAATAAATGCTGATCTTGCCAGCGACGCCCATCTCCCATAAATGAATAAATTAAAAACATTCATTCAAATGCAAATTAGACAGATTTCTTTCAGAAAATAACATTTTGGGATAGAGTATATGAGTAATTTGAGACATGACATGTGAGAAGTGTAACATGCTTGGGAGGAACATGTGATTTTGGACCTATGGTTCCTGAAGCTCTCAACCACTGGGGGTTTTCTTCACCTCATGTCTGTTGCAGACTAATTGATAGAGATTGATTGCTATGATTAGTCAACAACACCATTATCATTGAATCATGTGACGACCAGGATGGTAGAAGGCGAAAAAGGTGGACCTTGGTCTTTTTTCATCTAGCAATTCCTATGTTAAAGAAAAGCTGCAAATTATCCACATAAAATTGTTTCTAGCACATCTTTAACCATCGGGTGGAACCATGAAGTGTAAAAGATTAGGGTAGTTTACCCTGTTCATTGCAGGGTCATGTCCCATACTTTAATGGCAGGCTCATGTACAAAGGAATCAGACACTTCAGGAGCATTGGTTAAACTCTTGTTTGTTGTATTACGTGGACCCAAAGAATGTACATTGGCAAGCGTGTCTCTTGTTTTGCCTGTGTAATTAGGCTAACTTAATGTGATCCGTGTCAGCTTGCCTCCATCAATCAAGTAATCTGACGTGTCAAATGTGTATAATTAGTTTGTAATTGATGAGTTTCACAGCAGAAACTACTGCAGCTAACTGTTCCCCTGTCACACATGCCTGTCACAATTTTGCGTAGCAAAGCAACTTTTTCAGCACATAAGTGTGTTATTTTTAACATCTTAAAGGTCGCTCATGGTAAATATAACGCAAGCATTTAACTTTGAGATTCCAAAAAGACCAGAGTTCTTTTTCAATCACTTTAAACATTTTTTACTTTGTAATTTGTAAAAATAAATAACATAGTCTTAATCTCTTAATGCTTATTTATAAGTCAGAGGGTATCAATTTACTAGAGAAAGCACTTGAGTCTGACGGATTCCAAGTTACGCTAGCGGCTCCACATTGCTCTCCAACAACAATAACAATGACAAATAACAACAGAAAACGCTGGAAAAACTCAGCAGGCCAGGCAGCATCCGTGGAGAGAGAAAGAGAGTTAACGTTTCAGGTCGATGACCTTTCATCAGAACTGGGAAGAGCCGGAAATCAAATAGATTTAAGGCCAGGGTAAAGCTGGGAAAAGGGGAAGGGGATAAAGGAACAAAGGGGGAGATGAAGAGACATTAAGAGACATTAAGAGATATGCAAGGCTAGAGGTGGTGTTAATGTGACAGATTAAGGCTGAATGAAGTGTGAAATCCACTGGCAGAATGAAGGACAGCTGCCAGCTTCTAGGAGGAAAAAAAAGGTGGGGGGGACAAATAAAAGGGTGGATAAAATAAAATATAAATGTGATTGGAGCTGAGGTTATGATCTAAAATTGTTGAACTCGATATTGAGTCCAGAGGGCTGTAGCGTGCCTAAACGAAAGATGAGGTGCTGTTCCTCGAGCTTACGCTGAGCTTCCGTGGAACAGTGTAATAGGCCGAGGACGGTGAGGTCAGAGTGGGAGTGAAGCGGTGAATTAAAGTGACAGGCCACCGGGAGCTCGGGGTCCCCCTTACGGACTGAACGGAGGTGTTCCGCAAAGCGGTCACCCAATCTGCGTTTGGTCTCCCCAATGTAGAGGAGTCATCGACCTGAAACGTTAACTCTCTTTCTCTCTCCACGGATGCTGCCTGGCCTGCTGAGTTTTTCCAGCGTTTTCTGTTGTTATTTCGGATTTCCAGCATCCGCAGTATTTTGCTATAATAACAATGACAACTTGTATTTATATAGCATCTTTAACATACTAAAACATCCTAAGGTGCTTCAAAGGAGCGTTATCAAACAAGATTTGACACCGAGCCACATAAGGAGCTATTAGGACAGGTGAACAAAAGCTTGGTCAAAGAGAGAGGTTTTAATGAGCATCTTAAAAGAGAGAGAGGTGGAGAGGTTTAAGGAGGGAATTCCAGAGCTTAGGGGCTAGGCAGCTGAATACACAGCTGCCAATGGTGGAGTAATGAAAATCGGGGATGTGTAAGAGGCCAGAATTGGAGGAGCGCAGAGATCTTGGAGGGTTGTAGGGCTGGAGGAGATTAGAGACAGGGAGGGGCGAGGCCATGGAGGAATTTGAAAACAAGGATGAGAATTTTAGAATTGAAGCATTTCCAGACTGGAAGCCAATGTAGGTCAGCAAGCAGAGGGGTGATGGGTGAACAGGACTTGGTGCGAGTTAGGATACGGGCAACAAAATCTTTGGATGAGGTCAAGTTTATGGAGGGTGGTAGGTGGGAGGCCGGCCAAGAGAGCATTGGAATAATCGAGTCTCGAAGTAATAAAGACACGGATGAGGGTTTCAGCAGCAGATGAGCTGAGGCAGAGGCGGAGTCGGGCAATGTTATGGAGGTTGTAGTAGGTGGTCTTGGTGATGGAGAGAATATGTGGTTGGAAGCTTAATTCAGAGTTAAATAGGACACCAAGGTTGCAAACGGTCTGGTTCCACCTTAGACAGTGGTCAGGGAGAGGGATGGAGTTGGTGGCTAGGGAACGGAGTTTGTGATGGGGACTGAAGACAATGGCTTCGGTCTTCCTAATGTTTACTTGAAGGAAATTTCAGCTCATCCAATACTGGATGTCAGACAAGCAGCGTGACAAATCAGAGGCAGTGGAGGGATCAAGAGAAGTGGTAGTGTGGTAGAGCTGGGTGTCATCATCGTACATGTGGAACCTGACGTGTGTTTGGATGATGTTGCCAAGGGGCAGCATATAGGTGAGAAATAGGAGGAGTCAGAGAAATAAGGAAATAGGAAGAGTCACTTTTCAGTCAGGGAAAGTGATCAGAATTTCTGAATGTGGGCTAAGTTTCTCTTAATATTTTGTGGTCATCAAGGTGTGAGATGTTAGTATTGGGGAATGGAACTCTCCCCATTTCAGGCATCCAGTGTCAGTGTTGTGCACTCCCAGATCAGGTAAAGCACAGCCAAGTACAGATTAATGCTCCCTCTACTTTGCCTTCAACAATGTGCCTCACCAAACACCTGTTACTGCACCAGTGAGACATTTTTTTTCCATTTCCCACAACAACCATCCTGTGACTTTCTGGCTATGATAGAATTTTGCCAGCCAAGGGATATGGAGCCAAGGTGGGTGGATGAAGTTAGGATACAGATCTCATTGAATAGCAGATCAGGCTAGAGGGGCTGAATGGTCTACTCCGGTTCCTATGTTCCTATGATTGCCAATTGTGCCAAATTCACAGATAGTCTTGTGTTGTAGGTCCAATTAATACATTAATAATTAATAATTACCTCAACATCCAGTCACTGAACATTGCTATTTTTTCTTCCCTTGTCCAGTCTCTTCCCACCTACATCCGCGACTCTTCTGACACCCTCCGCCACTTTAACAGTTTCCAGTTTCCTGGCCCCAACCATCTCCTTTTCACGATGGACGTCCAATCCCTCTACACCTCCATCCCCCACCAGGACGGCCTGAGGGCGCTCCACTTCTTCCTTGAACAGAGGCCCGACCAGTCCCCATCCACCACCACCCTCCTCCGCCTGGCTGAACTTGTTCTCACATTGAACAACTTCTCCTTTGACTCCACTCACTTCCTCCAAATTAAAGGTGTTGCTATGGGAACCCGCATGGGTCCTAGCTATGCCTGCCTTTTTGTGGGATATGTGGAACATTCTTTGTTCCAGTCCTACTCAAGTCTCCTCTCTCACCTCTTTTTCCGGTAAGTTGATGACTCTATCGGTGCCGTTTCCTGCTCTCACCCTGAACTAGAAAATTTCATTCACAGTTCTGACGAAAGGTCATCGAATTGAAACGCTAACTCTGTTTCTCTCTCCACAGATGCTGCCTGACCTGCTGAGTATTTCCAGCATTTTCTGTTTTTATTGCTATTGCTGTGTCGTCTTTGAATTTGGAAACTGAAAACTACTGGGAAGCAGCAATCTGTATCAAAAGTAATTCCTTTGTTCACTGGGATATTTAATTAAATATTCAAATCAAGCCTTTTTTTGAAAGTGATTTTTGACTGAATGAATTTGTAAGCTCTTTTTGGAATAAATTCCCACTGCTCCTTATACCCCACAGATATATCTGAAATTGGGCGATTGGTCTGGTATACCAGCAGCCCTGTGTAAATGTTTCTGTTTGTTTGTACTTTTAAAGATGCTTAAAAGAAAGGGAAGGACTTGCTTTATATAGCGCCTTTCACAACCTCAGGACATCCCAAAGCACTTTACAGCCAAAGCTACTTTTGTAGTGTAGCCACTGTTGTAATGTAAGAAACGCAGCAGCCAATTTACGCACAGCAAGGACCTACAAACAGCAACGTGATAAATGACCAGGTATTCTGTCATAGTGATGTTTGATGAGGGCACTGATGGCAAACAAGCCATCAGCCACCTGTCTTACAGATTTGTGTTCCGCCAAATGCGAGATCCTGCAAATGTGTCCGGCAGATCCCGAGAACGATCCAGCGTTAAAGAAGTTGAGGGTGGTGGTGACTTTGACAGCCACTGGTAAAGAGTGGCCAGCAGGTCCAGTTGGCAGCAGGTCTTGTTCCAGCAGGCTGCGAATGTCTGCCACCACCTCACGTGACACCCAGAGCCTCCTGAGACACTGGTGTTCAGACATGTCGAGGAAGCTGATCCTCTGCCTGTAGACCCTGTGCGCTGGGAATGGCCTCCTGTGAGCTGCACCTCTCTGCCGCTCCTCTCTCTCCTGTGGAGCTGCAGGTATGTGAGCAGCAGGCTGTTTCTGGTGCTCCTAGTGCTGCTGCTCTTTCTGCTGCTGCTGCTCCTGCTGCTGGTCATCTTGGTCCTCATCTGAGGTCCAATTTAACACAGTGTAAGCGGCCCCCATGCTGATCTGATAGATCAGAGCTCCAAAGTGCAGATCAGACCTCCAAACCTCCAAAGTGTAAATGAGACCTCCAAAGTGTGTAAAGTAACCCCCAAAGTTTGTAAATTAACCTCACCGCACAAGTACTGTGAACAAACCCTTTCACACAAGCAGGTAAGAAAGCAGCTGTGAGTACTGAGTACTTATTATCATTTTTCCCTGACATGGCTTCAGCCCCCTCAATTGCTGCTGTGTTCTCGCCTTGCTTTCGCTGACGAGTTCCAGGAAGTCCAGTAAACCTGTGGACCGAAAGTTAATATGCAAAACCCATGTCAATATCACTCTAATTGAGCGATTAACATATGTCAATTGACAACTCACCTCTCCCAAGGGGGTTGTGCACACACAGCCTAACACACTGGAGTGAAATGCAGAAGTCGGCGGGTTGGAGCCAGCTTCCTGATGTGCTGGCGCTTTTGCCAGATTTAACCTCCCAACCGCACTCAACCCCACACGCTCCTCCAGGTTTACATTCCCCTCAGCATCTGCAACAGTGCAGCACTTCCTCAATACTGCATTGGAGTATCAGTCAAGATTATGTGCTCAAGTCTCTGGAGTGGGAGTTGAACCCACAACCTTCTGACTCAAAAGCAAGAGTGCTACCACTGAGACCTTTAACTCTGTTAGATTCAGATCAGCCTATTGTGAATTTCTTAGCATTTTCTATTTTTACCTCTGTTACTTTATACTAACAGTAATTTTGATCTCCATGGTACGAAAGAAGATGTAGACAGGATACACACTGGCTCCTGCTGAGTTACAGAAAATAGCTCACAACTCCCTGCTGTAGATTCTACTTATAAACACAGACATTGGGTAAGCATTTTTGCAGTTTCAAAATTAATGTTTTACTTCCTATTTTGTTGTTGAGTGTATCCAGAGATACCAGTGTGGTTAATGAGGGTCACAGAAGCAATGATGAATGAAGCTAAAATATAAAAGCAAGTTAATTTAATAAAATAGATTGAAACAAATAACATAGAAACATAGAAGATAGGAGCAGGAGTAAGCCATTCGGCCCCTCGAGCCTGCTCCGCCATTTAATGAGATCATGGCTGATCATCCAAATTCAGTACCCTGTCCCTGCTTTCTCCCCATATCCCTTGATAAGGTCCATTTCAGGAGCTGATAAATTTAAAAAAAATATAGAACTATTCTTCTTCCAATATTTTGGGAAAAAATTCTGACAGTAACTCAGTCGTCACACAGGGCTGAAAACTGTTATTGCTACAATGATGGGTTGCTGAACTTTTTGGCAGAATACTCTCCTGCCTATTAGCCCCTGATATTGCCTAGGTTTACATTTCTCCCTGTTGATAGAAGTCAGTGAGGTAGATGTAAGCAGGCTAATTGTCTCAGCTTACAGGTTAAAAGAGACTCTATTCAGCATCGAGTGCTAGACACATGGAACAGACTCCCAGCAAAAATAATTGAGGCTGAGTCAGTCAAATCCTTCCAAAAACAACATAAATATCAGGTTGGGAATGAAACTGAGAATAAGAATAGGCATGGAGCATGCAAATATTCTGTAGGACACGATGATCGTCTTCTGCTTGGGGCGGGGAGATGGCCAATGTTGTCCATGGAGGGTATGAAGCCAGGGTTGGTTATTGGAGCTGTGAGGAAGGCCAAATGTGTTGGGGTTTTTCTTGGCTACCATTGGAAACCTGGCAGTATTTGTCTAAAACTTTCCTTTAGGAGATTAAATTAATTGGGTGGAGTCCATAATAGGGTAGATAACAGAATATATAGATAGAATGGACTTCATATGGGGTAATTTTGACTTTGTGCGATATGTAAAACAGGTGATAGTGAATCGGCAGCCCGTTTTACATCTCTCCCGATTTTTATTTTCATTGAAGTCAATGGATAAAAATCAGGAGAGCTGTAAAAGGGCTGCCAACTCACTATCGCACAAAGTCAAAATTACCCTCATATATCAAATGGCCTTTTCTCTTATGCTTACTTATGTTCATTTTAATTTATTTGCCAATTATTGTTACTGCCAAATAGAGTCATCGGGCCGCTGCTGAGAGGAAAATTTAGGTCTATACCATTTCAAAAATATGAAAGGGGGCATTGTACAGAAATAGAGCACGTTCAGGCCTCAGGCTTATGACAGTGATATACCATATCAAAGAAAGAGGTATTGCACACTAGCCATCACAGTGTCTAGGTTGTGAGCATCTTACCACCTCATTTGCATTAGAACAGATGATAAAAATGAGCAGCGAGCTTTCCATAATTATCTGCAACATGTTTCATGAGAACTGTTACTTCCTGTTTCATAGGGACAGGATCAATAAGGAGTCTGGGGTGAAAGCAAGATGTGCATTTAAATAGAACCTTTCATGACCTAAGGATATCCCAAAGCCCTTACAGCCAATGAAGGAGTTTTGAAGTGAAGTCACTGTTGTAATGTAGGAAATGCAGCAGCCAATTTGCACCCAACAAGGCTCCACAAACAGCAATGTGATAATGACCAGATAACCTATTTCTTTTTTAGTGATGTTGGTTGAGGGATAAATATTGGCCCGGGCACCGCGAGAACTCCCCTACCCTTCTTCAAAATAGTGTCATGGGATCATTTATGGCCACCTGAGAGGGTAGATGAGGCCTTGATTTAATGTCTAATCCAAAAGACGGCACCTCTGATGGTGCACCACTCCCTCAGTAATGCACTGAAGTGTCAGCCTCTATTATATGCGCAAGTCTCTAGAGCAATAAAGCCAACTCTCTCAAATTAATGGCGAGACATGCGATTTTTAATGAAAATTTACCTCAACTCGCAATCTCATGATTTAACTGTAAAAAGTCATGATTTCTTTTCCTACCTTATGAATCTTCATTATGCCTTCTGGTGATTGGCTGCTTTGGGACATGTGCGTTTTGTCAGGCCAATCAGCTGTAAGGTTCTTTGATTGACAGCTGTTCACAGGTCTGGCAGTTAATTGGCAGCAGAGGGAGCCAATCACAAAGCAAAGTGACGGGGAGAAGCCAATGGAAGAGCAAGCAAGGCGGAGCCGCGGGCATTTTGTGAATCTGCGTTTCTCCCTTCTCGTGATTTATGAGACAGTGGGGTTGGCATTACTGCTAGAGTGGGACTTGAACCCACAACCTTCTGACTTAAGGGGGAAGAGTGCTACCACTGAGTCACGGTTGACGACGACGGAAAAAAAGGAAAGGGTACTTTCTCTTTGAAAATATTTTCAAGTATTTAATGTAAAATAATATTATCAGATCTCCTGTTGTGTTGTTCATTAACTCGGATGATACACTCTTTAGAAGGACAGGAATGTTGTATCATACCTGAACAATATATAATTCTGCTGCTAAGATGAAGTTGTGCCTCTTTGAGGCCACAAAGTCTAACTGTTAAGAAAACAGCCTTAGGTCAATCAGTGTTTCATTGTTGGGTTAGGCATGCCCAGTATTAAGTGACTGGCTTTCTTTCATTTTTTAAAAGATTATTTTGCATCTGTAACAAAGCATGATGCCTGGAGTGTGTCAGACAAAACATGTGTAGATGCAGCAGCTACATATAACCAATGCTCAAGAACCTCAACACCATCCAGGAAAGCAGTCTGTTTGATCAGCGGCCAATCCACCACTTTAAGCATCCACTACCTCCACCAGCACCTTACTGTGGCTGCAGTGTGCACTATCTACAGGGTGCACTGCAGCAACTTGCCCAGGCTTCATCGGCAGCACCTCCCAAACCCGTGACCTCTTCCACCTAGAAGGACAAGGACAAGGACAGTAGGTGCATGGGAATATCACCACCTCCAAGTTCCCCTCCAAGTCACACACCATCCCAACTTGGACATATATCGCTGTTACTTCATTGTCGCTGGGTCAAATTCCTGGAACTCTTTACCTAACAGCTTTGTAGGAGTACCTTCACCACACAGCGGTTCAAGAAGACGGCCCACCAGCACCTTCTCGAGGGCAACTCAAGATGACAATAAATGCCGGCCTTGCCAGCGACTCCCATATTCCGAGAATGAAAAGAATATGCACGTACAGGCTCAGGCTAGTAATGGGAGTACACAGCACAGAAACCAAAATGTTGTTGCTTCTTGCAAAAGATTTTAGCGCTCGTGAAACTATTAAAGCTACAGTCTACTCTTCTGAACTAAAAGTTGCCTGATTCACTTTATCTGATAATTGAAATTTTGATTTAGGGCATCTAATCTGTTTAAATTCAGACTTAGTTTTGGATTTCCTGAATTTCAGAAATGTTGAAGATAGACCCAAAATGACTGAATTAAAAATATTTTTAAAAATTTATACTGTTCCTCATTTATTATGCAAATATCAAATGGCATGCTAATGGTATGAATGACACTGAAAGGATGATTCATAATATTAGAACAATCATGGAGTGTGGGTGGAAGATGGAGATTTGCTTGCAAGCTGTGAAAATTACAACTTGCTGACCTTGGAAATATTGATTTTTATGGGGAAGAGAAACAAAATTCCAAGCCAGGACACACCAGACAAGCCGAACAGACCTCCAGGGAGATTAGCAGTTCCTCAGCCACAGATCACGTGGTAAATGAGACAGCCAGGAAAAAAAGGTAGATGCCATTATGACAGTTGAATCGATCCCTGAGAGTTACAATTCCTCAGACTTCGAGGCCCTACAGATCTCTGACCTCTGAATGCAGCCATGCAGGTCCTGACCAAGGACATCAATGGTGACAGGAGATCGAGGGAGCATCGACAGTATGTCAAAGGCTAGTTGCAGTCTTGCATAAGGGCAATGTTTACACTACTCAAACACTAACATTGTACTGGTAGCAGGAAAGGTAAAAGAAACAAATAGAAAGAACTTGCATCTATATAGCGTCTTCCATGACCTCAGGACAACCCAAAGCGCTTTACAGCCAATGAAGTACTTTTAAAGTTTAGTCACTGTTATAATGAAAGCCACTGCCAATTTGTGCACAGCAAGCCCCCACAAACAGCAATGTGATCATGACCAGAGCATCAGTTTTAGTGATGTTGGTTGAGGAATAAATAATGGTCAGGAGCGAACACCCCTGCCCTTCTCTTCAATAATGTTCTGGGATCTTTTACATCCACCTGAAAGGGCAGATACAGCCTCAGCTTAATGTCCATCTGAAAGACAACACCTCCTTCAGTACTTGAGCATCAGCATATATTTTGTGCTCAAGTCTCTGGAGTGTGACTTGAACCCACAACGCTCCGACTTAGAGGCAAGAGTACTACCACTGAGCTACAGCTAATATACCTATTAGGTATAATCTGTGTCACTATTTTTGTTTTATTATTAGTTCATGGGATGTGGGCATCACTGGCAAGGCCAGCATTTATTGCCCATCACTAATTGCCCTTGAGAAGGTGGTGGTGAGCTGTCTTCTTGATCCACTGCAGTCCGTGTGGTGAAGGTACTCCCACAGTGCTGTTAGGGAGGGAGTTCCAGGATTTTGACCCAGCGATGATAAAGGAACAGCGATATACTTCCAAGTCAGGATGGTGTGTGACTTGGAGGGGAACTAGCAGTTGATAGTGTTCCCATGCGCCTGCTGCCCTTGTCCTTTGAAGTGGTAGAGGTCGTGGGTTTGGGAGGTGCTGTCAAAGAAGCCTTGGCGAGTTGCTGCAGTGCATCTTGTAGATGGTACACACTGCAGCCACAGTACGCCGGTGGTGGAGGGAGTGAATGTTTAAGGTGGTGGATGGGGTGCCAATCAAGCTGGCTGCTTTGTCCTGGATGGTATCGAGCTTCTTGAGTGTTGTTGGAGCTGCACTCATCCAGGTAAGTGGAGAATATTCCATCACACTCCTTACTTGTACCTTGTAAATGGTGGAAAGGCTTTAGGGAGTCAGGAGGTGAGTCACTTGCTGCAGAATACCCAGCCTCTGACCTTCTCTTGTAGACACAGTATTTATGTGGCTGGTCCAGTTAAGTTTCTGGTTAATGGTGACCCCCAGGATGTTGATGGTGTGGGATTCGGCGATGGTAATGCCGTTGAAATTCAAGGGACGGTAGTTAGATTCTCTCTTGTTGGAGATAGTCATTGTCTGGCACTTGTGTGGCGCAAACGTTACCTGCCACTTATCAGCCTAACCCTGAAAGTTGTCCACATCTTGCTGCATGCAGGCATGGACTGCTTCATTATCTGAGGAGTTGCGAATGGAACTTAACATTGTGCAATCATCAGTGAACATTCCCACTTCTGACCATACGATGGAGGGAACATCATTGATGAAGCAGCTGAAGATAGTTGTGCCTAGGACACTGCCCTGAGAAACTCCTTGTGCAATGTCCTGGGGCTGAGATGATTGGCCTCCAACAACCACAACCATCTTCCTTTGTGCTAGGTATAACTCCAGCCTGTGGAGAGTTTCCCCCAATTCTCACTGACTTCAATTTTACTAGGACTCCTTGATGCCACACTTGATCAAATGCTGCCTTGATGTCAAGGGCAGTCACTGTCACTTCACCTCTGGAATTCAGCTGTTTTGTCCATATTTGGACCAAGGCTGTAATGAGGCCTGGAGCTGAGCGGTCCTGGCGGAACCCAAACTGAGCATCGGTGAACAGGTTATTGGTGAGTAAGTGCCACTTGATAGCACTGTCAATGACACCTTACATCATTTTGCTGATGATTGAGAGTAGGCTGATGGGACGGTAACTGGCCAGATAGGATTTGCCCTGCTTTTGTGGACAGGACATAACTGGCCAATTTTCCACTTTGTTGGGTAAATGCCAGTATTGTAGCTGTACTTGAACAGCTTGGCTAGAGGCGTGGCTAGTTCTCAAGTGCAAGTCTTCAGCACGATGTTGTCGGGACCTATAGCCTTTGCTGTATCCAGTGCGCTCAGCCGTTTCTTGATAGCACATGGAGTGAATCCAATTGGCTGAAGACTGGCTTCTGTGATGGTGCGTACCTCAGGAGGAGGCCAAGATGGATCATGCACTCAGCACTCTGGCTGAAGATGGTTATGAACGCTTCAGCTTTGTCTTTTAGACTCACATGCTGGGCTCTGCTATCATTGAGAATGGGGATATTCATGGAGCCTTCTCCTCCTGTTAGTTGTTTAATTGTCCACCACCATTCACGACTGGATGTGGCAGGACTGCAGAGCTTTGACCTGATTTGTTGATTGTGGGATTGCTTAGCTCTGTCTATAGCATGCTGCTTCCGCTGTTTAGCATGCATGTAGTCCTGTGTTGTAGCTTCATCAGGTTGGTACTTCATTTTTAGGTACTATAGTTTTCTCCAGAAACTAGAATGCATTCAGTGCAGTATAAATACACACTAATGCTTCCATTAATGTAATGGAGAGATCAAAATATACTGAAAGAATGGGAATGTAAATCTTATACCCTGGAGCAGATAGATTTAGTCAGTGGAAATTCTATTTCATGGTTTGTAACTTTAACCCTTATATATACTAATCACACGGATTTGTCAGCGTATACCTTCTGTGTGTTTTTTAAAATAAATTGTAATAAATATTCCAATGATGTTGCATGCTTGAGGCGTAACATATGGGTGATACCCTCTCCCCAAATAATATTTCTGGAACCCTCACATTATCCAAACATGGAGAGATCATGCAAGTGGAATCCTCATTTCGAGAACTGAAGTCTGTGAATGTAGCTTGCTTTCTTCGTTGACTTTTGCAGTTTGGAAAAAAGGTTCATTTGACAAGAAATCTTAAGTGGTGCCGATCTTGACTTTGTGCGATGATGTCAAATGGACGATAGCAAATCAGCAGCCTGACCATTGCAGTCAGCAGGAATAAAAGTGGAGAGAGATGTCAAACAGGCTGCTGACTCAGCAGCACCCACTGTACACTGTCACACAAGGTCAAAATTACCCCCGAGCAATCCAAATTGAGTCTGTTATATTATATGCCAGTCTATATTGAAAATGCAATGATGTCCTTGCAATAATTTGACACGCTACGCTACTTAGTGCTTCTATTATCTTTGTTAGATTTTATAAAAGAAACACATGCTGACAAGTAAAAGCAGCGCGGTTCCTTTAAGCCCTCCTAACTATCTCCTTTCTTGCAGAACTGCTTGCTGGCTGTATTCTGCGAGAGTATTCCCCTGCCTGAGTCTGCCTGCAGCAGCGGCTGCTTGTCCTGTCACGTCTAGTGAGTGCAGTGAATATCTGTACAGGCTGTAGAAGCAGGCGCAGTCTCTGCACACGATCTGCTGCTTCTATTCCCTTTGAAACCGGCTTGCCCTTCTGAGGGAATTTCAAGGCTGATGCCCCATTAGCTTATTTTGATGTTTTTATCTTTTCGTGATTGGGAACCATTCCCTGCAACCAAAACAGACACTTTTTTTTGAAGGCGTTGAATGAATTTTTAGAGCTCCTCCAAGGATTATCTTCAATAAAACATTAGCCGCCCGCTGAAAATGACTGGCTTGAGCGACGTAACATCTCATGCGATTCATGCATTTCGTTGTAAGTTTACACTCGTGTGAACATCAGCTTCACCAGCCTGCATTGCTTTAAGTGGAGACTTGCACGCAAACATGGCCTCCTCGAAAGTTACCTCAGGCCAAAGCACTTCCACCGCCTGCAAAATTAAGCGGTACATGATGTCTCTAGTGGTTTTCTCTGAGTCTGATTTGATACCCTCGTCATGTTTTTTTAATAAGGTGAGATTGTCCTTTTCTTCAGGCTCCCTCAGCAGGTGAGCTTGTCGTATTCGGTGAAAGTGGACGAAGAGATATTGTCAGCCACTGACTGGATTGTTTCCCTGGCCTCTGGCCTCGATTTAAAAGCAGATACATAGGTCAGCTCACAGCAGATCGTAACTTTATCAAGCTGGAGTTTTCAATGTTTAACGGAGTGCAATAATTATTCACTAAACTGGCTATTAACCCTTTGAGAACTGAGTTTAATTGCCTTCATTTTGGCAGCACATTTTCTGTTGAATACAAACAGATCACAATTGGTGCTGTCCTTGAGGCCACTGTTGACCAATGACCTTTCGGACTGGGGCCGAAATTCTCCTCCGTGGTTCCGCCCGATAGTGGCAGAGACTGATGGGAAATGAGGCCCACTGCTTTTTCACCATCTCGACTGGGATCTCCCTCTACCCGCCCCTGCCAGGACCACCTCTGGCCGCACCTTACTCGCCCTGGGGTGGGGGCCCAGGGTGGATTTCCCTCCTGGTTGCCCTACTTACCACGGCTACCTGGCGATCACCATGGGGAAAGTGGCAGTAGGCCCCAGAAAGCAGTGGTACCGGCCTGGCTTCCCCCAGTGGAGGGAGAGGGCCTTGTGCAGGCCTCCTCTCCCTCCATTCATGCCCCCATTGACCTGCCTTTGCAGCTGGTGTTCGGGCTGCCCATTTTAATGCCCGACTGCCTCTTGTGGCGCTGCAGTGGCAGTCCCGCTGCTACAGCACCACCAGGATTGGCCGGCTGGGTAATGGCGAGCTCCATCTTACTGGCAGGAATCCCACCAGAAGCCCACCACACATACAGGATGAACCCTGATCCAGGAAACTGAGTCGGGATTTCAGCGGTGTCCCCAGGCGGGCGGAAGTCATGACGTGCTAGAATACCACCACAGGCAGGTTAATCCCTTGAAATTTAGTGCATTTGTTGGTGGTACATTTTGGTAGGAAGAATGAGGAGAAGCAATATGAACCAAATGGTATAATTTTAAAGTTAAAACTCCACAGCATGCGGGGAAACCCAGACTTCCAGGTTTCCTGTCCGAAACTCCGCCTCCCCGCCTATGTAATCCACTCCTGTTAATATCCAGGTCATTGTATCCAATTCTGGGCACCACACTTCAGGAAGGATGTCAAGACCTTAGAGAGGGTGAGAGGAGATTTTCTAGAATGGCACCAGAGATGCAGGACTTCCATTACGAGGAGAGACTAGAGAATATGGGGTTGTTCTCCTTAGAGCAGTGACGGTTAATGGGATATTTAATAGAGGTGTTCAAAATTACCCAGTGAGTGGCTGAGCCACAACAACTGGGGATATCCTCAGGTGCAATCCCCAATGCTGAGTCATCTAATCTCAGCCAGTGTGAGGGTAGGGATGTTGCAATTGGCTACAGTGCCCCCTGAGTTGGAGAGGGGATAATCAGCCCAGTGTTTCTGCCTTTGATCCC
This sequence comes from Squalus acanthias, assembly GCA_030390025.1. Taxonomy (NCBI): domain Eukaryota; kingdom Metazoa; phylum Chordata; class Chondrichthyes; order Squaliformes; family Squalidae; genus Squalus; species Squalus acanthias. Next base: position 141,428,170 of record CM059425.1, on the reverse strand, counting down.
TGTCAGAGGTCTTGCTGGAAGTGCAAATGTGTACGTGTCGGGCGAGGACAGAACCAAGCTCCACTTTGATGCCCCTCACATCCGAATAGCATTAATCATAGTAAAATACTGCAGAAATTTAAATGCATTTCCGATGGAAAACATTCAGAACATGATGTGTCATTGGGTAGCAACCTGCTACTGGCAAAGCTCCATTTCTTATTCATTTAATATTAACTATAGCAGCTTTGGCCTTCTGATGTATATTTTTTGTTTTGCTGTATAGACATTCTGATGGCACCACGGCAACGGTTATATACCACAACTGCAGCATGCATTCTTTTAAAGAAAATCCTGGTGTAACAGTAAACTATCAACACGCAGCCCTTTCTAAAATTAAACATTCTATAAATATCTGAATCAGCACCAAACAATTCCAATTTGAAATTCCATTCAGAATCTATCCACGAATGCAGTCATTAAGAATAATTATTTTAACTATCAGCCTTTTACAGGGGAATGTTTTCATCCTCCTGTTGGCTGGTTTGATCATCGGTAACAATGAAATGATCAACAACAAAAAACCTCGATGTGTGTTGTACAAATATTTCATGAGTTGACTGAACGAGTGCCAGTCCTCGCGACTGCTACAAACACTGTCGACTGTCACAGGGAAGGCTGAGAATTAATGATGCTCTCTTTAATTATTGATAGTATTCACTGGGAAACAATTAACCCTTTTTTATCATGTAATATTAACTGTGCTTTTAATTTTATATCTATGGTGTAAATCTGAGAGAATCTTTTATGAAATTGCACTCCTTTTGGACAGCCTTGTCTGCTGTGATCAGATAGCATTGACACATTTACGGGGAGGCTTGATGCGTACCTGAGGGAAAAGAGAATAGAGGGATACAGGAGCAGGGTGGGAAGAGGTAATTAGAGTGGGAGGAGACTGGTGTGGAGTATAAACACCAGCATAGACCAGTTGGACTGAATAGCCTCTTTCTGTGCTTTAGATTCTACGTAATTCAATGTCAAGATATAGCAGGCATATTCCCCATGATTTCCCGTCCATTAAATCAATCTTCTTCCATACTGTTCAAAGAATTATTGACATGCAAAGGTGCTACTTCTTTAAAGCAGGGTACTGCGGTGGATTTTGCATTTATTAAAGTGAAGGGTGCCAGTCTTGGAGAATGCGCTGCTGTGTGACCACTGAACCAGCCAGATGCGGATCAAAGCTCCCTTTTCTCTGTCCCAACAATATGCCTCAGTACCAACCTCAGAGGAGCACCCCCAACTGCACCAGTATACATATTCCACCCTTATGGTCCAAGTGAAACAGCCAATGAATACCCCCATCTCAAAGGATGCCCAGTTGTGTCCTGGAGGCTAGTACCAGTTGATTTCAGTTGATAGGGGCAAAACTCCTTTCATGTAGGGTTCTTGCAGTAAGAGAGAGAGGAGACCAATCAAGCTCTGGTCCCTTCAATGATGGACATTAGTGAGTTCAAATCCCACCATGACAAGTGATATTGAGTTTGATAAATCTAATGATTTGTTGGCAGAAAATGACTGTGAAAGCTGCTGGATTGTTATAAAAACACAACTGGTTTACTAACGTCCTTCAGGGAAGGGAGCCTGCCACCCTTACCAAGTCTGGCCTACATGTGACTCCAGTCCCACACTGTTGGGGGTGAAATTGGGCTCGGTAGTGCCCATTATTTGGATGCTACGAGGCCCCTTAAGGTTCAAATATGGTGTCTGCAGCATACGCGCACACTTCTGACGCGAAGTGTGCCGGACGCCATATTGGTAAAGCGGTTAGCGCACTTAACTTCCGCTGGCAATATGCAGAGCAGGCAGATCATGACGTCAATCAGCGTGCAGCACTGATTTGATGCCAGCGCTGCCATTTTGGATCTCCACGCTCCAGCCTATGTCCTCTCTTAACCTTGCACAGCTGAACATGCGTTCAACGGCATGAAGGACCCTCCACCAGCGCTATTTAAAGGGATCATCAACTACTTACAAGTTAGTTGCTGGTTTATTTCTTCTGGCTGTTGCTGCAAATCTACACATTTTGGGTGCTTTCTATAGTTGGATAAAGTTTCAATCATCTACAGGGAGTGGTGTGGCAGGTGCTGAAGTACGTTTTTCTGACTCTGCACAGACCAGTTGTTCCCAGACATGGGTGAACTAGTAGGCCTTCCTCTTGGCATTGAGCATGACTGGGAGAATGAGCAGAGGCCATGCAGAGCAGGAGAAGCTGCTATAAGATGAAGGAGGAGGAGGGGGAGAAGGACTCTTAGCAGAAGGCCATATCTGCCCAGGTTGTTTAGGGAGCAATTCTCGTACCTGAACTTCAGTAACGACCAATGTTTGAGATGTCTTCGCTTCACTAAGGAAGTCATCACTGAAATCTACCAACTGCTGCAGTTATAACTCCAACCTCAGAGCAGGGCAAGGACCACGTTGCAAGTGGCTGTCAAGGTGACCATGGCTCTGAACTTTTATGCATCTGGCTCCTTCCAGGCTGTTGCTGGAGATATAAGCAACATCTCACAGTATGCAATATACTGCTGCATAAGGGAGGTCACTGAGGCTCTCTATGCAAAGAGAGACAGCTTCATCTCATTCCCTCTTTCCAGAGAGAAGCTGGTGAAGCAAGCACGAGGGTTTGCAAGGATTGCAGGCATCCCGATGGTGCAGGGTGCCATTGACTGCACGCACATTGCTTTGTATGCGCCTCATGTCAACTCTGCCATGTACTTGAACCAAAAGGGATTTTACTCCCTCAATGTGCAGCTGGTGTGTGATCATAGGCGGTGCATCATACAGGTCAATGCCCGGTATCCTGGCAGCAGTCCTCTGTGCCAGCTGTACTTCAACCACTACGGCAAACCAAAGGGTGGCTACTGGGTGACAAGGGCTACCCACTAATGACAACATTTCAGTTAAAAAAATGAAGATTCGGTTGTTTTAGGGTTTAAAAATCAGTTTTTTACTTACCTCCTGAAAGCTCAGGTTTAAAAATTCAAATAACAACTGAGCTGGCACAGATAGCTCCGAAAGTTGCTTCACAGCCATTGGCAATTGTGCAGGCAGTGTGATAAGTTTACACAGGCAAATCCCATTGTAAATGTAGGCATAGGAATTTATGATGGGGAGAAAAGTTAACGCAAAAAATGTGACACAAATGTGACAACAGGAAATCAAGTGCTGCAGACAGGAAGTTCATGCAGACATAAGATTTTTTAGTATATTATGGATATATAAAAAACAGGGCACAGAATATTTTACATAACTAGCAAAATGCCAGTGCTTTTGGGAGTTTTGCAAATCAGTAATCCAAATTTCTAGCAATACCATCATCCTTCTACAGCCCAACTCCATTTTACAATCCTTGGGTCATATTCCAATTAGTGTTCTCAGAATCGACGATTCTCATCAAAACTACTAACATGTAATAGCTGAGTGCTGATCAGGGCTGAGTTCCTGACCATCAGTCCTGCTTTGATTCTGGCAGTTTCCCTTTGAGCAGTAAAAGGCACTTTGCCTGTTGAGAATCATAACCACGAGCGCAAGCTTGCTGCCTTTGAAAGAAAACAAGAAAAAAAACCATTAAAGGGCTGCTGGTGATGAGGATGGACTGGGCGGTCCAAGTGCAGCGTTAGACACTGCACAGGCTGGCATTGCTTTGCTCAGTAACTCGCAGCAGGCTGCTTTTATTATAGCTGTCATTTTCTGTCTTTTTACCGTTTGCTGTTCTTATCCAGATATAAACAAAATGGCATTGATTTGTTTCCCTCACAGACCTTTATAAATTCTGCAGCAAAACCTGGAGCAGATCTCAGCTTCATACAAATCTTCAGCTTATTGATGTTTTACCTAGTAGCTACTACACTTGAATCTGTATTTGTCCCCCAGCACTTGCTTTTGTCTTGTTCTAAATGCAGTAAGCAATGTGTTAACGACATAAAAATGCTTATTGTTAAATCAATAATTATAAAATGATGGCTCCAAAAAGAGGCTCCAAAATACCACGATTGAAGTGCCAAACAGCATTTCTGGAATCTTCCGCTCAGGACAGAGAAACAGATTTAATTATTAATTCTGTAATTGAATGGCTGTCTTCCTCTCGACAGTCAATACTTTTGCTGCTGTTTTCAACAAATAAACCCTCAAATTATAATTGGTATGTTCATCTTTTCTACCCTATCGTTCCTTCATAAATGATGATATACAAAACTAGAATGCTGAATATTATGCAAACCAAATGACAAAAATGAAATCTGTACAAACATTACAATCCTTCAACATAAGTAGATGTATAAAAAAGGTACCGTGTTGCTTCTATTCATTTCATATAATACATCCTGTCTGGAGTATTTCCCACAATTAACTTTTGATTAAAACTTGATCAGCTTAAAGTGATTATATGATAGTCATTGTTTGTTAATTGTAGATTTTATCACGCAGTATGCATGGACAGTGTAACCTGCTGTGGCAACCAGTAGCTGCGAAACAAGACCCAAATAAGTGAAGCTACCTGTGCCAATACCATAGCATAAATTATACAATCTAGTGGTGACATAGGAGGTGTCCAGTCTGTAATCTCATGTCACAGCTGAGAGGATGGTTAGAGACCAGTTCAGATTTGCTCTTGTAGTTTATGTCATCTGAACGCTTCAGTGAGAGGACTACCGCGTAGTCCCTGTTGTGCATCCATTATCTTGGATTGGCCATACTTTTTTATGGACATTAACTTAAATAAAAAAATCTAGGGTCCTGAAAATACATAGACAGCGATCCCAGGAGTTACACTGGGATCATGCCTACCAGTGCCCCTCAGTGCTGCTAAAGTTTGTGGGATCAGTGGGAGAGCAGCTAATTTGCATGGAGCCCGAGTGTTTACCAAAGTGATTCTTCTTGACCTCTTCTTCCTGCATGTAGATCTCAACATTTATTGGTTAGCTACTCCACTGAGTGCCTTTGCACTCTCCTGTTGACAGTACCTCAGTTTTCTATTTTTATGCAATTGGAAGCTAGCCTGATTGATACCTTATAAGGAGATGTTCTTTGTCTCCCTCCTCTGGCTTCTTGCTAGCAGAAAAGGAGTTGCTTTTTTCTCTTTGCCAATTCTGCAGATATTGATAACGTTCCAACTGCTGTGACCTTTGTTCTGCTTTTGTTGTGTGTCAGTGTGACATATCTGTGATGCCCCCTGGAGAATCTAGCACCTGGTTGCAACTGAGGGGTGTGCAGGCCTCTTCCTAGACCCCCTGGGTGCTCCCTTCAGCCTTTGTGCAAGGATGCTGAGCCAATTAAAAAAAATTAAAAACTAACTGACCTTTTTTTAGGGGTCAAGGCTGCTTCACTTGCCTGGACTCCCGGGTGAACCCACTTACACCTCCCCTCACTCAGCATACCACCTCCAGTTCAACGGCGTGTCCCGACTGAGCTGGGGAAGCAGGAATTCCCAGCATACAAAGTCCCCACCACTGCTCTTCACCGAGGGCTGCACCATTGACATCATTGGCCTCGATTAGGGAACGGGCGGAAGACTTGCTCCTTAAAATAATGTCGGAAAATCCCGGAACCATCAGAGAATGGTGGAGTGAATCTCTCGGAACCCTCACTGCTTTTCAGGGCCTAGATTTGAGTATGCAAGACTGGTAGAAAAGAGTAACATCTGTCACTATCAATAGCCTGCGCGGGAAAAAATTTGCTTTGTAATTTGGGTTGAGCCTCGTTAAAGTCAAACATGAGATAATTGAACAAAATTGTGTGACGGAATTAAACAAAAAGTGAGTAAATCACATTTAGAACAGGGGTTGACTATATAAAGGAAATTCTATCTAAAGGGTATACGGACACGCTAAATGAAATTTTTCTTTATCTTTGAGAGAAAATGCAACTACATCTTGGTGGGATGTAGCTCCAGTAGAGTGGGTGTGGTGTTTAAACATAGCATGTAGAATCCAAGGACCTATACCATACAGATTACAGGGTCCGACTGCAGTAGAAATCTAGTCACTGGCAGTAATCAATTGATTTCTAGTCGGGCTGGTCTTGACTATCAATTCCTAATCTGAAGAAGCTCCAGCTTTATAATATACAAAGCTAATGTATAGTGGGGTGGGTGATGGTGGGGGGTGGAAATCAAACCAGCACCACATCACTAGTGCTGCACCAAATTGTACCAATGGGCCAGTTGATTGCAAATTAATTTGTGATAAACTTCAAGTAATAAACAGTAGTTGAGTCCTTAATGTGAAGACCCACATCACTAAAACAGATTATCTGATCATTATCACATTGCGTTTCCTACATTACAACAGCGACTACACTTCAAAAAACGTAAAAAATTGGCTGTGAAATGCTTTGAAAGAAAGAAAGACTTGCATTTATATAGTGCCTTTCACGACCACCGGAAGTCTCAAAGCGCTTTACAGTCAATGAAGTACTTTTTAAGTGTAGTCACTGTTGTAATGTGGGAAACACGGCAGCCAATTTGCGCACAGCAAGCTCCCACAAACAGCAATGTGATAATGACCAGATCATCTGTTTTAGTGATGTTGATTGAGGGATAAATATTGGCCAGGACACCGGGGATAACTCCCCTGCTCTTCTTTGAAATAGTGCCATGGGATCTTTTACGTCCACCTGAGAGAGCAGATGGGGCCTCGGCTTAACGTCTCAACCAAAAGACAGCACCTCCGACGATGCAGCACTCCCTCAGCACTGCACAGGAGTGTCAGCCTAGCTTTATGTACCCAAATCCCTGGAGTGGGACTTGAACCCACAACCTTCTGACTCAGAGGTGAGTGTGCTACCCACTGAGCCACAGCTGACATGGGACGTCCTGAGGTTGTGAAAAGCGCGATATCACAGAATCACAGAATCCCCACAGTGCAGATAGAGGCCATTTCGGCCCATCACCGACACATATCCCACCCTATCCCCGTAACCCCACGTATTTAATCCCCCTAACACTAAGGGTCAATTTATCATAGCCAAATCAACCTAACCCGCACATCTTTGGACTGTGGGGGGAAACCGGAGCACCCGGAGGAAACCCACGCAGACACGGGGAGAATGTGCAAACTCCACACAGACAGTCACCCGAGGCCGGATTCAAACCCGGGTCCCTGGCGCTGTGAGGCAACAGTGCTAATCACTATGCCACCGTATAAATGCAAGTTCTTTCTTTCTCACTGGGGTATAGTTCCAGAGATGTATGATGTCCTCTGTGGCCTCACTCAAGTTGCCAAAGTTCAGGATTTCCTGACGGTGAATGGCGGGAGGCAATCTGACATCACAGTCGAGCCTAACCCTGTCATCACCTGGCTCTTACACATGCGCGTTTTGTGTAAGGGTCACTGGATAGCATCCTGATGCACAGACCTTGGCCATTATGCTTTCCCTATGCCAGACGGGTTACGGTCAATTGTAGCGCACCTATATACCATGCAGCTGAGACCAGCTAACTCAGCATAGTCAAGGGGTCAAACCCAGGACCTTCCTGGTCTGCATGGCTCATCAAGGGAAAGTTTATCTCTGAGCCATCAGGGCTGTGTCGATTAACCGTTGCGTAACAAAAACTTCTACTTGACTTAGAATCATAAAGCACAGAAGGCTATTGTGCCTGTGCCGGCTCTTTGTAAGAGGTATGCTATTAGTCCTACACCCTTGCTCTTTCCCCACAGCCCTACAAATTTTCCCTTTTTGAATATATATCCAATTCCCTTATGAAAGTTACTATGGAGTCTGCTTCCACTACCCTTTCAGGCAGCACATTCTGGATTATAACAACTCGATGTGTAATTTTTTTTTCTCATTTCTTCCCTGGTTCTTTTGCCAATTATCTTAAGTCTGTGTCAACCCTCCTGCCAGTGGAAACAGTTTCTACTTATTTACTCTATCAGAACCTCATAAATTTGAACACCTCTATCAAATCTCCCCTTAACCTCCTCTGTTCTAAGGAGAACAATCCCAGCTTCTCGAGCCTCTCCACACAACTGAAATCCCTCATCCCCAGTACCATTCTAGTAAATCTCCCCTGCACCCTATCCAAGGCCTTGGCATCCTTCATAAAGTGTGGTGCCCAGAATTGTACAAAATACACCAGCTGAGACCAGTGATTTATTAAGGTTTAGCATAACATCCTTGCTTTTGTACTCTATGCCTCTGTTTATAAAGCCCAGGATCCTGTATGCTTTTTTAACATTTAACAAGGCTTCTGTACCAGATGCTTGAGCCAATAAGCGATCAAAATACATAGCAGTTTCACGATCAAGAAACCAGTCACAAAATAAGACTTTCCAAATTATGTCACAAAACGCCTGTGATATGTCACAGCCTCTTAAACACAAGCATTTATTTAAACAAATCCTTTCACTTAGAAACACTGCAAGCAGCCAAGTTGTCTTCATTTGATGGATATTTAAAGGGGACATCCAGGCAGTGGAATTATTATTTTATTTTTAACACAAGTAGAATTAAAGAACAGTTTCAGTTGTAACTATTGAATAAAGAATAGCTTAAAGGGGAAGTGCATAGAAAGCTCACTTAGTAATTAACTGTTAGCATGAATTAATTATATTGATTCTTCCACACAGTCTACACAGATACATGTGCACATTGCATCATGTGAGCAAGTAGTAAGCTGAATATCTGGAAAATTCACCTTGACTGTCTGTTTTGAAGGGACTGATAAAATGATAACATTAATTCTTGCCACCGGCTATTTACTAAAAAGCTTATCTGTGGATCGAATCAATATTGTTTGCTGTCTGGACTTCCCCTTTAAGCTGTCCTTCTTGTAATAAGTAACACTGAAACGATCGCTGATTTGTTCTTTGAAAGTGCCTTTGTCAAAAATCAAATTGGCACGATCTTTTATGCTAAGTAAATGTGGACCTTGACTGGGGGATTAATATTAACCTGAAAGGTATTTTGCTCCATTATAAATCAGCTAACAGCGTCTCCTGTTCGGAATTAGTCTGTTGTCTATGCTAAATATCCTGTATGCGCATCTTTTTATTTTTTTCCTCACACTGATAATTTAGTCCACTGTGGAATATTGTTCGGATTGCAATTTGAAAATGAGTAAGCACCGTTAGACTGTCTCTGTCCAAATCACTCTGTAGTAAACCCTATATTAGTTTCTGTCCATTTTCTGGACAGGTTTTGCTGTCCAGTATAAAGAGAGTGCCCTGGATAATGTGGAACTGTGGGACACTGGCTTTATCCCACTTATTTAAGTCAAAGCTTTAGAAGTCACTTATTCCTTGTATCTTTTCCAATCGTGGAATATAAACACAGTGGTCTGCATTGTGTATCTGCTACGGATGAGGCACTCTCAGGTTCAGTGTCTGAGGTTTTATTATTACATTTAATATGGATAAGTAATACACATAGATGGGAAGGATTAAGTTGCCCTTTAACAGATTGCTTCTTATCTCTGTGGAACTGCTAACCTTTGTAGGGAAAAAATGTTCATTATTTCTGGCAAGAGGTTGAAAGCTATTGGAAAACATTTCCTGAAACATCTGCCGGGCTTCAGAGACTGCGGGACGAATCTGTTTGGTGGACGAGCTACTTGCGACTGGATAATAATTCTCCTTTTGGTGAATTTTATGTAGACTCATTTTAACACATGAATTACAATGAAAACAATATAATTTCTGTTAAAACATTCCACTTCTTTCTTTATGATGGCCTTGCTTTAAGGAGAATCAAAGTACATTTTTATACATGTGATCCCGATGTTAAGGGGTGGGTGGGGGAGGGGGGAGGGGGGTGGGGGCACGGATACGGTGCACGCAAGCCCTGAAGCTTGAATCTGGCATCAAGTTAAGAAACTGACCAAAAATAAGAGTGGCACAGGTTCTTTAAACAGGGAGCTGGTTACAGACGCCTTGCTTATGCTAGATGCTGTGGACACTTGGAAATCCAATACTGAGCTGCTTGAAGATTTCCTATAGTGAAGCAAGATGGGACAGCCTTTCAAAGTAAAATGCTATGGTATTCTTTTGATCACTATATATGAGATATTTTTTCTTTCATTCCTCATTGCTGTCTGGAAATTCTCTGAGAAAAACATACAATAATTAGTAAACCATAATACTCTCTTTTTATACACGCACACATACACATAGATCATCAAAGTAAAATATATATCTACCTGCCTAGTCGGTGTGAATTTGTTAATAGAATACATGTAAATTACACATATTTTTTTCTTTTCTTTTTCATATACTTGCTCAAAACAAATCAAATGTTCCTTACAAATAAACTGTTTAATTAATTATTCTAAATTTTGTAATATACTATGCATATTTCTGAATTATTTCATCTGGAGAATTGCGTTCAGTTCTGGGCACCTCAGGAAGGATATATTGGTCCCAGAGCAAGAGGGCACAACTTAAATGTACAGCCGGGCCATCCAGGAGTGAAATCGTAAAGCACCTTTTCACACAAAGGTTAGTGGAAATCTGGAACTCTCTCCCCCAAAAGGCTGTGGATGAAATTTTCAAGACAGAGGTAGGTAGATTTTTGTTAGGTCAGGATATTAAGGGTTATGGAAGCAAAGCGGGTAAATGAAGTTAAGATACAGATCAGCCATGATGTCATTGAATGGTGGAACAGGTCTGAGGGAGCTGAATGGCCTACTCTTATTCCTATGTCCCTACGAATTAGGCTCTTTACATCTCTACACAAGATTCAAAATGAAATTAGTGAAACAGTGTCCAACTTTATAAATATAAGTCAATTAAATATAACACCTTTGTGCCAGTTTTTAAAAAAATATTGTTTTACTATTTCTGGATCTTGTTTTTAATTACATTTTTACACAGATTGTCGCATCCTATTTACAGATTAATTTTCTAATCAAATGACATTTACTCACAGTTTTTTTTTAACATCTAAAAGCCGTTTCTTTACCTTCTTTCTATGCCTTTGTTACCTCTAGACTTGACTATTCCAACGCACTCCTGGCTGGCCTTTCACATTCTACCCTACGTAAACTTGAGGTCATCCAAAACTCAGCTGCCCGTGTCCTACCTTGCACCAATTCCGTTCACCCATCACCCCTGAGCTCGCTGACCTACATTGGCTCCCGGTCAAGCAACGCCTCGATTTCAAAATTCTCATCCTTGTTTGCAAATCCCTTCATGGCCTCGTCCCTTCTTATCTCTGTAATCTCCTTCAGCCCCACAACCCCCCAAGATATCTGTGCTCTCTAAATTCTGGTCTCTTGAGCATTCCTGATTATAATCGCTCAACCATTGGTGGCCGTGCCTTCAGCTGCGTAGGCCCTAAGCTCTGGAACTCCCTCCCTAAACCTCTCACCTTGCTACCTCTCTTTCCTCCTTTAAGACGCTCCTTAAAACCTACCTCTTTGACCAAGTTTTTGGTCATCTGCCCTAATTTCTTATGTGGCTCGGAGTCAAATTTTTGTCTTATAATACTCCTGTGATGCGCCTTGGGACATTTTACTACGTTAAAGGCGCTATATAAATACAAGTTGTTCTTGTTGTTGTTGAATGTTGGATGACACTTGATGTGTGATATAACTGCGATTTACACTGATTGTCTTCATAAATATTTTATGAAAACTACTGAGGACAGATCTACACTTTTAGCCTAGGTTTGAAGAGTAACTTCGAAGTAGTTAGTTTGTAACAGGTAAAAATAATTTCAAAGGAAAACGGTCTAGTGTTGCCCTGACATGGTGGGACTATGAGCTCTTCACTGATCTGAGCGAATATTGCACGTACGCAAAAGTGAAAATTGATTATGTTTAATGAGAAGTCCCGTGGAATCGGGATTATAAAGCCTCTTTACTGCTCTATGCCATCTGGGATCTGGGGTGTAATGGTCTGTAAAAATGTCACTCTATCCAAATTTATTATTTTTCTTGGCGGTGGGGGGGGGGGTGGGGTGGGGGGATAAAAAACTTTTGTTGATCTTTTTAAAATTGCATTAAAAAATGAATAAATTAGCCTCAGCATGCCTTGACAATATGAGTGGAGAGCAGAGCAGACACACGGTTCTTTAAGTACACTTACTAAAATCACAGTTTTATTACTGGTTTCAGCCCTCAGTTAATTAATAGGTACCTAATATTGACACTGTCTGCCAAATCTACTGGCACTACCATAAAATATGTTTATGTTGCATTGACACCATCTTTGCTGTACTCTGAAATCTGCCATAAAATAATGAGAGAGTCCCTGGAATATTAGAAAGAGCAGGTAATGAGCTGATTGCTCCAGGACAGCAGTGTTGAGGAGCTGTACTTTAGTCTATTAGTGCCACGCTCACATCCCTGCCAGAAGCCAGCAGTGAGCATTACTGTAAAAACACAGGCTGATCGGGTTTGATTCCTGCCACTGATGTGGTGATGATATCAGCACTCTGATCATTCTGAGCTAGCACTAGCTAGCACTACCCACGGTGTGATTCTGTTCTGGTCACACCAGGGCACCATCCTCAGACTGTCCGCCTACTTAATGCCAGCGAGGGGAGATCTGGAATGTGCAGACCCCAAAAGAAACCCGGAATGATTTTGATAGGTTCTTCGTTGTACACCTTGGATGGCACTGAAACCCATGGAGAAATTGAGAAATAACTGATCAAGAGACATACAAAAAATGGCTACTGTTCCACAATAATAGGAAGATGAAATCTTTTCAGTGTCATGCGGACTCTTTGTTAAAATGGCATGGTCTAAATGAGATACTATGACATGCCACTAATTAACTGAAGTGTCAGAAAACTCAGACACAAGACTGCAGCGTCTTTATGTATCATCATTTTCTCACTGTTGGCTCGTGTCTTGTTTTGATTCTATTAAATTAACATGAAATATATTCTTAATATTTATTTGTCTCAGTAATTCTGTTTTAAACCTCCTCTTTATGGTCTGTTGTATTGTTCCATCATATGCTTATTTTTCTTTTATTGACAGAAAAATAAGAAAATCTAATATATATGCACACACACACATTTTTATATATGTGTTTATATGTGTATCACACACACGCATACATATATATACATAAACTATATTGATATACATATACATATATATAGATACAGTCTCCAACATTTATAGCGGGCGATTTGCGGACCATAAGCAGTGTCCGGTTAAACCATAATAGGTTAAGCCTCCTCATTTCGATCTCAGTGTTAAGCCTTCTCACTTTGTGCTCTAACAGACTGAAGCTAGCTAACATATTCTCGACAGACTGAAATCAAACAATATTTAGGTGCTAAAGATTAAATAGCAGCCTATAAATTCACGGCCAGTTTCGATTGTGTGGTTCTCGTTTCCTCTCTCCCGCTTCACGGTTCTATTTTGATGCCTTTGATGAATCCAATTACCAAGACATAGGCCAATTTCACAAATACAGGGGATTAATGAGGGGAAAACGTATTGAAGAACCTATTGGGGAGAAATTCGGTTGGTTAGCAGCCTCCAATTAGCACCTGGTGGGGGTGCTAACTGGGTGCTGAGGCAGTCGCGCCGCGGCGAGGCGAATCCAGTGCCACACGCCAAATTCAGCCCCCCCCCGTAGCGCCGCCGCTACGAATTAGCGGTGGGGACTTCAGCGCCAAGCAATCGTGACGTCAGTGAGCGTGCAACGCTCACTGGGTGTCCGATCTGCCAAATTGAGTATCGCCCCCTGCCTTAGTGCCTCGCCCCGACAACGACAGGGAGAGGAGGTGTGGAGTAGTCGGTAGCCGGCTCCAGGGGCGCTACTTAAAGTAATGAGTCGCAGCTGTCAGGTTAGTGCAGTTTCACTGCTTCCTTGTCAGTTTGACATTGTGCAACAGTTTAAATCAGTCATTGAAAGGTTGTTTAGTCTCCAGAGTGTTGTGGTTACTAAAAATTAGTAACATTTATTCTCACAAAATATCAAAGTGCTGCACTTCCTTACATTAATGGGGACTGTACAGGCAGTCGACGTCGCCCTCCAGGATCGAAGGCGGAGGGAGCGGAGGCAGCGAGAAAGATTGGAACATGTGGCCAGAGGGAGGAGGAGGACCATCAGGGCTCTCAACAGGAGGCCTTACCCTCCGAGGGTATTCCGACAGCAATTCTCCTACATCAATCTCACTGAGGAGCAGTGTCTGAGAAGGCTCTGCTTCAGCAAGGAGGTGGTCACAGAACTCTACCACCTCCCGCAACCAGACCTCGAGCCTCAGATCAGGACGAGGACAGCTCTCTCAGTGGCAGTCAAGGTCATCGTTGTCCTCAATTTCTTCGCCAGCAGATCCTTCCAATTTGCAGCAGGAGATATAGGTAACATCTCACAGTTCGCCATCCATCACTGCATCTGGGAGGTCACAGAGGCTCTCTACAGTAGGAGAAGGGACTACATTTCCTTCCCCATCACCAGAGAAAAGCAGGACGAGCGTGCATATGACTTTGCCAGGATAGTGGGATTCCCCATGATGCAGGGCGCCATTGACGGCACCCACATGGCTTTGCAGGCACCGCATAACAATCCGTAACTGCAAAGGCTACCACTCGCTTAATGCCCAGTTGGTGTGCGACCACAGACAGCAAATCCTCAATGTCAATGCCCGCTATCCTGGCAGCAGCCACGATGCCTTCATCCTGCGCCAGACTGGTGTTCCAGCACTCTTCTAGCTACCACGTCAAGCTCGCGGCTGGCTGGTCGGAGACAAGGGGTATCCACTCTCCACCTGGCTCACGACTCCCCTCTGCAACCCCAACACTCCTGCACATCACTCATATAATGAGAGCCATGCTGCCACCAGGAACATCATTGAGCAGACCATCGGGGTGCTCAAGCAATGGTTCCGCTGCCTTGATCACTCGGGAGGAGCCCTCCAGTACTCGCCGGAGCGGGTGTCCAATTTTGTCGTGGTGGGCTGCATGCTCCACAATCTGGCCATCATGAGGGCCCAGCCTTGCCAGCAGGGATTGCGGGACCATCGCAGGAGGAGGAAGACGGAGAGGAGGACGAGGAGGATGAGGAGGAAGAGGAAGATGAGGAACAGGAATAAGGGAAGAGGCAGACACTCAATCGGCATTAGCGCCCATTCCTGGGTGATAATGAATTTCTCACCCATTGAATTGCCCAAAATAGTCAGTGCACTTAAAAACATTATAGGACTTTGTAATAACTCCTGTGAAAATGTCAAATGGATCACTTCTTTTGCTCCATATAGGCGGCTGTCTGTTATAAGTGTGGACTGTGTAAGTGGTGGGGACTGTATCTTTATACATATAAATATATATATAAAATGTGGTGTGTTACATACAGGATAGCACACTGGCTGCATAGCAATTCTATGTGTACTGTGCTACCACGATCTGTCCTGGCACATAGTTAAAAAGAAACTAACATACTTCCTTTGTGATTGTCTTTGCCACCTCTAAGCCTGCCTGATAGGGATGAGCAGTTACACAACATAGAATCCAAACCTTACTGATGTTCAGGCTGCCGCTTATTTAATTATTGTTAACTTTTATAGAAAACATCTGACTTTTTAAAATAAGGACAAATTCGTTACTCTATTTACACACTTTGCTTATTTTGGGATGCAATTGCGTCAGCCCTTTGTAACTTAGTACCTCATCGAGGACTTCTCCTTGGTGCACAAATAAGACAATAACAGGGAAATTGTATTTACATAAATAATTGTACACTTACTGAGTGAAAATTGAACTGCATTTTCATGGCTTCTAAACCAACATTAGTTGAATGAATTACTGTACTACAAAACTGAAATGGACTCTGTTTCTTCACTGAAGGTGACTACAGATTAGCCATGACCTAATTCAATGGATTCTAAAAATCCTATGTAACAGTCCAGTTCTGAGATTAATGATGTGCACCAAGAATCTTTTGTAAACTTATTTTCTCCTGACAATTGCAATGATATCACTGTTGTACTGATTTCAGAGCCTGTGTTTGTGGTATAAATAGGGAGAAGGCACTAGAAATGGGCTAAAGGAAGCAAGTGGTGCAATTTAATGTTTCTTTTCTTGTTTATTTGGAAGGTACTTGGTAAAACACTGCTCCTAATTGTAGCCTCCCTCAGTGCTGGCACCATTCTTGGAGCAAGGCCTTGGTAGTTTGTCCTGTTTTGTTTAAGGAAACAAACCTCTCAGCTTTTGACTTTGCTTTCACACATTTTACACCAGTGGTGATTTCAGAAAGAGCGCGCACTGGTGATGCTGAGGAGCCAATCCTTGGTGCTGTACATGAATGACAAAATGACACCGATGTGAGAAAATCAGATTGGCAGTCAGTGCAAAGAACACTTCAGGCTTAATAAGATACATCTCCTCATTAAGGTACTGAGGTGCAAAACATACACCATTGTTTCCAAGAAACTGGCATCAATTCTCACACAGAGAAATTAAAGGTCCGGGAGAAAATTAATTCTAAAATGGATGAAGCCTCTCGTAGACTAGTGACGGGCAACACGGTGGCATAGTGGTTTGCAGTGGTGCCTCACAGCGCCAGGGACCCGGGTTCGAATCTGGCCTCGGGTGACTGTCTGTGTGGAGTTTGCACATTCTCCCCGTGTCTGCGTGGGTTTCCTCCGGATGCTCCGGTTTCCTCCCACAGTCCAAAAATGTGCGGGTTAGGTTGATTTGGCTATGATAAATTGACCCTTAGTGTTAGGGGGGGATTAAATATGTGGGGTTACGGGGATAGGATGGGATATGTTAGGGGGAATTAAATACGTGGGGTTACGGGGATAGGGTGGGATATGTGTCGGTGCAGGCTCGATGGGGATTCTGTGTGAGAAAGCAGGGACAGGGTACTGGATTTGGATGATCAGCCATGATCGTATGGAATGGTGGAGCAGGCTCGACGGGCCGAATGGCCTACTCCTGCTCCTAGTTTCTATGTTTCTATGTGATAGTTTGGCCACCAATATAGAGGCCATGAAGGTCACTGGGGTGGCCACACACCAGCAGAGATACTTATCCACAAAAAGGACCTCAGGTGCTAAACTAGACTGACTGACTAAGTGCTGCGAATGACACATGTTCAAGGGTACAACCAGACAAGTGCTGTGATCATATGTCTCAGGCAGTTCCGTTGATAGGTTGACTTGTAGGTAGCAGATCTGATATTTACTCTTCAATAAACCTCTTATCTTAGTCTTCAGCTTTAATCACTTCCGTAACTACTGGCTTAACATACACACATCCAAAGTTGCCCTCACATAGGGATAATTTTAATTGTTATCACCGGGTGAAAAAATGAGCGATATTGAATCAGCCGCTCGTTTTACACCTCGCCCAAATTTCTTTTCGCTCAGCAATAAAAGTTAAAGGGGGAGCAATTCTTATATGTGTATATGTCTTAAGGCGCTAACGCCGAGGAGCGAGGCACTACCTCAGAGCACTGGCGAAGCTCAGGTGATGTCAGTTAGCTATAGAACACAGACACACTGGCGCCGGCCAGTTCTTAAAGGGGAGGGTCGATCTTGCTGTCCAGCCACACCCTGCTCTTTGCAGCCTCGAATCTTGGCCTGGAGAGACCTGTACATCAATTCTGCTGGAACCAACAGTGGAGAGACCCAGGGAAAGAGCTCAGCGCTTCAACGACCAGGCCTTGGTGGCTCTGGTTGGCGTTGTGGAGCGGCGAAGGTCAGTGCTCTACCCACAGAGTGGCAGGAGGCCATTGCCACGCGAATACAGAAGAGTGTGGAGGGAGGTGGCTCAGCATGTCTCCTCCAGGAGCCTGGTGCCGAGGACCTACACCCAATGTCGGAAGAAGTTCAATGACCTCACTCGGGTGGTCAGGGTGAGTGGCTGCTTTTCAATACCTCTACATCCCTCCATCTAAACCTCACTCTGTGGCCAGAGGGTTTAAAAATCCCAAATGCCCAACACTCATCCAAGACTATGGCCATCTCATAAAACACACACGCGCATTCCACACCTTGCATACATTAAGGGCTATTCAACTATGGGAGGCACATCAGGCAAGCACATGGCTGCACATTCATTCAGACGCTGTCATTTTTCTTGCAGGCCAAGCTATCTCATAACAGGCGGGAGCAGCAACGCACGGGAGGAGGACTGGCTGAGCTGCAGACCCTCAGCAATTTGGATGCGCGCGTGCACAGGATCGTTGCCAGCCAGGTGATAGGTGCCATGGCCGCTGGAGAGGTCGACCCCCTTCATAGAATCATAGAATCATAGAAGATAGGAGCAGGAGTAGGCCATTCGGCCCCTCGAGCCTGCTCCGCCATTCAATGAGATCATGGCTGATCATCCAAATTCAGTACCCTGTCCCTGCTTTCTCCCCATATCCCTTGATCCCTTTAGCCTCAAGAAATATATCTAACTCCTTCTTGAATATATTTAATGACTTGGCCTCAACTGCCTTCTGTGGTAGAGAATTCCACAGGTTCACCACTCTCTGGGTGAAGAAATTCCTCCTCATCTCAGTCCTAAATGGCTTACCCCTTATCCTTGGACTGTGACCTCTTGTTCTGGACTCCCCGACCATCGGGAACATCCTTCCTGCATCTAGTTTGTCCTGTCCTGTCAGAATTTTATAAGTTTCAATGAGATCCCCTCTCATTCTTCTAAACTCCAGCGAGTATAAGCCCAATCGACCCAATCTCTCTTCATACGTCATTCCTGCCATCCCAGGTATCAGCCTTGTGAATCTTCGCTGAACTCCTTCCATGGCAAGAACATCCTTCCTCAGATAAGGCGACCAAAACTGCACACACTACTCAAGGTGTGGTCTCACCAAGGCCCTGTACAACTGCAGCAAGACATCCTTGTTCCTGTACTCAAACCCTCTCGCTATGAAGGCCAACATACCATTTGCCTTCTTAACTGCCTGCTGCACCTGCATGCTTACCTTCAGCGACTGGTGCACAAGGACACCCAGGTCTCGTTGCACTTCCCCTTCTCCCAATCTATTGCCATTCAGATAATAATCTGCCTTTCTGTTTTTGACACCAAAGTGGATAACCTCTCATTTATCCACGTTATATTGCATCTGCCATGCTTCTGCCCAATCACCCAACCTGTCCAAATCATCCTGGAGTTTCTCGGCATCCTCCTCGCAGCACACACGCCCACCCAGCTTTGTGTCGTCTGCAAACTTGGAGACATTACATCTAGTTCCCCTGTCTAGATCATTAATATATATTGTGAATAGCTGGGGTCCAAGGACCGATCCCTGTGGTACCCCACTAGTCACTGCCTGCCACTCGGAAAAAGACCCGTTTATTGCAACTCTTTGCTTTCTGTCTGCCAACCAGTTCTCTATCCAAGTCAATACCTTGCCCCCAATCCCATGTGCCTTAACTTTACACGCTAATCTCTTATGCGGGACCTTATCAAAAGCCTTTTGGAAGTCCAAATACACCACATCCACTGGTTCTCCCTTATCTATTTTACCAGTTACATCCTCAAAAAATTCCAATAGATTAGTCAAGCATGATTTACCTTTTGTAAATCCATGTTGACTTTGTCCGATCCTGTCACTGTTTTTCAAGTGCTCAGCTATTACATCTTTTATAATGAACTCTAGCATTTTCCCCACTACCGATGTCAGGCTTACCGGTCTGTAATTCCCCGTTTTCTCTCTACCACCCTTTTTGAATAGTGGGGTAACATTCGCTACCCTCCAATCCATGGGTACTGTTCCAGATTCCATCGAATGTTGGAAGATGATCAGCAATACATCTACTATTTCTAGGGCCACTTCCTTAAGTACCCTAGGATGTAGATTATCAGGCCCTGGGGATTTATCGACCTTCAATCCCTTCAATTTCCCTAACACCATTTCCCTACAAATACTGATTTCTTTCAGTTCCTCCCTTTCATCAGACCCTATGTTCCCCAACATCTCTGGGAGGTTATTTGTGTCCTCCTTTGTGAAGACAGAACCAAAATATGTATTTAATTGGTCTGACATTTCTTTGTTCCCCATTATAAGTTCCCCTGATTCTGACTGCAAGGGACCTATGCTTGATTTCACTAATCTTTTTCTCTTCACATATCTATAAAAGCTTTTACAGTCAGTTTTTATGTTCCCTGCAAGCTTACTCTCGTATTCTATTTTCCCCTTCTTAATTAATCCCTTTGTCCTCCTTTGTTGAATCTTAAACTGCTCCCAATCCACAGGGTTACTGCTTTTTCTGGCCAATTTATATGCCCTCTCCTTGGATCTTATGCTATCCCTAATTTCCCTTGTTAGCCATGGTTGAGTCACCCTTTTTGTTTTATTCTTATGCCAAACTGGGATGAACAAATTCTGTAGTTCGTCCATGCGGTCTTTGAATGTTTGCCATTGCCTCTCCACCGTCAACCCTTTGAGTGACATTCCCCAATCAATCCTACCCAACTTCGGGACAGCAATGGTAAGTTCATCAGCTTTCTCTCCTCTCTCATTCCACTTGCCCCTCACAACACCAGCCTTTTACACTTTCAATCCAACTTACTAAATGTCTCCAGTCCTTGTTCCCTTACTGCCCCCCTGTCCTGACGCTAAAGCCACTCTTGTACCTCCCTGCTTTCAGATAGTGAACCACCAGTTGAGCAGCCTGTCCCTCAACCAACCAGTGACAGCGACGCCCCAGGTGAGGAGGAAGAGGAAGCCGGAGCCTCACCGCCTGCATCTCCCGAGGGAGCCCATGCCCACACTGGGACCACGCCTTCCCTGGAGGGGAGCAGGGGGGTAGGGTCTGATGAGGAAAAAGCTCCGGGACCCAGTGCGCTGCAGCAATGCCATGGGGGTAGGGAAGCTCGGGGGCCATCTCCCCGGAGGGCGAGCAGGCCAGCGAGTCCTGCTGCACTGGACGCAGAAGAGGAGCGGCTCATCGCAGAAATAAATAGCCAGGCCTTGAGCATGCATACTGAGCTCATGGGTGCAATGGCAAGGGTGCCCGAAAGCATTGGCTAGGAGTGTGGAGCACTCCGTTGCAGCACAGGTCGACGCAACGCAACGGCTTAGTGCTGCAATTCAGTCACTGGCTGCTGCCATCCAGTCTCAGACTGCTCTCATGGAGTCTCAGATTGATGTCACGCAAGCACTGACTGCTGCCATTGTCGCTGGTTCGGCCACATTGCCCCGGGGCTCTCATGGTGCCGCAGCAGGCCAGCAATCTGTGCTCGAGCAGATTGCTCCGGATGCTGAGGTACTGCCCCGTGGGAGTGCCAGTGTGTCGGTCGAGCAGGAAGGTGCTGTTCTCTCTCAGGATGACAGCATTCCTGCTCCCACCACTGGCACTTCCCCATTGCACTTGCCACCGCCTGCAACACAGTCAGCCCAGACTGCTGCCGCCCATGCAGAGTTGGTGCAGTCTGCAGCCGGGGCCTCCAGGCCCAGAGCTGGTCGAGGATCGTCCTTCAAGGGCATCTGTAGTCTCTGCATCTGACATTCAGCAGCCTTCCACCAGCCTTGCTGCAGCCACTGGGGCCCCATTATGGAGGAGCAGTACAGTGGGAAGGGGGGAAGTGCGCAAGAGATGGAGATCACCCTCGAAGAGCAAACAGTAGGAGGTCTAAATAAATGGTGGGAATGTTTGTAGTAAAGGTCGAGGTTCGTGTGATTCCATTTGTTTACTGTTTTGCCGTTTATCTCCATCTTGTGAGAACCAGTTCTGTTAATTCATGATTTGTTGTGTTTGTTTCGAATTGTTTGTCCTGAATAAATGACACACACAGAGTTTGTTAAAGAAAAAGTTGTTGTATTCAAAATTTACATTTTTGGCCTTTGGAATCATTCCAGCTTTGGCTGGCTATAGGGGTTGCGGGTTGCTTTCCATGATGTTGTTCTCCATGCCAGAAGCCATCTTCTGAGTAGGGGCCGAGAAGCGGCTTCTTATCAGCCGTTGACGGACGGCCCTTGCAGTTTCAACATTGTGGGCCTCCCTCCCACGTTGGTGCTGCTGCTGATCATCCTCCTCATCCTCCTCCTCCTCTTCCTCCTCCTCTTCCTCTTCCTCCTCCTCCTCCTCCGGTGGTCAACCAATCCCTGGTGGCATTGGCTGGGTCCTCAGGATTGGCAGGTTGTGAAGCATGCAGCACACAACTATGAAGAGGGAGACTCGCTCAGGCGAGTACTGCAGGGCTCCTCCTGAGTGGTCCGGACAGTGGAACCGTTGCTTGAGCACGCCGATCGTCTGCTCAATTATGTTCCTGGTGGCGATATGGCTCTCATTATACCGCAGCTCGGCAGGGGTGTTGGGGTTACGGAGCGGTGCCATCAGCCAGGTGCAGAGTAGATAACCCTTGTCCCCGAGGAGCCAACCACTTGGCTGATGCGGTGCCTGTAAAAGATCTGGCACAGCAATCTGGCGCAGGATGAAAGCATCGTGGCTGCTGCCAGGATAGCGGGCATTGACGGCGAGTATCAGCTGTCTGTGGTCACAGACCAACTGCACATCTAAGGATTGGTAGCCCTTGCGGTTTCGTAAAACCTCTGCATTTTCATGCGGTTCCCTCAATGCCACATGCGTGCAGTCAATGGCGCCCTGCACCATGGGGAAGCCCGCTATCCTAGCAAAGCCACATGCGCGTTCATGCTGTTTGGCCCGGGTCATCGGGAAAGAGATGTACTGGCGTCTCCTTTTATACAAGGCATTTATTACCTCCCGGATACAACAATGGACCGCGAACTGGGAGATATTGGCGATGTCCCCAGTAGCTGCTTGAAAGGAGCCGCTGGCAAAAAAATTCAGAGCCACTGTCACCTTCACTGTCACCGACAGAGACGTCCTGGTCCTGAGCTGAGGCTGTAGATCTGGTTGCAGCAGGTGGCAGAGCTCAATGACCACCTCCTTGCTGAAGCGCAGCCTGCGCAAACACTGCTCCTCAGACAAATGAATGTAGGAGAATTGTTCCCGGAATACCCTGGGAGGGTAAGGTCTCCTGTGCACAGGCCTGTTGGCCCTCCTCCGTCTGGCCATGATTGCCACTCTCTCTCTGCGTCTCTGATGCCTCCGATTCTGCAGGTGCAGGACGACGCCCCGAATCAGTGCAGCCCCCAAAGTCTCTTCGAAATCGATGCAAGGAAGGTCAAATCAAAATGAACCTGCAAAGTGCTGCTCAGTTCCCAAAACTCCATCGCACAGCGTTGAATCTCTCCAGAAGTCTCTCTCTCTCAGAATGCGTGGTGCAAAAATGTCGCCGACAAAAAAAGGCAGGAAGCGGCCGCCTTTGAATAGCGCTCCCCCAGCCCCTTCCTGACTGCAAAATGTTCCCCTCTACCTGTCGTCAATATCCGGTCCGGGGCGCTACCGGGGCATTGCACGCTCGACTGACGTCACGATCTACGGGCGCAGGATATCCTGGCGGTAGTGTTTAGCGCTGCCGCAAAATGTCTGGTCAATTTTGCGAGCGCTGCAAACATCGCCGAGCTCGAGCACTAGTTGCTTTGCGCCCCGTTAGCGCCCTCTGTGGGCACTAACGGGAGGCACTAATCAACCGATTTTTCCCCCAAAATGTCCCTTTCTTACATAGAGGAATTACAGGGATATCTTAAGTTTGACTGCTTAAAACATAATTTCTGTCTACAAATGAGATCTGATATGATTCAGTTTAAGATCATTTATCTACAATATTTGTTGAAGTGCCCAATAAGGGATTTGTGCACCGACTGTAATACAATGAGATTCACTGCGAAATGCCACTGACAAGCCTGACAACAGATTAAAATGCAAGCTCACATGTTTAGCTAAGTGTGATGGAGAACACTAGCCTGAATTACCAAAGCTACCTACAACCAGTAATAAAATCCTGCTCTTTAATGAAGGGTCTTGGATGACATCAGCCATGCTAACTCACGAGAATCATCCATCAGGTGGAACGTTCTCATGGGTGACTGGCAGTGCTTTTGGCAGTTGTTTATCGGTAGTAAAGTGGTTCATATACAAGCTGTTCGCTGATGTAGCAGAAATTAAAAACTTCAATGTGATAATGTCCAGCAAAAGATTACCAGAAATTTTCTGGAAAGAGGTTCGAGGGACAGGGTGATAGGTAGGGCTGAGATTAATTAAAAAGGTACAGTTTTTATGGGCAAAATAACCTTTCCTTCTTTCTAAAAACTGTAATGTCCTTATATATTCTAATAGACCTCCAATGGTGTTGTTCAAGAGCAGTGAGAAATTTGAGCGCAGTTTAATTGAGGTGTAGATGATCTAGTTGAGGTGTTTAAAATGATATAGGGATTTGTTAGAATAGATACAAAGAAGCTATTTCTTCTAGGTGGGGGAATCCAGAACAATGGGGCATAATCTTTAAATTAGAGTTAGGCCATTCAGGAGTGAAATCAGCAAGCACTTTTTCACACAAAAGGCAAGGGAAATCTGGAATTCCCTCCCCAAAAAGGCTGTGGATGCTGGATCAATTGAAATTTTCAAAACTGAGATTAACAGGCTGGTTCAAAAGCAGGCAAATGGACTAGAGGTACAGATCAGCCATGATCTAATTGATCTGTGCCCATTTTTCGAGTGCTAACCGGCCTACTAAGCCCCCCATATGGCGGGCAGGAAGCGAGCCCAAAGGGTGGCACCCACAATATTGACAACAATGACCGAGCTCAGCATCAAAGTACCTCATAAATATTGCCTTCTGGTCCCAGCACAAACATCAGTCCCTTCAGCAACACAAAAATTTGTCCCAAACAATACCGTTAGCTCATAATTTTTATTTAATGGCTTTAACTGTATAAAACAATGAAGCCTAGAAATTACTGTTGGCGATATTAGTGGATTGATGCTTAATATGTTTGTATGAGATTCCTCTTTTTAACAGAGGTGTTACCTCTTCAAATAAAGGTTAATATCTCTGACAAATTAGCAGTGAAATGTCAAATTATTAATCTACTAATATTGTAAAGAGTAATATCAATGCTTAAATGTTATTAATTGCATTGTTTTTTTCTGCCATTCATGCCTAACAATTGTTTATTTATATATTTTCTACCTGGTTGTCATTTACCATGGATTGCCAAGGTGCATGCTGGGTATTGTACTTCCACAGGAGTAAGGTGAAAATCTTTTTCCCATGATGCATCTCTGTTGGACATGCAGAATTTGTCAACTTGCACTGGAAAACCCTGGGCCAGTCGACAGATCCATTTCTACTTAGCTGTTATGTGATGTAGGTTATCATGGTACCCTCTATAGTTGTATTTCCACAGAAGCAGGCTGAAAAACTACAGCTCTTGTATTGGACATCGGGAGACTTTCTGGGACACTTTGTCAAGACTTCACCAACAAAATGGGGGAGAAATTTTGCCTGCTTTTTGGAGCGCTATGAGACCCCATGAGGTTCCAAAATGACGCACGAGCACACTTCTGACATGAAGTGCGCCAGATGCCTGTTTCTATGTTTCTATGTTTCTATGCCATATTGGTAAAGGGGTTAGCAGGCGTGCACTTAACATTCGCCAGAAGTATGCAGAGTAGGCAGATCATGACGTCAATAACACTGATTTGATACCAGTGCTTGCCATTTTGGAGCTCCATGTTCCAGCCTACACCCTCTCTTAACCTCGCACAGCTGAACATGACCTTTAGCAGCATGAAGCACCCTCCACCAGCACTATTTAAAGGGATCATCAACTACAAGGGATCATCGTCAACAGGTTAGTTGCTGGTTTATTTTTTCTGGCTGTTGCTGCAATTCTACATGCTTTTGGTGCTTTCCATAGTTGTTTCAAGTTTCAAAAGTCTACAGGGAGTAGTGTTACAAGTGCTGAAGTACTTTTTACTGACCTCAAGGCTTCTGCACAAACAAGTTGCTCCCAAACACGTGTGCACTAGTAGGCCTTCCTCTTGGAATTGACCATGACTGAGAGAATGAACAGAGGCCACGCAGAGCAGGAGAAGCTGCTAGAAGAGGAAGGTGGAGGAAGGGGAGAAGGCTTTTTACCAGGTGGCCATATCTGCCCAGGGTGTTCAGGGAACAATTCTCCTAGCTTAACTTCAGCAACAACCAATGTTTGAGATGTCTGCACTTCACTAAGGAAGCCGTCACTGAAATCTGCCAACTGCTGCAGCTACAACTCCAACCTCAGAGCAGGGCAAGGATCGCATTGCCTGTGGTTGTGAAGGTGTTCACATCGATTAACATTTATGCATCTGGCTCCTTCCAGACTGCTGCTGGAAATATTAGCAACATCTCGCAGATTGCAGTGCACTGTTACATAAGCGAGGTCACTAAGGCTTTCTATTCAAAGAGAGATAGCTTAATTTCACTCCCTCTTTCCAGAGAGAAGCAGGCGGAGTGGGCACAGGGGTTTGCAGGATTGCAGGCTTCCCCATGGTGCAGGGTGCCATTGACTGCACATTGCTTTGTGTGCGCCTCATGTCAACTCTGCCATGTACCTGAACCAAAAGGGATTCTACTCCCTCAATGTGGAGCTGGCGTGTGACCATAGGCACGCATTTTGCAGGTCAATGCCCGGTATCCTGATGCATTCATTCTGCGGCAGCTGTATTTCAGCCACCACGGCAAACCGAAGGTTGGCTACTGGGTGACAAGGGCTATCTGCTGACGACATGGCTCATAACTCCTGTTCGCAACCTATGCACACGTGCATAGCAGGCAGACAACGAGAGTCATGCTACCACAAGAAATCTGATAGAGCAGACCAATGGTATCCTGAAACAACGATTCTGCTGCCTGGACCGCTCTGGAGCAGCCCAGCAGTACTCGGATGAGCGGATCGCAAGATTTGTGGTGGTATGATGCATGCTGCACAACCAACAGGAGAAACTTCTTTACCCAAAAAGTGGTTAGAATGTGGAACTCGTTGCCACGAGGAGTAGTTGAGGCGACCAGCATAGATGCCTTTAAGAGAAGCTAGATAAACACATGAGGGAGAAAGGAATAGAAGGTTATGCTGATAGGGTTAGCTGAAGTAGCGTGGGAGGAGGCTCATGTGGAGCATAAATACCGGCATGGACCAGTTGGGCTGAATGGCCTGTTTCTGTGCTGTACTGTAATTCTATGTAAAATGCTGGAGACACTCTACAGGTCAGAGAGCATTTGTTGTGAGAGCAACATAGAGCTGACAAAGATATTGGGTTGTAACGTTAACCCTGGCCATGAATCTGGCCGCGCAGTGCCCGTTTTTCTGCTGCTAGCCAGCCTACTAAGCCCCCAATATGTCAGGCAGGAAGTGAGTGCATATTTCTGTCCAGTGTCATTTCCCAAAGAGCGTCTACTCTCTTGAGGCTGACTATGTTGGTAAAGGAAAAAACAATCGTGCCATGCCCACACCTGAAACAGATGTTCGGCCCTTTATGTATGCAAATAAGGGGCATAACGTCTGTTTCAGATCCCCACTACAAGATTGGTGTGCTCAGCGCCAGTTGCATTTAGGAAAACTTGGGACCACCTGCAACCTACAAGCTAAGTTTTTTAAATAAACTTACCTGAAAGTGGAGCCGGGAGGAGCAGGAGTACTTCTCCTGACACCATGTTTAAAGAACATGCTGACGCTCCCCCACCCAACTCCAGACAGGAGCCATTGTAAATTTGCAGATTAAAGCGTTTAAACCGACAGATTAAATGAATAAAATGGCAGATTAAACGTGCATTTTGGAGATTCAATATGTAAAGTGGCAGATTAATGGCCTAGAAATTCAGGGGTTTAGCGCCACCCATTATCGCCAGATCTTAAGGAAAAAATGGCGGCTGCCTCTCTTCTGCCCACTGCCGGCGGGTCCCACGACAGCCACCATTTTCGGATGGTTGGCTGTGCTGCCGATGTCAGCGCTCACCAAAATTATGCAGATTATGCAGACCGTGACGTCAGTGAGTATGTAACGCTCACTTGATGCCCGATCTGCGAGTTTCGACTTCGCTGCTCCACTTACCTGCATGTCTTAAGTGCGACGAGCTGAGCAAGCGCTGACAAGCAGGAAGGAGGCGCCAGCAGTGGTATTTAGAGCGATTATCAGCAGCAACTTGCAGCTGATGTGTTTGTTCAGTTTGACTGGCTCTGTGCAACTTTCTGCAACTCCAGCAGCTTTATAAACTGCTTTCAAGGTTCGAAGGTAACAGGGAGTGTTGGTGCAGTGGAGAACACCTTCATTCTTGTTTAAAGGCTTCTGTTCACAACACTTGCTCACAGTCAAGGGAATTGGACACGTACTTGGGAAGAATTTGCAGGGTTTTGGAGAAAAACCTCAGGTGCGGGACTAAATTGGACAGCTCTTTCAAAGAGCCGGCACGATGGGCCGAATGCTGTTTCTGTGCTGTAAAATTTTATGATTCTATAATGTGCACATTTAATATGTCCCATTAGACATTTAGGGGGAAAAATTCAGTCGCGCCCCATTTGGGGCGCAAATATCGTCTGGACGCAAATATTAGCGCCTGGCGCTAATTATCACCACTGACTGGAAACTTCACTTTTACCGCCCCGGGAGGTGAGTGGAGCGCTAAATCAGGCGCTGCACACCTGTCTTAAGGCGCAAAGGCCAAGGAGTGAGGCGCTAACTCAGAGCGCTGGCGAAGCTCATGTAATGTCAGTCAGCAATGGAACACACACACAATGGCACGGGCCAGTTCTTAAAGGGGATGGTTAATCTTGCTTTCCATCCACATCCTGTTCATTGCAGCCTTGAATCTCGGCCTGGAGAGACTTGCACATCAAATGTGCTGGAAAGAACAATGGAGAGTACCAGGCAAAGAGCTCAGAGTGCAGCTCCCACAGTCTCTGCTAAATCGATACAAGGAATGGCAAATCAAAATGAACCTGCAAAGTGCTGCTCAGTACCCAAAACTCCTTCACACAACGTTGAATCTCTCCAGAAGTCTCTCCCTCTCTCTCTCAGAATGCATAGTTCAAAAATGCCACCAACAATAAAAGACAGGAAGAGGCCCCCTTTAAATAGCCCCCCCCCCCAGCCCCACAGCGATTGATAGCGTTCCAGTCTTCTGGTCGTTGGATGCGCCAGGCGGTAAGGCAGGGGGCGCCACTCAATTTCCGCTCCGGGGCGCCACAAGGGCGTTGCACCATGGAATGACGTCACAATCTGCGCGCGCAGGTGGTCGCAGCGGTAAAGTTTAGCGCCGCCGCACAATCTCTAGTTAAGTTCCCGAGCGGCGCAAACATCGCTGCACCCGGGCGTTAGCGGCTTTGCGCCCCATTAGCACCCTCTTAAGGCACTAACGGGAGGCGCAACCAACTGAATTTTTACCCCTTAATCTCAAATTTTACACATTTAATCTGCCACTATTTAACCCCATGAATGTGTAAAGTGTCAAGTTAACTAATTATGACGGCATTTTAATTGTGTAGAGAGGCAGATTAAAGGTGTAAAGTGTCAGATTAAATATGCACGGTGGAAGATTAAATAAGTATGATGGCACGTTAATTGTGTGAAGTGTCAGAGTAAATGTGTAAAATGGCAGATTAAGGGGTCGGTATTAATCCCCTCCACAACAGTTGGGAGAGGGTCGGGATGAGTGATTAAAAATTAGAAATCGGGGACTGCTTACTTGCCTGCCATTTTTTACAGCGGTGGGTAGCATGGTGAGCGTTTATCCCTTCTTGGAAGGGAAAATTAAATGTATATAGTGGCAGATTAAACGTGTATTAGCAGGCCCGATATTGCGGGTGGACAGCACTACTTAAAGGCAGCCTGCACCTCTTAAAGGAGTGCTTCTTCAAGAAGTGGTAGCAGTCCTTTGTGAACTGAATCTGTGATGTAAAAGTTTGAAGAATGGCTGAACATGCAAGAAAGCGAGCACCAAGGTTTTCTGATAATGCACTGAAGGCCTTGGTGCAAGACATGGAGAGAAGGAGAGATATTCTGCATCCACAAGGGGACAGGAGGCCCTCGAGACATATGCTCGGGAGGCAGTGGGAAGAAGTAGCAGCAGAAGTCAATGCCGGGAGTATCGCTCCAAGATCGTAGATGCAGTGCAGAAAGAAGTTTAATGATCTGACACGAGTGGTCAAGGTGAGTGAGTTCAATCTTCAAATGGCATATCCTACCAACTGCACCACCAGCCTCATCCACTGCTCAATTCACTACACCCCCATCACCCACCAATCAAAAATCTCTATCAATCAGTACTCAACCCTTCAATTCATATGCTTTAACTCACCCTCACACACTTAGCACTGTTGCAAGCATTGCAACTACAACTCACAGCTTGCACACACTGGCAGCTATTCAACTATAACAGCCACATCACCCAAACATATTGCACAACATTCTTTCTTGCAGGAGAAGGTGGCGCATAACAGGAGGCAGCAGGAGGAGGACAAATGTGCCTGCATGTTTAAACCCCCATGGAGGTGACAGTGCTGGCCGTCATAGGAAGGGGCATCGCTGATGCCGTGGCCATTGGTGGTGCTGGAGGGATCGATGATGAGGGTATCTGCATACCTAATCCTCCTTCTCTCTTCCCACTTCTCCCTCATCCCTCAATCTCTTCTGACTGCAGGTGGTGTAAGCACGCACCTCTTACTTTCTCCTCTTCCCTCTCCACAACACAACCCTTGTCCCATTTTCATTTCCGATACCCTAGAACTGGAACCTTCCCAGTCAGCGGAGGAAGAGGGAGAAGAAAGTAAAGATGAACAGACACCATCACTCGATCTTAAACTCGCAGCCACCTGCTCAGAGATTAACACTGCGTGTATTTTAGAGGCTAGGCTAGAGGAGGGATCTGCACATGGTGAGACACCGGGCACAAGTGCGCAGGAGCCAGGGTGGGGGGAAAGATTGCGCAGGTGCCAGTTCACTGGTGGGTGAGATCGCACACTGGTTCTGCTGCAGAGGAGTCAGATGAGGACTTTGATGGGCCAGGCTACAGAAGAAGGCTGATGGGTGTACATGACCAAATGCTTGGTGCACTGGAAAGCCTGCCAGAAAGCCTGCACACAATGTCAAGGAGCATGGAGGAGGCCAGCACTAACTTGGCACAGGTCTTTGTGCAGAGCTTGGAGCCCATCCTTTCCAACATGGAATGGGTGACCACCTCCATCAGCACACCTGTAGAACCTACCATAAGGCAGCGTCTGATGGCTGGTGCCACAGCTTCCATTGCAGCACAAACAGCTTCCATCAAAGGTCTGGGTGCTGCAGTGGAATTTCAGACACATTGGGCATAGAGAGGGTCAAATATCCTAAACTAGATTCCTGCAACTGAATGCAGCCAGCCTGAGCATAACTTGTACAGAGCCAGGCGCCTGATACCAGAGACGGAAAATCTACTTTCCCATTGGCTTGGATTCATATGGCAGCTTTGTGAATGGGCAAAGTGCTCAAGACAGCTAAGGACTAATCGACCATAATTATTAGTTTCCATCAGGCAAAAAGGAGTACTCTTGTAATGTCAGAGAGTCCTGGATAGGAGCCATTTTATTTTACATTCCCTCTCCAGATCTGTGAAAAGGATGGAGGACTTGGCAGCACGCAGACAGATTTCTAAAATTGTTTCAGGCCAAGGATAGGGGGAAGTGTGCTTTGTGGATTACTCAAAAACTGCTTTAGTGTATTGGGCTGCTAATGTTACTTAAAATCAGAAAGGTTCGGAGAAACACAAAGAAAAAGAAGCTCTTCTATTCATGCAAACATCTCAAAATCAGCAAGTGTTTTTATTGGCTCCATCCTAAAAAGCTAATGCACATACAGATGAGGATCCCTCCCATTACTGTGCTAAATAAATGCTTTTGTATTTACTGGACTTCTTTGCACTATTTAAAAACAGCAAACACGTACAAAACTGGCCTTGCACACAGACCATAGTAATCCTTCAATATCACAGAAGATTACGGAGTCATTATTGTGATCTTCCGCAGTGCTGATAAAAGCATTTCAGTTCAGTCAAACACCGTGAGCATCAAAGATCCCAAGTTACAGTTCTACAGCTGAATACAAAAGGGGACAAATTTGAGTGTCTTCACCTGTTGGTAATATCCTCAAACTGGGGTCGGTAGCCTTACCGCCCCATTAACACCGGCAATGCAGTCAGCTCCATTTTGAAAGGTGTCCAAAACACCAGGACCGAAATTTTGTCTACCGAGTCGGGTCGGGCCATGTACGGGTCAGCACCGCGATGTATTGATCAGCCGCTCCTCAGAGCGACTTTAGCGTAATGACCCCTATTAAGGTAGACATGCGCGTTTTCCGGCCCTATTAAATGGTGCGGGTTTGATAATGTCATCGATGACTCATTTCCAGTGGGGATATTTAAAGCAACCTTGGCCACATCTCATTTGAAGGTTCATGTAGGAGTGTGGAGGGAGTAGTGGAGAAGAGTGGGTTCTTGCCGAGAAATAGAAAAATGAGCTTACAAAGACAGAGGGCTGCACCCCGCTTTTCCGATGAATCCCTACATATTCTTGTGGAGGGAATCCGAGCACGCAGGGAGTGCTCTTCCCTGCTGATGGGTGGAAGAGACCTCCCCAAGAGACCAAAAGTGCTTGGCTCCAAATTGCTGAGGAGGTCAGCAGCAGGGATGTGGTCAGGAGGACCTGGATACAGTGCCGGAAGTGCTTCAATGATCTGATGAGATCAGGAAAGGTGAATGCAATGCCACACTCACCCTCATCCTGATGTGCCTGTCACCTCAACCCCATCACTCTGCCTTCCCAAGCCTACGCCTGCACATCATTACTCACACCAACATACCTTGCATGTTCACCCATCCCTCTCTCTCTATGTACATACTCACATCCCCATCTGACTAACCACCCCTCACACGCACCCTCATCCTAATGTAATCATACCAAGTAACACCACAGAAAGACGCCATTTGGCATTGACACCACACTCCCTCATAGTCAACCTCTACAGATGTAACCCACACATTCCTTACAGTCATTCCATCACTCTCACTCAAACTTTTCTTCTTTCCCTCCTTGCAAGAGAAGAGAGCCCACAACAACAGGGAGAGGGAGCGAACCAGAGGTGGCACTCCATCCTTCAGTACTTTAACTCCAGCAGAGGAGGTGGCCCTGGAAGTCTCAGGAGTTGCAGAGCTGCTGGTCATGTAGATCAAACATGGGAACGGAGAGAGGAGGACCTCTCAGCAACCTGGTTACAGAATTACATCTCATACAACCACATGGCATACAGCAGTCACTCATATGGTGATTGATATCAGCAGCCAGTTCATCATGTGTATAATGGCATTGTTACCCATTCTTAATATAACATTTCTAAATCACCTCTGTACTCTCCCACAGGTCCATCAAGAGCCACCCCACCCCCATCTGTCCAGCTGGAGGATGAAGATGACTCCTCAGAGGAGCCTCCAGCCTCTGAGGGTGCACCGTCAGCAGACCCAAGCGTACCCAGCACCAGCGCAGAAACGCACACCTCGGTGGGTCCCATGCAACATAGAGTAGAGTTGTCACCTGGTGTCTCACACTTCACAAGTGAGCAAGAGCAGATGGTGTTGACAGGGACAGCAGTGGAGACTCCTCGCCGGAGGGCGCAGGACACTCCAAGCTCTGCTCGGCTGCATGCAGACGCTGAGCCTCATGGACCATCCAGAAAGAGGGCGACCCTGGAGGAGCAGCAACAATTGCAGGAGGCTCTGGCAGGTTATGCAGCCGTGATGTCTGCAAATGTGCAGAGAATGGAGGAGTCCATCTCCAACATGAACACCATCATGTCGCAGGCGATGGCGACTGTAGGCTCTTCCATGGAAAGGATGGCCACCTGCATGGAGCCACTAATGCACCACTCACATGAGCACTTGCTATCTATGGAGAACAGATGGCAGAGGCTCATAGACCTCCTCCCAAGGAGGGATGTCAGCATAGATGTGGGTTCTCATGGCCCCACTGCAAGGTGCTCTCCAGCTCCTTGCTAGCAGGGAAGTGCGTGTGGCCCATGAGAGGGATGATGGTGAGAGTGGACATGGAAGTGGGGGCTCCTCTCAAAGTGCTCCCATTTCTCCCCGGTTGCCCCCCCTCAGTCAGAGCCCCAGATGCTTCCTCAAATCGCGATGGTCGAGTCTACCTGTGCACAGTCTCAGGAGGAGCAGACTTTGGCGGGGGTCTCACAGGCTCCAAAACTCAGAGGACGACCGCCAAAAGTGTCAAAGCATTCGCAGCAGGGAAGTGAGCAGGCTGCCTCTACCTCTGCTGAAGCCACAGGGGGTGCACCTCATAGAAGCACGAGTAAAAGAAAAATGACACAGAAGTAGATGCACAAGGGTATGCTCATGAGTGTATGAAGAAGTGTTATTGTTGAGGTTCCGTTACTGTTATCACACATAAACGTATTTATTTTCACTACTTTCCGGTCATGCCAATTTTTGTCTGCTACTTTGAAGTGGTTTAGTGAGTTGGAGTGAATGGTGAGACACAACGTTACCTCCAGCAATGGTGGTCAGTATGAAAGGAATGGCTTGGTCATTGTAGGGATCCTTTATGGTGTTGTTTGGGAGGGAACTTGGCACAGCGTGTGGCAGCCATATGGGTGCAATGCAGGAAGTTAATAAATCTGGCCATGTTGAGGCCATCCCTGGCTTCCTGGGCAGCAATGTGCTGTGGTGCTGGTACCATCTGGACCTCAGGTTCCTCCTGCTCCTCCTCCTCCTCCTCCTCCACTGAAGAGGCTGTGCGCTCTGCGCCTTGCTTCTCATGCAGCTCTAATCCTCCTAGCTGCGCTATGTTGTGCAGCGCGCAGCAAATGACGTTGATTCTGGAGCCCCTGGCTGGTGCGTACTGAAGGGCTCCTCCAGATCTGACAAGGCATCTGAATCGCATCTTGAGCTTCCCTATTGTTTGCTCTGTGACACATCTGGTGGACATGTGGCTTTCATTATAACGCTCCTCAGCCTCATTGCTTGGCCTCCTCAAGGGTGTCATGAGCCACGTCTTCAGTGGATAGCCCTTGTCTCCAAGCAGCCAGCCGATAAGTGTGTTTGGCGGTGTGAAGAGCTGAGGGAGGGTGGACTGGCACAGGACGAAAGAGTCGTGACAGCTGCCAAGGAATTTGGCGCATACATGCATGATGATCTTTTTATGGTTGGAGATGAGCTACACATTGAGGGAGTGGAAGCCGTTGCAGTTCACAAACACTCCTGGGTGATGTGGGGGCGCCCTGATGACCACATGTGTGCAGTCGATGATGCCCTGCACCCGTGGGAAGCCAGCCAGAGCGGCAAAGCCCAGCGCACACTCACTAACACTGGCTTCATCAGTGGCAAAGTTCACATAATTGGCTGACTTGTTAAACATGGCATCGGTGACCTGTGTGATGCATCTGTGGGCGGCTGATTGCGAGACCCCACAAATGTCTGCTGCAGATCTCTGGAAGTAGCCTGAGGCGATGAAGTTGAGGGCGATGGTGACTTTGACAGCCACTGGTAAGGAGTGTCCACCAGGTCCTCTGGGCAGCAAGTCTTGTTCCAGCAAGTTACAAATGTCTGTGAAGACCTGGCGCGATAGCTTGAGCCTCCTGAAGCACTGCTGCTCAGTCATGTTGAGGAAGCTCATCCTCTGCCTGTATACCCTGTGTTGGGGATATTGCCTCTGGCACGGTGCAGCCCTGCGCTGATGCCCTCTGTCCTGTGGAGCATCAGGTCATTGAGGAGAAGGTTGGTGGTGTTGTTGCTGCTGCTGCTGGTGGTGGGACTTATCTTGGTCCAATTCTGAGGACCAAGGTGAGACAGTATAAGCGGCACCCATGCTGATGTAATAGATGGCAGGTCAAGTAGAGATTAGAGGCCCAATCTGTCGATGTTGTGATAGTTACTAGCAATGCCGAGGTTGCAGAAAAGACTTGCAAACTCTAGACACCTAAATTTGTGTTCAAAATGGAGTCAGCAATAGCCTTTCCCTTAGGCAAGTGAGCAGGTGTCATGTGGGAGTATTTATTTGGATTTCCATGCTCTGCATTAATGACCTCGCTCAATGACCCTCTGAGCTTCCACCTCTGTTGACAGACGTGGTTCCCGAGCTGCGTGGTTCCTGTGGTCATCCAGTGAAAATCGAAAGGTCTGGTTAAAATCCCTGTTAAGGATCTCACAACAAGGATTTAATGAGTTTAATTAGGTCGCTTGCCTCTGCCGTTCTGGTCCATGGCGCGCTGGCAAACGTGCCCGAGCTAAAGGCGCGAGGAGGTGGGATGACGGCGTGTTCCCAACGCGCTCGCAATTTCTGCAACTTTTACTGCCGACCCGCCTCCAAACCCACACGCACAGCAGCTGGAAAATTCCGGCGTCCAAGGCTTAACCCTCCTGCCCATCCAGAAAAGGAGGAGGGAAGATGCTCCATAGGATAATAATTACATTTTTGTATCCCTTTTGACCAAATGTATATGTATTTAAACTTCCAATTTACAGAATAAAAATGCTCGATCGTACCCTTCAACAATCATTCCTAACTCAGGGGGGCTGAGAACATAAGAAATAGGAGCAGGAGTAGGCCATTTGGCCCCTCGAGCCTGCTCCGCCATTCAATAAGATTATGGCTGATCTTCTACCTCAACTCCACTTCCCCGCCCTATCCCCCTATCCCTTGATTCTCTTAGTGTCCAAAAATCTATTGACCTCTGTCTTGAATGTACTCAACGATTGAGCATCCATAGCCTTCTGGGGTAGAGAATTCAAAGATTCAAAGAGTTAAGGAATTTCTCCTCATCTCAGTACTAAATGGCCAACCCCTTATCCTGAAACTGTGACCCCTTGTTCTAGACTCTCCAGCCAGGGGACACAGCCTCTCAGCATCTACCCTGCCAAGCCCTCTAAGAATCTTATGGCCCAGAAATTCGCTACCTTATCACCACGAGTTTGCACTGCAATCCCAGTGAAAAATGGCAGCCACCACTCTAATGCCCTTCTCTGGCGTGGGACTCAGCGATAGCAGTGCTGGCCCTAGAGATGCAAATATCAAGAGCGTTGTAATATACTTGGGTAGAACAAATGAATGACAGAGACACGATGCGTTGCTAGTCCATGTGCTTGCTTTATTAGGCCAGAGTGAACTGAGCATGCTCATACCAAACCGTGTGATAATACATTACACTGCTTTCCCCCTTAAAAAAATATATGTATTCCCCTCGCAAATAGAACAAAACTATGGCCCCACCTTTCCCAGCAATATATGTAGCACATAACAAAAACTCCTGGCTTTTTTTCTTTTAAATGAACTACAAATCCAATTCTTTCCTGATCTCCTTACAGAAGGTTTTGGTGTTGAACCAATTTTCAGGCTGTTTTGTTGTGGTTCCAAACTCATAGATGATCCTGTTCCTATCTCAGACTTGTTTGAACCTGGTACTCCAGTTACTGAAGTCTGAACTGAGTCAAACTCATGCATGTGTTCATGATTAAGTGGTTCACGATCATGTCTTGGTTTATCTCTAGCATAGATCATTTGATCTACATGAACACTTCGAATTTTGTCACCAATTTCAACCAAATATCTCTTGGTTCCACCAACCTCCACTATGATTCCTACATCCCATTTGTGTGAACTTGACTTGCCAGGGGGACTGAGAACACAAACACACTCTTTGAAATTCATTATAGCCCAGGAATGGGCGGTATCTTTAGAAAAGTTTGAGAATTAGCGCCAGGCGCTAATGCTTTAGACTGCATGCAAACTTCACTTTCACTGTTCAAAGAAATGATTGGGGGGCTAATTCAAGTCTTAAAGGCCTAGCTTAGTGGCGTTACACTCAAAGGGTGGCCCAATATCGGGTGCAGTCTAATCTCGACTCATCATTGCCACAGGGTTTTCCCAGTACTTAAAGGGGAGGTTCATTGATACTGCAGCACCTCATTCTCAGCATTGCTGGCTGTGCAGCTGCCTCAGCAAGGAGAAGCACAACAAGGAGAAGGAGCCGGAGGACTGAAGCAGGTGTGCTCATGTCAGATCTACCTCAGTCGGGTGGTCAGGGTGATTGAATGCTTCAACAAATGCTACATACCACCATCTGTACCACAAGCTTCACACACTGCCCAAAGCACCACACCCCCAGCACTCACCCACCAACAATCTCTACCTACCAACACTCACACCCACATCTCACGCCTTGTACACAATGACAGCTATTCAACAATGGCAGGCACAAGGGTCATTAGTTATTAGAATGAATGTGATATAAGTGATATGTTTATGCATAAATTTATTAATGGAGTTTGCAATATTTTGTGGTCTCTCTCATTTCACCTTTGCATCCAGGAGGACGCTGTGATATGGCATGACACAGGGATGGTATGATGGGCATGTGGTGATCAAAAGGGATCTGGGGTTTAAGTCATCCTGGTGTGAGGCTGGAGGTCTGTTTGGAGGAGGTGGCAGAGTTCTGAGACCACCACCTTGGTAATGCGGAGCCATATCATACACTGCTCCTCGCTTAATTGAAGGTAGGGGAAGTGCTGTTGGAATACCCTCGGAGGGTAAGGTCTCCTGGTGAGATCCCTGATGTCCCTCCTCATCCCTCTGTGCACAGGTTCCTGTATTTCTGGCTGTCTACATTCCCTCTGCCGTAGATCCTGGAGGGCAAAGTGGCGCCAGTACAGCCCCCATTAATGTGGCCAAGTGTAGCAGTTTAAACTTTGAACAATAAATGTAGGCACTTTGCACTTGCCAGAACACTGCAGATAAAAAAGAGCCTTGAAATTACTCATACAAAGTGTTCCACGAGCTGAAACTGACAAGAAGCCACTGAAACTAACCTGCCCTGACAGCTGTGAGTGAATACTGCGGATGCCTTTAAATATCATCCCTGGAGCCGGCGCCCTGCAGCTGTGCGCCTCCTCTCCCTGTCGCTGTCTGGTCGAGGCGCTAAAGTAGGTGGTGACAATCAATTTTGTAGATCGGGCGCCCAGTGAGCGTTATGCTCACTGACGTCATGATCTGCCTGGCGTTGAAGTCCCCGGCGATACCTTGGACCGGCGGCGCAACGGTGGATCGGATTTGCCGTGCGTCACTGGATTTGCCTCGTCCCGGCGCTACTGAATCAGCGTCCTGTGAACACCAGCTGCTGGCGCTAACGGGAGGCGCTAACCAACTGAATTTTTCCCCCTAAATGTTTGAAACTGCGTTCTTTCTAATTGGTGTCATAATAACGTTTCTGACTCAACTGCTTCTGTTCAACTCTTGAGGCCAAATTCAATCGTGTTCTCAATCTCCTCTTCATCAAGAGTTCTGCTAGGGTATATCCAGTTATAGTGTGCGGAGTAGTTCTGCACTTCAGCAAGAAATTTGCCAAACGTTGCTTCAATGATGAGTCCTGAACAACCCTGCAACACTTGCTTTTTGAGAGCTTTTTTCACTATTCTGACTGACCTTTCGGCTGCTCCATTTGAAGCTGGATGATATGGTGGAACGAGAGTGTGTTTGATACTGTTCCATTTCATGAAATCTTGGAATAGAGCAGAACAAAACTGAGAGCCATTGTCAGAAACAAGCTCTTCAGATAAGCCATGACAGGCAAAGATAGACCTCAACTCATCTATGGTACGTTCAGTTGTAGTATTTGAACCCATGTGTTTCACTTCAATCCACTTTGAGTGACTATCTACAAGTACCAGGAAATAATCATTTGCTTTCTCACAGAAGTCTACATGTACTCTCTGAAAAGGTCTACTTGGCCATGACCAGGGTTGTAGTGAAGTTTTGGGTGGTTTGTTTCTACAATTTAGGAAAATGCTGCATTTGCTAACACGTGATTCAAGATCACTGTCCAATCCAGGCCCGTAAACAAAGCTTCTTGCAATTGATTTCATATTGATGATCCCTGGATGTTCAGTATGAAGTTTGGCCAGAATTCTATCTCTCAAAAAAGTAGGTACTACCATTCTGTCTCCCCACTTGATACAACCTTGCTCACAAGACAATTCAGTACGACGGTTTCAATTCTGTATCCATACACTGATCTGTCCATCCATTCAAGGTGTTTTCATACACTCTTTTCAGTACTGAGTCCTTTTGAGTCTCATCTGCAATCTCAGTTTCATTCACGGGAAAGTCTTTGTCAACTGCACCTAGTGTGAAAATAGCACCTTCACTCCCAACACACGAGTCCTCATGTGGCAACCTGGACAAGGCATCTGCTGATTGCGTTTTGCTTTAAAGTGTGATATTCAATCGTATAGTCATATTGTGACAACAACACTGCCCAACATTGCAGTCTTGATTCGGCCTTTGCAGGGATGTCAGATTTGGGCCCCAATATTGCTAGGAACAGTTTGTGATCGGTTATCAGGGTAAACTTTCTGCCGATCAGGAACTGTTGGAATTTTTTGATTCCAAGCACTATGGCGAGTGCTTCCTTTTCAAATTGCGCGTAGTTTCTTTTGCTCTTTGTGAGAGTTCGCGATGCAAACGCGATTGGTTTCTCTTGGCCATCATCCATTACGTGGCTTATGACAACTCCCACAGTGTAGCTGGAAGCATCACACGCTAATTTAAGCTCACGCTCTGTGTCGTAGTGCACAAGTAGAGCATCGCTGGAGAGACTTCTCTTACAAGCATCATAAGCTTCCTGTTGTGCTTTCATCCACTTCCACTGGACATCCTTCTTGAGGATTGAGATTGCGGTCTGCACAGAGAGGGATTAAACGGAGTGGACTTGAACAGAGTGCTTTATTTGGGAATTGGAAAGAGTGGGGAAGAGGGGAAGAGGGGGATGGAGTTGTTGCTTTTTGCCTGCACTACTTGTAGTGCTTTGTGTTACAGGTAGATATTTAATTTCAGTACCCTTAGCTTAAGTTAGATTAAGTAAGTAGTGAATAAACTACACTGTAAACTAAGTTACCTGTATACAAATTTAATTAAATAAAACA
Organism: Squalus acanthias; assembly: GCA_030390025.1. Lineage (NCBI taxonomy): Eukaryota > Metazoa > Chordata > Chondrichthyes > Squaliformes > Squalidae > Squalus > Squalus acanthias. Next base: position 141,387,420 of record CM059425.1, on the reverse strand, counting down.
CAGTCATATAAGGATGGCAGTGCAGGTGGTGTGCCACAACTGCAGCATGTGAGAGTTTGTGGAGAGCATTGTGATCCCGGACAACCACGTTTGCAGTAAGTGCCTGCATCTTGAGGAACCTCAGCTCAGAGTTTTTGAGCTGGAGTCTGAGGTGCAGATATTGCGGGGCATCAGGGAGGGAGAGAGTTACCTGGACATTTTGATTCAGGAGGCAGACACACCCCTTAGGTTAGGTAGTGGTACAGGTCTGGTTAGTGGTTAGGGGCAGGAGGGTGTGACTGCAACTCAGGTATGTAAGGGAACCCCAGGTGCAGTGCTGGAGCAGCCTCAGCCTTTGCCCTTGTCCAACAGGTATGAGGTTCTTGCTGCCTGTGTGGATGAGGGAAAAGCCTGCAGGATGGATAAGCAAGCTGACCATGGCACCATGGTGCAGGAGGCCATTCAAGAGGGGGGAGGTTTTTTTATTTGTTTTTTTATGGGATGTGGGTGTTGCTGGCAAGGCCAGCATTTATTGCCCATCCCTAATTGCCCCCCTTGAGAAGGTGGTGGTGAGCCACCTTCTTCAACCGCTGCAGTCCGTGTGGTGAAGGTACTCCCACAGTACTGTTAGGTAGGGAGTTCCAGGATTTTGACCCAGCGAAGATGAAGGATCGGCAATATACTTCTAAGACAGGATGGTGTGTGACTTGGAGGGGAACTTGGAGGTGGTGGTGTTCCCATGCGCCTGCTGCCCTTGTCCTTCTAGGTGGACGAGGTCGCGGGTTTGGGAGGTGCTGCCGAAGAGGACTTGGTGAGTTGCTGCAGTGCATCTTGTAGATAGTACACACTGTAGCCACGGTACGCCGGTGGTGGAGGGAGTGAATGTTTAGGGTGGTAGATGGGGTGCCAATCAAGCGGGTTGCTTTGTCCTGGATGGTATCGAGCTTCTTGAGTGTTGTTGGAGCTGCACTCATCCAGGCAAATGGAGAGTATTCCATCACACTCCTTACTTGTGCCTTGTAGATGGTAGAAAGGCTTTGGGGAGTCAGGAGGTGAGACACTCGCCGCAGAATACCTAGCCTCTGACCTGCTCTTGTTGCCACAGTATTTATGTGACTGGTCCAATTAAGTTTCTTGTCAATGGTGACCCCCCAGGATGTTGATGGTGGGAGATTCGGCGATGGTAATGCCATTGAATGTCAAGGGGCAGTGGTTGGACTCTTGCTTCTTGGAGATAGTCATTGCCTGGCACTTCTGTGGCGTGAATGTTACCTGCCACTTATCAGCCCAAGCCTGAATATCGTCCAGGTCTTGTTGCATGCTGGCAAGGACTGCTTCATTATCTGAGGAGTTGTGAATGGCACTGAACACTGTGCAGTCATCAGCGAACATCCCCATTTCTGACCTTATGTTGGAGGGAAGGTCATTGATTAAGCAGCTGAAAATGGTTAGGCCGAGGACACTGCCCTGAGGAACTCCTGCAGTGATGTCCTGGGGCTGTGCTGATTGACCTTCAATCACCACAACCATCTTCCTTTGTGCTAGGTATGACTCCAGCCAGTGGAGAGTATCCCCCCCCACTCCCGATTCCCATTGACTTCAGTTTTACTAGGGCTCCTTCATGCCACACTCGGTCAAATGCTGCCTTGATGTCAAGGGCAGTCACTCTCACCTCACCTCTGGAATTCAGCTCTTTTGTCCATGTTTGGACCAAGGCGATAATGAGGTCAGGAACTGAGTGGTCTTGGCGGAACCCAAACTGGGCATCAGTGAGCAGGTTATTGGTGAGTAAGTGCCGCTTGATAGCACTGTCGATGACACCTCCCATCACTTTGCTGATGATTGAGAGTCGATTGAAGGGGCGGTAATTGGCCGGATTGGATTTGTCCTGCTTTTTGTGGACAGGACATACCTGGGCAGTTTTTCACATTGTCGGATAGATGCCAGTGTTGTAGCTGTACTGGAACAGCTTGGCTAGAGGCACGGCTAGTTCTGGAGCACAAGTCTTCAGCACGATAGCTTGGATGTTGTCAGGGCCCATAGCCTTTGCTGTATCCAGTGCGCTGAGCCATTTCTTGATATCACGTGGAGTGAATCGAATTGGCTGAAGACTGGCTTCTGTGATAGTGGGGACCTCAGGAGGAAGCCGATATGGATCATCCACTCGGCACTTCTGGCTGAAGATGGTTGCAAATGCTTCAGCCTTGTCTTTTGCACTCATGTGGTGGGCTCCACCATCATTGAGGAGGGGGATATTCATGGAGCCTCCTCCTCCCGTTAGTTGTTTAATGGTCCACCACCATTCTCGACTGGATGTGGCAGGACTGCAGAGCTTTGATCTGATCCATTGATTGTTGGATCGCTTAGCCCTGTCTATAGCATGCTGCTTCCGCTGTTTTGCATGCATGTAGTCATGTGTTGCAGCTTCCCCAGGTTGGCACCTCATTTTTAGGTACACCTGGTGCTGCTCCTGGCATGCTCTTCTACACTCCTTATTGAACCAGGGTTGGTCTCCTGGCTTGATCGTAATGGTAGAGTGAGGGATATGCCGGGCCATGAGGTTACAGATTGTGGAGGAATACAATTCTGCTGCTGCTGATGGCCCACAGCACCTCATGAATGCCCAGTTTTGAGCTGCTAGATCTTTTCTGAATCTGTCCCATTTAGCACGGTGGTAGTGCCACACAACACGATGGAGGGTGTCCACAGTGTGAAGACGGGACTTCGTCTCCACAATGACTGTGTGGTGGTCACTGCTACCAATACTGTCATGGACAGATGCACCTGCGACAGGTAGATTGGTGAGGATGAGGTCAAGTAGGTTTTTTCTTCGTGTTGGTTCTCTCACCACCTGTTGCAGGCCCAGACTGGCAGCTATGTCCTTCAGGACTCGGCCAGCTCGGTCAGTAGTGGTGCTACCGAGCCACTCTTGGTGATGGATATTGAAGTCCCCCACCCAGAGTACATTCTGTGTCCTTGCTACTCTCAGTGCTTCTTCCAAGTGGTGTTCAACATGGAGGAGTACTGATTCATCAGCTGAGGGAGTGTGGTAGGTGGTAATCAGCAGGAGGTTTCCTTGCCCATGCTTGACCTGAAACCATGAGACTTCATGGGGTCCGGAGTCAATGTTGAGGACTCCCAGGGCCACTCCTTCCCGACTTTATACCACTGTGTCGCCACCCCTGGTGGATCTGTCCTGCCGGTGGGACAGGACATACCCAGGGATGTCTCTGGAAGGGTTTGTCTCCAGGGTTAGTGTGAGTGTGGAGAGAATGGAGGAGTCCACCTGTAACATCAGTACTGCCTTGGTGGAGGCAATGGCGCATGAACGCACCACTATGGATAGGATGGCAACCTCCGTGGAAAGGCTGGCTCCATCAGTGGAAAGGATGGCTGCAGCCATGGAGGAAATAAGTCGCCAGAGTCAGGAAAACATGGTGACTGTTCAGAATAGAATGACATCTCTGGAGGAGCGATGGACAGCTATTGAGCAGAGAGACCAGAGCTTCATGGACATCCTTTTGATGAGGACTGCGAGTGCAGATACGGGTCCTCATGGTCCCCCTGAAGTGCAGCAAGGTGTATCCTGCCACTTGCCAGCACTGAGGTGTGGGTGACCCATGAGAGGGATGTTGTTGGCAGGACAGAAGGAACTGTGGGCTCCTCTCAAAGTGCTCACATGACCATGCCACTGCGGAGCCCTCAGTCAGAGACTCACTTTGCAGAGACAACTGAGATGGCTGTTTCAGCCCCTGCACAGCCACAGGAAGAGCAGACTGTTGAAGAGCCCTCCCAGGCTCCCAAACCCAGAGGACAAATGCCAAAGGCATCTGAGCAGGTGCAGCATCCTAGTCAGCAAGGTGCCTCTACATCTGCTGAAGCCACAGGGGAAGCACCACATAGAAGCACGCGTAAGAGAAAGATTAAGCACCTATAGTCACAAGGGGACCCACTTGTGTGAATTATATATATTTTTTGACTCTTGCTGGTTTATTATCCTTTTGTCATGTGTAAAAGATAAATTATGTCAAACAGTTGATTGTGTGGCCTATGTGTTCTGGGAAATGGCAAAAGCGCATTGAGGGCGCAGGGCGACTTGCTTTTGTAATGCTGATGGTAAAAGTGATAGGAAATAACAGGGTATAGCAGAGATGAATTGTGACGTTCGACAAGTGTCACCTGCAATTACAGAGCCATATGGTTGCCACCTATGGTTGAAGAGTAAGCTTATGCTAATGCGGCATGGCATTGTGCATACCCTGCTTGACGGGCAGCAGTGAACTGGAGGGATGCTGCATTGGTCACAACAGGGCGTGCAAGACACCCCTCGTCCTCTTCCTACTCCTCTTCCCAGGAAGATCTGCACTGAACCATGTGGCTGCTACTCCCCTGATTATGAGGACCAGGATGAGAGGACATAAATGTTTCCCATCCCCTTGCTATAGATTTCATTTGAGGCAACAATCTTGCAAGCGCACAGTCGAAGTGGCCTGAAATTATTCCATTCATGTCACACTGCAGATGGGTGTCAGCTTGAACAGTCAGAAGGTCAGTAAATGTGCAACATCTTATCCCATACCTACAACAGCAAAGTTGTTGCATTTTAATGTCAGCCATGTTTCAGGGGCGCTTTTAAAGTGCTCCACCAATGCATACAAATCATGTCCTCCAGCAACTCGTCTCCTTGAATTGGCCTGTTTCTGACAAGTCGGGAAACAGGAGCCAGAAGCACGAAAATGGGAAACCACTATGAAAATAGGATTAGCAAGGCAGTTAACAGGCTGTTAACTGCCTTAACTACCTGACCCACCGGTTCCAGACGGGTCAGCTTGGGAGCAGCTAAACAGATACTCACGAAAATCGGGTGGGGGTGGGATGGAGGTGGGTTGGGTGTCTGAAGCCATTTTTTCCGATTTTGACAACGGACCCGCCTCCAAACCCGCCTCCTCAGGGCTATTAAAATCGAGCCCGATGAGTTGCTAGTCCATGTGCTTGCTTTATTAGGCCAGAGCGAACTGAGCATGCTCATACCAAACCATGTAATAATACATTACACGTGTGACGTCAGTCGGTGTGCAATGTCGACTTAACATCACGCTCTGTGAATTTTGACCTGAGTGTTGGGTTCCAAGCGTGATCTGAAAAGCAAGCACGCAGCAGACCTACAGAGACATTGTCAGCACTTCTAAAAAGGACACACACATCTTTCAGGTAAGTTTGCATTTAAGCTTTTGGATTGGATTTTTTTTATTTTATTGAAGTCGTGGCTTGCTGCAATACATAGTACATTTTTTTAAAGTGTGCAGGTAGTGCTGCTGGACAGTTGCAAGGCCGCAAATAGTAAAGGAAGGCCTCTGAGAGGACAGAAAATGCATGAAATACTCATCAGGCAGCATCTGTGGAGAGAGAAACAGTTCACGTCTTAGGTCGAGATGTTGCCTGACCTGTTGAGTATTTCCAACATTTTATTCTTTTATTTCAGATTTCCAGCATCTGCTCGCAGAGGGAAGAGGAAGACGCAGAAGAGGAGAAAGCAGAAGACGACGATACTGAAGGAAGGATTGTAACACTGTCAGGGTAAACGTGACTGAATTTAAAAGTGATCAAATGTACCGACAAGCTTTGAGGCAAGAGACTGCTTGGCTAAAACATGATGTGTTGGCACTTTTCCTTCGAAAGATAAGCTCTTGAAAAGTCTGTGAGAACTGCAAGTCAACACCTACAGACGTGAAAAATAATGGGCTGGATTTTCAATGACCCATGGAGTCGGGTTTGGAGGCGTGTAGGGGGTTAAAGTTGCAGATTCGGGGGTCCCGACCCCATCCCACCTCCAACCCGCCTCCATGCCAGTTTTGCTGGCGGCGGGTACCCGACCTGTGCTGGGACCCGACTCCCCGAGGCGGGAAGGGATTAGTGACAATTAACTGCCTGACAGGCAGTTTTTTGCCTAATCCCTATTTTGACAGCTGAAATGTGGGCTTCCCGACAGGTGGCAACCACGCCAAGTTATCGGGGCGGACCGTGGTTCTGCAGGGGTTGGAGGGGTCGATATGTCCGGTGGGCAGGTGAGCGATGGGTGCATGTGTGCAGAGGTAAGTGTGTAAGGTAAGTGCTAAGTGTGGGAAAAAGTTTTACTTACCTTAACTTCCTCCTGCAGGTGTCAGCCCTTCAGTTCTCGGGAGTCAGAAATCTCACTGGCACAGAAAGCAGAAAAGCCATGGTGCTGTCATAAACTGCAGCCTTCTGTTTTCTGTGGTGGAATGATTTCTAACTCAGCCTGAGAGGAAGAACTCAAGTTAGAAATCATATTGTCAGTGTTTGACAGCTTCACAGAGCTGTCAAACGCTGATATTTCATCTGTCAAAAGCTCTTGACAGATGAAATGTCAATCTGTGACGTCACCTGTTGCCGGGTGGCCCTTAATTGGCCTGCTGAGCCCACTGGGCGGGCTCAACAAGGTCAATCAAGGGAAAATACAGTGGGTTGGCCACAAGTTGATGGAGGCGGGTCCACAACCCAAAATGTGGGAATCACGACACCAACCCGACCCCAGTATCAAAATCCAGCCCAATGACTCTCTTTGGATGTCTGGCCTTGGATAATTAATGTCAAAACAGATAGGGAGAGAGAGAGAGAAAACAACATTTTCTACACAGTTTGGGACATGAATGCTGTGGGCCAGTTGCCAAGTTTTGGGTTATAAGTGTTATTGGACACTGATATTCCAGGCTGCAGTCGGGGCTATCGTTGATGTTGACTTGGTCAATTGCCAGTTAAAGTTAGTCATATGCCTAATCATCGTTGAATTGACCTCTCATCTGGTGAATAGTATGTATGTGGTTTTGTTTATAATCACCTGAGCTTAAAGTAAATGATTTTAGATGCTTGCTTGTGATAAATACATGAATTAAGTACAGTTTGTATTCTGGTAATTACTTGTAACCTCTTGTTGATTTTCAAGTAAAAGAAGTTTCACAGATTCATTGGGCTGGATTTTCATTGACCCGTGGAGGCGGGTTTGGAGGCGTGTGGGGGGTTAAAATTGCGAAAACTGGCTGGCGGGCACAAGTCCACCTCCATCCCGCCTCCACGCAATTTTCATGAAATCGTGTCTGCTGGTCCCGACTGCGTCCCGCCTTTAAGAGGCGGGATAGGCTGTTAAGGCCCTTAACAAGCACTAAATTGGCTCTATAATGCTATTTTGAAAGGCCTTTGTGATTTTAACTCTTGTTCTACGTGAAGCACGCCTGTTCTGAACCACGATTGTGAAACCTGGTGGGATCTCTCTCTCTCTCTCTCTCTCTCTCTCTTTGTGTAAAAATATCTGGGAGCAGACTTAGGGCTGCTGCTGCTCATTTTACATCCAGGTCCTCTCACAGCAAAGGCCAGGCAGTCTTTGCAGACCTTCAATGCAGCAGCAATGATGACATCATCAGAGGCGACTTTCAGACTGAAAACACTAATTGGTTCATGGGTTCCCACATGCTGGAACTCAATTGCCCAATTAGGTGAAAATTGCATCAATCTCCCACATCCAATTGCAGTCGGGTGGATAACACGAAAAGTGGATGACACGACCCCAACCCACCCCAGTATCAAAATCCAGCCCATAGGGTTTTGTGTTGTCTGTTCCACGAGTCTGAACTCTATAAACTGTCAGACAATTAGAACATCTTACAGATGCAACCCAGACAGCCACTTTCTGGCCAGGATATCCGGAATGGAATCATCTGCCTGTGGCACCAGTGACCACAACCCCAATTCCCCTTTCAACATTTGTCCCACACCTTACCTTCCATCTGTTACTGACCATCACAACATCCTCTTGGCCACAATGCTGAAATAAAAGCCACCACAAAGCAAACTTTCCAATCCAACTTTATACATCTATCCATCTAATATGACATCAAGAAATCAACTAATAAACCTTATACATTCCCTTAGTGACTGTTTTGTGTGTGCCTTTACCTATGCTACTGATGTCACGCAGTGCTACCCCAGTGGCTGCAGCATGGCTGGTGGAAGGCTGCTGACTTTCAGTGGGGGAGACTGCAAATAGCCTTGCTGCTCAACATTGAGGAGCTGGTGGCTGGGAGTGTGAAATCGAGTGACGGTGTCTCTTCTTCTTTTTCTTCTTGGTCACCCACTGGCTGGGCAGGCTGCATTTCTTGGGTGTGTGAAATGTGGAAGGCACAAGGGTGGAATTGTATTGTGGGGAGGACGGGAAAGCAAGAGGTGCATACGAGAAGGAGGATAACATATGAGGATACCAGCATCTTGTATCCTTTCAGCCCCGCCGCTGGCTAAGGGTTCGGCATGCCTCTGCCAAGAATGGCCTGCACTGTCTCCTCCAAGGGGGTGAGGTGAAGCTAGGAATGGGAGGTGTGCCTTGTGTTTGGTACAGATTGTCGGTACGTGAGTGATTGGGGGTGGGTGGATGGGGGAGTTGTGCATTGAGCAGTGTGTGAGGCTAGTGGTGCAGTTGGTAGGAGACGGCTTTTGAAGATGCATTCACTGACCTTGATCACTGATCTGAGGTCATGAAGCTTCTTTGGGCACTGGAGCCAGGTCATGGGGGTGACACTGCTGGCAGTGATCTGGTCCCACATCATTCTTTCTGGAGGGCCTCCTGACCCCTGTGGGTAGAGGACCTCTCTTGCAGTGTTGATCCCCTGCACAAAGCTGGAGTGCTGCGTGCGAGACCCTGGGTGCCCCTTCCCTGGCTTGCTGAGCCATTTGTGTTAGTGCTGAAGCACTTTTAGCATCTTTTTAGGTGAGGAAGGCAATTCAGCTTTAAGAGCTGAAGACTCACATTTTGAGAATTCTTTTTAAGGTTAATTTTTTTTTCAGAAGGCAGTTGAGCTGTAAGTGCTAACAACTGCCTTTTTATTTTTTTCATTTCAGAAGGTAGTTCCCCTTTATGGGACCAAACTCCTTTCTGAAATGAAAGCCTTGCTTTAAGAGAAGGCTGTTCTTGCTGCAATGACTCTATAGCCACACTATATTGGGATCTCCGGCCGGGACTAACGCCACCAAAACGGCCTAGCACAGTAAGTTTAGCATTGGGTTAATGTTAATGAGCCACCAGAGCCAATTACCGGACCTGCCTGTTAACACCAGCCCGCGGTGGTACCAGCAGGTTTTTAGCGATGTCGAATTTCTAGGCCTATACATTTCAATGAGATCACCTCTCATTCTTCTAAACTCCAGAGAATATCGGCCCATTCTACTCAATCTCTCCTCACAGGACAGTCCTCTTGTCCCAGCAATCAATCTAGTGAACTCCGTTGCACCCCCTCTAAGGCAAGTATATCCTTCCTTAGGTAAGCAGACCAAAACTGTACGCAGTACTCTAGGTGTGGTCTCACCAAATCCCTATATAATTGCAGCAACACTTCCTTACTCTTGTACTCCAACCCCCTTGCAATAAAGGCTAACATATCATTTGCCTTCCTAATTGCTTGCTGTACCTGCATGTTATCTTTCTGTGATTCGTGTACAAGGACACCCAAATCCCTCTGCATACCAATATTTACTAGTCTCTCACCTTTTCAATTCTTCCTACCAAAGTGGATAATTTCACATTTCCCCACATTATATTCCATCTGCCACCTCATTGTCCACTCACTTAACCTGTCTATATCCCCTTGAAGCCTCTTTGCGTCCTCCTCACAGCTTACTTTCCTACCTAGCTTTGTATCGTCAGCAAACTTGGATAAATTACATTCGGTCCCCTCGTCTAAGTCATTGATATAGATTTTAAATAGCTGAGGCCCAAGCACTGATCCTTGCGGCACCCCACCAGTTACAAACTGAAAAACTGAAAATTACCCCTTTATCCCTACTCTCTGTTTTCTTTTCATCAACCAATCCTCAATCCAAGCTATATTACCCCCATCACATGAGCCCTAGGATAGGACGGGGTCGGGGGGGGGGCGGCGGGGGGAGTCAAGATGGGTTTGAAGAAATCATACCAATCTGCTTTAAAGGAGGGAGAGTATGCAACCACCCCCATCGCTCCAACTTATGACAGATAGGGGGAGAAATTCGGTACCTTAGCGCCTTCCATTAGCGCCTCCAGGGGGCGCTAACGGGGCGCTACCAGCTTTGCGACCAGGCGCGGCGATAGTACCGACGCCCGTGAAATTGACGTGGAGGTTTGCAGCGGCGGTAACCACTAGAGCCACGATCTTCTGCGCCCGGAGATCGTGATGTCATTGCCGGTTCCGCCTCCTGCAGCATCGCCGGGCGACAACACTGACAGCTGCAGGAGGCGTTGTTCGGGAGGCCGGGAGCTTTGGAGGCACAAGTAAAAGGGGATGTTGGCGCGGGTAGGAAATTTTTTTTAACAACGTTCCAATTCATTTTTTTCGATTCCTCCTGGGATGTGATCGATTAGCCCAGCACTCTGCTGGAGTGTATAGGGCTGATCGGGTCGGATCACGGCTGCCGTCGGGCTAACTGGTCACCTAACTGGTCCCAATGCAGAGCCTGCTGCAATGGCCCTTCCCTTTAAGGGAGAGAAGGAGCCTCGGATCGTGGCAGCGCTGCACCACTACCGCCCTGCCTGCATCCTTTAGCGCTTGATGTAGCGCTCCACTTCCTTCCTGGAGTGCAAACACCAGCGCCTGGCGCTAAGTTTCCCAGCTTTCAAAAGTTAGCGACCCAAACGGGGCGATACTGAATTTCTCTCCCATAGTCTTTTGCCCTAAGATAAATATATTTTTTAATTCAGTCAAAATATAAAATTGCTAGATTGGCCTTTTTTTTACCTCACTAAAATGATCAGTTGATGGTAGGTTAAAAAATGGCTAAAAAGGACTGGAGAAATCACTTCAAATTTTGCAGGCAGTACATATTAACACCCTGCAGCTCACCGTGGTACGGTACAACCCTATGAATTATTTTTTTGTAGCCATGGAATGACATTCAGGGTCTCCCTGGAGATACGGGCTGAGATTAAATGACCTTTGGCAGCTCCCTTGTTGATCATTGCTCTAATTATCATGTTTTCCCAAGCAAAGCAACATCTGATGCATTGTTGACTTGAATGGTCCCCACTGGTATGCTTCCATCTCCTCATCTTAGTGGATCTGACACGGGGGAGGGGCTGGGGTTCCAGAGGCAAAATAGAGAACAATTTAGACAACTGATTTGGAGGTATCCTGAATGTAATAAAGTCATGTAAAACATAGCTCACTGCTGTGTGAGACATCTGAATTGTAGAATAATGCAGCATAGATGGAGGCCATTCGGCCCATTGTGGCTGTGCTGTCTCTTTGAAAGAACTATCCAACTATCCAATTAATGATTTCATGAGATCCTGTGTGTGTCATTAATCTGTAGTTTTGCCGGTTTAAAGGTTTTTTGTGTTAGGGTAGGGGGAGATGATTGAGTTGCATGCAGTGCCAGGTGGCAAGTGATGGTGTTTAGATTTTTTCTGATATATTCTTGGCATACAGTTATAGTTTAGCTTATAGGGATAATGGATTTCGGTTATGAGGAGAGACTAGAGATGCTGCGATTGTTGTCCTTAAAGCAGAGAAGGTTATGGGAGATTTAATAGAGTTTTTCAAAGTTATGAGGGGTTTTAATAAAGTAAATCAAGAGAAACTGTTTCCACTGTTGGGAGGGTTAGTAACCATAGGACACAGATTTAAGATAATTGGAAAAAGAGCCAAGGAGAGATGAGGTGAATACTTTTTACGCAGCGAGTTGTTATGATCTGGAATGCACTGCCTTAAAGGGTGATGGAAGCAGATTCAACAGTAACTTTCAAAAGGGAATTGAATATATACTTGAAGAGGAAAAAATTGCAGTGCTTCAGGGAAAGAGCAGGGGAGTGGGACTAATTGGATCAGGCTTTGAAAGAGCTGGCACAGGCACCATGTGCTTGAATGGCACAGCCCAGCCGTGTCTGGCCCACCAGAAAGCCAGAATGTTGTCAGTGAGATCTGACAGTCAGTATGAAGCACCTTGGGTTTGTTTTTACATGAAAGGTGTTACATAAATACAAGTTGTTGTTGTTTTTCTTCCTGCATCAAGATACCAGTGGTGTGGTGTAGAATAATTTGAGCCGGGGAGTTCTCCCTGGTGTCCTGGCCAATATTTATCCCTCAACCAACATCACTAAAAAACAGATTATCAGGTTATTATCACATTGCTGTTTGTGGGACCTTGCTGTACACAAATTGGCTGCCACATTTCCTACATTACAACAGTGCCTACAGTTCAAAAGTACTTTGTTGGCTGTAATGTGCTTTGGGGCATCCTGATATTGTGAAAGGTGCTATATAAATGCCAGTCTTTCTTCTTTCTTTCTTTAATTCTGATTGTACAATGAACTTCAATACATCAGCATTCTGCTTCTGTCCATGGTTGGCACATGGGTGTCATGAGCCATGGTTGCATAGAGTTGCCTTGGTCTCATGGTGCCATCCCTTCACTCTGCATTCCCCTTCAAATAAGGGTGGTACAGATGAGTGCCTTAAGAGAAAGAGACTGTGAGAACATTCAGGGACCCTGTTATCGCCCTGCGTGATTCCGTACAGGTGGTCACGTACCATATGCACACTAAGACTGAAGACTCCATTTTCAGTCATATAGAGGACATCATTGTGTCTTGGGGGTTCGAACAGTAACATGATTACAGGCAATGACTCTCTCGGCTTTGGTTAAGTGAGATAGATTTTGTAGAATTATGGGGCCTCACACGTTGGTGCTGTTGGTCAATGGCAAAAGAGATGAAATGGTTGGTTCTGCTGAACAATGCATCTGTGGCCTCCTTGACAGAAAACTGACTGACTCACTGACTCTGCAGATTTCCCCGATGCTAGCCTGGAAGCAGCCAGAGGCAAAATAAATTGAGGCCCATGCTGATTTTGGTGTACAGATGTTACATGATGTGCGCAGATCTTCGTCAAAGAGATGGCATAGCCCTGTCAATGTCTCCCTGCTGAACCTCAACCTCCTTAGGCACATCTTTCCTGTCATTACAAGGTAGCTGTGCTGCATTCAGATGACCCACTCACTGTGCAGTGGAATGATGAGACTTAGCAGTATGCAACATGTGCCACCTGACACCATGGGCAGACCTTGTCATGCTCTTGATGGTCCTCCCTGCCAAGTTCAGTGCTACTGGAGCCCCAAATGCAGTTTCTGTAAGTTGTCAAAAGTGTAGAAAGTGGAAAGGAAATTTAAATCTACTTACCTTTAACTGAAGACTCCCTCCCACCAGCCTGTTCCATATGGGGGAGATTACTGCATTGCACTAGTGATATGTTCCTACAGAAATATAGGGTGAGTCTCCCTTAACTATCCAGTCGGACCCCTTAATTATTGCGAGCCATTGTCTCCCTTCAAGTGTTAGCCTTGGCTCTGTGGTGGTACTCACACTTCTGAAGATTCTGAATTCAAGCTATAATGCAGGGATTTGAACAAGTAATCTAGGTTGACACTTTAGTGCAGTAGTAAGAGAGTGCTGCACTGTCAAATGTGTCGCCTTTTGGATGAGTTGTTAAACTCAGTTCCCATCTGCATGCTCAGGTGGATGTAAAAGATCACTTGGCACTATATGAAGATGAGCAGAGAAGTTCTCCTAGTGCCCTGGCCAACATTTTTTTCCTTCAACAAATACCACTTAAAAAAACCAGATTATCTGGTCATTTGTCTCATTGATGTTTGTGGGACCTTGCTGTGCAAAAATTAACTGCTGTGTTTGCCTGAAATACAACAGTGACTGGCTGTGAAGCGCTTTGGGACACCATGTGAAAGTGCTGTATAAATGTAATTGCTTTCTTTTTATTTTCAGCATTGTTGCTTTTGTCGGCAAATGTGTGGTACAGCACTTAATTGCTGCTGTATAATGCTTTAAACCAACAGCAATTTCCAGGCTTTGGTACACAATAAAATAATACAGCTGTTACATAAAAATGAATTAATCAATCAAATATCAAGTTTATTATAAAGATAGTCTCCTCTCTGTCATACTTTCAGGAACTTATTTGGAAAATTGTTTAGCATCAATTCCGCGTTTCAGTAATTTCACATTCGCATCAGTTGTTTATCAACTCGGAATTTTTTTTGATATTGGAAAGGAAAGGAAAGACAGTGCATGATATTAGTATTTCACCTTAATTTGACTGCATTAGAAATGCTGACTAAGGTATTACAAATGTCAACTAATGTTCCGTAGTTGCAATTTTGGATAATAATTCAATACAGTCTCCATATGACTGCACAAGAATGGCTTTTATTTTGCAATTAACTCTACTTTTGTGTTGTTACAAGTATGACCTTGTACCAAAATAGCATTGAGAATTTTAAATGTCATCTAAGAATATTTCTATAACTGTGATTTTCTGTTCATTTCATAGTTGTGTGTGTGTTTGTGTGAGTGTGTGCACACGTGTGCATGTTCATATAAGCGTGTGCGTGCATGCCGCACTCATGTGTGTACATGTGCATGTGTAATGTGTGTGAGTGTGCATGTGTGTGCATGCGCACGTGTGTGTGTGTGTGGGTGTGTGTATGTATATACATGTGTGTGCTTGCTACAATATATTGTTTAGATACATGATCTTGATGTTGTTAGAAAATACATGTCCTCATTAATGCAGTGTTCTGACATCAGGTACTTTGGAGCATATACCACTACTGAGTCATTGAATTTTCTTGTCATCCTTCCTTTCCACCCTATCCCTGTAATATGGCACATGTCATACAGTTGCCAGCATGACAAACCACTTGCCAGTCTGGTCTGGGATGGCAGAATCATGAATATGGAATGACTGAAAACACAACCTTCTACTGGAATGAACATAAGAACATAAGAAATAGGAGCAGGAGTCGGCCTTTCGGCCCATCGAGCCTGCTCTGCCATTCAATAAGATCATGGCACTTCACTTTCCTGCACTATCCCCATATCCCTTGATTCCCTTAATATCCAAAAATCTATCGATCTCTGTCTTGAATATACTCAACGACTAAGCCTCCAAGCCTTCTGGGGTAGAGAATTCCAAAGATTCACCACCTCCTGAGTGAAGAAATTTCTCCTCATCGCAGTCCTAAATGGCCGACCCCTTATTCTGTGACTGTGGTCCCTGGTTCTAGACTCCCCAGCCAGGGGAAACATCCTCTTTGCATCTATCCTTTCTAGCCCTGTAACAATTTTATATGTTTCAATGAGATCACCTCTCATTCTTCTAAACTCTAAAGAATATAGGCATAGTCTACTCAATCTCTCCTCATAGGACAATCCCCCCATCCCAGGAACCAGTCTGGTGAACCTTCGTTGCACTTCCTCTATGGCAAGTATATCCTTCCTTAGGTAAGGAGACCAAAACTGTACACAATACTCCAGGTGTGGTCTCACCAAGGCCTTATATAATTGCAGTAAGACATCTTTACTCTTATACTCAAATCAACTCTTATTCTCATATTCTATTTTCCCTTACTTTATCAATTTCTTGGTCCTCCTTTGCTGAATTCTAAAATCCTCCCAATCCTCAGGCAATCCTTTTTGGCAACATTATAAGCCTCTTCCTTTGATCTAATACTATCTTTAACTTTCTTGTTAGCCACAGTTGGACCACTTTTCCTGTGGAGTTTTAGTGCCATAAAGGAATGTATATTTGTTGTAAATTATGTGTTAACTGTTTAAATGCTAGCCATTGCTTGTCTATTGTCATACCTTTTAATGTGGTTTCCCAATCTACCTTAGCCAACTCGCCCCTCATACCTATGTGGTTTGCTTTGTTTAGATTTAAGACCCTAGTTTCGGATTTAATTAAATCACTTTCAAACTCAATATAAAATTCTATCATATTATGGTCACTCTTCCCTAAAGGCCCCTTTACGACAAGGTTATTAATAAACCCTTTCTCATTGCACAATACTAGATCTAATATAGCCTGTTCCCTAGTTGGTTCCTCAACATACTGATCTAGAAAACTATCTTGTATACATTCCATGAATTCGTCCTCCACACTATGACTGTAAATTTGGTTTGCCCAGTCTATATGTAGATTAAAGTCCCCCATGATTACTGTATTACCCTTGTTACATGCGCCTCTAATTTCCTGATTTATACTCTGCGCTACATTACAACTATTGTTTGGGGGCCTATAAACAACTCCCACCAATGTTTTCTGCCCCTTGCTGTTTCTTAGCTCCACCCAAACTGATTCTGCCTCTTGATTTTCAGAGCTAAGATCCTTTCACTCTACTGTCTTTATCCCATCCTTTATTATCAGGGCTACCCCTCCTCCTTTTCCATTTTGCCTATCTCTTCTAAAAGTTAAGTATCCTGAAATATTTAGTTCCCAACCTTGGCCACTTTGCAACCACGTCTCCGTAATGGCTATTAGATCACACCTATTAATTTCTATCTGTGCTATTAATTCATCTATTTTGTTGCGAATGCTTCATGCATTCAGATATAGTGCCTTTAGCTTTGACTTATTTCTATATTTCCCTAATGTCACCTTAGTCACTGATGCCTTATTACCTTTGTTACTCTCTCTGTCCCTTTGTGATCCACGCTGCTTATTTTTACCCAAAACTCTACTCTGCTCTAGAGCCTTGACATTTCTCTCGCTGCTTTTAAATTTACTCTTTCCTGAATCCTCCCACCCCCCTTCATTAGCTTAAAGCCTTGTCTACTCCCCTAGTTATTCAGTTCACCAGGACACTGGTCCCAGCCTGGTTTAAGTGGAGCCCGTCCCAACGGAACAGCTCCCTCTTTCCCCAGTACTGGTGCCAGTGCCCCGTGAATTGAAACCCCTTCCTTCCACACCACTCTTTGATCCACACATTTAAACCTCTAATCTGTTTGTCCCCATGTCAATTTGCGTGTGGCTCAGGTAACAATCCAGAAATTATTACCTTTGAGGTTCTGCTTTTTAATTTGGATCCTAGCTCCTCAAACTCCCTCAGCAGAACCTCATTCCTAGTTCTACCTATGTCATTGGTCCCTACGTGGACCACGACAACTGGATCCTCCCCCTCCCACTCCAAGTTCTTTTCCAGCTGCGAGGAGATATCGTGACACAACATTCGGTACTCCGGAATGAGCAATGTCTGTCACTTATCCTACAGCCTGAATCCCAGCCCTTCATATTCAGTGAGTAATACGGCGCACAATTAAGTGTATCTTGGGGAAATTGTTGCCTAACGCACAGGAGTTTCATTTTATGTAGATATGCAAGCATTGCATAACCCAGTAAAAGAGTATTCCAACTGGAAGTTTTGGAAGTTTTGGTATCATTACCTCAGAATTGGGGTATTCATCAAGGCTCTCTATGATCATGAATTGAAATATTCGGATGCGGAGCTTTCCATTCTTAAGAATAAAAGCATTTACTCAAAATGTGCTATTTTAAATAACAGGGCAGTATGGGACAGCTAAAGGAGATGGGTTAAACCTGATATTTATTTCGGGCAAAATTGAGTGTTAACTGAATTCTCATTGATCTGTATAAATGAAAAGGTTTCCATCTTCAAAGTGCACACATGTCCATAAATCTATTGCTTAAGTATATGCTGGGATAGCTTTTGTATTTGAGTGATAGTGTAAAGCGGGTGATAGTGAGTTGGCAGCCCATTTTACATCTCTCCTGATTTTTATTTTATTGACGTCAATGGAAATAAAAATCAATAGAGATGTAAAACGGGATGCTGATTCACTATCACCTGTTTTACACTATCGCACAGTCAAAGTCTACCCCGCTGTGTGTGCAATCATGAAGACATGCACTTAAACAAAACCAACTCTTATCGGGGCATGTGTTATGCACTCAACAGAGCAAGATTCCAGTGAAACAAATGGGGTTTTAATCAGGATGGAAACCAAACAGGTATTTTCTTTAGTGGAAGAGGTTTTACTCAAACAATCTCACCAGACTTTTAGATAAAACATCACAGCTTTCTTGTATCTAAATTCAGAACATTTTTGTACACCTTTCTTGTGCAAATGCAACAGATAGAAATAAGGCTGGATTTTCGCTGTAAGAATGATAACCTTCAGCATTGTGCTTGATTGTAAATGTGAACCTGTATCAACAGCTGTTTTAAATTGAACTCCTCTTCTCCTTTTAATGGGCTTGGAATTCTTGTTAACATGATTTCTTGATGAATGGTTTAAACATTGGGCCGTATTTTGCGACCCCTACGGGTGCGTACAAGGTGTGTACGAGCCTGTAGGGGCCGCACAAGTTCCAGGTTTAGGCATACGGAGCGTATGCGCTAAAACCCGGAACTTGCGATCGGTCAAGAATCCTCTTGACAGATCCTCCACATCCCCGGGAGAAGGGCCTCTGCAGGTGGAGAGTTGCGGTATTTGCCCAACTTCTGCCCGCTAGATGCCCATGAAATTCTTACGCCTGGTAAAAGTAGGCATAAGGCCTGCTTTACCAGCATAAGAGTTTTAAAAAATAGAAAAATAAAATGTTATCACTCATTTATACATTAAAAACCCTGTCCAATACAGTAAGTTTATTTTTAGCCCCGTTCAACATACTGTATAATTTTTTTTTCTTCAAAAAATTAAATTTTTGTTTAAAATATTTAATTAAATGGCATTTTAATTAATTTTAAATATGTAAATTTTTGTTTTATTTAATGTGTTCGTGTATTTTTTAAGTGATCCCCATTCATACTTCTGGGAGTTCCCTACGTACAGAACTCCCATAAGTATGAATGGGGATTCCCTTCTTTTATTGGTTGGGCCGGCCCACGTGATCCCAGGGGCGCTTGCGAACCGTATGCGCCCTGGGATACGGGGGCCTCTGCCCGCACGGACCTGGAGAGGCCCAGGATCGCAAACCTCCGTACCTCCCAGGCCACCAGGTAAATGCGGAGATATTTTACAGGTCGGAGGCGTCCGCCCACAGGAACCCTCCGATCGCAAATGTTGGGCCATTGCCTATTACATACATAGGCAGGTGGTGAAGTGCTGTACCCTTTTATCCCATTGGGTCTGTGATGATGAAACAGGAATATGGAAAACAAGATCCTGGCCATAAGGCCCATGCTGTACTAAGAATGTGTATCTGTAACCTGCTGGGACATGCATTTACCTTAAATAAACTGTTTAGCTCCTTTGACTGTACCATGCTGTCCATCCAACCTGATGGAATAATCACTAACATCCAACATTTAATGTAACCAACCTAGGAGACTTTATCATGTAAATAAGTCTTGATCAATATAGGTTGCAAATTATAAATCCATGGCTATTCCCAATATATACATAAAATGTAGGGCTATTACATGAGATGCAGGATAATAATTTGAATTAATTATTCCCAATTTTAAATGTTCCTGACTTGCGCTCCTGACGCCAGCACAACCATCTTCACCAATATGACGGGTGGCGCAAATCCAGCCGGAAATGTGCGTGTGCTTCCTGCCCACCATATTGGGACCTTAGTAGCGGCTGAAAAACGGGCGCTGGGTGGTCGAATTTCTAGGCCAGTAAATTATGCCTTCTCAGTGTACCTTCCACACACATGTGGTGAAATGCATCTTATAAACAAAAGTCTGATAGTAAATCGGCTCCAGTACGTTTGAAGGAAAAGGACTCGTATAAGGTCGTTTGAACACCTGCCGACTTAACTTGGTTATGTTGTGGACACATTGTAAAAGACCACACAGCAGAGGAGAGATCACCATAGCAACAAAAACGAGTCCAGGCTGGATGGAGATCATTTTGAACACCTGCATACTTTACATTGTGTAAACTGAGAGAAAACAATTGAAGTGTCAATCAATTGTGGGTTGTATTTGTAGGAACCTATTGTTGACAAGCCACTGCCCCAAAGGTGTGGTTCTATGTTAAAGAGGGCTTTTTAAAGCTTGGGAGGATAGAGTAAAAAGAAACACAGCTCTACCGTGAATGTTTTCACCTCACCTGGAATCTTCCTCACTGCTCGCTACCTCACAGCTTCATGCCACAATGCCTGTGAAGCAAATGACGTGGCTACAAGAGAAAGTCATACTACACTACAACAGTGTCCATCCAAATACTTGGAATCTTCTTGATAAGTTTGAGCCAACCATGAGTATATAACTTTCATTATGGGGTTAGTCTGAGGTAGACATTTAATTTCCAAAAGGTTATGAATTTTGGAAATTCAGAAGGTGTTGTATTGTATTTGAGCATAAACCCAAGATATTGTTTAGATTCTAATGACAATGTTCTAATGTATTAATAATAAATTATTGTTTCCTTTATAAAGTCATGGTTTGTGCCTGAAGTTTCTTTAGGAAAAAGAGCCTATTAAGTTAAAAATAAAATTAAATCATGTGGAGATAAAAAGGCAATTCCCCAAATTAAAGTGTACAATCACTTTGAACCTATTTGCTCCGACACACAGGAGTCACTTTTCTCCTTGTAAATGTTGGGTTTCATCTTTGAGTGCTGCAAAAAAGGATGGTTCTGATTGGATGGCCATTAAAAAATTACAACATTTAATCAATTGGAACTTATGAAATAATTTATACCTGATCAGTATGAGATGACATAAAGCTGCATTTAAACTGTTGCCTTTTGAACACTGCAGAATTTCCACTTACCCCAACACAGGGGAGGCAGTTTACAATGTCATCTGAATCCTTTGATGAGATCAAACAGAATATTCTAGAAATGCAGATTTCCAGGATCACGATCTTTCTTTTTATCTCTACCCTTTGATGTGATTACTGCCTGTAATCACTCCCAGTTATCTACTGCTCTTCATGTGATCTACAGGAAAACTCTGATGAGGTAGATTACTACCAACTATTGCGTAGAAATTGCTTGGTAATCTTCACGCTTCTGTTAGCAGGAAATTTGCTCTGATCATTCCAAGGATTCAGTTGGCTGTGGGAAATCATTAAGATGATATCGTAACATCACCCACCCCCATCTGCAGCTGTTAATATTTCAAAGTGGCCTAATTGATATATCTAGTGGAAATGGAGAACTGTACTGTTTTTGCATGATACAGTACGTCTGTGTTATGTGATAAAATGTATTATGATGCTCAGTATTAGTCATTATGCTACATGAAACACCACATTGTAGCGCATGGTATAGCACACCAAGGTATCTGGTCAGAATATGGGATGGTATGGTATATTAAGATAAACTGTATGATATATTACAGTACATGGGACTATATTAAAAGTGAGTGGTGAGTATCCTAACACATTCCTGACTTGAGACTTGTGGAGAGGTGGAGAGGCTTTGAGGGGTCAGGAGGTGAGGCACTCATCGCAAAGGACCCAGCCTCCGTCCTGCTCTTGTAGCCATGTTGTTGTATGTTCATGGAACCTCCTCCTGTTGTAGTTGCCTGGTTGTCCACCACCATTGTAGACTGCATGCGGTAGGTCTACAGAGTTATGCTCCGATCCAATGATTGTAGAATCACTTAGCTCTGTATATAGCCTGCTGCTTTTGGTGTTTAGAATGCAAGTGGCACTGTGTCGTATCTTTAATAAATTCATTCTAAGATATGCCGGGAGCTGCTCCTGGAACACCCACCATATGGCTGATCCAGTTGAGTTTCTGGTCAATGGTGACCGCAAGGATGATGATGGTGGGAGATTTGGCAATGTCAGTGCTACTTTTTAAAAATTTGTTCCTGGGAGGTGGGTGTTGCTGGCAAGGCCAGCATTTATTGCCCATCCCTAATTGCCCTTGAGAAGGTGGTGGTGAGCCGCCTTCTTGAACCGCTGCAGTCCTTGTGGTGAAGGTACTTCCATAGCGCTGTTAGGGAGGGAGTGCCAGGATTTTGATCCAGCGATGATGAAGGAACAGCGATATATTTCCAATTCAGGATAGTGTGTAACTTGGAGGGGAACTTGCAGGTGATGGTGTTCCCATGCGCCAGCTGTCATTGTCCTTCTAGGAGGTAGAGGTCGCGGGCTTGGTAAGTGCTGTCAAAGAAGCCTTGGCGACTTGCTGCAATGCATCTTGTAGATGGTACACAGTGCAGCCACGGTGCACCGGTGGTGGAGGGACTGAATGTTTAAGGTGGTGGATGGGGTGCCAATCAAGCGGGCTGCTTTGTCCTGGATGGTGTTGAGCTTCTTGAGTGTTGTTGGAGCTGCACTCATCCAGGCAAGTGGAGAGTATTCCATCACACTCCTTACTTGTGCCTTGTAGATGGTGGAAAGGTTTTGGGGAGTCAGGAGGTGAGATACTCGCCGCAGAATACCCAGCCTCTGACCTGCTCTTGTTGTCACAGTATTTATGTGGCTGGTCCATTTAAGTTTCTATTGAAGCTCATGGGGAGGTGGTTGAGCTTTCTTTTGTTCTGATTGTCATTACCTGGCAGTTATGTGAGGAGAACATTACCTGCCACATGTCATCCCAAATCTGGATATATCCAGGTCTTGCTGTAGATTGTCATGGGCTGCTTCACTATCAGAGGAGTTATGAAAGGAGTGGAACACTGTGTAATCATCAGCAAACAGCCCCACTCCTGACCTTAAGACAGAGAGAAGGTTATTAATGAAGCAGCTGAAGATGGTTGGGCTGAGGGCACTTTGCGGATGAACTCCTGGAGTGATGTCCAGGGGCTGTGATGTCTGGCCTCCGACAACCATTTGTGCCAAGTATGACTCCAACTATTGGAGGGCTTTCCGTTTGACCCCCATCAACTTCAGTTTTGCTGGGGCTCCTTGGTGCTATAGTCTGTCGAATGCTGCCTTGCTATCAAGGGCAGCACACTTAACTGTCCTCTGGCATTCAGCTTCTCCATCCACATCAAAACTAAAGCTGTAATGAAGTTTGGAGCCAAGCAGTTCTGATGGAACCCAAACTGAGAATCGGTGAGCAGGTTATTGGTGACTGCATGTTGCTTGATGGCACTATAGATGACTCCTTCCATTACTTTACTGATGTTTGAGAGCAGGATGACAGGGCAATAATTGACTGATAGAGTTGTCCTATTTCTTGTGGATAGGACATACCTGGGTAATTATAGCTACACTGGAACAGCTTGACTAGGGGAGCAGTTAGCTCTGGTGCACAGGTCTTTAGCACTACAGCCAGGATGTTGTCAGGGTGCATAGACTTTGCTGGGTCTAATTCACTCAGCACAACTTAATGTCATGTGGAATGAGCCAAATTGGCTGGGACATTTGGGGGAGGCCGAGTAGGATCATCCACTCAGCACTTTTAGCTGGAGAAACTTGCAAACACATTAGCCTTGTCTCTTGCAATCATGTGCTAGGTTCCACCATGGTTGAAGATGGGTATGTTCATGGAGCCTCCTCCCTCTCTTGGTTGGCCACCACCATTCTCGACTGGATGCGGCAGGGCTACAGAGCTTTGCTCTGATCAATTGATTATGAGACCACTTGGCTCTGTCTATAGCCTGCATTTGGTTTGTGTGGTAGCTCACTAGGTTCGTACCTCATTCTAAGGTATGCTTGGTGCTGCGCCTGGCACACTCTTCTATATTCCACATTGAACCAGAGGTGGTCTCTTGGTTTGATGTTGATCACAGAGTGAAAGATGTGAAGGACAATAAAGATTGTGATAGTATATAATTCTGCTGATGATGCCGATGGCCCACAACAACTCATGGTTGCTCAGTTTTGGGTTGCTAGACCTGTCCTTAGTCTGTCCCACTACACATGTAGGATTCCCTCATGGTGGAGATGAGACTTTGTCTTCACAAGGACTATGCATGGTCCCTTCTGCCAATGCTATGGTGGACAGATGTGTCTACGGCAGGTAGTTTGGTGAGGATGAGGTCAAGAAGGTTACCTCCTTGTGTTGGTTCTCTCACCATCTGACGCAGGCCAAGTCTGGCAGCTATATTTTTCAGGACTCGGCCAGTTCAGCCAGTGTTGGTACTACCAAACCACTTTTGGTGGTGCACATTGAAACCCCACCAAGAGTACATTCTGTGCCCATGCTTCCCGCAAAGCCTCATCCAAATAATGTTCAACATGGAGTCGTACTATTTTAACATTTGAGGGTGTGACGGTGGGTGATGATCAGTAGGTTTCCTTGGTCTTGTTTGACCTGAAACCATGAGGCTTCATGGCATCCAGAATCAGCGTTGAAGACTCCTAGGGCCACTCTCACTTGATTATACATCATTGTGCCTCCACTGCTGGTGGTTCTATCCTATCAATTGGACCGGACATACCCATGGATGATGATGGAGGAATCTGGGATGTTAGCTGATAGATATTATTCTGTAAGTATGACTATGTCAGGCTGTTGCTTAACTAGTTTGTAGGACAGCTCTCCCAACTTGGGCACCAGCCCCAGAAGTTAGTGAGGAGGACTTTACAGGGTTAACTGGGCCGACATTCCTTAGTATTGTCCTAATATGATGCTTGGGTCATTGTTGATTGGCCCATCAATTTTCTTTTTTTGTTGAACTTTGTAATGATTGTTTACAATTGGGTGGTTTGTTAGGCCACTTAAGAGGGGTTAAGAGTCAACTAATTAATACCCCCATGTGGAGTACTGCATTTAGTTCTGAGCACTGCACCTCAGGAAGGATAAAATGGCCTCAGTACAGTGGAGTACAGTGCAGTTTTGCAAAAATCATTCTAAAAGTTAAAGGGTTAAAATATGAGGACAATTTGCATAAATGTGGATTGTATTTCCTTGAATTTAGAAGGTTGTGGGGTGATCTAATGATGGTGTATTAAATGATAAAATAATTCAATAGAGTAGATACAGAGAAGCTATTTCCTCTGGTGGGGGAATCCAGAGCAAGAGGACAGAATCTTAAAATTAGAACTGGGCCATTCAGGAGTGAAATCAGGAAGCACTTTTTCCACACAAAGTTTAGTGGAAATCTGGAACTCTTTCCCTCAAAAGGCTATGGATGCTACGATAATTGGAGCTTTCAAGACTGAGATTGACAGATTTTTATTAAGTAAAAGTATCAAGGGATATGCATCAAAAGCAGGTAAATGTAGTTGAGGTACAGATCAGCCATGATCTAATTAAAGGCTTGAAGGGCTGAATGGTCTGCTCCTGTCCATATGTGTGAGACTGGAGTCACATGTAGGCCCGTCTGGGTAGGGAGTGCCAGGCTCCCTTTACTGAAGGACATTAGTGAATCAGTTTTTTTTTTAATGAGAATCAAAATGTTTTCATGGCTTTTCTGGTGCCAGCACCCCACAAATTAAGATTTATTAATTTTACAAATTGTCATGGTGGGATTTGAGTTCACAACCTTCTGGGTTGCCATTCCACTATTATACCCACTAGAGTGCCGCCCTATGTTATGGTGCATGCTACATTAAATTATGGTATATTATGATGCCTGGTATGCTTATATTATGGTGAATGACACAGTAATTTATGGTGCAGCTTACAGTATATTATGATGGATGGTACAGTATATTACAATAGAAGTTATATTGCAGTGCACGATATCAAGAAACTATAATTGTTAGTAACATGCAAAGAAGTTGGATTAAATTCAGCAGTCAGTTGGGTAAAATGGTGCCTGCTTGCCCATCAGCTTTTAAACTTTTTACATTGCCATGGATTCCTATCAGGAAATTCTGATTAGTCAGGAGCTACTATCCGGCTCCAAAGGTGGAGAGTTCAAATCACCAGATAGTTTTGGATGAGGATGACCATTCGGCCCATCTTAATTCATCTATCCAAAGAGATCCTAACATCCACCCATTATAACATTCAATTGTTTCTTAACTTATTTAAGGTTTTTGTCTCCACTACTCTATCTGGCAGTCAATGATTGAGTTGAACTGGAGGGGAGCTTCCATATCTGTGGTTCACTGCAGAGACTTAAACAAATCAGGAAGCAGATTTTCTCTAATGATTATAAAGAAGTCTCCTGTTATTGAAACACAAGGTTTATTATGTGTAATTTAAGTATTTGGACTATCTGATATACAACAAAGACTTTTTTTTTAAACAACACTGCTCTTTATGGTAGGTAATGGCAATAGTTATTCCAACAATAATTTGTTATGAGAATTAATGGCATAACTTATACACTGTCTAGTCTTCTGTTTCCCATCTATAATCCACAAACCGTTACATAAGAGTCAAGGCTGACCAGTTTCAGTAAGTTAATGTTATCCCTGGACACAATGGCCCAGAAATTAAAGACGGAGCCTTCCTGCGGGGGTAAGGCTTCCTCGCGATATCTCACTGCACGCCTGCCTTTTCCTTCCGAGCTCACACGAACTTTAGTTTCAAGGCTGCAGCTGTGCAGTGTGTGCGTATCCCACAGACGCAGTTAATTCGTGCGAGCTGTGGGATCACGTGATTCAGTTAGAGCCAATGGCAGCACACCATCTTTCATTCATAGTTTTGACAGCAAGGGCTGTCAAAGCTATGAATCTACACCCCCCCAAAAGAACAGCTAAACCTCAATTAAATTTAAAAAAACCCATCACATTAATAAAATAAGTATAGTTAAATAAATTAACCACTTTAAACAAAAAATTAAATTTTTGAAAAAATTTAAAATCTTTTTAAAAGTTATAAAAATAAACTTACCTTTCTTTAAAGTCTCTAAAAAAGATATACCTGTTGAAAAATTTTTAAAATAATACTTAATTAACTACTTACCTTGTTAAAAGAGGGTCTTACGCCTCCTTTCTTTATGTGCAAAATCTTCCATGCTTACCTGCGCGTTCAAAGCACTAAGTGCACTGCGTGCGCACAGCCTGTAGCGCGCACGCGGTTCACTTAGGAACCGCCCCCTTTTGAGTTCACCAAGTGCCGGTTTTCAGCGCATGCGCAGTGCATGCAGAAAACCGGCAATTGGAGACAGAATACGCGAGAGTACACAGTGCGTACTCTCGCGTACTAAGACTAATTTTTGGGCCAATATCGCACTGCCAATCAGTGTAATTCTGTCAGACTATTTGCAGCATTTACTCTACAAGCAAAGTGCCTCATAGTTTCCTGGCTTGTTTAGTAATTACCTCTAAGTGAGCTATATAATGCTGAGTTAAACAAAACTTTAGAATGTACAAGATACAATTTTGATTATTCCACCTTTTCAGTGATTTTAAGGCTCATTAATCTAATAGGGAACATTTTACTACAGTACAGCTAGTTCAAGTGTAATTCAAGCCACTTCAAACATGAGACTTGTGCTACATTTTGCCCCAGAAATACCCTTCGATCATTTCCCTTTCAAGGATTCGAGCTTCTCAGAACTGACACAGGTAAAGAAGTTACCTTGTCAGTTCAGCCTTGTCAAATGTGGGCCGAGTTGAGACTGGTAAAGCATGAATCTCTTGCAACACGATACAGCCATCAATGAAAGAATATCTGCATGACTTTTCCCTTGCTGAAGTTCAACCTGGGTTCAAGCTGCAATTAATATCACTGTCTTAATAGGTGTGGTACCAGTCATGGCTCAGTGGGTAGCACTCTTGCCTGAATCAGAAGGTTGTGGGTTCAAGTTCCACTCCAGAGACTTGAGCACAAAATCTAGGCTGACACTCCAGTGCAACACTGAGGGAGTGCTGCATTGTTGGAGGTGCCGTCTTTCAGATGAAATGTTAAACCGAGTCTCCGTCTGCCCTCTCAGGTGGATGTAGAAGATTGCACAGCACATTCGAAGGGCAGGGGAGTTCTCCAAGTGTCCTGCTGAAATTTTATCCCTCAACCAACACCTGAAACAGATTATCTGATCATTTATTTCATTGCTATTTATGGTACTTCGCTGTGCATAAATTGGCTTCTGTGTTTTTTACATTCGATCCTTTAAAAAAGTGCTTCATTGGCTGTAAAGTACTTTGGAACGCCCTGAGGTCGTGAAAGGCGCTATATAAATTCAAGTCTGTCTTCCTTTTCTATTCTTTAATCAAGGTACATAAACGACGTAATTCTGAAATTGCTCTTAGTATTGACATCAACATTGATACCAACATCCATTGTGTGCCATTGTTTTCTACCTGCTGATGAGACCTGATTAAAAACATAATTATTTACATAGTTAAAGTCAATTTTACAGGTTTCAGCCTTGGTTCAATGGTATAACTCTTGCCTCTGAGTGAGAAGATTGTGGGTTCTAGCCCCCTTGCAGAGACTCTAAACCACTCCGCCTCTCTCTCCGAATTTAAGTTGTTCCTTAAAACCTACCTCTTTGACCAAGCTTTTGTCACCTGTCCTGATATCTCTTTACGTGGCTCGGGGTCAATTTTTTGTCTGGTAACACTTCTGTGAAGCACCTTGGGACATTTTTACTACAATAAAGGCTTTATATAAATGTAACTTGTTGTTGTTGAGCACTAATCTAGACTGATACTTCAGTGTAGCATTGAGGGAGTGTTGCAATGTCTTTCGGATGAGATATTCAACCAAGGCCCTGTCTGCCCTCTCAGATGTAAAAAATCCCATGGCACTATTCAACTAGAGCAAGGAGGTTATCCTTGCCAATATTTATTCCTCAACCAACAGCACTAAACCAGATTATTTGGTAATTTTTCTCATTGCTCTTTGTGGGATCTTGCTATGTGCAAATTGGCTGCCATGTTGCCCTATATGTCTTTCGGATGAGACGTTAAACCGAGGCCCTGTCTGCTCTCTCAGGTGGACATAAAAGATCCCATGGCACTACTTTGAAGAAAAGCAGGGGAGTTCTCCTGGCCAATATTTATCCCTCAACCAACATCACTAAAAAAAAAGATTATCTGGTTATCATCACATTGCTGTTTGTGGGAGCTTGCTGTGCACAAATTGGCTGCCGCGTTTCCTACATTACAACAGTGACTACACATCAAAAAGTATGTCATTAGCTATAAAGCGATATTTGAGACGTCCGGTGGTCGTGAAAGGCACTATATAAATGCAAGTCTTTCTTTCTTTCTATATTACAACGGTGACTACATTTTGAAAGGACTTCATTGGCTGTGAAGTGCTTTGTGAAATCATAAAAGATCATAAAAGGTGCAATATAAATGTAAGTTCTTTCTTTATTTACACATATTTCCAGCAGACTTACACATAACTGCCAATTTTTGTTCCAGAACGTCAGTGAGAAATGGAGTCACATGGTCTGAGGAATCTTTTACGATGAACACGGCGGTGTGATGTGTAACCAAACCTTGTTCTGAGCTGTGGAGAACTTCCTTTAACAAAATGTTTTATTCATCAACACTTACAGTCTTCACCTGGTGAGCACAAGAATCACCCCAACCTCCCTCACCAAGTTTAAATGCTTAAATATTAACAATTTATTCATTTTAATATATCACAATGTAAATTAGATTTATTAAAATGTGGAAACAATCCTTACATTACAGTAGCAAAATACTGCGGATGCTGGAAATCCGAAATAACAACAGAAAACGTTGGACAGTGTCTTCTTTATCAAAGGAACTGCAGATCTCACCACAGAAGAGGAGCGTCTAAAGATTGTCCTTTGGTCTTCAATAACCCAATCTACCTGCTGTTTCCAAAGCCGGCAGCTTTGCTCATCAGAGACACAGCACGACGTGTAATGGTGAAAGACCTCTCAGCTTGTGCAGGATTACAACTAGAGCCTGAAGTGCCCTTCAATGCAAAATGGAGTGACTTCTTCAAAGTTACAGACTGAGGGTCATGATCCAGCTTAGAAAAAGCATAGTATTATATTATAACAATTGAGTCTAGATCCAGATAGTCACTGGCAATATGAACGCCCATCTCCCATTGAATTTACCTAACATAGCACTGAGTATATCAGCTATATGAGGTAGTGTGATATATGCAATTACTGTACAAAAACTGGAGTTCAGCAATGTCAAATGTTCTTATTGAGCCTCTGGCCCCAATTGACTGACTGATAATAACATTTTACTCTAGTTTCATCTTGTAAAATGTAGGAAATGTGATGCTAAGTAAAACTTCCTAATAACCTTTTAAGCTGAAATGGAATATGTTCCCTGTCAGCAGTTTGTGAGGATCAATTTGCATACAATGATGGTCACATTTTTGTTGGAAATACCAAGGTTTACTTTTGCAGATATTTTTCAGCAAATCTTCCAGCTGTTTTATAATATGGAAGCATACAGGGGATTTAGCAATAAAGTGATATCACAGAATAAGGCTGTGTGGTGAAATTGGCCAAGTCATAAATTCACAAACAGTATTTACAATTAAAAAGAACTCTTGTTTTCTCTCTTCCTCCAATTTTCTGTGTTTCTTGATGTTGGATATTGATGGTGGGGAATTCTG
This sequence comes from Squalus acanthias, assembly GCA_030390025.1. NCBI lineage: Eukaryota > Metazoa > Chordata > Chondrichthyes > Squaliformes > Squalidae > Squalus > Squalus acanthias. The sequence goes on along the minus strand of CM059425.1, from coordinate 141,357,272 downwards.
GGTAATGGTGCCATTGAAGATTGCTGGGGGGTTTTCTGGTTGAAGATGGCACTTCTATGGTGAAAATGTTACTATCACTTGTCAGCCCAAGCCTGAATGCTGTCCACATCATAATGTAAGCTGACAGGAGCTCCTTTGTTAGCAAACAAATTGGGAGCAGAACACTGTTGAATTGTCACCTCCTTACTTTATGGCAGAGTAAATATAATTGATGAAGTAGGTGAAGATAGTTGGGTCAAGGATGCTTCCTTGAGAAACTCCTACAATAATATTCTGGGGCTATGATGATCGGCTTCCCACAAGCACAACCAGCCCTTTTATCACTTTATTGATAGGGCTAATTGGCTGGGTTATATTTGTCCTGCTTTTTGTGGGCAGTTTTCCACATTGTTGTGTAGATGCCACTGTTATAGCTGTACTGGAATAGCTTGGTGTGGGAGTGTCTAGCTCTGGTGCACAGATCTTCAGCACTATAGCTAAGATGTTATCAGGGTCTATAACCTTCACTGTATCCTGCACACTCAGCCAGTTCTTGATGTCACGTGGGGTAAACTGAATTGGCTGGACTCTGGCATCTATGGTGGTGACCTTGCAAAGAGCTCATGTGGGATTCTCCATTTAGCACTTTTGGCGAAGACCCTTGCAAACACTTTGGCCTTTTCTCCTGCACTCACATGCTGGGAAATATGATGGTTAAGAATAGGGATGCTCATGACGCATCTTCCTCCCATTAGTTGTCTAATTGTCTAAAATCATTTATTTGACTTGTTCGCTCTATCTTTGTTGCATGTGTCTTCATGTGATTCCCCTCACCATCACTAGACAGATTGAATATACACATTATCGAGCCAAGACTTGGGCTATAAACCAACTGAAAATGTATTTAACATAGAACAGGTAAATAAACAGTACTCTGCACAAAACAGTACGGACTAAAGTAATTGTAATTATATTTTACGATACTCCTCGAATGGCATCACAACAATAAAGACTTTTCCTCTTAGATATCTTTCAACATTACTAGATCCTGGTAGACAGTTGCTTACTTCTTACATGGCAAAATGCTGCCAGACTGTCTGCCGGCTGTAGACTATCTTCTGAGGTAAATTTAATAACAGAGATATCATTCCAATTCCTTTGAAAGTGTATTGAAACAAAGTCCATTCTCAAAAAACTACATGCAATGTAATTATATTGGATGGTTAGCCATTCTTTGTCAATTACATTGGATATTTGCCACTCTCCAATTGGAAATATCTGTGATTGTTCGAGCTTGATGTTTTGTCCATCCACTCATCTAAAATAAATGTGAAACAGGTGCTGCCCAAAGCCTCTGGATGCATTCAGTCTACATTAGTATATCAAAATGACCTTCTGTGTCAACAGGAACCAGTCACAGACTCACTAATGCATAAACAATTTCCCATCGATACTCATTCACGCAACCTGTCCCGGTTTCACGCTGAATGTCATATTGAATAGATTGGATATTTTCTGTATCAACCCAAGTTATTAGCTCCTCGTGCTGTTATTCATCATAAGGACTTCAAGTTAATAATCGAATACAGACAAAACTACATTTTGTTGCAATTTTGAAATCCTATTTAATTAACAAAAATATTTTAATTGGATATTAACATAAAAGAGAAGTGTTGCCATATTAGAGAGATTTCAGGAAGACTCGATTCTGGATCATTCAGTACCAAAATGCTCAAAACATTTGCAACACTGCCAACAAGTTTGATGCAGTCATAAGTTCATGCTGCAAAGGACCTTATAACCTCGGCGTTCCGGCTTCCCATTGACAGTTGTTCGGCTGATCTGGGATGGGCTGGAGTATAAAGCAACATGGGGTTACCCTCCACTGCTTCCCTGCCACCCCATTGTTTTCCGTTGGCCAGTCCCATTAGGTACATTATGTCCCTCCCCATATATGGGCAAACACATGGCACACACATGCCTCCACCACGTTTCCCGCGATTCTTACAATCAGAACACTGAATGCAGGGGACCGCTCATTGGACACATTTGTTCAGGGTTCAGAGATTGGCAGAGGGGGCTTCTGGACAAAAATTGAAGTAAGGCCTGTGCAAGCACTCACAGAACTTGGCCATGCACAGGTCCGATCTCTGAATTAAACATTTTTAGGCCAGTCAGCCCTTGTGTGCACTATGGCAACCCCTTTGAGGCCCCAGATTGGCGTAACTCCCCAGAAGAGACCAGGGATTCTGCGTCCTGTATGGAAATGACCTTGGAGGGGAGGGGGGCAGAAATATGGCTGGGGTCAGCGATTCGTCTCCAGGGTAGGCAGAAGTCCTGTCCCATTGAAGATGCACTCTAATGGGTAAGGGGGGAAGCCTAGGCCTATATTTCTTGCAATTCAATTTCTTAAAACTGTTAGCAGATTTCTATTTTAAAAAAGTATTATCAAAATAATAAAGCTGCAGCATTAGATAAGATTGGTGATACAATATCATCACTGTATTACTAATCATACTATTGCATCTTCCTTTGTCTTTGAATATAAAATGTACCATCTAAGATTACTATAGCAGCAGCCACCCTGTTATAAGTCTGCATATACCAAGCCACCTACCTTACATTAGAGAACCTAAGAAAAATAATTATAGTCATCCATAAAACCCACCATTTTGATTTGATCCAATTTTCAAAATTTAGCACCAGATCATCCAATACTTCACACGTTAGATATTATTTGACCAAAGCTGCCCATCTCTCTGGTGATGCAAAGTCTGAACTTGCTAGCACATATTTCCTATTCAAATGAAACTTCAATCTAAATTCCCTGACAGAGACCTATCCCAAAACGCATTTGCTTTTCTTTAGGAACTATTAATGGGCAGCGGATTTAAAGATACATAATCGTACTAACGATATTGGATGTGCTTTTGTTGTTCTGTTTGAGATATTACAGATGCAATACTTAGTCTACATCTGTATTGACTGTAGGAAAAACACTGTGGATCCTGCACAGCTGTAATAAATGCCAGCAATGTGTGGTCTTGATGCAAATCAGATCATAATCAGGTATCATCTAAGATTATTAGCATATCCTTAGTTGCTACTCAGGTATAAAATGCTAATGTACATCACAGGGAATGGCTTTCAAACCTGAGCTAACTTCACGTTGAAATGCACATCAGCATTCAATTCTCAACAAAAGTTAATCTTTCCAGAGCTCCTTATTATTCCTGATTGTTGGCTTTGCTGAAATGTGATCTTTGGCAATTCCGCCCACTAAATTGCTGGCAAATGCATTTTGCTGTTCTGTTTGAGATATCACAGAAGAAAATACTTAATCTATATCTGCATTTAGATAATATCCGCATCCTGTGGAACTGACCTTGATTTTATTACAGCTAATATAGGCAGTAATGCGGCACCTCTATCGAACGTTTGATTCATCGTAAAACAGTTATGTAGAAAGGAAGGATAAACAGCAATTCCAAAATCCTAATGTAAACCTGGTCTGAATTTGGGTTTTGTCAATTTCAAGTGAAATTTGACTGAAGCTAGTAATTTTAACCTAACAACCCCGGCGGGAAACTGACAGTATCAGATCAGCCGCCCATTTTACACAACTCACAATCTAACCTTCCATTGAAGTCAATGGAAAGTAAAATCCGTCAGGGTGTAAAACAGATGGACGAGCTGATCCTGTCAGTTCTCCATTGGGCTTGTTAGGTTAAAATGACCCCCTCCAGAATTGGATCAGTTTGGATACTAACTAAAATGCTAGCTGGCAAGGACAATACCACTGTTTGTGTGAGAGGGACTACTTTATGGAACCCAGAAAGAAAATAGCATGACCACTGCATGGGCAGAGGGGTCTGCTCCACACAGGCATGACTGATGTCTACTTAAAGGTTTATTTATGGTGCAGCCAGCAACATTGTGCCCACGTGACAAAGATAGACTTTAAAAACGTCTGATCGCAGGGAAGAAATGTGTCAGATTTGGGCTCTGAGATACAAGAATCCCTATGTGACCGGAAAATGTGGCTTAAAACTCTGCACACTGCCCTTAAAATCAGTTTGAGGTCATACTGTCCTAGTGGGTGTGAACACTCCAACTTCCAACTCAGGAGCAATGGGCCACGTATGATCTGAAAGCTCATGTCTCAATAAAAAAAAATTGTGAAAAATAATGAACAGTAAAGCAGAGATTATTTATTAATTATTAAGTAAAATATCACCACAATCATAATGCTTCCTTCATGCTTTAAGCTGACTTTTGTTTTGGCAGTACACAGGAAATAGTTAAGGTTACATGATAACAGGAGATTGCAAATTCATTGCAGTTAGAGGTGTAGGCTGAAGACAGCAAATCCCTGTGTTTAAGTCTTAGCAGTAGGGCTGAGGAGAGAAATAGAGGGATGCAAACCTCTGATGACCTACTGGCAATGTGGGAGAAAATGGAGGTGACTGATCTTATGGTATTTAGTTGCTGTTTATGGTGCATGCATCTGATTTCCTGGTGTCTGGTGGTTTGTTGAATTGCTGAATCTTTGAAAGAGTAGTCATGCTTAGCCCCACATTCCCGCTTTTTGTCCGTTACCCTGTAAGTTCCTCATCCTCAAGTACCTGTCCAACTCCCTTTTAAAATTATTCATGGAATCAGCTTCTGCCACTTTTTTAGGTAGAGCGTTCCAGATCCCGACAACTCTCTGAGTGAAAGAATTTCTCCTCATCTCCCCTTAAGATCTTTAGCCAATGATTTTGAATCTATGACCTCTAGTTATTGACCCACTCGCCAGAGGAAATATTTTTTCTCCATCTACTCTATCAAAACCTCTCATCATCTTGAAAACCTTTATTAGGTCACCTCTTAACCTTCTCTGTTCCAAGAACAGTCCTAACTTTTCCAACCTCACCTCATAACTGAAGCCCTCCTCCCTGGTAACATCCTGGTAAACCTGCTCTCTACCCTTTCTAAGGCCTTTACATCTTTCCTGAAGTGTGGTGCCCAGAATTGTCCACAATACTCCAGCTGAGGCCTAACCAGTGATTTATAAAGTTCTAGCATGATCTCTTTGCTTTTATATTCCATTCCTCTATTTATAAAACCGAGTAACCCATATGTTTTTTTAACCACCTTATCAACTTGCCATGCCACCTTTAAGGATTTGTGTATATGACAACCAAGATCTCTCTGCTCATCTACACTTTTCAAAATCATGTCATTTATAGTATACTGTCTTTCCATATTAGTCCTTCCAAAGTGCATCACTTCACACTTCTCCGCATTGAACTCCATCTGCCATGCTTCTGCCCATTTCACCATCCTGTCTGTGTCATCCTGAAGCCTATAACTATTCTCACCACTATCTAATACTTTGCCAAGTTTCGTATCATCTGCAAACTTTATAATGCTGCTCCGTACACCCGAGTCTAGGTCGCTTATAAAAATTGCAATGAGTAATGGACCCAAAACTGACCCTTGGGGAACACCCCTGCAAACCACCTCCCAGTCTGAAACACATCTATCCACCACCACGTTTTGCTTCCTGTCACTGAGCCAATTTTGTATCCATACCACCACTTTCCCCTTAATTCCATGGGCTTCCATCTTCTTAATAAGCCTCCTGTGTGGCACTTTGTCGAATGCCTTCCGAAAGTCCATATATACAATATCTACTGCACTATCTTGATCCGTTACCTCATCAAAGAATTCAGTCAAGTTAGTCAGACATGATTTGCCTTTAACAAATCCATGCTGGCTCTCCTTGATTAACCCATTACTTCATTTAGAACATATTTATAAGTTCACTAGAATGATAGAACATAGGCAATCTTAACAAATGCATTTACGTGTAAGGAAGGGTTAGGACAAGATCAACCCAAAATGAAATGGCGCAAAACAAATGTACGATTTTTAATTCACCAGAATGTTACCAGGTCTTAAAGAGTTAAATTATGAGGACAGGTTGCATAAATATGGATTATGTTCCCTTGAGTTTAGCATGTTTGAGGGATGAGGTGTTTAGAATGATAAAAGGATTTGATAGGGTAGATAGAGAGAAACCATTTCTTCTCATGGGGAAATCCAGAACAAGGGGACATAATCTTAAAAGTAGAGCTAGGCTGTTCAGGAGTGAAATTAGGAAGAATTCTCTCCCCCAAAAAGGCTGTGGATGCTGGTAGTCAATTGAAATCTTCAAGACAAATTTTTATTAAGTAAGAGCATCAAGGAATATGGATCAAAGACGTTTAAATTGCGTCGAGGTACAGATCAGCCATGATCTAATTGAATGGCTCGAGGAGCTGAATCTTCCTATGTTCCTAAATGGAACTAATTTTATTTACAACAGCATAAGCAATTTCTTTCCTACTCCCTTAGATATACAGAGCCTTTCTTAGCCAATAAGTCAGTGTCTTATCAATTGTTACATTTACCTCCAAATCTTCCTCCCATCAGGCACCAGGGTCAATTTCAGGAAATGCCCATCCTTGTTACAGTTCTCTCTGGTCTATGTATGGTTATAACACCTCATAAAAATCAAAAAGGAAATGGTATAAACCTAGCCTCACTTAAAAAGAAGGAAACAAAGAAAGACTTTGCTTTTATATAGTGCCTTTCACGACCTCAGGACATCTCAAAGTGCTTTACAGCTAGTGAAGTACTTTTGAACTGTAGTCACTGTTGTAAGGAAATGTGGCAGCTAAATTGCACACAGCAAGGTCACACAAACAGATAATGACCAGATTCACTGATGTTGGTTGAGGCACAAATATTGTCCCGAGCACCAGGAGAACTCCCCATCTCTAGTTTGAATAGTGGGATCTTTTACATCCACCTAAGAGTGCAGATGGGGCCTCTGTGTTTTGTTTCATCTAAAAGATGGCACCTTCAACAGTGCAGCACTCCCTCAGTACTGCACTAGTCTAGATTACATGCTCAAGTCTCTGGAATGGGGCTTGAACCCACAGCCTTCTGATTCAGAGTTTTGTAAGGTTATTTAGAAAGAAAGGGATTTTACAGAGTAATTCTTCTCCCCATATGTTTGGATTATTGGATGTAAAAGTACAGCAGCCAATTATTTATCAATAATCACATTCATTTACCACTGTGATGTTCACGCCAGATAATCAGACCCACTGCTTCTTAACTTACTGCCTGCAATAAATTAAGCCATCCGATGGTAAATGAGATTAAATTATTTTCTGCCAAAGCATTAGAAGCCATGCTCACTTAGAGAGGTCAACTGCCTCATTTTCACATGTTAGGGTGGTAAATTCATTGGGAAAAATGTATATAAAAAGGGCCATCTTATTGCGATGATCCCTTCCAGAAATTTTCAAGGCTGGTTAATTTCAATTCATAATCACTCATGCTGGTTAGTTCTTTGCTAGAAAGAGCACAGCAATCAGTATGATGTAAATGTACCCATAATTTGAGGCCATTTATCACAGTTTCTTATTGTGTATTAAAGATGCACTCTTTTCAAAGCTACTTTGTCAGTCAATATCATTACATTTAAAGAAAGAAAGTCTTGCATTTATATAGAGCCTTTCACGGCCACCGGATGTCCCAAAGCACTTTACAGCCAATTAAGTACTTTTTGAAGTGTAGTCACTGTTGTAATGTAGGAAATGCAGCAGCCAATTTGCGCACAGCAAGCTCCCACAGACAGCAATGTGATAATGACCAGATAATTTGTTTTAGTGATGTTGATTGAGAGATAAAGATTGTCCAGGACACCAGGAAAAACTTCCCTGCTCTTCTTCGAAATAGTGCCATGGGATCTTTTACGTCCACCTGAGAGAGCAGACGTGCCCTCAGTTTAATGTCTCATCCAAAAGACTAATTAACTAATGAGCAAATTTCTGATGCTCTTCCTTTTTGTTAAAAAAACGGTTTTAATCAACGTCAGCTTGGTTGCAGTTGTTTAAAGAGATACTTCAGGTTTGCAGACTGCCTTCTTGCAGGCTGCATTGTAAGAATATGGGATGATATAATCATGTTCAGTTCCAGTCACCTTGCAGTAATTACATCATAAATTTAGATTTTCACTGAGGACATCTTCCTTCATTTATTTCATGGAACATCTGGTCTGTCAGCCTCAGCTGTAGCGCTTGCCAGCAAGAGTACTCCTTCCACAGACTGAAGAATATGGCAACATCACATAAGACTTCCTTTTTTTATTGTTAAAAGTAATATTTCTGTGCATAATCTAATAAAAGAACAGACAGGTGAAATTGGTTACCAAGAAAGCAATCTTACCTTAGGCCACAGATAACAATAAACAGCTTGAATTTCGCTCTCACAGCTGATGACATTATCTGAATCCCTCAACAAGATTACTTTCCATTATAACTCCCAACCCACTTATTAATCTCCATTTTAAAACAAAACCAAGATGTATAATGGGCTAATTTCCACCCACGTCCCACACAGAATTGGGAAAGTGCAAGGAATGGAGTCATACCAAGTTTTGAATTTCCCTCCCCTTTCCAATATGAGCTGATCAGAGAGAGTCAGCATGGATTTGTAAAGTTAAGTCGGGGATTAAATTGGATAACCACCAAAAATTGGTGTGGGGATCATGCTGCCTCATGGCTTAAATGATTTCTGCATGCAGCCAGCGCTACCCGCGCTGTTCATTGGCTGCACGCATCAGTAGGGGGCCTGATATCACGGGTGGCTAGCGCTACTTAAATGCAGCCTGCACCTCTAAAAGGGGAGGTGCATTGTGGCTGCAAGAAGTGGTGGGAGTCGTTTCAAAACTGAATCTTGTGATGTGATATTTTGAGGATTGCCTGAGAGCGAGCACCATGGTTTTCTGAAAATGCACTGGAGGTCTTGGTGCAAGACATGACGCATCCTGTATCCATAGGGGGGGTGGGGGGGAGCAGGAGGCACTCCAGGCATATGCTTAGGAGGCAGTAGAAAGAAGTAGCGGCGGAGGCCAATGCCAGGAGAGTTGCTCCAAGAACATTGATGCAGTGCAGGAAGAACTGCACCAGTAGACTAATTCACTGCACCCTCATCACCTACCGACCAACAATCTCTATCAATCAGTACTTAACCCTTCAATTCACATGGTTTACCTCACCATCACACACTTAGCACTGTTACAAGCCTTGCAACTGCAACTCACAGCTGGCAAACTGGCAGCTATTCAACCATGACAGCCACATCACCCAAACATATTGCAGGACACTCACTTCTTGCAGCAAAGAACTGGAGGAGGACAAGCGCACCTGCTTGTTTTAACCCCCATACAGGAGACAGTGCTTGCCATCATGGAAAGGGACATCACTGAGGCTGTGGCCACTGCCGGGGGTGAGGGATCGTTGTTAAGGGTATCTGCATACCTAATGCTCCTTCTCTCATCCCACTTCTCCCTCATCCCCAATCTCTTCTGACTCACAAGCTGCAGAGGATGTAAGCACACACTTCAAACTTTATCCTCTCCGCTCACCACAACCCAACCCTTATCCCTTTTCATATCCAGTCAGAGGAGGAAGTGGAAGAAGATAGTGAAGATAAAGAGACACCATCACTCACTCTTACACTTGCAGCCACGAGTTCAATGACTGACACTGCGCGTATTTTAGAGGCTACAATAGAGCTGGGATCTGCACATGCGGAGACATTGGGCACAAATGTGCAGGAGCCATGGCTGGGAGAAAGAATAGCGCAGGTGCTAGCTCGCTGGAGGACGAGGTCACATACTAGTTGACGTAAGAAAACTACTAGGCACTTGGTCTAAGCGTTAATCAAAGCTTTAATCAACTGTTTTTCAACATGGAGATCTAGTTGTATCCTTCACTAGTTCCTGTTGAGGAATGTCCTAAGCAAGCTGGGCCCATGCCTGAGTATTTATACTCTCCCTGGACAGCGCCACCAGCAGGCCGCCCAGTATTACTTCATACATGAATGACAAGATTTATGTCACTAGTTCTGCTCCAGAGGAGTCAGATGAGGACTTTGATGGGCCAGGCTACAGAAGAAAGCTGATGGGTATACATAACCAAATGCTTCGTGCACTGGGAAGTCTGCCAGAAAGCCTGCGCGCAATGTCAAGGAGCATGGAGGAGTCCAGCAACAACATGGCACAGGGCTTTGCACAGCGCTTGGAGCTAATCCTTTCCAGCATGGAACAGGTGATCATCTCCGTCAGCACGCCTGTGGAACCCACCACGAGGCAGCAACTGATGGCTGATGTCACAGCTTCCATTGCAGCAAAAACAGAGTCCATCAAAGGTCTGAGTGCTGCAGTGAAGCTCAGACTGCTGCCACCATGGCTCTGTATATCACTGTTCAAAGGGGCTTCCAGGGCATAACAGCAGTCCATCAATCTTTTCTCCAACAGATCAGCAGTATTGCTGAGGCGCTGCCGTGGGAGAGTGGCAGTGCTCCATGGAGCATGAACCTGCTGTCCTCTCTGAGGATGACCGCATTCGTGTTCCCACCCCTGCCACTCCGCCAGTGCCCTTGCTGTTGCCTGTCAGCAAGCCAGCCCAGACTGCTGCAGCCCAGGCCGAGATGGTGCAGTCTACAGCCGGGCCTTCTAGGCCCAGAGCTTGAGCTCATCCTCCAAGGCCATCTGCGGTCTCATCAATTGAAAGTCAGCAGCCTTCCACCACTCATGCTGCAGCCACTGGGGAAGCACCTCGTAGGAGCAGTAGGATAGACAAAGGCACACAGAAGACAGGCACTAAGGAATGCACTATGGGTGATTAGTTTATTTTTGTATGCATTATTCAATGAGTGAATGTATAAAATTGGATTAGTATGTGCATTTTCTGGTGGTTTTTAATTGTGTGTTGTCAGAAAGAGGACAATGTGATGGTCACTGATAGAGGAAAGGTAAGGAGTGTAGGACTGTTGGTGACTGGGGAGATGTGGTTGAGGTTACTCCTATGGCTCATGAATTATTTGATCATATAGAGCCTGGGCAGAGAGGGGCTGTCTACATTATAGCTGCCCTTCCTCTTCCTCTGCCTCACTTCCTGTTGTACTTCCTCCTCCTCCACTTCCTCCTCCTCCTTCTCCTCCCCGTGCTCCTGCTTCTCAGCTTCTCATCTGATAGGTGGTGGCAAGGGTTGTTCCCTCATAATGGCCAGATTGTGCAGCATGCAGCAAACTACCACAAATCAAAGCATTGCTTGAGGATGCTGATGGTGTGCTCTATAATGTTCCTTGTGTCAACATGGCTCTCATTGTAGCCCTGCTGTGCAGGTGTGCGTGGCTTCCTGACCGGAGTCATGAGTCATGTCATTAGGGGATAACCCTTGTGGCCCAGTAGCCAACCTTTGACTTGCCGTGGTGGGTCAAATACATGTGGCACAGAGGACTGCCGCAGAATGAAGGAATTGTGACTGCTGCCACATTAACAGGCATTCACCTATATGATGTGCTGCCTGTGGTCGCACACCAGCTGCATATTGAGGAATCCCTTTCAGTTCATGAAAATGGACTAGTTCACATGAGGCGCCGCATGGCAATGTACATGCAGTCAATGGCACCCTGCACCATGGAGAAGCCTGCAATCTGTGCTCTGCCCGCTTATCTCTGGCAAGAGGGAATGAGGTGAAAGTGTTTCTCTGTGTATAGAGAGCCTCAGTGACCTCTGTTATACCGCAGTGCACTGAAACCTGCGAGAGATTGCTTATATCTCAGCAGCAGCCTGGAAGGAGCCAGATGCATAAAATTTAAGAGCCACAGTCACCTTGACAGCCACAGACAATGTTGTCTTTGCCCTGATTTGAGACTGCAGTTGTGACTGCAGCAGTTAATAGATTTCACTCATGACCTCTCTTGTGAAGCGAACGCATCTCATGCATTGGTCCACGCTAAAGTTGAGGTAAGCAAACTGCTCCCTGATGACACTAGGTGGATATGGCCTCCTGCTGAGAGCCCTTCTCCCCTCCTCCTCTTCCTCCTCCCTCTTCCAGCAGCTTGTCCTGTTCTACATGGCCTCTCTTCATTCACCCAATCATGCTCAATGCCAAGAGGAAGCCTTGCCAGGGCACCCATGACTAGAAGCAACTTCTTTCAGCATAAGATTTTAAGTGACAAAAGTACTTCAAGGCCAGCCTGATCACGCCATGTAGAGTTTTACAAACTTTAGCCAAGTATAGGAAAGCTCCAAAAATGTGTACAATTGCACCAGCAGCCAGAAGAAATAATCCAGCAACTAACCTGTAAGTACTTCATGATCCCTTCAAATAGCGCTGTTGGTGGGGATGGGGGGAGGGGGGGCGGTGGGGGGTGGCGGGGATGCTTCATTCCGCTTAACATTGTGTTCAGCTGTGCAAAGTTAAGACAGGGCATTGACTGGATTGTGGAGTTTGAAAATGGCAGTGGTGGCTTCAAACCAGTGTTGCACACTCATTCGCATCATCATCTCGCCATTCTACATGTTGCCGGCGGTCGTTAGGTGTGTGTGCAAACCCCTTTACCAAGATGGCGTCCTGCGTACTTCCAATCGGAAGTGTGCACATGCATATCGGACTCCATTTTCGAGACTTATGTGGCTGCGTGGCGACTACACGAGCGCTGCACAGTCCAATTTAGCCCCTGTCATGTCTAAGAAAACTAGTTGAATTTTTTGAGGATTTAACTAACGTGGTAGATAAGGGAATGTCTATGGACGTTATTTATATGGAATTTAAGAAGGCATTCGACAAGGTTTCACATAAGAGACTGTTAACAAAAATGAGAGCGCATGGAATTGAAGGTAACATATTGGCTTAGATAGGGAATTGGTTAGGAGGTAGGAAACAGCGAGTAGGGATAATGGGTATGTACTCAAATTGGCAGGATGTGACTAGTGGTGTCCCCCAGGGATATGTACTCGGGCCTCAGCTTTTCACTATATTTATAAATGACTTGGATGCAGGAATAGAGAGCTGTATATCTAAGTTTGCTGATGACACTAAGTTAGGTGGCACAATAAATAGTGCAGATGGGAACAGAAAGCTGCAAAGGGACATTGATAGATTAGGTGAGTGGGCAAAACTGTAACAGAAGTTTTAAGTGTGGAAAGTGTGAGGGCATCCACTTTAGACCTAAGAAAGATAGATCAGAGTACTTTTTAAATGGTGAGAAGTTACGAACTGTGGACGAGTAGAGATTTAAGGGTCCAAGCACAGAAATCACTAAAAGCCAGTGGACAGGTACAAAAACTAATTAAAAAAGGCTAATGGAATGTTGGCCTTTATCTCAAGAGGGCTGGAATACAAAGGGGTGGAAGTCATGTTACAGCTGTACAGAGCTCTGGTGAGACCACATCTGGAGTACTGCATTCAGTTCTGGGCACCACACCTCAGGAAGGATATATTGGCCTTGGAAGGGGTGCAGCCCAGATTCACCAGAATGATACCGGGGCTAAAAGGGTTACATTATGAGGACAGGTTGCATAGATTAGACATGTATTCCCTTAAATGTAGAAGATTAAGGGGTGATCTAATTGAGTTGATAGGGTAGATAGAGAGAAACTATTTCCTCTGGTGGGAGAGTCCAGAACAAGGGGATACAACCTTAAAATTAGAGCTAGGTCATTCAGGAGTGATATCAGGAAGCACTTCTTCACACAAAGGGTAGTGGAAATCTAGAACTTTTTCCCCAAAATGCTGTTGAGGCTAGGTCAATTGAAAATGTGAAAACTGAGATTGATAGATTTTTGTTAGACAAGGGTATTAGGGGTTACGGAACCAAGGCGGGCAGGTGGCGTTAAGATACAGATCAGCCATAATCTAATTGAATGGTGGAACAGGTTCAAGGGTCTGAATGGCCTACTCCTGTTTCTACGTTCCTAATGGTGATGCTATGAAGTTGCATAACTCTGGTGCTTAATGTTTATTCCTCAACCAACACACCACCAAAATATCTGGTCATTTATTTCACGATGCGGAGATGCCGGTGTTGGACTGGGGTGGACAAAATTGAGAGGTCGCACAACACCAGGTTATAGTCCAACAGTTTTATTTGAAATCACAAGCTTTCGGAGCTATCGCTCCTTCCTCAGGTGAAGTAAATTGGATACAGAATCGCCAGAGCATATATAGATGGAAAAAAAAGCATGTGTACTTTACAATTGCAGACCAATAAATTAAATCATCCTGACTATCTGCCGAGGTGTGATAAAGTTAATTAAGTCAGCCAGGAAGGTACCACATCAAAAGACATAGCAAGATACAACTGAGACAATGAGGTGTAGTCGCAGGGGTTCTAACGTGTCAAAAGCTGCCGTCTGTATGTAAAACGAAAAGCTTTAAAAAAAAATTTACTTTTTTACTGGGAAAATTTTTACTTTTTTACTGGGAATCACATCTGTGAACAAGCTAACGACGACTCGAGTCCGGATCACGTCATGTATCGTGACATAAACCCAAGATCCCGATTGAGACCGTCTTCATGAGTGCGGAACTTGGCTATCAGTTTCTGCTCGATGATTTTGCGTTGTCGTGTGTTTCTAAGGTTGCCTTGGAGAACGCTTACCCGCAGATCCGAGGCTGAATGTCCTTGACTGCTGAAGTGTTCCCCGACTGGGAGGTAACAATCCTGCCTGGCGATTGTTGCGCGGTGCTCGTTCATACGTTGTCTCAGTGTCTGCATGGTCTCGCCGATGTACCATGCCGCGGTGCATTCTTTCCTGCAACGTATGAGGTAGACAACGTTGGCCGAGTCACATGAGTATGTACCATGTACCTGGTGGGTAGTGTCCTCACGTGTGATGGTGGTATCTGTGTTGATGATCTGGCATGTCTTGCAGAGTTTGCCATGGCAGGGTTGTGTGGTGTCGTGGTCGCTGTTATCCTGAAAGCTGGGTAATTTGCTGCGAACGATGGTACTTCTGAGGTTAGGCGGCTGTTTGAAGGCAAGTAGTGGAGGCGTGGGGATGGCCTTAGCGAGGTGTTTGTCGTCATCGATGACATGTTGAAGGCTGCGAAGAACATGTCGTAGTTTCTCCGCTCCGGGGAAGTACTGGACGACGTAGGGTACCCTGTTGGTTGTGTCCCGTGTTTGCCTTCTGAGGAGGTCTATGCGATTTTTCGCTGTGGCCCGTCGGAACTGTCGATCGATGAGTCGAGCGTCATATCCCGTTCTTACGAGGGCGTTTTTCAGCGTCCGTAGGTGTCCATCGCGTTCCTCCTCGTCTGAGCAGATCCTGTGTATTCGCAGGGCTTGTCCATAGGGGATGGCTTCTTTAACATGGTTAGGGTGGAAGCTGGAGAAGTGGAGCATCGTGAGGTTGTCCGTGGGCTTGCGGTAGAGTGAAGTGCTGAGGTGTCCGTCTTTGATGGAGATTCGTGTGTCCAGGAATGAGACCGATTCTGAGGAGTAGTCCATGGTGAGTTTGATGGTGGGATGGAACTTGTTTATGTTATCGTGTAGTCTTTTCAGTGATCCTTCGCCATGGGTCCAAAGGAAGAAAATGTCGTCGATGTATCTGGTGTACAGCGTTGGCTGGAGGTCCTGTGCAGCGAAGAAGTCTTGCTCGAACTTGTGCATGAAGATGTTGGCGTATTGGGGTGCGAATTTGGTCCCCATGGCTGTTCCGTGTGTTTGGGTAAAAAAATGGTTGTCGAAGGTGAAGACATTGTGGTCAAGGATGAAGCGGATGAGTTGTAGGATGGCGTCTGGAGATTGGCTGTTGTTGATGTTGAGTACTGAGGCTGTTGCAGCGATGCCGTCATCGTGGGGGATACTGGTGTAGAGTGCCGATACGTCCATCGTGGCAAGGAGTGTTCCTGGTTCAACTGGTCCGTGGGTGCTGAGTTTCTGTAAGAAGTCTGTAGTGTCGCGACAGAAGCTGGGGGTTCCCTGTACGATGGGTTTCAGAATGCCCTCGACGTATCCAGAGAGGTTCTCACACAGGGTTCCATTGCCTGATACGATAGGACGTCCGGGTGTGTTGGCTTTGTGTATCTTTGGGAGGCAGTAGAAGTCTCCCACGCGGGGAGTACGTGGGATGAGAGCGCGTAGGATGTTTTGAAGGTCTGGATCGAAGGTCTTGATCAGTCTATTGAGTTGGCGGGTGTGTTCTTTGGTCGGATCTGCGGGTAGCTGTCTGTAGTGTTCCTGGTTGTCCAGTTGTCGGTATGCTTCTTTACAATAGTCCGTTCTGTTCTGTATGACGATGGCTCCTCCTTTGTCCGCTGGTTTGATGACAATGTTGCGGTTGGTCTTGAGAGCGTGGATGGCGTTGCGTTGTGCTCGGGTGACATTCTGGACTGTCTTGTGAGTGCGGCTGATGAATCTGGCGTTGATGCATTTCCTGACAGCTTGAGCATACATGTCAAGCTTGGGGCAGCGACCCTCCGGAGGGGTCCAGTTTGACTCTTTTTTCTTCGGTTGCTGCACTGCGAGTCCCTCTGTCTGCTGTTCTGGATCATTGATTGTCTCATTGGGTTTGTTGCTGACATCTTGGGATCCCAAGATGTCAGCAACAAACCCAATGAGACAATCAATGATCCAGAACAGCAGACAGAGGGACTCGCAGTGCAGCAACCGAAGAAAAAAGAGTCAAACTGGACCCCTCCGGAGGGTCGCTGCCCCAAGCTTGACATGTATGCTCAAGCTGTCAGGAAATGCATCAACGCCAGATTCATCAGCCGCACTCACAAGACAGTCCAGAATGTCACCCGAGCACAACGCAACGCCATCCACGCTCTCAAGACCAACCGCAACATTGTCATCAAACCAGCGGACAAAGGAGGAGCCATCGTCATACAGAACAGAACGGACTATTGTAAAGAAGCATACCGACAACTGGACAACCAGGAACACTACAGACAGCTACCCGCAGATCCGACCAAAGAACACACCCGCCAACTCAATAGACTGATCAAGACCTTCGATCCAGACCTTCAAAACATCCTACGCGCTCTCATCCCACGTACTCCCCGCGTGGGAGACTTCTACTGCCTCCCAAAGATACACAAAGCCAACACACCCGGACGTCCTATCGTATCAGGCAATGGAACCCTGTGTGAGAACCTCTCTGGATACGTCGAGGGCATTCTGAAACCCATCGTACAGGGAACCCCCAGCTTCTGTCGCGACACTACAGACTTCTTACAGAAACTCAGCACCCACGGACCAGTTGAACCAGGAACACTCCTTGCCACGATGGACGTATCGGCACTCTACACCAGTATCCCCCACGATGACGGCATCGCTGCAACAGCCTCAGTACTCAACATCAACAACAGCCAATCTCCAGACGCCATCCTACAACTCATCCGCTTCATCCTTGACCACAATGTCTTCACCTTCGACAACCATTTTTTTACCCAAACACACGGAACAGCCATGGGGACCAAATTCGCACCCCAATACGCCAACATCTTCATGCACAAGTT
Organism: Squalus acanthias; assembly: GCA_030390025.1. Taxonomy (NCBI): domain Eukaryota; kingdom Metazoa; phylum Chordata; class Chondrichthyes; order Squaliformes; family Squalidae; genus Squalus; species Squalus acanthias. The sequence continues at coordinate 141,339,933 of CM059425.1, read as the reverse complement.
CGAGCAAGACTTCTTCGCTGCACAGGACCTCCAGCCAACGCTGTACACCAGATACATCGACGACATTTTCTTCCTTTGGACCCATGGCGAAGGATCACTGAAAAGACTACACGATAACATAAACAAGTTCCATCCCACCATCAAACTCACCATGGACTACTCCTCAGAATCGGTCTCATTCCTGGACACACGAATCTCCATCAAAGACGGACACCTCAGCACTTCACTCTACCGCAAGCCCACGGACAACCTCACGATGCTCCACTTCTCCAGCTTCCACCCTAACCATGTTAAAGAAGCCATCCCCTATGGACAAGCCCTGCGAATACACAGGATCTGCTCAGACGAGGAGGAACGCGATGGACACCTACGGACGCTGAAAAACGCCCTCGTAAGAACGGGATATGACGCTCGACTCATCGATCGACAGTTCCGACGGGCCACAGCGAAAAATCGCATAGACCTCCTCAGAAGGCAAACACGGGACACAACCAACAGGGTACCCTACGTCGTCCAGTACTTCCCCGGAGCGGAGAAACTACGACATGTTCTTCGCAGCCTTCAACATGTCATCGATGACGACAAACACCTCGCTAAGGCCATCCCCACGCCTCCACTACTTGCCTTCAAACAGCCGCCTAACCTCAGAAGTACCATCGTTCGCAGCAAATTACCCAGCTTTCAGGATAACAGCGACCACGACACCACACAACCCTGCCATGGCAAACTCTGCAAGACATGCCAGATCATCAACACAGATACCACCATCACACGTGAGGACACTACCCACCAGGTACATGGTACATACTCATGTGACTCGGCCAACGTTGTCTACCTCATACGTTGCAGGAAAGAATGCACCGCGGCATGGTACATCGGCGAGACCATGCAGACACTGAGACAACGTATGAACGAGCACCGCGCAACAATCGCCAGGCAGGATTGTTACCTCCCAGTCGGGGAACACTTCAGCAGTCAAGGACATTCAGCCTCGGATCTGCGGGTAAGCGTTCTCCAAGGCAACCTTAGAAACACACGACAACGCAAAATCATCGAGCAGAAACTGATAGCCAAGTTCCGCACTCATGAAGACGGTCTCAATCGGGATCTTGGGTTTATGTCACGATACATGACGTGATCCGGACTCGAGTCGTCGTTAGCTTGTTCACAGATGTGATTCCCAGTAAAAAAGTAAAAATTTTCCCAGTAAAAAAGTAAATTTTTTTTTAAAGCTTTTCGTTTTACATACAGACGGCAGCTTTTGACACGTTGGAACCCCTGCGACTACACCTCATTGTCTCAGTTGTATCTTGCTATGTCTTTTGATGTGGTACCTTCCTGGCTGACTTAATTAACTTTATCACACCTCGGCAGATAGTCAGGATGATTTAATTTATTGGTCTGCAATTGTAAAGTACACATGCTTTTTTTTCCATCTATATATGCTCTGGCGATTCTGTATCCAATTTACTTCACCTGAGGAAGGAGCGATAGCTCCGAAAGCTTGTGATTTCAAATAAAACTGTTGGACTATAACCTGGTGTTGTGCGACCTCTCATTTATTTCACGGCAGTGCGCCAACTGGTTGCCACATTTACTTACAGTACAGCCATGATTACAATTCAAAAAGTATTTCACTTTCCTACATTACAACAGTGACTACACTTTAAAAGTACTTCATTGGCTGTACAGTGCTTTGGGATGTCCTGACGTCATGAAAGGCGCTATATAAATGCAAGCCTTTCTTTTTCCATTGGAAGTGAAGCGCTTTGGGATATTCTGAGGTTGTGAAAGGTGCTATATCAATTTAAGTTATTTCTTTCTATCTCTGTCTAAATGAAATTCGACATAAAATAAGCAAAAAGTAGTGTGATCAAGGATGCAGGTACCCGCACAATGTTTTCAAACAAATTACAACATTTCTTCAAAGATACATTTTCTTGAGCAAAATTTAATGTTGGCACAGCTGGACAAGCAGAGCACTAAGGAGATAATGTTGCTGCTACACAAAGCTATAAGAGACAAGGTGCAGAGTAGTGCGAGTAGTCTAATTGAGAAGAGGAAGCCAATTGGGAGGGGAAGCATCTCTCTTCACAGATGCTACCTGACCTGGTGAGTATTTCCAGCATTTTCTGTTTTTATTTCAGATTTCCGGCATCCGCAGTATTTTGCTTTTGTGTTGGGAGGGGAAGTGCTAGTTGGGAAAGGGAGAGCCAATCAAGAGAGACTGCACCAATTGGGCGAGGGAGGGTCAATCAGGATATGGTGATTAGTCACACCAGGAATAACATTAGTGTCACAAAAGAGGAAAATCTGGGTCAGCACATTTAACAATTCCAGTCTTCAAACCGTGCTGTCTGTAAAAATAAATCTTTTTCCTATGTCTTGATTTTTTTTTGAGAGTGCTGGAGTGTGTAAATGAGAATGATTTGTAGATTGCAGGTTTTTTTTGGTGAATCCATCCTATTTAGACTCACACAATTGATGGTATTTAATTAAACTGAATGCATCAAACCACAAAGAAGATAAAATGCAAATTCTTTGAAACGTTTCAGAGAAAATGAAAGGTGTTTTTTTTCTGTTCAGTGGAGAGTGCCAATGAGGGAAGAGATGTGTTTAAACCATTTAATGGGAAATTTGCAGATTCTGAAAGGAACCCAAAGCTTTGGGGAAGTCAAGCTCAACTGAAACAATGAGCACAGATGAACTGGAAACATGATATACAGTGAAGAAAGAGCAACTATTGCTCTCAGATCTGCCCCAGTAGTTAAAACCGGTCTGAACTTCTAAACTGTTCTACGTCCATAAAAGATGGCATTTAACTATTGAAAGGTACTCCAATGTTTCAATATTGCTTCACTGGGTCAATATAGAAGGTTTTTGTTAGCAAATCTGAACAATTTGGCAGGTTCTGAAACAATTACGGCAGATTGTGTTGCCCCTGCTGTCAATCAGACTGTTAGCAGATGTGCTCAAAGCGGTTTCTATGTGGCCTTTGCTCAGCTTTCATTCAGAGCAGAGCAGTGCAACCTGCAGGAATGCTGACCCTAACGAGAGGGCGTCCTACCTCCTCAATGCCAGTAGTGACACCAGCGATGGAGCACTGTGTCTCCCTCTTGCTGTCTTGAGCTTTTTTTTTAAGCAATCTCCGATATCCCATTGTGGAGATGAAAAGGGGATTCAATGAGGCCTCAGAGCCCGACTGCTGCATTCTCATCATCAGTCATTCCAAACGTGCTCAGCGTTACTGAAGAGCCCTTGGAGAAGAGCTGGAGGTTCTAGTACTTTGGCTTACTTATCACCCAACATGTCAGTGTGGGTTGAATCTCAGCCTCAGTGATTCCCTAGCAGCACCAAACCCACCCCCCGCCTCTACTCTGTGATGTCACTGGCTGTGGCTGCATAGGAGCCTCCGGCTCAGGTGACATGGATGTGCCAGCAACAATCGGGAGTCTGGAGTCCAGGGGGTGGGGGGGAGCGAGTGAAACTGGGGAATGGGGGTCGGGGATGGGGTCAAGGTAGAGAGGGAGACTGGGGAATAGGGAGTCAGGGAAGGGAGGGGGACTGGGGAATGGGGATTCGGGGGAGAGAGGGAGACTGGGCAATGGGAGTTGGAGGAGAGAAAATTAATCTGAAAATGGGGAATGGGGTGAGTGCGAAACTAGACAATGTGGGTCATGGAGAGAGAGAGGGAGTCTGATGTATGGGGATTGGGGGAGAGCGGGAGACTGGGAGATGGGAATGGGAGCTCGGGACAGAGAGGGAGACTAGGGAATGAAGGTTGGGGTAGAAAGAGAGACTGGGGAATGGGATGGGTGATGGAGATCGGGGAGAGAAGGAGATTGAGGAATGGGGGCTCGCGGGAGACGGAGACTGGGATATGGGGCCGATATAGAGTGGGAGACTGGGTAATGGGAGTCGGAGGGGAGAGGGGAATGGGGTCAAGGTAGACTGGGGAATGGGGGTCGGTGGGTTGGGATCGGAGAGAGGGGGAGATTGGAGAATGGGGGTCGGGGGTCAGAGGAGAGAGGGAGACTTAGGAATGGAGGTCGGGGGTCAGAGGAGAGAGGGAGACTGGGGAATAGGAGTCGGGGAATTGGGGCTCAGGTAGAGGGAGAGAGGGAGAATAGGGAGAGAGTAGGAATCTGAGGAATGGGATGGGCATGGAGACCAATATTTTCTGCAGAACTAAGAGCACCAGTAGCAATGTGAGAGTGGAAGTGGCACTGAGAGAGGAGCAGCCAGTAAAGGGATGAGTGAAACATGGGAAACTTACTGTGAGTAAACATTAATAGATTGCTTCCACTGGTAGGCAAACGGGAAACAAGGGAATGGAGACCAAGAATTCTCACTGGAAGAACCAAGTAGGAAGGGAGAAGGAAGGATCGTGAACTGAGGACTATTAGACCATGAGATGCTTTGCCACAAGTGGCTGTTGAGGTAAAGACTAGAACATAATTTTAAGGGTGAGTAGCAACGCATTATAGAATTATTACTAGTTACATGTCGAATATCGGAGCGTTATGCCAATTACTTTTTATTTATTCATTCACGGGATGTGGGCATCGCTGGCAAGGCCAGCATCTATTGCCCTTGAGAAGGTAGTGGTGAGCTGCCTTCTGGAACCGTTGCAATCGTGTGGTGAAGGTCCTCCTAGTGTTGTTAGGGAGGGAGTTTCAGGATTTTGACCCAGCGACTATGAAGGAATGGCGATATATTTCCAAGTCAGGATGGTGTGTGACTTGGAGGGGAACTTGGAGGTGATGGTGTCCCCATGCGCCTGCTGCCCTTGTCCTTCTAGGTGGTAGAGGTCACGGGTTTGGGAGGTGCTGTCGAAGAAGGCTTGGTGAGCTGCTGCAGTGCATCTTGTGGATGGTACACACTGCAACCACGGTCGGAGGGAGAGTGAATGTTTAAGATGGTGGATGGGATGCCAATCAAGCGGGCTGCTAGGTATGACTCTAGCCAGTGGAGAGTTTTCCCCCTGATTTCCATTGACTTCAATTTTACTAGGGCTCCTTGATGCCACACTCGGTCAAATGCTGCCTTGATGTCAAGGGCAGTCACTCTCACCTCACCTCTGGAATTCAGCTCTTTTGTCCATGCTTGGACCAAGGCTGTAATGAGGTCTGGAGCTGAGTGGTCCTGGTGGAACCCAAACTGAGCATCGGTGAGCAGGTTATTGGTGAGTAAGTGCCGCTTGATAGCACTGTCGACGACACCTTCCATCACTTTGCTGATGATTGAGAGTAGGCTGATTGGACGGTAATTGGCCGGATTGGATTTGTCCTGCTTTTTGTGGACAGGACATACCTGGGCAATTTTCCACATTGTCGGGTAGATGCCAGTGTTGTAGCTGTACTGGAACAGCTTGGCGAGAGGTACGGATACTTCTGGAGCACAAGTCTTCAGCACGACAGCCGGGATTTGTTGGGACCCATAGCCATTAGCTGTATTCAATACGCTCAGCCGTTTCTTGATATCACGTGGAGTGAGTCTAATTGGCTGAAGACTGGCTGCTGTGATGGTGAAGACCTCAGGAGGAGGCCAAAATGGATCTGCCACTCGGCACTTCTGACTGAAGATGATTGAAAATGCTTCAGCCTTGTCTTTTGCACGTACATGCTGAGCTCCACCATCATTGAGGATGGGATGTTCCTGGAGCCTCCTCCTCCCGTTAGCTGTTTAATTGTCCACCACCATTCACGACTGGATGTGGCAGGACTGCAGAGCTTTGACCTGATCTGTTAGTTGTGCATGCTGTTTCCGCTGTTTAGCTTGCATGTAGTCCTTTGTTGTAGCTTCACCAGGTTGGCACCTCATTTTTAGGTACGCCTGGTGCTGCTGTTGGCATGCTCTTCTTCACACCTCATTGAACCAGGGTTGGTAGAGTGAGGAATTTTCCAGGCTATGAGGTTACGGATTGTGGTGGTATACAATTCTGCTACTGCTGATGGCCCACAGTGCCTCATGGATGCCCAGTTTTGAGCTGGTAGATCTGTTCTGATTCTTTACCATTTAGCACAGTGGTAGTGCCACACAACACGTTGAAGGGTGTCCTCAATGTGAAGACAGGACTTCGTCTCTACAAGGGCTGTGCGATGGTCACTCCTACCAATACTGTCATGGACAGATGCATCTGCAACAGGTAGATTGGTGAGGATGAGGTCCAGTATGTTTTTCCCTCAAGTTTGGTGCTCTCACCACCTGCCGGAAGCCCAGACTGGCAGCTATGTCCTTCAGGACTCGGCCAGCTCATTCCATAGTGGTGTTACCGAGCCACTCTTGGTGATGGACATTGAAATGCCCACCCAGTGTACGTTCTGCACCATTGCTACCCTTAGTGCTTCTTCCAAGTGGTGTTCAACATGGAAGATTACTAATTCATCAGATTACGGAGGGCAGTAGGTGGTAATCAGTGGGTTTCTTTGTCCATGTTTCACCTGAGACCATGAGACTTCATAGGCTTCCAGGGCCACCCTCTCCTGACTGTATACCACTGTACCGCCACCCCTGGTGGGTCTGTCCTGCCGATGGGACAGAACATACCCAGGGATGGTGATGGAAGAATCTGAGATGTTGGCTGAAAGGTATGATTCTGTGAGTATGCCTATGTTAGGCTGTTGCTTAACTAGTCTGCGGGACAGCTCTCCCATTTTTGACACAAGGCCCCAGATGTTAGTGAGGAGGACTTGGCAGGGTCGACTGGGCCTTTGTCGTTTCCGAGTCCGATGCCTAGGTAGATGCCAGGTCCGTCCTGTTTTATTCTTATTACACATTTTCGTAGTGGTTTGATACAACTGAGTGACTTGCCAGGCCATTTCAGAGGGCAGTTAAGTGTCAATCACATTGCTGTGGTCTGGAGTTATATATCGGCCAGACCGGGTAATGATGACAGGTTTCCTTCTCTAAAGGATATTAGTGAACCAAATAGGTTGTCATGACTATCCGGTAGTTTCATGGTCACCATTACTGATATTAACATTTTATTCCAGATTTACTGAATTTAAACTGCCATGGTGGGATTTGAACTCACATCTCCGGATCATTAGTCCAGGCCTCTGGATTACTAGTCCAGTAACATAACCACTATACCGTACCCACACCACCTTCTCGAGAGCAATTGCGACGCCCACATCTCATGAACGAATAAAAAAAATCATTAAGCAGCTTCAATCCCTGACACATGAACATCCCAATTTGGGGGCAATTCTGCTAGAAATGCCTGTCCTACACTCCCATTTCTACATCATTTGTCACAAGTACTTTGAGTGTCTGTGGTGCAGTGGGTTCTTTCTTAGGAACAAACAGCTGCTCAATCCAATATGGCTGCCAAGGGTTGCGATCGTTGGCTTGTCCGTATGGTCTGTATCTCAGCTCTGGGCCTTAACCCCCACCACCCACCTTAAACTGCCACAAACAGCAGGCAGGACTTATTTGGGCACATGACCCAGGGGCACATCACAACTGAGGGGCTATGTAACCTGGCCTCACAATGAAAACCACGACAACACAGAAACCGCAGGGGTGGACAAAATACAGCAAAGTGGTACAAACTGTGCATTTGTGTACGAGAGAGCAACAAGGGGAGAGTTTAAAGACAAGTGCGTTAATCAAATCCATCCAAAGCTTGGAAGATCACCAGACAGCAGATTGGAAACACTGTGCAAAGAAACAATGTTAATTACTGGAAAGAAAGAAGTCAGAGACGAAAGAGTATTCTAACCAGAGAGCTGATTTCACATTGTCAATGAGTGAACAAAGCAATCTTTAATTGATCATTAGTCACAGAAATTATTTGGTTAAAACGTTTATTCAGATTGAAGAGTAGTCGAATGTAGAATAAAGAACAGCACCGATCCTACAGTGATTAAAGAGTCTTTCTCCACCGAGATCAACACTGTCTATAGTTTGTTGTTCAAGGTGTGGCTCAAGCTGCTGCGAGCTTATCAGACAACTTAGTGAGAGGGCAGTAATAATCGCTAATACTGAAGGGAGCAATTCTAAACTTCCAGTGGGCTGTGGAAAGACTGCTACAATGTATCTCAATGTAGAATCATTCTCAGCTGCTCTTGTGAAGATGATCGCTGAGGAAGGTAAAAGTTGTCAGCAGGAAATATCAAAGACCCTCCAGACACTGGGGCGTCAGCACCCAGAAACAGTGTGAATGAGCTGCCATGACTATCTGCACCATCACACCATGCGGACAGCTCCACAGGGGGTTGTAGTATTGGAGAACATGGCGATGATTATCAAGGACAGCCTTGATCCAATTAGCTCAGCACTAGCTGAGAAAGTTATCTCTTTGGCTGCACTGTGGATGACGATGTTAACAGGAGCACAAGCTGACAGCCAGGAAGCTGCCAGCAATCTCCTGGTTACCATGAGTTCAGGTTTATTAATGAAGTTGTCCAGTTGACAACAAAGAATTTCAAACAAGGGCACCTTCCTCATGTGCTCATGGTGAAGACCTTAACAAAAATGTCAACAGAAAATGTGTATGGCATGGTGCCTTTACTAAAATTTTTCTTAGAGACCATGATTCCAATTCTCATTGGAGTTAAACAGGCTTAGCTGAGGTTTGTATTTGCCTCAGCACTGGGAAGTTTTAGCAAGAGTATCCTAATCTACCTGGGAAATGTGGAGAAAGCCACCGACCCTACAGTGACTAAAGAGTCTTTCTCCACCGAGATCAACACTGTCTATAGTCTGTTGTTCAAGGTGTGGCTCAAGAAGGAGTCCTCTGAATTGAAGATCCTAATAGTGGAAGCTCTTGGCTATGTCATCTCCCTGCTGCCCAAGGTCTCACTGGAGGAAAAGCTGCCCAGGTTAGTTCCAGGCATCCTGTCTCAACCAGGCCGTTTTCCATCACAGAGTATCGGTGCCGGGTACTGGATGTTGCCACAGAAATAACGTTTCTCTGGCTGAAAACACAGAGTTCCCATCAACTTTATCAGAAACAGGGGGCTGCTGACACACATGGAAGATCTCATCAATGCCAGCCACCAGACCTGCTGCAGAGTCCTGTCCGACAGTTAGCCATGAACGTCTGCATGCATCTCGTACAACTACACACCGAGCTGACACCTGCCAATTGATTCAACCTGCCCGACCAGCAACGTTCCTTTTAAGCTGCGTGGCCGCGCAATGGTCTGCAGGTCCCACGCAGCCAGTGAGCCGGCTTTTAAATAGAAAAACAGCGCATGCGCGTAATTTTGAATGGCCCGCGCAGTCCATTAAAGGGGCCGGGTGGGCCAAAAATAATTAGAGGGAGCGTTGCTCACCAGTACTTTCAGCTTGGTACCTTCAGAACCGGAGAATGACAAAGACACAAATGGTAACACAAAAGAGATGGCGCCGCTTTATACCCAAACCATGAATTCCTTGCAAAAGCTTCTGAAGCAGGTATTACTTCAGGACCTTTCCTCTGAAGGACTTGAAGCCATTTCAATCATGTAGAAGAGTGGATCATTTCAACAAAAGACTATGAATGAGCGAGAGCCTTGGACACAACCTTAGAGCTTCTGAAACCTTACTTGGAGAAGCTCAATGTTAGTAAGGTAGTACCTGGAAATAACACGGGGGGCTCGATTTTAATAGCCCTGAGGAGGCGGGTTTGGAGGCAGGTCGGCAGCGAAAATTGGATAAAATTGCGTCGGGCTGCGAACCCGCCTCCATCCCGCCCCCACGCGATTTTCGTGTGTGTCTGTTCAGCCGCTCCCGAACTGACCCGACGGGAAATGGTGGGACAGGTAGTTAAGGCAGTTAACAGCCTGTTAACTGCTGCTATTCCTATTTTAATAGTGGCTTCCCATTTTCGTGCTTCTGGCTCCTGTTCCCCGTCTTGCCAGAAACACGCCAGCTGCAAGGAGACGAGTTTCTCAAGGACATGAATTGTAGTCATTGGTGCAGCACTTTAAAAGCACTCCTGCAACATGGCTGACATTCAAATGCCACAACTTTGTTGTTGGAGGTTTGGGATAAGATTTTGCAAATCTACTGACCTTGTCACTGTTCAAGCTGACACCCATCTGCAGTGAGACCTGATTGGAATAATCTCAGTCCACTTTGAGTGTGCGCCTGCAAGCTTCTTGCCTCAAGTGAAAACCATTTGCAACCGTATAGGACCATTTACATTCTCTCATCCTGGTCGTCAGATTCGGAGGAAGAGCAGCTATGGCAGCACCACAACCAACCAGAACAGCAGCACCAACACCAGGAGCGCCAACCTCCTCCTCACCCACCTGATGATGCACAGGGTGGAGGGCGTCAGTGCAGGGCTGCATCTTGCCACAGGAGATACCCCCAACACAGGGTTTACAGGCAGAGGATCAGCTTCCTCAGCATGACTGAGCAGCAGTGCCAAAGGAGGCTGAGACTTTCGAGAGAGTTAGTCGCTGACATCTGCACAATGCTGCACCAACACCTGGAGCCCAGAGGAGCGTGTGGACACTCCTTACCAAAGGCTGTCAAAGTCACCACCGCACTCAACTTCTTTGCTTCGGGCTCCTTCCGGGGATCATCTGCAGACATCAGCGGCATCTCCCAGTCGGCCACACACACCTGCATCACGTAGATCACTGATACACTCTTTGCAAAGGTGCACAATTACATCCACTTCTCCACGGATGGCCCACGTGTGACTGCGTGTGCGGTTGGCTTTGCTAATATGGCAAGCTTGCCAATGGTGCAGGGCGTCATAGACTGCACACATGTAACCATTAGGGCCCCCTATCACAACCCAGTTGTATTTGTCAACCACAAGGGATTCCACTCTCTGAACGTCCAGCTGGTGTGTAACCACAGGAAGATCACCATGCATGTTTGCGCAAAGTACCCTGGCAGTTGCCATGATTCCTTCATCCTGCACCAGTCTATTGTGCCTCAGCTCTTCCTACCGCCAACCCAACTTTCCGGATGACTACTTGGCAATAAGGGCTATCCCCTGAAAAAGTGGCTTTTTGAGGAGGCCAACAAATGAGGCTGAGGAGCGGTACAATGTGAGTCACTTATCCACCAGAAGCATCATCGAGCAAACCATCGGCTTGCTTAAAATGCGCTTCCGATGCCTGGACAGATCTGGTGGAGCCCTGCAGTATGTACTAGCCAGGGTGTCCACAATCATCGTGGTCTGCTGTGCCCAGCACAACATCGCACAGCAGTGTGGCTTAGTGCTGTCGGACGAGCAAGTGGCTCAGTGCACACATTCCTCAGAAGAAGAGGAAGAGGAAGAGGAAGAGGACGAGGAGGAGGACGAGGAGGAGGACGAGAAGGAGCATGAGGAGGAGGATGAGGAGGACAATGGGGAGCCACGCGTTGCGAGGCCGGATGTGGCCAATGCAGCCGTATGAGACCACATTGCTGGCCGTCTGGCAAGGGAAGCACTCATCCATGCCAGATTCGCGTAAGCTTACGCTTCAAGCACAGGTGGTTGGCAGATGGAGATGAATATAAGGCCAACATTCTCAAAACCTCATGCATCATCTGTCCAATAAACGGTGGTGTCCGCTCACTCTCACCACCATCATTATAAATGGAATTAGCCCTGAGCCCTCACTCTTGAACTTCCATTTCCCAGAACACATAGACCAGAACCTCAACTCTTTGCCATCACTTCTGTTTAATTACATCACAAAGGGATGACACTTGATATTTAACAACACTATAAAACACCCAAGTGACTACCCTTGTGACTATTACTGCTTTAACTTGCTCTTACATGTGCTACTGAAAGGATAATTACAAGTCCTAGCCCTTTTCGGGCTATCCCAGATCAGGCGTATTCCCCAGACGTTCACCTTCAACTAAAGTTAGCAGTAGCCGAATCCTAGAGATGCTTAATTGGGTCTAAAGGTTCAGACTATCTCTCCCTAAAGGAAAGGAACGGCCTGAAGATGTTACCGTCCTCCGGATAGCACTTTTAACAAGTTTAACTAGACTGTAACCTTCCGGATATTATGAGGGTCCGGAAAACCCCCCAGAATTCTGCAACTCCTCTCAAAGGAGTGTACAGAAATTGAGTTCACGAGATTGATACAGAAATACTCTGTGAGACAATTTTAAAAATATATAGATTTATTAAAGAACCGACATGTTGTTAACAGCTGTTGATTTCATCGCAACTTTAACAGTCCAAAATACTAACAGCTTACATTTCTTATCAGAGATCCTTATTCTCAAATCTTAACTTCATTACATTTCCACACTTCTACTTATTCTTAATCCAGAATATCCACCAAAATCAAATACCTTGATTACCCGAGGAGTTGTAGGCCTACAGAGTGGTTCTGAAGGCAAGAATCGCTCTGTCTCTTCCAGCGACTTCTGTTTTATCATTTGAAAAGCTCTATTTTTATACCTTTTTTTAGTGGTTTATCCTTTGAAGTTTTCTGCTGATATAAGCTAATTATCTCTAGTGATATTTCTGTTGAATTCTTTTCTGTTCTTACTGTTAATTCAGCAGTTAGCTTTCAGAATCCTGTCTGCTGTATAGGTGTTTCAAAACTTATCATAAAATATGGTATAACAGATTTATCTGTTTGATGCCATTCTTAGGAAGGTTTTCCATTGAATTGTTAAATCACTTTAGCTGCTTGTATTACAGACATCATGGGCTGGATTTTCAATGACCCGTGGAGTCGGGTTTGGAGTCGGGGGGGGGTTAAAGTTGCAGATTCGGGGGTCCTGACCCCATCCCGACTCCAACCCACCTCCATGCCAGTTTCTCTGGCGGCGGGTACCCGACCTGGTCTGAGACCCGACTCCCCGAGGCGGGAAGGGATTAGTGACAATTAACTGCCTGTTAACAGGTAGTTAACAGGCAGTTTTTTGCATAATCCCTAATTTCAAAAGAAAAGTGTGGGCTTCCCGACAGGCGGCAACCACTCCAAGTAATCGGGGTGGGCCATGGGTCTGCAGGGCTTGGAGGGGTCGATATGTCCGGTGGGCTGGTGAGTGATGGGTGCATGTGTGCAGAGGTAAGTGTGTAAGATAAGTGCTAAGTGTTGGAAAAAGTTTTACTTACCTTAACTGCCTCCTGCAGGTGTCAGCCCTTCAGTTCTCAGGAGTTAGAAATCTCACCGGCACAGAAAGCAGGAAAGCTGTGGTTCTGTCAAAACCTGCAGCCTTCTGTTTTCTGTGGTGGAATGATTTCTAACTCAGCCTGAGAGGAAGGACTGAAGTTAGAAATCATATTGTGAGTGTTTGACAGCTTCACAGAGCTGTCAAACGCTGATATTTCATCTGTCAAAAGCTCTTCCCAGATGAAATGTCAATCTGTGACGTCACCTGTTGCCGGGTGGCCCTTAGTTGGCCTGCTGAGCCCACTGGGCGGGCTCAACAAGGTCAATCAAGGGAAAATACAGTGGGTTGGCCACATCTCGATGGAGGCGGGTTCACAAGCCAGAATGTGTGATTCCTGACCCCAACCCGACTCCAACTTCAAAATCCAGCCCCGTGTCTCCTAACTGTTCCATTTTCAATACAAACTCAATGTGATTGCTTGGTGTCATCTATTGATATTATATCTTCAAAGTGTTCTGTTTGTACCTTTTACAATATGTAAACCAAAACCACTTTAACCAGGGTGTTTGTTTTCCTAGCCATCTTAGTTGATTATATATATATTCGTGTTTCCTGTTTCATTTGATGTTACTTTTACAAAGGCACATGGTTTTTTAATGTTCTGTGTTTCTGTTCGACGTGTTAGCTTTTAACACTTTAAACTGGGTATTGCTATTGTTTTGGTTCCAAACTACAGACGCCTTGGAACCAACTCTTTGCTTCTTCAATAGGCCATTGTGTTAGTATTTACAACCATTTCCCATTTCAAAAGCTTGTGTAGTGTTTACAACTTTTGTGTTAACACTTCCTCTTATCTCAGAAGCCTGTGTTCTGTTTGCAACCTGTGTCACTGAGGCTTTTAGATTTTTAAACTCAGTTTGTCATATTTTAATAAAATCAAAATTCTGTTCATAGGATGGTGTATTTTTCTGAATAGGTTTGGCTCAATCCTTTACACTCCTACGTGGTGCTTCCCCTGTGGCTTCAGCAGATGTAGAGGCACCTTGCTCACTTTGGTGCTGCGCCTGCTTAGACACCTTTGGCGGCCGTCCTCTGAGTTTGGGAGCCTGGGAGGGCTCCGCCACAGTCTGCTCTTCCTGTAGTTGTGCAGGGGCTGAGACGGCCATCTCAGTTGGGTGAGGAACCTGGGGCTCTGACCGAGGGCTCCGCAGTGGCATGATCGTGTGAGCGCTTGGAGAAGAGCCCACACTTCCTTGTTGTCTGCCACCAACATCCCTCTCATGGGTCACCCGCACTTCACTGCTAGCAAGTGGCTGTAGAGCAACCTGCTGCACCTCAGTGGGGCCATGAAGACCCATCTCAGTACTGACAATCCTCATAACGGGGTGTCTATGTACCACTGGTGTCTCTCCTCAATAGATGCCCATCTATCCTCCATAACAGGCCATGCTCTGTTGAGTGTGGCGACTTATGTCCTCCAAGGCGGTTGCCACCCTCTCCATGGCAGAACATTCATGCGCCATTGCCTCCACAAAGGCAGAGCTCATGTTAGAGATGGACTCCTCCATTCTCTGCACACTCGCAGTTATCCTTGATGCAAACCCTGTCAGTGACTCCTGCATTTCTTCCTGGAGTTCCAGCACTGCTCTCTTTCTGGATGGCCCCAGAGGCACAGCGTCTACATGCAGCTGAGCTGAGCTGGGAGAGTCCTGCGCCTCCGATGAGGACTCTCCACTGCTGTCGCTGTCTCCAGCACCTGCTGATGCTCACTTGTGAGCTGTGATAGACCAGGTGGCAACACTACTCTATGTGGCGAAGTGCTGGTGCTGGGTGCGCTGAGTCCTGGTGATGCTGATCCCTCAGAGGCTCCAGGTTCCTCTGAGGATTCGTCTGGTTCTTCCTCCTGGACAGTGGGGAGGGGGGCTCTCGATGGTCCTGTGGGAGAGTAAAGGCATGAGTTAGACATCAGATTTTCAGGTAGCAGACACATCCTATTGTGCAGATGATCAGAAGTCAAACTCTACGAGCAACATATGCCATTGTAGTCAATCAGGAATTGTAAAAGCGAGGGATGAAAATGCATTCTGTCACCAGCTTCCGCTAGTGCACCCGTCTCTCCGTCCCCCACTTCCAGCTCCTAGCCACCTCCCATGATGTCGCGAGCAGCCTCCTCAGCGTGAGCAAATTTGGCGAGTGATAGGAACATAGAAACATAGAAGATAAGAGCAGGAGTAGGCCATTCGGCCCCTCGAGCCTGCTCCGCCATTTAATGAGATCATGGCTGATCATCCAAATTCAGTACCCTGTCCCTGCTTTCTCCCCATATCCCTTGATCACTTTAGCCTTAAGAAATATATCTAACTCCTTCTTGAATATATTTAATGAATTGGCCTCAACTGCCTTCTGTGGTAGAGAATTCCACAGGTTCA
Organism: Squalus acanthias; assembly: GCA_030390025.1. Lineage (NCBI taxonomy): Eukaryota > Metazoa > Chordata > Chondrichthyes > Squaliformes > Squalidae > Squalus > Squalus acanthias. The sequence continues at coordinate 141,324,481 of CM059425.1, read as the reverse complement.
CCACTCTCTGGGTGAAGAAATTCCTCCTCATCTCAGTCCTAAATGGCTTACCCCTTATCCTTAGACTGTGACCCCTGGTTCTGGACTCCCCCACCATCGGGAACATCCTTCCTGCATCTAGTCTGTCTAGTCCTGTTAGAATTTTATAAGTTTCAATGAGATCCCCTCTCATTCTTCTAAACTCTAGCGAATATAAGCCTAATCGACCCAATCTCTCTTCATACGTCATTCCTGCCATCCCAGGTATCAGTCTGGTGAATCTTCGCTGCACTCCCTCCATGGCAAGAACATCCTTCCTCAGATAAGGCGACCAAAACTGCACACAATACTCACGGTGTGGTCTCACCAAGGCCCTGTACAACTGCAGCAAGACATCCTTGCTCCTGTACTCGAATCCTCTCGCTATGAAGGCCAACATACCATTTGCCTTCTTAACCGCCTGCTGCACCTGCATGCTTACCTTCAGTGACTGGTGCACAAGGACACCCAGGTCTCGTTGCACTTCCCCTTTTCCCAATCTATTGCCGTTGAGATAATAATCTGCCTTTCTGTTTTTGCCACCAAAGTGGATAACCTCGCATTTATCCACATTATACTGCATCCGCCATGCATCTGCCCAATCACCCAGCCTGTCCAAATCATATTGGAGTTTCTCTGCATCCTCCTCACAGCACACACGCCCACCCAGCTTTGTGTCGTCTGCAAACTTGGAGATATTACATCTAGTTCCCTCGTCTAGATCATGAATATATATTGTGAATAGCTGGGGTCCTAGCACCGATCCCTGCGGTACCCCACTAGTCACTGCCTGCCACTCAGAAAAAGACCCGTTTATTCCAACTCTTTGCTTCCTGTCTGCCAACCAGTTCTCTATTGAAGTCAGTACCTTACCCCCAATCACATGTGCTTTAACTTTGCACGCTAATCTCTTACGCGGGACCTTATCGAAAGCCTTCTGAAAGTCCAAATACACCACATCCACTGGTTCTCCCTTTTCTGTTCTATCAGTTACATCCTCAAAAAATTCCAGTAGATTAGTCAAGCATGATTTACCTTTCGTAAATCCATGTTGACTTTGTCCGATCCTGTCACTGTTTTCCAAGTGCTCTGCTATTACATCTTTTATAATGGACTCTAGCATTTTTCCCACTACCAATGTCAGGCTTACTGGTCTATAATTCCCCGTTTTCTCTCTACCACCTTTTTTAAATAGTGGGGTAACATTAGCTACCCTCCAATCCATGGGAACTGTTCCAGAGTCTATAGAATTTTGGAAGATGACCAGCAATACATCTACTATTTCTAGGGCCACTTCCTTAAGTACCCTAGGATGTAGATTATCAGGCCCTGGGGATTTATCGGCCTTCAATCCCGTCAATTTCCCTAACACCATTTCCCTACAAATACTGATTTTATTCAGTTCCTCCCTCTCATTAGTCCCTATGTTCCTCGACATCTCTGGGAGGTTATTTGTGTCCTCCTTTGTGAAGACAGAACCAAAGTATATATTTAATTGGTCAGCCATTTCTTTGTTCCCCATTATAAATTCCCCTGATTCTGACTGCAAGGGACCTACGCTTAACTTCACCAATCTTTTTCTCTTCACATATCTATAGAAGCTTTTACAGTCAGTTTTTATGTTCCCTGAAAGCTTACTCTCATACTCTATTTTCCCCCTCTTAATTAATCCTTTTGTTCTCCTTTGCTGAATCCTAAACTGCTCCCAATCCTCAGGTTTGCTGCTTTTTCTGGCCAATTTATATGTCCTCTCCTTGGATCTTATGCTATTCCTAATTTCCCTTGTTAGCCACGGTTGCGTCACCATTTTTGTTTTATTTTTATGCCAGACAGGAATGAACAAATTCTGTAGTTCATCCATGCGATCTTTAAATGTTTGCCATTGCCTTTCCACCGTCAACCCTTTAAGTAATGTTCCAAAAACCATCCTAGCCAACTCGCGCCTCTTACCATCGTAGTTTCCTTTATTTAAATTCAGGACCCTAGTCTCTGAGTCAACTACTTCAGTCTCCATCTTAATGAAGAATTCTATCATATTATGATTGCTCCTCCCCAAGAGACCTCGCACAATAAGATTGCTAATTAATCCTTTCTCATTACATAATACCCAGTCTAAGATGGCCTGATCTCTATTTGGTTCCTCGACATATTGGTCCAGGAAACCATCCCGTATACACTCTAGGTATTCCTCCTCCACAGTATTGTTACTAATTTGGTTAGCCCAATCTATATGTAGATTAAAGTCACCCAAGATAACTGCTGTGCTCTTATTGCACGCGTCTCTAATTTCCCATTTAATGCCATCCCCAACCTCAGCATTACTGTTTGGGGGTCTGTATACAACTCCCACTAACGTTTTCTACCCCTTGGTATTTCTCAGCTCTACCCATACAGATTCCACATCATCAGAGCTAAAATCCTTCCTTACTATTGTGTTAATATCCTCTTTAACCAGCAATGCTACCCCACCTCCTTTTCCTTTTTGCCTGTCCTTCCTGAATATTGAATACCCCTGGATGTTGAATTACCAGCCTTGGTCACCCTGGAGCCAAGTCTCCGTAATCCCAATTATATCATATCCGTTTACATCTATTTGCGCAGCTAATTCATCCACCTTATTACAAATGCTCCTCGCATTAAGACACAAAGCCTTCAGGCTTGTTTTTTAACACTGTTAGTCCTTTTAGAATTATTATTTACTGTGGCCCTGTTTGATTTACACCCTTGATTTCTCTGCCTTCCACTTTTGCTTTTCTCCTTCCTGTCTTTTGCTTCTATCCTTGCTTCCCTTTCCTCTGTCTCCCTGCACAGGTTCCAACCCCCTGCCATTTTAGTTTAAACCCTCCCCAACAGCACTAGCAAACACTCCCCCTCTAGCCATGTATTCATTTGAAATATCCTTCTATTTCTACTCTGACTAGCACGTGGCACTGGTAGCAATCCTGAGATTACTACCTTTGAGGTCCTCTTTTTTAATTTACCTCCTAACTCCCTATATTCTGCTTTTAGGACCTCATCTGGTTTTTTACCTATATCGTTGGTACCTATATGCACCACGACAACTGGCTGTTCACCCTCCCCCTCCAGAATGCCCTGCAGCTGCTCTGAGACATCCTTGACCCTTGCACCAGGGAGGCAACATACCATCCTGGAGTCTCGTTTGCGGCCGCAGAAACGCCTATCTATTCCCCTTACAATAGAATCCCCTATCACTATAGCTCTCCCGCTCTTTTTCCTCCCGTCCTGTGCAGCAGAACCACCCATGGTGCCAGGAAGTTGGCTGCTGCTGCCTTCCCCCGATAAGCCATCTCCCCCAACAATATCCAAAGTGGTATATCTGTTTGAGAGGGGGATGGCCACAGGGGACCCCTGCACTACCTGCCTGCGCCTGCTACTCTGCCTGGCGGTCACCCATTCCCTTCCTGCCTGTGCAGCCTTTACCTGTGGTGTGACCAACTCCCTAAATATGCTATCCACGATGTCCTCAGCATCGCGAATGCTCCAGTATGTATCCATTCACAGCTCCAGCGCCGCAATGCGGTCTGCCAGTAGCTACAGCTGGATACACTTCCCGCACACATGGTCGTCAGGGACACAGGAAGTGTCTCTGATTTCCCACATAGTGCAGGAGGAGCATGCCACGGGGCCGAGCTGTGCTGCCATGACTTACCCTTTAATTAATTCAAATTAAATTAAATCAAATCAATACCCCGAATTACACTACAATTAAATGATATACTCAAGGGCCCTTGTTTACTAGCACTCCCCGCTACACAACAGAGACCTTAGAAGCTATAAACCACAAAAATTAAGTTTGGATAAAAGCGAGAAAGAAATACTCACCAACCAATCACTTACCTGCTTTCTGGTGATGTCGCACTTCGATTACTTTTTACTTCTTTACACTCACCGGTCCGTTGTAGCCCCGGCTCACCTTTGAAATCTCCGAAGTTTGGCACTCTCCAGCTGCTCTCGCTCACCTTTGAAATCTCCCGAGGTTTGGCGCTCTCCTGGTGTGCATCCTCCTGTCTTGGCTCTCTCCCTCTTATTGTAGGCTACCTTTTCCTGCCAGGAGGGACACAAGTGGAGTTTCAGCGAGAGTGATGGAGTGAGTGTGAAGAATCCATAAGGTAGAATCTTAGAGGGAGGCCAGGATGGAGTGAGGTGGCATGAGGAAGGAGCCTCCCTGTGCGTTGTTAGTTGTTGTCATTGAATAACAGTGAGAGTGAGTGTGAGGGCTGCATAGCAGGATAGTGAAGTGATTCAGTACAGAGAGAGAAATAGCAAGGTAAGGGTGCAAGGGAAGTAAGGGTAAGGTGGGATGTGGAGGAGCAGGCTGACAATGCAGAGTGCTGGTGCTGAGAAGAGAAGGGAAGCAGAGTGAAGGTCAGTGTGATGTGATACTCACTTTTGATGTTCGGACAAGATCATTGAAGCGTTTGCGGCACTGGAGCCAGGTGCGTCCACACAGCGACCTTGCGCTGACCTCCTCAGCTATCTCCAGCCAGGCTGCCTTCGTCTGTTGAGGAGGCTTCCTGCGGCCATCAGCAGGGAACAGAATGACCCTGCGCCCTCTTACTCCCTCTATAAGAGCTTGCAGGGAGTCCTCATTGAATCTCGGAGCGGCCTTCTTGCCTGTGGCAGCACTCCTGGTGATCCTGGCCCTTTCCAGCAGCAGCAGCAATGAGAAATGAGAGGCTGAGGCTACATGGAGCCCTTAAAAACAAGTGCAGCAAAGAGCTCATCAGTGCAGACCAACAGACCCGTTCCAACTCATTGCAGCAGGCAGCGTGCACGACAGGACTAATTGGAGTAATTAAATCAAAATGGGAAATCGGGAGCAGCTGAAACAGGCGGCAGGACAGAAACCCGCAGACCAGGCAACCCGACTCCAACCCACCTCCTCCATTAAAATCGAGCCCGGGGAATCTGAATGGATGCCGTACTGTGCAGACCCATTGTTTCCTGTTTGACAGATGGTCCTGGACACTTTGTACATAATGCTGTCCATTCAGTTATCGTATGAAGGCACCAATCTGGATCAGCAAAGGGAGCAGTTAGAGGTACTAAGAACATTCAGGGAACAGTTAGTTAACCCTGATACTTCAGTCCTCTTTTAAACATGCTGTCAGATCGCAGAGGTCATTTCCAAGTGCTTGCCCATGACCAGCTGGGCAACTTGCTCTTCATGGTTCAAAGGACTCCTCGACCAACACCCCAGCTGTTCCAGTGCCGTCGCTGTGCTCATGCAGACCACCATTAAAAGACGAGGCAATGACCTTCGGTACCAAGTCTTGGAGATACTTAATACGCTGAGGGTTCAATTGCAGTCAGTTCCTTGCGGCACTGGAGCCAGGTGAAACTTTTGGTTCTGCGTAGTATCGCCATTCTGGCCTCACACAATACAGCAAGAGTTGTGTCCTGTCTCCTCACCTACCCCACCCCTTTGGACAAGTACACCAGTGATGTGTGGAGATCACTGGCCGAGGACACAGAATGTGCCATGAGGACAATGGGAGAGCTGCTGGACACACTGAACAAATAGTTACCATTAGGGATAAACAGAACCTGTCCTGTCAGTGAGAATGTGACACAATATTCAAGCCTTGAATCCCCGCTGCTATCTGTGGGCTGCACCAGTTGATAACTAAGCCTGAGTCAGTAAAGGCGGTGACTACATTATTCCCGCAGTTATTCAGCACCCTGCTCATTCATTTCAACTCTTGTGTTAATGTTTCTCTGCTCAATGGTTTTGCTCCAGATTGTCAATCAAACCAGAGAGAATTCTCAGCTGAGTTTCAAACATCTGCTAGTAGAGATCTGTGTGTGAACTGTGTGGAAAAATTTGGTTGCTTTGCGCTAATGGGGCACAAAGCAACTAGCGCCTGGGCGTGGCGATGTTTGCGCCATTTGCGAAATTGACCAGACATTTTGCGGCGGCGCTAAACATTAGCAGCACGATCTCCTGCGCCCGCAGATTGTGACATCAGTCGAGCGTAGCACCCCGGACTGGATATTGAGTGGCGCCCCCTGCCTTTCCACCTGCCGCTAGCAACGACAGGTAGAGGGGAACGTTTTGCAGTCGGGAAGGGACTGGGGGAGCGCTATTTAAAGGCGGCCGGTTCCTGCCATTTTTTGTCGGCAACATTTTTGCACCACGCATTTTGAGAGAGAGACTTCTGGAGAGATTCAACGCTGTGTGAAGGAGTTTTGGGTACTAAGCAGCACTTTGCCGGCTCATTTTGATTTGACCTTCCTTGCATCGATTTAGAAGAGACTGTGGGGGCTGCACTCTGAGCTCTTTCCCTGGGCCTCTCCATTGTTCTTTCCAGCAGAATAGATGTACAGGTCTCTCCAGGCCGAGATTTAAGGCTGCAATGAGCAGGATGTGGATGGAGAGCAAGATCAACCCTCCCTTTTAAGAACTGGCCGGTGCCAGTGTGTCTGTGTTCCATTGCTAACTGACATCACATGAGCTTCGCCAGCGCTCTGAGGTAGCGCCTCGCTCCTCGGCGTTAGCGCCTTAAGAGAGGTGTGTAGCGCCTGATTTAACGCTCCAATCACCTCCAGGGGCGATAAAAGCCAAGTTTGCAGTCGGAGGCGATAATTAGCACCAGGCGCTAAACTTTGCGCCCGGCCGATAATACCAAATTTCTCCCCCTAAAGGACTTGCTGGCTCGGACAACTAATAATGCAGTAGCTAATGACATGGTGAAAAGTGGAGATGGGACCAGATGATGAACCTCTGCAAACTTGACAAGGGGGTTGTCCTGCTGGCCAGAGCATTGGTGAAATATTCTGGCCTCAGCCTGCCTGGCATTGTGGAACAGCTGGCAGCTCAGATCCTTACCGTCCAAGACTGTCAGGCAGTCACTGCGGCTTCCTTCTTTGGTGAGCTGTTAAAATCTCCACTGATTTCACAGCTGGAGCTCACAGACACTCTGGTGAGCAGATTGCTAAGGTGCTTGCTCTATGCTTGTCCAGGTGCCCAGTTGCCCAGTTGCTGTGTGTCAGGTGCCTGGGCAACATTACAATTAGTGCCGAAAGATGGTCTTGGCACAAAGCTTAGTCTGTTGGGGACCAAGGAGAACCAAAAGGAGGTGTTAACATTTGAGGTGCTATTGTGCCTCTCTAAGAACATAATTCAGTTGAGAGCAAGCTCCATCCAACCATTTGGAGACAAAATCCTCACCAGCATTCAACCACTCTTTGAGGCCGAGTGCAATAAAGTAGGGACTAAAGCATTCAGTGTGTTGGGGAACTTGACCAAGTGTGGACTCGGAGGTTCCAGATCCTTCTTCAACTGACAGATCCATTCCAACCTGGTGCACTTGTTGTTGCACCTGGATGTAAAGAATGAGGAGGTCACCAGGTCTTGTAGTTCAACACTGCAATTGGTCATCCCCCTTATTGGATCTGCCGAGGCTTCCTCATTAATTGACAACTATCTAGGGGAGCTCAACGGGAACTATGTGGACCGCCTAAGAGACCTTTCGCGGCAGTTGGTTCAAGATTTACCCGACAGTATCAATTCCTATGCTATGGATTGCGAGTCCTTCTTCCACAACCGTGAGGGCAGCTCCGAGAACACGCAGCGGCCTTTTCAACTTTACTTCTCCAGCAGTCAGAACGTGTCCGACCCGCCCGGAGTGTAACCTGGTGGAACAGCTGTGTAATGAACTGCTGCTGTCGCCATCAGAATGTTGCCTAAACACGAATGCCCTGACTCTCCTCTATCTCCTCTTTTTAGCAGCTAACTGATCATTCTTTCAACATGACTTGCAAATTTGTAATTTTATGAATTGTAAATAAATAGATATCCTGTTGTGCCACTGTAACTATCGGTTGATCTTCAAATGGAACAGGTTCCACTGCTGTGTGACTGGAAGTGAAATCTCCCTATTTACACACACTCACACTCACACACACTCACACTCAAGACAAACCCTCACACACTCACACTCACACTCACACACACTCACACACAAGACAAACCCTCACACACACCCTCACCCTCAGACTCACACACACACAGTCAAACACACAATCACACACACTCACAACACTCCTACACACCCTCACACACACACACTCACCCTCACACACACACTCACCCTCACACTCACTCGCACACATCCTCACCCTCACACACACACACCCTCACCCTCACACACACACACACCCTCACCCTCACACACACACTCACCCTCACACTCACTCGCACACATCCTCACCCTCACACACCCTCATACACCCAACCTCACACACTCACTCACCCTCACACTCACACACACACACCCTCACACACACCCTCACCCTCACACACACACACACACACATTCACCCTCACACTCACACACTCACATACACTCACACACACCCTCACCCTCACACACACACTCACCCTCACACACACACTCACCCTCACACTCACTTGCACACATCCTCACCCTCACACACCCTCATACACCCAACCTCACACACTCACTCACCCTCACACTCACACACACACACCCTCACACACACACACACCCATACACACCCTCACATACACTCACACACACACTCACCCTCACACTCACTCGCACACATCCTCACCCTCACACACCCTCATACACCCAACCTCACACACTCACTCACCCTCACACTCACACACACACACCCTCACACACACACACACCCATACACACCCTCACATACACTCACACACACACTCACCCTCACACTCACTCGCACACATCCTCACCCTCACACACCCTCATACACCCAACCTCACACACTCACTCACCCTCACACTCACACACACACACCCTCACACACACCCTCACCCTCACACACACACACACACATTCACCCTCACACTCACACACTCACATACACTCACACACACCCTCACACTCACACACTCATGTACACTCACACACACCCTCACACACACCTTCACCCTCACACGCACACACTCACATATACACACCCTCACACTCACTCACACTCACACACACGCTCACATTCAGACTCATATGCACCTCACACTCACACACACACTCATACACACCCTCACATTCACACTCGCACACTCGCACACACCCTCACACTAACCCACACACACACACCCTCACCCTTACACTCACACACACGCATAACCCTGACATTAGAGACAGATCCTGTCCCTCACTCCATGCAATTCCTCGCTAGATTTTTTGTCTTATAATACTCCTGTGAACCACCTTGGGACATTTTACTACATTAAAGGCACTGTATAAATACAAGTTGTTGTTGTTGTTGTTGTTGTAGATCAGGATGTTACTTCTTTTATAGACACAAATCCCATTCTCTTACAATCTGTCCTGGGATTTGCCTGCGGGTGGGATTCGGGCCTCATCAGTGCAGGGCAAGTGGGCTATGGATGCTCTGGGGCAGCCTAGTTGGCCTCTGGGCTGGAAGGAGGAAGGTCAGAAGTGGGGAACACGTTACACGCAGTACTGCCCTAAAATGGTGATCAGGCTCCTCTGTACCTCACAGGTCCCCGATTGGCATAGTAAAAGGGTCCAATCAAATGACTCAGATGCACACTCTGGCTGTCCTGTGGTGTCCCACTCCGCTGCCGTAACTTCACCGGAAGTGTGGTACAAACCACATGTAGTATGTTCCCAACCAAACATTCGCACCGCACTACGCCCTCCGCCCTCCGCCCTCCACCCTACGCCCTCCGCCCTCCGCCCTCCATCCTGGCATTCACTACCAGCACAGCTGGGCGGGGGGAGCAGGAGCCAGGGGGAACAGGAGCTCTGGGGGGAAATGAGAGCCAGGGAGGGGAGCAAGAGGTGGCATGGCCAGGGTTGGGGGCAGGGGGGGGGGTGGTGTGGGGAACGGGAGCCAGGGGCAGGGGGGATGTGAGTATGAATGTGTCAGGCTGTTGCTTGACTAGTCTATGGGACAGCTCTCCCAATTTTGGTAAAAGTCCCCAGATGTTAGTGAGGAGGGCTTTGCTGGGTCAACTGGGCTGGGTGTGCCTTCGATGCTGGGTGGTCTGTCCGCTTTTGTTCTTATTATACTTTGTCGTAGCGGTTTGGTACAACTGAGTGGCTTGCTCAGCCATTTCAGAGAAAAGAAAGACTTGCATTTCTATAGCGCCTTTCACGACCACCGGATGTCTCAAAGCGCTTTACAGTCAATGAAGTCCTTTTGAAGTGGAGTCACTGTTGTAATGTAGGAAACGCGGCAGCCAATTTTGCGCACAGCAAGCTCCCACAACAGCAATGTGATAATGACCAGATTTTTGTCATGTTGGTTGAGGTATAACTATTGGCCAGGACAGAGGGCAGTTAATAGTCACCACAGTGCTGTGGGTCTGGAGTCACATATAGTCCAGACCGGGTTAGGATGGATTTCCTTCTGTAAAGGACATTAGTGAACCAGATGGGTTTTTACAACAATCCGGTAGTTACATGGTCACCATTACTGATACAAGCTTTTTCAGCAGCAGATGAGCTAAGGCAGGGGCAGAGTCGGGTGATGTTACGGAGGTGGAATCAGGTGGTCTTAGTGATGGAGCGGATATGTGGTTGAAAAATCATCCCAGGTCAAATACGACATCAAGGTTGCATACGGCAGTTGCCAGAGAGAAGGATGGAATCGGTAGCTAGTGAACGTACTTCGTTGTGGGTACCATAGACAATGGCTTCAGTATTCCCAATCTTTAATTGGAGGAAATTTCTGCTCATTCAGTACTGGATGTCAGACAAGCAGTGTGACAAATCAGAGACAGTGGAGGGGTCAAAAGAGGTGGTGGTGAGGTCGAGCTGGGTGTCATCAGCATACATGTGGAGGTTGGAGATGGGGCAGTAGTTTGCAAGGATGGAGGGGTCAAGGGTGGATTTTTTGAGGAGAGGAGAGATGACGACAGATTTGAAGGAGAGGGGGACAGTACTTGAGGAGAGGGATCCATTAACAATATCAGCTAACATGGGGGCCAGGAAGGGAAGATGGGTGATCAGCAGTTTGATGGGAATAGGGTCGAGGGAGCAGGAGGTGGGTGTCATGGACAAGATGAGCTCAGAGAGGGCATGAGGGGAGATAGGTGAGAAACTAGCGAAAGATGTGAGTTCCGGGCTAGGGCAGAGGCGAACCTTCGGGAAAGTTTGGACCAGTGGGTTAACGTAATTTAGGATAGCAGCGTACGGTCACAATCTAACCAGTGATTTAGAAAGGTTTCCTTGCTTATCGATGATGATGAACCCGAGAGATAGCTAACAGAAAACCTATAAAATTGTAACATTGTTGTTTTGTAGGCAAACACAACAGCCATTTTTCACACAGCGAGATCCTACAAACAGGAGTGAGATGAATAATCTGTTAATCTGTTCTTTTTGCTGGTGCTGCTTCAAAGAACAGACAGCCTTCTTCAAATAATGCTGTTGCTAATGTCCACCTGAACAGGCAGATTTGGTTTAGAAACTCATCTGAAGGACAGTACCTGCAAACAATGTGACAATCCTTCAGTGTGTTCAAATATCAGCTTGCATTATACGCTGAAGTCCTCAAGTGGGTCTTGAACTCACAAGCTTTTGACTCAGAAGTGAGAATGCTGGATTTGGTGTCAGTTGACTGAACAGCCCCAGTCCTGTCCAGTGGAATCCTTTAAATCTTAATTCAATGAGTGTATTTCACACGCGATATCTGCATTTGCACACAGCCTTACAAAAAAGTCAGCCTGCAGAGTGACTTTGCTATTACATCCCTGTCAAATTATTGTAGAACAGCTTAGGGTTATTCGATAAGGCACAAAAACCCAATGGAGTCCAGTAAGTGTGTCATTTATAATAGCATTTATATTCATAGTCCTTTCTTTAACTCTGCTCTGTAAAGATACATCAGTCAAAGTCTTCAGGGACTCTGAGTTCTTTTTGTTATGCTCCTCCTTTCAGATAAGGTGTTCATTGCTTTATTCCTCTACACTCCTGATATCAGGGTGCAAAACCTTGACTTGCCGGTTTCTAACAGACATTAAGGCAACCATTTTTTTAACCAGGTCTTCCTTGTCTGCTGCCTCAGAGAATCTGACAGGTTTACCTTTGAGTTGTCGTCAGCCGCGTGAAACCTTTGCATCAGGAACCAGTGGGCCTCACTGGTATAAAAGCAGTTTGTGACACAACTAAAGATGTACAGGAAACTTTCGTTTATCCGGCATCGACGGGACCGGCGTGGTGCCGGTTTATCGAAAGTACCGGATAACGGAGAGTTATATCTACCGAGGCTATTTTTAACAAAGAGACTCCAGGCAGCACGGGAGAATCAACTCCTGCTACTGCAGTGTTTCGGACTTCCGACAGCGCCAGGAGGCCGAGTAGTGGCACTTTTGAAAAGTATCCCTACTGACTAAATCGGCGTTCGCGGACTCGGACTCGGACTCAGGATCGGCAACATTGCCGGTTATTTGAGAGGAGTTTTCGGAGCACTCGGCGTTCGCGGAGACTCGACTGCGACTCGGCAACATTGCCGGTTATTTGAGAGGAGTTTTCGGAGGATGATTTTTGCCGGTTAAGCGAGAATTCCGGATATTTGGGTGCCGGATAAACGAAAGTTTCCTGTACACAGCTACCGATGTTCACATACATATATAACACTGATCTTTTGCCAGAGCTCTTTGCCGAATGTGTACTGATTAACAGATTGTCTTACTGCATCATTGATTATAGCTCTGTTAACTGAACTTCTACCATCTCAATTTTTCATTGTCGACTCTTTTTTTCCTACCATTTGTGGCATGAATTTGCGCTCATCGTGAGAAATTTGGTCTTGTGTGATGATATAGCAAATCAAATGTAACAGACATTGCTCCTACAGACTAGTCCAGACACCGAGTGACCTCTAACCCTTGGTCTTCACTGTTCCTTAGTTCGTGTTGCAAATTACGTATTGTGTGAACCAGTGTGCTTAGCAGGGTCACTCATGTGGTTTGCCTTCTGTTTTCTGAATGAACTATAATGAATGTACTTACCAAGAACATTTGTGAATATAAACCTCCTATACCTCAAAGGATATTTCAGGATCAACAAATGAAAGAGAGAGACAAAATTAAAATGTGCGATCTGGAATGGTTGGTTAGATTGATTTGCGTTGACATCACTTTGTCATATGCCCCCCTTTTAAGTTTTGGTTTAATCTCTCTATTTATCCACAGAATTTTATTCTTTAACGTACCCTATTTTTGCCTCATAGGAATATATTTATTTTGTACTCTATCCATCTCATATCTAAGATTTCACACTGCTGATCTATAAGCTTGTTTGCTAACTTTTCTGCCAAGCTAATTTGAGCTGGCTCTCTTTATGGTGTGAACTTTACATTTTTTCCAGCCCAGCAGCCTTATCTTTGACTCTTTATTAGCCTTTCCTTCCCTTACTTTGAACCTATTTCACTATTTCTCAATCGTTCTTCTGCTCTCACATCGGTTATTTGTCTCACTTGATGTCCCAGAACTAAATCAAGTAATACTTCTTTCCTTGTTCAACTGGAACCATGCTAATCTGGGAAACAATTCTGGATACATTCCAAGAAGCGTTTGCTGATTCGACCACACACATTCCTTAGTCCCATTCTGTCTTGGGGTAGTTAAACTCACCCAGTATTGCCCACTTGTTCTTACATATCTCTCTGACCCATCTAAAGATCTCCTCGTCTATTTCATCTCCACTGTTTGGTGACCAGTAATGCACACCCAAGAATTATATCAAAAATAAAAGCAGAAAATGCTGGAAACACTCAGCAGGTCAGGCAGTATCTGTGGAGAGAGAAACAGAGAACATTTCAGGTCAATGACCTTTCATCAGAACACTGTTTCTCTCTCCACAGATGCTACCTGACCTGCTGAGTGTTTCCAGAACCCGCAGTATTTTGCTTTTGTTTTAGCTAACAATTGTATCATTTCCCTTGCCATTTATTAATTCTAACTCATGCAAGGGGGACAGGATAGGAGGGAACATGAGAGAGTCACCCAGGGCTGCTTTGTGAACCTACTGGTCCCAAGTGGCATTGGCAAACCCCTGGTGGCAGATCATCGGATATCATTTGAATGAGAGATGGTCTGTGATGAGGAACCAGGAAAAAATTAACTTGAAAAAAAAACCAAATTTCACGAAATAAATAGTCTCACAGATAAGGGCAATTTTCCACTTGTGAAAAAGACCAGTATAATTCACTCCGTTTTGAGGCTCAGTAGTTCCAGACCTTTTAATACATGAATTGCCATATCTATCTCACCTCTCACCATTAATATCTATCGTTAGGCATTTGGTTTTTCTTTTTTTCATAAGGTCTGAGAATGAACCTTTGAGTCGCCTACTTTAGTTACAGTTTGTGGCACATGGAGGATTTTATTACTTGACGTGCTGAGATACTGCAGCTGTCTGGACCCCATCAGGTTACTTGCTCACAGGTTCAAGTCCCAACAGTGACTGATGCTGAACTCCACCAGCTGCCTGTGTAATGATTGTTGTCAGTCCTCAGCCAAACTGCTAGACCTCCCTCGCACATGACTTGGGCATATGCAGGAGACATTGACTTTCCTCAGAAGTCAGCACATGTTTGTTGTGCAGAAAACCCATTTAGGAGGGCACGGATCAGGTCACCAATAAGACAGCTGACAAAAATAAATTTCTCAAATCAGTAAAAAAAAATCAAAATTCACATACCACAGCATAGCTGGAGGATAACAATCCTAGGCAGTAAATAAAAATCTGTCCTATTTGGACCAATTATGAAAGAAAGAAAGAATTTGCATTTATATAGCGCTTTCATGACCTCCAGATGTCCCAAAGAACTTCACAGTCAATTAAGTACTTTTGAAACGTAGTCACTGTTGTAATGTAGGAAACGCAGCAGCCCCAAACAGCAACAAGACAATGGCCTAGAAATTGGATTAGGCCCGAAAGCGGGCATTGTCACGGGCCAGTGCTATTTGCCTCCACCTGTTGAAAGTGGTCCAGGCAGCACGCAAAATTCGTGCTGCCTGGTCATTATAATGATTGGAGCGCTGATCTCAGCGCTAACTGCGCTGCTGATTGGCTTAGTGCTGAATGGGGGGGCCAATATCGGGTGCAGTCTAATGACCAGTAATGTTTGGCCGAGGCTCTCTGCAATACTTAACGGGGTGGTGCTTTTTGACAACAGCACCTCATTGTCAGTCTGGATGAAGACATGGTTCAGCAACCAAGGGAATGAACACAAAGGTTCTCGGATGCTTCACTGGAGGCATTGGTTGTGGCCGTTCAAGGAAGGTGGTACTTGCAGAAGGTTCTGAGAGGAGATAGCTAACTCTGTCATGGCCACCAGTGTGGTCCCAAGTACGTGGATCCAGTTCCAAAAAAAGCTTAATGACCTCACACGACAGGTCAAGGTGAGTGAAGGCTTCAGAAAATGCCATAGCCCACCATCCACACCACTAGCCTCACACACTGCTCAATGCACTAGACCCCCATCACTCACCTACCAACAATCTCTAACTATCACCACTCATACCTCACAATCATGGCTTCACTTCACCCTCACAACCTAACCACTGTTGCAACACTCACACCCACATCTCACACCTTGCACACACTGATAGCTATTCAACTATGGCAGGCACCTCACACAAACACATTGCACTACACTCACTGACACACTTCCCTTTCTTTTGCAGGTAAAGGTGGCACAGAACAGGAGGGAGCAGCAGCAGATGGGAAGTGGCCAAGCTGCTATACAGAACATCACCAATCTGGAGGAATCTGTTCTTGGCATAATTGGAGGAACAGCAATGGAGGCCGTAGCAATGGGAGAAATGGAAGCCGTTGCTGATAATGGTCATACCTAATCCTTCTTCTCACATCCCACTTCCCCCTCAACCCATAATCTCTTCTCACTGGGCTGCAGCAAGGCCGGGGGAAATGGTAGCTCGTGGGCCAGCTACCCGGAGGGCGACTTCGCGCATGAGTTCTGCAGTACAGGACTCAGATGATGACCTCGATGGGTCGACCTTCAGAAAAAGAGTGATGGGCATGCACACGGAAATGCTTGGTGCAATGGCAAGCCTGCCAGAGAGCCTTTTGTCAATGTCAAGGAGCATGGAGGAGTCCGGCTCCAACATTGGACAGGGCTTTGCGCAGAGCTTGGAGCCCATGATTTCCAGGATGGAAATGATGAAGAACTCCAGGAGAGATCTTGTGGACCCAGCCATGATGCTGGGTGTGATGGGCGATGTTGCGGCTTCCATTGCAGCACAAGTGGAAGCGACCCAACGTCTCACTGCTGCAGTAGAAGCACAGACTGCTCTCCTGCAGGCTCAGCTTGCTGCCACCCAAGCTCAGACTGCTGCCTTCATCGCTGGGTTTACCAGTGTCGAAAGGGGCTTTCAGTGTGTCACAGCAGGCCAGCAATCTGTCCTCCAACAGATTGCTAGGAATGCTGAGGCGCCGCCCCGGGGGGAGTGGCAGTGAGTCTGTGGAGCAAGAACCTGCTGTCCTCACTCAGGATGACAGCATTCCTACTCACACCACTGTCACTCCGCCAGTGCCCTTGCTGCTGCCTGTTATCCAGCCAGCCCAGACTGCTGCCACCCATGTCGAGGTGTAGTCCACAGTCGGGCATCCTCGGCCCAGAGTTGGTCGAGGGCGTCCTGCAAGGCCATCTGCAGTCTCCACAACTGAAAGTCAGCAGCCTTCCAGCAGCCATGCTGCAGCCACTGGGGTAACACTGCATAGGAGCACTAGAGTAGGTAAAGGCACACGAACAACAGGCACTAAGGGAATGCACAAGGGTGATTAGTTGATATTGTAAAGTACTTGGACTAGTATTTGGACACATTCATAAGACATTTCGCCTGCAATATGGTTTTAAATTTCACTGATATTGTTAGTGATACAAAAAAATCTTAAAAGGATTACCCTGGAAGCATTTAAACTGTAATGTCACCCTGGCAGTAAGTGTGCCTGGTTATAAACCAAGGCTTCTTACTACAGTACTTGTTGTCCTAGGCTTATTTTCTAAAATATTTTAGACCACAGTTAATGTTATGTCAATAATATATGAAGTGCTATTTTTACTGGTTAATATGTTATCAGAATTTGCATTAAGCACACTTTCTTGATTAGTCCAATTGAAAATACTTCATAGAATAGATTAAACGGCTGCCGAATTAGTCCCAGTGGGATTTCAAAATATTTTTTCTCATTTGTTGGGGTTTGTGCAATGTAAGAAATTGGTTCATATGTTGTGTAGTAGCCTGACCTCCTTTGCTCTGTATATATTGTGGTAACACTTTTCAGCTTCCTGTATGACATCACTTCCTGTAATCAGTCCAGGATAAATACTGGACTGATCAGTTAGCTCTGGAAGAGGCATAGGGTAAGACCTCTTTTGTATGCAGCACCGTTTTAAGTTGATTAAAGCTTACATTAAGTTTACCACGCGTAAGGCTCATTCTTACGACAATTTAATCAACTTTTGAAAAACTTCGCACTCAAACTTTTTGGACGAACTCGGAGCTAAGGATCCAGGGAATCACCCATCATGGAAAACATCCTTAAACCATCGCGTCTTGACTTGGACCCAAACACCCCAGCAGCCGGTAAGGTGTGGAAACACTGGTATCGCACGTTTGAGAATTTTCTTGAGTATTGCAAAGCGGATGATAACTCAAAGTTGCGGATACTCATCAACTGTGTCACCCCGAATGTATTTCAGTATGTGGAAGACTGGGACAGTTATGAGGAGGCAATTCAGACGCTTAAGAGACTATATACTAAGACACCGAATGAGGTCTATGCTAGACATCTACTAGCTACAGCCCAACAAGGGCCGGAGGAATCCATTGATAAATTCCTCCAAGAGCTTCGCAGACTTAGTATGGACTGTAACTTTCGGGCAGCCTCAGCTGAGCTATACCGCGAAGAAATGATCCGTGATGCGTTCATCTGCGGGCTTGCCTCCCCATTTATACGCCAGCGTCTACTGGAAAGTAAGACACTTGAGCTGCAGAGAGCTTATGACCTGGCTTGCTCTCTAGATCTAGCAAAACGAAATGCAGACCTTTTTACAGTGCCCAGACCTCGGTCTGCTGCCTTAACTACAGTCAGGCAATTTAAGAGGCCACAGGTGAACTCTATTAGGGAGGACTTTATCCCTGACGATCGATCTGATGACTTCACCGATGAAGAGGATGATGACCCCACTGTGGCAGCCTCTTGGCAATCTAAGAAATGCTTTTTTTGTGGGGATGAGTTTCACCCTCGGAGATTCTGCCCTGCTCGCAATGCGTTTTGCAGTCATTGCAACAAAAAGGGTCATTTTGTAAAGGTTTGCCTATCAAGAGCCTCTACGAGGGCTTATCAAGCTAAGTCCTACCGAACTGCCCCAGTAAGGGCCTATCAGGATGTTCCAACTAAAAACTATCGTGCTTCCTCTCGGGTTTTTTCTCGAAGAAACACACCTAGAATTTCAGCCACTCTTTGTGCAACGACACCAATTACAGCTGCTTGTCCTCAGAATCTATTCCATGCAGCTACAAAAGCATCAATTAAGGGACATACTTTAGATGCCTTAATTGACTCAGGTAGCACTGATAGTTTCATTAGGGAACAGACTGTTGCACAGTTAAAGCTACATGTTTTTCCATCGGACCAGGCAGTTGCGATGGCTCAGTCATCACTTAATACCAGAATTTCTGGCTTCTGTGTAGTTGAAATAATGCTTAAAGGTCACAGGTATCCCTCCACCCGGCTTTCGGTGCTCAAGGACTTATGTAGTGATCTTATCTTAGGGCTGGATTTTCAAAAGCAGCATAAGAAGCTTACCATTGAGTTCGGCGGATCCAAACCTGAACTCACTATTTCTAATATACGACCTCGATTACCGTTCTGTGCCTTGTCAGCAGCTTCACTGGATGAACCCTCACTGTTTGCCAGTATCCCTCCTCGATGCAAACCGATTATAACAAAGTCACGCCGTTTCAGTCAGGAAGACCAGTCTTTTATTGCGGCTGAGATTTCTCGGCTTTTAGCAGAGGATATCATCGAGCCTTGTTCGTCGCCATGGCGCGCCCAGGTCGTTATTGTTAAGAACCCTCTACAACCTCACAAGAAACGGCTGTGCATTGACTATTCACAGACCATCAATCAGTATACGGACTTGGACGCATACCCATTGCCGCGCATCGATGATATGGTTAATAAATTGGCTGAGTACACGGTGTTCTCGACTTATGATCTGAAAAGCGCCTATCATCAGGTACCCTTGAAGGTCTCAGACAAGCAGTATACAGCCTTTGAAGCCAATGGGCGGCTGTATCAATTTCGTCGCCTCCCCTTTGGGGTCACTAATGGAGTGGCTGTCTTCCAGCGAGCAATGGATGACCTGGTCAAACAGGAAGACTTGAAGGATACGTTTCCTTATCTGGACAATATTACTGTCGCAGGTCGCAATCAGCAGGAACATGACGCCAATCTCCAACGATTTTGGGATGCACTCCAGCACCGTAATTTGACATTGAATGCGGCTAAATCCATTGAGTCACAACCAACTATCAACATCCTTGGCTATTGTGTGGGCAATGGCATCATTAAACCTGACCCTGAAAGGCTTCGCCCACTCCAAGAACTCCCGCCACCTAAGAATCCGGCCTCCTTGCGCCGGGCCCTCGGCCTGTTTGCATACTATGCGAAATGGATTCCTAACTTCTCGGACCGAATCCAACCTCTACTGAAGGCCAGCACATTCCCACTAGACACAACGGCTGTTGCAGCCTTTAACCTCCTGAAAAAGCAGTTGGAGAAAGCGGCTCTTCACTCCATTGATGAGAGTCTTCCTTTCGTGGTTGAGTGTGATGCCTCGGAGGTGGCAATCTCAGCCACTCTGAATCAGGAAGGTCGTCCGGTGGCATTTTTGTCCAGGACTTTTCAAGGGGCTGAGCTACATTATCCTCCAGTCGAGAAAGAAGCTACAGCCATCATAGAGGCAGTACGGAAGTGGAGTCATCTCCTGGCTCGCCAGCACTTTACCTTAATCACGGACCAGCGATCGGTCGCCTTCATGCTCGATAATCGAAAACGGACCAAAATTAAAAATAATAAAATCCAGCTTTGGCGGCTGGAATTGGCCTCTTTTGGTTACACCATCCACTATCGACCTGGCAAGGAGAATGTGGCTCCGGATACCCTCACACGAGCA
Source organism: Squalus acanthias (assembly GCA_030390025.1). Classification (NCBI taxonomy): domain Eukaryota; kingdom Metazoa; phylum Chordata; class Chondrichthyes; order Squaliformes; family Squalidae; genus Squalus; species Squalus acanthias. The sequence goes on along the minus strand of CM059425.1, from coordinate 141,304,261 downwards.
TTCTGCTCCGCCATGGCACCCTCTACGCTCGTAGACATCCATGATGGGTTGTGTCATCCAGGCGTTACTCGCATGCTGCACTTCGTGCGGTCCCGAAATCTCCCATTCTCTACCGGGGATGTAAAGAAGATGTGCTCGGACTGCAGAGTCTGTGCGGAATTGAAACCTCGGTTTTTCCGCCCCTCGGGTGGTATACTCATACATGCGACCCAGCCAATGCAAAGGCTTAGCATCGATTTTAAGGGGCCGTTGCCCTCTTCGACTCGCAACACTTATCTATTAACAATGGTTGATGAGTATTCTCGTTTTCCGTTTGCCTTTCCCTGCCCCAATATGCTGACAACCACGGTTATCAGCTGCCTTGAACAGGTATTTGCTTTCTGTGGCATGGCATCCTATGTTCATTCAGATCGGGGCCCTTCTTTTATGTCGGGAGAACTCAAGGCCTATCTCTCGGAACGGGGTATTGCTGCCAGCAAAACGACGCCTTATCATCCGGTTGGGAATGGGCAAGTCGAGCGTTTTAACGCTATAATCTGGAATGCGGTACGTCTGGCTTTGAGATCTCGGGGCCTACCCAACCAGCAATGGGAAGCAGTACTTCCAGACGCATTACACTCCACACGGTCCCTCCTTTCGACCGCCACAAATACGACGCCTCATGAACGGTTCTTCCGATTTCAGCGTCGCTCATCCTATGGGACATCTCTCCCGTCGTGGCTGACTACACCGGGACCAGTGCTACTCCGAAGATATGTCCGGGCGTCTAAGAATGACCCCCTGGTAGATGAGGTTGAGCTCACTGACGTCAACCCTACCTACGCCTATATTCGGTATCCTGACGGTCGGGAATCTACCGTGTCATTGCGGGATCTGGCTCCCTGCCCACCGAAACATAGAGGGACACCAGGGGATGATATTGTACCAGGCACATCTCTGGGCTTGCCAGGTGCCTCTCATCATGATCGGGATCTGACGCCGGCTGGTACCTCACTCCAGCGTGCCGACCTGGGGCAGACTGACTATGAGCCCGTCGGGGCTCGCACGCGCAGCCACGATCAACCCTGTACCGTACGCTCAGAAACGGATCTGCCACAGCCCTGCCCGACACCCATTCGGGTACCAGTACACGGTCAGGATCGTTCTGACCCCTCACAGAGCGGGCTGGAGCACTCGGACTCTGGTCCATGGCCCGCAGCGGGTAAACGGGCTAGGGGCCCTCTACCGCTACGAGAACCCAAACGGGTGCGGCTCTCCCTCATCCAACGGCTACGAAATGGAGGGAGCATTCCGGCCTCCTAATCTTTTGGGGGGGGAGAATGTGGTAACACTTTTCAGCTTCCTGTATGACATCACTTCCTGTAATCAGTCCAGGATAAATACTGGACTGATCAGTTAGCTCTGGAAGAGGCATAGGGTAAGACCTCTTTTGTATGCAGCACCGTTTTAAGTTGATTAAAGCTTACATTAAGTTTACCACGCGTAAGGCTCATTCTTACGACATATATTACAAAGGAAACACCAAAAACCAGATTCCAAAAGATCATAAATTAATTACTTTGGGGGCAATGTCACACTCAGACTAAATGCTTTCTTCTTGAAATACTTACTGATCACTAACATGTACTCATAGAAACTGGGAACTTGCTGAAAACCAACCCTTCCAGCAATGGCTCAACATTGTGCTTGAAACACGCTCATTAGAAAACTACATCCATAAGAGGGAAGGCAATGAAATGCAAGGGTCTACAAAGAAACCCTCACTCATACACTCTTTATCATTGTTAGCTGCTGACTATATTATCTTATTGCACTCATATGAAGAAGTATTACTCATAATAAATTGGGTAGAAATTGGACTTTGTTACACCCATTTTACGGGTGTAAAAATGGGCACAAGAGCCAATTTCGGGGAACAAAACCCTGCGCTCCAAGGACGCCTGAAAATCCACTCGCCACTCATCCAGCTCCTTCGTGCTCTGTGAAGTACCTGATGCCACATCCTCACTGATACCAGCTAATACCCCTCCAGGTGAAAATAGCTGAGCTGGCATGTGACAGTGAGAAAGGAGGTGACACATGGGGTGAAATTGAGAAAGGATTGGGGCAGAATCTTGCTCCTGGGACTCCTATGCGGGATTGTCCTTAACATTATCCATCATAGTCCACTCGGAAGAATTTTCTTCCCTCCTGACACTCCTCCTCATCAGTATCCTTCTCATTGTCATCCTCTGCTCCCCATTGCTCTGATTGATCTGCAGAAGAGGAGGTATAATTTAAGTATGGGTTAGAATAACCCCCTTGGGATTGAATCGACAGAGAATGTTGTGGAAGCTTTTAGCTGTGTGCTGCTTCATGAGATGCCATGGTGACTGTGCAGGTATTCATTCACTAACCTGCCACCTGTACTGGCCCACTGATCTCACCATCTTCCACAGTTAGACAGTTCAATGGCCTGATCCTCGTAGGGGGTCAGCTATCTGATATTCTTATTGCCCCCTCCAGTACCCTGCCTTTCATTGGCATTGTGCCAAAGTTTCCTTTTTAACAAGATTGAGTGTATTAGGTGTACCCTGGCATTTGAGGGATGTCTGCCATGTGGCATTGGACAGGTGATGTAATAGACCTGCTGGTTTCCAGGTTTATACTCACCCATTCTTAAATTATACCTCCTTTTCTATGGAGGAAGGAGTTGTAGAGTCCTGTATGCAAGTATTTGCTGTTAGATGTATGGCAACACATACTGTAAGATCCCAAGTTAGTGATCCCTTTAGCCACAGAGCAGTGTGAAGAGTGACTTGTGCAGCTATTAATTTTAGATGGTGAACAGTGTGTAGGAGCCCATAGTACCCAAGGAGGAAAAAGGACAGTGGCCAGTGTGTTACCTTACCTGCCTGAGTCAGGTCATTGAACTTGTCTCTGCAATTGTCTCAAGTCTTGGGGATGAGGGAGGTGGCACTCAGTGGCACTGCCACCTCCGTGCACATTGCACACAAAACAGTTTTCTACGGTTTCCTCCCATGGGCACCTAGCGGTCTTTCTCTGCTTTGCTGCATTTTGTCCAGAAGTGTTTGGCTAATTGAAATGATGTGGTCTTTTTTTGCCTCCTTGCAATGACCAGTTTCCTTCCTTGTCAGCCTCTGCCAGGTCCAATATTTGAAGGCTTGCTTTAAAAGTGTCACAAAATCGCACATGAGCCATCCATTACATTACAGCCAGCTGACAGTCAATTCACGGTGACAAACACTTTCACTCACCTGTTGCTCCCCCAGCCTGCTGCTGCAATCTTCAGTCATTCTTGGCTTTGTAAAACCTGCACTTCTAATTTGCAAACTCCTCCAGTGCACTATTCCCATGTTGATGTTACATGGGAGTTCACTGCTGAACCACCAAAGGATATTTAAATGAGCTGACCCCACAATTTACAATTGGATCAGCACTGGAGAGAATCAGCAGGTGGAACGAAAGGAAAAGAAAGAACTTGAATTGATACAGTGCCTTTCATGACCTCAGGACATTCCAAAGTGCTTCACGGCTAATGATCTATATTTGAAGTGTTGTAATGTAGGGAAATAAAATAGAAATTTGTAAATAGCCAACTCCCACAAATAACAAAGAAGTAAATGTTGAGATAATCTGTTTTGTTAGTGATGTTGGTTGAGGATAAATATTGGGCAAGACACTGGGGAGAACTCCACTCCACTTTTTCGAATAGTGCCATGGGATCTTTTATGTCCACCTGCCTCATCCAAAAGTCAGCACCTCCGACAGTGCAGCACTCCCTCAGTACTGCACTGAATTGTCAGCCTCGGTTATGTCTCTGGAGTGGGACTTGAACCCTCAAACTTCTGACTCCAAAGTGCTGCCACTGAGCCATGGCTGACTCAAGGAAGTCCTGCATCTGGAGCGCAAGACCAGCATAAATGGCCCCATGATACAATAATCCTTTAGCAATAACACCACACCACACAATTGGTCCAGAGACAATGGTGAGTACATAGAAAGAAAGAACTTGCATTCAAGTGGCACTTTATCAGATCCTCAGAATGCTGCAAATTACATCTAACAAATTACCTATGAACTGTAGCTGCTGTTGTTGTGTTGGCAAACGTGGCAACCAATTTGTGCAAAACAAGATCCCACAAGCAGCAATTGAGATCAACGACTAGTTAATCTGCTTTTTTAGGTGCTGTCGATGGAAGAACAAATGTTGTTCAGGGCACTGGGAGATTTCCCTGCTCTTCTTCGACTAGTGCCTCTGAACCACTAGAACAGGCGGACAGGGTCGTGGTTAAACGTCTCAACTGAAAGTCAGCACCTCCGACAATGCAGAGCGCCCTGAGAATTGCACTGAAGTGACAGCCTAGGTTACGTGCATGTGCTGCGGAACTTTGCCAGTTTGCAGTATCTCAACAGTGTATTGAACGTATTTACAACTTAATGAAAATATATTGGAATAACTCTGCAAAATGTGAGTTAAAGGTTGTAACTCAATTTCAGGATTGGAGTGATTTGATGACCTACATGAGCTTTCCCCTCACAGTTTGTGTTGCATCATCTGAAACACTCAATTATATTATAGTGTTGTGAAACATTTATATCTGTAACTTTTTTATTGGATGTTATAATTTATTATGGTCAGTAACCTATATCAACCAATAAATTGATATATTCATTCTCTCTTCAAAAAAACGATTCAACATGATTGCTTTATCCCTGCAGATGTCCTCTGCTTGATTATTTGTTGATACTTCTCTCTCACTTTTACAGTATTTGGATTAATACTGCAAATGTGACTATCACACTGACTCGTTGTTTTCAGTGAGAGAGAACATAACGGTCGCACTGTTACAGACACCACATCTGTGATGGTTCCAGTAATGGTTTAACGTCAGTGGTTTACTTTTCCCAGAGGCTGTTCCTGGTATTATTTACTGATTCTATTATAAAGTGAGAATTAAACTGGATAAATGGCTCGTAAGTAGTGGTTTGATCATCATGATCAAAGTGGTATAGATGACAAATTGTAACTCATGGCCCAGTACCACTGCAGAATCACTCTCCCAGCTTGACAGGGCATCACAGATATCTATTTTCTGTCATTTATTTTGCTTCTTGCTGATTGTAGGCTTCTAACAATCCTCCTTTACACATTTGACCCATCTTTTTGGTGGCCTTCCACATGGGTACCTTACAGGGGCTTACAGGACTCAGGGGGTTAACTTTGATGTTGGATAATAGTGTAAAACGTGCAATATCGGCTCGGCCACCCATTAAATAGCTCTTCAAATTTTCATTTCCGTTGAAGTCAAATCAGGAGAGGAGTTTAACGGGTGACCAAGTCAATATCCCCCGTTTTGCATTATCGTCTAACGTCAAAATTACCCACATGTGTTCAGAGAATCATAAAGCACAGAAGGAGGCCATTCGGCCTATCGTCTCTGTGCTGGCTTTTTGAAAGAGCTATTCAATTAGTTCCACTGTCCTGCTCTTCCCCCGTAGCCCTGCAATTCTTTCTTTTTCAAGTATATATCCAATTCCTTTTTGAAAGTTACTATTGAATCTGCTTCCACCATCCAGATCATCAAAACTCACTGCGAAAAAAAATTGTCTCCTCAGCTCCCCTCTGGTTCTTTTGCCAATAATCTTCAAACTGTGCCCTCTGGTTACTGACCCACCTGCCAGTGGAAACAGTTTCTTCTTATTTACTCTATCAAAATCCCTCATAATTTTGAACACCTCTATTAAATCTCCCCTTAACCTATTCTGCTCTAAGGAGAACAATCCCAGTCTTTCCACATAACTGAAGTATGAATTTTTGAGTTATTATATTAGGAAATAGTCTTTTGTCCTTATAGCTCTATATTATGGGTTGTTCAGCGACCGAGGATATTTCTCAAACATGACATGTAAAAGCCATCCAACCATTCACTGTTCTGTTTCCTTGGTGTAAGTTTCTCCCTACAAGAACAGATGTTGACTTGTAGAGTCACACTTTGGTTTAAGTGAATGTTTCAACAGTCCTTGATTTCATAGAGAGAAGCCAAAAGCTCTAGTGGAGGCAATGGTTTTCTGTCAACGTCTGTATCTGTTTTTCCTTCTTTTGATAGGATTTCTCCAAAATATTTCAAGCAAAGACGCTAACATCAGGGCTGGACATGAAAAACTAGGCCAAGTCACTCACTTCATCTATCATGTCTTCCTGTCAGAAGGACAGTTTGAGAGCAGACACGAAGTGTCGTGTCACTCAGGGATCTGTTCCAAGTGAACTACTACTCAAAATTACAGTGATGAAGCACAGTGTATTGTTGAAGATTGAAGTGGATTAGAACAAATTTGATACATCTCTGCACTAAATTTATTGAAAATATATGGGATGCAATGCCTTTAGTAGATTTACTGTGCAACATTGCGTAAGGTAGAAAATGATCATGAATTTATTTGTTCTGCTTTTGCGAATGCCAGACTTCAATCTGAAAGAAATGAATTAAGAGCTCCATGTCTTTCTTGATGACTACTTCAATAGCACCAATTACTGAACCAGGGTGATTAGCACACAGACAGCAAACACGCTTTGTAACCTACTCTTACACTCCACTGTAGAATCCATAATTCATCACAAAATGATTCATTCATGAGATTTTCACCACATTATTCATGACTGTGCCTCGAATGTAGGTCATGTGAATAGAATGGCTGCTATGCCATACTGATTACTCATTGATACAAACAGAACTCTTAAGTGGCTTATTGTTAGAAGAGGCAAACAGAAGTAAGAGGCATTGACGTTTCAGTAATTATAATAAGATAGTTCAACAATATTACAGTTTAGATGTCAATGTAAGCTAATGAACGGCACATAAAAGGTTTATAAAATTTAAAGCTGCAATGCTTACAACAGATACAGTTTGAAGTTGAATGTTAATACATGTTTTATTTGAAACCTGATCGATTTAGGAGATGCACATATTTTTTTCGATGAAGAGTGAGTCTGTTGTTTGTTTATCACTGCCAATAATCTCCATTCCACATCACCACTAACGACCGGAATGAGTGGTGCAGAGCAGATGCCAGCACAATCGAGGAGCAGTTTGGTTAGCTGCTAAAAAATATATATATAAAAATACCCAGAACAAGAATTTGTTTCCAATTTAGGTTTTGGTGAATAATACACTTCAATGATAAGCTTTATAAACATACATTGATAGATAAATGGATAGAGAGAGGCATACTTACATAGTTCTAACACAAACTAACAATGTGATCATATAAAAACTTACTTGATCCCACTCAATATCAGTGTGATACAAATATCAACCTGCCTCTCGTTCTTGTATCGAAAAAGGTACGACTGGGAAGAAGAGCAAAGTTAGAAAGACAGAGGAAGATCAACTCTCATTGGTACTACATCTGTAAGGGTTTAATTTACTTTTAGCTCACCAAGCTACTACCAATCAGAACATATCTGCAATAATGCAGCTGCATCACACTGTAGATCCTTTAATAAACTACATTAAACTCTCAGTGTATCAATCTAGCTACGGAATGCACATATTGGTGTGCTCATCGAGGAGTGCGGAGATCCTGAAAAGCCTGCTTCATTGATAATATCCGATGTGGACTGTGTGAGGGAATGGCATGAAGGCCCTCTATGGTATGGCAACCCAACTCCATATAGAAGTCCAACAGATATGGAAGGCCATGGAGGTAAACACAATTCCCTCAGAATTCCAGTAGAAGACTGGCAGGACCTCCCATAAAATGGCATAAACAGCAGCAAATGGCCAGTTATGGCCTTTAGAATCATAGAATCATAGAATGGTTACAACACAGAAGAAGGCCATTCGGCCTGTCAAGCCCATGCTGGCTCTCTGCAAGAGCACTTCAGCTGGTCCCACTCCCCCGCCCTTTCCCCGTAGCCCTGCAAATTTTTTTCCTTCAGGTACTTATCCAATTCCCTTTTGAAAGCCACGATTGAATCTGCCTCCACCACTCTTTCAGGCAGTGAATTCCAGATCCTAACCACTCACTGCGTAAAAAAGTTTTTCCTCTTATCGCCTTTGGTTCTTCTGCCAATTTCTTGGGATTCTGCTGCCAGACTTATGGTGGGCGATTGGGAGAATCACCATGGAAGTTCAGGGCCACTATTTACAGTCTAGCAGAATGAGGTGCATCATTTGAAAAGTACCAAGGTGTACAATTAGGATCACTGTCAATTATCTTACATTGGTGGAAATGCATGTTCATGGAGGTTATAGGAATCAGCTATGTTTGCCTGAATAATTTCACATTAAAGTATCATTAACCCAAATTTAATCTGGAAATGAAACACAAATGAGAGGTAATGGGGGCATTTCAGAAGCATTCTTCTTCTTTTGTATGGTAGTAGCAAAGCAAATCAAATGTCAATATCTAAGTTAGAAACATTACAACAGGCTGATGAGTAGCACAGAAAGATTATTCACTGGTTATTCTTATGTACAGATAGAACTGACTGCACAAATATAGTCCCTCTAATTTCCCATCTTCAGCTAGTGAGGTATTTTACATTTCATTTCATCATACATTGCCAATCCATACACTGTTGTGCAGCCATTGCCATTGCATCAGATTTAATCCAGCATTTGCGCTCTGCCTTAAAACAGCATATACTATCAGTGCAACAGCTAGATACATAACAATGCCCACATGCTAATCCTGCGCCATCATTTTTTACATAAAGGCCACAAGCCTGGGAAGGGGGAGTGGTCCACACCACAGTACACTGCATGGCCTATTCTCACTTAAAACAAGTGCCAGCCCAGACACACACACATTCATACTTTGGAGGATATTAGCAAGTTTAATTGGGCAATGTAGGGTGAATAATCTAAAGAAAGGGATAGGCGGTGACCGAGGAAGAGCTGGATGGTGTCCTATGGAGGTATAACATAATGCGGAGATGCCGGTGTTGGACTGGGGTGGACAAAATTGAGAGGTCGCAAAACACCAGGTTATAGTCCAACAGTTTTATTTGAAATCACAAGCTTTCGGAGCTATCGATTGCTCCTTCCTCAGGTGAAGTAAATTAGATACAGAATCGTCAAAGCATATATAGATAGAGAACAAAGCATGTGTACCTTACAATTGCAGACCACTAAATTAAATCATATAACATAGCCAGGGGCTTTGATGAGTCACATCATGATTCCAGAGAACAGAGCCCCAAATTAAATGGAGGATACTTCACAATCATAAATTAAATCATTTCTCCCTTTGTAAGACAATGGTGGCTGGTCTAAGTAGACTTGCGCATATTGCTACCTAGTTGGTGAATGGCATGAAGCAAAGTTTTTCTGTTTACAGACTGGGCAGCATACAGCATCAGCGGGAAATGAAAAGGAGTCATAGGGGTAGAAATTAGGTCGCGCCCCATTTGGGGCGCAAATATCGTCCGGACGCAAATATTAGCGCCTGACGGGAAACTTCACTTTTACCGCCCCGGGAGGTGAGTGGAGCGCTAAAGCAGGCGCTGCACACCTCTCTTAAGGCGCAAAGGCCGAGCAGTGAGGCGCTAACTCGGAGCGCTGGCGAAGCTCATGTAATGTCAGTCAGCAATGGAACACACACACAATGGCACGGGCCAGTTCTTAAAGGGGATGGTTAATCTTGCTTTCCATCCACATCCTGTTCATTGCTGCCTTGAATCTCGGCCTGGAGAGACTTGCACATCAAATGTGCTGGAAAGAACAATGGAGAGCACCAGGCAAAGAGCTCAGAGTGCAGCTCCCACGGTCTCTGCTAAATCGATACAAGGAATGGCAAATCAAAATGAACCTGCAAAGTGCTGCTCAGTACCCAAAACTCCTTCACACAACGTTGAATCTCTCCAGAAGTCTCTCCCTCTCTCTCTCAGAATGCGTAGTTCAAAAATGCCACCAACAATAAAAGACAGGAAGAGGCCCCCTTTAAATAGCGCCCCCCCCCAGCCCCACAGCGATTGATAGCGTTCCAGTCTTCTGGTCGTTGGAAGCGCCAGGCGGTAAGGCAGGGGGCGCCACTCAATTTCCGCTACGGGGCGCCCCAAGGGCGTTGCACCATGGAATGACATCACAATCTGCGCGCGCAGGTGGTCGCAGCGGTAAGTTTTAGCGCCGCCGCACAATCTCAAGTTAAGTTCTCGAGCGGCGCAAACATCGCTGCGCCCGGGCGTTAGCGGCTTTGCGCCCCATTAGCGCCCTCTTAAGGCGCTAACGGGTGGCGCAACCAAGTGAATTTTTACCCCATAGAGTCATAGGGGGAGAAATTCAGTATCGCCCGTTTGGGGCCCAATTATCAGCCGGGCGCAAAGTTTAGCGCCTGCCGCTAATTATCGCCTCCGACTGCAAACTTGGCTTCTATCGCCCCGGAGGTGATTGCAGCGCTAAATCAAGTGCTACACACCTCTCTTAAGGTGCTAACGCCGAGGAGTGAGGCGCTACCTCAGAGCGCTGGCGAAGCTCATATGATGCCAGTCAGCAATGGAACACAGACACACTGGCGCCGGCCAGTTCTTAAAGGGGAGGGTCGATCTTGCTCTCCATCCACACCCTGCTAATTGCAGCCTTAAATCGCGGCTGGGAGAGACCTGTACATTAAATCTGCTGGAAAGAACAATGGAGAGGCCCAGGGAAAGAGCTCAGAGTGCAGCCCTCATAGTCTCTTCTGAATCGATGCAAGGGAGGTCAAATTAAAATGAACCTGCAAAGTGCTGCTCAGTACCCAAAACTCCTTCACACAGCGTTGAATCTCTCCAGAAGTCTCTCTCTCTCTCTCAGAATGCGTGGTGCAAAAATGTCGCCGACAAAAAAAGGCAGGAAGTGGTCGCCTTTAAATAGTGCTCCCCCAGTCCCTTCCCGACTGTAAAACATTCCCCTCCACCTGTCGTTGCTAGCGGCAGGCGGAAAGGCAGGGGGCGCCACTCAATGTCCGGTCCGGTGCGCTACTGGGGTATTGCACGCTCGACTGACATCACGATCTGCGGGCGCAGGCAATCGTGGTGGTAGTGTTTAGCACCACCGCAAAATGTCTGGTCAATTTCGCGAGCGGCGCAAACATCGCTGCGCCCAGGCGCTAGTTGCTTTATGCCCCATTAGCGCCCTCTTAGGGCACTAACGGGAGGCGCAAAGCAACCGAATTTTTCCCCGTTAGATAAATAACAGCACAGAAGGAGGCCATTCGGGCCATCAAGTCCGTGCCGGCTCTTTGCAGAGCAATCCAGTTAAGGAAAGACATCCTTGCTCTCGAGGCAGTGCAAAAAAGGTTCACTCGGTTAATCCCGGGGATGAGGGGGTGGTCATATGAGGAGAGGTTGGGTAGATTGGGACTCTACTCATTGGAGTTCAGAAGAATGAGAGGCGATCTTATTGAAACATATAAGATTGTGAAGGGGTTGGATCGGGTGGATGCGGGGAGGATGTTCCCGATGACGGGTGAGACGAGAACTAGGGGACATAGTCTTAGAATAAGGGGCTGCTCTTTCAAAACTGAGATGAGGAGGAACTACTTCACTCAGAGGGTGGTAGGTCCATGGAATATGCTGCCACAAAAAGCTGTAGAAGCTACAACATTAATTAAATTTAAAACAGAAATAGACAGTTTCCTAGAAGTAAAGGGCATTAAGGGTTACGGGGAGCGGGCAGGAATTTGGACATGAGTCTAGGTTCGGATCGGTCATGGCCCTGTGGGTAGTGGAGCGGGCCCAGGGACTGTGTAGCCTGATTCTGCTCCTATTTCGTGTGTGCAATTCTGTTAGATGCAGGAGATGGTTCTGTGATAGATAGTAGATTGGCGGTTAGGATCAGATCAGCCATGATCTTATTGAATGGCGGAGCAGGCTCGAGGGGCCGATTGGCCTACTCCTGCTCCTATTTCTTATGTTCTTATGTTCTTAGTCCCATTCCTCCACTCTATCCCCATAGTCCTGCAAGTTTATTTGCCTCAAGTGCCTATCCAGTCTCCCCTTGAAAACATTGAGTGTCTCCACTTCCACCACTTCCGTCAGCAGCGAGTTCCAGGTCCTCACCACTCGTTGCGTAAAAAAGCTTTTCCTTACATCCCCCCTGTATCTCTTGCCCAAAATCTTAAATCTGTGTCCCCTAGTCCTTGTACCATCAACTAGTGGGAACAGCCTTTCCCCGTCTAGCCTATCCAAACCCATCATAATCTTGTACACCTCTATCAAATCACCCCTCAACCTTTTTTGCTCTAAAGAAAACAAATCCAGCTTCTTCAACCTGTCCTTGTAGCTAAGATCCCCCATCCCCGGAACCATTCTGGTAAATCTCCTCTGCACCCTCTCAAAGGCCTTCACATCCTTCCTAAAGTGTGGTGACCAGAACCTCGGAAAAGCAGGCAGCGAGCTTATTGGTGGATTTCTCAGGAATACTCTCACTGGTGATGTCATGGTACTGGAATTTAATTCCAAGATGTGATAAATGTCAGTTTTGATGCCCTTAGAAAGCACTGATGACAACCTGGGATCAGTTTGATGGCCTGTCACGGGCTTTTCCAGTCCCATACAGTCCTATATTCATATATAAGCATGAAGGCTGAATTAGGCAATGCAGGGTGAATAATCTAAAGAAAGGGAAAGGCGGTGACTGAGGAAGAGCTGAATGGTGTCTTATGGAGGTACAACATAGCCAGGGGCTTTGATGAGTCTGAAATTGGATACCTCTTAGCAGTGCAATGGTCTCTGCATGCATAGCTCAATGGTCACCATTGAAACTTAGCTTTCAACACAATCATGTATGCAAAAGCACAGGAATAGGCAGGCAGTTCTCAAGTTACTGCCAGTCACTTGAGAGAAAAAGCACTGTAAAACACGCAGGCCCCCACGGACAGAAAAATAAATGCAATTCCACACAAATAGGATTGTCTAGATCTGCAACACATAGAGATACATGGCTTGCGGAATCCCAAGTTGATGCTTTGATGACCTCTCCTTCCAATAGAGCTGCATTAAATACACTAGAAAGAACATAGGGGGGAATTTTCCCAACCCTGGGGAGGTGGGTATGGAGACAGGACTGCCGGGAAAATGGCAGAAACTGGGAGCGGGTACCAACCCCACTCCAAACCCGCCTCCGTGCCATCTTCCCGGGAGGCGGGTCCCCGAGTCGCGCAGGGACCTGTCTCCTTGAGGTGGGAAGGGGATTAGAGCCAATTAACTGCCTGTTAACAGGTAGTTATCAATCAGTTTTGAGTCTTTTCCCCATTTTACACCTGCAATTGTGGGCTTCCCGACGGCTGCGAACCTCGTCAGGGTCAGCGAGGCGAGCAGTGGGTCTGCGGGGGTGAGAGGGGTCGAAATGTCAGCTGTAGAGGTGAGTGAGGGGTGCAAGTGTGGAAAGGTAATTATGAGAGGTGAGTGTAAAGTGTTGGAAAAAGTTTCCTTACCTTTGCTTCTTCCTGCAGGCTTCAACCTTTGAGGATCCGGAGGTGCCTCATCTCAATGGCAGAGATGACAGAATGACTGCTGCATTCTCAGATGCAGCAGCCATCTGCTTTCTGCTGAGGAGAGAGGTCTTGGTGAGCCTGCGTGCAAGGGCTCACCTTAGAACAGAGATTGTCAGTGTTTGGAATCTGGAACTGTACCCATGGATTGGAGGGTAGTTAATGTTACCCCACTATTCAAAAAGGGTGGTAGAGAGAAAGCGGGGAATTACAGACCGGTAAGCCTGACATCGGTAATGGGGAAAATGCTAGAGTCCATTATAAAGGATGTAATAGCTGAGCACTTGAAAAACAATGACAGGATCGGACAAAGTCAACATGTATTTACAAAAGGTAAATCGTGCTTGACTAATCTACTGGAATTTTTTGAGGATGTAACTGGGAAAATAGATAAGGGAGAACCAGTAGATGTGGTGTATTTGGACTTTCAAAAGGCTTTCGATAAGGTCCCGCATAAGAGATTAGCGTGTAAAGTTAAGGCACATGCGATTGGGGGAAAGGTATTGACTTGGATAGAGAACTGGTTGGCGGACAGAAAGCAGAGAGTAGGAATTAATGGGTCTTTTTCCGAGTGGCAGGCAGTGACTAGTGGGGTACCGCAAGGATCAGTCCTTGGACCCCAGCTATTCACAATATATATTAATGATCTAGATAAGGGAACTAAATGTAATATCTCCAAGTTTGCAGATGACACAAAGCTGGGTGGGCGTGTGTCCTGCGAGGAGGATACCGAGAAACTCCAGGATGATTTGGACAGGTTGGGTGAGTGGGCAGAAGCGTGGCAGATGCAATATAACGTGGATAAATGTGAGGTTATCCACTTTGGTGTCAAAAACAGAAAGGCAGACTATTATCTGAATGGCAATAGATTGGGAGAAGGGCAAGTGCAACGAGACCTGGGTGTCCTTGTGCACCAGTCGCTGAAGGTAAGCATGCAGGTGCAGCAGGCGGTGAAGAAGGCAAATGGTATGTTGGCCTTCATAGCGAAAGGGTTTGAGTATAGGAACAGGGATGTCCTGCTGCAGTTGTACAGGGCCTTGGTGAGACCACACCTTGAGTACTGTGTGCAGTTTTGGTCGCCTTATCTGAGGAAGGATGTTCTTGCCATGAAGGAGTTCAGCGAAGATTCACAAGGCTGATACCTGGGATGGCAGGAATGACATATGAGGAGAGATTGGGTCGATTGGGCTTATACTCGCTGGAGTATAGAAGAATGAGAGGGGATCTCATCGAAACATATAAAATTCTGACAGGTCTGGACAAACTAGATGCAGGAAGAATGTTCCCGATGGTCGGAGAGTCCAGAACCAGGGGTTATAATCTAAGGATAAGGGGTAAGCCATTTAGGACAGAAATGAGGAAGAATTTCTTCACCCAGAGAGTGGTGAACCTGTGGAATTCTCTACCACAGAAGGTAGTTGAGGCCAAGTCATTAAATATATTCAAGAATGAGTTAGATATAGTTCTTAAAGCTAAAGGTATCAAGGGATATGGGGAGAAGGCAGGTACAGGGTACTGAGTTTGGATGATCAGCCATGATCTCATTGAATGGCAGAGCAGGCTCGAAGGGCCGAATGTCCTACTCCTGCTCCTATCTTCTATGTTTCTATGTTTGACAGCTTCTCAAAGCTGTTAAACGCTGACAATTCATCTGTCAAAAATTTTTCAACAGATGTAGCGTCATACGCTGACGTCATCTGTCACCTGGCTTTCCCTTAATTGGCTGGCCAATCAAGGGAAAATAGCGTGGGTTGGTCAGACATCGCTGGGGGCGGGACTGAATCCCGGAAACCCCAAGTCCCGCCTCCAGCACGTCTCCATTGAGAAAATCCAGCCCGATGTATTAGAACAAGTAGCACAAGGGGACAACACTGGACTTGTCACTTTAACATATTGCACACACGCACTTTTACATTAAGAAAACTATATGCTCAATATCATGAAGATTGCAGTCACTACCTAAAGGTCTTTGACAAAATAAAATGGAGAAGAGCCAGGACCTGAGTTCAACTGTATTTATTAAATTGTGATTTTAAGTCCATGTACAGATCTGAAAGGAATAACTCAATGATGAGCCAATGTTTGGCCACTTGCTGACATGCTTTAGAAGGTTAATCTTTATCCTTATCCTCTCTCTTGGGCTTGCTTTGTTTCAGCTTCTCTTTGACAAGTATGCGTAAACCATTTTCTCTCAACTTGCTGAGATTCACTGTAAGTCACCACCAGAGTGACCTGTTGGAGATGTTGTTTTAACAAGTCTAAGGCCTGCTTTATTATGTTTCTGCCTTATGAAAGTATATTGTTGCAGGCTCTTTCTTTTGAGGTGTGGGGATTCTCCCGAGTTATAATTATCCATGTTTTGAACAGGTATCCCATACCTACCAGAAGCAAATCTTCACCAATTGGGTAACTATTGATTTGAATGTGTCATGAAAACTCCCTGAGGACAAGATTTAATTTGAATAATTGCATGCCCATCTGAATGTTGAGGTAACTCTCTGTTAATAAAAGGCAGAACTTTGCTTCTAGATGCATGAATGCCAATGTAATTGGCACCTTGTACTATAAAAGTGGCACAGGACTGAAAAAATGGGTCTGTGTGTCTACAGCTAGTGTTACATCCCAGTGTTGGTGACAAGTCCGATTGCAATAATTACAGAGGAGTCTTCCTGCTGTCTGCCACAGGGAAAGTCCTCGCAAGAATCCTCCTCAATCGCTTTCGCCCAGTGGCTGAAGAGCTCCTCCCAGAGTCGCAATGCGGATTCCGCCCACTAAGGGGCACAATGGACATGATCTTCACCGTGCATCAACTACAAGAGAAATGCAGGGAACAGCACCAACCGCTGTACATGGCCTTCTTTGACCTCACAAAGGCCTTCGACACCGTCAACCGTGAGGGATTATGGAGTGTCTCCACAAATTTGGCTGCCCTCAAAAGTTTGTCACCATCCTCCGCCTGCTTCACGACGACATGCAAACCGTGATCCTGACCAATGGATCCACCACAGACCCAAATCACGTATGGACCGGGGTCAAGCAAGGCTGTGTCATTGCACCAACACTCTTCTCGATCTTCCTGGCTGCAATGCTCCATCTCACTCTCAGTAAGCTCCCCGCAGGAGTGGAGCTAATCTACAGAACAAACGGGAAACTGTTCGACCTCCGTCGCCTCCAGTCCAGATCCAAGGTCGTCCCATCCTCTGTCATTGAATTACAGTATGCAGACGACGCTTGCGTCTGCGCAGACACTGAGGTCGAACTCCAAACCATCGTCAACACTTTCACCGAAGCATACGAGAGCATGGGCCTTACACTAAACATCCGTAATAAAAGGTCCTCTACCAACCTGCCCCTGCCACACAGTACTGCTCCCCGATTATCAAAATCCATGACGAGGCCTTGGACAACGTGGACCACTTTCCATACCTCGGGAGCCTACTGTCAACAAGGGCAGACGTCGATGACGAAGTCCAACACTGCCGTCAGTGTGCCAGTGCAGCCGTCGGTCGCCTGAGGAAGAGAGTGTTTGAAGACCAGGACCTCAAACCCAGCACCAAGCTCATGGTCTACAGAGCAGTAGTGATACCCGCCCTCCTATATGCTTCAGAGACATGGACCATGTAAAGCAGGCACCTCAAAGCACTGGAGAGGTACCACCAATGCTGCCTCCGCAAGATCCTGCAAATCCATTGGCAGGATAGGCGCACCAACGTCAGTGTTCTCGCTCAGGCCAACATCCCCAGCATCGAAGCTTTGACCACGCTCGATCAGCTCCAATGGATGGGCCACATCGTCCGCATGCCCAATACGAGACTCCCAAAACATGCGCTCTACTCAGAGCTCCGACACAGCAAGAGAGCCCCAGGTAGGCAGAGGAAACGCTTCAAGGACACCCTCAAAGCCTCCTTGAAAAAGTGCAACATCCCCACCGACACCTGGGAATCCCTGGCCCAAGACCACACAAAGTGGAGGAAGGCGCCGAACACCTCGAGTCTCTTCGGTGGGAGCAAGCGGAAGCCAAGCGCAAACAGCGGAAGGAGCGCACGTCAACCCAAGCACCCCACCCACCCACCCCTTCAACCACCGTCTGCCCCACCTGTGACAGAGACTGTAGGTCCCGCATTGGACTCATCAGTCACCTGAGAACTCATTTTTAGTGTGGAAGCAAGTCATCCTCAGTTCCGAGGGACTGCCTAAGAGAGAGAGAAGAGTGCTACATCCCAGTGTTGAACCTGATGTACACAGATGCATGATATGGTTACCGATGTGAACTTCTTACTGGTTGAACCACCTAATGTCTCCTTATGGTCTCTAGATGGACCAAGTTGCCACTTTCACTTTCACTGAGAATGTCATCACAATGTTTCTCTGTAGTACCAGACCTGGTTCCAGGAGCTTCTCCAGGTCAGAGATCACATCCTTGCTGAGACACAGGGCTGAATCTTAATTTCCTAAAACAGGTAAATTGGAATCATGTCAGAGGTTAAAATGCAAAAATTCAGGAACAGGAACCGGATCCACCTCGAACCCGCCCCTTCCTGTTTTACCGGAGGCAGGATGAGGGGCGGGTGACCGATCCGCTCGCAGGAAGTAGGTTGGTCATTTACATTTATAATGAAGCTGTCTTCCTTCATTTTAACAGTTGTTCTACTTTTAAACACAGGTGGCCGGGTTTCCCAGGCCTCAGGCAACTCGGCAGGTGAAATCAGGTGAGAATGGCTGAATCCATCAGGTAAGTATCTTTACAGCACTGCTTATGGGCCAGGAGGAGCAGGAGTGTTTCTACCAGGCCCAACAAGCTACCCAGTAAATCCACCCCCCCCCCCAACCCCCGCGATCTCTCTGCTCCCCCCTGACTACCATTAGACCCCCGACCACCATCGGACCCCCACGACCACCATCAAAGCGCCCCCACCCCCCGCCCGACCACCATCTGCTCCCCCCAACAACCATATGCTTCCTCCGACCACCATCTACCCCTACAGTCACCATCGGAGCCCCCCTCCCCCATGGCGGTCGGGACCACCCCCCTGCGATCAGGACTCCCCAGGAATCCAGACCCTCCCGCGATCTGAACCCCCACCCCCACAATCTCTCTCACTCCCCCAATACACCTACCTGCTCTCGTAGACTTCGGCCTTGCCTCCACTCTATAAATCAGGCTGCCTGTGGGTGGGACGTCCACAGAAAAATATTCAAAGGAGTTCTTCCGGGTTTCCCGACCTCACAACAGCCCCGCCGCATCCCCCACCCCCCAACACCCCCACCCCGTCCCTGCCATACAGAACTCACCTCCAGTGTCACAATATTAATCAAGGAGTCAATTACTGCAGTAAGGAGGGATGATATCTTAGCAGGTTCCTCTAATGAGGCCATATGGGTAGAACTTAAAAACAAAAAGGCGGCAAGCACTTTGCTGGGAATGTACTATAGGCCCCCAAACAGTCAGGGGGAGATAGAGGAACAGATATGTAGGCAAATCTCAGAGAATTGTAGAAATAATAGGGTAATAATAGTAGGGGATTTCAACTTCCCCAATATTAACTGGGATAGTCAGAGTGTGAAAGGCTTAGAGGGTGCAGAATTCTTAAAGTGCATCCAGGAGAGTTTTTTGAGCCAGCATGTAGAAAGTCCTACAAGAGAGGGGGCGGTACTGGACCTAATTCTAGGGAATGTAGCCGGGCAAGTGGTAGAAGTGTTAGTAGGAGAGCATTTTGGTGACAGTGACCATAATTCGGTGAGATTTAAGGTAGTCATGGAAAAGGACAAAGATGGACCGGAAATAAAGGTTCTAAATTGGGGGAAGGCCGATTTTAATATGATAAGGCAGGATCTGGCCAAAGTGGACTGGGATCAGCTACTTGTCGGAAAATCCACATCAGAGCAGTGGGAGTCTTTCAGAAAGGAAATAGAGAGAGTACAACGGCAACATGTTCCCGTAAAGGTCAAGGGTGGGACCAACAAGACCAGGGAACCCTGGATGTCAAGGGATATACGAGAATGGATTAGGAAAAAAAGGGAGGCTTTTGGCAGATACAAAGGACTAAAAACAGTGGAAGCCCTAGAGGAGTATAGAATGTGCAGGGGGGTACTTAAAAAAGAAATTAGGAGAGCGAAGAGGGGGCATGAAATAACACTGGCGGGCAAAATAAAGGAAAATCCCAAGGTGTTTTATAAGTATATTAAGGGCAAGAGGATAACCAGGGAAAGAGTAGGGCCCATTAGGAACCAAAAAAGGTAATCTGTGTGTCGAGCCAGAAGATGTAGGTGGGGTTTTAAATGAATATTTTGCATCTGTATTCACTATGGAGAAGGACGATGTAGGCATAGAAATCAGGCAGGGGGATTGTGATATACTTGAACAAATTAGTATTGAGAGGGAGGAGGTACTATCGGTTTTAGCAGGCTTAAAAGTGGATAACTCCCCAGACCCAGACGAGATGTATCCCAGGCTGCTGTGTGAGGCAAGGGAGGAGATTGCAGGGGCTCTGACACAAATTTTCAGAACCTCTCTGGCCACAGGGGAGGTGCCAGAGGACTGGAGAACAGCTAACATAGTACCATTATTCAAGAAGGGTAGTAGGGATAAACCAGGGAATTACAGGCCAGTGAGCCTAACATCAGTGGTAGGGAAATTATTGGAAAAAATTCTGAGGGACAGAATTAGTCTCCACTTGGAGAGGCAAGGATTAATCAAGGATAGTCAGCATGGCTTTGTCAGGGGAAGATCATGTCTGACCAATTTGATTGAATTTTTCGAGGGGGTGACTAGGTGTGTGGATGAGGGTAGTGCAGTTGATGTGGTCTACATGGACTTCAGTAAGGCTTTTGACAAAGTCCCGCATGGGAGACTGGTCAAGAAGGTAAGAGCCCATGGGATCCAGGGCAACTTGGCACATTGGATCCAAAATTGGCTTAGTGGCAGGAGGCAGAGGGTGATGGTCGAAGGTTGTTTTTGTGACTGGAAGCCTGTGTCCAGTGGTGTACCGCAGGGATCGGTGCTGGGTCCTTTGCTGTTTGTAGTGTACATTAATGATTTAGATATGAATGTAGGAGGTATGATCAGTAAGTTCGCAGATGACACAAAAATTGATGGGGTGGTAAATAGCGAGGAGGGAAGCCTCAGGCTACAGGACGAAATCGACGGGTTGGTCAGATGGGCAGAACAGTGGCAAATGGAATTTAACCCTGAAAAGTGTGAGGTGATGCATTTTGGGAGGACTAACAAGGCAAGGGAATACACAATGAATGGTAGGACCCTAGGAAGGACAAAGGATCAGAGGGACCTTGGTGTGCATGTACATAGATCCCTGAAGATAGCAGGACAGGTAGATAAGGTGGTTAAGAAGGCATATGGGATACTTGCCTTCATTAGCCGAGGCATAGAATATAAGAGCAGGGAGGTTATGATGGAGCTGTACAAAACGCTAGTTAGGCCTCAGCTGGAATACTGTGTGCAGTTCTGGTCGCCACACTATAGGAAGGATGTGATTGCATTGGAGAGGGTGCAGAGGAGATTCACCAGGATGTTACCTGGGCTGCAGCGCTTCAGCTATGAAGAGAGACTGGACAGGCTGGGGTTGTTTTCCTTAGAGCAGAGAAGGCTGAGGGGGGACCTGATTGAGGTGTACAAAATTATGAGGGGCATAGATAGGGTAGATAGAAAGGAACTTTTCCCCTTAGTAGAGGGGTCAATAACCAGGGGGCATAGTTTCAAGTTAAGCGGCAGGAGGTTTGGAGGGGATTTGAGGAAAAACTTTTTCACCCAGAGGGTGGTTGGAATCTGGAACTCACTGCCTGAAAGGGTGGTAGAGGCAGGAACCCTCACAACATTCAAGAAGCATTTAGATGAGCACTTGAAACGCCATAGCATACAAGGCTACGGACCAAGTGCTGGAAAATGGGATTAGAATAGACAGGGCTTGATGGCCAGTGTGGACACAATGGGCTGAAGGGCCTCCTTCTGTGCTGTATAACTCTATGACTCTGTGACTCTAATAAAATCCAGGCCACAGCATCTGTGCGCACTGATCCTCACTGAGATGTATGTGGCACGTCAACAGGACTGATGCTGCACTGGAACTTCACCCTGCTCTAAAGTGTCCAGCAAAGGAGAAGGAGATTGGGTGCGCATGCGGGCCTCTGGGATAACGTGTGCATGAGCAGATGGCTGTGCAGAATGTTCGTGCAAACAATCACTCCACCAGCAAATAGGGACTTGATGCTACACCCATGATGTTATATTCACTGAAAGACTCCCCTTTTGACTTGGCTCGGTGTCAAATTTTGTTTGATAATCGCTCCTGTGAAGCGCCTTGGGACGTTTTACTACATGAAAACCGCTATATAAATACAAGTTGTTGTTGTTGTTGTTCCTTAAGTTACCTGTTACTCTGTTCACTCCTCAAACTCTGCATTTTCTTTCTGGAGCATTTATGTTAATTTTAATTGTGTGAAATTAGCATAATCAAGTCGTTTGCCACTAATGGTCAGCCATGGCTCAGTCATAGCATTCTGGGCTCTCATTCAAAAAAGTTTGAGTCCCATTCCTGTGTCTTGAGCACAAAATCTAGGCTGATACTCCAGTGCCGTACTGAGGGAGTGCTGCACTGTGGGAGGTGCCGTTTTTCAGATGAGACATTAAACCAAGGCCCTGTTTGCCCTCTCAGGTGGACCTAAAAGATCCCATGGCACTATTTCGAAGAAGAGCAAGGGAGTCCTGGCCAATATTTATCCCTCAACCAACACCACTGAAACAGATTATCTGGTCATTATCACAATGCTGTTCATGGGAGCTTGCTGTGCTGTGCTTCCTATGTTACAAAAGTGACTACACTTCAAAAGTATTCAATTGGCTGTAAAGCGCTTTGGGACATCCTGAGGTTGTGAAAGGCGCTATATAAATGCAAATACTTTCCTGTCTTTAATTACTACTTAACAAGTAAAACAATGTTAATGCTGAGTTAGTATGTTAACCTGTTTACCCAGAAATAGTTTGGGGAGTGTAAGCAAAAGTTAGCACCAATGTTCCCGTTAAGCTGCACGGCCGCGCGGCCACACGGCCACGCAGCAGGCTGGAGGACACACGCCTGCTTCACAATGGGAAAAAATTGTGCATGCGCGGAAATTTGAAAGAGCCGTGCAGGCCCTTAAAAGGGCTGCGCACACCCCCCAAAAAAATTAAAGGGAACATTGGCTAGATCTTAAAACACGATTAATGTGAACATTAGCTCTCATGCTTAGAACAAATGAAACCCCAAGATCCCTGATGCTGCATTACAACTGGTTATTCTGTAATCTTGCACACATTACACATACAAAGAGATTTCTCAAAAGCACCGAATCTATTTTTTTTTTAAGATTTCCAATTAATTAGAATAATTTTGGGTCATCAATATGTTTTCATCAGAGAAAAAAAAGACTGAGGGGCCACATAAGCCATGTCTTTAAATGGTGAGGGATCAATGCTATAGATGAAAGGATACTATCTGACAGACTGTAAGAACAGAACTACGAACACAGGTTTAAAATTAACAAGCCTCAAGCAAGACTGGAGATTAGAGAAAACTTTCATTTTCCCACACAGCGCTTGATCTGTGAATCACACTCCCAGCAACAGGAGTTCACATTGTGTTAACTCTTTCAAAAAGGAGCTGAATTAATAACTAGTTGGAATTGAAATGGAGGTTATAGGGATAGGCTGCAATGTTTAAATAATACATGGGGCACAATGACTTCTGAAAGAAAAAGGAACATGCATTTATACAGCACCTTTTATGACCTCAGGATGTTCCAAAGTGCTTCACCGCTAATGACGTACTTTTGAAGTGTAGTCACTATTGCAATGTAGAATAATACAGCAGTCAATTTGCAAACAGCAATGTCCCACAAACAGCAAAGAGATAAATGTTGAGATATTGGGCTAGAAATTTATTATCTTTTGAAAATTTTGAGAATTAGCGCCAGGCGCTAATGCTTTAGATTGCATGCAAAATTCATCCTCACTGCTCAAAGAAATGAATGTGGTGCTAAATCAAGTCTTAAAGGCCTAGCTCAGTGGCATTACCCTCAAAGGGTGGCCCAATATCAGGTGCAGTCTAATCGCAATGCATCATTGTCACAGGCTTTTCCCAGTACTTAAAGGGGAGGTTCATTGATACTGCAGCATTCTCAGTATTGCTGGCTGTACAGCTGCCTCAGCAAGGAGAAGCACAACAAGGAGAAGGAGCTGGAGGACTGAAGCAGGTGTGCTCATAGCAGATCCACCTCAGTCAGTTGGTCAGAGTGATTGAATACTTCAACAAATGCTATATACCACCATCTGTACCACAAGCTTCACACACTGCCCAAAGCACCACACCCCCAGTGCTCACCCACCAACAATCTTTACCTACCAACACTCACACCCACATCTCACGCCTTGCACACAATGACAGCTATTCAACTATGACAGGCACAATGGCATTAGTTATTAGAATGAATGTGATATGTGTGATATGTTTATGCATAAATTTATTAATGGAGTCTGCAATATTTTGTGGTCTCTCTCATTTCACCTTTGCGCCCAGGAGGACGCTGTGATATGGCATGACACAGGGATGGTATGATGGACATGTGGTGATCAAAAGGGATCTGGGGTTTAAGTCATCCTGGTGTGAGGCTGGAGGTCTGTTTGGAAGAGATGGCATAGTTCTGTGACCACCACCCTGGTGATGCGGAGCCGTCTAATACACTGCTCCTTGCTTAATTGAAGGTCGGGGAAGTGCTGTCAGAATACCTTCGGAGAGTAAGGCCTCCTGGTGAGAGCCCTGATGTCCCTCCTCATCTCTCTGTGCACAGGTTCCTGTATTTCTGACTGCCTACGCTCCCTCTGCCGTAGATCCTGGAGGGTGAGGTGGCGCCAGTACAGCCCCCATTAATGTTACCAAGTGTAGCAGTTTGACTCTTTGAACAATAAATGTGGCACTTTGCACTTGCCAGAACACTGCTAATAAAAAAGAACCTTGAAATTACTCATACAAAGTGATTCACTAGCTGAATCTGACAAGATACCATTGAACTAACCTGCCCTGACAGCTGCGAGTGATTAATGCGGATGCCTTTAAATAACATCCCTGGAGCCGGTGTCGTGCAGCTGTGTGCCTCCTCTCCCTGTCACTGTCTGAGCAAGGCGCAAAGGTAAGTGGCGAAAATCAATTTTGCAGATCGGGCGCCCCGTTCACTAACGTTACGATCTGCCTGGCGTTGAAGTCCCCAGTGGTACCTCGTACCAGCGGTGCAACGGGGGGTCCGGATTTGCCATGCGCCGCTAGATTCATCTCGCCCTGGTGCTACTGCAGGCGCTAACGGAAGGCGCTGACCAACTGAGTTTTTCCCCCAATCTGCTTTGTTAGTGATGTTGGTTGAGGGATACATATTGGTTAAGTCACCGGGGAGCACTCCCCTCTTCTTCTTTGACGAGTGTCATGAGATTGTTTACATTCACCTGAGAGGTGCGATGAGGTTTCGGTATAATGTTTCATCCAAAGGTGGCAATTCTGACAATGCAATACTCCCTCAATACTGCCCTCAAATGTCTACCTAGATTAAATGCTCAAGGGCTAGAAATTCAACTGCTTTGCGTCTCCTGTTAGCGCCTGCGGGGGGCGGTAATGGGGTGCTAAGCGGTTACTGACTGGGTGTGGTGAATTCAGCGACGCCGCGAACTTCCCTGGCGGTTTTGCACTGGCGCTAACACATACCGCCTCAGTCTCTAGCGCCCCGTAGATCGTGATGTCATCAAGTGCGCAGCGCCCCGTTCCCGTCCCGGATGTGAAATTCACTCCCGCCCCCTGCTGCATCGCCGGCGTCAACAACGGCAGCAACAGGAGACGTTGTCACCTCGGCGGCCGCTTGAGGAGCGATAATTAAAGGCAGTGGTGGTCAGGTAGGCCGAACTTTATTCTTCGCACCAGTCTGGTGCCTGCTGAAAGTTTTTGAAGCCTCATTGCTGCGCGATGCCTAAGCCCTCCACTCTCTGAGAGTGATTGGGGCTGTAATGGAAGTCGCGCAGGTCCCCTGGCCCCACAGAACTAAGAAGTAGAATGCTGCAAACCATCATTGGCCCTTCCCTTTAAGCGAGGGAAGGAGCCTCTGATGCCGGCAGCACTGCACGGCACATTCTTCAGCGCTCTGCCGCTACCACCCCCTCACACACTTTAGCGCCCTAAGAGAAGTGGCTAGCGCTTGATTTAGTGCTCCACTTCCCTCTTGGAGCACTAAAGCTGAAGTTCCCGGGATCAAAAAAGGATTATTGTCTGGCAATAATTTTCTCAGATTTCAAAAGTTATCGCTCCAAACAGGCGCAACAGAATTTCTAGCCCCAAGTTTCTGGAGTGGGACTTGAACCCATAACTTTCTGACTTAGAAGTGAGGGTTCTACCACTGTGCTGCAAGAGTTGGAAGGGAGTCAGGTTTCCACCCTTGCCACAGTAACGAAACAGCTCTTATCAAAGTCACAAATGACATCCTTTGTGACTGTGACAAAGGTAAACTATCCCTCCTCGTCTTCTTGACCTGTCTGCAGCCTTTGACACGGTTGACCACACCATCCTTCTCCAACACCTCTCCACTGTCGTCCAGCTGGATGGGACTGCCTTCACCTGGTTCCATTCTTATTTATTTGATCGGAGCCAGAGAATCACCTGCAATGGTTTCTCTTCCCGCTCCCACATCGTTACATCTGGTGTCCCCCAAGGATCTATCCTTGGCCCCCTCCTATTTCTCATCTACATGCCGCCCTTCGGCGACATCATCCGAAAACACAGCCTCAGTTTCCACATGTACGCTGATGACACCCAGCTCTACCTCACCACCACCTCTCTCAACTCCTCCACTGTCTCTAAATTGTCAGACTGCTTGTCCAACATCCAGTATTGGATGAGCAGAAATTTTCTCCAATTAAATATTGGGAAGACAGAAGCCATTGTCTTTGGCCCCCACCACAAACCCCGTTCCCTAGCCACCGATTCCATCCCTCTCCCTGGCCACTGTCTGAGGCTGAACCAGAGTGTTCGCAACCTTGGTGTCATATTTGAACCTGAAATGACCACATATACGCGCCTAACTAAGACCGCCTATTTCCACCTCTGTAACATCGCCCATCTCTGCCCCTGCTTCAGCTCATCTGCTGCTGAAACCCTCATCCATGCCTTTGTTACCTCTAGACTTGACTATTCCAACACACTCCTGGCTGGCATCCCACATTCTACCCTACGTAAACTTGAGGTCATCCAAAACGCGGCTGCCCATGTCCTAACTTGCACCACATTCCATTCACCCATCACCCCTGTGCTCGCTGACCTACATTGGCTTCCAGTTAAGCAACATCTTGATTTTAAAATTCTCATCCTTGTTTTGAAATCCCTCCATGGCCTCGCCCTTCCCTATCTCTGTAATCTCCTCCAAACTCACAACCAACTGAGATATCTGCGCTCCTCTAATTCTGGCCTCTTGAGCAACCCTGATTTTAATCGCTCAACCTTTGGTGGCTGTGCCTTCAACTGCCTAGGCCTTAAGCTTTGGAATTCCCTCCCTAAACCTCTCCGCCTCTCTACCTCTCTTTCCTCCTTTAAGATGCTCCTTAAAACCTATCTCTTTGACCAAGCTTTTGATTATCTGCTCTTATTTCTCCTTATGTGGCTCGGTGTTAAATTTTGTTTTATAATACTCATGTGAAGCGCTTTGGGACTTTTACTACGTTAAAGGCGCTATATAAATACAAGTTGTTGTTGTTGTTGTCTGAGGATACCCTCGACTGTGTCTGTCTCATTTCCTGCACTTCTGTCCTCACCCCTTTTCCCTCACTCCCAGATTCATGATAGGGTCCTCCTTGTCCTCATTTGACTGATGATCTTCTGCCATTTCATCCACCACCAACACAATCCTATCACTCTCCTTCAGCATTTCAAAGGGGACCGTCCCTTCTGTGGCACCCTGGTCCATTCCTCCATCACCCCTAACACCTGCTCTCCTTCTCTTGCACCTTCCCATGCAAGTGCAGGAGGTATAACACCTGTCCTTTCACTGACTTCCACACCACCATACAGGGCCCTAAACACTCCTTCCAGGTGATTTGCTTGTACTTCTTCCAACCTGGTGTACTGTACTTGTTGCTCATGATGTGGTTTCCTGTACCGCAGGGAAATCAAACACGGATCGGGTGATCACTTTGCTGAACACTTCCATTCCATCCATAAGTGCAACCTTGAGCTTCTGGTCATTTGCCACTTTAGTTTTCTGTCCTGCTCCCACTCTGATCTCTCTGTCCTCGGCCTCCTACACTGTTCCAATGAAAGTGAGACAGTCGCACAACACCAGGTTATAGTCCTGGTGATTTCAAATAAAACTGTTGGACTATAACTTGGTGTTGTGCGACTTCTCACTTTTGTCCACCCCAGTCCAACACCAGGCATCTCCGCATCATGTTCCAATGAAGCTCAACACTAGCTCGAGGAGCAGAACTTCCACATTTCCACTAGGTGCTTTACAACCCTCTGGCCTTAACATTGAATTCAACAACTTCAGACCTCAACCACAGTTCCCATTTTTTTCTCAGACAGTAGGTGCTGGGTGCACCAGCATTTCTGGGAATGGGGATACCGTGGGCTGGTGCTTGGGATGGGGATCCCCACAGCGGTTGGGGATAAAGGTTTTCTTTATCGGAGGTATTAGATGTTCTTAGTAATATGAGCTGAAAATGTTCAATCTCCCTCCCAAGCCCACACCATAAAATTACCCTTCCTAGTTAGATATGAAATAACTATTATTTTCTCTGGTTCTTTTTAGTAGGCTGCACCCCTTGTATCATCTGCCTTTACCTTCCACCACACTCCTGAGCCACTGGAACCTTCACTGCTTTGCCAGTTATTCCGTGTTACCTCCCCCTCTGCTATTCTGCTGTAACCATTCACACATCCTCTAGGTCTTGGATACATCTTTTATTTCTCTCATTATTGCCTCCATTTGTCTTACATCATTATCACTTCTCATTTAATCATCACCTGCCCGCCACCTAGTTACAGACCTCTCTTTTTTCCTCCCTGCCCCTTTTTTCCCTGGCTCTGTTTCTCTTTATTAGTTGTTCATCAGTAACATTTCCCGGTTCTGACGAAGGTTCATTGACCAGAAACGTTACCCATACCTTCCTCTCTCTGCATTTCTGCCTGACCTGCTGAGTGTTTCCAGCATTTACTGTTTTCATTTCAATAGCAGATGTGTGAGGATGGATGAATATACAAATTGATTACTTTTGGGGATCAGGGACTTTATATGGCAATTTCCCTTCAAAAAATAAATGCGGCATTGTGTTGTGTTATTCTCGATGATAGACCAAACTGTAAATGTTCTGTGGATGGTTAAGTGGTCTTTTCTTGTTCAAGGTTTTGTAGTTAACACGAAGGTCAGTATCAGTCATGTCGTATCTGTGGCGCTTGATTAAAAGGATGAATACGCTAAAACTACACTATAATATCTAGATATTTGTTTGCCATCAAAAACGGGCACGGGGATTGCAATGCAGGATCAACTCGTGCCCATTCAAAGTAATGCAGGCAGCATGCTAACTTTGTGCTGCCTGCTGATTAACATGAACACTTGTGGCGTCGAGCCCAGTGCTGAACGTGCTGCTGAGTGGCAGAATGCCCAGCAGAGGGCCCAAGTTCGTGTGAGGCTCGCACTAATTAAAGCTAGCCTGCACTTCTTAAAGGCAGTCTGCATCTCTTAAAGGGGAGGAGCATCTTGCCTGCAGCAGGTGATTCAACTGGTTGGGGGAGACAGTGCAAAACAACGACAGAGGTCACAACAGGGGAGAGTGGATGCACCAAGGTTCTCCGATGCAGCACTGGAGGCCTTGGTGCAGGAGGTTAACATGAGGAGAGAGGTTATGTTTCCACAGGGGGCCAGGAGGTCATAAGAACATAAGAAATAGGAGCAGGAGTAGGCCATTTGGCCCCTCGAGCCTGCTCCGCCATTCAATAAGATCATGGCTGATCTTCTACCTCAACTCCACTTTCCTGCACTATCCCCATATCCCTTGATTCCCTTAATATCCAAAAATCTATCAATCTCTGTTTTGAATATACTCAACGACTGAGCCTCCACAGCCCTCTGGGGTAGAGAATTCCAAAGATTCACCACCCTCTGAATGAAGAAATTTCTCCTCATCTCAGTCCTAAATGGCTGACCCCTTATTCTGAGACTGTGGCCCCTGGTTCTAGACTCCCCAGACAGGGGAAACATCCTCCCTGCATCTACCCTGTCAAGCCCTGTAAGAATTTTGTATGTTACAATGTGATCACCTCTCATTCTTCTAAACTCTAGAGAATATAGGCCTAGTCTACTCAATCTCTCCTCATACGACAATCCCCCCATCCCAGGAACCAGTCTGGTGAACCTTCGTTGCAATCCCTCCATGGCAAGTACATCCTTCCTTAGGTAAGGAGACCAAAACTGTACACAATACTCCAGGTGTGGTCTCACTAGGGCCCTATATAATTGCAGTAAAACATCTTTACTCTTATACTCAAATCCTCTTGTAATAAAGGCCAATATACTATTTGCTTTCCTAATTGCTTGTTGTATCTGCATGTTAACTTTCAGTGATTCGTGTACAAGGACACCCAGGTCCCTCTGAACACCAACATTTCCCAATCTCTCACCATTTAAAAATACTCTGCTTTTCTATTTTTCCTACCAAAGTGGATAACTTCACATTTCTCCACATTATATTCCATTTGCCATGTTCTTGCCCACTCATTTAGCTTGTCCATATCCCCTTGAATCCTCTTTGCATCCTCCTCACAACTTACATTCCCACCCAGCTTTGTATCATCAGCAAACTTGGATATATTACATTTGGTCCCCTCATCCAAATGATTGATATAGATTGTGAATAGCTGAGGCCCAAGCACTGATCCTTGCGGTACCCCACTAGTTAACAGTCTGCCAACCCGAAAATGACCCGTTTATTTCTACTCTCTGGTTTCTGTCCGTTAACCAATCCTCAATCCATGCTAATATATTACCCCCAATCCCATGAGCCTTAATTTTGTTTAATAACCTCTTGTGAGGCACCTTATCGAATGCCTTCTGAAAATCCAAATACACCACATCCACTGGTTCCCACTTATTTATTCTGCTAGTTACAACCTCAAAAAACTCTAACAGATACGTCAAACACAATTTCCCTTTCATAAATCCATGTTGACTCTGCCCAATCCTATTATTATTTTCTAAGTGCCTCCAGGCAAATGCGTAAAATGCAATGGGACTAGATAGTCATCGTGCTTAATGCCAGCAGTGTAGCCCCGAGGACCTGGATGCAGTGCAGGAAGAAGTTTAATGACCTCACACGAGTGGGCAAGGTCAGTGAATTAATCTTCAAATGCCATATCCCACCATTTGCACCACTAGCCTCACACACTGCTCAATGCACCAGACCCCCATCACTCACCTACCAACAACCTCTACCAAACATGACTCATACCTCACATTCATAGCTTCACCTCACCCTCACGCACTTAGCATTGCTGCAAGCCTCACACCCACCTCTCACAGCTTGCACACAGTATCAGGTATTCAAACAAGACAGACATATCAGCCAAACACATTGCACCTCACTCATTGACACACTTCCCTTTTTCTTGCAGAACAAGATAGCTCACAACTGTGCCAGCAGCACCTAACTGGTGGGGGCAGGCGCGCCTGCACAACCTAACCCCGCTGGAGGCGACAGTGCTGGCCATTGTTGGGAGGGCCATCGCTGAGCCCGTGGCCAACGGCTGGGCTGAAAGAATACAAGATGCCAGTATCCTCATATGTAATCCTCCTTCTCACATCCCACTTCCCCCATATCCCACAATCCCTTCTGATTTACAAGCTGCACATGGTGTAAGCATGCACCTCTTGCTTTCTCCCCCTCTCCTCACCACAACCCTACCCTTGTGCTTTTCTCCTTTCAGATAGCCAAGAATCGTCACCTGGCCAGGCACTGGTGGAGGAGCATGAAGTTGAAGAGCACCAAGACAGTGATGCTGAAGACACAGCATCACTCGATTTCGCACTTGCAGCCACCAACTCAGAAACTGACACTTCTCGTAGTTTAGAGCATATGTTAGAGGCGGGATCTGCACGTGGTGAGGCACTGGGCATGAGTGGCCTGCAGCCAGGGCAGGGGGAAAGGTTGGCGCAGGTGCCAGCTCCCCAGAGGGTGAGGTCACACAGGAGTTCTGCTGCAGAGGACTCAGATGAGGACTTCGATGGGGCGGTCTACGGAAGAACACTGATTGGTGTGCACAATGAAATGCTTGGTGCATTGGGAATCAGGGGAAAAATTCTCCACTGGCTGGAGTCATACCTAGCACAAAGGAAGATGGACCTCGCTGCTGGAGTTCGTCAAGGCAGTGTCCTAGGCCCAACCATCTTCAGCTGCTTCATCAATGACCTTCCCTCCATCATAAGGTCAGAAGTGGGGATGTTCGCTGATGATTGCACATTGTTCAGTTCCATTTGCAACTCCTCAGACAATGAAGCAGTCCATGCCCGAATGCAGCAAGACCTGGATGACATTCAGGCATGCGCTGATAAGTGGCAGGTAACATTCAACATGCCAGGCAATGACTATCTCCAAGTAGCAAGAGTCTAACCACCGCCCCTTGACATTCAACGGCATTACCATCGTCGAATCCTCCACCATCAACATCCTGGGGGGTCACCATTGACCAGAAACTTAACTGGACCAGCCACATAAATACTGTGTCTACAAGAGCAGGTCAGAGGCTGAGTATTCTGCGGCAAGTGTCTCACCTCCTGACTCCCCAAAGACTTTCCACTATCTAAAAGGCACAAGTCAGGAGTGTGATGGAATACTCTCCACTTGCCTGAATGAATGCAGCTCCAACAACACTCAAGAAGCTCGACACCATCCAGGACAAAGCAGCCCGCTTGATTGGCACCCCATCCACCACCTGAAACATTCACTCCCTCCACCACCAGCGCACCGTGGCTGCAGTGTACACCATCCACAAGATGCACTGCAGTAACTCGCCAAAGGCTTCTTCGGCAGCACCTCTCAAACCTGCGACCTCTATCACCTAGAAGGACAAGGGCAGCAGGTGCATAGGAACACCATCACCTGCAAGATCCCCTCCAAGTTACACACCATCTTGACATTGAAATATATCACCGATCCTTCATTGTTGCTGGGTCAAAATCCCGGAACTCCCTCCCTAACAGCACTGTGTGAGTACCTTCACCACATGTACTGCAGTGGTTCAAGAAGGCAGCTCACCACCACCTTCTCAAGGGCAATTAGAGATGGACAATAAAAAAGCTGGCCTTCCCAGCGACACCCACATTCCGTGAATGAATAAAAAAAAAGGTCTGCGAGAAAGCCTGAATGCAATGTCAAGGAACATGGAGGAGCCCGGCACGAACTTTGAACAGGGCTTTGCGCAGAGCATGTAGCCCATGATTTCCATCAGAAATTGATGAGCAACTCCATTAGCACACCTGTGGACCCAACTACCATGCAGCGTCTGATGGCCGATGTCTCAGCTTCCATTGCAACACACGCAGAAACCACACAACGTCTGAGTGCTGCAGTGAAAGTTCAGACATCTGTCATGCAAGCTCAGACTGCTGACATCATGGCTGAGTTTACCAGTGTGGAAAGGGGCTTGCAGGGTATCACAGCAGTCCAGCAATCTGTCTTCCAAAAGGTTACTATTATTGCTGAGGCGTCGCCCCGGGGGAGTGGCAGTGGCTCCATGCAGCATGAACATGCTGTCCACTCTCAGGATGGCAGCGTTCGTCCTCCCACCACTGCCACTAGCTAGTGCCCTTGCTGTTGTCTGTCAGCCAGCCAGCCCAGACTGCTGCCACCCATGCCGAGGTGGTGCAGTCTAAAGCCAGGTATTTCTAGGCCCAGAGATTCTCGAAGTCATCCTGGAAGGCCCTCTGCAGTCTCCCCCACTGATAGTCAGCAGCCTTCCACCAGCCATGCTGCAGCCACTGGGGTAGCACTTCGTAGGAACACTGGGACAGGCAAAGGCACACAGAAGACAGGCACTGAGGGAATGTACAAGGGTGATTAGTTGACTTTGTTATGTAATATGGGATGGATTGACGTATAAAGTTGAATTTGAGTGTTTCTTTTCTGGTGGCTTTTATTATAGCATTGTGGCCAAGAGGACACTGTGATGGTCCGGAACCGAGGGATGGTAAGGTGTGTGACTGTTGTCCAACTGGGATTTGGGGTTGTGTTTAGTGGAACGAATGAGGTGATCATGGACAGCCCAGCTGGAGATGGAATGTGCTGGTTGCCCCCTCCCTTCTTCCTCCTCCTCCTCCTCCTCCCTGTGCGAGCAGCTTGTCCTCTTCTTTGCTGCCTCTGCTCCATCTCCCTGTCATGCTGCAGGCCAAGGGGGAGCACCATGACTGGGAGCAAGTGGTCTGACCAGAACCCTTGAAGTCGGAACCAAGGCCTTCTCCATTTGCAGCACCACTCCCTGTAACCTCACCAACTTTAAACAACTTTCGATGCACCAAACATTTCTACAAACTTACATACAGCCAGTAGAAATTAATCAGCAACTAACCTGAGTGGTTGCTGATGCCTTTAAATATCGCTGGAGGGGTGGGTGGGGGTCCTTGCTCGAGGGCTGAGGACAAAAATGGCAGCGCTGTCGCCAAAGCAGCATTGCACGCTGATTGACGTCACGATCTTCCCACTCTACATACTTCCGGCGCACGCTCCTAACGCCCGCCCTACCGCCCTCACCAAAATAGCATCCAGCGCGGCCCGCACCAGAAGTGTGCGCATGTGGACACCATTTTCAACACAAAACGGCACCCGGAGCACCGAAAAGTCGGGCACTGCAGAGCCAAATTTCTAGCCCACAACCTCTCAAAATAATCCGCCATAACGGTATGAACCACCCACAAACAGTTCAAAGCTTTATATGAATTAGATATGTGGCTTAATGAATGGCTGTCCTTTACAGTATATGCCAGTGAATAAATATAATCCTGGCCAATGTCACAGCAATGAATAAAACAAGCCTTCTAAAAAGATCTAGAGAAAATATCAGTTCTGACGAAGGGTCATCGACCTGAAACGTTAACTCTGTTTCTCTCTCCACAGATGCTGCCTGCCCTGCTGAGTATTTCCAGCATTTTCTGTTTTTATTAGAGAAAATATTAGTTGTTTCATATCTGATTAGGATGTGTCATTTTATGGTGTGGCCCAGGGGTGGATATTGAAAATATTCAGCTCATTTTACTAAGAAAATCTAATCCCTCAGAGAAAGGAAACTTTTATCCCAGTGATATGGGCTGGGAAGAATGCACAATGTTCTCATCAAGTGTTCAATCCCATCTCCCATAGTGGTGGGTTAGTGTCATGTGACACTGGATCGTTCACATGGTGATAAAATATCTCCTTGCTTTTGCAAGCATGAGGTGGAAGTATGGCTGGTCTACGAGTTTTGGCTGAATTTTTACGAAGTTGAATCAAACACCCCAGCCTTGAAGCTCAATTGTGAGACAATAGTGTATAAACTCTGAAGCTTTTTAAAATAAATGTCGTAGTGCCTCTGATAAAACAGCAGGTTGAGTCATTTCAGACTGACTCATTAAGTGCTCGTACACTAATTCCAACAATGTAATTGAGCCTCTACTTAGTTGGTCAGAATATGTTTACCGTGCAGTCTCAACGCCCTCCAGTTTAGCCAATTATTAAAGGACAGATTCATTCTGAGCATGAGTTAACATAGTCATTGGATATACAAAAGCCTAACGCCACATGTGGAATTGAGAGCTACTCAGAGTAGGTTTTTAAACTGCTCCAACTGCAAGGCAGGACAGGAAAATATTTGTTCTCAGAAATATATGTCATGAGCAGGTGTCCTGTGGCATTGCTTATAGTAGGAACATAGGAACAGGAGTAGGCCATTTAGCTCCTCAAGCCTGTTTCGCCATTTAATTAGATTATGATTGATGTGTACCTCAACTTCATTTACCCACCTTCGATAGCTCTTCATACCTTTACCTAATAAAAATCTATCGATATCAGTCTTGAAAATTTCCATTGACCCAGCATCCACAGTCTTTTGCGGGAGAGATTTCCACATTACCACTACCCTTTGCATGGAAAAGTGCTTCCTGATTTCATTCCTGAATGGCAGAGCTCTAATCTTAAGATTGTGCCCCCTAGTGAATCAGAGACTACATTGTTTTGTCTACAAAATAACAGTTAATACACTTCAAAAACAATTCATTAGCTGCGTGGCACTTTGGGATGCCCTGAGGATGTGATAGACAATATGGGGGAAAAATTGGATTGCTTTGCGCCTCCCGGGCACGGCGCTGCTAATGACTCCTGCGAGATTCAGCGGGAGGTTAGCGCCGGCGGTAGCCAGCAGTGCCCGGCAGCACTGCGCCTCCGGCGATGACATCATCGCCGTGTGCAGCGCCCCACTCGCGCCCTGGCCGCAAACTTCAGTCACGTCTACTGACCTACCACCGGACGATATGTCCGACGGGGTCAGGGTGGTGTTTTTGCGGCTGCGGCAGTACGAATTAAAGGGCAGGTGCCGGGCCGCCATTTTTTTGGGCCGCCTGCCAGAAATTGCCCGCTTTCGCCTTCTCATGCGGGGTGCCAGCCGCGATCGGTCAGCTCGGCACTCCTCTTGAGTGCCGGGCTCTTTTCCCGGCACCCCGCTCCCCGGTGGTCCAGTAGGGCCCTGGTGCACGCTGCGCTAGGCCCAATTTTCACCCCTATATTAAGTACAAGGGAGGAAAAATTTGGGGCGTTAACTTCGCTGGGGCGCTACTTTTAGTGCCCCGAAAAAGTTAGATTGAGTGGTAGTGCCCCAAGCTGGAGGTGGGGTGCTACTGGAAGCGCTCCCCCTCTTTCCTGGGGTGCTACCATTCAATATCGCGGCGATACGTGCAACAGCAGCACGCGCGTCGGCACGTAGCGCCGCGGTACTACAGGCCTCCCTCCCCTGATTAAAGGGGAGGGGCCTAGCGCAGCACGCACCGGGGCCCTGCTGGAACACCGGGGAGCGGGGTGCCAGGAAAACAGCCCGGCACTCAAGAGGAGTGCCGAGCTGACTGATCGCAGCCGGCACCCCGCATGAAGAAGTGAGAGGGGGCAGGTGCTGGCAGGCGGCCCGAAAAACAAGGCCGCCCGGCACCTGCCCTTTAATTAGTGCTGTCGCGGCCGCAAAAACGCCACCCTGACCCTGTCGGACATATCGTCCGGCGGTAGGTCAGGGGGCGCGACCGAAGTTTGCGGCCAGGGCGCGAGCGGGGCGCTGCGCACGGCGATGATGTCATTGCCAGAGGCACAGCACCACGGGGCGCTACCGGCTACCGCCGCCGCTAACCTCCCGCTGAATTTCGCGGGTGGCATTAGCGGCGCCGCGCCCGGGCTCCAGGTACTTTGTGCTCCGTTAGGGCGCTAATGGGAGGCACAAAGCAACCCAATTTTTCCCCCAAGTTGTTTCTTTCTCATAACAACAGGGCTGCTATGCCATGTAACAAACAATATATGTAAAATTCCATTTTTATTAGATTTATTCTGCAATTTGTGCCAAGGAATGGTCCTCATCATTATTCTTTGCTCCATTATCTGTTGTATTTAATTTTTATCTCTTAACTTTTATAAAACTTATTAAATACAGAGGAAGTTGGAAAGCAACATGTAGCAGATCAGAAGTTTGGAGTTTAATAGTGTTGGTGTGGAGGGAATAGTTGTGGTGTTTAGCACTAATTATAGGGGAGCAAGCTTTGATAACATTCGAAAATAGTTCTTCTGTATGGCAACACAACAGCACCTCCTATACCACTCCCTGTAGACTTTAGCAACTTTAAAGAACTCTGGAAGGCACCAAACACTTGTACAGTTATAGCAACAGTCAGCAGAAATCAATCAGCAACTGACCTGAAAGCAGCTGATGCTTTACATAGCGCTGGTGGGGGGTCCTTCCTGCTGCTCAATGTGTGTTCAGATGTGCGAGTTGGCTGGAGTGTTGAGCTCCAAAATGACAGCACTGGCATCAAATCAGCGTCATGATCTGCCTACTCTGCATACTTCCGGCGGGCGCTCTCTGCGCGCACGTTAACGTCCTCACCAAGATGATTGCACCAGAAGTGTGCGCGTGCGCCACGGATGCCATTTTGGAGCCAAAACAGCACTTGTAGCCCCGAAACAACGAGCGCGAAGGAGCCGAATTTTGCGGCCAGTGACCCTGAGGTTTGGTAGCATTAGGAATGGAATTTGAGGTTTGGTATTCTGAGTGATTACTGGGATCTAGCAGTAGTAAAAGGGTGCAAGGGTTTGGCAGCAGTAAGGGAAACCGGAGTAAGGCAGCGAAGGAGATCCCAAGGTTTGGTCGCACTTGGGGAAGATACTTGGATCTGTCAGCAATCGGTTTAGAGTGTCCCAGGATTTGTCAACACTAGGGAGGGTCCTAGATTCTGGAGCATGGAGGGCGTGTGTCATAAGTGGAGGATGGATCCTTGGGTCTGGTAATACTGGGGAGATAGATAGTGGGATCAGGCAACACTGCGAGGGGAACAGGGTTGAGTTACACTCACGGGGTCTGACAGCAGTGGGGGTAAATGTCTGGATTTGAAAACACTGGACAATGGAGTCCTTGTATCTGGAAGCATTGGAAAGAGGTAAAAATTCTGTCACTACTGGGATGCAGACTCACAAGGTGTGGCTCCTTGCAGATGACATAAAACTTGGAAGTATAGTGAACAGTGAGGAGGATAGTGATAGACTTCAAGAAGACATAGACAGGCTGGTGAAATGGGGGGACACGTGGCAGTTGAAATTTAACGCAGAAAAGTACGAAGTGGTACATTTTAGTAGGAAGAACGAGGAGAGGCAATATAAACTAAAGGGTACAATCCTAAAGTGGGTGCTTGAACAGAGAGACCTGGGGGTATAAGTGCACAAATCGTTGAAGGTGGCAGGGCAGGTTGAGAAAGCGGTTAAAAAAGCATACGGGATCCTGGGCTTCATGAATAAAGGCATAGGGCTGGATTTTGTCAGTGTGGACGGGCTGGGGCGTGTCAGGTGGAAATCGTGTCAGGACCCCAACTCCTAAGTGATGTGTTGAAAAAGTGGGATTTTCCCCTAATTGGGCAATTGATTTCCAGCGTGTGGGAACCACTGGCCCAATGAGTCTTTTCATACAAAAAGTCGCCTCCGATGACGTCATCAATGCTGCTGGATTTAAGGCCTGCAAGCAGCCTTGCTTCTTCTGGAGACTGCAAAGGCTCTGCAATTTATATGAAGGAGTTGAATTGTGGAAAATGTCAACGATCAAGCAAAAGTGTGCTCCTCGATTTGATGAGCCCTCCCTCCAAGCTCTGGTGCACGGAGCCAGATGTAATAAGAAGGTGCTGTTCCCTTCCTCAGGGAGAAAAAAGCCACCCCAGCAGACAAAAGCTGTGTGGCTATAAGTGGCCGAGGAGGTCAACTCCATTTCGCTGAGCCGCAGAACCTGGCTACAATGCAGGAAGAGGTTTCATGACCTTCTCCGCACAGGAAAAGTGAGTATGACTTTCCCATCACCCTCGATCTGATCTCCATCGCCTCTCCTCACCAGCACTCTGCTTTGCCAACCTCTTCCACCACATCCCACTTGACAATTACATCCCTGCACCCTTACCCATTCCCTCTCTCTCTATGGTCACATTCACATAACTATTCGACTATGCAGCCCTCACACTCCCTATCACTGTGATGCCATGACAACAACAACTTTCAACACACAAGGAGGGTCCTTTGTATCCTTCTAAGCATCTATGCTATGGATTCTCTACACTCACTCCTTCATTCTCACTCAAACTCCACTTGTGTCCCTCATTGCAGGAAAAGAGAGCCCACAATAAGAGGGAAAGAGCCATGACAGGAGGAGGGCCACCCTCAGTAGCCCAGCTCACCCCCCTGGGAGGAGGCGGCCCTGGAAATTGCTGGGATTGAGGAGGATACACAAGTGGGCGACGGACAGACGGGCGCATCACAGCAAGCTGGTGACAGAATAGTTTGGAATCTCTCTCATTGACATTGCATGAGTCACTGATAATGATTCCAATGCTCTAACAGATTGACTTATGACCATCTGCAATATTCAATGTGCATGTAACCTTGGCCTCACATCTCTAACTCTTTCCTTTACTCCCACACAGGACCATCGAAAGCCCCCATCCCCACTATCCAGGAGGAACAGCCTGAGCCTCCAGACTCCTCAGAGGAAGCTGCAACCTCTGATGCGCAGCGTCAGCAGAATTCAGCACACCCAGCACCAGCGCAGACACTCACACCTCGGTGGGACCTTCACGAGATAGAGTAGTGTTGTCACTTGGTGTATCACAGCTCACACATGAGCGTCAGCAGATGGTGGAGACAGGGACAGCAGTGGAGAGTCCTCGTTGGAGGGCGCAGGACTCTGCCAGCTCGGCTCCGCTGCATGTCGACCCTGTGCCTCCGGGTCCATCCAGAAGGAGAGCGGTGCTGGAACTCCAGGAACAGGTGCGGGAGTCTCTGGCAGGTTTTGTCTCCAGGGTCGCTGTGAGTGTGGAGCGAATGGAGGAGTCCATCACGAACATGAGCAGAGCCTTTGTGGAGGCATTGGTGCATGAACGCATCACCGCAGAAAGGATGGCAACCTCTGTAGAAAGGATGGCTACGTTCATGGAGGAGCTTAGTCGCCAGGGTATTGAAAACATGGTCATTGTTCAGAATAGAACGACATCTCTTGAGGAGCGATGGTCAGCTATTGAGCAAACAAACCAGACCTTCATGCAAGTCCTCTGGAGTAGGGCTTCCAGTGCAGAAACGGGTCCTCATGGCCCCCCTGCAGTGCAGCAAGGTGCTATCAAGCCACTTGCTAGTTCTGAAGTGGGGCTGACCCATGAGTGGGATGTTGGTGGCAGACAACAATGAAGTGGGGGCTCCTCTCCAAGCACTCACATGACCATGCCACAGCAGTGCCCTCGGTCAGAGCCCCACCAGAGTCCTCACCCAACTGAGATGGGTGTCTCAGCCCCTGCACAGCCGCAGGAGCAGCAGACTGTTGGCGAGTCCGCACAGGTTCGCCACCTCAGAGAACACCCGCCAAAGGCGTCGAGAGCAGCAAGAGAGTGAGCAAGGGGCCTCCACATCTGCTGAAGCCACAGGGGAAGCACCACGTAGGAGCACGCATAAGAGGAAGATAAAGCACAAGTAGTCACAAGGGTAGTCACTTGGGTGCTGTGTTGTTTTGTTTTTGGATCAGCCATCATTGTGATTGTATTATAAAGTGTTTTGATGGCAAACTGTTGAAGTTGTGGCCTGTGTCATTTTGCAAATGGGACTTTCACATTGAGGGCTTAGGGTGCCTTGCGATTGTCAGAATGGTGATCAGAGTGATTCCGCAGGTTCTTGTCCACTGTCGATGCTCTGGTAAGAAGGAGAGAGACTAAAGTGTTTGATTGTGCAGGCTAAGCAAATCTGGCCAGGATGAGTGCGTCCCTTGCATCCTGGGCAGCAATGTTGTCGCGCACTGGCGCCTTCTGGCCTGTGCATCTTCAGGTGGCTGACTAGCAGCTTGGCGCTCCTGTTGATGCTCCTGCTGTTGGTGCTGCTGTTGCTCATGGTTCTGCTGCTGCCGCGGCTGGTCTGCGTCCAAATCTGATGTCCAGGAGGAAAGGAATTAAATGGTCGCCATGCTTCTGGTATATGCCTCAGTTGAGGAAGTGCTTAGTCACGGTGGGGAGACGGATTTCCCAGGAAGTCACACTGGAGATGGGTGTCAGGCTCAAAACTTCCACAACACTGAGAATGCCTGCTAAAAGTTCCCCCAGACCTGAAACAACAAAGTTCTGCCACCTGCAAATGATCATTGGTGAAAACTCCTTTGTAATAGTGGAGCTGCAGCTGTGAGTAAGCAATCCACTTGTGAGGCCACCAGCATTGCCTGGCGTGTTCCAGAGGAGGCATGTAGGATGGGGGAAATGTCTAAAAATCAGAAAGGCCTCTCAAAATGGGATTATAGAGGCAACTAAGTGGTTGTTAAGGGCCTTCAGGGCCTATCCCGCCTCTTGGAGGTGGTATGGAGGGGGTCAGAAAACACGCATTTGGGAAAATTGCTCGGAGGCGGGATGGAGGCGGCATCTGGCCCGCCCGCCATTTTTGGCGATTTTAACAACTCACACGCCTCCGATCCCGCCTCCTCGGGCCTGACAAAATCGAGCCCCTAGACTACAAAAGCAAGGAAATTATGATGAACCTTTATAAAATACTGGTTCAGCCTCAACTGGAGTATTGTGTCCAATTCTGGGCACTGCACTTTAGGAAGGATGTGAAGGCCTTAGAGAGGGTGCAGAAAAGATTTACGAGAATGGTTCCAGGAATGAGGGACTTCAGTTATGTGGATAGACTAGAGAAGCTGGGGTTATTTTCCTTGGAGCAGAGAAGGTTGAGAGGAGATTTGATAGAGGTATTCAAAATCATGATGGGTCTAAACAGAGTGGATAGAGAGAAACTGTTCCCATTGGCAGACTCAATCATGGCTTTCAAAAGGGAATTGGATAAGTAACTGAAAGAAAACAATTGTAGGGCTATGGGGAAAGGGCGGGGGAGTGGAAGTAGCTGAAGTGCTCTTGCAGAGAGCCGGCTTGGGCTCGATAGGCCGAATAGCCTCATTCTGTGCTGTAACCGTTCTATGATCCTATGATTCTATAGCTTCATAGATGTGACTGCATTTTTTGTCTATTTTTGGCTTGGTGGTGGTCCCTTTAATCCAGTCACAAAAACAGGGTACAGTCAGAAACATACCTCCAGCATAATTTAATACAAATTTTGTGAAGTTTTCTTTCGTCATCTGAAAGCAAATGTTATTGAGGGAGGAATCAAGACACACATTTCAAGCATAAACGTGCAGTGTGATTGGTTAAGTTATATGTATGACAGTCTGCTCCTTTTTGAGTTGAGCTGACAGTAATTTAAATCAAACAAGTTCTAACAAATTTTTGAGCAA
Source organism: Squalus acanthias (assembly GCA_030390025.1). Classification (NCBI taxonomy): domain Eukaryota; kingdom Metazoa; phylum Chordata; class Chondrichthyes; order Squaliformes; family Squalidae; genus Squalus; species Squalus acanthias. Next base: position 141,261,707 of record CM059425.1, on the reverse strand, counting down.
TATTTCATGAGGTTGAACTGTTCAAATCATTGAGTTGGTTTTGAATCTTCAAAGAAACAGATAAAACTCCCACAGTTAAAAAGTATAAGAAAAGAATAACTCATGTATAAAGGTTAACTACAGAATGGTAGCTTAGCACAGAAACTGCACTTATTTATTGTTTACTTTCAAAGAGTTGGTTAGTATAATATCTATTGTAAATAACTATCATATTGTTATATTGTAGTATATTACTGTTGCTTAGTCACTTATTCACCTCTTGTTCAATAAATTTGCTTGATATTTAAATTCTGAAATGTGGTTTGATGTTGTGATGTGCTACTGCCGACCAAAGGCATAAGAAAGATTCTGTAGATGAATCCAATGACTTTTGGTGTATCGGGATAGCAGAGAGTAGAATTTCCACAAGGGTTCTTCCGATCTCCTGTTTATGTTGTTTTTCTGGGGTTTCTGTCAAACTCCCACTAAAGTTACAGTGGGAGATCAGGAGAAGCCTCACAGAAACTCTACCCCGAGGAATTGGACTTCACTGCCATGATTCCCATAATCGGATTGACATTCACTGTCCGGGCTCACACCTTAAGAATGGCCAGTTAGGCAAAATCCAAGAGGGCTGCTGTTGTCATTAGAACATTAACCCGGCATGAGACACTACTTTCAGGAGAATGGAGGGTGGGTGGAATGTCAGACAGAAAGTTTGGGAAGGAATAGAAATCTTAAAGATTAGCAATGCTTTATATACTAGAAAACAGTTCTACAAAAATGCCTATTGAATTTTCCTACAGGATCTTGCACAAATTATTGTTAAAAGCAAAGCAGACATTCGATTCAGCTAGCACTTATTCTTTTTACCATTGGCGACAGATAGTAAACTAATCTGTTCTTCTCGGCAGCCACATTTATTTCCTTCTGAAAGTACAAAATCTTTCTATCGAATCCCATGAGTCCACTTTTATTGTAAGAGACAATTATTGGAGCCACTGTCGGAAAGTTTTTTAATAATTTGTGAAACAACCAATATGTTATTTACAAGCAAGGCTATTCAACATTTTCCTGCTAGTAAAATCCTATACCCGTCCATTTAAAAATCACACAGGATTAACTGAATGATAACTGCAAGATTTTACAGGAAAACAATTCCAAATCGAGCTTTTACTGTCAAACATGGCGTCGAATAAAACAATAGAGAAAAATCACATTCCTGTAGGATTTGCACTTTCCAATAATATTTGTTAAAAGGAATGTAATTGCAGTTGCAACCAATTTCAATGCTGCCGATTGTTGGCAGCAACTAGAGGGAATGAACTGTCTGTATCTTGTCTGGTAATTCAATTCACAACCAGATCCATGTCTCAGTTCTAGTCAAGGTATTTAAGTGTTCTAAGTTAATGCATCCTATTGAAAGTGACTGAGATATGACGTAATGATGATTAAACTCAAAACCTGCACTCATGAGAAGAACAACCTTGTGATGCCAATTCTTAGTCCCATCACACTCTACTCTAATGACAATGAGTTTTCCAAATGCAACAGAGTCCACTTACTGCAATCTAGTAATTTATTGCAATCATAGAACCATACCGCACAGAAGGAGGCCATTCAGCCCATCACGCCTGTGCCAGCTCTTTGAAAGAGCTATCCAATTAGTCCCACTCCCCCGCTCTTTCCCCATAGGCCTGGATTTTCTTTCCTTTTCAAGTATATTTCCAATTCCCTTTAAGAAGTTGCTATTGAACCTGCTTCCACCAGCCTTTCCGGCAGGGCATTCCAGATCATCATAACTCGCTATGTAAAAAAATTCTCCACATCTCCGCTATGGTTCTTTTGCCAATTATCTTAAATCTGTGTCCGCTGGTAACTGACTCTACTGCCAACGGAAAATATGTGTTCTTATTTACTCTATCAAAGCCATTCATAATTTTGAACAGCTCTATTAAATCTCCCCTTAACCTACTCTGCTGTAAGGATAAAAGTCCCAGCTTCTCCAATCTCTCCGCATAACTGAAGCCCCTCATTCCTGGTATCATTCTGGTAAATCTCTTCTGCACCCGCTCTGATGTATCACAAAGTTTTAAATTCAGCTCTTCTTAGGTACATTCAGTTTATTTTCGTGTGATAATGCCATTTCTTTTTCTCAATTCCAGCAGACTGTGATTTTTACCTAAAGGTGCTTTGCATTGCCATCTCTTGCCATCCCATATTAACCACATGTCAAGTGACGCAGAATAGTAATTCATGGCATTTTTCACATGTTTATACTAGAATTCCTACATTACAACAGTGACCACACTTCAAAAGTACTTCATTGGCTGTAAAGCGCTTTGGGAAGTCCGGTGGTAATGAAAGGCGCTATATAAATGCAAGTCTTTCTTTTTCTTTTAGAATATAACATTTATGAAATATAAAGAGCCATATCATCAGCATGATGTTTAAAAATTCCCACAGGACTAGAACAATAAAAGTAATATGATTGCAAGTATTCCAACATAACCTAACATTGTGACTTAATCCCATCCTATTATTCTGACCTCATAACCTACCACTGTGCTACTCATAATCTACCATTGTGTCTTGTAATCTACAGCAACAATTTACATTTATATAGCACTTCTAATAAGAACATAAGAACATAAGAAATAAGAACAGGAGTAGGCCATACGGCCCCTCGAGCCTGCTCCGCCATTCAATAAGATCATGGTTGATCATCAACCTCAACTCCACTTTCCTGCCCAATATCCATATCCCTTGATTCCCCGAGAGTCCAAAAATCTATCTATCTCAGCCTTGAATATACTCAACGACTCAGCATGCACAGTCCTCTGGGGCAGAGAATTCCAAAGATTCACAACCCTCTGAGTGAAGAAATTCCTCCTAATCTCAATCTTAAATGGCCTACCTCTTATCCTGAGACTATGCCCCCTAGTTCTAGATACTCCAGCCAGGGGAAACAACCTCTCAGCATCTACCCTGTCAATCCCCTTCAGAATCTTGTATGTTTCAATGAGATCACCTCTCATTCTTCTAAACTCCAGAGAGTATAGGCCCATTCTACACAATCTCTCATCATAGGATAGCCCTCTCATCCCAGGAACCAATCTAGTGAACCTTCGTTGCACCACCTCCAAGGCAAGTATATCCTTCCTTAGATAGGGAGACCAAAACGGTGCACAGTACTCCAGGTGTGGTCTCACCAAGGCCCTGTACAATTGTAGCAAGACTTCCTTACTCTATACTCCAACCCCCTTGCAATAAAGGCCAACATGCCATTTGCCTTCCTTATTGCTTGCTGTACCTGCATGCTAGCTTTCTGTGTTTCTTGCACGAGGACACCCAAATCTCTCTGAACACCAACATTTGAAAGTTTCTCACCATTTAAAAAATATTCTGTTTTTCTATTCTTCCTACCAAAGTGAATAACCTCACATTTCTCCACATTATACTCCATCTGCCACCTTACTGCCCACTCACTTAGTCTATCTATATGCCTTTGCAGACTCTTTGGGGGTGATTTTGTCAATGGGGGCACGTTGGAGGCGGGACTACTGCTTGTCAGGTTTCAGTCCCGCCTCCATCGACTTGTGGCCAACCCACGCTATTTTCCCTTGATTGACCTTGTTAAGCCCATCCAGCAGGCTTAGCAGGCCAATTAAGGGGAAGCCGGTTACAGAGAACGTCAGCATATGACTTTTCATCTGTCAAATTTTTTGACAGATGAATTGTCATCATTTGACAGCTCTGTGAAGCTGTCAAACACTGACATTCTCTGTTGTTTGATGAGTCCTTGTATTCAAGGCTCATCAAACCTGTTTTGTGAGCAAAAATCAGATGGCTGTTGCATCGGAGAATGCAGCAGCCATCTGTCATCTCTGCCGATGAGTTGCGAGACTCTCCGCATCCCCAACTGTTGAAGCCTGCAGGAAGAAACAAAGGTAATTAAACATTTTCTATCACTTTCCACTCACCTCACATACTTGCCTCTCCAAACTTGCACCCATCACATCCCTTTTGCACTCCTCCAACTCCTGCAGACCCAATGCTTGCCTCGGTGACCCTGTCGGGTTTCCCGACATCAGGAAGCCCGTGCCTCTGGTGGAAAAATGGGGATAAGCCTCTTAACTGCCTGTTAACTACCTATTAACAGACAGTTAAGTGGCTGTAATCCCCTTCCTGCCTCCAGGAGACGGGACCCGGCACGGGTCGGCTACCCGCCTCCTGGGAAGATGGCACGGAGGCCCCAGATTCTGCCATTTTCCTGGCCGTCCCGCCTCCATACCCGCCTCCCCAGGGCTGGCAAAATCCAACCCTTTGTGTTCTCCTCACAGCTTACTGTCCCACCTAGCTTTGTATCATCAGCAAACTTGGATACATTACACTCGGTCCCTTCATCTAGGCCATTAATATAGATTGTAAATAGCTGTGGTTACCAGTGTTGCAAGGGGCTTGCAGGGTGTCACAGCAGTCCAACAATCTGTCCTCCAACAGATTACTAGGATTGCTGAGGCACCGCCCCGGGGGAGTGGCAGTGGCTCTATGGAGCTCGAACCTGCTGTCTTCTCTCAGGATGATAGCATTCATCCTCCCACCCCATCACTGCCCTTGCTTTTGACTCTCAGCCAGCTAGCCCAGACTACTACCACCCATGCCGAGGTAGTGCAGTCCGAAGCCGGGCCTTCTAGGCCCAGAGCTGATCAAGATCGTCCTGGAAGGCCATCTGCAGTCTCCCCCACTGAAAGTCAGCAGCCCTTCCACCAGCCATGCTGCAGCCACTGGGGTAGCACTTCGTAGGAGCACTAGGACAGGCAAAGGCACACGGAAGACAGGCATTAAGGGAATGCACAAGGCTGATTAGTTGATTTTGGAAAGTAATAGTGGATGATTTGCTTTATAAATTTCGTATTGAATGTTTGTTTTATGGTGGCTTTTATTGTAGCATTATGGCCAAGAGGATGCTGTGATGGTCAGTAACAGAGGGAGGTAAGGTATGGGACTGTTGGTGAATGGGGAATTGGGATTGCGTTCATTGGTACCTCAGTCGAATGAGTCAATCACGGATAACACGGCCAGAAAGCGGCTGTGTTGGCTGCCTCCTCCCTTCCTCCTGCTCCTCCTCTTCCTCCTCCTGCTCCTCCTCCTCCTGCTCCTTCTCCTCCTTTTCCTCCTTCTCCTCCTCAGCTCTTCACCGTATACGTGGTGGCAAGGGCTGTGCCGTCATGATGGCAAGGCTGTGGAGCATGCAGCAGACCATGACGAATCTTGAGACGTGCTCTGGCGAGTACTGCAGGGCTCCTCCATAGCGGTCCAGGCAGCGGAGGTATTGTTTAAGCACCCCAATGTTCTATCAGATTCAGTGTGGCAGCATGGCTTTCGTTATATGCATGCTGCCCATGTGTGCATGGGTTGTGCAGTGGAGTCATGAGCCAGGTGGTCAGTGGATAGCCCTTGTCGCCCAGTAGCCACCCTCTGGTTTGTCATGGTGGCTCAAATGCTGATGGTACAGTGGACTGCCGCAGAATGAAGGCATGATGAATGCTGCCAGGATACCGAGAATTGACCTGCATGATGCACAGAGTAAGGTTGCACACCAGCAGAACATTGAAGCAGTGGAATCTCTTCTGGTTGCTTCTCAGAATTCACATGTGGCGCACGCAAAGCGATGTGTGCAGTCAATGGCACCCTGCACCATGGGGATGCCTTCTATCCTGGCTAAGCTGCGTGCTCGCTCCACCTGTTTCTCTCTGGCAAGAGAGAATGAAATGCATTCAGCTCACCTTGCATACAGAGCTTCAGTGACCTCCCTTATGCACAGTGCACAGCAAACTGAGAGATGTTGCAAATATCTCCTGCTCCAGCCTGGAAGGAGCCCGACGCATAAAAATTCTTGGCCGCTCTCACTTTGACAGCCACTGCCAATGCCGTCCTCGCCCGGCTCTGCCTGCAACAGGAGGCAGATTTCAGTGAGCACTTCCTTAGTGAAGCGGAGACGTCACATGCACTGTTCCTCACTGAGGTTGAGGTAGAAGAATTGCTCCCTGAAGACCCTGGGCGGATATGGTCTCCTGCTGAGAGCCCTTCTCCCCCTCCTCCGCCTCCCTCTTCGAGCAGCTTATCCTCCTTCGTATCGCTTGTGCTCATTCTCCCTGTCATGCTGCTGCATCCATGTCTGGGAGCAACTGGGAGCAGAAGCCTTGAAGTAACCTGCCACACCCTCCCTGGAGACTTCAGCAACTTTAAATAAGACACCAAACCAAGAAACACTTCTACAAACTCACCAAGAGCCAGTAGAAGTCAATCAGCAACTAACCTGAAGGCAGGTGATGATCCCTTTAAATAGCGCTGGTGGGGATCATTCCTTCTGATGAACGCATGTTCAGCTGTGTGAGGTTATGAAAGGGCGTTAACTCTAGCATTAAGATCGAAAATGGCAGCGCTGGCATCATATCAGTGTTGCAAGCTGATTGATGTCGCGATCTGCGTACTCTGCATACTTGTGGCGCATGCGCCCTGTGCCTGGGCTAACGACCTACCCAAAATGGCGTCCAGCACGGCTCGCACCAGAAGGGTGCGCGTGCTCTTCAGACGCCATTTTGGACCCGAATTGGCACCCTTATCGCCAAAAAAACAGGCAAAATGAAGCCGAATTTAGAGGCCTCTAATTTTTATATATTTTATTATTATTTACTATTTAAGATTCTCGGCTGATTTTTTCACGTCATCATCTCTTGAGGGAAATTAGTTCTAACTGAGGTAGTTTTCAAATGCCAATCACCTCTCACATAAATGACCAGTATTACACGCCAGCCTTAAAGGTGAGATCTGGATGTGAAAGTTCTGCAGGTGAAGGGACTCTGCAAAATATCTCAAACAGTTCAATAAACAACTGATGAAAACTGATGAAAACTGGGCGAGCAAATCATCATAATTCAGAGTCCACACCCACTGAACTTGCTAAACAAAAATGGCAGAAGCGGCAAGATGAGAATTTATGTAATGATTTTTGCAATACTTTAATGCTTTCTGATCTTGTTTTCTTTACACTTTCTTTACACTTTCTTCCAAAGCAACTATTACTTTTGTCAAATCGCATGGTCTTCATTGTTGGAAAGTTTTTATGCAGTTTAGACATTGTGGGGGAATTTGGACTCTGGGCGATAATGTCTTTGGGCGATATTGAATCAGCCACCCGCTATACATCTCTCCCGTTTTTCATTTCCAAATCTGATTCGCTATCGCCCAATTTGCACTATCGCCCTAAGTCAAAATTGCACCCTTTATATTTAGTTACACATTGCAACAACAGGGACCCTGGAAATAAAACATCAATGTATGTTGTTCCATTAGATTTAAGCTCATTAGTGGTAATTAACATCAAGACAAACTCAGGGTGATCATTACAAAACTATTGCTGTGTGTGTGTGTCATTAATTAGTTCCGTAGTTGCATCTGTGTGTACAATTACAGGCTTTGAGCTTAAATGTTTCAGAACATATTTGAAAGTTTAAATGCTACAATGCTATAACATCACTTTTAGTAATTAAATTAGGTACTTGCAAATGATTTCACATAAAGATCGGTAGATTGGCCTGGAGATAACTAGCATTTATAATATTTGCTTCAAACTGGAGCTCTCTTGCACTGCACAAAGCAAACATTGTTTATTTCTGCCTGATCTATATATGACGCCCCTCTCTCGCTTCTAGAGTCTGCCATCTGGTGCCCCTTTGTCTCAGATCAATCCTGTCTGCCTTCAATAGGTCAGTAAGGTGGCAGTTCTGTGTAGCTGACAAGGGTACATAAGAGAGCCTGTAGAGATGGAAGCGAGGGAAACTTTTAGCTGTGTTTAGATTTTTTTTGTTGTCTTGCAATTATTTTCCTATAGGTCTTTTCTCACATCTTCAGTTATTTGTTGCTGTACTCTCCTGTTAAATTCGAGCTGGCTATTTTCACTGAGCCACTTTGGTTACACAGGGATAATCAGCCTGCTCACAAACAAACAGAGATACGCGGAGTTGATTAGCAATAGCGAAAGTCATGAGTCCAGTGAGCCTAGTGCACAACTTGTGACCTGGTTCCCAGTCATCTTTGCACTCACTTTGGAACATGCTGAGTACCTTGGGCTCATTGTAAACCTCAGACCACATAATGATGAGGTGCCACTTTGCAACAATGCAGGAGGAAAAAGATTTGAGCGTGGTTATTGGCCATTGAAAACATTCAGTCATTCTGAGACAAGCAAGGTTAAGCACAAACTGAGAGACAAGGCAACAACATTTGATTATTTTAACTCTTACATAACTCATTGCTAAAGTCATGTTGGAATAATTCTACCTTCAAAAGGATATTGATTCTTTGAAAATGGTTCAGAGCAGAGCAATAAAGATGCATTAAGTTGTGTGTAGAGATCAGCAAAACAAGTCTTATTTCCACTGAAGAAAAAAGAATGCGAAGGAATATGGTCCAGGTCTTGAAAATGTTCAAAGGCACAGATAGGGGCCTAGAAATTGGATAAGGTCTGAAAACAGGGGCGGGGATCACAATACGCGATCAACCCGCACCCGTTCGGAGGACTGCAGACAGCATGCAAACTTCGTGCTGCCTGCTAATTTACATGATTGTAGCATTCAGCCCAGCGCTGAACGTGCTGCTGAGTGGCTGAATGCTCAGCAGGGGGCCCAAATTCGTGTGAGGCTAGCTCCAATTAAAGCTAGTCTGCACTACTTAAAGGCAGTCTGCACCTCTTAAAGGGGTGGGACTTTCTGTCAGCAACAGGTAATTGAACTGACTGGGAAGACATTGGAGAAGAAAGTTGTAATGATGGTACAACAGGGGAGAGTACGTGCACCTAGGTTCTCGGATGCAACACTGGAGGCCTTGGTCCAGGAGGTCATCTCAAGAAGAGAGGTCCTCTTTCCACAGGGGGACAGGAGGCCCTCCAGGCAACAGACCATACTGCGTTGAGAGCAGATAGTCACTGTGGTAAATGCCAGTAGTGTAGCCCCGAGGACCTGGACTCAGTGCAGGAAGAAGTTTAATGACCTCACACAAGTGGTCAAGGTCAGTGAATTCATCTTCAAATGACATATCCCACCATCTGCATCACTAGCCTCACACACTGCTCAATGCACCACACACCCATCACTCACCTACCAACAATCTCTACCAAACACGACTCACACCTCACATTCATAGTTTCACCTCACACGCATACACTGCTGCAAACCTCAGACCCATATCTCACAGCTTGAACACACTTTCAGCTATTCAACCATGACAGGTACATCACCCAAACACATTACACCACGCTCACTGACACACTTCCCTTTCTCTTGCAGGAAAAGATGGCACATAACCTGCGCCAGCAGACCTTAACCATCGGGGGACGGGCTCGCCTGCAGCACCTCACCCCCTTAGAGGAGATGGTGTAGGCCATTCTTGGCAGGGGCATGGCTGGGCCCTTGGCCAGTGGCAAGGCTGAAAGAATACAAGATGCCGGTATCCTCATACATTATCCTCCTTCTCACATCCCACTTCTCCCACATCCCACATCTCTTCTGATGTACAAGCTGCACATGGTGTAAGCATGCATCTCTTGCTTTCCCCGCCTCCACTCACCACAAACCTATCCTTGTGCCTTTCTCATTTCAGGCACTCAAGAAATCCAGCCTTCCCAGCCAGTGGGTCAACAATAAGAAGAAGAGAAGAGTGAAGAAGAAGAAGAAGAAGAAGAAGAAGGCAAAGAAGAAGAAGAAGAAGAAGATAAAGAAGGACTCGATTTCACACTCCCAGCTACCAGTTCAGATACTGACACTCCGCGCACTTTAGAGGATAAGTTAGATGCAGGATCTGCATGTGGTAAGGCACAAGTCACGAGTGGCTTGCAGCCAGGGCAGGGGGAAAGGGTAGCGCACATCCCAGTTCCCTGGAGAGTGAGGTTGAACATGGGTTCTGCTGCACAGGACTCAGATGAGGATTATGATGGGGCGGTCTACAGAAGAACGCTGATGGGTATGCACAATGAAATGCTTGGTGCATTGGCAGGCCTGCCAGAAAGTCGGAATGCAATATCAAGGAGCATGAAGGAGTCCAGCTCCAACCTTGCACAGAGCTTTGTGCAGAGCTTGGAGCCCATCCTTTCCAGCATAGAAGTGGTGGGCAGATCCATTAACACACTTGTGGGCCCAACCATCATGACCATCTGATGGCAAAGTTTCAGCTTCCATTGCAGCACAAGCAGAAGCCACCCAACATCTGAGTGCTGCAATAGAAGCTCAGACTGAAGTCATGCAAGCTCAGCTTGCTGCCACGCAAGCACAGACTGCTGCCATCATGGCTGTGTTTACCAGTGTTGAAGGGGGCTTGCAGTGTGTCACAGCAGTCTAGCAGTCTGTCCTCCATCAGATTACTAGGATCACTGAGGCGCCGCCCCGGGGGAGTGGCAATGGATCCATGGAGGATGATCCTGCTGTCCTCTCTCAGGATGACAACATTTGTCCTCCCACCACTGCCACTCCGCCAGTGCTCTTGTTGTTGCCTGTCATCCAGCCAGCCAAGACTGCTGCCATCCATGCCGAGGTGGTGCATTCCGAAGCTGGGTGTACCAGGCCCAGACCTGCTCGAGGTCGTCCTGAAAGGCCATCTGCAGTCTCCCCCACTGAAAGTCAGCAGCCTTCTGCCAGCCATGCTGTAGCCACTGGGGTAGCACTGCATGATATTAGTAGGATAGGCAAAAGCACACACAAGACAGTCACTAAGGGAATGCACAAGGTTAATTAGTTGATTTTTTGATGTAATATTGGATGGATAGATGTATAAAGTTGGATTGGAATGTTTGTTTTGTGGTGGCTTTTATTTCAACATTGTGGCCAAGAGGATGCTGTGATGGTCAGTAACAGAGGGAAGGGAAGGTATGGGACTAATGTTGAATGGGGAATTGGGGTTATGTTCACTCATACCATAGGTGGATGATTCGATCCCAGATCTCCCGGCCAAAAATGGGCTGTCTGGATTGCCTCCTTCCTTCCATTTCCTCCTCCTCCTCCTCTTCTGCTTCCTCCTCTTCCGCTTCCGCTACCTACTCTTCCTTCTCCTCCTCTTCCTCCTCCTCCTCCTCCTGCTCCTGAGATTGTGGTTGTACCCCTGGTGACAAGGGCTGTACCCTCATGATGGCCAGTTTGTGGAGAATACAGCAGACCACCACGAATCGGAACACTCGTTCCGGTGAGTACAGTAGGGGTCCTCCAGAGCAGTCCAGACAGTGGAACCGTTGCTTCAGCTCTATGATGTTTTGTATGGCAGCAAAGTAGTTATTATGCATAACAGACTTCCATCAAAAGCAGCAATGTTAGTTTGATTAGTACTTTCTTAAAGAGCTGGAGGAATATTTGATTAAGAGGGTGATTGAAGGTTATAAGGAAAAAGGACAAAATATCAAACCACTGATGTTTACAACATTAAATGAAGCCATTCAGACCATTGTGTTTAAGATGGCTACTTGCTTGAGCAATCCAAAATTAATCCCACAGCCCTGCTCTCTCCCTATTATCCTATAACTTCCTTTACTTCCAATTTACTCTTAAAGATTCAATGAACATAAGAAATAGGAGCAGGAGTAGGCATACGGCCCCTCGAGCCATTCAATAAGATCATGGCTGATCTTGGCCTGCCTTTGTTGTGCGTTGAGTCAAAAGAGGGTCTTCAGTTTGATATGAGTAAGGTGGTTTTATATTGAAGGAGTATCGATTGCACACAGTTCTTACACTCTCAATGGAAGCCATAACTATGAAACTAGTGACTTCCAGAGATCCAGTTGCGTTTGAGACACACATTTTTGTGGGTCCCATGAGTTACCGCCAGGTTTTTGCTTACCTCTTAATGATATTTTTTTTGGAGCAGCTGAGATTTTGCCAACAAACAGAAAGATAGGAGAATGGCACGTAGAGGACACAGGTCTCTGTTTGACAGACATACTGCCAGTACTGCATATTTTATATAAGATCACCTTTAACACACCTCATGACAACAAAAAGACATCAGCAGACTAATAAACATCGTCAAACGCCTCCCGTCACCTGGCATTTTGAATATCATGACAGCTGATGAATGCCCAAGAAAGCAGAATGAAAAATTCCTAAAGTGATCACAAACCAACTACACTAACAACAAATTATGAAACACTTTACACACAGATGCATTTCTATTATATAAATCTGGTGAACGAGGTTTTCCTGGTACATGGCTAATTATACACAATAGCTGCATCCTAATCCTACCTTTATGCTGTGTGCCAGTTCTTCGAAAATGGTTCTACTCACTGCTCCTCAGCTCCTTTCTTATCATCTAACTTGATTTCTGTCGTCCAGGCTAATTCATTATTATAATTAATAGTCTCCCATTTTCATTTAATATAAATAGTTTTTCTTTTAAAAAAAAATGCTTTCTCCTTCCACTTGTTACCTCCTCAAGACTATGAGCAAACTTTGCGACCCCTACGGGTGCGTACGAGTGCGCTCGCGTCCGTAGGGGCCACGCAAGTTTCGGGTTTAGGCATGCAAAGCACATGCGCTAAAACCCGGAACTTGCGATCTGTCAAGAATCTTCTTGACAGATCGCACGCATCCCCGGGAGAAGGGCCTCTGCGGGTGGAGAGTTGGGCTATTTGCCCAACTTCTGCCCAGCGAATGCCCGTGAAATTCTTACGCCTGGTAAAAGGGCGTAAGGCCTGCTTTTACCAGCGTAAGAGTTTAAAAAAACATAAAAACAACATTTTTTCATTCATTTAAACATTAAAACACATGTACAATAAGGTAAATTTATTTTTAGACCATTTAAAATATGTAAATTTACAACGGAACCTCTATAAGTATGAATGGGGATCCCTCTTCTTTGATTGGTTGGGCCGGCCCACGTGATCCCAGGGGCGCTAGAAAACCGCCTGCGCCCCTGGGATAAGTGGGCCTCTACGCAGGCCTATGCATAGAGGCCCAGGAACGCAAGTGTCCGAGCCTCCGCGACCATCAGGTAAGTTCGTAGATTTTTTGCTGGTCGGAGGCATCCGCCCGCGGGAAGCCTCTGACCACAAATTCAAGCCCACTGACTCATTCTGAGACAAGGACAAGGGCACTGGTCAACTTCCAGTGCCATTCTTCTTGACGTCACGGACTATCCTTACAACATACACACACATGCATGTTCCATTGCGCGTCTCTGAGCAGTAATCAGGAGCAGGGACCGATTTGACCTCTCCCTACCCCAGGGCAGCTAACGACTATTGTAACATTTATGCTACTGCCATCTCTGGTGAAATCAGCTCACTCAACACAGGTCAGAAATTGACTTTGGACCTTCTTGCTTTATATGGCTTAATTCCATGCTGGATAGTGCGCTTATCAACTGAGACATTGTGGGAAGGCTAGTTAATAGTTGCATATGATATTGTGATGAATGACCTTGATACCTGTGTTCACTGTACACTGGCTTTGCTGGACCAATAAAGAGAGAGAAAGACCTGCATTGATGTAGTGCCTTTCATGACCTCAGGACATCCCAAAGCACTTTACAGCCAATGAAGTACTTTTAGAGTGTAGTCTCGGTTGCAATGTAGGGAAACGTGCAGCCCATTTGTGCACAGCAAGGTCCCACAAACAGCAATGAGATAATGACCAGATAATCTGTTTTAGTTTTACTGTTTTAGAAATGTTGGTTAAGGGATAAATATTGGCCAGGACACCAGGGAGAATTTCCCTGCCCTTCTTTGAAATAGCGCCGTTGGATCTTTTACGTCCACCTGAGAGGGCAGGCAGGGCCTCTGTTTAACATCTCATCCAAAAAACGACATCTCTGGCAGAACAGCACTCCCTCAGTACTGCACTGGACTGTCAGGCTAGATTTTGTGATGAAGTTTCTGGACCCATAACCTTCTGACTCAGAGGCGAGAATGTTATCACTGCGCCACGGCTGACATGCATTACCTTATCAAGCAGAGAGCCTATGAAGAGATTAGGTGACATACCACTTTAAAAGGAAATAAGCATGAAAGCACAAGTAGGGGAAGTAAGAAAAGGAAGGCTAAAAGGCATGAAGGCCAATGATAGAGGGCATATAAAGACCAACATTTCCAGGAAATGTGAGAAATAAGGACTGAATAAAGGGGCACAGTAACAGAAGGAATAATCCACATAAAGTAACAAGACCAGGCAAGACAAAACAACAAAGATTGGCACTGTGGGAGGAATCTTGAAAAGAAAAAGAAGCAGCAATGTAAAAATTGGGGGAGTAGAGGACCGATGCAATCAAAAACATGAGTAAGCTGAAAGAAGATGAGCAGATCATTATTCAGAGAGGCAGATGCACATAAAGAGAAACAAAAGAAAACAGAGGAAGAACAATTGTAGAGGAAATCAAAGCAAAAAGGCAATGAAGCTTTCTGGTAAAATTAGAGAGTGACAGGCAGATCATTAAAATAGGCAGAGCAAAACTGAAGGGAAGGCAAAAGTGGTGATATGGATTTTGAGACAAGAGCATATCATCATCACTCAGCAAACCAATCAAGACAGCCCAACCATTATAATAGTGTTTATGAAGAAAAGATGTAAGAGAGGGGTAAAATATAATGATGAAATAATAGCCAAGCTGAAAATGACATTTGTTGAAAGAAACCAGGAAAACAACTACAGTCAAATAAGGGAAGAAATGAAGTCAGCGTGAAATTAAAGGAAAATGCAATTGGAAACAGGGATAAAATGGAAAAGAATACAGGAAAAAAATGTCTGTTATTTTTTAAATAAAACCTAAAATGATTTATTTGCTGCATACTTTTTTCTATTCATTCATGGGATGTGGGCTTCGCTGGCAAGGCCGGCATTTATTGCCCATCCCTAGTTGCCCTTCAGAAGGTGGTGGTGAGCTGCCTTCTTGAACCGCTGCAGTCCGTGTGGGGAAGGTACTCCCACAGTGCTGTTAGGGAGGGAGTTCCAGGATTTTAACCCAGCGACGATGAAGGAATGGCGATATATTTCCAAGTCAGGGTGGTGTATGACTTGGAGGGGAACTTGAGGTGGTGGTGTTCCCATGTGGCTGCTGCCCTTGTCCTTCTAGGTGGTAGAGGTCGCCGGTTTGGGAGTTGCTCTATCAGAAGCCTTGGCGAGTTGCTGCAGTGCATCTTGTAGATGGTACACACTGCAGGCATAGTGCGCTGGTGGTGGAGGGAATGAATGTTCAAGGTGGTGGATGGGGTGCCAATCAAGCGGGCTGCTTTGTCCTGGATAGTGTCGAGCTTCTTGAGTATTGCTGTAGTTGCATTCATCTAGACAAGTGGAGAGCATTCCATCACACTCTTGACTTGTGCCTTGTAGATGGTGGAAAGGCTTTGGGGAGTCAGGAGGTGAGACAGTCGCCACAGAATACCCAGCCTCTGACCTACTCTTGTAGCCACAGTATTTATGTGGCTGGTCCAGTTAAGTTTCTGGTCAATGGTGACCTCCAGGATGTTGATGGTGGTGGATTCGACAATGATAATCCCGTTGAAAGTCAAGGGGAAGGGGCAAGACTCTTTCTTGTTGGAGATGGTCATTGCCTGGCACTTGTGAGGCGAAAATGTTACTTCCCACTTACTGACAGCTGGTATGTCAATTAGTTGTTTATTTAGTGACACCTGTAGCAGAAAGACTAGTAGTGTACACATAAAATAACCTGGGTAGAGCTTTTGATTAGTTAACCAAGGGCATAACTGAATTTCTGCTAGGCACTGCTGGTGGGTGAGGCTTTGTGTTGACAACACGGAGGGGAAAATTACCCAACTGGAGCCATTGCGCCTTTTTTCAGATCGCTAGTGACACGCTAACCCATTGTTACCTCCTTTAAAAATAATTGTTAATGTTCACCCGTTTCTGTTCATGCCACTCGTCAATCAAACTGGCAGGTGGATCCAGGTTGCCTCTGATTGGATTTGTGTCTTGCGAATTTTGATCATCTTGCCCAATACAATCTGTACCTGCACTGATGCTCATTCTCACACAACACTCCGGTACAAAGGGGAAACACTGCCAGAAAAGACACCAACTTCACTCACACTTCACACAAAGTAGGTTAATAAATTGGATGCACTGTATTTGAACATTGTCCAGTGTTGGTGTTTGATTATGTAGAATAAGATAACAAATGATGGCGATTAATGGCAGTTGGAGAAGAGCAGAGGACAATGTTGCATATGGTATTTTAAGCCACTTTCATGATAACGTGTGGGAAGGATGGCTCCTCAAAGGGGCAACACAGGTACATAGCTGAATGCATCTTGAATGAGCTTGACTTGGCGCACTAGTCTTACTGGCTGCACCAGCGTTTCTGTAGCTACATCCTCTTGGTTAGTGTCTGCTTCCTGCTCCATCCTGTTGGTAAGTATCTGCTTCCTGCTCTGCTCTTGATTCTGGGTTGCCCCCCTCCTCCTCAATGGCTAGGATTATTTCAATAACAAAGTCATGCTGCATGCAGAAGAAATGATAATCTTGGCATATATTGTAAGGCAGCTCCTGAGTCTGTCCAGGCATCTGAAGCACTGCTTCAAGATGCCAAGGCTACACTCAATATGAACCGTGAAGTTGCATAGGATCACTGTACTATGTTTTGACACTGTCCATGGCTACAGCCAATGCCGAGAAAGATAGCCGTAATCTCCGAGGAGCCACACTTCCAGACTCCTTCCACTTTCAAATAAGCTTGGCACACGTGATTGTTTTAAATTGAATGAATCATGATTGCTGCATGGGAAGTGAGCATGATATGGTGTTGGTGGTCATGTTGAAAAAAGAAAAGAAAGACGTGCATTTATATAGCACCTTTCACAACCTCAGCATGCCCCAAGGTGCTTTACAGCCAATGAAGTACTTTTAAAGTGTAGTCACTGTTGTAATGTAGGAAAAGCAGCACTCAATCTGCGCACAGCAAGTTCCCACAAACAGCAATGAGATAAATGACCAGATAATCTGTTTTTTAGTGATGTTGGTTGAGGGATAAATATTGGCCAGGATACCGAAGATATCTCCCCTGCTCTTTTACGTCAACCTGAAAGGTCAGATAGGACCTCGGTTTAACGTCTCATCCGAAAGACGGTACCTCTGACAGTACAGCACTTCTTCAGTACTGCACTGGAGTGTCACCCTGGATTTCATGCTAAAGTCTCTGGAGTGGAGCTTGAACATACAGCATTCTGACTCAGAGGCGAGAGGGCTACCACTGAGAGAAGGATGCCTTTGCTTTGAGGAAATAGGACGTCTTTCTGTAAGATTTCAGTTCATTGTGTCTAGGAGGCCAATTGGCCAATGAATAAAAAGGATCACCCCCTGTACATTGGAAACATAGCAGTCGGTGAAATAAGTCAGTCCTGTTATGCTGCTGCTCAGTGGGAAAGGTGCTGAAGGGGTTGTCCCTGTAGAATAAAATCACGCACTTGTGGACAGCAAATTAGCTGATACTACTTTATATCCTGTATACGATTCTGGAAGGAGTCAGAGGAATAAAAATCAAAGGCATATAAAAATGACAGCCACTGGAAAGGCCTATGTAGGAAGTCAGCTGCCGGTCTCCATGAAGCAGATGACACAGCTCTGTAACTGCCTCTCTGCTAACCCTAAGCCTTAGGAGGCAGCATTCCTCAATCATCGGCAGGTAGCTCTGCCTGGGCCTGTAGATACAGTGGGTAGCATAATGGCGGGTGAGAGCAGAACACCTGTGGTGCTGTTTTGTATGCCCGGCATGACTTCTCTGCTCTTCCTTGTCCTCCTCCATTAAATCAAGTGACGGTTGAGCCCCCTCGCTGCCTGCCAGTGAAAGAAATGATTGACATTGTTGCTGTTAGCTCATTATTCCCAATATAAAAGGTAGCTGGGCTCAAAAGTTTATTTCATATGGGCAGTGCACAGTGTGTGAAGACAGCAAAACTGCAGGCTCTCTGCTTAAATACCAATAGGACCCCAATCTGCATACCAGAGAATTGTACCGCACAGTCTCTGCATGAAACCTCATCAGCTGCTGAAAAGCCTTGCAGCAATTTTTCGGCCAATGCCCAACTGATGGGAAACACAAGCGATTTTGAACTCTGGAAATTGCTGCTCAATTGCCACCGATGTAATGCATTGTGCTGACTGAAATTTTGAGGCCGTAATTGTGTAAACATGTCACTGTGAAGGCTGTGTGTTTTGTTTTTAAAGAAGAAGCCCCATAATAATAACGTCACTCATATCATTGGTACCAGACGGGGCTCAACACAATGAAGCTCCTTAACCAACTTTGCACAAAGGATGCTGCTCTACATCGATGTGGAGAGTGGGAGGTGTTCATTTTGTAGACATGGGTGGCAGACACCCACCAGCAGGTTCGTTCCAAATTCAGAATGCTTTCCCCTAATTGGGGGAGCACTTAACATTAATGGCTCAACGCTCCCACCTAGAAAACAACAGCTTTCCTCTCATTACTTTTGAAGACAGCGGTAAATTGGTGAAGGCTAGCAGTATGCGCGTAAATATATCTTCTCTTTAGGAGCCAGTAATCTGCAGCAGAAAGCAGAGCAACATAGAGTACCAGAGCACATAGTGCCACCAGTTACATTTGCACCTTACAGTAACTGGGCACAATAACTGGACACTTGAGCTGATGACATATTTACTGCTGTTTGCAGGTTTTTTATCTTATGACCAAACGTAGAACAACCAGCCAGTATTTAGGAGAAGTCAGTTCTGTGTCTTAGACTATTTGTACTTGCTATAGTCTTAAAAACAAAAACTGTATTTAGAGATTTGTAATTTAAACGTAATTGTTTTCTAATTGTGTATATACACTCCATAAGTTTAGCGTTGGAACACAGTTGAAAACACTTCACACCAATGTTAAACTTGGAATGTAAATCAGCTGCGAAGGCCCAAACTAACCCCGCAGCTAAGGAGTGAGACTGCCTCCTCCAAGCATTCACGCCACACAAGTGCAAGGCTATGACCATTTTTAACAAAACGGAGTCTAACCACTTCCCCTTGACATTCAATGGCATTACCAACGTCGAATCCTCCACCATCAACATCCTGGGGGTCACCATTGACCAGGGGGGGAGGAGTGTGAAATATTAGATGAAATAAACATAGTGAGAGAGGAAGTATTAAGGGGTTTAGCAGCTTTAAAAGTTGATAAATCCCCAGGCCCGGATGAAATGTATCCTAGGCTGTTAAGTGAAGCAAAAGAGGAAATAGCAGAGGCCCTGACCATCATTTTTCAATCCTCTCTGGCTTCAGGTGTGGTGCTGGAGGACTGGAGGACTGCTAATGTGGTACCCTTGTTTAAAAAGGGAGAAAAGGATAGACCGAGTAATTACAGGCCAGTCAGCCTAACCTTGGTGGTGGGAAAATTATTGGAAAGAATTCTGAAGAACAGGATAAATCTTCAATTAGAAAGACACAGATTAATCAAGGATAGTCTGTGAAGGAATACGCCATATTCAGAAAAATACACCATCCTATGAAAGAATTCTGACTTTATTAAACATGACAAACTGGGCTTGGAAATCTGAAAGCCTCAACAATCAGAAGCTGTAAACAGCATACAAGCTTTTGAGATAAGACAAGTTGTTGACACTGAAACAATAGCCTCATTGAAATAGAAGGTTGAAGGTTCCTAGAAGTCTGCAGCTTTGGAAAAAAGACAATACTGTTAAGGCGTCTTAAACCAACACTTTGAAATGAAACACAGAAGATTAAAGAAACATATGCCTTCGTAAAAATGACATCAAATGAAACACGGAGACATGAAGTCTGAATGCTACCAGCTGATCTAACTGTAAGAATAGAAGGGGTCACAGAAAAATGACTAGAGATAATTAGCTTACATCAGCAGAAAACTTCAAAGGATATACCACTGAGAAAGAGTATAAATATAGAACTTTCAAATGGGAAGATAGAGTCGCTTGAAGGGGCAAAGCGGTTCTCAGGCTTCAGAGGCAAGCTCTGTAAGTTTTCAACTCTTTAAGACTCGGGTATCAAAGGTATTTGATTTTGGTGGATATCCTGGAATAAACTAAGAACTGTAAAACTAGCGAAGTTAAGATTTGAGAATAAAGATCTCTGATAAGATTGTAAAAGTTTACTCTTTTTGGAATTGTTAAAGTTGCAATTGAATCACCAACTGTAAACTACATGTCGGTTCTTTAATAAATCTATATATTTTTAGAATTGTCTCACATAGTACTTCTGTATCAAACTTGCGAACTCAATCTCTGTACACTCTTTGGTGAGGAGTTGCAGAATTCTGGGGGAGTTTTCCAGACCCACATAATATCCAGAAGGTTACAGTCTAGCTAAACTTATTAAAAGTGCTATCTGGAGGACGGTAACATCTTCAGGCTGTTCCTTTCCTTTAGGGAGAGATAGTCTGGACCTTTAGACCCAATTAAGCGTCTTTAGGATTTGGCTACCTCTAAATTTAGTTGAAAGTGAACGTCTGGGGAATACGCCTGATCTGGGGTAGCCCAAAAGGGGCTAGGACTAGTAATAATCCCTTCAGTCAGCACGGATTTGTTAAGGGAAGGTCGTGTCTGACAAACTTGATTGAATTTTTTGAGGAGGTAACAAGGAGGGTAGATGAGGGTAGTGCATTTGATGTAGTGTATATGGACTTTAGCAAGGCTTTTGATAAGGTTCCACATGGCAGACTGGTCATGAAGTTAAAAGCCCATGGGATCCAGGGCAAAGTGCAAGTTGGATTCAAAACTGGCTCGGAGGGTAATGGTTGATGGGTGTTTTTGTGACTGGTAGGCTGTTTCCAGTGGGGTTCCGCAGGGCTCAGTACTAGGTCCCTTGCTTTTTGCGGTATATATCAACGATCTTGACTTGAATATAGCGGGTATGATTAAGAAGTTGCAGATGATACTAAAATCGGCTGTGTCGTTGATACTGAAGAAGGAAACTGTAGACTGCAGGAAGATATTAATAAATTGGTCAGGTGGGCAGAACAGTGGCAAATGGAATTCAATCCGGAGAAGTGTGAGGTAATGCATTTGGGGAGGGCTAACAAGGAAAGGGAATACACATTAAATGGTAGGACACTGAGTAGTGTAGAGGAACAAAGGGACCTTGGAGTGCATGTCCACAGATCCCTGAAGGTAGCAGGCCAAGTAGATAAGGTGGTTAAGAAGGCATACAGAATGCTTGCCTTTATAAGCCGTGGCCTAGAATACAAGAGCAGGGGAGTTATGCTTCAACTGAATAAAACACTAGTTAGGCCTCAGCTAGAGTACTGCATGCAGTTCTGGTCACCACATTACAGGAAAGATGTGATTGCATTAGAGAGGGTACAGAGGAGATTTACAAGGATGTTGCTGGGAGTAGAGAATCTTAGCTATGAGGAAAGACTGGATAGGCTGGGTCTGTTTTCCTTGGAACAGAGGAGGCTGAGGGGAACCTTATTGAGGTGTATAAATTTATGAGGGGCATAGATAAAGTGGATAGAAAGGACCTATTTCCCTTAGCGGGGGGATCAAAAACCAGGGGGCACAGATTTAAAGTAATTGGTGGAAGGTTTAGAGGGGATTTGAGGGGAAATTTCTTCACCCAGAGGGTTGTGGGGGTCTGGAACTCACTGCCTGAAAGGGTGGTAGAGGCAGGAACCCTAACCACATTTAAAAAGTACTTGGATGTGCACTTGGGATGCTCTAACCTGCAGGGCTATGGACCAAGAGCTGGGAAGTGGGATTAGGCTGGATAGCTCTTTGTTGGCCGGCTCGGACACGATGGGCCGAAATGGCCTCTATTCATGCTGTAACTTTCTATGATTCTAGAAACTTAACTGGACCAGCCACATAAATACTGTGGCTACAAGAGCAGGTCAGAGGCTCGGTATTCTGCAGTGAGAGACTCACCTCCTGGCCAACGTTCCCTTTAAGCTGCACGGCCACGCAGCGCTCCAGGGAACCCACTCAACCGGCTTGCCGGCTTTTCAATGTAAAAACCACGCCTTTAAGGGGCTGCATGGCACCAAAAAAAATTAGAGGGAACATTGCTTCTGACTCCCTAAAGCATTTCCACCATCTACAAGGCACAAGTCAGGAGTGTGATGGAATACTCTCCACTTGCCTGGATGAGTGCAGCTCCAACAACACAAGAAGCTTGACACCATCCAGACAAAGCAGCCCGCTTGATTGGCACCCCATCCACCACCTTAAACATTCAGTCCCTCCACCACCACGCAACCGTGGCTGCAGTGTGTACCATCTACAAGATGCACTGCAGCAACTCGCCAAGGCTTCTTCGGCAGCACCTCCCAAACCACGACCTCTACCACCTAGAAGGACAAGGGCAGCAGGCGCATGGGAACACCACCACCTGCAAGTTCCCCTCCAAGTCACACACCATCCTGACTTAGATGTATATCGCCGTTCCTTCATCGTCGCTGGGTCAAAATCCTGGAACTTCCTACCTAACAGCTCTGTGGGAGTACCTTCATCACATGGACTGCAGCGGTTCAAGAAGGCAGCTCACCACCACCTTCTCAAAGATACTTAGGGATGGGCAATAAAAAAGCTGGCCTTGCCAGCGACACCCACATTCCGTGAATGAATACATTTAAAAATGGCACGTTCATTCGCTTAACTCTGGTGTCAACTGGAGCCCCAACACTGAATTCATGCTACAGAGTCATGCAAACATATGAAAAGGAGTGTCGAGTCAACCCACTTTGCACTGTTCAACAGTTACTGTGTGAGTGCACCTTTAATTTCTGGAAAAACTTTGTTTTGCATGAAATAAAGTTTTGTTAAGCATCACCTTTGGGTATCTATACCTCATTCAGCATTCTACTGACATGCTTTATCACATTACACAATGGAAGATCAGTATCAATAATAGTTACCATAACTCCAGTGTCTTCTCAATTAGAGAGGAAGTGAAATGGACTGTTGGACATTTCCCACTGTGAATGAAACTTCACAAAATCTGAGTCCATTGTTAGCATATAAATGTATTTAATATTGGGGGCCACTGATGGTCATGCCTGCAGCTGCCAAGGCCCTAAGCTCTGGAATTCCCTCCCTAAACATCTCCGCCTCTCTTTCCTCCTTTAAGACCCTCCTTAAAACCTACCTCCTCTGCCCTAATTTCTCCTTATGTGGCTCGGTGTCAAATTTTGTTTTAGAACACTCCTGTGAAGCACCTTGGGACATTTTACTACGTTAAATGCACTATATAAATACAAGTTGTTGTTGTTGTATTTCATCCATAACCTCAATTGCTAAAATCCATGAAATAATAGTGTCTTAAAATTCTAATTTTCTGTTATGAAGTTATTTATCATTATAAACAGTGCTTCAAATGGATATTTGTTATATAAAAGAATATTCATACCCTTCCAACCCCCATTTGTTTACATTTGGTGAAGCCCACTCTCTCTCTCTCTCTCTCTTACTGCTCTCTTTCTCCTGTTGCCCACTCTCCTTCCTACTGCCAACTTTCTCTCTCCTACTCCCTCACTCTCTCTCGCTCTCATACTGCACACCCTCCCTCGCTCACTCTCTCGTTTTCATACTGCCAACTGTCTCTCATTTTCATACTGCACACTCTCTCTCGCTCTCATACTACCAACTGTCTCTCACTCTCATACTTGCCACTCTCTCTCGGTCACTCTTTCTCGCTCATATACTGCCAACTGCCTCTCACTCTCAGTATCCCATTATGCACAGTGGAACAAAGTTGTTGGGGCGGTGTCAATGTGAGAGCAAGTGATAGCACGATCATCAGGAGCAGCTGCAAATTGAAAGGGAACCGTGGCAAGGTGAGAGGGAGCCATGGCAAGGTGAGAGGGAGCCATGGCAAGGTGAGAGGGAGCCATGGCAAGGTGAGAGGGAGCCATGGCAAGGCGAGAGCAAATGGTGGCAAGGTGAGAGGGAGCTATTACAAGGCAAGAGGGAGCCGTGACAAGGCGAGACAAAGGCAAAGCGAGAGGGAGCCGTGACAAAGCAAGAATAAATGGTGGCAAGGTGAGAGGGAGCCATTACAAGGCAAGAGGGAGCCGTGACAAGGTGAGACAGAGGCAAAGCGAGAGGGAGCAGTGGCAAGGCAAGAGTAAGTGATGACAATGCGAGAGGGAAAAGTGGCAAGGTGAGAGGGAGCCGTGACAAGGCAAGACAGAGCGGAGGCGAGGCGAGAGGCTGTTTTAGCTTCGTACCAATGCTAAGCTTGCGGCCCTTCCAACACTCTCCTGCCGTAACTGCATATTCAGCCCAAGACTACGTTGCTGACACGAAGCAAAATCACTTCACAGAGACACTAGTTATAGCGTGAATGTTTCCTTATTCAATTTAACTTAAAAGTGATGTTGGTTATTTGAACCGCTGGGTCTCTGTTCATCAAAATTATTCAGCATCTTCCCATTCCCTGTTCTTGCTCCTAAAATGTATTATATCACACTGATCCACATTAAATGTGGCAGGGGGAGGGGCAGCGAGGAGATACAAGGTGCACAGATGGCTGGGAGAGACAAATAGCATTAGAATAAAGAGTAGTTCAGAAATAGGAGGGATCAGACGGCGGGTGGGGGGGGGGCGGTGGGGAGGGAAATGCAAGACAGACTAAGATGGGTTTATATGCATAAATGCACAGAGCATGGTAAATAAGGTTGGTGTGCTGCAGGCGGAAGCAGTCACATGGAATTATGATATAGTGGCAATAGCAGAGACCTGCCTCAAGCAAGGGGAGGAATGGACGCTTAATATTCTTGGCTACAATGTATTCAGGAAAGATAGGGAAGGGGAAAAGGAAGGGGGTAGTGGCAGTATTGATCAAAGATACTGCTACAGCACTAGAAAGGGATGATTTACTTGAGGGTTCAAAGACAGAATCTATTTTGTTAGAATTAAGGAACAATGGGCCTGAATTTGCGGTTGGAGGCTTCCCCGCAGGTGAATGCCTCCGAACCACAATAAAAGTACAAACCGATCTGACAGTCCCGTATCTATGAAGACTCGTGCTCCTGAGGCCTCCAGGTGTATGCCTGCATAAAGACCCACGCATCCCTGGGGCACATGCGGTTCGCAAGTGTCCCTGGGATCACGTGGGCCGGCCCAACCAATGAGAAAGGGGGATTCCCATTATGCTTATGGGGATTCCATTTATGCACAGAATCCCCATAAGCATAATAGAAATCATATAAAAAACACAAATTTCACACTACTTAAATAAAAATAAATCATTACATGGTCAAAATTAATTAAAATACAATGTAATTAAACATTTCAAACAAAAATTGAATTTTTTGAAATATAAATTTAAACATTTTTAAAGGGTCCAAAATAACCTGAACTAATTTTAAAGGTTTTTTTAGGTTTAAATGATTTTAAAAATTAATTTACTATTTCTTTAAACCCTTACGCTGGTAAAAGAAGGCCCTATGCCTGCTTTTACCAGGCATAAGAGTTTCGTAGGCATTCGCTGGGCAGTAATTGGGCCAATAGCCCAATCCTCCACCAGCGAATGTCCATTTCCCAGGGATGTGGATGATCCGTCAACCTGAAACTTGACAGATCGCAAGTTCCGGGTTTTCGTGCACACGCATCACTTGCAGGGCACTTATGACTGCGTACGCAGTGCGAACTCTGTTATAGGCCCTAGAAAATCCGGGCCAATATTAGGTTGCTGGGTGTATTCTATAGGCCACCAAATTGTGGTAAGGAGATAGAGGAGCCAATTTGCAGGCAAATTGCAGAAAGATGCAAGAACTTTAGAGTAGTGATGATGGGGGACTTCAATTATCCTAATATAGACTGGGTTAGTAACAGTGTTAAGGGCAAAGAGGAGGAGGAATTCCTGAAATGTGTACAAGAGAACTTTCTTGATCAGTGCGTTTCCAGCCCAATGAGGAAGGAAGCAGTGATGGATCTAGTTCTGGGGAATGAAGTGGGACAAGTGAGCATGTTTCAGTGAGAGAGCATTTGGGAAACAGTGATCACAATCTCATTAGGTTTAGAGTAGTTATGGAAAACGACAAGGATAAATCAAATGTGAAAATACTCAACTGGAGGTGGGCTCATTTCAGTGAGTTGAAAAGGGATCTGGCCCAGGTGGATTGAAATCAAAGATTTGCAAGTAAAGTAGTAAATGAGCAATGGGAGGCCTTCAAAGAGGAGATCGTTCGGGTACAGACTAGACACACTCCCATGAGGGGGAAAGGAAGGGCATCCAAAGCTAGAGGTCCCTGGATGACTAAAGATATCGAAATTAAAATGAAACAGAAAAAGCTTATGATAAATGTCGGGTTTATGATTCAGTAGAGAACCAAGCTGAATACAGAAAGTACAGAGGAAAACTGAAAAAAGAAATAGAAGGGTCAAAGGGAGTGTATGAGAATAGATTAGCAGGTAACATAAAAGGGAACCCCAAAGTCTTTTATAAACATATAAATAGTAAAAGGGTAGTCAAAGGACGGGTGGGGCTGATTAGGGACCAAAAAGGAGATCTTCTTGTGGAGGCAGAGGGCATGGCTGAGGTACTAAAGTACTTTGCACCTGTCTTCACTAAAGAAGAGGATGCTGCCAATGTCACGGTAAAGGAGGAGATAGCAGAGAAACTGGATAGAATAAACATAGATGAAGAAGAGGTACTTAAAAGGTTGGCAGTGCTCAAAGTAGAAAAGGCACCCAGTCCAGATGGGATGCATCCTAGGTTGCTGAGGGAAGTAAGGGTGGAAATTGCGGAGACCCTGGCCACAATCTTCCAATCCTCCTTAGATATGGGAGTAGTGCCAAAGGACTGGAGGATTGCAAATGTTACAGCCCCATTCAAAAAAGGGGAGAGGAATAAACCCAGCAACGACAGACCAGTCAGCCTAACATCGGTGGTGGGGAAACTTTTAGAGACTATGGCCGCGACTTTCCCTACCTCAGCGGGTCTGTAGTGGGCAACATCGGTGGCGGGTCATGACCCCGCTGCTGGCTCCAGCCCGCTCCGTTGAATGAATTTCCCCTGATTGGGCTTGTTAAGCCCGCCCAGTGCGTTTCCCAGTCCAATTGAAGGAAGTGGGTCTAATGACATCATTTGATGACACGTCATCAGTCGGTTTCCTTAGACCATGTGCAAATTTACTTTGACATTTGTGCTGTCAGTGTTCTACAGTATTGAGGTGCTGCAAACACTGACAAGCACTGCACAAAGGTGCAGGGCTGCACCCAGGCTCTCCCATGACTCCATCCATATGCTTATGGAGGGAGTCACAGCACACAGGGAGGTCCTCTTCCCTTCCAATGGGCAGAAGAGACCTCCCTAGGAGATCAACGCAGCCTGGTTGCACAATGCACAGGAGGGCACAAACAGAGATGTCATCAGGAGGACCAGGCTGCAGTGGCGCAAACCTTTCAATGATCTCAGTAGATCACGAAACGTTATTGCAAAGCCACACTCAACCTCATCCCGCTGTGCCACTCATCACATCCCCATCACTCTGCCTTCCCTACCCTACTCCTGCACATCCTCACTCACACCAACTTACCCTGCACCGCTACCCATCCCTCTCTATCTACATTATCACTTACCCATCTCACTAGACAGCCCTCACACTCAGCCTCATCCTAGTCCAATCATACCAAGTAACAACACACATGGGTAGGCACTTGTGTGTTTTAGCCAATGCTCATGTGAAGTTTCTGCTAATGTGCTGTCAAACATTGAAATCTTTATTTTCAACACTTTGTGTTCTTGACAGATTTGTGTGCATCTTTGGAAGTAGCTTAGTTAGTTGCAGTGAATGGTGAGACATAACGGCACCCCCCGCAATGCTGATGAGTGTGAAAGGAATGGCTTGGGCATTGTAGGGATGCTTTATGTTGTTGGTGTGGGGTGGTGCCAAACTGGCGCAGCGTTGTTGGTGCTGCTGGTGTGCCTGCTGATGCTGGTGTTGCGGCTGATCGTGGTCAGATTCTGAGGGCCAAGGTGAGAGAGATAAACCGTACCCATGCTGATGGAATAGATGGCAGGTAAGGTTGAGATGACAGAAGCAATCTGTCAATGGTGAGAGAGGTTGTTCCAATGAGGTGACACTGGATAGAGAGTTTGCTCCAAACACTTGCAACATGCATAAAGCACAATCAGTCTTCCAAATGCAGTAAGCAACAGCTTCTGAGCTTGGAAAGTAAACAGCTGTGAGATGAGAGCTTTTATAGCACATTTCAAGCTGTCAAGTAATGAGATGATTCCATGGCCATTCAACTCCCGTCCAGCTTAACAGACATGATCCCTGAGCAGCATGGATCCCTTTGGCGAGCTGATAAATTCTAAAGGTGAGTTCAAAATTATTGTTAATCCTCTGTTAATAATGTCATAATGACCTGAATTGCCTCAGTGCTGACAGACCCGACATTTGGTAAAGGCGCGTGGCGGCGGGTTGACAGCGGGGTCCCGACCCGCTGTCAAAAAAACACGTGTCAGCACGGACTCGATGGGCTGAATGGCCTCCTTCTGTGCCGTTATGACTCTATGGATGCAATCTTGCCAGCCCTAGGGAGGCGGGTATGGAGGCGGGACTGCCAGGAAAATGGCAGAATTTGGAGGCTGGTGCCCAACCCGCCCCCGTGCCATCTTGCCAGGAGGCGGGTAGCTGACCTGCGCCGGGTCCCGTCTCCTTGGAGGCGGGAAGGGGATTACAGCCACTTAACTGCCTGTTAACAGGTAGTTAACAGGCAGATAAGAGGATTATCCCCATTTTGCCCACACAAGTGCAGGCTTCCCGAAGGCTCCGAAGCCCGCCAGGGTCACCGAGGCGAGTAGTGGGTCTGCGGGGGTCGGAGGGGTCCAAAAATGCACTGTGAAGGTAAGTGATGGGTGCAAGTGTGGAGAGGTGAGTATGTGAGGTAAGTACAAAGTGTTAGAAAAAGTTTACTTACCTTTGTTTCTTCCTGCAGGCTTCAAGAGTTGGGTATGCGGAAAGTCTCGCACCTCCACGGCAGAGATGACAGATGACTGTTGCATTCTCTAATGCAGCAACCATCTAATTTCTGCAAAAGAAAGAGGTTTGATGAGTCTTGAATTCAAGAACTCATCAAACTACAGAGAATGTCAGTGTTTGACAGCTTCACAGAACTGGGCGGGCTTAACAAGGTCAATCAAGGGAAAATAGCGTGGGTTGGCCACAAATCGATGTAGGCGGGACATCGACAAGCGGCAGTCCCACCTCCAACGCGCCCCCATTGACAAAATCGCCCCCTAAGACTCTATGACTTTCCCACCCGACCCACCACCGATCACGCCCGCTGACCTCCCAAGAAAATTCCCCCCATTAATCTGGGACAAAATTAATTGACACTTGGAAAAATATGGGTTAATAAATGAAAGCCAGCATGATTTGTTAAAGGCAAATTGTGTTTGTCTCACTTGATTGAGTTCTTTGATCAAGTAATGGAGAGGGTTGATGAGGGTAGTGCAGTTGATGCCATGTAAATGGACTTTCAAAAAGCGTTTGATAAAGTACCACATAATAGACTTGTTAGCAAAATTGAAACCCATGGAATAAAGGGGCAGTGGCTGTGTGGAAACAAAACTGGCTAAGGGACAGAAAGCAGAGAGTTGGGGTGAATGGTTGTTTTTCAGACTGGAGGGAAGTGTACAGTGATGTTGCCCAGGGCTCATTGTTGGGACCACTGCTCATTTTGATACATATTAATGACCTGGACTTGGGTATACAGGGCATAATTTCAAATTTTGCAAATGACACGAAACTCAGAAATGTAGTAAACAATAAGGAGGATAGAAACAGAATTCAGGAGGACCTAAGCAGACTGGCAAAATGGGCAGACATGTGGCAGATGAACTTTAACACAGTAAAGTGTGAAGTGATTCATTTTGGTAAGAAGAATGAGGAGAGGCAATATAAGCAAAATGGTACAATCTTAAAGGCATTGCAGGAACAGAGAGACCTAGGAGTGTATGTACACAAGTCTTTGAAGGTGGGAGGGCAAGCTGAGAAGGCTGTTAAAAAGACATACAGGATCCTTGGCTTTATAAATAGAGGCATGGAGTACAAAAGCAAGGAAGTTATGCTAAACCTTTATAAAACACTGGTTAGGCCCCACTTGGAGTATTGTGGCCAATTCTAGGCATCACACTTTCGGAAGCATGTCAAGGCCTTAGAGAGGGTGCAGAGGATATTTACTAGAACGGAAACCAGGGATGGAAAACTTCAGTTACGTGGAGCGACTAGAGAAACTGGGGTTGATTTCCTTAGAGCAGAGAAGATTAAGGGGAGATTTGATAGAGTTGTTCAAAATCATAAAAGGTTTTCATAGAGTAAATAAGGAGAAACTGTTTCCTGTGGCAGAAGGGTCAGTAACCAGAGGACACAGATTTAAGGTAATTGGCAAAAGAACCAGAGGCGACATGAAGAAAATAAAATTTACTCAGTGAGTTATTATGATCTGGAATGCATTGCCTGAAAGGGTGGTGGAAGCAGATTCAATAGTAACTTTCAAAGGAAATTGGTTAAATACTTGAAGGGGAAAAATTTCCAAGGTTATGGGGAAATAGCAAGGGAGTGCCACTAATTGGATAGCTCTTTCAAAGAGCCGGCACAGGTACGATGGTCTGAATGGCCTCCTTCTGTGCTGTATTCTATGATTCTATGAATCTATGAAATTGCACTTTGTTGCCTGTTCATCAACTAACTTTCTATCGATGCGGCTACACTTCCTGTCATACTACACATGGCTGGTTACTGATGAGCTTCATTACTGACCAGAGCAAAGTGGCTGCCTGAAGAGAATAAAACCAGAAATAGTGGATTTCCACAGGGGCAGATTAAAATTGCATACTTCCT
The DNA here is from genome assembly GCA_030390025.1 of Squalus acanthias. NCBI lineage: Eukaryota > Metazoa > Chordata > Chondrichthyes > Squaliformes > Squalidae > Squalus > Squalus acanthias. The sequence continues at coordinate 141,230,891 of CM059425.1, read as the reverse complement.
ACCAGGTAGAATATGCATTTTGTTTGTTTCCTGGGAAGATACTGAAAGCCGTTCCATCCTACACTTGCCTTCCTCTTTGAAGAAGAGATTACTGGTTTGGAATAAATGGGGTTGTTTTGGATCAAGTTAATTGATTGATCCTGTCAAGCTGCTCGGCCACATGGGTTGCTTGTATAGTGCAAGTGATAATTTGTCGAGTGCTGTAGCTGAAATGCTTAGGAGTTGCTAACACAACAGATGTTGGTTAAGGCTTCTACTGAAATATTTTTACTGCTGAGTAACAGTGGGAATACAGATTCCTCCTCAGGGTTAGCATAAAATAGGAAATCATGCTTCATTTATAAGGCACACAAGCAAATCTTCCTTTTACTTTTCCCCCTTTCTTTTCCTGGTATTACTCCAGACAGGCTTGTGAATGACTGATTTCAAAACACCGACCATTAGAAATATCGCTCAAAAATATATTAAAACTACAAGTTAGTTTGTTTGGAGTCTCTTGAATTGTTCATGAGTAAACATTTGCTCAAACACTCCAGATATTGGGGAAATTATAAGGATTCTGTTTTTTGTTATTTTATTTCTTCCAAGTGTAGCCCAGGGCATTTTACACACTGCATTTTGTGAGCTTTCTTTGTTTGAAAAATTGTTTCAAATGAAACCAAGGGTAACAACACATTTATACCTGGTTTCAAATGAGAAGTTGAGGAATGATTGCTGCATTGAAGCACTCCTGAAAGTGTGCAGAATTACTCTGCACATCATAGTACTTTATGGATATACATGCGCTGCTTCACTCAGAAATGTATGAAATTCAGTTTGTTTGAGACTCTATCTTCATGGAATTTGATGAACTGCACACGTCAGTTTTGATTATGATTTTCCACAAACTGGAAAGAAGCTATTTAGTGGTCATGGATATATATGAGAGACCATGAACTACTTGGCGCACTGTTATGCACGTTCAGGTACAATCACCCATGAAAATTCATGAAGTGTCCATGGACATTCATGATTTATTCAGCATCAATTCAGCTGGGAGACAGCCCTGGGACTTGAACTCATGACCTGCTGGTTCTGATGCCTGACATTTCTGAAAGTTGGTGGGGGAAGGGGAGTTTTCATGTGGCAACGTGTTATCAGAAATTAGAAGCATGGAAACCAGTTCAAAATGTGCAACGGAATCTTGTTATATGCAATTGGTCAGGACACATGGAAATGCAGCAGAAAACCAAGCTTTTATATAATGGGACTGACTACACCATTGGTAACTATATGAAGAGACAAATGGTGACTTCATCTCTGAGCACATTGCCTGGAATTTAACCTGGAACTCCCCTCTAAGAGAAGCCCGAGTACATGGATCACTTCTTTAACTCCACTGCATAAACTGGGAGAAGAGGAGACTATGCTCCCAGAGCTTTAGTTAAAACCTTTGTTCTGCTGGAAGATAGATTTTTCTACAAGCCTTTAGATTCACTTATACTTCCACATCAAGTGGAAAATAGGTGAATGGTGAAGATCAAAGATTTATAGTAGACTGATCTCCCCTCACTATTTTCGCTGGTAAATAGAATGGTCTCACTCAGCGAAGTATTGTGTATCACAGCACCACTTATTTCTTTGTGGTCCTGTTCCACTATCACTCCTATTATACCAACATTAGAAATCTCCTTCTTCTCTTCCGTGCCTAGTGGCACATGAGGCAACTCATTTCTTCCATTGCCTTAACATCCAGATCATGCTCTGGATTGTTTTCATAATGAAGATCCCTTTTTCTGTAGCCAGCTCGTTAGCCTGACAAGGGGGTGCTGGCTAGATGCAATGGGGGGTGGGGCTGGGTCACTCCGATTCATTGCGATTACCCCTCTGGGCCAACCCAATATTCAAAGGTCTGGTCACTGCTCTCTTGCTCGCTGGGGCTACAATGGAGTGGGGGCACTCTGCTCCACTCAGATCCAAGCGCTGGTTAGCTGTAGGACTCTGAGCTGCCAGTGTTGTTATCATACCACAAACGAGCTGCTCCAGGAGATTATTGATTCGAATTTTGATTCTTCCAGCAATTGGATTTTTCAACATTGCTTTGGAGTTGAATACTTAAATGACCAGAATACAGCTACCTTTCTTATACTACTAAATATAATCCTTTCAAAGGGAGTTTAACTGGATTTTCTTTGTACAGGGCTGGTGTGGCTGGTTGTAATTGTGGATGCACAGATGGGCATAGATGTACGTGATGTTTGTGGATAAAAAGGACCATTATTTTAAACGTTACATAGGGGCACTTGTAGAGATGACAGATGATTGATGCCTGTGTTTTATCAGTCCCTGTATAACTGCAGTGTAACTACACTGCACTGGCATTGCTAGTCATTCATGATTAAGGATCTGTGCCCTAATCTATTGTAGTGCAGTGCTATCAATAAGCACAATGTTACAAAATGGGTGTTTAAAAAACCTTTAAAGTGTCAAATGTTTTCACTGACAGTGGAGCTTCATGAATAAAAGTGTCAGCAGAATATATGATTGATAATTTCAATCATAGCTCAGTAACAACATTTCATTAACTGGGAGGGGCAACTCAGTTTGAAGAGCCGATTGTTTAGGGTCTTAACTGCAACGACTTGAACAGAACTCACGAAGCTGCCTGTTCGAAACGGCCCACTTGGGTGATTAATATGGGCTTTACTGGTTATTATCTTGTATTACCGGTTTCAGTTAAAGTACCTTCAAAATCAGCTCGAGAATATTGCTGCTTGTCCAGTGCACATTCAATCATGTGCCTGCGTGCACATATTTATTTCAATTTTTGAATGAAAATAATCCATATTCTCAATAATAATTTGAACCACCCCCCGGGTCATTCCTGATCATGTTTTTGGAATCCTGAACAACTGGATTTGAATAATCCGTGATTTTCCCCCCAAGATGCAAACACGGATCTATAAGAAACTGCGGAAATCTTGGCAATTTTAACATATCTGTATGAGTTAAACAAATGATATCACTGTTAAACCTTCTGTATTATGTTTTTGAATGAATTGCAATAAAAGACAAGTGCGTCTCCAGATCTGCGAGGCTCAATAGCAGACCAGCAGTCAGCAGCCCGGCAGCGATTGAAGCTTTCCAGTTTAATGAAGCTGTCAGGGCTGACATGCCTGCTATCCACTCCTCTCCTCGCTGCCTGGACCCGGGGATTATGCAGATGAGCTGGTACATTGTGTCGAACTGGGGAACATTGCCCTGCATGCATGGCATCGCCTGAATGCCGCTCTTCTCTTGAATGGGCCACAGCAACGAGCTGTCTCCGAGGGACAAATACCTAACAAAGCTGTTTAGTGGATCTGCTAAATAGTTCGTGGCAGGCAGAACACTAGATGCGAATGCGGAGTGTGGGATTCAGTTCGCCTTTGTAAACCTCTTAAGTGCTGAATTCCCCTGGCAAACAGTTATCGCCCATATCTATTTTCATGGACTATGCAGCATCTTCGAAATGAACACATTATGTCAGTGTATTAGATATTGTTCAGGGTACGAGAAAGCATAGTACGAAAGACTTTTTGTTTTAATCAATATCATTATAATATTAAATCATCATCACTGTTGTGAATTAATTACACCTGCCCTCTACCCTATCACAGACCTCTCCCTTTTGTTATTTCTCTGCCCCTCTTTTCCCTGGCTCTGTACCTGCTTAAAAACTGTTCATCTCTTAACCTCATCCAGCTCGGACGAAAGGTCATCGACCTGAAATATAACTCTGTTTCTCTCTCCACAGATGCTGCCTAACCTGCTGAGCGTTTCCAACATTTCCTGTTTCTTTTTCAGATTTCCAGCATCGGCAGCATTTTGCTGTTGCATTATTATAATAATACCTTATTAATGGGCTATCGATGCTGCACTTCTGTCTTAGAAGCCTTAACTTGACAAAAGGCGACTCACAGTAATGATTCGTTTCGTGGTCGACCTGCCTTTTAACTTCACTTTATTCTTTCACCTCCATATACCCGAGATTTTTTGGGAGCGAACAGGGAGTAAAAATATTAAATTAACCTTCCACCTAGAATAATTTCCCTTTCCTTAAGCCTACTTTGATTTATATTTCACGCCTTCTCTTAGCTTCCGAGGTCCAGATTCAGAAATCAGTAGCAACGCGATAAACAAAACCGTTGAGGCTACAGGATGGAAGTACCGAGATAAACTGCCTTGGTTGTAGTGGCTGTATGATGTTGGACATCATGTCTGCTTTACTATATTTTCTGAATTGAAATATATTAATATGTGCACAGAACTGCCTGGTTGCGTTCGGTTTAAATTTCACTCTGTGTTTTTATTACACTGTAAACAGGGTGATGCTGCATATCGTACGGATGGTACCTCTAAATCTAATTCTTAAATATTCAGGTTAAATATCACAATCTATTTTATTAAAACATGATTACAAAATTAAACTACTTTTTAATCTCATTAAAAGGAATCTTGATCCTGCAGTTTCAGTAAAATGTTACTGCGAAATGCATTTATTGTATTTTTTGCAGCAGGGAGTGCAAAAACTAGAGTTTCTCACAACCGAAACACTGAACGCGTTTACCGTGTACTTTTACTATCCCTAAAATAAGAAGTTTCCCCTCACTTTCGATTTTCAAACGAGCACAAAGGCAGACGGTCATTTAAAGTGTTTGCGAACAGAGCAAATGTCAATCAAAAGGAGATACCACACAGGTCAATTAAATAATTGTTTTTGTGGGGATTTCTTTCTGGATATGACTGTGACAGCGGGTTTGTTCATATCCATTAATAAAAGAAAAAAGACACTCCAGGGCGTGTGGCAGCAACATTGTTTTTTTTTAATTTTCTTTTAAAGCAGCTGGATAATGGACGCAAGGAAGATGTTTATTTTGAATTTAATGTGTTTACTTTCAAATCACAATTCGTAAATTATGAAGCACTGTTACTCAAATTAGTTTCGTGATCTTTTGATACAAACGGCAGTATAAAAACAGACCACACTGTAGGGATTACCATGTGCCAAACGATACTTTATTTGATAGTATTGAAAGAAGGCCAATAATAACACAAAGTTTATCTCTGGCTTCCTGACGGCTTAAGACTCTTTCTGGCAAATGTAACAAAATACGGTTATAAACATTTTCAAGTGGCGCCGATGGGTTTTCGCTTTTTTTCCCCTGCAAACTGATTTAAAAAAAAGACTTCGTTTTTCGTCAGTGAGATAAGTGTTTTTAAACGGTGCACTCGCGAAGGTGTTCACGTGTTGCAATGTTACACAATAGAACACACATTGAACCTGCAGCGGCTGAGAGAAATCGATCAGTCTGAAATCCCACTGCATTGACCCAGTTCAAATTCAGAATTGATAAGACATTGCACCAGTCTTGTCTTATTCACAGTCTGGCTTGTGAATGTACTCATCAGGACCCAGTGTGCGGTGGGGTTGAAGCAGGAAGGCCACTCCCTCAACCATCCGTTTAATCTCGTTTCTTTCGTTCAAACATCTTAAAACATTAGCAACACTAGTCTCAGAGTGTGTCCTTTTATTATTCTGGGGCAAAAGCATTGCAGCACAGACCTTTGCAGTAATAAAGTATAATTGTTGTGAAAATATATATTCACAGACATAACAAGATTTTGGTATATGGCAGCTTGTTTCGCTTTAGGACTGACATGTCTCCATATGAATACTATGTTCAATATTATTATTAAAAACTCTACATTCAAAAGCTGTTTACACAACGGATACTTTGAAAAACAACAGTACATCATGTCAATAAATTGAGTACTAGGCAATCAAAGATGCTTAATGGTAATCAAGCGTTCTTGAAAAGGATGTACTTATTCTAATCATATAAACACGGCAGGATCACTTAGAGCCAACAGCGGTTCGTGTTTGCCTAAACGGCTCATAGTCACGAAAACGCTGAGACCACCCATTGTTTTCGCCAGAGTTTGCTGTTCAGTTATGCAACGTTGCTACTGGTAGCTCGCACTTGGTGATTTTAAAGCTTTACTGTCCTTGTTTGCAATGCCTTTGCTTATGGAATTGACTTTAATTTCCATCTCAGTTATCTCAGACCTGCTGAGTATTTCCAGCATTTTCTGTTTTTATTTCAGTTATTAGTTGTTCTGTACCTAATAGATACCTGACAATCCATCATCTAATGACGTGATTTTTTTTAAAATGCAGGAGGAAATCTCTTCCTTTACTTTCTAATTGAAATGGATGCACATCATCTACAGGGTCAGAAACAATGCAGAGAGAAAACTCAACATCCTGCCTTACAAACCTCCTTAATTCCTTTAAGACACTCCTTAAAACCTACCTCTCACCTGTCCTAATGTGTCCTTCTTTGGCAAGGTGTCAATTTTTTGCCTGATTACGCTCCTGTGAAGCCCCTTGGGACGTTTTACTGCGTTAAAGGTGCTATATAAATGCAAGTTGTTGTGGTTCTTTGAGGACACTACAAGTAGATAGTGGAACTCACCATCAAACAGTTTATTTGGACTTTTAGAAAGTTTGTGACAAAATTGCACATAAAAGCCTTAAATTAAAAATCACATCAATCCATGGTACATAAGAACATAAGAAATAGGAGCAGGAGTAGGCCAATCGGCCCCTCGAGCCTGCTCCGCCATTCAATAAGATCATGGCTGATCTGATCCTAACCGCCAATCTACTATCTATCACAGAACCATCTCCTGCATCTAACAGAATTGCACACACGAAATAGGAGCAGAATCAGGCTACACAGTCCCTGGGCCCGCTCCACTACCCACAGGGCCATGACCGATCCGAACCTAGACTCATGTCCAAATTCCTGCCCGCTCCCCGTAACCCTTAATGCCCTTTACTTCTAGGAAACTGTCTATTTCTGTTTTAAATTTAATTAATGTTGTAGCTTCTACAGCTTTTTGTGGCAGCATATTCCATGGACCTACCACCCTCTGAGTGAAGTAGTTCCTCCTCATCTCAGTTTTGAAAGAGCAGCCCCTTATTCTAAGACTATGTCCCCTAGTTCTCGTCTCACCCGTCATCGGGAACATCCTCCCCGCATCCACCCGATCCAACCCCTTCACAATCTTATATGTTTCAATAAGATCGCCTCTCATTCTTCTGAACTCCAATGAGTAGAGTCCCAATCTACCCAACCTCTCCTCATATGACCACCCCCTCATCCCCGGGATTAACCGAGTGAACCTTTTTTGCACTGCCTCGAGAGCAAGGATGTCTTTCCTTAAGTAAGGACACCAAAACTGTATGCAGTATTCCAGGTGCGGTCTCACCAATACCTTGTACAACTGAAGCAATACCTCCCTATTTTTATATTCTATCCCCCTAGCAATGAAAGCCAACATTCCATTTGCCTTCTTAATCACTTGCTGCACCTGCATACTAACCTTTTGAGTTTCGTGCACCAGGACCCCCAGATCCCTTTGCACTTCAGTACTCTCCAGTTTCTTGCCATTAAGATAATAAATTGCTCTAGGATTTTTCCTGCCAAAGTGCATCACCTCACACTTTCCAGTGTTGTATTCCATCTGCCAAATCTCTGCCCACTTACTTAGCCTGTCTATGTCCCCTTGCAGGTTTTTTATGTCCTCCTCACTCACTACTTTCCCTCCCATCTTTGTATCATCTGCAAATTTTGATATGTTACACTTGGTCCCTTCCTCCAAATCGTTAATATAGATTGTGAAGAGTTGGGGACCCAGCACTGACCCCTGTGGAACACCACTAGTTACTGATTGCCAGTCTGAGAATGAACCATTTATCCCAACTCTTTGCTTTCTGTTAGATAGCCAATCCTCTATCCATGCCAGAATATTACCCCCAATCCCGTGATTTTTTACCTTAAGCAATAATCTTTTGTGTGGCACCTTGTCAAATGCCTTTTGGAAGTCTAAATACACTACGTCCACTGGTTCCCCTTTATCCACTCTATATGTTACTTCCTCAAAGAACTCCAGCAAATTTGTCAAACATGACTTCCCCTTCGTAAAACCATGCTGACTTTGTCCTATTAAATTATGATTATCCAAATGTCCTGTTACTGTTTCCTTAATAATGGACTCCAAAATTTTACCTACCACAGATGTTAGGCTAACCGGTCTATAGTTACCAGCCTTCTGTCTACTGCCCTTTTTAAATAAGGGTGTTACATTAGCAGTTTTCCAGTCTGCCGGGACCTTAGCGGAATCCAGGGAGTTTTGAAAAATTATTACCAATGCATCTACAATCCCTACCGCCACTTCCTTCAAGACTCTAGGATGTAAGCCATCAGGTCCAGGTGATTTATCCGCCTTGAGTCCCATTATTTTACCGAGTACCACTTCCTTAGTGATTTTGATCGTGTTTAGCTCCTCTCCCCCTATAGCCCCCTGTTTGTCCAGTGTTGGGATATTCTTAGTGTCCTCTACTGTAAAGACTGATACAAAATATTCATTCAGTGTTTTTGCCATCTCCATATTTCCCACCATTAATTTCCCGGTCTCATCCTCTAAGGGACCAACATTTACTTTAGCCACCCTTTTTCTTTTTATATAACTATAAAAACTCTTACTATCTGCTTTTATATTTTTTGCTAATTTACTTTCATAATCTATCTTCCCTTTCTTAATCAATCTTTTTGTTATTTTTTGCTGCCTTTTAAAGTTTTCCCAATCCTCTGTCCTCCCACTAGATTTCGCTACCTTATATGCCCTTGTTTTTAGTCGAATACTATCCTTAATTTCTTTACTTAGCCACGGATGACTGTCCTTTCTTTTACACCCTTTTCTTTTCAGTGGAATATATTTTTTTTGGAAGTTGTAAAATAACTCCTTGAATGTACACCACTGATCATGTGTCGTCTTACCCTTTAATCTATTTTCCCAATCCACTCTACTCAATTCCGCTCGCATACCTTCATAGTCTCCTTTATTCAAGCTTAGCACGCTTGTTTGAGATCCAACCTTCTCACCCTCTAATTGAATATGGAATTCAACCATGTTATGGTCACTCATTCCAAGGGGATCCTTTACTAGGACATTTTTAATTAATCCTGTCTCGTTACACAGGACCAGATCTAAGGTTGCTTGCCCCCTGGTCGGTTCAGTTACATACTGCTCAAGAAACCCATCCCTAATACACTCAATGAACTCATCCTCAAGGCAGCCCTGCCCCATTTGATTTGTCCAATTAATATGATAGTTAAAATCCCCCATAATTATAGATGTTCCCTTATTACATGCCTCAACTATTTCCTGATTGATACTCCGTCCAACAGAGTTGCAACTGTTCGGAGGCCTATAGACTACGCCCACTAGTGTTTTTTTCCCCTTATTATTCCTTATCTCCACCCAAACTGTTTCATTATCATGATTTTTTGACCCAATATCATTACTCTGTATTACAGTGATTCCTTCCTTTATTAACATAGCCACCCCACCTCCCCTTCCTTCCTGCCTGTCCTTCCTGATCGTTAAATAACCTGGTATGTTTAATTCCCAGGCATTGTCACCCTGCAGCCATGTTTCTGTAATGGCCACAATATCATAACCATATGTAGTTATTTGTGCCATTAACTCGTCTATTTTGTTACGAATGCTACGTGCATTCAGATAGAGAACTTTCAAATATGCTTTGTGGCACTTAGTTCCTGCTTTTTCTTATAGAGCTGAATGGCAAAACCAGTTCCAAACTTTTCAATGAAATTTGCAGATATTTAAATAAGGGAAGCAGTAGAGACAGAGACAGATAATGCAATGAATTGCAGAAGGATTTGGGCCTCGTCATGAAATCAGGGAGGTAAAAGATGAATTAAATTTAATAATGAAAATGTAAATTATTGTACATAAGTCAAAAAACGTTGGGCTTTACATGTACAATAAATGGAACAGAATCACAGGACAACCAAGAGTGAAACTACACTGTAAATTTAGTGTCATTAAGAAATGGTTGCTGTTCAACTTCTGAGCACTTTTGTGAAACTTACCCAGAGTTGATTTAAATACGAATGCTCCCATCCGGCTTCCTAAACATTTAAATTTTAACTGTGGGGCGTCGATCTCAGCGTAACTACACATGTGCCAAGCTCCTCCTGGACAGAAGAAATTCAATTGGTGCCAGAAAGTATAAATAAGGCACTAACAGAATGGAGCCAATTCTGCAGTTTAAATGTATTAGGAACATAGGAACAGGAGTAGGCCATTCAGCCCCTCGAGTCTGTTTCTCCATTCAATGAGATCATGCCTGATCTGTATCTTAACTCCATCCACCTGCCTTGGCTCCATATTCTTTTATACCCTTGTCTAGCAAAAATCTGTCGATCTCAGATTTTAAATTGTTAATTGAGCTAGCATCTACTGTTTTTTGTGGGAGCGAGTTCCACACTTCTACCACCCTTTGCGTGAAGAAGTGTTTCCGAACTTCTCTCCTGAATGGCCTGGCTCTGATTTTAAGGTTATGTCCACTTGTCCTAGACTCACCCACCAGTGAAAAAAGTTTCTCTCGATCTACCCTATCAGTTTCTTTCAAATTCCTAAAAATCTCAATCAAATCACTCCTGAACCTTTTATATTCCAGGGAATACAGCCTAGTTTATGTAACCTCTCCTCATAATCTAATCTTTGGAGCCCTGGTAACATTCTGGTGAATCTGCGCTGCGCTCCTTCCAAGGCCAATATATCCTTTCTAAGGTGCGGTGCCCAGAACTGTACCATTCTCCAGACGTGATCTAACCAAGGCTTTGTACAGCTGTAGCAAAACTTCCCTTTATGTTCTAGTCCTCTAGGTATCAAGGCTAACATTCCATTAGCCTTTTTCATTATTTTTTGTACCTGAAAATAGACTTGGGAGTAACAGTAGACCCATCACTTTCAATGTCTAGCTAATGTGGCAAACTGGTTAAAAGTATATAGTGTGCTGGGATATATAGCCAGAATAGTAGAGTACAAGTCCACAGAGGTTATATAAAGGCTTGAAAAGCATTGACCAGACCACACCTAGAGTTCTGTGTTCAATTCTGGTTACCACATCACAAATAGGACATACATGCACATGGAGCAGAATATGGAAAAGAGTAATGAGTTGTTTCAGTATAAAGAAAGCAAGCTCTGAGGAAAAATCAGAGAAGTTCAGGTTCTACAGTCTAGAGAGAGTTGAAGAGGACCTCATCAAGGTATACAAAATATTGAATGGTATAAAGTAAACCCACAATAATACTTCAGAGTAGGTCAGGCTACTGGGCTCAAGGGATGTTAGTTTAGATGAATGAAAAGTCAATTTAAAACAGATATTAGGAAGAACTTCTTTACTCAAAGAGTGATAAATCTTTGGAATAATCTGCCTTGCAAGGCTGTAGAAACAGATGTATTCAACATATGGTTGGATGCTGAACTGGGAGAGTTAGGGTACTAAGGGGATCTCCTATGGACCAAATGCCTTTTCTCATATTTGATTGTATTTATGTTCCTCAAACTGATCAAATTAATGAGTGGTCTTCTGGTAAACTCCCAATCCTAACCATAGTATGTCACACCTGAACCTGGCAGCTGATGATTGTATACTAGCTCAATTTGTAACTTTCTCATTGTCCAGCATGAATGGAGGAGCTAAATGCCAGAGGAGAGGTGAGAGTAGCTGCCCTTAACATTAATGCTGTATTTAACTAAGTATGGCATTTAAGAGTTCAAGTACATCTAAGGCAAATGGGAATCAAAGGGAAAACCTTCAGTGGATGGAGTCATACCTGATAAAAGGAAGATGGCTGTGGTTGTCAATCATTTCAGCCTCAGAACATCGCAGACAGAGTTCCTCAGGACAGAGTCCTCGGCCCAACCATCTTCAGCTACTTCACCAACAACCTTCCCTCCATTGTAAAGTCAGAAGTGCGGCAGTTCACTGATGATTAGTGTTCAGTGCCATTCACAACTCATCCAATAATGAAGCAGTCCGCGCCAACCAATGACAGCATTTGGGCTAACAAATCGCAGGTAATTTTTATGCCACATAAGTGCCAGGTAATCAACATCTCAAACAAGGGAAAGCCCACCCATGTCCGCCTGACCTTCAACAGGACCACCCTCGTGGAGCCCCCAGCATCAACATCTTAGAGGTCACCATTGACTGGAAGCTTAACTGGACCAGCCATATCAACAATGTGGCTATAAGACCAGGGCAGAAGCTGGGTTCTCTGTGGTGAGTGGCTCACCACCTGAAACCTCAAAATCTCTCCATCATCTATAAGGCTCATCAGTAGTGTAACGGAATACTCACCACTGGATGGGTGCAGCTGCAACAGTACCCAAGAAGCTCAACACCATATATGACAGAGCAATTGATTTGAATGCTACCCCTGCCATTGAACTCAATATCTAGCCTGTCCATCGCTGGTGCATTATGGCTTTAGTATGGACTATCTACAGGATGCACTGCAGCAACTCAAAGTTAGTTTAACACCACCTCCCTTCCCTGTGATGTCTACCAGTGAGAAGGACAAAAGCAGCAATGTTGTGGGAACACCGTCACCTCCAAATTTCATGGGCGAAAGCGTCACCCAATGTAAAACCCAGATAGACAAAAGGTTCCACGTTTGGTTAGCTGATTTTAGCCACGGCAGCAGTTGAGGTCCAACAATGGGTCTCGAGCTGTGGTGGTGGCTGGGGGCGTGAGGGGGGGTTGGGAATTGTCAGCAGTCCAATAGTGAATTAAAGGAGCCAGAGTGGAGAAAACACTGGTACAGTAATGATGTTCTATCTTTTGCATGGTTTTTAGCTGTCATACGATATAAGCATAAAAATAACTGTTTATACTATTGCGTAACATGCGCAGATGACATTCCCCTGTCTGCTGTGCTAACAGAAGTGCTAACCCATTTAAAATATTCACCACTGCTCCAACCTTTACATCTTATGATGGTAATATGCTGTCCAATTTAAACACTTGAATCCTTCCCATGGTGTCTAATTGGAATGTCAGTCATCCGCTGGATGCTTGGTCACATAGCTAGATCTAAAAAAGATTTTCGTTTGAAATGAGAAAAAATTGGCAGGACCAGTGCCATCCTGCAGAAGTCAGTATTCTTATGGTGAGTCAGAAAGCAGTATTGACAACAGGCACAGAGAAGTCCATCGCCGTCCCTCACAGCCATGAAAAAAGGAAGTGAAAGGGGAAAATATATTTTGAGCCAGAATGTATCTTCCATCATCAGAACTTTAAAAATGCTGCTCCAAACTGTTTAAGATTGAATTTTAAGTGGAAGGCTTTTGCGTGGTACCTATTCAGATGAGGCTTGAAATTGATTCAAGTTGGCCAGAAAAAAATACTCTGCAGGCTATATGCGCAATGTGTGACTGCAGCTCACTGTGTTACTCATTAAATATTTCAAAGCTGCACTCTTTGATGGTGGTAGAAATTTTTAATGTAGTAGTTGTATATTCACAGCTTTAGATAATATTTTATATACAGTATATGGAAAATGTTGATTTTCTAAACTCATATTACATAGTATGTTGGTTCACTAATATGTTGTATAATAAATTGGTTACATGTGTGTTCATTCTTGCAATTACCCACATGATGAAGACCCAATCTCTATCAGGGCCATCTGCTGGAAATTCAAATGAGAAACACACCTCACAGACCTATTAGGGCTTAGTTCAGAAACCTGGAAACCTGTTGGCTTCCCAGTTTCATTTGAGGAATTAAGCCTAACATGGTGGGAACTCAATAATGTCAAAGAAATTAAGTTGTATGTTTTTTTTCTTACTCTGCCATTTTATGAATGATAGTGTAACAACAGATTGTTGTCCATTAGTATGGTTAACTCCCTGCCCCTCCAAAACACAATAAAAACAGGACCTCCAAAACACAGTATATTGCCTGCCACGCTCAATGCTGACCTTAACCCGTCCGCTTCTACACTTCCCTTTTCATAATGGGCACGTTGCTGACTATAACTGATTAATGGAAATACGTTGCCATAAAAAACTAGTTGCTTAAATATTTTTCTATCTCTTTCTTGTTTTGATGCTTCTCTACTTCCAAAGGTTATGTTGCAGTTTCAAATGGATAATGATGATTGTAATTTTTTTTTTAAATAACATCTTCTTACCTCTGTGCTTTTTCAGATTGAGTTGCTTTTCTGGACAGAATTAAGGTCATTCCAGGAATCCATTGCCGTTAGAAGTGTGGCTTTATGCTACATCAGCGGCTGCAGCATGGAGTTTAGCTCCAACAATGCCACGATGCTGTCCTGTGGTTGGATTTGGTAACGTTGATAGTGACAGAGTGACCTTACATTCAGAAACATTGTACATCTGGCCGCCAAAGTCAAAGATGATGGTCAAGCCTCCCTTCGAGCAAGAACTTTCTGTCTTATACAATTTCATCCCCATTTTGCTGTCACTCTGGCTTGGGAAACCAACAGACAGGAAGTAAGCCTCCACTCCAGAAAACTTAAAAAATAGGCGGATTCCCCATCCCCCCCCCCCCACACCCCCCTCACTTAAACCTGAAGAAAATAAGATGCTGTAGGCCAGATCATTTCATGTTGGGAGAAGAGAAGAATAGATAAAAGATGTCCACAATCTACTAACTGTTTAAAACCAGTCCCACGTATTTTTAGGAAATGAGGAATATTTTTTTTTTAAAACGTGGATCTTAAAGCAATGTGTGTGTATCTGTGTGTATGAGGGGGCAGATGGTTATATTTTTTGTTTTGTTATTTTGGAAGAACCTACAGAGATCTCGGTTTCGATGGAGTTATGAACATTCCTTGTTTGTAGAACCCAAGGTCTGCTAATGATGTTCTACGCCATGCGTTGTCTCATTACAGTTGCCATGGTTACACTGCGACCAAGCTCACTTGACAGGAAACAATCAGTACTTAGACAATGGGTGGATTTTCATATTTAATGGATGGGCATCAGCTTGCTGTAGAAAGATTTGCTGAATGACCATGACCCGAGGTTGACCTTGCATTCTTTCCTTTTTTGCAGTGGTCTGCCAGAGGGACATTTGCTTAGGATCATGGGAACATCCTGTGTTTTCATTTCAGTTGAAAATGCGATGCGCGACCTACCAGCACCAATTCTGACCTTTGTTTAGAAAGGTTTGTCACGGCCTGTCACAAGTCATTCAAGCATTTGTAAACACATTTCACCAAACAGGAACATTTACTGATCTAGCTGTAAATCTGCAAAAAGGAGTTCAAATTTAAACTGAACCTCTGTTGATGTTTTATTTTTGGAAAGAAAACCTGCGTTTTCTACATTTAAATTATTTCCCAGACTTCCTTAGGCTGCAAAGGATGGTCATATGAAAGCATCTTTTACATGTAGGAGGCTGTTAACTTGCAATTAGGTAAAATGTTCTCAGGAAGATTGAGCCCATAAACCAGTTTCTGGGTTGTGATTTAAAAAAATATATAACTTATATCTTGGGTCGCCAGCCCAGAAAAACATAATCATGATTTTAATAATGCAGAAACATGCTGGGATCTTCTCTTTTCTATGGGAAAGGGTGGGGACCGTGGACATCAAGGTAAGCGATGACAGTTTGGGAGAATGGAACGGTTTTCAACCAGTGACAGCATTACAAATTTCTGTGTCAGGAGCGGAATACGTTCGATACATTTCCCCCCTCGCCATTGCTGCAACACGATGCTAGAACTGCAACCTCAAAAGAGCACCTTCCAGTGCACTGCAAGGTATTCCCATCGGTGAGTCCTCATCATGTAGAAGGTTACTAAAGAACAAATAACCAGTTAAATATAGTGTGCAATTGTGTGCTTTATAGACACAGGTGTAAGCAGAAACTGGCATAGACAGCTCGAACAATTTTCACTGCAGCCCTTGAAAAGGAAATGAGACAGGGAGAGAGAGGGAGAGCGAGACGGGGTAGGCACCATTTTGTTTCTAAGGTTGACTCAAACCCAGTCTCAGAGGTGACGGTGAAAGGATAGCATCGTAACATACCCATGCTTGTAAAAGAAGCTTATAAGATTTACTCTGTAATAGAACTTGTTAATTACAAACTATAACATAACTGCTTTAGTTTAGAATTAGGAGGCTATCATCTGGTGTCTGTTTATAATGACTAATGAGACTGCTGGAGGGTTCAATTGCATTTCTTGATTACAATTTAAGCCAAATATAGGTAGTGACCTAAATAGAGAGCCTGGTTTAACATTTTAATGGCAGCAGCACTACTGGAAAGGGTACACACCAGTGCTGGGATGTAATTTTTGGAGAAATAAGTTAATTAGCAGCATAATGGTATAATTTTCTATTTTTAATTTTGAAGCAGTTTTGATTGGGCACAGAATGTGCTACCGTTTACTCAATGCATTAAAAGAGAACAGTTTTAGAAATCCATGAAGGTCAGAGGTGAAGGAGGGAAAAGACATCAGCAAGTCAGTCCAAGCTGCTCTCATGCACCTTCTAGCAGCACAACGAAGAGTGCCACAGGCAGAAGCAGGTCATGCTGCCTTAGCCGGGGAATAGTGTATGATGCAGGAAGCCCTGTGAGTAGGAGAACATCAAATCAATTCAAAATGGCTTCAAGTAGGTTGTGCCCTGTTTTAATAAAGACCCAGATGCAATGATGTTTACTCAGTTCAGGGAAATAGAGGATAAGTTTTATAAATGAAAACTAATTTTTTTTAAATATTTTTTTCCAGTGGGTGAGGGACAAGCCTTATCCTTACAATATAATCAGCTCTTTAATCAATATAATCACCCCAAAATAAATATGTTGAAAGTTTTGCCAATCAATAGGGATGTACATTTTGATGGAAAAGGAATGTGCTACACAAAAGGGCATAACACTGCGTGTGTTGAATCCTGCTGTTGAGATCGCACTGCTGCAAGGAATGATTTAAATCGGAACCATTAAAACGTTTAAGCATCTCATGAGTGCTCCATTGATAAATCAACGAATCTAAAGTATAAGTCACGGACATTAGCCACTCTTGTTCAAAAACATCCAGAGCAACTCATGTCAAAGTAGCTAATCAGGGAATAGGCAGACACTAATCACAACACAATCTAGCAAATTGTCTATCACAAAAACTCTATGAGAATGTGATTGTCAGATAACCATAAGAGAGTGATGAGGCTGAAGGATGAAATGTTACACCTCCAAAATGCAAATAAGCATGCAAAACGAAACACCTGGGCTGGCATCTCCTGCAAGAGGATGCTATGATTTTCTGTCGCAATTTTGTAATCATTCTTCACAATGTTTTTAATTAAACCCAATTGCAGAACATTCTATAATAATCATTAAGTGTACTTCTGAGTGCCTCATGGTTATTCTTCACCTGTGATCAAAGTGAAAGTATTACATTAGGTCGCAGCCAAGTGATTGACATCAGTGACTGGAATAAATAATGACACATTGAAGTGGTCATAGAGGCTTTTTTCAGAATCTAGGCCCTGATCAGAGAAACATACGAACAGGAGTAGGCCATTCAGCCCGCCTAGCTTGTTCCACTATTTAATTAGATCATGGCTGATCTGTGCCTCAGCTCCATTAACCGCCTTTGCTCCATATCACTCCATATCTTACCCAACAAAAATCTATCGATCCCAGTCTTGAAAGCTCCAATAGTCCCAACATCCACAGGGGGAAGTGGAGTAGATGGGTTTGATTTTCCATCTTAGGTGTGTTTTACCTGACCTGGGAGTGCTTGGTGCTGACAAGGTAACTAAAATGAAAAGCGTTCTGTCCCTCTCCTTAATGAATACAAAACAATTAAAATTTAAAAAAAACAACAGATTTGTGTTTTCTTTGTTGTTTTACTTAAAGTTTCAAGCTCCTAACATTAATTATCCAAGACATTCATTCTCAGCAGGAACTGCAATCCTGAAACAAACTGCACAGATCCGCTGAACATATTTGTGTGCTATTTTACTAGAAACATTAACCAATTTAATAGGTTAACACATCTGTTAAAATAACAAGCAGATAAACACCATAAAAAAGCAATCAAAAAGGCTGATGGAATTTTAGCCTTTATCTCATTGGGCTGGAATACAAAGGGCAGTGATGCTTCAGTTGTACAGAGCCTTGGTCAGATCCCATCTGGAGTATTGTGTTCAGTTTTGGGCATTGCACTTCGGGAAGGCTATATTGGCCTTGGAGGGGATACAGTGCAAATTTACCAGATACCGGGGCTTGAAGGGTTAAAACATGAGGACTGGTTGCATAAACTTGGTTTGTAGTCCCTTGAGTTTAGAAGGTTGAGAGATAATCTAACTGAGGTGTTTAAAATGATAAATGGATTTGATCAGAGTAGATACAGAAAAGCTATTTCCTCTTGTGGGGGAATCCAGAACAAGGGGGCACAATCTTAAAATTAGAGCTAGGCCATTTAGGAGTGAAATCAGGAAGCACACTTTCACATAAAGGAAATCTGTAATTCTGTCCCTCAAAATGCTGTGGGTGCTGGGACAATTGGAGCTTTCAAGACTGAGGTCGATCGATTTTTGTTAGGTGCAGTTATCAAGGGATATAGATCAAAGGCAGGTAAATGGAGTTGAGGTACAGATTAGCCATGATCTAACAGGCTCGAGGAGCTTGTATATTCATGTGCATTAAAGTGTTCAGTCTCTATTATCACTGACAGCCATTTCTACCCCATTGTCATTTAAAAAAAAAATTCCTTTGAGTAAAATAGGATTAAGCCTTATTTCTAGTTGCAACAAGGAGAATAAGTCACCTGGGAGAGAGGGTTTGGGTCTAATGCAGCATTTTAAATATCAAGCCACTTAATTAAAAAAAAATGTTAAGCACTAAATTTCCACTTTGCTATCTTATTTGCATTGCTTAATTTAAATATTGGATAATTAAAATTTTTAGTGCAAAAAGTGACTGAATTATCAGGAGTAGATTGTAATAGAAAATAATATTTTCTGAGTGAGGGAGGGGTTGAAATAACTTCAGATGTAAATTTGTTGAAAAGTTTTTTTGAAGATGGCGTAAGTGTACAAATACTGAAATAGGTGAACAGATGCTCGATCTTAAAACTTTCTTCATGTAGGGCTTACTTGAGATTTTTTAAGATTAAGGAAGAAACGAGCTCACTTGGTTTGGCGATGGAAATGTGGCACTCTGGAACATCAGCTTTGGCAATGCTCAAGGGTGATTTCATTTGAGCAGGTTAGTTTTCACTGCTTACGATCATCCTTGGATTTTACATGCAGTACCCTTGAAGCAGGGAGACTTCTAGGGATCAAACCTTACTGTCTAGTCCATTCTACAAAAGTCACACAATTTTGACTTACTGCACATTATATAATAGTAAAGAGGGAGTCTTACTAGTAGAACTCTTTAAAAATCAGTTAAGAATTACAGTTAATGTATTATTTTTGTTTTGTTTTCACTTTTGTTCATTTTTGGTTAAATTGTGACAACACAAGGAATACTTTGAGTGAGTTGCTGAGGCTGACTGTGTGACAGAGCCCAATTAGCAGCAGAAGAGATGCAGCCATTAACCTGCAAGTTCTTTTGCATCCAAGTATCCAAGCCACTAACACTGTTAAGAACAGTATTCGAAACGTACACCAAATATAATTCTTTGTGACCGTTTTGACTTTTAAACGGCTTGTGACCGTGAGTGTGAAGTATCGTGTCCCAATGCTGCCGTATCTGGTCCTGCATGTATCATGTCTTGCCAATGTTTCAGCCGCATGATTATTGTAGAAAGGCTTGCAATTCACAACAGTGAGGGAATGTTACTTTTAACTAGAGAGTTACAACATTTTGTTCGTTAAATGGGGATAGATATTCTATATTTCAGAATAACCACTTTTGTTTAAATATAGAGCTTGACTTGTGCCATTGAAATGACATCATTTAGAAAAAAATGACTGAATCTGTGGGAAAATACTGATAATGAGCTGAACCAGTTCTTTGAGTGATTGGGATTCAGAAGCAGCCTATTTACCTGCACAGGCTGAACCTCTGGGGATTCTATCCTCAGAAATGGGTTTACACCAGTGTTAAAAGATATTGACAACAGACAACTTGGTGAAGTCTTTCTTAAGGAAGGTGGGGGAAAAGAAACAATGTGGTTAAAAAAAAAATTGCTTGTAAAATGTTCAAATGGTAAAAACGTCCAATAAAAATGTTGAACTCAAATCTCCCTGTACTGAAATAGCCATTGCGTGCTGAAATCTACCACAGCAGTGCACCTTTTCATTCATTATTGCTGACTTTATTGTCTCCCTAGTGAACGCTGCACAGCACAGGCTGGGTTTTTCAAAGCTGATGGGATGAATCGCAAGGAGCATCATTAACTCTTTCAATGCTGACTCCCCACTGCAGCTTTTATATCCCATCCGCTTTCTTTATGATCAGACCCCAAAAAGAGAAAGAGCAGAGATCATAGTCAACATCTCTGATGCGGAATGTTCCAACGGGCACTGTGGCAAAGTACTGAACCACAAATGCTTTCCTCCATCTGTGCATTTTTATTACAAACTGGAAGTGTGCTGGAATGCTAGGTTCAAAGATAGGAGACTCACTTATCGGTATATACATCTTGTAAAAATTAAACGGTTACAAAGAATTATGATTAACGTTAACATTCTTTTTACTTTCATAATTGGCCATTTATGGTCGGCAGAACTAATGCTAGTGACATCATTGGGGTGAGAGGGCATCCTAAACTCAACAGTGTGAGGCAGCTGAATATAACATAAGCGATGCCAGTACAGTTTACCATGAATTTACAAACTAGTAAGCTATTGTCCAGTCAGGGTAATACAATGATCACAGAAAATGCTGGTAACATGGCAAGTCAGATAACATCTGAAAAAAAAAGGCAGAATTACATTGTGGACCTAGCTGAAATGTTAATCTTTCTTTTTCTTCAGATGTTGAGTGGCTGCTGTGCAAGTCCACATTCTACTTTGATTTCTCATTTGCAATTTTTTTTCCCAAAATAGTTTTTACAACACTTAAATTGTGTATGATTAACTGTTCAGTCAGCATTTATTGCCCATCCCTAGTTGCCCTTGAGAAGGTGGTGGTGAGCTGCCTTCTTGAACCGCTGCAGTCTGTGAGGTGAAGGTACTCCCACAGTGCTGTTAGGTAGGGAGTTCCAGGATTTTGACCCAGCGACGATGAAGGATCGGCGATATACTTCTAAGTCAGGATGGTGTGTGACTTGGAGGGGAACTTGGAGGTGGTGGTGTTCCCATGCGCCTGCTGCCCTTGTCCTTCTAGGTGGAAGAGGTCGCGGGTTTGGGAGGTGCTGCCGAAGAAGCCTTGGTGAGTTGCTGCAGAGCATCTTGTAGATGGTACACACTGCAGCCACAGTGGTGGAGGGAGTGAATGTTTAAGGTGGTGGATGGGGTGCAAATCAAGTGGGCTGCTTTGTCCTGGATGGTGTCGAGCTTCCTGAGTGTTGTTGGAGCTGCACTCATCCAGGCAAGTGATGAGTACTACCACGGTGGTAGTGTCACACAACACAATGGAGGGTGTCCTCAGTGTGAAGACGGGACTTTGTCTTCATAATGACTGTGCGGTGGTCACTGCTACCAATGCTGTCATGGACAGATGCATCTGTGACAGGTAGATTGGTGAGGACGAGGTCAAGTAGGTTTTTCTCTCGTGTTGGTTCTCTCACCACCTGTCGCAGGCCCAGACTTGCAGTTATGTCCTTCAGGACTCGGCCAGTAGTGGTGCTACCGAGCCACTCTTGGTGATGGACATTGAACTCTCAGTGCTTCTTCCCTTGCTACTCTCAGTGCTTCTTCCAAGTGGTGTTCAACATGGAGGAGTACTGATTCATCAGCTGAGGGAGGGCAGTACATGGTAATCAGCAGGAGGTTTCCTTGCCTATGCTTGACCTAAAGCCATGAGACTTCATGGGATCCGGAGTCACTGTTGAGGACTCCCAAGGCCACTCCTTCCTGACTGTATATCACTGTGCCACCACCCCTGGTGGGTCTGTCCTGCCGGTGGGACAGGACATACCCAGGGATGGTGATGGAGGAGTTTGGGACATTGGCTGAAAGGTATGATTCTGTGAATATGACTATGTCAGGCTGTTGCTTGACTAGTCTGTGGGACAGCTCTTCCAATTTTGGCACAAGTCCCCAGATGTTGGCGAGGAGGACTTTGCAGGGTCGACTGGGCTGGGTGTGCCATTGCTGTGTCCGTAGCTGGTGCCGAGGTCAACGCCGGGTGGTCCATCCGGTTTCATTCTTATTATGTTTCGTAGTGGTTAGTTACAACTGAGTAACTTGCTGGGCCATTTCAGAGGGCAGTTGAGAGTCAACCACATTGCTGTGGGTCTGGAGTCACATATAGGCCAGACCAGGTAAGGACGGCAGATTTCCTTCCCTAAAGGACATCAGTGAACCAGATGGGTTTTTACGACAATCCGATAATTTCATGGTTACCATTACTAATGCTAGCTTTTTATTCCAGATTTATTTAATTAACTGAATTTAAATTCCCCAGCTGCCGTGGTGGGATTTGAACTCACGTCTCTGGATCATTAGTCCAGATCTCTGGATTACTAGCCCAGTGACATTACCACTACACTACCGTTTAATGGCGTACTGATTGCTGAACAACCGTTCTGGCCCTGAAAAACTAATTTTTTATTTGTGGAATATCAATTTTTTCCATTAATATGATTAAGAATTACAAGTTTTTAATTTAATCATTTTTTTAAGTTTGTGATATTTCAGCTTTCTCTCTCCCAGGAACACTTATTAAAACTAAATTATAATCTGTGGATTTTACTTCCTGGTTTGCTGTCTGTGAGAATTTTCTAGTGTGATTGGCTGCTTAGCCAGCTTGATGACATCACTGTTGCTGGACGCTGGTGATTCGCTTGATTTCTCCCCAGATTTAAACTAAGGTCGGGAGAGCTGAAATTGATGCCATAGAGATTGTTAGATTTTTGTGGGCACCTTTCATCGAGGTCAGCAGCGATCGCCGTCACTTCGCCACTGACCGCAAATTCTGGGCCATTGCTGAAAGCCCCCCTCAGACCATTGAACTTATTAATTCATCTGAATTAATTCCCTAACAAAAAAAACTTAACAAAATCAATTAAAATTCTTTGCAACTTTTTGTTTTAAATTTTTAATATGCATCTGCTGCTGAAACTCCCACTTGTTACAGAAATGGTACTCAATAGTCCTCAGAGGGTTTGAAAAAAACCCAGCATTCCAGTTAAAAATGGTTTGCATGGCATTGGCTAGTGTGTTGTGGTTAGATGGCATTTGTAGCTAATGGATCCATAGTGCAATATGACACTCGTCATCCCCTCCTCTGGGAGATTGAAGGTACATTTTACACATGTTTAACCTAAGCCGTGGAAAGATATTCATGATTCTGCAAGTTCTTTTGTTACATAGTTTAAAATATCTTATGACTTCATTAAACAGATTCTTGCTCACAGTAAGATTATTTTCATTCAGTTAGTTTCCAAAAAGAGAAATTCAGATTCACTCCTGTGATAATCATACACTTTTTTGCTCAAAATATCCAGCCAAGAACTACATAGTCTAGTGCTTAATGTAACTGTTAGCACCATATTCTATCAGCTGCTTTGGTAGGCTATTCGGCCATGGAGAGTGTCACAGCCGTGCATGATCCTGCCTTCACCTGTTGTCTGTACATAGGCACTTTCCAGCAATGGTCACTGAGTAGTGATCAGGAGCAGGAAGTCGGGCTGATTTTTCCCATTTTCTGTCCCCTTGGCGCTAACTGTAACTGTTTTGCTCTACTGTCACTCCATTTGAAATCAGCTAACTCAGCATAGATCAGGGAATGGGCTGCAAAGCATCTTTAGCTTTTTTTAAAAAGAAAATTGCACAGAATGAAGCATGTTACCTGTACCACTTGCGTGGGGTTTTTTAATTGTATAGCATGAAGAATTACTGGAGCCAAAATGGCTAAAAAAAACTTAAATCATAAGCCCCAATAAGAACCCAGCAAGGCCAAGGACACGGAGGTCCTGCCGAATATAACGGAAGGGCCTCATTATCATTTTTTTCTTTTGTTTCCTGCCCGGCAGCCAGCCAAATTGACAGCCTAGCCGGTTGCTGGATGGGAAAACCAAGGGCAGGAGGCCACAACCAGGGGCCCTTGGGGACGGTCCCTGGCAATCAGAAAGGGTGGGGTTGGGGGGGGGGGGGGGGGGGGAAGGTTGGCTGCGATCGCGGCATGGAAAGGTCAGCGATCGGGGCTTGGGGTGGGGTTGCGGCCATCGCAGGAGGGCGGGAGGAGGGGCGAAGGTCGCCGATCGGGGCTTGGGAGAGAGAGAGAGAGGTTGTGATCGGCAAAGGGCAGGCCAAAGACTTCCTTGAGGGGCCGGAGGGAGCACTGCTGCTCCTCCTGGTTCACAAGGAGTGCTGTAAAAGGCACTTACCTTGTGGAGCCGGCAGATCCTGCCTCCCTTTCACTGCCGGGTTTCCCGACCCCTTGAAAACCTCCGCAGCAGCTGTCAACTTTATATAGAGCTCCCGACTGAAATACATTAATGGAAGTGTTCCGCCGTCGGATGCCAGGAAAACCGCCGTTGTAGAAATGGCAACGGGCACGTACGCGGCATGTTTGGGACACGTACCCCGTTTATTCGTTGTTTATCCCCCCCGACCCTCTCTTGCTCATCGTTAATACTGAGACTATAGATTCTGTCATCACCAACGAGCTTTAAATACATACTTGTTTTTTTGTCTGTAAACGGTATGTCATTATTTTTGGTGGCCCTAATAAATAAAAAATAATTTCAAATAACTGTAAGAACTTGTCAATATTCTCATGAAAGAGAAAGGAAAGAAGTTGAATTCATATAGCGCCTTTCATGACCTTAGGAAAATACTTTACAAACAATGAAGTACTTTTGAAGTGTAGTCAATGCTGTAATGTAATTCAGCAAACAAGCAATATTTAAAAATTGACATCCAGCCTACATCCAATATACCTGCATGGTATTAGTTTTGCCAGATTAATCATTTTACAATTGCAAGCCACACACCCTCATGTCACAATCTGGCTTAGCTACAGTAAAATAGTGCACTCTGTACCAATACAGAGCAAATTAACAGTATAACCTATGTATGAATCACTTTCTTATGCAAGTGTTTCTGCACCATAAAATATAACAGAAATAGTTGCTTGATAAACAAATACAGTTTGTAAACGTCCAGTTTCTCTCTCTACAAAAGAATTGCCTCCGTACTAGAAAAGCAACAATCTCATTTTAATCTTGCTTGAGTGCTTATAATTTAAGCCATACTGCACATAACAAGCACTGGATTAAACTGTTTGAGATATAAATAAACCTGCACCACACAGGCGATTTCTTCTGAAGAGAAATTTGCATTTTCTATTCTTTGTGATTATGTTTCAGAGCAGGTCATGCAGGATTCTGATCAGCCTGCCATTTTAGTTTGGAGGTATTCTTCTCTTCAGTGTGCAGGTGGTTTTGTGGGTTTAAATCCTCGACAGTCAACCATTTTAACAGAAGACTAGGTTGAAATGCAAATGAGTTAGTAACTGGCTCAGATTGCAGCAATTTGGGGGAAATATCAAATCTAAAGGCTCAGCACAAAAAACCCTGTGCAAATCAGTGCCATATTTCTAGATTTTTGACCATATTTCCTACAGAAAGGAATTGGGATAAGAGTTACTATAAATGATGGGTTATAAAAGCAGTGTGTATTCTCTTTCAAGTTTTTATTTTAAAAAAAGACATTGAGACGGAAGGTAGTTAATATACTAATTAGAAGTTGCTTCTCCCAGATTCTAAAACAATGATTGATGCTAGTTTGTCTGGCTATTTAGAAATGCATCGCTCACCATTGTGATGGAAAACTCTTTGATCTCTGTCTGTCTGTCTGTGAGAAGGACAGCCTTTTCACCACATTGAGAGGAAGGCTTTTAAAAATCATATCACAGAAACCAAAGTGTCAGTCAGGCAGCAAAGTGCTGCAAGAAGGATATAAAAAGATAGAAGAATGCAGGGAGAAAGGTTCTGCCCTGGGCTATGAGACAGGAACCATAGAGATTCATCTGTTTAAGTTAAGTAAAATGACCCACTGGAGTGGGGGCAGTGTTGCATGTTCTTTATTTTGTATCATTATGCAAATACAATTTGTGCAGATTGAATTAAGTGACTCTGGGCATATTTATTACTCTGTATGTTTCACCTGACTGTGGAATAAAGCAACTTAATGACTCAAACCAAACTTTGCCTTACCTAGTCTTAGTCGGACCACCTTTGGAGAGATTGAAGAAATACATGTGCAAAAGACATCATATCCAGTGCAGATTGCAAGGGAGTTCTATAGTTACCACCACCCCATCACACCACCCCCCGCCGCCACTCTCCAGGTCTCACTACTGTACAAGTAGATAAAAGGCAGTGATAGTTAATTTCTATAAAAACATGACGCTCAAACGGCTTAAGGGAGGTGACTGGCGCCACTCAACCTGAAAGGTACCGATGGCAAAATCAAATTCGTAACATTCATTTTATCGCTTGTGCTTTCATCTATTACTAATTAACCCTTTGAATGCTAATGCACACATTACTTTTCCCATTTAACATATGCAAAAAACTGCAATTGTGTGTATGTATTTAATATCTTATGTTTATGTGCACTTCCTGTCTACAAAACCTTACTTCCTATTGTCAGACTTTTGTGTCAACTTTTCCCCATTATAAATTCCAATGCCCAGATTTATAATGAAAACTGCATATGTAAACTGGTCGCGCAGTAATTACATCCTCCTGCTAGTGTCATATTGAGGTTTTCTGGGCACTATAAAAAGGGTCGTTTCTAAAAGATCAGTTAACATGTAATTTTGATACTGCTCTGCTCTAAACTGGCAGTGCTGCTAGTTCAATAGATAAACTAGCATTTATTGGTCCAAGCTGAGACTTCTAACACCCAGCAGTTCACTCAGTAGGACGCAAGTCAGTACACACTACGGAGCTATGTTTGTATATTGTAGCACAAGATTGCTCACTGATCTGTATTGAATGCAATCCCTAAGCATTTATACTTTAACTGCGCTCCGAGTCAGTTTATGTGTGGGGCAGTATTACCAGCCCCACACATGCATTGAGTGTTTATTCACCATAATAAATAGCAGGAGATTCACAAGGCTTTTTACACCAGCTGAAAAATAAAATCTCCTGCCTCACAGCACAGCTCTGACATACTAAGAGTAAAGAGCTCTGCACCAAACACATTTGGGGACTTGGTGCCAAGCACTGAAAGTCACAACAAGCATGACAAGTTAACAAAATTTCCATGGATAGTAATTCATTGAAGCTATCATCAAGATAATTTCATCTAAAGCAGTGCATAGACACTTAAATGTGTCTTGCATGATACATCAGGATAACAAAACAATCGCCTCTGGCAGGGTCTTTAGAAATGTGATCAGTAGGACTGGTGTCCGATGTCCATTTCTGTAGTCCACCCAATACTGAAGCATCGTAAGTGAGTTTGTTTAGGGATACAGCTACAAAAAAAAGCAAATTAAATATTTAAGATCCATTGGCGCCTAGCTAAATTGAAATATGCTTCACCACATGCGAAGAGATGTTATAAGTGAAAATATTGGGATGCTAATTGCGGGGACTTCAATTAAGACAAAATCTCTTCTGAAAAATTAAATTTAGACAAAAATGATTTACAATAGATCCAACATTAATAAACGTAATACAATTTGAAATACTCATCGGCTGTTGTCGCATTTGAGTTGACATGGCAGGCTGTTCTGAATTGATCCACAAATTCAACTTGCACAAAAGAATTGACAGAAGATGATGTTAATCCCCCTCTCCTCCTTTAAAACATGTAGAGCCTGGATCTGAAATAATAACTTACTAACCCATATATGAATTAAAGCAAAATAATGTATACTGATTATGATTTTCCAGGAATCGATGATTGATTAGCACTCAACAAACTTGCCGTGATTACATTTTAATCATGAATCTATCAGTCAATACATTATTGCATCGACAACGCAAAGTACACAACTTGTCAGTGTTCAGACCGTGATAATTCCTGCTGGTAATAGAACTACACCTTT
Organism: Squalus acanthias; assembly: GCA_030390025.1. NCBI lineage: Eukaryota > Metazoa > Chordata > Chondrichthyes > Squaliformes > Squalidae > Squalus > Squalus acanthias. Next base: position 141,202,816 of record CM059425.1, on the reverse strand, counting down.
GTTGGAACTATGTCATCCCCATGAACATTGCAGAATATACATTATAAAAATAGATGGACTTTCTGGAGTGACTTCAATGATGTGCTGTCATCTTTGAGTTCAGACTACAGATACAAACAAGTAAAACTTTCCACTCACGGTTTTATGATCCCATTCGAACCCTGCCAAGAAATGTCTTCCAGGCATCCATTATTCTCTGTATAAATACTTTGTTGGCCTGAAACTGGTATGATTGTCACAATTTGCTGCCGATTTAAATTTGGACCCATTAATTTCAGGGGGACTGGTGCCTGCTTTCTAGTTCTTTGATATCCAGTCAACTTAATACATACATAATTGGACAGCTGTAAGAGTTCTTTCGGCACTCCGGAAGAGTTCTGCCTGCAAAAAAAAATGAAACATATAGTTTGCTATGATTTCTGTGCTGTTAGAAAATGTCACATTGTTATGACATTGTTAAGAGGTGTTTTCTATGTGCCTGTGGAAAAGAAAGAAAATCGACATATAGGTTTTCAGGGTGCCAAATATATGTCAGAGAGGCTGCTGGGAAGGTCTGATTCATTTTTTTAAATCCATAGAAAGGCAAAACTTTAAAGGATCTAGTTTCAGAGATTCTTTCAGATAGGTGCTGACAGAAAATAAAAATGGTCTTTTCTTGAACGTTTCAGCAGCTTTGTTTGGAAATAAATGCATCTCCTCCCTCTATGGCCTTGCCCCTCCTTATCTCTCTAACCTCCTCCAGCCCTACAACCCTCTGAGATCGCTGCGCTCCTCCAATTCCGGACTCTAGTGCACCTCCGATTTTTTTCGCTCTAGATGGCCATGCTTTCAGCTGTCTAGGCCCCAAGCTCTGGAATTTCCTCTCTAAACCTCTCAGCCTCTCTCTCCTCCTTTAAGACGCTCCTTCAAACCGACCTCTTTGACCTGTCCTAATATCTCCTTATGTGGATCGGTATCAAATTTTGTTTGATAACGCTCCTGTGAAGCGCCTTAGGACATTTTACTACATTAAAGGCTCTATATAATGCAAGCTGTTGTTGTTGTTGCTGAATCAATTTATTCAATGCTGTAATAAATGAAAGGTGCATTGAAATCTACAGCCTAATCTGGCCAAATTATATTAATAAAGGTCAATTTCAGGTACTGCTTTCATCTGGCCAGAGGGCTGTTCAGCTGCATAGGCTTGCGACAGGAACACAATCTACTGGGCATGTATCTTCGGCAAGCGTTGTCATTTGCCGTACTTCAGTGCAAACGCTTTCCATTAGATTTGTTAAAACAAAATTATTACACCTAAAACGCTGCTGTCCTCATATATGGTTAAGTCCTTTAGTGTATGAAATATCCCTTGAAGCTGGTTCAATTCAGTGTTTCTGCTGTAGAACATTTTATTGCAAGAGTTGTACAAACGAACAATAATGGACTGGAAAAGAACTACTGGTCCATCCAGCCTGTCTCAAGAAAGTGTGGTGAACAGGTGCTTTCCAATATAAACACCCACTTATTATTGGTCTTGCTGTCTGTTAAAAAAATACATATTTATCATATAAAAATTATTTTTTAATGTCAGGAGCTGACCCATGGATGTTGCCATTAAATGCAATAAGAACATAAGAAATAGGAGCAGGAGTAGGCCATTCGGCCCATCGAGCCTGCTCCGCCATTCAATAAGATCATGGCTGATCTTCTACCTCATCTCCACTTTCCTGAACTATCCCCATATCCCTTGATTCCCTTAAAATCCAAAAATCTATCGATCTCTGTCTTGAATATACTCAACGACTGAGCCTCCACAGCCCTCTGAGGTAGAGAATTCCAAAGATTCACCACCCTCTGAGTGAAGAAATTTCTCCTCATCTCAGTCCTAAATGGCCAACCCCTTATTTTGAGACTGTGACCCCAGGTTCTAGACTCCCCAGCCAGGGGAAACATCCTCCCTGCATCTACCCTGTCAAGCCCTGTAAGAATTTTATATGTTTCAATGAGATCACCTCTCATTCTTCTAAACGCTAGAGAATATAGGCCTAGTCTACTCAATCTCTCCTCATAGGACAATCCCTCCATCCCAGGAATCAGTCTGGTGAACCTTCGTTGCACTACCTCTATAGCAAGTATATCCTTCCTTAGGTGGTCTCACCAGGGCCCTACAATGCCATGATATCATGGCGATAACATTGATTATAGGGATCGAGTGGCAAACTTCCTTGCAGTGCACTGCATTGCTGTAGTTGTTTCTGCCACTTAAAAGATTCCAGGAAACTTCTGCTGACACAAGGCCCAAAGGCAACCAATAAGAGAATACGTATGTGGGAAAATGCTCGGTTGCTACAAATTTCTTCCCCCTGAAAGAATTGAATGTGAGGAGTTAGTTATAGATGAATGACACCTTTCATTTAGGCAGTGATTTTTATTTAAATGAACACAATAAATGCATTTAAATGAGAATAGACACAAAAGCTGCAGTTAAGTTTTGAACAACCAATTTTACTTTTCTGGAAGGGGAGGGTGAAAGAGTTATCAGAATTTACAGAATGCCACGATCAGGAACGAGTGAGGAGGCTGGGGCTCTTTCTCTGGAAAAGAGAAGACTGAGCGGTGACCTGATTATTTTTAAATTATGAAGGGGTTTGATAGGTAAATGTAGAGAAACTGTTTCCACTTGTGGGTGAGTCCAGAACAAGGGACATAAATATAAGATTGTCACTCACAGATCAAATAAAGATTTTAAGTGGAATTTCTTTACACAGAGAGTCGTGACAATGTGGAACTCGCTGCCACATGGAGTGGTTGAAGCAGACAGCATCGGTACATTTAAGGGGGGCTTGTTGCATATCTGAGGGAGGAGGGAATAGAGGGATACGGGGGTAGGGTGGGAAGAGGTAATTAGATTTGGAGGAGGCTCATGTGGAGTATAAATACCCGCATAGGCTAGTTGGGCCGAATAGCCTGTTTCTGTGCTGTAGGTTCAAAGGAAAGAAGGAAGGAAAAAATCAAAGACCCAATGAGAGAGAAAGAAATAAATGACAGGAAGGAAAAAGCAGGTAGAAATCACCAAAGGAGAAACAGTAAAATGGTATTATTTTGTAGCAAATGAAGATTGTCAGGGATCAAAATTCCTGTGACTTTGCTGATGAGATTTTCCATACAGGATATGTTTTCTTTACTGCAGATGCAGGCAGTACACCAGATGTATAATCTAATTAAATATGCAATCCAGTGATGTTGTCAAAACACATTAATCACTTTCCATGAAATATTAGTGCAGGCGTGACTTACAGCTGGAATGATGGTGTACCTGAACAGACGGTACATTCAACCTAAGGAACCAGAGAGCTAAAAACTAATCAGCTCCTTCACACTGGGTCCAGTATACTAGTCTAGCAAAATTACTGTATTAACAAGTATGACAGACTGGAGAGAGTTTATTGACATGACCCTTCTCAAATCTTCGTCTGGTCTGTCCTGTTCCTTCCATTACACATTGCAAGGGGTAAAACCTCTTTCCCAGGTTTAACTGAGAGGCATTCAATTTCTTTCAAGTTTGTGAAACATGGAAATAAAATGTTAGGCAAGGTACTGGAGAGAAGATAGCTCTGTTGTTAGAACTGTGCTCCAGCACGAGGAAGAGGGAAAATATTGGGAGTGGCAGACAATAGTTTCTTAATCCTAAGTCATAAACTGATAATAAAACTTTTAAACTTTTTTTAAAGTAATTTTGGTCCTAAACTGTGAAACATTTTGAAAAAGGTGTCCATCTCTGAAACTACTATTTAAATATGATAAAAGCAGGCAGTTGCTGTATTTTATTTCAAATGCAGGTTTTCACCACAGCCATTTAACTCACTCACACAAAAAAAATCAAACTGAGAGCTTCACCAAGTCTTTGAAATAAATAGCTGTTGATTCCAATTCCCAACGTACAAAACCATGTTGTCATGGTTGACAGGTTAGACGAGGAAATTGTGTTAAATTGAGTCTTACCAACTTTCCATTTCAAATCACATGAACAAAATGGACTTAATTCATAATTTTGTGCAGGAGTTGCTTGTACTATTACTTTGAATTAAAACAATTATTGATGTTCGGCGGGGGGAGGGGGAGAAGAGATAATTTAGGTTTAGTACTTTAATAACCTGACTAAAGTAACAGCAAGAACATTTAATATTCCAGAAGGAAAAATAGGAAACGGGAGCACTTAACCTATTTCATTTACGTCTCATGGGAAGCCATTGACTGATTCATGGGTTAATAACATCAGTCTATTTGCATAAAAGGACCTCATTCATACACACACGTGCAGAGAACGTCCTCCCTTTCAATGAGCTGAGTGAGTTTTTTGTTTAACTCAAATTCACATGCAATCTTTAAATCATACTCTTACATTTGGAAAAGAGGTTTTCAAAGTCAAAATTAATTGCTAGAAATTAATATTAATAGATCCTTAAGAAGATACTGGGTGATTTGTTTTCCTTTATGACTGACACATGAACATGTCAAATATTTCAGTCTACTATGTATAAATAGGACTGAGCTCTGGTTAAGAGTGTTCAGCATGGATAATCATAATTCTAAATAGCCCATCCATTTTGATATGTGCTGGATGCAACAGAAGGCTGGAGATTGCCCTATAAGGAATGAGTTATTGATAATCTAATGGTAAATGCAATGGACAGCAATGCATAGAAATTGCCCAGTGAAGGCAGACTGCATTCATTTAGAAGGTTCTTTGCTCTAGGAGACATGGATTGTAAAATCTTGTTGAGCTTGAAAATAGTCATTTGGTAAAGAAGGGCTGTTCTTTTGATTAGGTGCCCGAGGCTGTGGTAACATTTAACAGGACTATGCCACAATTCTGTAGCTGCTTGACCTCATCATATCTCTCAAGACCCCATACTCTCTGATATTTCACATTTGAATAGCATATTTTAAGCTGCCCCTGACTTACTCACAATAACAACCAATAGGAGTTTTGTTGACTTGAAATGATCATTTTTATAAAAACAAATTTTCTTTACCTGTTTCCACATAGAATTTATAAAGCAGTTAGAAGGTAATATACCCATAAGAATTATTTCTGTACATTCTGGGAATTTAAATACATGACTCACTTGGTGTGATACAAGATTCCATATTTGACAATGGGATGCTTTTCTCCTGTACCAGTGTTTTCTTTAGTTGATTTACACTGAGCTGAGTTGTGTCTGAGGTTTATTAGACATGTAATTGGCAGGTATGACTTGAAGCTTTTTATGGGCAGCATAATCTTTGTACTGATCTGAAGCAGAACAGTTATATCCATTCTGATCTACCACTAAAGTGTTGTAAATCTAAATTGCTGATGGCACTAAACCATCCTTTCCAAGCAATGTAGGCTTAGAGTTGGAGCAATATATTGGATATCATTGGCAGGCATCTGAACTGAATGTGCACTTATCTGTTGCGCGGCCCTGAGCGAAAAGTTGCTGTCAGACGCTGCAGAGTTGAGTGCAGTGTAATGGCCCACGGACGCCGGGGTGCACCATGTGTGTAAGCGTACCTGGGATCACATGGGCCGGTGCTCCAATCAGGAAACAGAGGCAACATGTTATTTGGAGAAATGAAATTGATCTTTTATCAGAACTACAATTCTTTGCAGTGGTTTAATGGTACTCAGAAGAATCAGGGTGAAATTCAGTTAAATTATCAACTGCTACATTCCCATTTCCTTTAAAGAAGCACAAATTGGAGACAAAATAACAACATCCACTATAAGTTATTAAGATGATTCTGTGAATATGCCTGTCAATTAATATTTGTGCTAATATTTCACATTTTCTTCGGGTGCCATCCCAAATGAGATACTCAGGTTCTACAACTTTATACAGCGGCGGCAACAGAAACAATGCGGCAGGACACTGGAGCACTCAAAGACCCCGCTAAGAAAGCCCTATTCAGCCTGCGCCTCACAACCAATCTGACGACTGCCAGTAATTCAGAGACACAGAGTGCCCACAGTGCCTGGTCTGCACTCAAGGCCTCCATAATCAGCATCTGTGAAGAGACGCTCGGTCACTAGACCAGGAAACACCAAGACTGGTTCGACGAGAATGACCAGGAGATCCAGGAGCTAATAAGCCACAAGCGCAAGGCATTCCTGATCTGGAAACAGCAACAGAACTCGAGAGCAAGAAAGCAGCTCTAGAGAAACCTGAAGGCCAAGGTCCAACAAAAAACTTGCGACCTAAAGAACAGCTGGTGGGTGGAGAAAGCGCAGGAGATCCAGTAGCTAGCCGACAACTACGACGTGCGTGGATTCTTTAGCGCAGTCAAGACCACCTACAGCCCAAGCACCCAAGGTCCTACCCCACTGCGGGCCAAGAACGGAGAGGTACTCATCAAGTACAGAGAGGCAGTCAGTGCCCGCTGGAAGGAGCACTTCGAAGATCTCCTTAACCGGGACTCTGTCTTCGACGCGAGTGTCCTCAACTCCATCCCGCAGCATTCTACCCACCACCACCTCAGCACAACCCCAGCCCGGCATGAGGTTGAAAAGGCCATCCGACAACTGAAGAATAACAAGGCCTCAGGAGCAGATGGAATCTTCGCCGAGGCACTAAAACATGGCGGAGAAGCACTATTGGCGCGAATACATGAACTCATTTCTCTTATTTGGAAGGAGGAGAGCATGCCAGGGTACCTCAGAGACTTGTGACCATCTTCAAGAAATGTGACAAGTCCGATTGCGGTAATTACAGAGGAGTCTCCCTGCTGTCTGCCACAGGGAAAGTCATCGCAAGAATCCTCCTCAATCGCCTTCTCCCAGTGGCTGAAGAGCTCCACCCAGAGTCGCAATGCGGATTCCGCCCACTAAGGGGCACAATGGACATGATCTTCACTGTGCGTCAACTACAAGAGAAATGTAGGGAACAGCACCAACCGCTGTACATGGCCTTCTTTGACCTCACAAAGGCCTTCAACACCGTCAACCATGAGGGATTATGGAGTGTCCTCCTCAAATTCGGCTGCCCTCAAAAGTTTGTCACCATCCTCCGCCTGCTTCCCGATGACATGCAAGCCGTGATCCTGACCAACGGATCCACCACAGACCCAATTCACGTACAGACCGGGGTCAAGCAAGGCTCTTCTCGATCTTCCTGGCTGCAATGCTCCATCTCACCCTCAGTAAGCTCCCTGCTGGAGTGGAGCTAATCTACAGAACAAATGGGAAACTGTTCAAGCTCCGTCGCCTCCAGTCCAGATCCAAGGTCGTCCCATCCTCTGTCATCGAATTACAGTATGCAGACGACGCTTGCGTCTGTGCACTCTCTGAGGCCAAACACCAAACCATCGTCAACACCTTCACCAAAGCGTACGAGAGCATGGGCCTTTCACTAAACATCCGTAAGACAAAGGTCCTCTACCAACCTGCCCCCGCCACACAGTACTGCTTCCCGATTATCAAAATCCATGATGAGGCCTTGGGCAACGTGGACCACTTTCCATACCTTGGAAGCCTACTGTCAACAAGGGCAGACGTCGATGATGAAGTCCAACACCGCCTTCAGTGTGCCAGTGCAACCTTCGGTCGCCTGAGGAAGAGAGAGTTTGAAGACCAGGACCTCAAACCCAGCACCAAGCTCATGGTCTACAGAGCAGTAGTGATACCCGCCCTCCTGTATGCTTCAGAGACATGGACCATGTACAGCAGGCACCTCAAAGCACTGGAGAGGTACCACCAACGCTGCCTCCACAAGATCCTGCAAATCAATTTTCAGGATAGGTGCACCAACGTCAGTGTTCTCGCTCAGGCCAACATCCCCAGCATCAAAGCTTTGACCACGCTCGATCAGCTCCGATGGATGGGCCACATCGTTCGCATGCCCGATACGAGACTCCCAAAACAAGTGCTCTACTCGGCACGGCAAGAGAGCCCCAGGTGGGCAGAGGAAACACTTCAAGGACACCCTCAAAGCCTCCTTGAAAAAGTGCAACATCCCCACCGACACCTGGGAATCCCTGGCCCAAGACTGCACAAAGTGGAGGAGAAGCATCCGGGAAGGCGCCAAACACCTCGAGTCTCTTCGCCGGGAGCAAGCGGAAGCCAACCACAAACAGCGGAAGGAGCGCACGTCAACCCAAGAACCCCACCCACCCGTCCCTTCAACCACCGTCTGCCCCACCTGTGACAGAGACTGTAGGTCCCGCATTGGACTCATCAGTCACCTGCGAACTCATTTTTAGTGTGGAAGCCAGTCATCCTCGGATCCGAGGGACTGCCTAAGAAGAAGAAGAATGCCTGTCAATTAATATTTGTGCTAATATTTCACATTTTTTTCGGGTGCCATCCCAAATGAGATACTGAGGTTCTACAACTTTATACATTCCTGGATGTCATCTAATTGAAAAAAAGGCAACCTATTACAGCAAATGAATCGGAAAAGAGCATGGACTATAAATCCATATCTATCAGAGTATTTCAGATGGCAATAGTATTCAATATTAATTGCTGTTCCACTTGGGGCCATGCTTCAGAACATTGTGAGTGACTGGGTTATTCAGGTCAACCGAAATTAAGCACTTCTTTTTAGGGATCACTACTTTCACCTTAGAAGATGTGGACAACTCCTCTTTACAATGGTAACAGAATTGTACTTTTAAAAATGAAAATCATCATTGCGATGTTATCCGCATCGCAACATAAATTTTTGCAGTTATTCTTTTAAATTCCAATACAGTAATGTATAAACAAAAAAGCATCAGATGAAGATTTTTTATTGTCGGGTATCCCCTTACGCTGTGCAAACAGGCCCTGCACCTGTTTGCACCAGCTGTAAAATTTTCATACGTAATTGCTGGGCAGTTGGTGGGCATTTAGCCCAACTCTGTGCCAGCAATTAGGATTTCAATGTCTCTGCAGATCATCTATTAAGTTAAAACTTGACAGATCGCAAGTTGGGGATTTAGCATGCGGAAATCCCGAACTCGCTGTCCATTTCAAAGGCGGTATGATGGCATACACTGAGAGTTCGCCGTCATACCGACCACAGTTTCTGGCCCATTATATCATACTAATCTAGAACAAAATATATAATTTCATGTGCCATCCCATCAGCATTTTCCCGTGTTCTGTCCTCCATCTTTTGGAGATGGCAACTCATCTGCCATCTGATACCTCTCCTCATAACTATTCCAGTGAGTGTCTTTGGGATATTTGACCTTGGAGACCATCACACATACACATAAGGACCCAGCAGGAATTGCTGGAGAGCAGTAAGAAGCATGGCATCTCGCTGATTTTTCACCTTCCTAATACCAAGATCAGTTATACACCCCTATGCCTTATTGTTCTGTGTGGCCCACTGCCATGCTACATGGTTTATTAGCAATTAAGCCATTAGGCAAGTCATGGCCACCATTTTTATCCACTGAACTTCCTCATTTACCACCTCCCAATAGCCAGTTATAGAACAACACACTGAGGTCATGCAATACATCATCTGCCTGCCTTCTCAGCTGTGACACCAGAAAGAAAAGAAGGGAAAAAAAGCAAACTAATAATGTGGAGTAAAGACAGTTAATGCAGTTTTGACACAGAGGCCTAGTAATATGGCTTTGTCTTTCTTAGTCATTAATGTAGCAGCTCCAGAAATACATTTGCAAAAATTTCTTGTGATTGGTATTTCTGCTGAAAATGTAAATGCATTGTTTTAGAATTTTTTAGGGGGGCTAAATTCGGTTGATTTGCACCTGCCGTTAGCGCCCTAAGAGGGCACTAATGGGGCGCAAATCAACTAGCGCCTGGGCGCGGTGCTGCTAACACCTCCTGCGAAATTCAGCAGGAGGTTAGCGGCGGCACTAACCGTTAGCACCGCGCGGGGCTGCGCCGCCGCTCGCGCCCCGGCTGTAATATTGGGTGGCACCCCCTGACTTACCACCGGATGCTATGTCTGCCGGGGTCAGGGGGGCCTATCTGTGGCCGGGGGGCGCTAGTTAAGGTGGAGGGTGGCCATTTTTGTTGCTGGCTGCCTGCCAGCACCGTGAAGCCCGCCCACGGGATGCCGGCTGCTCTCCGTGAGCCCGGCACTCCTTGAGTGCCAGGCTCGTTTGCCGGCACTCCCGATCCCTGGTGGCCCAGCTGGGCACCGGGACGCGCTGCGTCAGGCCCCTCCCCTTTAATAAGGGGAGGAAGGCATGCAGTACCGCAGCGCGACGTGCCGCAGCCCGTGGCACTGCGGCACACAGCGCCACAATATTGGATCACAGCGCCCCAAGAGGGACACGGGGCGCTTCCAGTAGCGCCCCTCCTCCCTCTCAGGGCGCTACCTGGGAAAATTGGCTGCGGGGCCGCTAACTTTTTTGGGGCGCTAAAATTAGTGCTCCGGCGAAGGTAGTGCCCCCAATTTTTACCCCTAGAAATCTCGAAAAAGTTTTAACATTTTTAAAAAGCCCTCCAATAAAATCTTGGCAGCCTTTTAAAAAAAAATGTGAACCTAGAATTTGCACAGTATAGGCGAGTCTTCTGGATCCCCTTGTCATTTAGAAGAATTCAAATTACTTCATCTGTTTGAAATTCATGGTATTCTGAAAGAGTAACGAATTCCCATTAGAGAGTACTCTTCAAAGATTGTTGGCACTCACAGTCTGTCTAACATTTTACGTGTCAAACATGGGAATTTGGGCATCCCAGGATGTACAGACTCATTTACTAAACTCATCAAATTCTCTTACGCTTCTTCTGATGGTGAAATGGATGGTGGATTACTCAACTAAAACTGAGGCCATCATCATTTCTCGATGAGTCCACATGCCACGGTTAAGGCAAGATATGCAACTGGGAAGAATCAGAGCTATGACTGTCACTTTAAGAAATTTCAGGCTGGATTTATGTGATCTTACCTTACTGCAACTGCAGCACTACCCAGAGCCACCTTGGTTTTGCAGTAAAACCAATAGAGCCTATATATTCCACAAGTCTTTTTGGCACGTGGTATTCCTTCTCTCCTGCCCATTTTAATTGTGCCCCATTTCTGTCCTCTCCTCATCTCTTTATAAATGGTTGAGCCTCTGCCTATGTACACCTTAAGATATCTGATGAGAAGAGATTGTCACGGGCAGCTCTTGTCATTGGCCCAGAAATTGATCTCGCTCTGTTCCCGCGGGGGTAAGCCTTCCCCGCAATGTCTCACCTCGCTTATGCTTTTTCTGATCCAGCTCGCACGAACTTGATGTTCCAGACATCAGCTGTGCTGGGCTTGCGTATCCCAGCGGCGCAGTTAATTCGTGCGAGCTGTGGGATCACGTGACTCAGTTAGAGCCAATGGCAGCACACCATCTTCCATTCATAAGTCTCACAGCATGGCTGTGAGACTTATGAATCTTACACCCCCCCAAAATAACAGCTAAACCTCAATTAAATTAAAAAAAAACCATCACATTAATAAAATAAGTATAGTTAATTAAATTAACCATTTTAAATAAAAAATTAAATTTTTGAAAAAATTTAAAATCTTTTAAAAAGTTATAAAAATAAACTTACCTGTCTTTAAAGTCTATAAAAAAGATATACCTGTAAAAAAAAATTCAAAAAAATACTTAATTCACTACTTACCTTCTTAAAAGCGGGTCTTACTCCTCCTTTTTACATTTCCAAAATCTTCCCTACTTACCTGCGCGTCCAAAGCATGAAGTGCACAGCGTGCGCGCAGCCTGTAGCGCGCACGCGATGCACTCAGGCCCCGCCCCCTTTTCGGAAGAGCAATTGCCGGTTTTCAGCGCATGCGCAGGGCATGCAGAAAACCGGCAATTGGAGTGGGAATACGCGAGAGTATGCAGTGCGTACTCTCGCGTCCCGGGATCAATTTTCGGCCCAATATCTGTAGCATGTGCAGTTATGTTAGATGTTTGATACTTTACTAACAACTTCAACAATCTTCCCCATATGCCACAACATTTATAAATGATCATGATGCGGAGATGCCAGTGTTGGACTGGGGTGGACAAAAATGAGAAGTCGCACAACACCAGGTTATAGTCCAACAGTTTTATTTAAAATTACAAGCTTTCGGAGCTGCTGCTCCTTCGTCAGGTAGAGGTACAGAGAGGGAATCTAATACACAGTATATATACACAGAGAGCGACTTGTCTGCAGAGATACAATCCGTCAGGAAGGCACTACATCAAAGACACATCAGAGCACAGCCAAGACAATGAGGTGGGTCACAGGGGGTCCAACGTGTCAAATGCTGCCGTCTGCAGTTGAGCTCCTAACTTTTTCTTTGTGTTTTTTTTTGGTTGGTTTTTTTTGTGTTTTTTTTTAAAACTGGAAAGACAGACAACGATGTTGCGTCACATTCTGCAGCATGACATGAACCCGAGATCCCTATTGAGGCCGTCCTCATGGGTGCGGAACTTGGCTATCAGTTTCTGCTCGATGATTTTGCGTTGTCGTGTGTCTCGAAGGCCGCCTTGGAGAACGCTAACCCGCAGATCCGAGGCTGAATGTCCTTGACTGCTGAAGTGTTCCCCGACTGGGAGGTAACAATCCTGCCTGCCGATTGTTGCGCGGTGTCCGTTCATACGTTGTCTCAGTGTCTGCATGGTCTCGCCGATGTACCATGCTCCGGGGCATCCTTTCCTGCAACGTATGAGGTAGACAACGTTGGCCGAGTCACATGAGTATGTACCATGTACCTGGTGGGTAGTGTCCTCACGTGTGATGATGGTATCTGTGTTGATGATCTGGCATGTCTTGCAGAGGTTGCCGTGGCAGGGTTGTGTGGTGTCGTGGTCGCTGTTCTCCTGACAGCTGGGTAATTTGCTGCGAACGATGGTACTTTTGAGGTTAGGCGGCTGCTTGAAGACGAGTAGTGGAGGCGTGGGGATGGCCTTAGCAAGGTGTTCGTCGTCATCGATGACATGTTGAAGGCTGCGAAGAACATGGCGTAGTTTCTCCGCTCCGGGGAAGTATTGGACGACGTAGGGTACTCTGTTGGTTGTGTCCCGTGTTCGCCTTCTGAGGAGGTCTATGCGGTTTTTCGCTGTGGCCCGTCGGAACTGTCGATCGACAGTTCCGACAGGCCACAGCGAAAAACCGCATAGACCTCCTCAGAATGCGAACACGGGACACAACCAACAGAGTACCCTACGTCGTCCAGTACTTCCCCGGAGCGGAGAAACTACGCCATGTTCTTCGCAGCCTTCAACATGTCATCGATGACGACGAACACCTTGCTAAGGCCATCCCCATGCCTCCACTACTCACCTTCAAGCAGCCGCCTAACCTCAAAAGTACCATCGTTCGCAGCAAATTACCCAGCTGTCAGGAGAACAGCAACCACGACACCACACAACCCTGCCACGGCAACCTCTGCAAGACATGCCAGATCATCAACACAGATACCATCATCACACGTGAGGACACTACCCACCAGGTACATGGTACATACTCATGTGACTCGGCCAACGTTGTCTACCTCATACGTTGCAGGAAAGGATGCCCCGGAGCATGGTACATCGGCGAGACCATGCAGACACTGAGACAACGTATGAACGGACACCGCGCAACAATCGGCAGGCAGGATTGTTACCTCCCAGTCGGGGAACACTTCAGCAGTCAAGGACATTCAGCCTCGGATCTGCGGGTTAGCGTTCTCCAAAGCGGCCTTCAAGACACACGACAACGCAAAATCATCGAGCAGAAACTGATAGCCAAGTTCCGCACCCATGAGGATGGCCTCAATAGGGATCTCGGGTTCATGTCACGCTACAGAACGTGACGCGACATCGTTGTCTGTCTTTCCAGTTTAAAAAAAACACAAAAAAAACAACCAAATAAAAACACAAAAAAAAGTTAGGAGCTCAACTGCAGACGGCAGCATTTGACACGTTGGACCCCCTGTGACCCACCTCATTGTCTTGGCTGTGCTCTGATGTGTCTTTGATGTAGTGCCTTCCTGACGGATTGTATCTCTGCAGACAAGTCGCTCTCTGTGTATATATACTGTGTATTAGATTCCTTCACTGTACCTCTACCTGACGAAGGAGCAGCAGCTCCGAAAGCTCATAATTTTAAATAAAACTGTTGGACTATAACCTGGTGTTGTGCGACTTCTCATTTATAAATGATGCACATGTATTTCCAGGGACCCATATATAGTTCAAGCCATTTTGAAACCACAGAAAAAAAGGTGTAAACTAACATAGACAAGGAAAGGACTCTCTGATTGTTTCATAGCCTAACTGCTCTATAGTTTCCTGCTTTCTGTCTCCCTCATTTCTTAAATAGGGGTGTTACATTTGCGGTTTTCCAATCCGCTGGGAACTCTCCAGAGTCCAGGGAATTTTGGTATATTGCAACCAATGCATCCACTATCTCTGCAGCCACTTCTTTTAAGACCCTGGGATGCAGGCCATCTGGTCCAGGGGACTTGTTGTCTTTTAGTCCCATTATTTTACCAAGTACTATTTCCTCAGTGATAGTGATTGTCTTTAGTTCCCCCCTCCCTGTGGCCCCTTGATTATCCATTATTGGGATGTTGTTAGTGTCTTCTACCGTGAAGACAGATACAAAATATTTGTTCAGAGTCTCTGCCATTTCCCGTTCCCCATTATTAGTTCCCCAGTCTCATCCTCTAAGGGACCAACATTTACTTTAGCTACTCTCTTCCTTTTTATATACCTGCAGAAGCTCTTACTATCTGTTTTAATATTTCTTGCCAGTTTACTCTCATAATTCATCTTCTCTCTCTTTATTATTTTTTTAGTTATCCTTTGCTAGTTTTTAAAAATTTCCCAATCCTCTGGTCTCCCACCAATCTTGGCAACATTGTATGCCTTCGTTTTCAATTTGATACCATCCTTTACTTCCTTAGTTAGCCACGGATGGTGCTCCCTTCTCTTAAAATCTTTCTTTCTCACTGGAATATATTTTTGTTGAGAGTTATGAAATATCTCCTTAAATACCCGCCACTGCATTTCAACTGTCTTACCCTTTAATTTATTTTTCCAGTCCACTTTAGCCAGTTCTGCCCTCATGCTATTGTAATTGCCTTTGTTTAAGATCAGGACACTGGTTTGAGATACAACTTTCTCACCCTCCAACTGAATTTGAAATTCAACCATGTTATGATCACTCTTTCCTGGAGGATCTTTTACTTTGAGATCATTTATTAATTCTGTCACATTACACAGTACCAGATCCAAGATAGCCTGCTCCCTGGTCGGTTCCATTACATACTGCTCTAGGAAACTATCCCGGATGCACTCTATGAACTTCTCCTCAAGGCTAATATAAGATTATGGATATTGTTAATATAATAACTTGAACAGTGATCATGTGATTAGAAAGTACAAGTTCAAATTGAACATGGTTCAAAGGGACTACTGATCAGGAATAAAAATGTATTTTCCAAAGGGTAAGGGGTATGTAGAATACTAGTGCCACATTAATTAACTCCTTTAAAGAGGAAATGGGTGAATATCTGCAGGGGACTAGAAACATAGATGATCAAAACTCATAGAACTGATCTACAATGCTTCCATATCGGTTGATACCCTTACCTAATAAAAATCTATTGCTCTCAGTCTTGAAAGTTTGAAGTGACCCAGCATCCATAGCCTTTTGGGGGAGAGAGTTCCACATTTCCACTCACCTTGGTGTGAAAGGGTGCTTCCTGATTTCACTCAGGAATAGTCTAATCTAATTGTATGATTGTGCCCTGTTGTTCTAGGTTCCCCCACCTGAGGAATCCAGAGAAAACATTAAGGAATAAGTTGAATTTTAAAAAACATTTCCTTACCTTTTTGCACTCTGAATGCCAATTTCATTTTGGAATTCCACTTTCCTGTAGTCTTTTCTTCCTATACATGTTTTAAGATCTTTTGATTCTTGCTAGGACTTTCAGGCTGTGAGATAGTCCTTTCACTTTCAAGTAGCGATCTGGCACATATGATATTGCTTCTTATTTGGATTCCTTATCAGTTATACCTGTGTTATTCACACAGTCACCATAGACTTCTAACACCTGCTTAATCAAAGCAAGACATCTTGGGGAGTCAACAGGCTATTAGGCATCAATTGTATCAATACTTTCATTGCCTCCTTAAGAATCATCTGCAGAGCCAAGAGCACGGTAAGCATAATGTTTCAGTAAAAGAACACAGGCACATCAAGAGGAACTTGTAACTTGGCTCCCCCTTTCTCCTCCTTGGACCATTATAGTCATCAGCAGGTGTACAGCTGCTGCTGCAGCAGGGAAGATTTCAAATGATCATGCTTCTGTGCCCACTCTGCTGGTGCTGTGGTAGCATTAAGAGCTAGCTCCAAGATCACTAAATACTGCCAGTGGCTAGCACTAGAATTCATCATTCAAAGATTGCAACTGGGTGGTTTTCCCACTGATCTACTCCTAATTTTCAGCTTAATTGACTCTTAATGACTTTGGCAGTATGCACTGTACAACAACAACCTCAAATGCTTATGGCAAGAGGGAAATTGGGACAAAATTGAATGCAACTCTGTTATACAAATAATATTTGCCTAAAGACTGAGCCAGATTTACAATACACAGTGTGTATGATATATATATATAAAGAGCAACACCTAACAATATGGAAATTAAAAACCCTATGGGGGAAAAATTTGGTTGCTTTGCGCCTCCCGTTAGCGCACTAAGAGGGCGCTAACGGGGCGCAAAGCAACTCGCGTACGGGCACGGCGCCGCCAACACCTCCCGCGAAATTCAGCGGGAGGTTAGCGGCGGCACTAACCGTTAGCGCCCTGCGACGCTGCGCCACCGGCGATGATGTCATCGCCGTGCACAACGCCCCGCTTGCGCCTTGGCCACGATCTTTGGTAGCGCCCTCTGACTTACCGCTGGACGCAATGTCCGGCGGGGTCAGGGGGGCCTACCTGCGGCCGGGGCGGCACTATTTAAAGGCGAGGTGTCGGGCGACCATTTTTGTTGCTGGCCGCCTGCCAGCACCTGCCTCCTCTTCCGTCCTCGGCCTCCTTACCCGCCCCCCCTGCGGAGTGCCGGCTGTGCTCCATGAGCCCAGCACTCAAGAGAAGTGCCGGGCTCTTTTGCCGGCACTCCCGATCCCTGGGGGCCCAGCTGGGCCCCGGGTCCCGCTGCGCATGGCCCCTCCCCTTTAAGAAGGGGACAAAGGCCTGCGGGTGGTGCTGCAGCACGTAATGCCACGATATTCCCTCGCAGCGCCCCAAGATGGAGGCGGGTTGCTTCCAGTAGCGCCTCGCTTCCCTCTTGGGGCGCTACCACTCAATTTCGGTCGCGGGGGTGTTAATTTTTCCGGGGCGCTAAAAGTAGCCCCAAAGGGGGCGCGACTCAATTTTTCGCCCCCAATGTTTGGACTTTTCCAGTTCTGATGAAAGGTCATCGACCTGAAATGTTAACTCTGTTTCTCTCACTACAGATGCTGCCTGACCTGTTGAGCATTTCGAGCATTTTCTGTTTTTATTTTAAATTTCCAGCATCCGCTGTATTTTGCTTTTGTCCAATTAGGGCCCTGGGGAGAAGGAAGCACTGGCAGTTATTTTAGGCAGGCCAGTTTAGTCATGTACATTAATAACCTTTCCTTTGTAGTTAATGTGATTTGATTGATAGATGATATCATTGACTATGGAGCAGCCATAATACTTGCATGGACAATGATTGATAGTTGATGCCCTATTAGCCTTACGTGGCTTCATCGCTGCATAATGGCTGACAGATGATGCTAAAACCTCGGTGCACCATTTTTAATTTACACAGTAAATACTGATTGACATTTTATGTCACAGACCCTAGCCACCTTGTTCCCACCCTGTATAATTGCTACAATAATGAGACAATATCCCTTTTGTTGGATGAAAAGGGACAGATTTTTAAATCAAACCTACGTTGTCCTATATACATCTTAGCCTTGCTCATGTCAGAATAGCAGCAACATTTTCCAGCTCCAACCTGACAACACCAAAGAAATCAGTTGCTGTGTTCGTGTGCAGCATTGAAATAATCAAGAGATTCATTTTTTAATCTGGTACATCACAATAAGAAAAATATATTACTTAAAAAAGTTTGAAATCTAATTTCTTTCCTGAAGGTGTTGATATCGTAGAATCGTAGAAATTTGCAGCACAGAATGAGGCCATTCCGCCCATCGTGCCAGTGCCGGCTCTTTGAAAGAGCGATCTCATTAGTCCCACTCCCCTGCTGATTCTCCGTAGCCCTGCATTTTTTCCTTTTCAAGTATATATCCAATTTCCTTTTGAAAGTTACAAGTGAATTTGCTTCCACCACCCTTTCAGATCATAACAACTTGCTGCCTAATTTTTCTTTATCTCATCGCTCCTCTGGTTCTTTTGCCAATTATCTTAAATCTGTGTCTTCTAGTTACCGATGTATGTGATTTCCTTATTTTTCTTACCAGAATGTAATACCTCACATTTATCTATGTTGAAATTAATTTGTCAATTTTATGCCCATTCTGCAAGTTTATTAATATCTTCTTGTAATTGGTTGCAGTCTTCCTCAGTATTGACCATCTTGTATTGGCACTTTGGTGTCATCCACAAATACAAAAATTACGTCTGGAATTTTCCCATAAAAAAAAGGGTGGGTTTGGAGCGAGGGGGCAGTTAAATTGTTAAAAATAGCATTCTCGACCTGATCATGCCTTCAACCTGCCCACTTCCGGTTTTGCTGGAGATGGGACGGGGGCGGGTAGCCAACCCGCTGCCGGGGCGTTATCTCAATTTAAATATTGCAATGAGGCTGGAAGACTCTTTTTCCCCGTCCATTTTGAATTTAACTGCTTGGGGACGGGTTTCACACAATTCGTGAAACCCGGCAGTTAAACCGAGGCGGGGACTGCAGCATTCAGGAGGTAAGTGGCTTTATACCTCGCTCCTGGATCCAGGGTCCCGACCACACCCACCCCCCCATGATTGCAGACCCCACCCCCACAATGCCTGCCACTCAACGATGATGATGAGGCCGGCCACGTTCCCCCGGCCCACCCGCCCCCAAACCGCCCACTTCCAGTTGAGTAACTTTGTCTTTGATTGTTCCTCATCCTTTTCCATAACTACTCTAAATCTAATGATATTGGTTGGATTTTTCTTCAGGGAGGTGGGTTGGGGGCGGGGGCCTCCGAGGTGTGGGAAACCGAATTTACCGGCAGGGCCTAATTTGAATATGAGGCCTCTTTTCCCGCCTGCAGCCAGCCAGCTTAAGAGGCTGGCTGGCTTGCGGGCGGGGAGGCCTCAGTTGTGAGGGGTTGGTCCGGGGGAGGGATCGCGGGAGGGGGATTGGCAATCGCAGGGGGGCGGTGGTGTCGGGAATCGGGAGGGGGTCTGCAATCGCCATGGGGGTGGGGTGGGCAATCAGCTGGGGGGTTCAGCAATTGGCGGGAGGAGGTTCACAATCGGGAGGGGGGAGAGAGGATTGGCAGCGGGGGTGTTGCAGGATCGGCAGGGGACCGGGGATCGGGATGGTTGGGGATCAGCGAAGTCGGGGATCGGCAGGCGATGGGGGGTGGTCCAGGATCGGGGAGGTTCGTGATTGGCAGACAAGCGGGGATCGCGGGAGGGGTGATCGGGGATCGCGGGGGGGGTGGGTACAGGATCGAGGGGGGGGCAAACGGGGATCGCGGGGGGGGGGGTGGTCGGCCAGGGATCGGGGGTGGGCCGGAGGATCAGGGCCAGCCACCGGGGGATAGTGGCTGGCCTCATCATCACCGTTGGAGGGAGAGGCCTGGGGAATGGGGGTGCTGGGGCCTGGGAAGTCGATCGGATGGCCTCGTGGGGGGGAGTCTCCGATCGCTTGGGGTAGGACCCTGGATCCAGGAGGTAGGTATAAATCCACTTACCTCCTGGATGCAGCAGTGCCCGCCTCTGTTTAACTGCCGGGTTTCAGGGATTGTGTGAAACCTGTCCACAGGCAATTAAATTCAAAATGGACGGGGAAAAAGATCCTTCCAGCCTCATTACAATATTTAAATTACGGTACCGCCCCCTGGGAGCGGGTTGGTTGCCCGCCCCCCGTCCCGCCTCTGGCAAAACCGGAGGTGGGTGGGTTGGAGGCGGGTCATGTCGAGAATCCCTTTTTTAACAAATTAACTGCCTCCATGCTCCAAACCCACACTTTTTTTATGGGAAAATTCCAGATAGTGGGATCTGGGCGTCGCTGGCAAGGCCAGCATTTATTGCCCATCCCTAATTGCCCCTGAGAAGGTGGTGGTGAGCTGCCTTCTTGAACTGCTGCAATCCGTGTGGTGAAGGTAGGGAGTTCCAGGATGATTTGACCCAGCGACAATGAAGGAACGGCGATATACTTCTATGTCAGGATGCTTTGTGACTTGGAGGGGAAATTGGAGGTGGTGGTGTTCCACGCGCCTGCTGCCCTTGTCCTTCTAGGTGGTAGAGGTCGCGGGTTTGGGAGGTGTTGCCGAAGAAGCCTTAGCGAGTTCCTGCAGTGCATCTTGTAGATGGTAGACACTGCAGCCACGGTGGTGGAGGGAGTGAATTTTAAGTTGGTGGATGGGGTGCCAATCAAGCGTGCTGCTTTGTCTTGGATGGTGTCGAGCTTCCTGAGTGTTGTTGGAGCTGCACTCATCCAGGCAAATGGAGAGTATTCCATCACACTCCTGACTTGTGCCTTGTTGATAGTGGAAAGGCTTTGGGGAGACAGGAGGTGAGTCACTTGCCGCAGAATACCCAGCCTCTGACCTGCTCTTGTTGCCACAGTATTTATGTGGCTGGTCCATTTAAGTTTCTGGTCAATGGTGACCCCCAGGATGTTGATGGTGGGGGATTCTACGATGGTAATCCCATTGAATGTCAAGGGGAGGTGGCTAGATGCTCTCTTTTTGGAGATGGTCATTGCCTGGCACTTGTGTGACGCGAATGTTAATTGCCACTTATCAGCCCAAGCTTGAATATTGTCCAAGTCTTGCTGCATGCGGGCACGGACTGCTTCATTATCTGAGGAGTTGTGAATGGAACTGAGCACTGTGCAATCATCAGCGAACATCCCCATTTCTGACCATATGATGGAGGGAAGGTCATTGAAGAAGCAGCTGAAGATGCTTGGGCCTAGGACTCCTGCACCAATGTCCTGGGGCTGAAATGATTGGCCTCCAACAACCACAACCATCTTTCTTTGTGCTAGGTATGACTGCAGCCAGTGGAGAGTTTTCCCCTGCTCTGCCACTAGAACACTTCATTCCCCAGAACTAGATCCAGCACTACTTACTTATTGAAACATATAAGATTCTGAAGGGGCTTGACAGGGTAGATGCAGAGAGGATAGAAACATAGAAACATAGAAAATAGGTACAGGAGTAGACCATTCGGTCCTTCGAGCCTGCACCGCCATTCAATGCGTTCATGGCTGAACATGCTACCTCAGTACCCCATTCCTGCTTTCTCGCCATACCCCTTGATCCCCTTAGTTGTGAGTGTTATATCTAACTCCCTTTTGAATATATTTAGCGAACTGGCCTCAACAACCTTCTGTGGAAGAGAATTCCATAGATTCACCACTCTCTGGGTGAAGAAGTTCCTCCTCAGCTCAGTCCTAAATGGCTTCCCCTTAATCCTTAGACTGTGACCCCTGGTTCTAGTTTTCCCTACCATTGGGAACATTCTGCCCGCATCTAATTTGTCTAAACCAGTCAGGATTTTAAACGTCTCTATAAGATCCCCCCTCATTCTTCTGAACTCCAGAGGATACAAGTTCAGTTGACCCAATCTTTCTTGATATGTCAGTCCGGCCATCCCAGGAATCAATCTAGTGAACCTTCGCTGCACTCCCTCAATAGCAAGAATGTCCTTCCTTAAGTTAGGAGACCAAAACTGCGCACAATACTCCAGGTGTGGCCTCACCAAGGCCCTGTACAACTGTAGCATCACCTCCCTACTCCTGTACTCAAATCCCCTTGCTATGAAGGCCATCATTCCGTTTGCTTTCTTGACTGCCTGCTGCACTTGCATTCCCACCTTCAGTGACTGATGTACCATGACGCCCAGGTCTCGTTGCACGTCCCCTTTCCCTAATCTGCCACCATTCAGGTAATAGTCCGCCTCTCTATTTTTACCACCAAAGTGGATAACCTCACATTTATCCACATTGTACTTCATCTGCCATACATTTGCCCATTCACCCAACCTGTCCAAGTCACTCTGTAGCCTCCTAGCATCCTCCTCATTGTTCACACTGCCTCCCAATTTAGTGTCATCCGCAAATTTGGAGATATTACATTTAATCCCTTCGTCCAAATCATTAATATATAATGTAAACAGCTGGAGTCCCAGCACCGAACCCTGCGGTACCCCGCTGGTCACTGCCTGCCATTCTGAAAAGTACCCATTTACTCCTACTCTTTGTTTGCTGTGTGCCAACCAGTTCTCAATCCACGTCAACACATTACCCCCAATCCCATGTGCTTTAACTTTGCTCACCAATCTCTTGTGTGGGACCTTGTCGAAGGCCTTCTGAAAGTCCAAATACACCACATCTACTGGTTCCCCCCTGTCCACCCTATTGGAAACATCCTCAAAAAATTCCAGAAGATTTGTCAAGCATGATTTCCCTTTCACAAATCCATGCTGACTTGGACCTATCATGTCGCCACTTTCCAAATGGTCTGTTATGACATCTTTAATAATTGCTTCCATCATTTTACCCATGACCGATGTCAGGCTGACCGGTCTATAATTCCCTGCTTTCTCCCTCCCTCCTTTTTTAAAAAGAGGGGTTACATTGGCCACCCTCCACTCCATCGGAACTGATCCAGAGTCTAAGGAATGTTGGAAAATGATCGTCAATGCATCCACTATTTCCAAGGCCACCTCCTTAAGTACTCTGGGATGCAGACCATCAGGCCCCGGGGATTTTTCAGCCTTCAGTCCCATCAATTTCCCCAATACCTTTTCCCGACTAATAAGGATTTCCCTCAGCTCCTCCCTCTTACCAGATCCTCTGACCCCTTTTATTTCCGGCAGGTTGTGTGTGTCCTCCACAGTAAACACCGAACCAAAGTACTTGTTCAATTGATCTGCCATTTCCTTGTTCCCCATTACGACTTCCCCTGTTTCCGACTGTTTCCCTCATGGGGGAATCTAGAACTAGGGAGCATAATTTCAGAATAAGGGGGCACCGATTTAAATCAGAAATGAGGAGGAATTTCTTCTCTCAGAGGGTCATGAATCTTTGGAATTTTCTTCCCCAGAGAGCTGTGGAGGCTGGGTCATTGAATATATTTAAGGTGGAGATAGACAGATTTTTGAATGGTAAGGGAGTCAAGGGTTATGGGGAGCGGGTGGGAAGTGGAGTTGAGGCCAAGATCAGATCAGCCATGATCTTATTAAATGGCGGAGCAGGCTTGAGGGGCCAAATGACCTACTCCTGATCCTATGTCTTATGTTCTTATATTCTTACAACCTTGTTTGGCTGGCAACACACTCATAGAATCATAGAATCATAGCATGGTTACAACACAGAAGGAGGCCCTTTGGCCCGTCGAGCGCATGCCGGCTCTCTGCAAAAGCACTTCAGCTAGTCCCACTCCCCCGCCCGTTCCCCGTAGCCCTGCAAATTTCTTTCCTTCAGATAATTATCCAACTCCCTTTTGAAAGCAGTGATTGAATCAGCCTCCACCACCCTTTCAGGCAGTGCATTCCAGATCTTAACCACTCGCTGCGTAAAAAAGTTTTTTCTTACGTCCCTTAAATCTGTGTCCTCTGGTTCTCGACCCTTCTGCCAATGGGAACAGTTTCTCTCTATCTACTCTGTCCAGGCCCCTCATGATTTTGAACACCTCTATCAAATCTCCTCTCAATCTTCTCTGCTCCAAGGAGAACAACCCCAGCTTCTCCAGTCTATCAACATAACTGAAACCTCCTGCTGATTACCACCTACCGCCCTCCCTCAGCTGATGAATCAGTACTCCTCCATGTTGAACACCACTTGGAAGAAGCACTGAGAGTAGCAAGGGCACAGAATGTACTCTGGGTGGGGGACTTCAATGTCCATCACCAAGAGTGACTCGGTAGCACCACTACTGACTGAGCTGGCCGAGTCCTGAAGGACATAGCTGCCAGACTAGGACTGCGGCAGGTGGTGAAAGAACCAACACGAGGGAAAAACCTACTTGACCTCATCCTCACCAATCTACCTGTCGCAGATGCATCTGTCCATGACAGAATTGGCAGCAGTGACCACCGCACAGTCATTGCGGAGACGAAGTCCCGTCTTCACACTGTGGACACCCTCCATCGTGTTGTGTGGCACTACCACCATACTAAATGGAATAGATTCAGAACAGATCTAGCAGCTCAAAACTGGGCATCCATGAGGCGCTGTGGGCCATCAGCAGCAGCAGAATTGTATTCCACCACAATCTGTAACCTCATGGCCCGGCATATCCCTCACTCTACCATTACCACCAAGCCAGGGGACCAACCCTGGTTCAACAACGAGTGCAGAAGAGCATGCCAGGAGCAGCACCAGGCATACCTAAAAATGAGGTGCCAACCTGGGGAAGCTGCAACACAGGACTACATGCATGCTAAAAAGCGGAAGCAGCATGCTATAGACAGGGCTAAGCGATCCCACAATCAACGGATCAGATCAAAGCTCTGCAGTCCTGCCACATCCAGTTGTGAATGGTGGTGGACCATTAAACAACTAACGGGAGGAGGAGGCTCCAAGAATATCCCCATCCTCAATGATGGTGTAGCCCAGCACGTGAGTGCAAAAGACAAGGCTGAAGCGTTTGCAACCAACTTCAGCCAGAAGTGACGAGTGGATGATCCATATCGGCCTACTCCCGAGGTCCCCACCATCACAGAAGCCAGTCTTCAGCCAATTCGATTCACTCCACGTGATATCAAGAAACGGCTGAGCGCACTGGATACAGCAAAGGCTATGGGCCCCGACAACATCCCGCCTATCGTGCTGAAGACTTATGCACCAGAACTAGCCGCGCTTCTAGCCAAGGTGTTCCAGTACAGCTACAATACTGGCATCTATCCGACAATGTGGAAAACTGCCCAGGTATGTCCTGTCCACAAAAAGCAGGACAAATCCAACCTGGCCAATTACCGCCCCATCAGTCTACTCTCAATCATCAGCAAAGTGATGGAAGGTGTCATCAACAGTGCTATCAAGCGGCACTTATTCACCAATAACCTGCTCACTGATGCCCAGTTTGGGTTCCACCAAGACCACTCGGCTCCTGACCTCATTACAGCCTTGGTCCAAACATGGACAAAGGAGCTGAATTCCAGAGGTGAGGTGAGAGTGACTGCACTTGACATCAAGGCAGCATTTGACCGAGTCTGGCATCAAGGAGCCCTAGTAAAACTGAAGTCAATGGGAATCAGGGGGAAAACGCTTCACTGGCTGGAGTCATACCTAGCACAAAGGAAGATGGTTGTGGTGGTTGAAGGTCAATCATCACAGCCTCAGGACATCACTGCAGGAGTTCCTCAGGGCAGTGTCCTAGCCCCAAAAATCTTCAGCTGCTTCATCAATGACCTTCCCTCCAACATAAGGTCAGAAATGGGGATGTTCGCTGATGACTGCACAGTGTTCAGCGCCATTCGCAACTCCTCAGATAATGAAGCAGTCCATGCCCGCATGCAACAAGACCTGGATGACGTTCAGGCTTGGGCTGATGAGTGGCAGGTAACATCCGTACAACAGAAGTGCCAGGCAATGACTATCTCCAACAAGCAAGAGTCTAACCACCTCCCCTTGACATTCAATGGCATTACCATCGCCGAATCCCCCACTATCAACATCCTGGGGGTCACCATTGACCAGAAACTTAACTGGACCAGCCACATAAATACTGTGACAACAAGAGCAGGTCAGAGGCTAGGTATTCTGCGGCGAGTGTCTCACCTCCTGACTCCCCAAAGCCTTTCCACCATCTACAAGGTACAAGTAAGGAATGTCATGGAATACTCTCCACTTGCCTGGATGAGTGCAGCTCCAACAACACTCAAGAAGCTCGACATCATCCAGGACAAAGCAGCCCGCTTGATTGGCACCCCATCCACCACCTTAAACATTCACTCCTTCCACCACCGGCGTACCGTGGCTGCAGTGTGTACCATCTACAAGGTGCACTGCAGCAACTCGCCAAGGCTTCTTCGGCAGCACCTCCCAAACCCGCAACCTCTGCCACCTAGAAGGACAAGGGCAGCAGACGCATGGGAACACCACCACCTCCAAGTTCCCCTCCAAGTCACACACCACCCTGACTTAGAAGTATATCGCCGATCCTTCATTATCGCTGTGTCAAAATCCTGGAACTCCCTACCTAACAGCACTGTGGGAGTACCATCACCACACGGACTGCAGCGGTTCAAGAAGGCGGCTCACCACCACCTTCTCAAGGGCAACTAGGGATGGGCAATAAATGCTGGCATTGCCAGCGATGCCCTGATCCCATAAAAGGAATAATTTTTTTTTTTTTAAAGTCTCTCATTCCTGGAATCATTCTCGTAAATCTTTTCTGCACCCTCTCTGAGGCTTTCACATCCTTTCTGAAGTGTGGTGCCCAGAATTGGACACAGTACTCCAGTTGGGGCTGAACCAGTGTTTTGTACAGGTTCATCATAACTTCTACACTTTTGTACTCTATACCCTCTATTCATGAAGCCCAGGATCTCGTAAGCCTTTTTAACTGCTTTCTCAATTTGCCCTGCCACCTTCAATGATTTGTGCGCACATACCCCCAGGTTTCTCTGTATGTGCACCCCCTTCAGGATTGTACCATTTAGTTTATATGTCCTCTCCTCATTCTTTCTACCAAAATGTATCGCTTCACACTTTTCTGCATTAAATTTCATCTGCCACGTGTCCGCCCATTTCACCAGCCTGTCTATGTCTTCCTGAAGTCCATCACTCTCCTTCTCACTGTTCACTATACTTCCAAGTTTTGTGTCATCTGAAAATTTTGAAATTGTGCCCTGTACACCCACATCCAAGTCATTAATATATATCAAGAGAAGCAGTGGTCCTAGAACTGACCCCTGGGGAACACCACTGTATACCTTCCTCTTTAAAGGCAGCCCATTGTTCCATTACAGTTTTGCCTGCCAATCTTTGATTCCAGTTTACCCGGGCCAGATCTGTTCTCATCCCACTGAAATTGGCCTTCCCCTAGTTAAACATTTTTACTCTAGATTGCTCCCTGTCCTTTTCCATAGCTAATCTAAACCTTATGATACTATGATCACTGTTCCCTAAATGTTCACCTACTGACACTTGCTCCACTTGACCTACCTCATTCCCCAAAACCAGATCCAGCAATGCTTCCTCCCTTGTCAGGCCGGAAACATACTGATCAAGAAAGTTCTCCTGAACATACTTCAGAAATTCTTCCCCTTCTCTGCCCTTAACACTATTATGATCCCAGTCTATTTTAGGATAGTTGAAGTCCCCCATTATTACTACACTATAGTTCTTGCATCTCTCTGTAATTTCTCTGCAAATTTACTCCTCCATATCTTTCCCACTATTTGGTGGTCGATAGAATACACCTACTAGTGTAATGGCCCCTCTATTATATCTTAACTCTAGCCATATAGATTCTGTCCTTGACCCCTCCAGGACATCCTCCCTTTCCAGCACTGTAACATTCTCCTTGACCAATACTGCCACACCACCTCCTATCTTTCCTTCCCTATCTTTCCTGAACACTTTATAACCAGGAATATTTAATACCCAATTCAGCCCTTTTTTTGAGCCAGGTCTCAGTTATTGCCACAACATTATATTCCCATGTGGCTATTTGTGCCTGCAGCTCACTTACCTTGTGCAGTTTACTACGCTTTGTGCATTCACATACATACACTGTAAACCCATCTTAGACCATCCTGTATTCTCTCCTAGTTTGACCCCACCTAATACCTTACTATTTCTTACTTTAGTGCTCTCTGCCTCTCCCAATCGTTTGAGCACTTTATTTCCCCTTTCTAATGTTACATCCTGGTGCCCACCCCCCTGCCAAATTAGTTTACACCCTCCCCAACAGCACTAGCAAACCTCCCCGCAAGAATATTAGTTCCGGCCCTGTTGAGGTGCAACCCATCCGGCCTGTACAGGTTCCACCTCCCCCAGAACCGGTCCCAATGCCCCAGGAATCTAAAGCCCTCCCTCCTGCACCATCTCTCCAGCCACGCATTCGTCTGCGCTATCCTCCTATTTCTATACTCACTAGCACGTGGCACCGGGAGTAATCCGGAGATTACTACCTTTGAGGTCCTGCTTTTTAATCTCTTTCTAGCCCCCTGAAATCTGCCTGCAGGACCTCATCCCTCTTTCTACCTATGTTGTTGGTACCGATATGCACCACGACCTCTGGCTGTTCACCCTCCCATCTCAGAATGTTCTGCAGCCACTCGGTGACATCCTTGACATCCTAACTATCGAATCCCCTACCACTATTACTTTCCCACTCTTCTTCCTCCCCCTTGTACAGCTGAGTCGCCCGTGGTGCCGCAGACTTGGCTCTGGCTATACTCCCCAGAAGAACCATCACCCTCACCAGTACTCAGAACCGAATACTGGTTGGAGAGCGAGATGCACTCGGGGGATTCCTGCACTACCTGCCTGGTCCTCCTCTTCTGTCTGGTGGTCACCCATTCCCTTTCTACCAGCACACTCTTTATCTGCGGGGTGACCACCTCCTGAAATGTGCTAACCATGAAGTTCTCAGCCTCACGGATGAACCACAGTGATGCCAGCTGCTGCTCAAGCTCCAAAACCCGGAGCTCGAGCTCCTCCAGCTGACGACACTTCCTGCACATGTGGTTGTCCAGGACACGGGAAGCATCCTGGAGTCCCCACATGGCACAGGATGTGCATTCCACAGGACTGAGCAGCCCTGCCATGCCTTTACTTAATAGACTATTAACTACAAACACTTACCAGCTCCTTCCCTGGTTGTGACGTTCCTTTAGCTGTTTTGCAGTTGTTGCTTTTGTTGTTGTTGTTTTTGCTGGAGGTACTCCGCCTCCTCGCTGCCGCCGCCACTCCGGTCTGCGCTCTCTCAGGGCCTCCCGCTCGATTTATATTCCACCTCCTCGCTGCCGCCGCCACTCCGGTCTGCGCTCTCTCAGGGCCTCCCGCTCGATTTATATTCCACCTCCTCGCTGCCGCCGCTGCTCCGGTCTGCGCTCTCTCTGGGCCTCCTGCTCGATTTATATTCCGCATCCTGCTGTCCTGTGACTTCACTCTTGTTTTATTTTTAAGTCGCCACTTAGCTCCATTTAAGCCGCCGCTTCTGTTGCCGCTGTTCCCGCTCAGGTCTGCGTTATGTTCTGGGCCTTCTCCGGTGCTCCCTTTAAGCCACCTCTGCTGCCTCTGCTCCCACTCAGGTCCGCGCTGTGTTCTGGGCCTTCTCCGCTCAGCTCCCTTTAAGCTGCCACCTCTGCTGCCGCTGCTCCCACTGATCAAGAAAGTTCTCCTGTACACATTTCAGGAATTCCACCCCTTCTTTGCTCTTTACATTGTTTTCTCCCCCAGTCTATATTATGATAATTGAAGTCCTCCATTTTCACTACTCGATTGTTTTTACATCTTTCTGAAATTTGCTTGCAGATTTGTTCCTCCATCTCCTTCCCACTATTTGGTGGCCTATAATGTACACCCAGCAGCATAACAGCTCCTTTTCTGCTCCTTAACGTAACCAAATAGATACTGTCTTTCAATTCTCAAGCACATCATCCCTTTCCATGGCTGCATCAGTATCTTTGATCCATATTGCCATCCCTCCTTTTATTCCTTCCCTATTTCTCCTGAATGTTTAGTTCCCATTCCTGTCGTTGTTTGAGCCAGGTCTCCGTTATTGCCACTATATCATAACCCTATGCGGCATCTTGTGCCTGCAGCTCACCAACCTTATTTGTCAAGTTCTATGTATTTACACACATCCACTCTAAACTTGCATGAGTCTGCTTTTCATTTCTCGCCTTGTCTGATCCCACTTCTTTCTGGACTACTCTTTATTCAATTGCTGTTGTGAAGTCCTCTATGTACCTTCATTGTCCTCTCTGATGCTTTATCCTATATCCCCTCCCCTTTGCTAAATTAATGAGAAGTCGCACAACACCAGGTTATAGTCCAACAGATTTATTTAATTTTACAAGCTTTCGGAGCAGTTCGCTCCTTCGTCAGGTAAGTTAGCAGTGAGAGAATCTCCCAGAATTCACAATTTAAACACAGACAAAATATATTCAAATCTTTCCCTACATCAAAGAGCACAGCCAAGACAATGAGATGTGTCCCAGGGGGTCCAACGTGTCAAACCACCTGCTGGCTGCATATCCTGTCAATCTGTGTAGGTTCTTGTGTTAGTCTTTTTAAAAAAAAACACCTGGGAAGACCGGCCATGATGTCAAGTCACGTTCTGTATCGTGACATGAACCCGATATCGCGATTGAGGCCATCCTCATGAGTGCGGAACTTGGCTATCAGTTTCTGCTCTATGATTTTGCGCTGTCGTGTATCCACATCATTTGCTAAATTAGTTTAAACCCTTCCCCAATAAATTCCACAGGTGTCAGCATTCTGCGATACATTACCCCAAATTACCATTTTATTTTTGTCGGAGCTTAGAGATTGAGTTCCAGCACAGTATTCAACCATTGAGTGGCATCACGCCAGTTCTGCCCTTCCCTGACTGTCACACATGCTTTAGGTCAAGAGAGAGAATCCACTGATTTTTTTTTATCTCTCCCCATTCTAGAAGTGTTGAGACCACCTGTACTGGCCCAAGTGGCTTCTCATCTGAGATCGGATACATGACACACATGAGAAATGGAAACTGGGCTTCCTTGGGCTGTGTAGCTCACCACTAAACCAGTTGGTGCATTTATCACCTGAACCATATGAAGAAATTCTTCAATTCTCCTTTTGCTATTTTTCCTACTTATACCAGCAATTCCAATGAGAAATGGGGATGTCTTCAAAGTGTTCTAATTTATAGACAGTAAATGATGACTGACAGCTTGTGTCACATTCCTCCTTCAATTCCATGTTGTAATTAATGTTTTGAAGTGTACTTACTGATCTAACAGCAAAAGGAAATGATCAAAGAAAAAGTATTAGAGGGTTGTTTAACATGAGCAAAGTTATAATATTGTGTTTACATATTACTGCAAGTGTTTTGCTTTGAGAAAAGGTCAGCGATGACCGTTGCTGCAGATCTAGCCGCACCTCTAGCCAAGCTGCTCCAGTACAGCTATAACATTCGCATCTACCTGACAAAGTGGAAAATTGCCAGATATATCCTGTCCACAAAAAGCAGAACAAATGCAAACTGACCAATTACCATCCTAACCACCTCCTCTTAGCATTATCGCTGACAAATCCCCACCATATACAACCTGGGGGGTCACCAGTGACTAAAAATTCAACAGGACCATAAGTATTGTGGCTACTAGAGAAGGTCAGAGGCTAGGCACTTAATAATAGGACTGGGCAGAGTCAACACAGATTTATGAAAGGGAAATCGTGTTTGACGAATCTGTTAGAGTTTTATGAGGTTGTAACTAGCAGAATAGATGAGGGGGAACCAGTGGATGTGGTGTATTTGGATTTTTAGAAGGCATTCGATAAGGTGCCACACAAGAGGTTATTAAACAAAATTAGGGCTCATGGGATTGGGGGTAATATACTAGCATGGAGTGAGGATTGGTTAACGGACAGAAAACAGAGAGTAGGAATAAACGGGTCATTTTCAGGTTGGCAGGCTGAAACTAGTGGGATACCACAAGGATCAGTGCTTGGGCCTCAGCTATTCACAATCTATATCAATGATTTGGATGAGAGGACCAAATGTAATATATCCAAGTTTGCTGATGATACAAAGCTGAATGGGAATTTAAGTTGTAAGGAGGATGCAAAGAGGCTTCAAGGGGATATAGATAGCCTAAGTGAGTGGGCAAGAACATGGCAAATGGAATATAATGTGGAGAAATGTGAAGTTATCCACTTTGGTAGGAAAAATAGAACAGCAGAGTATTTTTTAAATGGTGGAAGATTGGGAAATGTTGGTGTTCAGAGGGACCTGGGTGTCCTTGTATACGGATCACTGAAAGTTAACATGCAGGTACAGCAAGCAATTAGGAAAGCAAATGGTATGTTGGCCTTTATTACAAGAGGATTTGAGTATAAGAGTAAAGATGTCTTACTGCAATTATATAGGGCCCTGGTGAGACCACACCTGGAGTATTGTGTATAGTTTTGGTCTCCTTATCTAAGGAAGGATATACTTGCCATAGAGGGAGTGCAACGAAGGTTCACCAGACTGGTTCCTGGGATAGGGTGATTGTCCTATGAGGAGAGATTGAGTAGACTAGGCCTATATTCTCTAGAGTTTAGAAGAATGAGAGGTGATCTCATTGAAACATACACAATTCTTACAGGGCTTGACAGGGTAGATGCAGGGAGGATGTTTCCTCTGTCTGGGGAGTCTAGAACCAGGGGTCACAGTCTCAGAATAAGGGGTTGGCCATTTAGGACTGAGATGAGGAGAAATTTCTTCACTCAGAGGGTGATGAATCTTTGGAATTCTCTACCCCAGAGGGCTGTGGAAGCTCAGTCATTGAGTATATTCAAGACAGAGATCGACAGATTTTTGGATATTAAGGGAATCAAGGGATATGGGGATAGTGCAGGAAAGTGGAGTTGAAGTAAAAGATCAGCCATGATCTTATTAAATGGCAGAGAAGTCTCGAGGGGCCAAATGGCCTACTCCTGCTCCTATTTCTTATTTTCTTATGTATTCTGCGGTGAGTGACTCACCTTCTGACTCCCCAAAGCCTCTCCACCAGCTGCAAGGCACAAGTCAGGAATTTGATAGAATACTCTCCACTTGCCTGGTTGGAGGCTGCTGCAACAACACTCAAGAAGCTCAACACTATCCAGGACAAAGCAGTCTGCTTGATCGGCAGCCAATCCACCACCTTAAACATCACTCCCTCCACCACCAGCGCTCCATGACTGCAGTGTGTACCATCTACAAGATGCACTGCAGGCACTCGCCAAGACTTCTTCAACAGCACCTCCCAAACCCGCGACCTCTACCACCTGGAAGGACAAGAGGAGCAGGCGCATGGGAATATCACCACCTCCAAGTTCCCCTCCAAGTCACACACCATCCTGACTAGGACATATATCGCTGTTCCTTCATCGTCGCTGGGTCAAAATCCTGGAACTCCCTCCCTAACAGCACTGTGGGAGTACCTTCACCTCATGGACTGCAGCAGTTCAAGAAGGCGGCTCTCCACCACCTTCTCAAGGGCAACTAGGGATGGGCAATAAATGCTAGCCTTGCCAGTGATGTCCATATCACAAGAATGTATAATTTTTTTAAAGATGGATAAGCATTAAAAAGGAAAGTTGTATTTATTTGGCACCTTATTACATTTTTCAGAAACATCTGAAAAGTGCATCACATACAATGAAGAGCAATCACTGTTATTTTGTAAGTAAACATTGCAGCCATTTTTCACACAGTAAGATCCCACAAGCAGTAATGAGATGAGGCCCTAGGCTCTGCAATTCTCTCCCAAAAGCTCTCTGCCTCTCCACCAATCTCTCTTCCTTTAAGATTCTCCTTAAAACCTACCTCTTTGACCAAACTTTTAGTCACCCCATCCAAATATCCCCTACTTTGGCTCGGTATTGATTTTTGTTTGATTACGCTCATGTAATATTTGCCTACATTAAAGGCGCTATATAAATGCAAGTTGATGTTGTTGAATAACCAGTTAATCTTTTTACTTGGTGGTGTTGGTTAAGGGAGGAATGTTGACGAAGACACTGGTAAATTCACTCCTGTCCTTTGAATACTGCTATAAATCCATAAGAACAGGCAGACTGGCGCTCTGTTTAATGTCTCATCCAAGGGACACTTCTTCGAAAAGTGCAGAATTTCCTCAGTACTGCACTGAAGTGTTGACCTAGATTATGTGCTCAAAATTTGGAGTGAAGCTTGAGCACACAACCTTCTGACTCTAACGGTGAGAATGCTACCAACTGTGCCAAGCTGACACTTAAGAAGATCCATATATTTGATAGACCATGTCTTAAGAGGAGATTCTGCTCCACTTTAGAACTCCAGTGTTTGTAGTTAGCTGTGAGTCATTACAGCATGATTATATTTTCACATGACTTGATTGATCTGTGTTGCAAAAGGAATAAAATAAATATTTGCTGATTAGTGTCCTCAATTTAGAAGTGATAAAGTTTGTAAGTAAACAGAAGAAAAGAAGAAAGATTTTTATTTATATAGCGCCTTTCACAACCTCAGGACGCCCAAAGTGCTTTACAGCCAATGAAGTACTTTTGAAGTGTAGTCACTGTTGCAATGTTGGAAACACAGCAGCCAACCTGTGCACAGCAAGGTCCCACAAGCAGCAATGAGATAATGACTTTGATAATCTGTTTTATGTTCGAAATGCCTGAGCAGGTGGATCAGCATCTGAAAGCTGGCATTTCATCAGACACCTACATCAGACCTCGGCAGCTGAAATACAAACTTGCCTTTGCCTTGTATGTTCTGCTTTTCATGCTTTTCTGTTTTAATTTTGCATTTATATGTATTCTCCTATAGCAATCCAATGCAGCTTTACAACAAAACAAAACAAAAGTTGTAGGATGGGAATCCTTGATAACAAAAGTGTTTCAAGATATGCACATCTCCTATGACATTGCTCATGGGTAACTTGCTTTATGCGGTATGGCTGTGACTAGCCCAGCCCTGTCCCTTTAAGACCACTGCTCAAGTATTCCCTGTGAGGAAGTCAGATAATTATAGCTGCTTGTAAATGCCAAAGGTCAATCAGAGAAAAATTGTAGCAACTTGTAAATTTCTGGCTCCAAATCTGGAGAACCCATTATGCTAAGATTGTTTTGCATCCTTAACAAGTGTCGTATAGGGGTAAAAATGCGTTGTGCCTGGTTTCGGGTGAGAAGGCAACAACGTGACCGCAACACCGTTAATATTAATAAGGCCCGAGGCTGGCCCGAAATTGGGCCTTGGACTCATTAATATTAATTGGGTGAGCTGCCAGCGCCTCCACAGACAGCTTGCCCATTTGAAGGAAGTGAATATCGAGCCGCGTGCCTCCCCGGCAGTGGCCCGAAGATAAGTTTTTTTAAATGATATTATTATTGGTGCATGTCAACCTCATGCAAATGAGTTGCCCGCCCATTAACCCTGCATGCTCTGACAGGGTCAGCATTAGAGTGCACCAAAGGGTGTGATTCCAGTGGAACTGATGGGATCAAGGCCCATGTAAATTCGGGGCCCTTATTTTGAGACTGTGAGATAGAAAATGGCACCCAAAAGGATTTTGAAAAATGCTTTGATTGGCATTGATTGTGCTTTCTATTGGCAGATTTCCATCACCTCTCATAGTTACAGAGTTCTGATTTCTTTGCTGTTTTACATATATGAAGTTTGAGTCAATCAGACACAAGAAATTTGCTGCAGTGCCTCCACTGTCAGGAACGTGAAAGTACAGCATGACAACTTTAAATAGACAGTTTTCATTCTAAGTGCGGACAGAGAAATTTATAATGGAAAAGTTGACAGGGAGTGCATGCAGATGTAATATTTTTAATATATTATAGATAGATAGACAAACACGTGGATCAACAGATAGATAGACAGGGAAACGATAAACAAATAGACAGAAAGACAGTCAAATAGATAGATGATGACATAATCTATATGTAATATATGTACTATATATGTACTATATGTAATCTGTGCTATCACTTTTCCAGTACAAGTAATTACACAACAGATACTCCTTTTAGGCAGACTTTACAAATGTTATTCATTATCATATCTCATTTCTGTTAATTAAAGAGTTACATTTTAATTTGTTTCAATGCCATTTGAAGTAATATCCACTAGCTCATGTTAATTTAAAATTCTCTCTCATCTTTTCTAAGGCTTATGTAGCAGGGTGATCTGAATTCTCCCTGATCGTCAGGAAAGGAGCGAAAGAGCAGTTAAAATGGAACGGTTTCATTTCCCGCTCAGTTCCTGTCGATTCACCATTTTAGCGCCACTGTTTGTGGTCATGGATGAGACTCCCACCGGAGTCCAGAGAAAGTCCCTGTAATAAATGCAAAGCAGGTTGCCGTGACGTACATTGAACCCCGATACAATTTTAACCTGTGGCTAAGTGGACCTGAGTGGGGTGCCCACCATGCCCACACCTTCAGGTGAACCTGTCGGGAAGCCAGTGAGTTTAAATAGACTTTCCTTGGTGGGGCTTGGTGGATCAGGAGTGTTCCTCCGGGCCCCACAAGGAAAGACGGGGCTTCTGCTGCCCCGGACATCCCCTCCTCCCCAGCCGCAAAACACTCGCAACAACCCCTTCCTGGACTCACCTTGCATCTGGTAGCTACCTCTGATGCCAGCGGGCGGCCCAAATCTTCGTCCTTCCCTGCCAATCCGCTGCTGCCTTTCGCCGGAAATGGTCCAGCTGCTGACCGGCAGTTAAAATTTACACGGGATTGCTGTCTGCTCCCGGCCGGGAGTTAAATTCAGCGCTTAGAAAAGAATAACTGATGGTAATTGATCCAGACTGGATTCCCTTCCTCTGTATTTTGCATATTGCGTTTATTGTAGAGAAATGAAGCAATTCTCAAATTCCAGCTCTCACTCCTGCTGCAGAAGAAACCACCCTATTTAATATGGCAGGGCAACTCTGCAGCAGCTGACCAAAATTAAAACAACTTCACATGCACAGGTTTGCAGATGCATACTTGTTTGAACGCTGCCAACAATGACTATCTTACTCCCTTCCCCAATGGCTGTGGAAGATGAGTGCAAGCTTATGATGCAGCAACTGCTTCAGTGTTTTACTGGCTTGTATGGAGGTGGTGGGAGTGCAGGAGTTGCTCAGATTGGTAACAGCCACCTCCTCTGGCAAGGTACTTTATACAACAACAACAATTTGCATTTATATAGCGCCATTAAAATAGTAAAACGTCCCAAGGCACTTCACAGGAGCGTTAGCAAATAAAATTTGACACCGAGCCACATAAGGAGGTATTAGGACAGGTGACCAAAGAGGTAGATTTTAAGGAGCGTCTTAAAGGAGGAGAGAGAGGTAGAGAGGCTGAGAGGTTTAGAGAGCGAATGCCAGAGCTTAGGGTCTAGGCAGCTGAAGGATATTGAAGGGTAGCAGGAGGAGGTTAGAGAGTTAGGGAGGGGCATGGCCGTGGAGGGATTTGAAAACAAGCATGAGAATTTTACAACTGAGGCTTTGCCGAACCAAGCGCCAATGTAGGTCAGCGAGTACAGGTATTTATAGTGCAACGGGTGCCGGATGGTACCCCCAGCTGCAGGAGTGCCACCTTTCTTACATTTGCAATTTAATGGTAACTTCAGAATTGCTGTCAATGACAAAATGTGAATATAAATGGCTGTAAGATTATGTTCAGCATCACCACAAGTTAATTTTCTAAAACTGGACTGCTTACTTTATTTTTGTAAATTTTTTAAAACTCGTCAACAAAATGGTGCAGTTATAAACTGGCAGCTTATTGCAACACAGTTTGATTCCCCAGGATTGCAAAAGAAATTGCGATGCATTTATTTTGATGTTCTCCCAGTAATTAATAATGACATTTAAAAAAAATACACTCTATCACGTTGAAATAGTTCAAAGTGCTTCACACAATGAAGTATTTTTGGAGTGACAGTTGTTGTCTAAGGCAAGCATGTTTAAGAAGCCACTAAACCAGCAAAAAATGATGGAAAGTTTGTGAATGCAACTGTGGAGCGTGTAATACTTCTGGGAAATAGCTGCGTGGCAAGGCTGAGAGGCTCATTTCACAGACAAGGTTCTGACTGACCCTTTAGACTGGATAATGGAGAATTGGCAGGGCATTTTTGCATAGGGAGAATGGCCTAAACACGACACAGAAACAAAGTGGAAACAATGTAACACAGCATGTGAACTCAGTGTTGGCCATCCAACAGCCAGTGCATGGTCTAGAAGAAGATGCATGACTTGAAAATAAGGCAAGCCTATCACAATAAAGAAGCAGCACAGGGCATACGTGGATAAGGTAGAAAGTTATAGTTGTGGAATAAAAAATGTAAAGAATGTGCTCACACAGAGAAAGGTTAACAGGGATGCAGCAAAGAGAGTAGTGCAAATATAAAATGGCCCAGAAATTAAACATCGATGATTCCCGCGGGGGTAAGGATTCCCGCGATATCGCACTCTGCGCCTACCTTTTTGTTTGGGGCCCACACGAACTTTAGTTTCAGGCCTCTCCCTGTTGCAACCGTGCAGTGCTTGCGTGTCCCAGAGGCGCAATTAGTTTGTGCGAGCTCTGGGATCACGTGATTCAGTTAGAGCCAATGGCAGCACACCATCTTTCATTCATAGTTTTGACAGCAAGGGCTGTCAAAGCTATGAATACTACAAGCCCCCAAAAGAACAGCTAAACCTCAATTAAATTTAAAAAAAAGCCATCACATTAATAAAATAACTATAGTTAAATAAATTAACCACTTTAAACAAAAAATTAAATTTTTGAAAAAATTTAAAATCTTTTTAAAAGTTATAAAAATAAACTTACTTTTCTTTAAAGTCTCTAAAAAAGATAAACCTGTTGAAAAAAATTAAAATAACACTTAATTAACTACTTACCTTGTTAAAAGGGGGTCCTACGCCTGCTTTCTTTATGTGTAAAATCTTCACCACTTACCTGCACGTTCAAACCTGAAAAAAACTAAGTGCACTGCGTGCGCACAACCTGTAGTGCGCACGCGGTTCACTTAGGAACCGCCCCCTTTGCAATACATGAAGTGCCGGTTTCCCGCGCATGCGCAGTGCATGCAGAAAACCGGCAATTCGGGACCGAATACGCGAGAGTACACAGTGCGTACTCTCGCGCATTAGGTCTAATTTTCGGGCCATTATATTACACATGTCATAGCGGCAGTGAGAGTGTATTGCAGGAAGTAATTTCCATCAGCAAATCACCCTGTCTTAATCCAGACTTCCCTGATGTTTAAGGGCAAACTCGTACATATTAGGAGGGCACTGAGTGAATAGTTATCCCACCCTACCAGCAGAAGCCTCTCACAAGATATGAAGACAGATTTGAAGCTCTTGCAGGTGTTGAGCCTGAGGAGCTTTGAATAGTACACACACCAACTGATAGAAACCATATATTCGATGATTTGCACAATCAATATGCCCATACACACTGATTGTATATAAATGCAAGCCATCACTATTTCAGCAATCAAATAGCTAAGTGCATTTAGTGCTGCCTGCTCATTTGAATGCTCTCTGCATCCAGCCAGCGCTAACCGCACTGTTCATTGTCTGGACGCATCAGCAGGGGGCCAATATCGTAACTTGCTAGCACCAGTTAAAGCTAGCCTGCACCTTTTAAAGGGGAGGTGCATTGTGGCTGGAGCAGGTGCTGGAAGTGAATCTGACTTGGGAAACAGTGAAGAATGGCAGGCTCCAAGGTTTTTGGATGGAAAGGAGGAGAGATGTCCTGAATCCGCAGGGGGCCAGGAGGCCCTCCAGACACATGCTCAAAAGGCAGTGGGAGCAGATAGCCATGGAGGTCAATGCCAGGAGTCAAGCCCCGAGGATCTGAATGCAGTGCCGGAAGAAGTTCAACAACCTCACACGAGTGGTCAAGGTCAGTGAGAGCATCTTCAAATGCCGTATCGCACCAACTGCACCACTACCCTCAGCCACTGCTGAATTTACCACACCCCCATCACTCACCTACCAACAATCTCTATCAATCAGGACTCATACCTAACATTCATATGCTTCACCTCACCCTCACACACTTAGCACTGCTGCAAGCCTCACACCCAAATCTCACAGCTTGCATACAATGCCAGCTATTCAACCATGACAGCTACATCACCCAAACAGATTGCACGACCTTCAATTACACACTTCCCTCTTTCTTGCAGGACAAGGTGGTGGACAACTGGAGGCAGCAGGGGGTACCCATAGGGGGACAGGCGCACCTGCATGCCCTAACCCCATGGAGAAGATGGCGCTGGCCATTATTGGAACGGCCATTGCTGAGGCCGTGGCTGGCGGTGGGGCTGAATCAATTGAAGATGATGGTATCCTCATACTTAATCCTCCCTCTCACATCCCACTTCCTCCTCATCCCAGAATCTCTTCTGCTTTCCAAGCCTCAGATGGTGTAAGCATGCACCTCTTACTTTCCCCCCTCCCCTCACCACAACCTTACCCTTGTGCCTCTCTCCTTTCAGATACCCAAGAAGTGCAACCTGGCCAGGCAGTGGTGGAACAGCAAGAAGACAGTGATGATGAAGAAACACCGTCACTTGATTTCACACTCGCAGCCACCAGTTCAGATACTGACACTACGCGTAATTTAGAGGATAGCATAGAGGTGGGATCTGCATGTAGTGAGACACCGGGCATGAGTGGCCTGCAGCCAAGGCAGGGGGAAAGGATAATGCAGGTGTCAGCTCGCCGGAGGGCGAGGTCACACATGGGTTCCGTTACAGAGGTTTCAGATGAGGACTTCGATGGGGCAGCCTACAGAAGAGGGCTGATGGGTATGCACAACTAAATGCTTGGTGCAATGGGAGGTCTGCCAGAAAGTCTACAGTAAATGTCAAGGAGCATGGAGGAGTCCGGCACCAACTTGGCACAGGTCTTTGCGCAAGCTTGGAGCCCCTCCTTTCCAGTGTGGAACTGATGTCTAACTCTGTTTGCACACATGTGGACATGATGCAGCATCTGATGGTGATGTCACAATTTCCATTACAGCACAAGCAGCAGCTACCCAACGTCTGAGTGCTGCAGTGGAAGCTCAGACTGCTGCCATCATGGCTGTGGATTACAGTTTGCAAAGGGGCTTGCAGGGTGTCACAGCAGTCCAGCAATCTGTCCACCAACAGATTACTAGGATTGCTGAGGCGCTGCCCCGGGGATGTGGCTTCATGAAGCACAAGCCTGCTGTCCTCTCTCAGGATAACAGCATTCGTCCTCCCACCACTGCCACTCCGCCAGTGCCCTTGCTATTGCCTGTCAGCCAGCTAGCCCAGACTGCTGCCGCTCATGCTGAGATGGTGCAGTCCGTAGCCGAGCCTTCTAGGCCCAGAGTTGCTCGAGGTTGTCTCCAAGGCCATCTGCAGTCTCCTCCACTGAAAGTCAGCAGCCTTCCACCAGCCATGCTGCAGCCACTGGGATAGCACTGCGTCGGAGCACGAGGACAGGCAAAGGCACACGGAAGACAGGCACTAAGGGAATGCACAAGGGTGATTGGTTGACTTTTGTATGCATTATGGCATGCTTTCATTTCTAAATTTGGTGTGGCATGTTTATTTTTTGTTGGCTTTTATTTTTGCATTGTAGCCACTGATGATCAGTGACAGAGGGAAGGGAAG
Source organism: Squalus acanthias (assembly GCA_030390025.1). Taxonomy (NCBI): domain Eukaryota; kingdom Metazoa; phylum Chordata; class Chondrichthyes; order Squaliformes; family Squalidae; genus Squalus; species Squalus acanthias. The sequence continues at coordinate 141,161,374 of CM059425.1, read as the reverse complement.
GTGTGGGGCTGTTGGTGAATGGAGAATTGGTGTTGTGGTTAATGGTATCCACTCGGCTGAGTTCTTCACACACAGTCTGGACAGAAAGGGGCTGTCTAGGTTGCCTCCTCCCTTCCTCTCCTCCTCCTCCTCCTCCTCCTCATGTTCCTGCTCCTCAGCTGCTCACTGTATAGCTGGTGGCAAGGGCTGTCCTCTCATGATGGCCAGGTTATGCAGCATGCAGCAGACCACCACAAAGCTTGACACCCACTCTGCCGATTATTGCAAGGCTCCTCCAGAGCGGTCCAGACAGCGGAAGCATTGTTTCAGCATGCCAATGACCTGCTCGATCACATTTTGGGTGGCAGCACGGCTTTCAATTTACATATGCTGCGCACATTTGCCTGGGTTGCGCACCAGAGTCATCAGCCATGTCGTCAGCGGATTGCTCTTGTCGCTGAGTAGCCACCCTTTGGTTTGCCATGGTAGCTCAAATGCAGCGGGTACAGCGGACTGCGTAGAATGACTGCTGCCAGTATACCGGGCATTGATCTGCATGATTCGCTGCCTATTGTCACACAACAGTTGGACGTTGATGGAGTGGAATCCCTTTCAGTTCAGGTATAGGGCAGAGTTGACATGCGGCGCCCGCAAAGCGATGTGCGTGCTGTCAACGGCACCCGCACCATGGGGAAGCCTGCAATCCCAGCGAAGCAGCGTGCTCGCTCCACCTGCTTGTCTCTGGCAAGACAGAATGAAATGTAGTTAGCTCTATTTGAATAGAGAGCCTCAGTGACCTCCATTGCTCAATAGTGGACGTCAAACTGCGCGATGTTGCAAATATCTCCAGCTCCAGCCTGGAAGGAGCCCGACGCGTAAAAGTTCATCAATGCAAACACCTTCACAGCCACTAGCAATGCGGTCCTTGCCCAGCTTTGATGTTGCAGTTGTGGCTGCAGCAGGTGGCAGATTTCAGTGAGGAGGTCCATTACTTGAGGCACTTAAATCTTCTTTCCAGGGATGGGGGCAGAATCCCTCCCCCCAGTACCAGCAATAGTCGCCCGATTTTCCAGTCTATAGTAAGACGACCACCCTAAATGCATCACTCATGGTCTGGACACCCACCATTCACATGCAAATAAATTCACCTTCTCTTGAGCCCCGAACATTGGCAGGGTCGGTGGCAAAGGTCCAAGGCTGATGCATCCCATCACTTAAGCCAGAATGTTCCCCCTCCGTGGATTTTCAGCCCCACAGTCTCCAAAGATCCCTGTCACTCCATCTCCTACTGTCCTGCATGCCGCCACCTCAAGTCCGCCATTCCTCCAACAAACAATATCAGCTTTGAACCCTCTCCTACCTGCCATTTACCCCTCAAACCTCCCCTCGCACTTACTTCATGTTCCTATGGAGTTAGATGCTTACTTGGCTAGTAAGGGTATTAAGGGATCTAACAAAATGGCAGCTTAGTAGGCTGAATGGTGCACTTCTATTGCCATGGCTCCTCCTGCTTTTTTATTTTAGTGAGGCAGGAAGCAGTATTGTAGCAGGATCATTCTAACAATCCCAAAATGGATGAACAGGAAGCATTACCGCAGACTTCGGAGAAAAATAGGGAGCAGCTACGGAGGAGGTGGAAGGAGAACTTGAGCCTGATGAGTAATGGGTGAACACTTCAGCAGTCAAGGACATTCAGCCTCGGATCAGCGGGTTAGTGTTCTCCAAGGCAGCCTTCGAGACACACGACAACGCAAAATCATCGAGCAGAAACTGATAGCCAAGTTCCGCACCCATGAGGACGGCCTCAACCGGGATCTTGGTTTCATGTCACGCTACAGGACGTAGAGTCATCCAGACTAGAGTCGTCGTTGTCTTGTTCACAGATGTGATTTCCAGTTTTAAAAAAAAGTAAAAAGCTTAACTGCAGACTGCAGCATTTGACACGTTGGACCCCCTGTAACCCCACCTCATTGTCTTAGCTGTATTCTGCTGTGTCTTTGATGTAATGCCTTCCTGACTGATTGTATCTCTGCAAACACATTTTTCTCTGTCTATATATGCTTTGTATCTGATTTGTATTCCCTCACTTTACCTGACGAAGGAGCAGCGCTCCGAAAGCTCATAATTTCAAATAAAACTGTTGGACTATAACCTGGTGTTGTGCGACTTCTCAGTAATGGGTGAGAGAGAGCTTCTGCCACACATCAAGAGGAATCAACTGAGCTTTCAAATGGATATTGGCCAGGCAAGATGTCTGTGGCAAAACATTCTCAAGGAAGGAGGAAAGCACAGGGGAAGTGATATCCATCAATATAATACAATATAATGGCTTAAGGACAGAAAACAGCGAGTTGTGGAAAATGGCTGTTTTTCAGACTGGAGGATGGTAGACAGTGGTGTTCCCCAAGGTCAGTGCTGGGGCCACTGCTTTTTTTGATATATATAAATGACCTGGATATTGGAATACAGAGTAGAATTTCTAAATTTGCCGATGACACCAAACTTGGGGGTATAGCAAACAGTGAGGATGATACCAATCGACTGCAACAGGACATAGAAAGGCTAGCAGAATGGGCAGACAAGTGGCAGATGGAATTTAATACAGAGAAGTGTGAGGTGATGCATTTTGGCAGAAGGAACAGGGAGAGGCAATATACATTTAATGGCACAGTTTTAAAGAGTGTGCAGGGACTGAGGGACCTGGGAGTTAATGTGCATTGGCCCCTGAAGGTGGCAGGACATATTGAGAGAGTGGTTAACAAAGCATATGGGATCTTGGGCTTCATAAATAGAGGTATTGAGTACAACAGTAGAGAAGTTATGCTGAACCTTTATAAAGCGCTGGTTAGGCCACAACTGGAGTATTGCGTCCAGTTCTGGTCACCACACTTTAGGAAGGATGTGAAGGCCCTTGAGAGGGTGCAGAGGAGATTTACCAGAATGGTCCTGGGGATGGGGGATCTTAGCTACAAGGACAGGTTGGAGAAGCTGGATTTGTTTTCATTAGAGCAAAGGAGGTTGAGGGGTGATTTGATAGAGGTGTACAAGATTATGACGGGTTTCGATAGGCTAGACGGGGAAAGGCTGTTCCCACTAGATGATGGTACAAGGACTAGGGGACACAGATTTAAGGTTTTGGGCAAGAGATACAGGGGGGATGTGAGGGAAAACTTTTTTACGCAGCGAGTGATGATGACCTGGAACTCGCTGCCGATGGAAGTGGTGGAAACAAAGACACTCTGTTTTCAAGGAGAGACTGGATAGGCACTTCAGGGAAATAAACTTGCAGAACTACGGGGATAGAGCGGGGGAATGGGACTGACTGGATTGCTCTACAGAGAGCCGGCTCAGACTTGTTGGGACAAATGGCCTCCTTCTGTGCCGTTATGACTCTACGACTCTATGACTAAATCACTAGGTAAAAAAAACCTTCTAACTTATAGAAGATATCCTAAATTTTGTTGCTGATTTTCCTCCAAAACTATTTTTTCTTTTCACACTATAGCAGGCCAAGGAGCACCTCTCAAAGCTTGAGTGCTGCACTGGAAGCATCTGAGGGAAGAAAAGTCAGTACAAACTGATTACAAAGCAAAATATATACACAGCTATATTATGTGCAAGTCTGTTAATTTATACTGGGTGTTATTCAATAAAAAAAACGAAGTGCATTTTATTTGACCTGTAAAAACATATATTTCTGTCCAGTGTCCTTTGGTTGACTATCATAAATCTATAAAATATTCTCTCTTCCTGTCACATGATTAAAAAAAACTCCTTGGCCACAATTCCAGTAAACACAGAGGATGTGGATACCAGTGGCAAAACTCCAGTGTGAAAGCCTTCTGTGAATAGTACACTAATATTATCCCTCAAACAACATCAGTAAAAAACAGACTATCTCGACATTGTTCTTTGTGGGACCTTGCTGTGCGCAATTTGGCTGCCGCATTTCCTACATTACAACAGTGACTACACTTCAAAAAGCACTTAATTAGCTATAAAGCACTTTGGAACGTCCTGAAATTCAATGTCAGTCCTAAATTAATTGTGTTGAGGATGAAGTACTGCTTTTCGAATATAGGAGCATAAGGCACAATTAATAATGCCATTCTACATGTATGAATAAAGAATTGTCTGTAAATGAGACTAACAGCTGTAATATTTCACTTCCGTGAACAAATTCTGCAAATCTTTAGACCTTTGTGAAATAACTTGTTGTTGAACTTGAAGCCAGTTCAACAGCGAGAGGTAAATTTGTATTCTTTAATCTTAAATGGTACCATCGTAATAATTTATTGGCCCTGAAATTGCAGTTGGAGGCTTCCCGCGGGTGGATGCCTCCGACCAGTAAAAAATCTATGAACTTACCCGATGGTCCCGGAGGCTCGGACACTTGCGCTCCTGGGCCTTTATGCGTAGGCCTGCATAGAGGCCCACTTATCCCAGGGGCGCAGGCGGTTCGCAAGCGCCCCTGGGATTACGTGGGCCGGCCCAACAAATGAAAGAAAGGAATCCCCATTCATGCTTATGGAGGTTCCATATGTACGGAATCCTCATAAGCATGAATGGGAATACCCCCAAAAATACACGTACACTTCAAATAAATGTTTTAAATATCACATATTTAAAATTAATCAAAATGGCATTTAATTAAATATTTAAAATAAACATTTATTTTTTTGAAAAATAAATTTACCTATTTTAAAGGGGTTAAAAATAAACTTACCTTATTTCACAGGTTTTTAAATGTATAAATTATTGAAAAAAAATATTTTTCTGTTCTTTAAAAGTCTTACGCTGGTAAAAGCAGGCCTTACTCCTACTTTTACCAGGCATATGAATTTCACGGGCATTCGCTGGGCAGAAGTTCTCCACCTGCAGATGCCCTTTTCCTGGGGATGCGGATGATCTGTCAATAAGATTCTTGACAGATCGCAAGTTCCGGGTTTTAACGCATGCGCTTCACATGCCTAAACCCGGAATTTGCGCGGCCCCTACGGACGCGTGCACACTTCATACCCACCCATAGGGGCTGCAAATTACAGCCCATTATCATTCCATCAGCATAGATGTGGGTCAATCTCCATGCAATGCATATGAGCCTAATTGACAGAATCACATGGGCCTCACTACAATGAAGAATGTGCTCCAATGTGTTTTCTGTGTCTAGCCATACAAATGAATGTACTGCCTGAAAGGGTGGTGGAAGCAGATTCAGTCGTAACTTTCAGAAGGGAATTGCATATATACTTGAAAAGGAAACATTTGCAGGGCTATGGGGGAAAGAGCAGGGGAGTGGGACTAATTGGATAGCTCTTTCATACAGCCAGCCTCCTTCTGTGCTATATGATTCTATGAAAGCAGCTGGCAAGTTTGTCGGCCTCGTAGCCATTTTTTTAAGAGTAGGGTGTAGTCATGTTATTTTTATATTCATTCTTGGAATGTGGGCATCACTAGCAAGGTGTGCATTTATTGTCCATCCTTAGTTGACCTTGTGAATGTGGTGGTGGGCCTTCTTTTAAAACCACTGCAATGTTGCCCTCATTAGATATGGACAGGATTTTCCAAGGGATAACCTATCACTGCTTTAGCAGAAGTTTTACTTGTACAATGTGTTTCTTGTCCAACAATAACTCATTTCCTCTTCTGATGAAGAAGTCAAAGTGATTGCATCTAAATCTTCAAAAGCCAATGGCACGTTACAGTCAAATAGATTCTTACCAAACTCTGCTGTGTTGTTTATTAGTTTTACTTTACTTACATTGAACTTGAGGGTGAGGTGCACACAAATGTTGGAATGTTTTTATCATGTAAATCTTTGTATATGCCATTCTCTGTATGCATAATCAAAAATTGTTTCATGGTTCAAGAAACAAAACATTTAACTGTAAGCAAATCGTTCCATTGAAATAACTCACTTGATTTGTATTTACTACATTCTCTATGAGCTTTGCAGCTTTATCATTTTTACATATATATATATATATTTATGCATGTGTGTGTTTGCTTCAATTGCTGTATGTTGAGCACATTGATTTATTCTTGTTTTATGCATGGTTTGAGAGCAGCACAAGCTAAGAACTTCTTGTATGAATCAATCTGCACATGCAAAACATGTAAAGTATGAAATTAGAAATTAATATTTGGACCATTTCTTCTAAGGCCAATATACAATTTGCCCTAAGAACTCCATTCAGTTCACTAAGTCTCCTGAGGGAGGTGGGTGAAACCTCCAAGAAGATAAAGCTCTAGGACATTTCTTCCCGACTCCCAAAGGTAATCAATCAGAACTGCAGGATGTTAACCCTACCTTAGTAGTGGGACTCTGACCAGCTATCAATGTCTGCCAAATGATATGATTTGACTGTGGGAACTGGCAGTTTACTGCCATTCCCCAATGGTACAGCTGTCGGCAAAAAGGGAAAAGAGAAAACAGTAAACAATGGGCAGTAAATTCTAATTTAATATATCTAGGAAAACAATGTAGACGGTGGTATTAATACATCTATAGGTTGTAATGACATTGATTAAGCAGTGCTCTTGCAGTTCATAATGTTTCACTATATCTTAATTTTTATCACGCTACAGGCCATGTCTTATCCTATATATACTACATGTGTTGGTTAAAGGAATATGAAGATAAAATTTGAAAAAAATGATTATAGCAACAATTATCATTTATTTATTTTCTCAAATTAGGTTATCCAGATCTTGTGTATGTATGAAATGAAATGCAGGTTATGGTTTAAGTAAAAAGAAAACAGAATACTGCAAATCTGAAAAATAAACAGAAAATATTGGAAATCCACAGCAGTTGAAGGGTTACACCTGAAACGTTAGCTATTTTCTCTTTACAGATTCTGACTGACTTGCTGTTCATTTCCAATCATTTCTGTTTTCATAGTCCAGGTCAATGACTGCTAATAATTTGTGAATAAATAGAAAATAATGGATAGCCAAGGATGATTACAATGTAGTAATCTCATTCCAGGGTTCAGATAATGCAATAACCCATGAGAATTAGACTTGAATGAAACCAATGACTGCACTTCATTACTGCCATGTAACCACTTTAAGGAATCTTTTATTCTCTATAAAATACAATATATACAAGATAATGAATAACCTGGAATCTGTGAGCAAAATCTAACCCCAGAATACTCTTCTGTTGGTCACGGCACCAATATCATGCATTTAGTAACATCACAAATACCTGTATTATCATCCTCACCTACATCACTTAACAAAGATCTCATTGTGAGTATACAATATCCATGAAATAATAGAAATTACACTTGGAACGGTGAAATATATTATTTATTTTATCCGAGAGACAGGATAAAATGAGAATGAGTTGCGATGGCCTTTGCAAGAGATAGTATGCCAGCAACTTGGACTTTGATGAACCAAATGACTCTTTCTCATCCCATTTTTCATCATTCTCAGGATGTGCATGTTGCTGGAAAGGCCGGCATTAATTGCCCATCCCTAGCTGCACAAGTTTGATAAATCTGAGTGGCTTGCTAGGCCACTTCAGAAGGCAGTTAAGAGTCAACCACATTGGTGTGGGACTGGAGTGATATACAAGCCAGACTGGGTAAAAATGGCAGGTTCCCTTCCCTAAAAGATATTAGTGATTTTTACAACAATCTGACAGCTTCATAGTCACATTTTTTTTATAGAATCATAGGATCATAGATTTTAATATCCAGATTGTTTCTAAACTGAATTCAGTTTGGGATTTGAACTCAATTATTAGCCCATTAGCTAATCCAGTAACATTAACATTATACTACTGCACCCGTGTTCTTAATGTTCTTTATGTACTGCTGCTTGTTAAATAATAAAATGTGAGAATAATGCTTGAAAGGTTTTAACTTACCTTATGTTAAAGCAAAAATCACTCCCACATATCCACTATTTTTGATAGTTTATAATTTGTGGAGCACACAGTTTAATTGTGTCTCTGTTTTATTGCCAACAGCTACAATAGAAAACAGAAATGACCAACAACAACAACAATAACTGGCATCTATATAGTGCCTTTAACATAGTAAAATGTCCCAAGGCACTTCACAGGAGCGTAATCAGGCAAAAATTCAGTTTGAAAATAAAACAACATACTCTTCATGGCTGATGTGTGATGATGTATGCACAGAAGGATTTAATAATCAAGGCAAATTTATCAAATGATAATCTCATATACTAGGAATAACAGTCAGCACCATTAAAAATAATTTTTTCCTAAAAAAGCAATGCTACTGAGATTATAATGATTCCACTTGGGCCTATGCTAGGCCATATTCCAATTAAAATCTTATCTTTTTGCTACAATACATTGAAAATGTAATTTACTGTTCCTTGATTTAGACATAGGAATAGAACAATGGATAGTAGATCCTGAATTCTAAGGTTGTAATCTTGATCTGGGATTCTGAGGATATCATAAGCTATATGAGCAAAGTCTTCAAATCAAAAGTAAGGTTTTGAATTATTCCCCTTAATCCGTTGTCTCATGTGTTCATTCAACATTTTTGATGTGATTATATTTGTAACTTGTACTATTTTCAATGAGGTACTGTTTCTGAAGTTTTCGATTTTGTGAGGTAAACTGACAGTTGAGAGTAGTACAGGATGGCATTCTTAGGTGATCCAGCATGTGACATTATTACCAAAAGGATAATTTGCAGTTGATTCCAAGAAATGTCTAAGTCTAGTATATACATATATTAGAAAATCAAATTATATGATCTCTTTGGAGATATAACATTGTTGACGTACATTTCAAAACAATATGACACAGTGCACATCTGTTGATAAAGCACTGAGAGACTTTATTCTCTGAGGTGCTTCACCTGACATCACATTAAATATTTATAGTCTATCCACAATAAAAAAGTTCCCATGTGAAAAAGAAAGAGTGTGTGTTGTGGAAACAACAGAGACAGTGACAGGATATGAGAATGGCAGGAGGGTGGATGGGTGAAGGAGCTAAGACTCATTTCAAAGAGTTTTTAAAATGATACTATTCACTGTATTTGATGGTTAGCATTCCAGACCAGTCATAGAATGGTAATGGGATACATTTCTATTATAGTCTTGAATATTTTCACTAGTATTTTGCACAGTTAAGTGCCATTATTAAGTTCATTATTAATTTTCTTTTAGGGTGTCACCCTTGGCTCAGTGGTAGCACTCTTGCCTTTGTGTCAGAAGATTGTGGGTTCAAGCTCCACTTGACTTGACCACATAATCTTGGCTGACACTTCAGTGCAGTACAGAGGGAATTCTGTTTACATAGATTACATAGAAGATAGGAGCAGGAGTAGGCCATCCGGCCCTTCGAGCCTGCTCCGCCATTTAATGAGATCATGGCTGATCCTCCAATTCAGTATCCCGTCTTGTTGGAGATGCCGGGGTAGAGTTTCTGCTTTGGGAGCAATCGCCAATTCCGACGCAAATTACGGCCGTTTTGAAAAGTGTATTTGTCCCCGCCCACGTTTCCACTCAAACTCATTTGCATATCGCCGAACGCAATATCTGCCATGCACCAGCACAATCGGCAGCGTTCTAAAATGTAATTTAAAAAAAAAATTTGCTTTAAAAATATTCCTTGCTATACTTAAGAATGGTAACTTGGTAAAGTTTGATGAATACAGTTGAAAATGGGTTTATCACAAAAAATATGCATTTTAAATCAGTGTCAATCCACCACCTGTGAGTAACCCGATTCTAAATTACTGAAAATTACTTTTAAAAAATATGCAAAACTATTTTCTAGTTAATTTGGGGTACAGTAGTCAATCCCTTAGTAAATTTTAAAAAATTAATTCATTCAAAGCTTTTCAAAACGTAACTATTATTGTCCTTGCTCCCAAAAGATCCAGCTTAATTTTTGAAGCCTCCTCGAAGGCCTGCAAACGAGCACAATTAGCGGAAACTCCCAGTGGTGATTAATTCACTCTGGGGGTGTGGCCAGTTTTGTGGGAGGGGCCTGCTTCCAGTGTGAGGTTTTTAAAACTAGAGCAGAAGATTGCGGAAAGTTGATTTGTGCTGAACGCAATTTGCACTTAAAATTTTGCGATCCTTAGTGTCGGTTACACTGATATCAGGCCAATTGTGCTGAGCAAACCAACGTAATCAAGTGGAAACTCCAGGCCGCCATCTTCTGGATGAGAGAGTTAAACTGAAATCCAAGCTGCCCTCTTGGGTGGACGTAAAAGATCCCATGGCACTATTCAAAGAAGAGCAGGGAAATTGAGAGATAAATGTTAGCCAGATAAATATTTATCCCTCAATCAACATTATTAAAAACAGTTTAATTGGTCATTTATTGCACTACTTTTTGTGGGATCTTTCTGTGAGTAAATTGTGTTTTCACTACATTACAACAGTGACTACACTTCAAAAATACTCCATTGACTGTGAAGCACTTTGGGACATCCTAGAGTCATGAAAGTAGTATATAAATCCAACTTCTTTCTTTTTTGAAAGAGCTGATGGATTTTTGGAGATACCAAATGGAACTGAGGCATTTCTCTATGGGCCGGGAGGTGGGGTGGGGGGAAGCAGAGACACCACAAGTACAGGTAATTTCCTGTATTTCTGAGCCAATGGCATGAGCAGCAGTTTGAGAACAAGACACATACCCATCCTTTCATCCAGGAATAGTATATGAAATGTGGTGGCTTTCAGAAGGAAATGTGACAAAATAACAAATATTGTATTCAATATAATTTTGTGCTTTCTGCCAATGGTGCATAATAGTTGCAGTGCAACACGGAACTGTTTCCAATAGCCATAAGTCAATATTACTTGTCTAGTGCAAAATATCGGATATTATTTTATCCACTGCAACATAATAATAGCACCACAATCTATAATATTTATATTATGTAATCCATGTGTGCAGAAGCACAAGACTGGGAAAGTTTTTCTGTATTTTGGAACTCTGATATGAAAGGGATGGAAACAAGTCAAAACCCTTAAACTTCCAGCTTTGTTTTCAGCCATTTCTCTTCAGTATGCCAGCTGAAATCTGTACTCCTTTGCATTGCTATTAGTGCCAACAAAAGTTGCATGAATAAAATGTAGACTCGAGCATTGTTCCCTGTAAGCTGTGCTTTGTTCTGCAAGGCCTGTTTCTTTCAATGTGCGGTCCCTTTAAATTTCTGCGCCTGCACGGTATTTACGAGCTGAAAGCCGGTGAGCGGCCTGCGCGGGACCTTTGAGATTACTGCGCGGCCACACGCGCACTCCTTAGCGGGAACATTGATCCACAGTATTTATTTAAACTCAGATTTCTCAGATAAAACCATACTTTCACTTTCTTTTGGTCTATCAGGACAGCAATTATAGTGCCCCCTCCCCATAACTTCTATTATTAATAACTCCACTTATCAGCACAGGTGGGATGGGGAATTACTATTATAACGAGACTTGTAATAAAATTTAATTACATGGTCCCACTCTTTAACTGTTTCCTCCTGATCATTTTTCTCTTTTAGAGATGGCTCAAAGTGTACTGTATTATTCTGTTTATTAGCAGCTCAGCATTCAATCTTCTAACAGATGAATACAATTTGCTGAGAATGATGGATATTTTGTCATGATTAAAAGGGAGCAATATATCTGAGGGGTTCATAACCCATGAGAATAAAGCTTAACCATTTACCAAATCCCAAGATTAGATTACTGTCCTGTAACACTTTTAAGGCATATTTTATTATTTACAAAAAATAGTGTATACAAGGTAATAAATAACCTGGAATATCTTTGCAAGATATGACATCAGAATATTTAACAGTCATATAATCAATATTTGGTAACATAGATATACTTGTATTGTACCCTAGCATTACTCAGTGGAAGTCTATAAATTCTATGTACAATTGGAAAAAAAATCACGAGTGATGAATTATAATAGTTATTTTAACTATGGACAGAATGGATGTGAATGAATTATGATGGTCTCACCAGGGAGGAGACAGGTAGCTTATGTGATCTGGAAAGGGAAATAGAGGGTGCTGCGGAGCTAAGATGTGACACTATTCGCATTATTGCCAGCATGGTTGCAAACAGCTGTGCAAACTTAAGAGGGAAAAATTCAGTTGGTTAGCGCCTCCCGTTAGCGCCTGGCAGGGGCGCTAATGGGGCTCTGATGCAATAGTACCAGGGGTGAGGCGAATCCAGCACGGCAACTCCGGCCCACCCCCAATTGCACTGCCGCTAGCGGTTACCGCCGGGGACCTCACTGCCAGGCAGATCATGATGTCAGTGAGCGTGCAACGCTCACTGGGCACCCGATCTGCCAAATTCATAGAGAAGCAAGACGAACGTGCATGTGGCTTTGCCAAGATAGCGGGATTTCCCATGGAGCAGGGCGCCATTGACGGTACCCATCTGGTTTTGCGGGCAACGCATAACAATCCTGACATCTTCCGTAACCGCAAAGGCTACCGCTCACTTAATGTGCAGTTGGTGTGCGACCACAGGCAGTGAATCCACACTGTCAATGCCCGCTATCCTGGCAGCAGCCACAATGCCTTCATCCTGCGCCAGACCGGTGTGCCCGCACTCTTCCGGCCACCACATCAAGCTCGCGGCTGGCTGCTCGGAGACAAGGGCTATCCACTCTCCACCTGGCTCATGACTCCCCTCCGGAACCCCAACACTCCTGCACAACACTCATATACGTAATGGGGTGCTGATGCAATAGCGCCGGGATGAGGCAATCCAGCACGGCAAATCCGGCCGTCCCCCACCATTGCGCCGCCGCTAGCATTAACCGCCGGGGACCATGCTGTCACCAGGAACATCATCGAGCAGACCATCGGGGTGCTCAAGCAACAGTTCTGCTGCCTTGACCACTCAGGAGGAGCGCTCCAGTACTCGGCAGACCGGGTGTCCCATTAAGTGGTGGTCTGCTGCATGTTCCACAACTTGGCCATCATGAGGGCCCAGCCCTTGCCACCAGGGGTTGCGGGAACACCTTAGGAGGAGGAAGAGGGAGAGGAGGAGAAAGAGGAGCAGGATGAGGAGGAAGAGGAAGATGAGGAGGACAAGGAGGAGGAGGAGGAAAAGGAGCGAGGGAGGAGGCAGCCATTCAGTCGGCCTTCCGGAAGGTCGGTCCATGACCGGCTTATCAGACTGAGGTTCAAATAAATTAAACCACAGATCCCCATTGCTCATCACATCCCCATCATTCTATCCCTGTCGCAAGCAATATCACAGCGCTAAGATGAAATGAGAGAAACCACAAAATCATCCAAACTGAATTAATAAATTTATCAATAATCAGTGAACACATATTTACACCAAAAATATCAACTATTCACCCTTGTGCAATCCCTTGGTGCCTGTCGTTACTGTGCCTTTGCCTACTCTAGTGCTCCTACAAAGTGTTGGCCCTGTGGCTGCAGCACAGCTGGTGGAAGGCTGCTGAGTGTCCATGCGGGAGACTTCAGATGGCCTTGCAGGATGCCCTCGACCAGCTCTGGGTCTGGAAGGGCTGGCGGTAGACTGTACCACTTCAGCATGGGCGGCAGCAGTCTGGGCTTGCTGGATGACAGGCAGCGACAAGGGCAATGATGGAGTGGCAGTGGTGGGAGCAGGAATGCTGTCATCCTGAGAGAGGACACAGCTTCCTGCTCCACTGACCCACTGCCACTCCCCTGAGGCAGCACCTCAGCATCCTTAGCAATCTGTTGGAGCACAGATTGCTGGCCTGCTGTGACACTGTGAAAGCCCCAGTGAATGCTTGTAGACCCAGCCACGATGGCAGCAGTCAGATCTTGCGTGGCATCAAGCTGAGACTGCATGAGAGCAGCCTGAGATTGGATGCCACCAAACATAGACTGCATTACAGCACTAAGACGTTGCATCGCTTCCGCCTATGCTGCAATGGAAGCTAACAGATCACCCATCAAACGTGGCATCAGGTCTGGGTCGTCACTTTCTCTCTGGTAGTCTACCATCCTTTGCAGACTGCAAATGATGGGCTCCATGGTGTGCGCAGAGCTCTGTGCAATGTTGGAGGTGGACTCCTCCACGCTCCTTACCATTGCCAACAGGCTCTCAGGCACCATTGCCATTGCACCCATCATCTCCGTGTGCATGCCCATCACCCTTCTAAACGCCTCCCCATCTAGGTCCTCATCTGAGTTCTGTGCAGCAGAACTCGCGCGCGAACTTGCCCTCCGGGGAGCTAGCCCCCGAGCTACTCTTTCCCCCTGGCCTTGCTGCAGCCCACTCGTCCCCGGCGCATCACCCTGTGTAGATCCCACTACTATACTAGCCTCTAAAGAACGCGTAGTGCCAGTATCTGAGCTGGCGCCTGCGGGTGAGACGTGCAGTGACGCGGTGCGTTCTTCCTTCTCCTGTTCTCCTGCCTTGCTCTCAATGGTGCCCTCAGAGACAGGCTCCTCAGGTGCTTGCTGATTATCTGAAAGCATAAAGGCACAAGAGTCGGGTAAAGATGAGGGGAGGAAGGGAGAAATGCATGGAGACAGCATGATCAGCTGGAAAGCACGAAATGCTTGTGGGGTGAGGGGGAAGTGGGATGTGAGAAGAAGGAGTGGGAATGTACATATCGTTGTTGACCTCAAGGGGGTCAACTTCGCCGGTGGCCACGGCACCCACCACCTGGCGCCCAATAATCTGCAGCACACGAGTTTCCAGCTTAGACAGTGGTTGGGTGTCGGCTTGTCCCCCGCCTGTACGCTCCTGCTCCCTCCTGTTGTGCGCCACCTTGGCCTGCAAGAGAAAAGAAAGTGTGTGAGTGAGTGTGGAGCAATGTGTTTGTGTGATGTGCCTGCCATAGTTGAATAGCTGTCATTGTGTGCAAGTTGTGAGATGTTGGTGTGAATGTTGGTAGGTAGAGATTGTTGGGTGAGTGCTGAAGTTGTGGTGTTTTGGGCACTGTGTGAAGATCGTGGTACACACGGTGGTATGTAACATTTGTTGAAGCATTCACTCACCCTGACCACCCGAGCAAGGTCGTTAAATTTCTTCCTGCACTGTGTGTGGGGTCCTGGGGACCACAGTGCTGCCCGAGACGTGCTGGGCTACCTCTCTCCACATGGTGTGGAAGACTTGTGGTGAGGGCCTCCTGCCACTTGTTGGGTATAGCACCGCCCTCCTTCTCTCCACAGCGAAGACCAACGCCACCAATGCCTCATCGCTGAATCTGCGGGCTCTCTCTCTGAGGCATGGATGTGCCATCAGTGCAGCTTCTTGAGTCAGCCGGCTCCTTCTACTGGGCCTACTTGAGCTTGCTGAGGCAGCTGCACAGCCAGCAATGCTAAGAATGAGGTTCTGCAGCATCAATGAACCTCCCCTTTAAAAACTGGAAAGAACCTGTGGCAATGATGACTTGTGATTAGACTGCACCTGATATTGGTCAGCGCTTCGAGTTTAATGGCACTGAGCTAGGCCATTAGCGCTTGATTTAGCGCTCCAATCCTTTCTTTGTGCAATGAGACTTAATTTTGCATGCAGTCTGAATCATTAGCGCCTGGCGCTAATTCTCAAACTTTTCTAAAGTTAGTGCCCATTCCTGGGCTAAAATGAATTTCTCCCCCAGGGCCCGGATAAGATGCATCCAAGGATCCTTTCGGAAATAAGGGAGGGAATTGCAAGGACTCAGGCACAAATCTTCCAGAAATCACTGAACACTGGTTCATGAAGGGGAGGTCCTGCTAATGTAACTTACTGGTTTTCTTTGAAGATGTAACAAAGGAGCTCAATTGGGGTAAGGCTGTAAGGGATTCTCTCCTGACCCTGCGTGTCTCGTAGCCTGTGAGATTCACGCGGCTCTGTGCAGCCTGTATGTCAGTGCGGGTCTAGGCCTGGTCTCCAGCCAGTCTGGGAACACTAGACACCCCTGTGAGTGGTTCGAATCACTCTCCCTTACGGTTCTAGACACTGGACTTAGATGCGAGAGCAGTAATGGAGATAAAACTCATGTAGACTTGGTTTGAACGGTACGAAATGGAAAATCTTTATTGCATGATACTTAAAATTATGAAATACATGTCATATGCACAGATTAATGACAGTACAATCTTACAAACAGTTATAATCACTCTTAGGGAAACGAGGAACGAACGGCACAACGTAAATAGGGCACACATTACAAATATCCTTAATCTTTAAACCCTCCCCTATCAATGTCTATCCTAAACTAGCTTCGTAGGATCCCGAGACTCATGCTCACCACTCGTAATAACTCGGAGAAATCCCGAATAGCTGATCGGATGTTTTTCACCGCAGCACCCACGTGTTGGTCAGGAGATCTCCTGGTCCCACTTGTTTACTGCTTCTGCTGCTCGGTCAGTCGGCTGGACCGTCCGCTGTAGTGAAGACCTCTGTTGGTTGGCTCCAAAGTATGGTGGAGCACTGTTGTCAATATCACTGATACGATGTGTTTGCACAGTCCAGTTATCATCGATGCAATATGTCTTGTTAAAGAAGAAAACTTCCTGTCGAGAAGACTTGGCTGATCGACCTACAGGCGCGGTCGGGATTTACTGACCGTGGCGATGGATAAGGTCTTCTTCTCTTCTCCTCTCATCTCATCTCATCTCGGGCCTTTGGTTCCGCTGCCAGCTACCAACATAGGTCTTCTTTACGCGACACGAGGTAGATCCGAACGGATCAGAAAGTTCAACAGTCTTTTACACAGGAGCAGCCACGATGATAACAGCAGCAAGCGGCAAGAGTCAAGAACACGAGGCAAGAGTCAAGAGCAAGAGAGCGAATGGACGGTTTGGGGCCTGCAATTATAGTGCACAGTTCTTCCGTTTCCCGCCCAACTACAATGTCCATTCTTTTGTTTAAGGTTTGGCGCCCAAAAATGTCCTGTATGGGTGATCTCTGTCCTTAATGGGTTTCGGGGCTACTCCTGAATGTTTGAGTACCTGTTAATATTTCTCCCATTGTTAAATCGGTCGGTGTTCCCCCTGGAGGGGTTTGGGGCTTCCAAGTGTCCTGTATAACTACCTGCTAACGGCTCTCTCATCGTAGAGCCGTTGGGAGTTTACATACTAATGTCCTTTGGATGGGCCCTTGATGGCTTTCCTTTGTACCTGGGAGACCGATTCCAGTATCGATGTTTATACTGTAAACCCATAATGTCCTGTGTATTGTCTTCACTGTGCTGAATCGTTATCGATCCTGCAAAAATGTTTATTGGAACGCCATCTTGTCTGCCTGCTGAAAAGTCTAGAATGTTCTGTCACGCGGTGCGGCGGCCATTTTACAGGCTGCTTGTGTCCAATTTAAACCTGACAGCATTCTGCTGAAATAAAAGCTGTTTTGAACGAAACTTTGTGTTTTCTCCTTATTAAATGAAATCGCGATAATTGCGAATTCTACAGTCCCTCCTGTTGATGCGAATAACTCCGCTTATCGTATCAAAAATTTCAGTGGTGAGCAATCTTATCTCGATTTCACTCCGAATCCAGTAAATTAATCCCATAAATTTTAACTTAACTAGGGTCTCTGTGTCGTCCTTATTTCCCAAGAAAAATCACATTTTATATCACCATAGGCATCATTTGCCCTTAAACTTACACCACTTGTTTTCCTTCCCGGCGTAACCAGGCCGATACCTCACGCATCACCTGTATATTTGTCTTTTATTCAGGGGAAGGAAAAAACAAAACCCAAAACCAAACAATCAACACCATCACCAAAATAAACAAATCCCAACTCTTAAACATGTCGAGTTTCCAACGTATTTACAATGAGTACAAACTTCCGCGGCGCACGTGGCGAGCGGGAGTGACGCCATTTTCCCATTACACTGCGCTCTCGTCGTGCACGCGCACGTAACGTTCTCGCCACTCTCCCGTGTTCTCATGCTTGGTGAGGCGCTTGTCTCTTTTACAATGTATGAACAATAGGTACACTACAATAAACACCTGACAGACGACTAAAATGTGGGAGGCTATTCTGACCCATGAGGGCACTTCAATATTCGTGAACAGATTCCACCACGGTGGAACCACTATGTCCAAAATGTCTGTACCTATCTCGACGGTTTTCTGTTCTAATGTATAGAAATGCTTTTGTGACACCGCGACGGCTTTCAGAAGTTTGGTTAAATGCTCGGGGAGAGGGGGAATGAGGTACCCAAAATGTGCGACAAATCGCTGCAAGTCGGTAAAATTCTCTTTTACTGTGAGATGAACAGTGGATGGTTCAGGGATTGGGATAATTCGCTGTTGTGCTACTTGAACTTCAGCCCTGGGTTTAAAACAGAAACTGCTGTCACTCACCGGACACCGGCTACGGTTTCCATGCTGGTAGTGTTGCGCTGCAGTGGTAACACAGTATGTTCCACCCCCGATGTATGCTACCTGCGGAGGCACATGATCTTGTGCCATTGCCTCCATGGTGCAATTCATGGACTTGGCGCCAGCCGTTCTGAACCCGCACTGTGGTGTTAAAAAGGCATTCAAGTGCTGGGGGCACAGTATTATGTGTGCTCCCCTGCCACGACAACCAGAGAGATCTGTACCTGTCATCGTTTGCTCCCAGCGGATGACGTAAGGTGGAACCGCTGCATAACGAATGTGGGCTCCCCCCTGAATGACACCAATGTTCTCTACCCGATACACCGGGGCGGGCTTTGCTGTGTTGCCCAAAACCGGCATGCGTAATACTATCCCCATAATAGTATGGTTTGAACGTCCGCAGTCCACGGGGACTGGGTAAGCTTCTGAAGCTAGCCTGAGCTGGCATGGACTTAATGCGTTCTGAAAAGGGTGGAGCGCCCGCAGGTGTTTGTTACTTATCCAGGACGGAACCAAACCTTGTTTTAAATCCTCCAAATTACTGCGGCCCTCGCCCAGTAACCACGCCCCGTAAAGCACGCACACCTCGTTCTGCGCAGCCTGATCGGATGCATTCCGATCTTCCCTAATCAGGGCATTTACCGTACGCGCATGTTTCTCCAGCTCTGCTATGATTTCCTTTAAGTGTAGTGTCATGGCTTGGTCCTCGTGCAGACCCGACCCTACCACTTTATTCTCATCTGTAAGAATATCCTTTAACTGTGTTTTTAAACCATTAATCTGGGTCTGCAGCTCCACACTGTCTAGAGCGTTGACCACAGATGTCCCTGTATTAAAAGCAGTGAACGCATCGTTCACCAAACCCCTTCTTTGCCTCCCCACCTGGTCCAAAACTTCCTGCGGTGCGGTGTACAAACTTGTCTTATCAATTTCTGCAAAATCAAACTCGTAAAATTGCCTGAACATCTTGGTCAACAGGACCTGGTACAACTGTTCCGTCTTTTTGGGGCACCACTCTGGTAACCGTACCTCAGTGAGATTTAAAATCACCGAGGCCACCGCGTAATGTACCCCCTGAAATAGTATCTGGTCTGTGGGGACCAGTACCAAACCGTTCCCGGGTCCCTTACTAGTTTTAGGGCACCCTTCTTCCTCAGTTACAACCACCGGAATCGTGGGCGGGGCTTTGCGTGGGCGCGTAATGAGCTCAGTGGCATTTACTGGGATCGGAGAGTATGGGGCTCCGCACCCCCTGGTGCTCGCATCCCACCTCATCCCCTGTCCGTTATCCTGCCACTGGTTAATAAAGAATATGGAGATGCCTTTGGGGCAAACGTACTTTGACCCCCACATACAAACATAAATCCCCTCATCCGGTTCCCACCATTTGTCCCAACAGACTTTCACTTGTCCATCTGTCCCCGTAATTGTCCGATGGGTATTATTACCCAGTCGCTCCCACTCAACCGAAGAGTTCCTCATAGTTTTGCTCAGCTTTCGCAGCCACCACCATCGGCTCAATGGGACATTCCCACTGCAGGTCAAACAAATCCGTTTGCCGACGGTGACGCTGATCCTGGGTGCGATGATCCGTACTTTGGGGCACATTAAAGAAGTCTCTTTATAGGCGAACCCCGATGTGCTGGAATACTCCGTTGAGTTCGTTCCCAGCCATCCTGGCCACCTTCCCTTGTGGAAATAGGTGCTGGTCCCTTCTGCCTTCCGTCTTCCGGTCCCATCCACCGCGATGGGGGCCGTGTCCCCGGAACATCCAAACACCACGACATCCTTGGTGAGGCCCCGATAGGCCAATCCACATCCGATTGCCACGAGCAAAACTAGAAGTCGTTCCATCCTTCCTTGGTTCCTGTGATCAGATAGAATGAGGTAGCCAGCCTCGCAAAAAGTCTCTGGCTTTTGTGAAGGGTGAGCGGGTCCCCTGATCTCGCCTCACGTAAACTTCAACGTTTGCTAAATAGACTTCCTCTAAACCTAGCCTTAAACCTCCCATCATTTTATCGTTATCTGTTAAAAACACTACAAACTTAACCTTATTAAAACTACTTAAAACTTTAAACTAAAACTTAAAACCTTAAACTAATAACTTTACAATGCCGCCCGTTCTCAGGGCGGCCCCTTTAAATCCTGAGAAGGCTGCTGCGAGCTCTTCCCGACGGTGGGAGGGCACTGACCCTTCCCTCTGATCTGCCGCAGCCTGTTGCTGCGCTGACCCTTTCCTCTGATCTGCCGCAGCCTGTTACTGCTTCGATGTGGCCTGTCTCTACCCGGGTTATCTTAACCTGAAACTTACGCCCTGGGGCAGCCTGTGGACCTGACCACATCTTCCTGGGCTGGGGTACTCTGCTTGACCTACGGGGAATTGCTATGGGCGGGGGCTCCGTGACGGACGGACCGGGTCCCGAGACCTTCAACGGGATGACCTGGGGTTCCATCACAGGCGCCAGCCCCGCCTCCGCTGACTCCGCCTCCCTAACCTCGGGGCTGGCAGTTCGGGGCCCCGCCCTGCTCGGCCCAGCAGGCGGCCCTTCACTCGTGAACTCTGCCTCCCCTGAGGACTGGACGTTCAAAGCGGGCGGCCACACCTCTGGGAACCACATAGCGGCTGGCCCGGCCTCCTCTAGCTCCTTCCTCCTGCTGTCGGGACCTGCAGCTTGTGTGTCCACCCCGTATGGATCTCTACCTAGCGGCCCCAATCCTCCCAGACCGTTCCTCAGAAACCACCCGTCATCATCACTATGCTCATCTGCACTATCCTCATCTGACCAGGGTACCCTGGGGTCCTCGTCATCTAACCCCCAACTCCAGAAAAACGCTGCATGATCGTCCGGGATGTCCCTTCCCCTGATGCAAGCTGCTACGCCTGCCTGTGTGCCTTGTGGTCCTACCTGGGGCTGTGTTTTCCCATTGGCGGGATTTACCCCTGTAGTTTTCCCTTGCGCACCCGGCTGGTACAGTTTACATTGGTTTATGTGGAACCACTTAGTGCGCCGAGGTACTTTTACGGCGTAAACCATGGGACTTGCCTTGTCTACAATGTTGTAGGGTCCCATATACAGTGGCTCCAGACTCCCTACTCTGGCGTAGTTTCTGACCATGACCTGGTCTCCTACTTCCCACTCCCGCGTTTTGCGGGGTTCCAGCAACAAGCGATTGCCCTGGTGCTGCCTTCCCATGTTCCCAGCCGCCTGCTCATAAACTTGCTTCAGGCGCTCCAAGAGAGTTTGGGCGAACTTGTCCCTGCTGATCTCTTGAAGCTGACCCTCAGTGAGCACCGGGGCTAGCACATGGGTGGGGGTTCGCATGAGCCTGCCGGTCATTACCTCGTGCGGGGAGTACCCCGTACTTTTTGACTGACTGGCCCGGACCCCCATGAGGACTAAAGGCAGAACTTCCGCCCATTTTTGGGGCGAGTTCCTAGTCTCTTTCCTCAATTTCTCCTTCAGGGTCCGGTTCATACGCTCAACAATCCCGGATGACTGGGGATTGTGTGCTACGTGCCACTTCCCTTCAATGCCCAAAAGCATGAGGGTGTTCTGCATCACCTGGCCGGTGAAATGACTCCCTTGGTCTGACTCCACAAAACGGGGGAGTCCCCACCGCGAGAACACTTCCCGGACCAAGATTTTTGCAGTACCCAGTGCCGTAGCTGTTCGACAAGGGAAGGCTTCCACCCACTTGGAAAACACATCCACCAGGACGAGGCAGTACTTATAACCTCCCTGGGTGGTGGGCAGGGGTCCTATATAGTCGATCTGTATCGACTGCCATGGTCCCTCTACCCTTCTTACGTGTCCCATGGGCACCTTCCTTTTCTGGGGGTCTGGGTTATTTGCAGCGCACACAAGACAGTTTGCACAGAACTCGCGGACTTGTTCCCTGAGCCCTGGCCACCATCCCGCTTGCTCTACCCGTTGCCAGGTAACCTCGGGCCCGGGGTGCCCTGCCCCTGGTCCCTCGTGAGCCAACTGGAGGAATTCCCTCCTGTGCTGCTGCGGCACAACCCACTGCTCCTCGCGGAACAGCATGCCTTCCTTAACTGAGAGGGTTGCTGTACTGTACGGACCTTCTACCTGCCTCCCCTCAGCAATCGTTTTTAGGACTGCTTTTAGGGCGGGATCCTGGGCTTGGACGGTCTTAAGGTCTAGGGGCAATGCTACCCTGGTGTTCCCGGTATTCCCGTCCCCGCCTCGGACCGCTGCTATGGGTCCGGTTCTATAGGGGTTCCAGAAAGTACCGTCGCGGGCACCCTCCCTGGCTAGCGCATCCGCCTGCCGGTTGCCCTCCCCACGGGGCTCTGTGGAGGAGTGAGCTTTCACCTTATGGATGAAAATCTCCCCTTCCTCCCCTACTGCTGCTGCTAAGATCTTCTCCAGCAAGGGCTTTACCGTTAAAGGTCGCCCGTCCGCGGAGGTGTATCCACGGCGGGACCAAATGGCCAGGTATTCCGTACACGAATTGCAGGTGAACATACTGTCCGAGCAAATCGTGTATGGGGTTGGGAAAATGTCTGGGTGGGTTACCACGTACACCACGGCAGACAGCTCAGCCTGCTGCGCGCTCATGGTGCTAGGGAGCTTGATCGCCAGGGCAAGGTCTGCCGCAGGGTCATAAACTCCACACCCTGTGAGTCGCTCGCCAGCAGATACTGTGCTAGACCCATCAACATAAATCTCGCGCCCAGTGGGATGTATCCCGGCCCGTAAACCTATGCTGACGTCCCACACCCCTTCCACCGAACACCGGTGGGCTGTACCGGGGTATACCAAATTGGCCGCAAGCCTGGGCTCGCAAAGACCTTTTACTCTGATGTCCAACTGGGAGAGAAGAAGGGTCCAACGCGCAATGCGTGCGCTGCTTACGGTCCCGTCTTTAATCCTCCCATCCAGAAGCATCTTAGTTGGTGTGTGATGTGTGAGGAGAGTGATGGGAGAGAGCCCTGTGAAGATCGCTGATCTTTTCACAGCCCAATGCGTGGCTAAAAGGTGCCTTTCGCAATTGGAAAAACTTCTCTCCACATCCGTTAATACCCTGGATGAATAGACAACCGGCCTCAGCTTGCCGTGACGCTCTTGGAGCAGCACGGCGCTTAAGCTGTCTCCGCTGGCAGCTACCTCCAGGAAAAACTCCTTCCCCCCATCTATGGCCCCTAAGGCTGGCGCGGTCTGCAGATCCCTTTTTAACTTCTCGAAGGCTGCTTGGCAGCCCTCGTCCCAAAGCCACTCTACCCCCTTATGGAGGAGTCGGAGGAGCGGCGCCGCTGTGGCCGCATAATCCTCGATAAAATCCCTGCAGTACCCGGTCAGTCCCAAGAAGGACCTCACACCCCTTACGTTGTTGGGAATCGGTAATTCTTGCACCGACTCCCTCCTTGCTTTGTCTATGGCTCTTTCCCCAGCGCGTAGGGTCAGTCCCAGGAATTTTACTTCCTGCTGACCGATACGTGCTTTCTTTGGGTTTACTTTAAAACCCTTTCTCGCTAACAGCTCCAATAACTCGTCCAGCAGTGGTCCGTGCTCCTCCCTTGAGTCCGTAAATAGGAGCAAATCATCCACATACTGTACTATCTGATTGGGCTGACTAAACTCCTTTAAACTTCCTGCCATACACTGGTGAAAAATACTGGGGCTATTGTGGAAACCTTGTGGCAAGCAGTTCCACGTGTACTGTTGCCCTTTAAACGTAAAGGCAAACTTGTACTGGTCCTCTCGCCGCAGCGGGATGGACCAAAAACCGTTCGAGATATCCAGCACCGTGAACGTGGTCGCGGACGCTGGGATGCTCCCTATTAGGTCAGCAACTGCTGCTACTGTGGGCGCGCAGGCGGGAATGTTACTGTTGAGGACTCTGTAGTCCACCGTGGCTCTCCACGAATTATCCGGCTTCCTAACCGGCCATAATGGGGAGTTCACGTGTGTGGCTATCGGCCTCAACACGCCCTGCTGCACCAAGGAAGACATTGCTGCCTCCATATCGGGTTCTGCTTCTTTGGGGAAGTTATACTGCTTTTGGGGTCGGGTCATGGGGTCCCCATCTACGCTGACCTCAAACCCGACCACCCTCCCACAATCGTGCTTGTGGGTTGCAAACGCGTGCATATTATCTGTCACGTACGTTTGCATGTCCGTTGGGACATCTGCGACCATAAGCCTGAGGTCGTAGCCTCCGGATGGCTGTACGGTACACAGGACCCTTGTTTCTTCCTCCCCTTGAATTACCATTACCTCGCCTTTTTCACCTTTAGCCCCCCAGAGACAGTGATTTCTGAGGTCCACGAGGATCCCGTGTCCCGCTAGCAGATCGGACCCGAGAATACCTCTTCCACCCCCCTTTTGCCATGCCATCAGTATACACTTCCACTTAAGGCGAAGTGTCCCTAAACGAATGGATAGCGGGAGGGAAAACGTGCCAGCCTGTTCTTTCCCTGTGAACCCTGCTAGCGTGAATGGGACCTTGGTAGATAGCGGCGAGTCAAAAGGGTCATCTGTATGGATTATGGTGCAAGAAGCTCCCGTATCCAACAAATAACTGCCCTTTTGTTTCTCTACCTCCATCTCCACCACAGGTCGCCTCCACGCATCATAGCTGAGCGGACACAGGTAGACGGGCTGTGCTGGTTCTAGTCATGGGGCACTATTAGACGGTCCTGCGGCACCTACGGGGCCGGTTGCGACCGCCACCTGTCCACGCGCATTCAAAACCATCTTGCGCATGACTCCTAACACTGCCTCGAGGTCTTCGGGAGAGGTGGGTGCCTTTGCTTCCTTAGCCGGGACAGGCGCCTGGGTTCGGACCGCGGGATTTTTATCCTTGGAATCCTTCCAAGGGTTCCTGCAGTGCTTTCGCCAGTGCCCTGTCTTCCCACACCCGTAACAGGCATTACTTGCCTGTGGGGCGCGATTACCCTCCTGATGCCACTCTCTTTGAGTCGGGGCTGCGGGTCGTACCTCATGTACTCTTCCCTTAAAGGGACGTGTTGCCATACCCCTTATGTTACGGTAACCTAACGTGAGTCGATTCAAGACCGACTCTTCCGTAAGGTTGAGGTCATTGGGATCGAACCAGGCTTTTGCCTGCTCTCTAACGGCTGGTAAACTGTTGGCTATTATGCACCTAAGCCAATGAATTAAAGCGGCGCCTTCCACATCTTCGCGCTCGGGCGCACCTAGACAGCTGCGCTCATATACTGGCCACAGCCTGTCGGCAAAAACCTTCGGGGGTTCTCCCTCCATCTGCACTGTCTGTCCCACTCTAGCAAACGGACCTCCGTCGTTCGCTCCCACTACTTCTAGGACCTCATTTTTCAATTCCTCGTAACTTTTATTACCCCTCTTGCTATCGCCTGAGAGACACTGAAGGACCGAGCTATCTAAAGAGAACAGCAGCATTTTTGCTGTCTCCCCATCATCGCAGCCGTTGATGGCTGCGGCTTGCTCAACTTCCCTAAAATGTACGGAAGGGTCGTCTATCTCGGTCAGCTTCCTTACGTGATTTATCATGGCTCTCAGCTGATGTGAACTGTGAGGCAACACCAGCTGTCCGAGGAGATCCCCCGGTTCTTCCCCACCGTTTCTGCTTGGGCCCCTTTTAATCCCCGTTACTGGATACAACGATCCCTTTTCTACCTCTTTTTCAACGGGCTCTTTTGCTTCTTCCGTTGCTTCCTCCCTAACCCAGGTTTCTGAATAGCTGGGTGGCGCGGAGGGCGCACTGACTACTACTTCTTCTGCTTTACTTGGTGGGGAATTTCTAAATCTCTCATTTACTAGCGGCTGGCGTGCCGACGGATTAATAAGGCACACCATGCCGTTCGCATTATTCACGGCCTTTTTGAGGCTCTCTATCTCTTTTTCGCAGGCGCTATGGTCGGCTCCCTGAAACTTATCCTCAAGGGCCAACTTATACGCCGACCTAACCCCCATTAAGCTCTCTTCTTGAGTTCTTATCTGGGCAGCTTGACGGTTACATCTTTCCTTCATCCTACTCTCGTTTAATTTTGCTTCAGTGATCTGGCACTCGAGATACTCTACCCTTGTTTTAAGGTAACTGGAGACTTCCTGGCTTTCCTGGCGTAACTCATTTAAACTCTTAATGAGCGCCTCCCCTCCAGAAACCTTCTCCTCCATTTCCTCCTCTAGATGCTTGATTCGAGCGGTTAGCGCTGTATTGGTCTGGTTTGAAATCTGAACCTGCCTTTTGTAGCACATAAGCCAGACTGCTTTCTCAACTGCTTTTTTATGCTCCTTACTATCCGTCCACCTTTCAGCTGCCTCTAGTGGGCTCTTATCCGCTAACAATTCGCTTATCCACTTTTTCGTTAGATTAACCTTTCCAAATACGTAATCCGCTATCTTTTCCTGCATAACATTTCGTACAGTCATTCCAAAGTCTAACACATTACCCTCTCGCTGCCAGCCTCGTGCCGCGGTCGCCATTTTCTGTAAGGGATTCTCTCCTGACCCTGCGTGTCTCGTAGCCTGTGAGATTCACGCGGCTCTGTGCAGCCTGTATGTCAGTGCGGGTCTAGGCCTGGTCTCCAGCCAGTCTGGGAACACTAGACACCCCTGTGAGTGGTTCGAATCACTCTCCCTTACGGTTCTAGACACTGGACTTAGATGCGAGAGCAGTAATGGAGATAAAACTCATGTAGACTTGGTTTGAACGGTACGAAATGGAAAATCTTTATTGCATGATACTTAAAATTATGAAATACATGTCATATGCACAGATTAATGACAGTACAATCTTACAAACAGTTATAATCACTCTTAGGGAAACGAGGAACGAACGGCACAACGTAAATAGGGCACACATTACAAATATCCTTAATCTTTAAACCCTCCCCTATCAATGTCTATCCTAAACTAGCTTCGTAGGATCCCGAGACTCATGCTCACCACTCGTAATAACTCGGAGAAATCCCGAATAGCTGATCGGATGTTTTTCACCGCAGCACCCACGTGTTGGTCAGGAGATCTCCTGGTCCCACTTGTTTACTGCTTCTGCTGCTCGGTCAGTCGGCTGGACCGTCCGCTGTAGTGAAGACCTCTGTTGGTTGGCTCCAAAGTATGGTGGAGCACTGTTGTCAATATCACTGATACGATGTGTTTGCACAGTCCAGTTATCATCGATGCAATATGTCTTGTTAAAGAAGAAAACTTCCTGTCGAGAAGACTTGGCTGATCGACCTACAGGCGCGGTCGGGATTTACTGACCGTGGCGATGGATAAGGTCTTCTTCTCTTCTCCTCTCATCTCATCTCATCTCGGGCCTTTGGTTCCGCTGCCAGCTACCAACATAGGTCTTCTTTACGCGACACGAGGTAGATCCGAACGGATCAGAAAGTTCAACAGTCTTTTACACAGGAGCAGCCACGATGATAACAGCAGCAAGCGGCAAGAGTCAAGAACACGAGGCAAGAGTCAAGAGCAAGAGAGCGAATGGACGGTTTGGGGCCTGCAATTATAGTGCACAGTTCTTCCGTTTCCCGCCCAACTACAATGTCCATTCTTTTGTTTAAGGTTTGGCGCCCAAAAATGTCCTGTATGGGTGATCTCTGTCCTTAATGGGTTTCGGGGCTACTCCTGAATGTTTGAGTACCTGTTAATATTTCTCCCATTGTTAAATCGGTCGGTGTTCCCCCTGGAGGGGTTTGGGGCTTCCAAGTGTCCTGTATAACTACCTGCTAACGGCTCTCTCATCGTAGAGCCGTTGGGAGTTTACATACTAATGTCCTTTGGATGGGCCCTTGATGGCTTTCCTTTGTACCTGGGAGACCGATTCCAGTATCGATGTTTATACTGTAAACCCATAATGTCCTGTGTATTGTCTTCACTGTGCTGAATCGTTATCGATCCTGCAAAAATGTTTATTGGAACGCCATCTTGTCTGCCTGCTGAAAAGTCTAGAATGTTCTGTCACGCGGTGCGGCGGCCATTTTACAGGCTGCTTGTGTCCAATTTAAACCTGACAGCATTCTGCTGAAATAAAAGCTGTTTTGAACGAAACTTTGTGTTTTCTCCTTATTAAATGAAATCGCGATAATTGCGAATTCTACAGGCAGTGGATGTTATGTACTTTGATTTCAGCAAGGCTTTTGATACAGTTCCTCTGAAAAGGCTGGTGCTCAAAATAAAGAAAGCAGGAATCAGTAGAAATATTTTACAACAATTCCATAATTGGTTGATCGATAGAACTCAGAGGGTGGTGGTGCAGGATTGTCATCAGCCTGGAAGAATGTTACTAGTGGGCTCCCACAGGGGTCTGTTTTGGGACCTCTTTGGTTTAATATCTTCACAAATGATCTGGAGCTAGGAGTCACAAGCACAGTGGCTTAATGTCTTTCTTTTAATGTGCAGATTATACAAAGCTAATGAAGGTGGAGGACGACAAAGCTGAACAGGATAAGCTACAGGAAGATTTGAATATACTTGGGAATTGGGCAGACAGGTGGCAGATGAAATTCAATGTAGAGAAATGCAAAGTGCTTCACATGGGGACAAAAATCCCCAGAAGTTAGTATCACTTAAATGGAACAAAAATATAGTGCATGGAAAATGAAAGGGACCTGAGGATCTAGATTGACTACAAATTGAAGCTAATGCAACAATGTTTGGAGGCAGTGTAAAGCAAATCAGATGCTGGGGAGTAGTAAAAGGTCAATATTGAGCTAAAATGGTCAGGTAATCCTAGCACTCTATAAATCATTGGTGTGACTGCACTTAGAATACTGCGCACAGTTCTGGTCACCACAGTACAACAAAAATTGCAGCTATTGAAAGGATAAAGAACAGAGCATCCAGAATGATAGACGGGGTGGAAGAATTGGATTATGAGTGATTATGTAAATTGGGCATATTATTACTGTAAAAGAGAAGGTTGAGGGGTGATATAATTGTTTTTAGTATTCTAAAGGGACTTGATAATGTAAACAATGACAAGTTGTTTCACCTTGTCCAGAACAGTAGAACCAGTGCTTGAAGGGGGGTAAATTCCAAACTAATCTGTGGAAACAATGGGCTGAATTTTTACTTTGAAGAGTGTGCGGGTTTGCGAGCGGGTGGGCAGTTGAAAGCGCTGAAATTGACAGCGCATTATGAAGCCAGCTTCAACCCACGGGCTTGTGCCTTTAACTCAGGCACGTTAGTCAGCAAGCGAGAGACCCCCTCGGGTGAGGCGGGTGACCTAATTAAAGCAGTTTAGAGATAGTTATGAGGCTATTAACTGCTCTTTTTACCTGATGTTGCAGCTTTTACTGGCTGTCCACAGGATTTCCGGGCTTGCTGTACTTTCGCCAGTGAAAGTAAGGCAAGACCACAGCAGCAATTGTGGGAGTTGAACAAATGGCAGTTTTAAAAAAATCACATAAATACTCACACCTGCTTCCTTGCCTAAGGGAAAGGCTCTTGCTGATATCACTTGTGTTGAGAGTTTGCTTTCAGAAGTTTGCAGGTGATTTCTACAAATTTGGAAGTCACTCTCACTACATTGGAGGAGTGTGCGTCTGAGCTCCACTTACCTCTGTCATATTTCAGATTATGATGTGGAGATGCCGGCGTTGGACTGGGGTGGACAAAAATGAGAAGTCGCACAACACCAGGTTATAGTCCAACAGATTTATTTAACCTGGTGTTGTGCGACTTCTCATATTTCAGATTAGCATGGGTGCCACTTATGCTGTTTCACCTTGGACCTCAGATGAGAACCAAGGTGAGCCCCAGCACCAACAACACCAGCAGCACCAGCAGAAGCAGCAGTAGGCTTCTCCTCACCTACCTGTCGCTCCACAGGAGAGAGGGGATGAGCACACGGGTGCAGCTCGCAGGAGGCGATACCCCCAGCACACGGTATACAGGCAGAGGATCAGCTTCCTGGACATGACTGAACACCAGTGCCTCAGGAGGCTCAGGCTATCGTGTCAGCTTGTGGCAGACATTTGTAGCCTGCTGGAAGAAGACCTGCTGCCAAGTGGACCTGGTAGACACGCCTCACCAGGAACTGTCAAAGTCACCACCGCCCTCAACTTCTTCGCCTCAGGCTCCTTCCAAGGATGTGCAGCAGACATTTGCAGAATCTTGCATTCAGCCGCCCACAAATGCAACACCCAGGTGACCGAGGCCATATTTGACAAGGCAGGCACTTATGTACACTTTGCCACTGATGAAGCCAGTCAGACTGAACGGGTGCTCGGCTTTGCAGCTCTGGCTGGCTTCCCACAGGTGCAGGACATCATCGACTGCACACAATTTTTTTAT
Organism: Squalus acanthias; assembly: GCA_030390025.1. Lineage (NCBI taxonomy): Eukaryota > Metazoa > Chordata > Chondrichthyes > Squaliformes > Squalidae > Squalus > Squalus acanthias. The sequence goes on along the minus strand of CM059425.1, from coordinate 141,130,824 downwards.
TCATTCCTGGGATGTGGGCGTCACTGGCAAGGCCAGCATTTATTGCCCATCCCTAATCGCCCTTGAGAAGGTGGTGGTGAGCTGCCTTCTTGAACCGCTGCAGTCCGTGTGGTGAAGGTTCTCCCACAGTGCTGTTAGGGAGGGAGTTCGAGGATTTTGACCCAGCGACGATGAGGGAACGGCAATATACTTCCAAGTCAGGATGGTGTGTAACTTGGAGGGGAACTTGCAGGTGATGTGTTCCCATGCGCCTGCTGCCCTTGTCCTTCTAGATGGTACAGGTCACGGGTTTGGGAGGTGCTGCCGAAGACACCTTAGTGAGTTGTTGCAATGCATCTTGTAGATGGTACACACTGCAGCCACAGTGCGCCGGTGATGGAGGGAGAGAATGTTTAAGGTGGTGGATGAGGTGCCAATCAAGCAGGCTGCTTTGTCCTGGATGGTGTTGAGCTTCTTGAGTGTTGTTGGAGCTGCTCTCATCCAGGCAAGTGGAGAGTATTCCATCACACTCCTGACTTGTGCCTTGTAGATGGTGGAAAGGCTTTGGGGAATCAGGAGGTGAGACACTCGCTGCAGAATACTCAGCCTCTGACCTGTTCTTGTTGCCACAGTATTTATGTGGCTGGTCCAGTTATGTTTCTGGCCAATGATGACCCCCAGGATGTTGATGGTGGGGGATTCGACGATAGTAATGCCATTGAATGTCAAGGGGAGGTGGTTAGACTCTCGCTTGTTGGAGATAGTCATTGCCTGGCACTTGTGTGGTGCGAATGTTACTTGCCACTTATCAGCCCAAGCCTGAATGTCATCCAGGTCTTGCTGCATTCAGGCATGGACTGCTTCATTATCTGAGGAGTTGCGAATGGTGCTGAACACTGTGCAATTATCAACGAACATCTCCAGTTCTGAACTTATGATGGAGGGAAGGTCATTGATGAAGCAGCTGAAGATGGTCACACATGCGGCTTTCAAGGCACTCCTGGATCACCCAGGATTGTTCGTGAACTGTAAGGGCTTCCACTCCATCAATGTGCAGCTCGTCTGCAACCACAAAAAGATCATCATGCATGTGTGTGCCAGATTCCCAGGGAGCTGTCATGATTCATTCGTCCTGCGCCAGTTCACCCTCTGTCAGCTCTTCGCACCTCCGACCAGACTTACCGGCTGGCTGCTTGAAGACAAGGGGTATCCACTGAAAATGTGGCTGATGACACCCTTGACGAGGCCAAGCAATGAGGCTGAAGAGTGCTACAGTCAAAGCCACGACGAGATGTGTAATAGAGCAAGCAATCGGGATGCTGAAGATGCGCTTCAGATGCCTGGACAGAGTTGGAGGAGCCCTTCAATATGTACCAGCCAGGGTCCCCAGAATGATCGTGGTATGCTGCGATCTGCACAACATAGTGCAGCAGCGAGGATTGGAGCTGTAGGAGGAGCAAGGCACAGAGCCTCTTTGGAAGGGGAAGAGGAGGAGCAGGAGGAACACTAGCAGGAGGAAGAGGAACCTGAAGTGGACATGGCACCAGTAGCGGCGCACATTGCTGCCCGGGAGGCCTGGCATGGCCTCATAATGGCACAATTTAGTTAGTTTGCACCAGTGCACCCATATGGCACACAGATACTGAACCAACTACACCACGCCGCCCCCCACCACCACCACAAAGCAGTCCTAAAATGACCAAACCATTCCTGTCACAACCACCCATTGCTTGAGGTTAAGTAATGTCTTACCATTATCTCTAACTGACAAGATTACTTGCCAGGCAGCAGGCAAAAATGGACAAGGCAGGAAAGTGGTCCAAATAAATAAATTTACGTGGCTCAAAAATTCAACAGAAACTTAACCATCTAACATTTCATAACATACCCATGTGCATACTCTTGTGCATCTACAATTGTGTCATCTTTCTCTTCCTAGACCCCCTGCAACATGCAACCCCTGTGGCTTCAGCAGAGGTAGAGGCAGGCTGCTCACTTCCCTGCTCTGACTGTTTGGACACTTTTGGCAGACGTCCTCTTGGTTTTGGAGCCTCTGAGGGCCTCACCAAAGACTGCTCCTCCTGCTGCTGTGCAGGAGCAGACTCGGCCATCGGGATATGAGGCAGCATGTGGGACTCTGACTGGTGGGGCAATGGGGGAGAACTGGGAGCGCTTTGAGCAGAGTCCCCACTTCCATGTCCCCTCTCACCATCATCCCTCTCATGGCTCACCCACACTTCCCTGCTAGCAAGGAGCTGGAGAGCACTTTGCTGCACATCAGTGGGGCGATTAAGTGCTAACTCTAGGTTTCTATCCATCCTAGATATGGCTGCAATCAGAGTCTGCAAGCTGTTGTTCACAGCAAGCATGCACTAGTTTGACTGGCACATTTGATACTCCATGCAGGTGGCCACCCTTTCCATAAACGAACACATCATAGCCATGGCCTGCGACACCATGCCAGTCATGCTGGAGATGGACTTCTCCATTCTCCCGACAATCGAGCACATCGCAGCTGGAAAAGCTGCCAGAGCCTCCCGCATTTTCTGTTGCTCCTCAAGAATCATCCACTTTGTCGACGGCCCCCAAGGTTCAGCATCTTCGTCCAGCTGAACACTGCTAGGAGCGTCCTGTGCCTTCCGACAAGCCTCTCCACTGCCGTCCCTGTCTGCATCATCTGCTCTTGTTCACATGTGATACGTGAGACACCGGGTGACAACACACTTCTCTCTCCCTTAGTGGACCCACTGACGTGTGTGTATCTGCGCTGGTGCTTGGTGTGCATGGGTCATGTGACGCTGCACCCTCAGAGTCCATGACCTCCTCTGAGGAGTCGTCTTCCTCCTCTGGCTGGACAGTGAGGGGGACACTTGATGGACCTGTGAGAGAGTAAAGACATGAATTAGAACCGTTATGATAAGAATGTTTTAAGTTACCATTATGCACATGATCATTTTTCATTTGCTGCTGACATCAAGTCAACATGAGTGACTGTTATATGCCATGTGGCTGTATATTTAATTCGGTCACCAGGTACCTGGGAGGTCCCCCTCTCTCCATCTCCCACCACCAGCAGCTCAGCAACACGGTTCAGCTCCAGGGCCTCCTCCTCTGCTGAAGTGAGTGGTGTTGTGATTGGAGGGCCACCATCGGTTCGCTGCCTCTCCCGGGTGTTCTGTGCTCTCTTCTCCTGCAAGGAGGGAAACAAGAGACCTTTTGAGTGAGAGTCATGGAATGAGTGGAAGGGTTGGATGGGCAACATCTGTTGAGAGTGACTATGAGGGAGAAGTGTAACATTGCATTAAGATAAGGGTGAGTGGCAGTGGTGGATGGTCAGATGCGGATGTGAGGAAGTGCATAGACAGAAAGGGATGGGTGCACCTGCAAGTGTGAGGAGTGATGTGCAGAAGCAGGCTTGGGAAGGCAGAGTGAGGGGGGTTGGGGTGACACGCACATCAGGATGTAGGGCAATGTAGCATTGTACTCACCTTTCCTGACCTCATAAGGCAGTTAAAGCGTTTTCGACACTGGATCCAAGTCCTGCCAACAACACTCCTGCTGTTCACTTCGTCAGCAATCTCCAGCATTACTTTTTAGTCTGGCTGGCTGGTCTCTTCCTCCCATCAGCAGGGAAGAGGATGTCCCTGCAGGCCTTGACTCCTTGGAGTAATAGCTCTAAGGAGGCATCACTGAATCTTGGGGCTGCTTTATGTCTCTGAGCCTGCATATGTAAGGTTAGAACCTTAGCAAATTGTTACAACACAACCAACTCACTATTCTCACAACCTGACATCCACCTCCACCAGCCTTCAAGTGACATCAGTGCGTTGCTCCTTGAAATAGCTCTGGTGAAGTAGAGTGCTCCGTGATGTCATCGGACCCACTCCAGTTAATTGGTCGGGAAACTTGGAAGTCTGATTCAATTGAATGGCTTTGTTAAAAGGCCACTGCAAAACGCGCCTCTCTCGACGTGATCCACGGCCCCCCCGCTACAATCGACATTCAAAGGTAAAAATTCAGCCCAATATTTCAGTGAGCGAATGGTCAATCTGTGGAACAGGCTCCCTAGAGAGATGGTGGAAGCAGTTGGCATTGATTCATTCAAATGTAAATTCGTAGATTTCTTTTAGAAAATAGTATTTTGGGATACAGTACATGAGTAATTTGAGACATGACATGTGGTATAGGTAACATGTTTGGGAAGAACAAGTGACTTTGGACCTATGGTTCCCAAAGCTCTCCATCATTGTGGTTTTCCTCACATCATGTCTGGGTCTGTGGTAGACTACTTGATAGAGATTGATTGCAATGATTAATCAACAACTCCATTAACATTGTATCATGCGACTACCAGGATGGTAGAAGGTGAACTTGATGGACCTTGGTCTTTTTTCGTCAAGCAATTCCTATGTTTTGCAGAAGTGGTAGAATGCCTGGGACCTGATGGCCCAACTGATCTTTTCTCATTGTATTTTTTTCCTTATAGCTTTAACTCACTGTTGCTTGTGAGGCACAATCCAACCTCATTATATTTTAAAGAGTAGAAAGCAACCTTATAAAATAGTATGAAACTTAATAAAAACTTCTTGAATGAATTTACTGTTGCTGATACTGTAGCATTGGTTAAAATATGATTTTTTTATTCTCTAAATATTTATCTGTAATATGTTAAAAACAGTATGTCAATACTTCAGGTGTCACATTCTAGCCATTACTCTCCAGACATCACAAATGTCTGTATCATCTTTAATGGCTGAGTCAGAATATCTGCAGCTTCTTAACTGTTCTTCCCATAAACAAGCCTAGGTTCCGATCTACAGTCTGTCTTGTAACTTACCCCAGCATTAATTTCAAAATGGGTAAATAGAGTTGAGGTACAGATCAGCTATGAACTATTTGAATGGCAGAGCTGGTTCGAGGGGCTGAATGGCTTAATCCTATTCCTATGGCCGCGATTTTCCCTATATCGGCGGGTCAGTGGCGGGCGAAGTCGGTGGCGGGTCCCGACCCCACAGCTGGTTCCAGCCCACTCTGTAGAATGAATTTCCCCTGATTGGGCTTATTAAGTTTGCCCAGCGCGTTTCCCGGTCCAATTGAAGGAAGAGGGTCTGGTGATGTCATTTGATGACACATTATCAGTCGGTTTCCTTAAAGGGACCATGCTCAAATTTACTTTGACAATTGTGCTGTCAGTGATCTACAGCATTGAGATGCTGCAAACACTGACAAGCACTGCACAGAGGTGCATGGCTGCACCCAGGCTCTCCCATGACTCCCTCCATATGCTTCATATCCCCAGGAGACCAACGCAGCCTGGTTGCACATTGCAGAGGAGGGCACAAGCAGGGACGTCATCAGGAGGACCAGGCTGCAGTGGCGCAAAGCTTTCAATGATCTCAGTAGATCACAAAACGTTACTGCAAAGTCACACTCAACCTCATCCTGCTTTGCCACTCATCACATCCCCATCACTCTGCCTTCCCTACCCTACTCCGGAACGCCCTTACTCACACCAACTTACCTTGCATCTCCACCCATCCCTCTCTATCTACATTATCACTTCCCCATCTCACTAGTCACCCATCACACTCACCCTCATCCTAGTCCAATCATACTAACTAGCAACACACAAGGGTAGGCACTTGTGTGTTTCAGCCAATGTTCATGTGAAGTTTCTGTTAATGTGCTGTCAAACATTGAAATCTTTATTTTCAACACTTTGCGTTCTTGGACAGATTTGTGTGCACCTTTGGAAGTGGCTTAGTGAGTTGCAGTGAATGGTGAGACATAACAGCACCCCCCCCCCCCCCCCCCCCCCCCCCCCCCGCAATGGTGGTGAGTGTGAAAGGAATGGCTTGGGCATTGTAGAGATGCTTTATGGTGTTGGTGTGAGGTGGTGCCAACCTGGTGCATCATGTGGCAGCCAGGGTGTGCAGCATCAAGTGAAGTAAATGTGGCCAAGGTGAGGCCATCCCTGGCATCCCGGGCAGCAATGCAATCAAGTGCTGATGCCCTGTGTCCTGTGCAGCATCAGGTGATTGTGGAGAAGGTTGGTGTGGTTGTTGGTGCTGCTGGTGTGCCTGGTGATGCTGGTGCTGCGGCTGATCGTGGTCAGATTCTGAGGACCAAGGTGAGAGAGTATAAACCGTACCCATGATTATGGAATAGATGGCAGGTGAACTTGAGATGACAGAAGCGATCTGTCAATGGTGAGAGAGGTTGTTCCAATGAGGTGATACTGGATAGAAAGTTTTCTCCAAACACTTGCAACCTGCATAAAGCTCAATCAGTCTTCCAAATGCAGTAAGCAACAACTTCTGAGCTTGGAAAGTAAACAGCTGTGAGATGGGAGATTTTATAGCACATTTCAAGCTGTCAAGTAATGAGATGATTCCATGGCCATTCAACTCCCGTCCAGCCTAACAGACATGATCCCCGAGCAGCGTGGACCCCATTGGTGAGCTGGTAAATTCTAAAGGTGAGCTGAAAATTGTTGTTAATCCTCTGTTAATAAAGTCATAATGACCTGAATTGCCTCCCCCGCCGCTGCATACCAGGTCTGCTCAGCGCTGACAGACCCGACATTTGGTAAAGGAGAGTGGCGGCGGGGTCCCAACCCACTGTAAAAAAAAACACTTTACCACTCAACCCGCCACCGATCACGCCCGCTGACGCTGGGGAAAATTCCCCCCATGTAATTCATTTATTAACTTTAAACCTTTTGTTATATTAAAGTTCCTGGTAGCATCCAATATTTATTAAAAGCAAAATTGGGGTGAATCCATGTTAAGAGAGCTGATTCAACACTTCCCATGTGAAGTTTGACAGCATTCTATGTATTCTATGGGTGCACTGGTCCCTAATATAATCTGAGGCTTGCCTTGAAATGAATTATTGAACACTGCGTGCTACTGCCAACCAATAAGTGTTATCTTACAACGTGTGAACTATCAGGTTTGATTTTCTTGTGTGTAAAATAGAGGTCTTCTGGGAACTGACCTTCCCAGTCACGCCCTCCGAATACAATCAGAACTGCACGCCATTGTGCAACGGAGACACTGGTGAGTTAAGGGAAATAACAAAATAGAAGCACCGATATCCACCTCTATAAATGTATATATCCTGAGCTTCAATTATGCCGTCATTACATCATCTGAATCCCTGCATTGTATCACTGCCTTGTAATTCCTGCTTATCTATTCATTGTTTAATATACAGTATATACAAATGTGTGGCAGAAGCTATCTGAAGGCACAACGTGAAATAATGATCCACAGCTCAATGTTATAAACTTATAAATTTTCAGCGATTAAGTCAACATGCGCTGTACAATTTGAATCAGTATCTCCAAACGTCCCATCCGGTATACTGCTGAATAAGTTCATAACTTTTTTTCTGCAGTTTCATGGTGGTTTCTGATCAATAATTCTGTTTTTTCGTTTCTCTTTTGCAGCATACTTGCTGATCGCCGCAGATGGAGGAAGGATTATAAAATACATTACTTATGTTGTGACTTCAGTATTAGTTGTAAGAATATTAGCAATTTGACTTAAAATATTGGGAGTGACACGGATTACGTTGTTGGCGGTGCAAATATAATTTGACATGCAAGACCAGATACGGTTAAAGCAATGATTTTAATTATAAGATTCCGAACTACTCGTTGAAGCTTCCAGTTGTAAAGCAGGATGAGCTGAGAGCTCGGAAGCTAGACAGTGTCTGATGAGTGGTGCTGACAGTGAACGTCGGGACTTCCTAAATGCAGCAGAGGTGTTGTCTAAAAGCCGGTCAGCTCAAAGGCTCGAACGCCGCCATTCGAAATCGGAAAGTTGCAGTGTTTGGGGAGAGCAAGTATATAAAGTGAGGAGTGAGTACCTCTCGAAACAGTTAAAGAGATGTAGCAGTAAAGGGAGGAGCTGAGCGGACTGGCAGACAAGATCTGAAATCGCCAGAGCAGTTGGGAATAGAGGGTGTAACACGTACAGCTCAGAAAAGCGAGTTTTCAACAGGTCAGCTTCGGAAAAGAAGATGGAATAGGGGAAAAATGTATGAAAGCAAAACAAATAGGAAACATGCAAAAACAAATTTTAAGTAAATTAAAGAAAATCAATAGAAAGGAAGCCCAGTTTATAGCAGATTGATAGCGCAGCAACGAAATTTAAGAGGGAATTAACGACCATACTCAGATTTTCTTAAGTCACGGTAAAAAATATTTTCTTCCCACAACCGATAATTCAGAAGTTTTTATGCATTGAAATAAAAATGATATTCTGTTGCCGCTTGTTAGAAGTTCTCCCTATGTTGCTGATAATGTCAATGTTATGTCACCAGCGGATTGAAATTGTGACTTATTCATTTCAAGGATAAACACATTCGTGGTATAAATTTCAATGTGTAATATCTGTGGTTTCAAAGATGCGATCTTTATTTTGCATTCAGTGAAGAATATAGCCGAAAACACGTCTTTTTGAGCCCAAGAAACAGTGCCAATCTCTCTGGAAGAAGTTACAACAGTTAAAATAAATCCGGAGAGTAATAATTCCAGAAAATCAGAAATAAAAAGTCATTTTGGCTTATTACATCATTTTGTATTATGTATGGGCGATTGCGGGATCTCCCCCCAGTATTTTGGGAATATATTCCACAATCCCGTCGATTTTTTTTCTGTGAGAACTACGAATCGCTGTTCTTGGTGCTACAATTGCTGATGATCTCACAGAGAGTGAGTTAGAAAGAAATCAGGCTTCAGCCGTATTGATCAGGACGAGCCGGTAGATTCCTGTGGTACACAGGGACTGGCAGCGGCAGCCAGGACTCCACCAACTTCTGCCTTGTCGCCGGCTGGGAAGTGGCATGGTGCTGTGCTGAGGATGATTGACAGGCCCGTGCAATGTCTGGATTTGTGCCGAGTGACTCCTCCTCCTCCCGCTCTCTCCCTGACGGTGTGTAGTGGATGGGAGTGGAGTGGCTCAGTATCTCTCTCACACACTTGCATAAAACAGTCTTGAGTGGCCCAGACTGGCTGAAGCTGGGTGGGTGGGAAGCATCCTGCAGCCTGTGCCTGTGACTCAGAGGGGGGAATGCCGGATCGGGGGTGCAGTGTGTAGACCAACCTCCCCCCCCCCCCGCCCCCATCCCCACTCGATTGCATCTCTCTCCACCCGTACCTTCCTGCACCTTCCCCCCCCCCCTTCCCCAAGTGTGTGTCTGGTGCAGAGGCTGCACCTCCCCCCGAGTGTGTGTGGTGCAGAGTCTGCACATATATAGACAGAGGGCTGAGCACCTCCCTCCCTCCCTCCCTCCCCTGCATGCTCGCTCCCGGGCGGACTCTGAGGCGAGAGCCGCCCCCTTCCCCCCGGGTCACTGCTAGACTGACAGAGCCACACAGACACCGAGCGCCAGCCGCGCACACTCCACTTTGGTCCGGGGCCGAGCGATGGCGCGGCGGCGGAGCGCGGCGGCAGCCCTGCGGACCTCACTACTGTGCTGGACTTATTCCTACTTCTTCTGTCTGGTCTGCTGGAAGCTGGAGGGGTGCAGCGGGGCCACGGGGCACAACCAAGGTAAGCGGAGGCAAGAACGTCTCATCATTCAGAATCAAAATATAAGTTGCCTCCTTTCCCGACTTTTATGTGACAGCGAGGGACACGGACAACAGCCCAGTCATCGCCACTGACCTGCTCCGACCTGTCACTCGTGCACTGGTGCTCTTACCTCAGTTCCGAGCCCCCAGACCCCAGCTCCAAGAACCCATCTCCCAGATCCCAGACCTCAGCTCCAAGACCCCAGACCTCAGCTCCAAGACCCCCATCTCCCAGACCTCAGCTCCAAGACACCAGCTCCCAGACCCCAGATCCCATCTCCAAGATCCCAGACCCCAGCTCCGAGATTCCAGACCTCAGCTCCAAGACCCCCATCTCCCAGACCTCAGCTCCAAGACCCCAGACCCCAGCTCCGAGACCCCAGCTCCCAGACCCAGATCCCAGCTCCCAGCTCCGAAATTTCAGATCCCAGCTGCGAGACCCCAGCTCCCAGACTCAGCTCCGCGGCCCCAAGACCCTAGATCCCAGCTCAGAACCCCCAGACCCCAAATCCCATGCCCGAGCCCGTTCTCTCCCCCTAATATTTGTTGCAACATTTCAGCTGGCTTGTGCTTTTTATACAAATTGTATATATTTTAAATAAAACTGTTGGACTATAACCTGGTGTTGTGCGACTTCTCATATTTTAAAACAGCAGCGCTCCCTTTACTTGAAATTCAATGTAAAAATCAATCGGCTCCCCACCTTTTCTCTCCTAACTTTTCTCGGGCTGTATTCCTTCCACTGGTAAAGGTGGGGGTTATTTCATGGCTCTCTCTCCACCCTTTAAACTTGTCCCCACACCTCTGTCTCGGGCTGTTACATCTTTTTGGCTTTTGGAAACTTTGAAGGTGATGTCCGCTCGGACTCGCACTGGGGGCTGACACACGCACAGCCGTCAAACTGTGTGCCGGCTCCCACTGCGGGACTGCCAGCACCTCTGACCAGAGCAGTGACAAAAGTTTTTTTTTGGGGGGAAGAGAAGCATTTTATAAATAAATTGTTGCTGCAAACTTAAAATCGCATATAAAGTGTTATGTTACGGTTACTGGCTACCTCTCTTTTCTGAAGGGACTGGGTTTAAAAACGAAAGGAGAAGGGCGTTTGCTCCTCTGAGCACAGCGTGTGGACCTGTTCCCAGTGCACTAGCAATCCCCATGCGCCTTGCAATACCCCTTTGATGGCTGAATACGGCATTCAAGGTCGTTGAAATTGTTTACAGTTCCGGATACTTTGTGGCGTGAATTCCTTTGGTTTGAAATTCTTTTTCAGGGATTCGAAATATTTCTGATTTTGGCAATTGAATTTGCACATAATTTTTACACATTACTTGCAAAGTTAACCGACTCTGACTAATTTTACTGAACTACAACGAACTTGTCCCGAGTCAAAGGCATTGCTAACCAACGTTAGAACTGCATAGCACGAACGGCCTTAACTTTGTTGTAGGGGAGCATTTAAACAAAGTAACAGGAATTGTGACTGAAACTTGCTTGTTAAGCACCGGGGCTTGGCAGTGAGAGTGTCTTCCAGTAACTGCAGTACAACGAGTTGGTGACAGTGACTGTGATAGTGTGCGCCACGGTTAATGCTTTAATTGCACCCCTGTGTGCTTGAACTGCACCGGTCATGTTTGATATAGAGGGTTTATTCTTCCCTTGAGACGCCTCTCCTTGTTTGTAAGCTATACGAGTTTTAATGTAAGACTGCTATTCTGCAGTTACCTTTCGAGATCGTTTTGCAACACTGTATGTGCTTTTTGGAAATTCAGAACCAAAGTTTATTTTTAAATAAACAAACACAACTTTGAAAGCTTCTCTGCGGCGGTCTTCTGCAGAGAAAAGCGAGTGGAGGGTCACATTGGCGTAACAGTAAAACACTGAATTGTATTTGAGTGGATAAGGCGACAGTGTAATCCCGATTGGTATTTCATTCTGCGGTCGACCAAATAATAATTCATTTTAATCGACAAAATACGATCTTATATATTTCTTGCTAAAAAAAAATGCATCAGTTGTGAAACAAACAACTGAAAGAAATGTTTCCTCTTGAATCTGATGCTGCAGAAAATGAAGGAACCAGCTCGCTTCCCCACTTTGCGGCCAGGACGCTTGAAATTGTAAATGGTTCCGCCAATGTAATAAAACAAAGTCAGTGCCTCAAAAGTATTTAGAACTTTTACAATTTATACATTTTGTGGAAAGAATTTTTTTAAAAAAAACTGCAAACATTGAAAACCAGAAATTAAAACAAAATGCTGGAAATTCACAGCATGCTTTATCAGAGAAAAAAACATAGATTCATGCTTTGCGTATTGAATTTTCATCATAATTAAATGATTGTGTGATCTGGGTGTTAAATGGAAGTAATTGAACATTTTGTACCAGTACTTAAAACAACACACATTCAGAAGGTTTGTCTTTAATGAAATTAAAACTGTTGGATATAACACACATTTTATTATGGAATTAAACGTAAATTCTCTTAAAATGAAAACCTATTGTTATTTATATTTAATATCTTCACCTATCATTCCTACTTTTGCACCATGCAGTATTTCGTTGCTTTACGGTCCTTGCTTGCAACAGAAAGTTTGTCTTGGTTTGTGTGTCCTGGGTGCTGTGAGAGCTCGTGCAGTTGGTGTGGGAAAGGCAGTTCAAAAGCCATGAGCAATTATTGGCTCAGCTAACGGCAGATCATTGCCACTGAAGCAACATCCATCTGCAGCGTGTGATTAACAATGTTACCTTTTCAGTAAATCAAATTACTGTTGCTGGGATCCGTGCGATTACCGGTAAAGTTATAAATGCACAATTTTATTGGGCTGGAAAAAATAAATGAACTGTCGCAGTAGCTGCCGTTTTATTGCTGCACCATTTCCTGTTTTAAATGCCTGCTGTCTTCATTTTTAAGATGATGATGCTTGATTTATAAGGACACTTTTACTGTTACACGCTTTCTTTGGTTTTAATAGTAGAGGTGAGCAGAACCTTGACAGAAACAGCGTAGGTACATAAAATGGCACAAAATATGTAGGGAATAATTAACTTATGTATTGTGCTTTCAAGGGTAAGAACTGGATAATAAACAGAACTAGTAAATGTCATTGTTTTGGGGATGGCTAAACTTGTAATATGCTAAGATGCCCGAAAACAATAATATCTGCTCTCTTGTGTAGCAAAGTTGCAGTCCTGTTTCTATCAACCCAGCAGCAGCTAATGGTGGTAAATCAAGTAAAACATATTATCCCTTTGAGTGTTGAATGTCTTTTACACGTTCAACCATGACAGTTTCTTGTCCCTTGCCTGAGATCAATATGAACGTTTACTATTCGTGGAAGGAACATTAGACATGCTGGTCACCAGAACTGCAGCATGCCAAAAACAGTTGAAAACCTTTGATTATCATTTACCAACAGTAACACGGAAAATTAGAGGCACTTTCAACATCTTCGATATGTGTGAGCATTTTTGCACCGTAGCCACTGATTATTTGACATTGATGGTCACTAATCATTTTTGTAACACCGTCTTCACTTTTAGTTTACTATCTTGCTAAAGATGAAAATTATTAATGGATGGGCTGTGTCCTAAGTAGGTAAGTTGGAAGGGAGGCTTTGTGTGCTGGTGATGTCATCAGAACACATTACTGAGCCATAGCAGGCCGAATGAATCAAATATCTGGCGAAATAAATTTATTATACTCTTATTGTTAAGGACAATAAGACTAAAATGGATGCTGCATATTAGGTTTTCTTAACCGCACAATGCAGAAAAAAAATGATATTTAAGTAGTTGTTCCGCATGTAAGTGAAGTCAGATATTCAGCTTGAAGCAGTTCATCATTTACAGGTAGATATTTGTGACAGGAATAATGTAGCTACGACATGCATTCATGCATTCCTACGATGCTGAACTGTCAAGAATTTGCCACCTGAGTATGTGATGTATGGTGTTGATTGGGATGAAATATGTTAGCACATTATAAAGGGACCTGGGTGCCTGCTTCTTTGAAGCAAAAACAATGTAAATGAGAACTCCCAAAAGTGTTTAAAGGAGTCTCAAGGTCTCTTTTGAGCTTTTACACCTTCAAAGTTCACTGTAGGAAAGGTATGTGTGCGTGGAGAGAATTGAAGGGAAAATGCTCAGTGCTTCCATTATACTTAATAACTGACTCAGATCTTCAGTCAGAACCTACAAACTCTTGTAATTGAGCAGTTCAGAGTTTTCTGAGCTGATGCTAAAATGAAAAATTTACTTAGCTGAATACGAATTGATTACTTTCTCCCCCTCCATACACTATTTTCCAATCTGCTTGCCTCTTTTAAACTCATTTCTGACTTTGCCCCATCTTCATTTGGGCTACTTTGGTAGATCATAACCAGCTCGGCACATAGTGCTCATATCTGTGGGATATTGTGAAGAAATGCACTTTGGACCAGAGTGGTCTCCTGGACGACTTTTGACCACCTAAGGGGAATGGAGAGGAATTCCAATTTCTCCCCTAATTGGCCTGGGTTTTTATCTGCTTTTTCACCTCTCCCAGGAGATGACATCGATTTCAGGTGGGGCGGTGAGTGCCTGTATTGTGATGCACAAGGCATCACAGTTGTGCGGAACAGGCTGGATGGAGCAATGGGTCTTTTCCTCTCCGTCATTATTTGTATGTTCAAAAGTGCCCACTGGTACCTGTGCTCTCTTATTCACAGTGATGACTCATTTCAGCAGTCATTCTATTTGCCGTGCTAACACTTTTGTTGCAAAAATCAAAGAGGGAGGATCACATGAGGATCCTTTAAAAAAAACACAATAAATTCTACTGAATTCTTTGTGCTTTCTGCTCCTGTCTGTAATGATTTTTTAAAATAAATGTTTAGCTGTCATTGGGGACAGTATGAGGAAGCTGAATTAGCATCAGTAGAGACAATCATTAACCCTGGGTGTTTCAGCAATTTTATCATTTCAGCTGTGTGCATTAATGCAGATCGCTCACACTGTTAGGTTCAGTAACTTCTCCATGACAGTATTCCCCAATGAGGTCATCAACACATAATTATCTTTTTAAAAAAATCCAGCAGATTTTTTTTCGAAAGGAATGTTAAAGTTAATCTTAATGTTTCATTGCAAATAGAGTTCTGATGGTGATGCTCTCTCCTTCAGCCCTATTTACCTGAGTGCACACTGCATTCCGCTTATCACGTTTGCTACAGCTGTTAGACTGGTCCTTGTTTAGACTGAAAACATTGTGGGCAGCCCTCCATGACTCTAAGGAAAAAGAAAGAAAACTTGCATTTATATAATGCTTTCACGGCCTTAGGGCATCCCAAAGCAACTTTACAGACAATAAATTACTTTTGAAATGTAGTCACTGCTGTAATGTAGAGAATGCAGCAGCCAAAACATGCACAGAAAGGTCCCCCAACCAGCAATGTGACAATGACCAGATAATCTGTTTTTTTAGTGATGTTGAGTGAGGGCTAACTAATAGCCAGGAAAATAGGGACAACTCCCATGCTGTTCTTCAAAACAGCACAATGGGATCTTTTACATCCTCTTGCGAGGGCAAATGGGGCCTTGGTTTATTGTCTCATCCGAAAGACGGCACCTCTGACAGTGCAGCACTCCCTCAGTACTGCACTGGAGTGCCAGCTGAGATTTTGTGCTTAAGTCTCTGGAGTGGGACTCAAACTCTAACCTTCAAACTCAGAGGCGAGAGTGCTACCGCTGAACCATGGCTGACACCTAGTTGTGTAGCTTTTTCCAATGTTCTCTCCTCCTCTCCTGAAGGCAATGACTCAGGCTGGGTTATGGTTCTGGGGCACTGACTGTTGCCCAATACCTTGCCTAAGTGAGCATTCTTCATTACTGAACCTAGACAATGAGTGTTGGCAGGGTATTCATTTGCAGGGGGAGGGGGGAGGTGTTGAGAGGGCATCAAAGTATAGCCCAGTGTGCTGTGGCCAATTGTAGCATTTCAGACTACTGCTCTGGCTGATATCAACTAACTCAGCCCAGTTATTTAATATTGAAAGGGCAGATAAAAAAAGACATGACTTTTGAGCAGCTTATTCGATCACGATACTACCTTTGAGGTACAGTAATGAGCGAGTAAGAATCAAAATGGTTTGGTCTATGTGAAGTTTGGTGATCTCAGCCAGGGCAGTGATGATAATGCTGTAATTGGCTTCAGCATCATAGGCCAGAGAGGAGAAAATGCAGCCAGAGTTGTTATTCTCTAGGCGGGGAACTATCATAGACAGTGTACATGTATGGACATTCCATGAAGACCAGATGAATAGCCTGCATAAATTCACTGTCTAGATTCATATGAAGAATGGTCGAACCTTCCCGATCCGTATGTCTCAGTACTCTATTGGACGGTGTAGTTACCCACTGGGCCATTGGTGCAGCTCACAACTGTGTTTATGCCTGGTGTTTTCTCTTGGGCTCAAGATAGAAGTTCAATGTCAGTTAATTGCCAGTATTTCATTTTGATAGCGTAGGCAAAATGGAATGACAGTTTAGCTGCCATTTATTTGATTACATCACCTCTGAGGTAGAGTAATGTGTGAGTAACAATCACAATGCTTTCACAGCAGGGTGAAATATTACACACAGTGTTCACACTATGAAAGATATTTTTATTTTATGCCCTATTGAAAAGTTGTCTGCTCCCATATCATACATTGGGGAAAAGGAGCAGGTAATTGTTCCTAAGTCAGCCTTGGCTCAGTGGTAGCTCTTCGCTTCTGAGTCAGAAGGTTATGGGTTCAAGTCCCAATCCAGAGAACTGAGCACATCATTTAGGCTGACACTTCAGTGCAGTACTGAGGGAGTACTACACTGTCAGAGGTGCCATCTCTCCGATGAGCTGTTAAACTAACTCCCTTTCTGCCATCTCAGGTGAAAGTAAAAGTTCCCATGGTACTATTCAAAGAAGAACAGAGGAGTTCTCCCGGTGTCCTGGAAATATCTATCCCTCAACCAACATCACCAAAACAAATTAACTGGTCATTATCGCATTGCTGTTTGTGGGATCTTGCT
The DNA here is from genome assembly GCA_030390025.1 of Squalus acanthias. NCBI lineage: Eukaryota > Metazoa > Chordata > Chondrichthyes > Squaliformes > Squalidae > Squalus > Squalus acanthias. The sequence goes on along the minus strand of CM059425.1, from coordinate 141,114,221 downwards.
GTGCGCATATTGGATGCCAGGTTACTGACATTACAACAGTGACTACACTTCAAAAGTACTTCATTGGCTGTAAAGTGCTTTGGGACGTCCTGAGGTTGTGAAAGGCGCTATATAAATCCACGTTCTGTCTCTGTACCTCCTCCAGCCTTACAACCCTCCAAGAGTTCTGCGCTTCTCCAATTCTGGCCTCTTGCGCATCCCCAATTTTCTTCGCTCCACCATTGGTGGCCATGCCTTCAGCTGCCTAGGCCCTAAACTCTGGCATTCCCTTCCTAAGCCTCTCTGTCTCTTTATCTCTCTCTCTCCTCTTTTAAGACGCTCCTTAAAACCTACCTCTTTAACTAAGCTTTTGGTCATCTGTTCTAATATCTCCTTATGTGACTTGGTGAGAAATTTTGTTTGAAAATCGCTCCTGTGAAGCGCCATGGGAAGTTTTACTACATTAAAGGCGCAATATAAAAGCAAGTTGTTGTTGTTTTTGAAAGGCTGATCCGCGCTTCCGAAGCCCATTTTGTTCCTTCTCTCCCTTCCTACGTGGAAGAAAATCTCTTCATTCCCGATGGGTTGGTTGAGATCAAGGACTCATCATGCAGAAAATTGAGGGCACAAACCCGTATGCTACCATCCTCGTGGTGCTGAATGTTACTATCCCCGTGTGATGCGCCCCTGAGCTGCCCTTGGATGGGCAGAGTACATTTGTATAGGACTATTAGTGCTTTTGCAGCCGTCTACATTTTTGAGTGTAAATGGGGGTCGGAGCAATTAGCGGCTGTACTGCTGCAACCGAGAGCAGACTATCTGTTAGTTTTCTCCAGGTACCATATTTAGGTTATCTTTTTAGTTAGGCTTTAAGTGGCCCCTTCCTTGTAATGAAGTATCCAGAATGTAGAACTACTGATTCGGCTTTTCAGATAGTAAATGAAGACACCAAGTGAAATGATTTTATTAACCCTGGGAGGAATTCTGTATAATTTCTGCTGATACTGAACATATCATCAGGGCTGGAGTATGTGTATTGAGGGAACAGTGTTATTTACTTTGCTTTATTTTTTTTAAAACATCGGTCAAATCATACGTCATTGCAATAGCCAATCTGATAATGTCAAACCATAATTTTCATAAAAGCTTTATGTGGAAAAAAAACCGCATGTATAGTTTGTAAACTCCTAAGAGTGATCAGCCCTCACAGGGTTAATGGAGCCTGGCATGGCCCAGCTCGATTCCGAGAACACAGTTGAACTGAAATTGGTTGTATTGAATTTATTGATAGTAAACCAAGCGCGTGATTTCTAAACTATGTGATTCTTCTCTCCACAACAATTATAATCAAAAGCTATAATGGCATTACTTCTACTTGCAATTTAGTCACCTTTAAATGTATTTCACATTGCTCTAGGGTCTAATAGATCTAAAATGTCTGTCAGCAGTTATTCTATCTGTGTCTAAAACTTTGGGGTCCTACTTTCAGTCCTAAGTAGCGAGTGAATATGGTTGTTTGCATCTAGCTTTTTGTGAATCTGAGTGAATAAAAGAAGCTGGGCATTTGCACTCGGAACTGGCTGAAACGAACGCTCGTTTGTTTGACCACTCTAATTGTATCTGCTATTTGTTACAAAACTAAAATATTATGTTTTTTTGTTTGTAAGAATACTGTTCTTTTTTTTGATGCGGATGGTTCCAATATGTTATTTCTAGATATATTTATTTATGGTTCCCAGGAGACCTCCAGTAATTACATTATAAAAGATTGAATACATCAATACACACCGAGTGTGCTCTATAATGCAACTTAAATGAGCAGTTCAAACATTCTTGTCACTGTAATTGATGTACAACATATTCTCGTCATTTACTTCACTTCGTGAAGATAACGGGAAAAAGGCGATTCGAGCTGTACCACAGAATCTTCCGATGCACTGAATCATGCCCTACACGCCTTTCATGTTGAAGCTGGTTGTTTTTAATCTCTGTGCCCCTCACGCATACAGATCCCACACAGAGTCGGTGTTCATCAGCCAGGCAAGCTTTCTTCACGCCACACGAATCGGGAATACACGAAAAAAACAAAATCTGTATCAGCAGTTCCGGAACTTTGCAACTACATAGATCTTCGTGTTTCTAGACAAACACTTGGAAACTGCAAATCAGTTGAAACATTGCCTTCCCTCTGCAGAAACTCTTGAGTTACCTCAGTTGCGCATGCACCAGATGGTGCTGTTCTGTGCGACAGAACATTGTGCATATTAAGAGGGGACTGCATTTAGTTTTGTTATTGTGCATTCATTTTCAACTAGGGAAAAGGAGTTGGGAGTATCGGCTGGTCTTGTATGTAATGGTGAGGACTTGTTTAGTGTTTAATTGCTGGGAAAGTCCTGTCAAATAGCTACATGCTTGACAAGTGGTGCAGGTACAATTCTCCATTCTCATACATGATGTATATTTTCAAGTGTATCGCCCAATGTCAAAAACTGCTCTTACAAATACACTCTCTTGTATCTGCACAACACACAGGTTGTTTTACACAACCTCAGTGGAAACATCTCTTTCTAATCCTTATCTTATCTGGGTTATCCACATCCTGACATTTCACAGCCACTTGGCACTGAGTCAGCAGCAGTAGGTTCAGTTCTTTCATGTGGGGCCTCAGAACTGCAGAGTGCATTCTTCATTTTATCCTGAGAAATATAATGCTTATTGTTGTGGAAGCTAAGTGTGAATGTCCAGGAGCACTGTTCATATTCATATTGATGTGCTCTTAATTATTAATGAGGGTGCAGGAGAAACAATTTTAGGAAATCACTCAAAATGGAAGACTAAAATATATAAAGTATTGTGATTCTGTAATGTAACAGTTTTATAGAATGTTTAAGTAACAAATAGAACAATTATAATTCTTATTAAGGCATGCTGTTTCGTCTTAGAATTTTCATTGGTTACGTAGATGACCTTGTGTGACAAAGTATATGATACCATTAATATTAAATGTGCGTAGATGATGTCATCACTCATTAACATCCTTGCAGCAAAATGCCTGAGAAACATTGTGCAGAGTGACTACCAGCCATTGATAGAGGTAGATGGGAAAGCAGAAGGATAGTGAATTATAGGGGGCTCTAAAAGTCAGCCTCCCATAGAAGTGTCAAGATACTAGAATTTGATATGTGTGGGTGTCACAAGAAATAGTCAGAATTATTTACTAAAAATCAAATTTCCTTCACTCATTGCATGGCTATTGCATATAAAGTTCCTTTTCAGTTTAAGCAGGTGCCATAAATAGCACAAAAACAGTCCATAAGAAAGCAAGCCAAAAGCATGCAGCATACATTGTAGTACTGCAGGTGGTTTGATGAAGGGAACTATTATACATTAAGAGATCTTTACAGAGCAGCAAAGGTGAATTCTGGAAGCAATGTCAATATCAATTATTAGCCCTAGAGTACAGCATTAATTATTGAAAATGTACATATTGTACCACCTACACTTTATTATTAAAATATTTTATTCAGGTTTGTCTGGGATATTGTTTGTGTTCATGAAGTACCTTTGTGACATTCTCCAGCTGCCTGAAAAATTTATTTTATAATTTTTGCCTAATGAACTAGTAAGTGAGCTGAGCTCTGATCCCTGCAGTAAAACTATTGCGTGATGTGACTCAGTTTCCTTTATAATGCTGTTAATGTTTCGACAGTAGCAATGTGATGATCAGATGCTTTTCTTTTCATACACACACTGATGCTTGTTGTCAACAACAGACGGATGCGCAGTTGCTGAAGTACGAATAACTGGCATGTGAGTCAGTGCTACCTCTAAGCATTTCAGATGGTGTGAGATCGTGCAAAGAGCTCTGAACACACTATATTCATACATCATGCAGTTATTTACATATCTGATGTATGAATTTTATAAGATATATATCAGTTTTCTGTTTTCAGTTATTAAATTCAATTATTTACTGAGGGGAAAAAATACATAGCAACACCACCTTCTTGAGAAAGATTAGCACATTCGCAGAACCTAAAACAAATTTATCTATTAGCTATATTGAATAGCTATTGTGAAAGTTGCTTAAAATGAATGTAACCAAAAGTAAATTTAAAATAAGGTACAGAGATGTTTTATTCCTGAAAGCTATTAAGATACTCCAACTCTAATAATTAGGAACATAGGAACAGGAGTAGATCATTCAGCCCAATTCAATTGGATCATAGCTGATCTGTACCTCAATTCCATTTACTTGCCTTTACTCCATATCCTTTGGTAACCTTACTTAATAAAAATCTATGGATATCAGTCTTGAAAATTTAAATTGACTCAACATCCACAGCCCTTTTGGGGAAGAGAGTTCCGGATTTCCACTAGATTATTTAAGATCTTATCTTGAAAACATATTATTAACTAAAATACTATAAAATATAATTGTTTTTGCATTGAATATCATGCAAATAAAACTGAAATATGAAATTAATATCTATGCAAGTGGAATGCTTTTTCCTGAAGATTTTTGTTTCTGGCCTTCTTAAGGTGTCTGCAGCTGGCTCTGTCTGCAGCTCAGAATTAAGTAAACTTGACTGATTGTTTTGTTATTTGCTTTTACAGTTAATTTACTGGACTCCAGAGCTGTAATGGGAGACCTGGGATGGATAGCCTACCCAAAGAATGGGGTAAGTCTTTCAACACACTCTTTGCCACAAGCTGCATTAGCAGCCCATGTATTAAGGGTACATTTCAAGGTCTGAAATTCCCTGGAGTAATTCCTTGCCAACTAAGAAAAAGAAAGAATTGTACCATAAAATAAGTGCAGGTTAGCATTTTTGTACAAGTCTTAACCAAAGGCAAAAATCTATTACACAAAGAATTAGCTTTAACCCTTTCAGCATGTTCTGTTCCCCAAGGTGAAGTAACAGATGACACAGAGGCAGCCTCATTGCAACAGATATGGATTGTGTTAAATAGGGAAGTTGCCTAAATATTAAAGTAACATGGCACTGACCCCTTTAAACAATGCTTGAGCTCGCTGACCTACATTGGCTCCTAGTCCACCAACGCCTCGATTTTAAAATTCTCATCCTTATTTTCAAATCCCTCCATGGCCTCACCCCTCCCTATCTCTGTAACCTCCTCCAGCCCTACAATCCTCTGAGAACTCTGCATTCATCCAACTCTGACCTCTTGTACATCCCTCACTTCCTTCACCCCACCAGGGGTGGCTGTGCCTTCAGCTGTCTAGGCCCTAAGCTCTGGAATTCCCTGGCTAAACCTCTCCGCCTCTCCACCTCTCTCTCCTCCTTTAAGACACTGCTTAAAACCTACCTCTTTGACCAAGCATTTGGTCACCTGTCCTAATATCTCTTTCTTTGGTGTTAGTGTTTGTCTGATTACGGATCTGGGAAGTGCCTTGGGACATTTTACTACGTTAAAGGTGCTATATAAATGTAAGTTGTTGTTGTTTTTGTTGTTGTTGTAGGTTTGAACCTGTTTGATCACAAATGTGCAAATCTAATATATAAATATTTATATAAATTTAACTAATAATATAAATATTATATATATCTAATCATTTTAATTGTATTAAGTGTCACACTGAATTTTCAACTAAATCACTTAATTACATCACTTCAAAAACTGTGCTTGTTCTGAAGACCTGTATTTGAAGTCGGAGGATGGCAGACCAGAAGTTTCATATTGAAATGCATGTTTGGTACATATTTTTCAGGTTGTTAGTATTATGGGCATTATAGTCGATGTATATACGGGAAGTATTATTTGCAAGTATTAGTAATATGATTAAAACGTAACACACAAAATTTGTAACTGTGGAATAAAATAGGTGCCAGGACAATTCAAATTTTCCTGGTTGGGAAGTGAGATTGAATTTGGTATCTCAGGGATTCTAAATTTTGTAGAGAATTGCTTCTTTTGTCAGAAGTATAAGTTTAGTCCCCGCCTTTAAGTATTTCAGATACTGGAAATTTTCTGAAGTGGAAAATTCTTATATTAAAAATATAAAGCACAATTACAATAATAAACACAAATAATTTGCATAATATCAAAATAAGTATTCCATTCAATATTTTATTTTCAGTTATTTTGCTTGACATGTTGAAATTTTTTTTTGATGGGAAAGTTTGAGATCTCTCACACGAGCAAACCTTTTGAGCCTTTAAGCACAGTGAAAGCTCCGTTGACTATGTCACCGATTTGAGAGTAACATTTAATTCAGCACAAGCACAGATCAAACCATTCAAAGAACTCCAGCAACCCTCTACATTTGCCCTCAGCTCTGTGTTATGGACACCATGATATCATATTTTTGGCATTTTCTTCAGTTGATGCAGCATCAGAGATGTTTTCTTTTCCTCTTGCCAGAATACAGAATGCACAACAAAAATTCGAATTGCCCCGCAGGGAGCTCTTTAAAAAAAAGTTATCCTGATTGATTACAGTTGCATTCTTCTTAGATTAACTTGCATGACCATGCTGGTGTCTTGTGATACCTTTTGCACCTTTTCTGTATGTGGAAGGATTGAGAAAATGTTGAAAAAAAGAAATAATGTACCAAATTCTAATACAAAAGCAAAATACTACAGATGCTGGAAAACTAAAATAAAAATGGGAAATGCTGGAAATACTCAGCAGGTCAGGCAGCATCTGTGGAGAAACAAACAGAGTTAACGTTTCAGGTCGATAACCTTTCGTCAGAACTGGAAAAAGTTAGAAATATAACTTTAAGCAAGTGCAGAAGCGTTAACTCTGTTTGTTTCTCCACAGATGCTGCCTGACCTGCTGAGTATTTCCAGCATTTTCTGGTTTTATACCAAATTCTAATATTGCTGCTTCCCATTGTAGGGACAGATTCACAGATTGAACAGCACAATGACAAAGACGGGTGCAAATGCTTTCAGACAGGCACTCTGTTAATAATTTTAAGATAAAGTAACAATTTGAAGAACTCACAAGTATTGATAGATGGCATTTAAATGTGCTTCTTTGGAGTTGAAAGGCAATGAAGAAACTTTATCTATGAACCAAATATCAAATAGAGCTTTTTCCCAAAAGATACGTAAGTACACAGAACATTTTAGTAAATTTGCAGAATAGAATAAAAAACTGATAATGAATCATTACTGACTTTGTAGGCCATCAAAAAGATTGGAGTGTTTTTCATATTGTGTAGCCCACTGGAGGAAAATTCCTACACTGTACGCTCTATTACTGTACTGCAAAATTCAATTTAATCATTCAAGATATTAACATGAGCAGATTATGCTTAACATAAAAATTGTATTTGTGATCAGAAAGCTAGCGTGTAATTTTCAGAGAAAGTATTGCTTCTATTTTGAAACTAGTTTATAAAATAACATGCAAAACTGTGTACTATTTTTGATACAAATCCTGTTTTCACTGTCGCTGGGAGATGGTGGTGGATAGCTTGTAAAATACAATTAAGCTCAGAATTATTCCCCCTACGCCTGGTACCGTGGTGTTTGAGATTGTATCCGATTTTCACTGTGATGTAGCTTGAGAGAAATGTATCATTTAAAACAATAAGGCATGCCTAGTTGCTCCTCACAAACCTTTCCTCTGTTTCCATTTGCCTCTCAAATACACATAAACAGCATAGTGTAAAGCCCATAGAATATAATTCTAGCTTTGAATTTCACAATTTGTTTTTGCCTTATTTCATTACATTACATCAAGCAATGCAGAAAAATGACAGGCTAAGCGGATTTTTCAAACACTGCCTCATATGCCACAAAGTCCCAGTAACTGGAATTTAAGATGACCAGTTGACAGACTATGAAAAACTCACTCATTCTGACTTAACCCTCAGTCGGCTAAACAAACTGAACGTCCATACAGTTAGCACACCACACAGTGGCTTCTGCTTTAATGGCTAATCATTTATTGCCAAATTTGAAACTTATACCAATAAACACACTTCAACCCTAAGAGAAACAACAGGGCTGATTTTCATCTATAATGCAGATGGGCACGGCGGTGAGTGGAGCAATGGCACTGTCTGCCCAATGGCACTACCGAGAGGCCAGAACCATTTTCATGATCAAGCCCCTGTTTAATTTGATCGGAAAGCTGCCAGTGCTCGACGATGGCCAGTGAAGCGAGAGATTTTTGGGGGTCAGGAGCAGAATGAATGCTCAGGCTGGCCTTGCAAAATTCAGTGCCACAGCTTCATTTTTACAGCATTTTTGGAGGGTTCTGCACCAGTCCCTTTAGAGACTGCTGGCTCAGCTGCTCAATGCACAGTTGCACTGGGCGGAGTGTGTGCTTGACCCAGTGAAACACCGTAGCTGCATCAGGATCCCACAAACAGCGTAGGACTCCAAATTAAATATTTTAATTTCGGGTGGGAGCGCTGGTCGCTCATTTCAAGACCCACTCGAAAATCGAATCGGGTGGGTTATGGACGACTAGTGGACAGCAGGTTTCTTTTATAACATTTTCATCTGCCTACCATGTGAACGGGGCGGAGGACAGCTGAAATAGTCCCCAGTGTATCAAAACAAAATCGCCAAAATCAATGAAATAAGGCTTCTCTGTTTAGGTCTAGAAATAGAAGCCCTTGTAGTTAATGTTAAAATGCATATGATGTGAATCTGAGCAGCTCTCATGGAGATTTAAACAGAAAAGTTCATTAATCTGTAAGCTTCTGGAGCGATAGGCAGCATATTCATTACCATATAAGAGAATAAAAATAATCTGAAGAGTTTTTAATCTACTTTTCAAACATTTCTTCCTGAATCAGATGCATTGACAAGGCTAATTTCTTACTCCTTGAGATTACTGCCTAACTTTGCTTTCACCTGTCTCTTACCATTACTGAAACCCTAATCCATCTTTATCACTTCAAGACCTGACTCTAACCTTCCTCACCACCCTCCCCTCTTTCACCCTGCACAAATTCTAACATACTCAGAACTCCTCTTGCTGTAAAGTCCTCCATGGTCTTTCTCATCCTACACGAGCAATCTTCTCCAGCTGTACATGTGCATCTTAAATTAATGTAGTCTATGTTACTTCTGTGCAAGAAAGAAACACCCTGGATCCGTTACGCTCCTGTAACGGTGGATTACTCTTCCTTTTCTTGCTTTCTTCACTTGTTCCTTCAGCCACCATGCAACCTGCCCGTGACAATTTGTTTTCAACCAACTTGTATCTACACCAGTTTCCTTCACCATCCATTGCTTCTGGCCTTTCTCAGTGAGATTTGTTTGAAACTGTGAGTAATTTTGTAATATGGGCGAGCACCGCCAGGTAGTAGGAAAAGACTGATCAATTTTGTTTCATGCAGGATGCTTGCAACCAGCAGTAGCTTCATCCCACCAGTGTGGGTTGAATTCACACTCGTGTTCCACAGATGAAAGAACTCTGCAAATATCGTCCCTCTTTGCTACAAATGACTTTGCACTTCAGTACCAGAGGCAATTTAACACTTCCTATAGCCATTCCACCGACTTCATACAAAGTTTTGCCTAGGCATCCCTTTTGAAATTTTTTTTTAATAATCTTCCAATATATAATGGATTTTATAGAAGGCAAAAAAAAAATAATCAACTGCCATCTGTCAGCATGATTTCTGGAGAGACAAGAAAAAGAAATCATGCAGTGGTTTATTGTTTCCCAGAACCAGTCCTCATGGGAGAACATTTTTGATGAAATCCAAACCAGATCAATTATTATTTGCCTGTAATTTTCTCATCATTATTTCCTCATTATATAAGGGCCAAGAGCATTTGACTGGTAGTAGTGCATAACTTCAAATCCCAGTTGACTTCCTTGAATATTCACCCATGCTTCAGAAAGGAAGAGCGCGATGTACTCCAAATCTAGCCTTAAATTAGGGCTTGCAGTACAACAACCTATATACAATCCAGAACCGATAATGTCAAATGCACTATGTTTTTAAGCAAACATTTTCCTCTTTGTGTGTTAGTAATGTGGGTGTCATAATATAAGATGAAGATATTGTAACAAATTGATATGGCACAGTATATTTTCTTGAATGGAATAGGGGTCAGAGAGCTGTATAAAGTAGAAAGGAATAGGCACTGTAGATCACTGTTTTGTAAACTGAAGTAGCATTGCTAGAAATACATTACTCTGTCTTGTAATGAGGTATTATTTCTGATAATCCATGACTTATCTATTGTATGTAATAGATTTATAAAAATAATTCTGAAATCAATGCAGCCTGTGCTTTTTAAATTAATTCTTAATTATTTATTTATATTATAAGGGCTGGATTTTGATACTGGGGCAGGTTGGGGTCGTGTCATCCACTTTTTGTGTTATCCACCCGACTGCAATTAGATGTGGGAGATTGATGCAATTTTCACCTAATTGGGCAATTGAGTTCCAGCATGTGGGAACCCATGAACCAATTAGTGTTTTCAGTCTGAAAGTCGCCTTTGATGATGTCATCATTGCTGCTGCATTGAAGGTCTTCAAAGACTGCCTGGCCTTTGCTGTGAGAGGACCTGCAAAATAAGCAGCAGCCCTAAGTCTGCTCCCAGATATTTTTACACCACCACTCCCAGATATGTCTCCTCTCTATCCATCCCCATATGCATCCCCATAGCCAGCCTCAACTATCCATATCCAATTGTACTCCCACCAGGTTTCACAATCGTGGTTCAGAACAGGCGTGCTTCACGTATAACAAGGGTTAAAATCACAAAGGCCTTTCAAAATGGCATTATAGAGCCAATTTAGTGCTTGTTAAGGGCCTTAACAACCTATCCCACCTCTTAAAGGTGGGACGGAGTCGGGACCAGCAGACACGATTTAATGAAAATTGCGTGGAGGCGGGATGGAGGCGGACTTGTGCCCACCCACCAGTTTTTTCAATTTTAACCCCCCACACACCTCCAAACCCGCCTCCACGGGTCAATGAAAATCCAGCCCATAATGTTTGCCTTCCATGTTGAAACATCTCAAAATCCTTCACACAACTAATTACTCTTTTTTAAAGTACAGGGCTTTCTTTGGTGTGTGGGCAAATATTCTGCTGTGTCAATGGGCAATTTTGCATAAATCTGGATCAGTTTCTTTCTTGTTCTGAGATGTCAATTGTAGAGCAGTCAGTAATCGATAATATAAAAATTCAGTAGAAACAGTGAATCTTTACAGCTCAGTCAGCTCCAGGTTTGGTGTTCAACACCAAAACAATGATCTGTGCAATGGAACATAGGAATGGGAGGAGGCCATTCATGTTATTGCACCTGCTGTGCAATTTTAGCTCTATCTTTTTAATCCAGTATTTTGTCCCTTCTCCATAATCCCTCAATACCTTTACTTGTCAAGTAATTATCTACGTCCTTGTTATACACTTCAATTTGACTCTGCATCCGTGGTCTTCTGGGGCACAGCATTCCACATCATCCCAACCCTGAGAATGAAGCACTGTTTTCTTGAATCCACATTTAACCGTCTTAGTTCTAATTTGAAGAGTATGGTCCCATGTTCTGGTTTTCAGGATAAGATGTTGATGATGGAGCTGCCATTTGTGTCACCAGAGTGACTGTTTTGTGGTTTCGGAGGTCCAATGTAATGAGTCTCTAATACACTGGTGGCAAGGGAGAAAGAATGGAAATTCCAAGTAAAAAATAAAAATAAATGCTCTTTTGTGATTCTCCACATTAAATGGGGGCAATATTTTTCCTTGAAAGTGCGCTTTGTCCCTGAGTAATAGGCCCCAATATTTGCGGAGTTCTGGATGGGAAACCCGGATGTACAGGCTTCTCGGACGTCCTGCAGAAATTAACTGCAGAGCATATTTCAAATTCATTTAACCAGGTTTTGCACCCAAAAGCCAGCCAGCACAAGGCCCCAGCCGAGGAACAGAGAGCAGATAGGGAGGGAGGGAGAGATAGAGATAGGGAGGGGAGGCTCGAGGTCATGGGGGGGTATCTTGGTCAGAGGGAGAGATCGTGGTCACGGGGAGGGGGGGGGGGATTGTGGTCAGGGATAGATCGTGGTTAGGGGGCTCATGATCGGGAGAAGAGATTGTAGCCAGGAGGAGATATTGCGGGGAGTGGGGAGAGCGTGGAGGTGGGGGGGAGATCGCGGGGGGAGTCGGCGATCGTGGGGAGGGAAGCAGGTTAGCTTGTTGAGCTGAGGGGCAACACTCCTGCTCCTCCTGGCTCACAAGCAATGCTGTAAAGGCACTTACCTTATGGATACGGCCCTTCTTGCCTCCTTTTACCTGCTGGATTTCCCACGGCCTGGGAAGCTTGTCTGAAATGGGTAAAAATAAAAAACATGTTAAACTGGAGGTATGCAGTCTCCTTAAAAGCTTTCAGTGACCGACCCGCCTCCTGAGAGTGGATTGGTCACCCACCCCCTGACCTGCCTCCGTTAAAACCGGAAGTAGCCGGGTTGGGTTCGGGGTTGAAATTTTTCAAATTTTAGCTTCTCACCCGACCTAAACCCACCCATTCTTGGGGGTTATAATATATTCTCCTTCCCTCGCTGATGAAAGTCTCAGCCACAAACAGGAACAGGTAGAAATCGTTGGAAAAGGAAAAAAAAATCTACTTGCAGTAAAGATATTGTTAAATTCACCAATCCTGCCCCCTCAGCAGGGAGTTACACTGGGGAGCATGCGTTGGAGATAGGGCTACAAAACCGCTCCGAGTCTCCGACCCACATCCCTTCAGCGGTCCAATGGGAGTGTTGGTTCAGTGAATTTACCCCCGTATTTTAACTGTTTGAGGACTGCAGCAGTATTTCTGCCCCAAATGAAAAACAAAGGGGTAGAAACTGATATGCATTGCACCCAATTTCTGGGCATAAAATCATGGTTAGGGGCATTAGTTTCGAGTGATTGTATCCCTCTCGACTGGAAGTTGTGCCAAATTAGCAGTTGGTGACCTCCAATGCCCGGCGCGCCCCGCCTGAAACAGGCGTTGGGCTCCTTCACTACGCTAATCAGGAGCCTAATGCCTGTTTCCGGACCCCAATGCCAAATGCTCTATTTAGTTTATCCAAGCCTATGGCGGCCTAACAAGCGGTCTTTAGAGGGACTGCTTGAGGCAGCTGAAGAAGAAGTACTTACCTGACTGTGGAGCCAGGAGCAGCAGGACTGCTCCCCCTGGCCCCACAGCATTACAGCTGGCCCATGCTCGACCCTTTCCATTCACCTTATGCCCCCCCACCCCCGCCTTCCCAGGACCTAACTGAGGGGCACTGCTGGTGTTGTAGCCGATACAAATTGGTGACCTCTAAACCGGTGAATTGCATCGGAATGCTCAACCGGCATCCGCACCTTGACGGTTAAAGGCAGATGGGACCGGGTACCGAATCCGGCTGAATCTGGTTCTGGCACAGAGCGGTGTGCGAAGCGATCGCTCCGCTGATTTACCGCCCATTTTGTGCACAAGTCCAATATTGAGCCCAAAGTATTTTTTTTTACAGTTTACTTTTTAAGCTTATTCCAAGAAAAGTATGGGCTGAAAAATGTTTTTTTTAAAGATCTGGACACTCTTTTAATTCTGCTCATCATTGGGAATGCATTTCAAATCATTTGCACAGATGTTCTGTGAGCAGAAAGGCGTGTTTGTGTTCAGGAAGCTGAAAGGGTATTTAAGCATGAAAGTGGATAAATTGACCTACTCCATCCAAACTCTTGTATAACTCAACTCCATTTTGTGGTGTTCCTCTAGCAACCAAGTTGTTGCTCATTTGCAGTAAATGCTGTTTTTTCTATCTTACTGGCGAAGGGAACAGTTACAGCCTATGATTTTTCCTCATACTTGATGTTTGCTCTTGTAAGCCAATTCATCATAGAGTCATCACTGTGGTTATAAATCTGTGATAGCAGCTTGAGAATTGCATTTCTGATGTCATAACTCCCACAGGATTTCCCAATTTAAATCATAAAGACATCTGAAGTCCTCGGAGGTACTGTCGATTACATTACCCATATGGTCAAAATCCCACAACATTAAGCCATTTGCTTTATGCAAATCTATGACAAATAATGTGCAAACAGCTAACAATAAGAAACATTATTATTCAAATTGCAATGTTTTGATAATCGATGGGAGCCTAGGACAAAATCATTTGCACGTTTTCATTAGCTTTTTCCTGCTATACTTAGTCCAAGAATTCACTGCAGAAGCAACACAAAGAAAAGTGCAGCCACAAAAAGTATTAAAAGTAAAACTCAAATAATCATAGCTTCATGTGTGGGTAACTGAAATTCTTGCAGCAGAAAATACACCATCTCCAATATAACCTGAGCTCCTGATTTAAATCTTCTCTTTCTGGGTAGAAGTCGATGTATATGAAATAGTATTGACATCCTGATGGTCACATTTTGCATTGCGTATGGGAGCTCAGGGGAGTGAATTTCCATGCGACTTCTTCCGCTGCGCACCCCACCCGCCCCAGAACTTTGGCAGAAACCCCACTTTCACGCATAAATGCAGATTTCGCCAAACCTATGGCGATGGAGTGGGAGAATTCCCGAGAAAGTTCACCCCCTTGTTGTAAAAAGCAACTAAACTAACAAGTGGCCTTTCTTTTTTTCAGGAAATGTGCTTATTTATGATCAAATTCAAAACAGAATGAAACAAATCTAAACTTTAGTTTTTGGTCTTCGTAGAAAATTAACAACCTTTTTTTTGGTATCATGAGGCCAACTTTTCCAAGTGCTTGATGTCAGTGGGGAGCGGCGCCTGCATAATGGGAAGTTGTGGGCACCCTGCCCACGATTTTACGTCCATTATGTTAATGGACTGAAATCTGTGGCTAGCACTCTTGATAGGTGGGCTTGGCTCCGTGCCAGCAATGTGAACTAGGGGAAATTGGTCCTGATCTATACTTGAATTTCTTTATAGATTGGGTCCTAACATAAATGGAATGATGCATGATAGGTCACCAAATCATTGACCCCCCTCTAATTCAGCCTGGAAGTTCTCCCTCCCATTCCCTCCAGCAGTAATATTAACTTATTTAGCACTGACAGAAGAAAGTGAATGAGTGCTAACCTCAGTGGAAATTTAGGCTCCATAGCCATTGTCTAAAAGCCCTAAGGGTAAAAAGGATTTCCTTAGCATTGCCATGTTCATATTGTTGAGAATTAGAGAAAAAAAACCAAGGGGGGCAAAATTGGTGGCCTTTGCGCCTCCTGTTTACGCCTCTGGGGGGGCGCTAATGGGGTGCAAATGGCTTTGCGACCGGGCGTGGCGCTGACATCAACTCCCGCCATATTCGGCGGGAGTTTTGCAGTGGCGTTACCGCGTTGCACCCCGATCTTCTTCGCCCGGAGATCGTGACGTCATCGCCATGCACATCGCACCGGTAGTGCCCCGGACCCGAAATTGCCTTCCGGCCCCTGCAGCAGTGCCGGGCGAAAACACCGACAGTAGCAAGAGGTGTGCATCGGGTGGCCGGCCGCTTCGACGGTGATTTTTTTAAAATTCGTTTATGGGATGTGGGCATCGCTGGCAAGGCCAGCATTTATTACCCATCCCTAATTGCCCTCGAGAAGGTGGTGGTGAGCCGCCTTCTTGAACCGCTGCAGTCCGTGTGGTGAAGGTACTCCCACAGTGCTGTTAGGGAGGGAGTTCCAGGATTTTACCCAGCGACGATGAAGGATCGGCGATATATTTCTAAGTCAGGATGGTATGTGACTTGGAGGGGAACTTGCAGGTGGTGGTGTTCCCATGCGCCTGTTGCCCTTGTCCTTCTAGGTGGAAGAGGCCGCAGGTTTGGGAGGTGCTGCCGAAAAAGCCTTGGCGAGTTGCTACAGTGCATCTTGTAGATGGTAGACACTGCAGCCACGGTATGCCGGTGGTGGAGGGAGTGAATGTTTAAGGTTGTGGATGGGGTGCCAATCAAGCGGGCTGCTTTGTCCTGGATGGTGTCGAGCTTCTTGAGTGTTGTTGGAGCTGCACTCATCCAGACAAGTGGAAAGTTTTCCATCACACTCCTTACTTGTGCCTTGTAGATGATGGAAAGGCTTTGGGGAGTCAGGAAGTGAGACACTCGCCACAGAATACCTAGCCTCTGACCTGCTCTTGTTGCCACAGTATTTATGTGGCTGGTCCAATTAAGTTTCTGGTCAGTGGTGACCCTCTGGATGTTGATGGTGGGGGATTCTGCGATGGTAATGCCATTGAATGTCAAGGGGCGGTGGTTAGACTCTTGCTTGTTGGAGATAGTCATTGTCTGGCACTTGTGTGGCGTGAATGTTACCTGCCACTTATCAGCCCAAGTCTGAATGTCGTCCAGGTGTTGTTGCATGTTGGCATGGACTGCTTCATTATCTGAACAGTTGGGAATGGCACTGAACACTGTGCAGTCATCAGCGAACATCCCCATTTCTGACCTTATGTTGGAGGGAAGGTCATTGATAAAGCAGCTGAAGATGGTTGGGCCTAGGCACTGCCCTGAGGAACTCCTGCAGCGATGTCGGGGGGCTGTGATGAATGATCTTCAACCACCACAACCATCTTTCTTTGTGCTAGGTATAACTCCAGCCAGTGGAGAGTTTCCCTCCCAATTCCCATTGACTTCAGTTTTACTAGGGCTCCTTGATGCCACACTCGGTCAAATGCTGCCTTGATGTCTATGGCAGTCACTCTCACCTCACCTCTGGAATTCAGCTCCTTTGTCCATGTTTGGACCAAGGCTGTAATGAGGTCAGGAGCCGAATGGTCTTGGCGAAACCCAAACTGGGCATCAGTGAGCAGGTTATTGGTGAGTAAGTGCCGCTTGATAGCACTTTCGATGACACCTTCCATCACTTTGCTGATGATTGAGAGTAGACTGATGGGGCGGTAATTGGCCAGATTGGATTTGTCCTGCTTTTTGTGGACAGGACATACCTGGGCAGTTTTCCACATTGTCGGGTAGATGCCAGTGTTGTAGCTGTACTGGAACAGCTTGGCTAGAGGCGCGGTTAGTTCTGGAGCACAAGTCTTCAGCATGATAGCCGGGATAGAAGAATGAGAGGGGATCTCATTGAAACGTATAAAATTCTGACAGGGCTAGACAGACTGGATGCAGGGAGGATGTTTCCCCTGGCTGGGGGGTCTAGAACGAGGGGTCACAATCTCAGGATACAGGGTAGGACATTTCGGACTGAGATGAGGAGAAATTTCTTCACTCAGAGGGTGGTAAACCTGTGTTATTCTCTACCACAGAAGGCTGTGGAGGCCAAGTCACTGAATATATTTAAGAAGGAGATAGATAGATTTCAAGACACAAAAGGCATCAAGGGGTATGGGGAGAGAGCAGGAATATGGTATTGAGATAGAGGATCAACCATGATCATATTGAAAGGTGGAGCAGGCTCGAAGGGCCGAATGGCCTACTCCTGCTCCTATTTTTCTATGTTTCTATGATGTTGTCAGGGCCCATAGCCTTTGCTGTATCCAGTGCACTTAGCCATTTCTTGATATCACGTGGAGTGAATCGAATTGGCTGAAGACTGGCTTCTGTGATGGTGGGGACCTTAGGAGTAGGCCGATATGAATCATTCACTTGGCACTTCTGGCTGAAGATGGTTGCAAATGCTTCAGCCTTGTCTTTTGCACTCACGTGCTGGGCTCCACCATCATTGTGGATGGGGATATTCATGGAGCCTCCTCCTCCCGTTAGTTGTTTAATGGTCCACCACCATTCACGACTGGGTGTGGCAGGACTGCAGAGCTTTGATCTGATCCGTTGATTGTGGGATCTCTTAGCCCTGTCTATAGCATGCTGCTTCCACTTTTTAGCATGCATGTAGTCCTGTTTTGCAGCTTCCCCAGGTTGGCACCTCATTTTTAGGTACGCCTGGTGCTGCTCCTGGCATGCTCTTCTACATTCCTTATTGAATCAGGGTTGGTCCCCTGGCTTGGTGGTAATGGTAGAGTGAGGGATATGCTGGGCCATGAGGTTACAGATTGTGATGGGATACAATTCTGCTGCTGCTGATGGCCCACAGTGCCTCATGGATGCCCAGTTTTGAGCTGCTAGATCTGTTCTGAATCTATCCCATTTAGCATTAAAGGCGAGGTGGCCGAGGTAAGTAAAAAAAAAACCTTACCTTTCTTTTTCCGCATTTTTTCGCAGGTATCTGCCTGTAATCGATCAGCCCTGTACTCTGCTTGAGTGCCGGGTGCAAGATACATATAAACAGAATAATGGTTTCTGGGTTCTAGTCCCGCCCCCAGCGACGTCTGATGAACAAATGCTATTTTCACTTGATTGGCCTTGTTAAGCCCGCCCTTGCCGGCCAATTAAGGGAAAGCTGTTGTCAGATGACGTCAGTGCATGATGCTTCATCTGCCAGTTTTGTTAAAGTGACAGGCCCCATAATTTCGCGGCTGCCTTGGTGGTCCAGGTAGGTAATTGTTCTATTGCAGAGCCTGCAGCGATGGCCCTTCCCTTTAAGGGAGGGAAGGAGCCTTTTAACGCAGCGGCGCTGCACGGCCCAGTGTTCAGCGCTGTTGAAGTCTCTGCCCCGCCTGCTGCCGATTGCGCTCCAAGAAGGAAGCGCTCCACTTCCTTCCTGGAGTGCAAAACTGAATTTTTTAATAGTTTGAAATCATTAGCGCCTGGCGTTATTTTTCTTAGCCAGCTCCAGAGAGGTTAGCTGAGGTTTGGTAGAACCATATCTTAAGTACCCTCAAGAATGCGCAAGGGTGCTACCGGCCCATTGGCTTGCAGAGATACTTGGGCCGAGATCTTACCTGAGGAGGCGCGTTGGGGGCGGGACGGCTGGTTTCCGGGTTCTAGCCCCGCCCCCAGTGATGTCTGATGAACAAACGCTATTTTCCCTTGATTGGCCTTGTTAAGCCCACCCTGTGGGCTTGCCAGCCAATTAAGGGAAAGCCGGTGTCAGATGACGTCAGCGCATGACACTTCATCTGCCAGTTTTGTTAAAGTGACAGGCCCCATAATTTTTTTGACAGATGAATTGTCAGTGTTTGACAGCATTGAGGTGCTGTCAAACACTGACAATCACTGTCCAAAGGTGAGCCCTTGCACCCAGGCACACCAATGACTCTCTCCTTAGGAGAAAACAGATGGCAGCTGCATGTGAGATTGCAGAAGCCATCTGTCAATTCTCCCGATCAGATGAGGCTTCACAGAAACATCAAATCCTGTCACCTGCAGATACATATAAATAGAATAAAAATATTTCTCACTACATTCTCTCACCTGTCATACTTACCTGTGCACCATTGCACCCATCACACTACCTCTGCAGCTGTCATTTGCACACTTACACTGCAACAGACCCACAGCTCACCTCGCTGACCCTGGCGGGGTTTCCCACCGTCGGGAAGGCCGCATCAGCAGGCGGAAAATGGTGAAAAGCCTCTTAACTGCCCATTAACAGGCAGTTAATTGGCTCTAATCCCCTTCCCGCCACTAGGAGACGGGTCCCTGCGCGAGTCGGGGACTCACCTCCCAGGAAGATGGTTCGGAGGCGGGTTGGGAGCGGGATTGGGACCCGCACCCAATTTTTCCCATTTTCCCAGCAGTCCCGCCTCCAAGCCCGCCTTCTCAGGGCTGGTAAAATCCAGCCCCTGGAGTTGAGTGGAAAGAATGCAAACCCCACAGTGACCAGCCTACCCTTCCAGGTTCCATTGCTGAGCCAGGTTAACTGCTCAATCAGAAACCATGCCTTGGAGTACGATGGACGGACGTGGTTCAGGCAACAGTTTACCAAGTGTGTCTCAGAGAGTTGAGTTAGTTGCAAACTTCCTTCTCTAGGCAGGTCTTTTGACCTTAGAAAGACCTCACGTACCTCTCTCCCCCCCACCACCACTTTCCAGATACACACTTAACCAGCTGACTGATTGGGGAACCTGCAAATGAGAATTGTAGTTGCTAGTAACATAAATGTGTTTGTGCTACCCTTGTAATGTCCATGCCAACTATCACAATGTGGCTGTGGGTAGGACCCAATCCTTGGGCTGACACACTTTATTTTGCTCATTGTAGGAAAATAAGTATCTGGTGGCATCATTGGATAATCCAAAGTCACATAAATGCTGAAATTAGCCACTCTGTGTACAGAAGGTGCACAAAAGTGATTGACATTCAGTTTAGATATTGCTGATTGTAGTAGAGAGGTGAATGACAGAGTAATACAATTATTACTTTTTTTATTACAAGTTGAGCATGTTAGTGCCCCAGTTGCCATTAGAGAGTTATGTAAATGAGCTGATTGTACATTATCTGATGAGATCGGGTCTTTCATGCACAGGCGCATATAACACCTGAACAGTGCCAGCGCTGAGAGGGGCTGTATTATTGGCCATTGATACACAATAAGCATTACCTAGAACTGGAAATGTTTCGAATGTGCATTTTGCACCCTGTAGTCCACACAGCATGTTTTTTCTTAGTTTTGTGTGAGCAATGTTGCGAAGGGGAAATAAAGATGTACAGAGCGATGCATTTGTTACTTCTCAGGAGTTCTTAAATTAACTTTTTTTGTGCGTTGACATCCTCCTGAAGTGCTCAAAGGGTTAACGTAGCCCCTTCATGCAGCAAATGTCTTTGTAGCACCCAAGCTATTGTCAAATTTGAAAAGAACAGTCTTACTCAGAGACTAACCTGCTTCCTCCCACATACTGGGCTGACATCCTTGGATCTATTTCCACAAATTCAAATTGGACCTGAACTGTGAAGCATCGCAATGGTTTTCAACACTGATAAGGCAGATAAAGCTACAGTGCATTGGTGCAGATCTGTCTGAAAAATGGAGAATTTAGACTGAACCCATATCAAGAAGCTGTGGGCGACAGAGGCTTGTGTGTTTTTTAGCTTGTGTGCTTCAATGCATGTCAGTCTTGAATCGATTCTGTACAGTTTCTATTTGTAATTAGTTCCTCATGTTTCCACTGGAGTTGATGAAAATGGGCATGATACAAAGTACAGAAAGATTGATTCAATCACAGGCATCTGCCCGCCATCTGACACGCTGCTCAGAAATAGTAAAATGTGCTGCCGCAGTATTGTGTTTTACAGTGCAATGCCTAATGACCCAAACAGTTTTCTATATAGTCGAGCATACATTCTTCTTTTGAGAATAGGTGCAGCATCACTGGGTCAAAATATAGAGCTGTCATGCAGCAAAATTAGATTTATTTTGCTTATTGTATTAGATAATTCAGTGTGGGTCTGAGGTTCTGTGGACATTTCTCTAATTTCACATTTAATATTTTTCACTGCCGTCTTTCAGAAATGAAAGCTGCAAAAGGAATCCACTATTTGAAAGATTAAAGATTGTTTCAGTGTTGCTTTATAGGTTGCAGCATGGTAGGATTGCACCCCCCCTCCCAAAAGGACAAACATTTAAGGAGTATTGGATAATCATTTTGTCAGGTTCTGCCTTTAAATACATCTCCAGATTTTACATTTTTCATGTTTGGAATGTAATTTTACAGTTTTCAAAAACAGTGGGAGAAATCCAACCTATTCTGTATAGATTTATCAGTAAATGTACATCCTCATATCCATTACAACAGCAAAATACTGCGGATGCCGGAAATCTGAAATAAAAACAGAAAATGCTGGAAATACTCAGCAGGTCAGGCAGCATCCGTGGAGAGAGAAACAGAGCTAACGTTTCAGGTCGATGGCCTTTCGTCAGAACCGTATCCATTGTTGTCTTTATTTTCTTGCAAATACCGGAATCATATTTGCACTAAACGATCCCTTGTCCAATAGCATTTTTTAAAATGTCATGTTTATAGGGGTATTTTGGGATGTTTTTGTTTTGGCATTGTGAGTTTATTTTTCTGCAACTGGCCTCATGCCTGCAGGTGAGACGACGGGCACAATGCCTGCTTCCAGGCTGCAGCCAACACTCCGATCACCAGGAAGTGCTGGACAACAGGAAAGTGTGACTCTCCCGTTTCGAGTTTCCCTCACCGTCTAAGGAGATGCCAAAACCACCACACAGCATTTCAAACTCGTCGCAGCTCAGCTTGGAAAGTGAGAAGCACAGGACTCGAATTAGTGTCCACTCGTGCAACATGATGGCATGTGTTACCATGCCAAAGATCCATGCTACCAGATCAGCATCAGCGAATTAAAATAGAGATATAAAAAATTTGATCAGTATAATTATTGTTTAGTTGGAAAATTTCAGTGCAGTACTGAGGAAGTGCCGCATTGTCGGAAGTGCCGACTTTCTGATGAGATGTTAAACCGAGGCCCCGGTTGCACTCTCAGGTGGACATAAAAGATCCCCTGGCACTGTTCAAAAAGCAGCAGGGGCATTCTCCTCGTGTCCTGACCAATATTTATCCCTCAACCAACATCACTGAAAACAGATTATCATGTTTCCTATCGCTGTTTGTGGGATCTTGCTGTGTGCAAATTGGCTACCATGTTTCCCTCCAGTACAACAGTAATTATATTTCAATAGTATTTAATTGGCTATAAAGTGCTTTGGGATGTCCCGAGGTTGTGAAAGACGTGATATAAATGCAAATTCTTTCCCTTCCTTGAAGAGATCTTATTCAAATAACAAAAATGAAAACTTGAAAAATGTTTTAGTAAGTTGCTGGTCAATGAATCTGAGTTAAAAGTGCCTGTAAGTCTTACCTTGTGTAATTGTTGTGACAGTCAATTAATTATTGGCTCATGAAGTGGAGGCTTTCTGTAGCTGCAGGGAAATCACAGCATGATGGAGTCTTCAAATACATTAACTGTCTCTGGTTCCTGTCCCAGCCTGATGAAAGATTTGGGCAGATTTACTGATTACACAGTAGAAAATGCGTGATAATGGCGTGTTATTGGTTTAAGGCCGATGGGTCGTGCTGAGCAGCTGGATGCGAGTCTGGGTCCCGCAGTGCTCCATTTTAAAGACATTAATAAAGCAGAGAGACTGAATGAGACGGATAGTGTAGTATTCTAATGGCTGCCACAGTAGTATTAGTGGTAATTGCATCTCACTTCTACTGAACCAAATACATCAACAAGCTGATTCTCTGAAGGCAGCTGCAAGATTAAGTAGAAACTTAGTCTTATTACCATAGCTTTCAATTTTATTAGACTTAAAATGGAATAAAAGAAGCAAAAGACGCTTGCACTGCATTAGTCAAGGAAAGGAAGGTAGACATTTCAGTTTATACTTTGCCTTGTGCTTTACGGAAGCTGTTTTTTGTGACAGATTTCCTACACTCTGCCCAACAGGGGAAAAGACTTCTCTGTACCCCGTGGGGCAGATTCTCAGAGGAATCAGATCGCCTGCCCAGTGTCACCAGCAAGAGGCCCAAACCATTTTGGTGGTCGAGCCTCATTTGAGGCGTTCAACTGATGAGTTACTAGCGAGCTCCAAGCACTGATAGGCAGCTCACTGTTTTGGGGGTGCCTCCCTGTGGTGGTTGAAAGGGCTGCCACCAGTCAGTTTTCTCACTCCTGGGTTTCAGAGAGCTTTCTTCTTTAAAAGCAGACAAAGCATCCACAATCACTATTAGGATCTAACATAAGTGGCTCCCCAGTGCCCAGCTGACAATCTAGCTCATGACATTGGATGATTACACAGCAGGCAAGTAGTTTGAGATGGAATTTTAACTTAGTGGCAAAAAAATGCAACAGTTATAACTGACAGTACAAGCATTTATCTATGTCAGCCACAAAGTCCAAGTTAAAGGTTGGCAGTTTTGGAATACAAGCTGTCAGACATTATGCCAGTGGTTTCCATGCTCCATTGCTGATAGGAGGGGGGGCACTGTATTTCTGGCATTCATACCATGGGCATAGATTTAGTTTGAGTTGTCAACTGATGGGCAACTTTACCTTGGCATTCATCCTCACAACAGAGAATTCCTCCCTTATCTGTTTCCATGGCATATGGTCATGGGACACAGCATTAATTCCCTCAAGGACCTCCCCTCTTGCCCAAAAATTGTACTTCCTCCAGAAGAACATCCAAAATATTCTCATTGAAAGATTGATCAGATGAGATTTCATTATTGTAGCCACAACAGACAACCATGTTTCGAAAGAGCAGCAGCTCTTTAAGAGCTGCAGCTCTTCTCATTCCCCTGCCCACTTTCAACCATAGCGCTCCATGTGCTTGTGGAAAACATGTAGGGAACACAATAATTATTAAAATGAGCTGACCTCGGTGAGGCCAGCTGCCTACTCTCCATGCATGATACTTCCCCCACGTGCAATGGCCCTGTGGCCCCTTTTAGCTGAGGTGACTGATTTTGCCTCTACATCAAATAAATTTGTGAGCCTGCTTATAAAGGGGCAGTTAGTAATTTCATTATACAGAGCACAGAAAATAAAGCTCTCTCTCTCTCTCTCCCCCCCCCACCGCACCCGTCCAACCCCAGGTGTAATTTATATAGTAATTTATTTCAGTCATCTAATCTCAGTGTTCAATCCTACTAATTGGAAATAGATCAAACTATTTAAGAATCCAAAGGCCGTGGCCAACGCCAGTAGGAAAGGAATGAAAGTTTAACCTAATATGATTGTATAGGTTTTGTAAATGACCTTTTAGATTAGAATACTTCCCATTATAAAAAAAAGAAAAATTTGCTTATTATAACAAATGAGAGGAAAATTTCATCCATTAGCTGTTCCCACAGAGACAAAAGCTGGTGAAACCGAACACTGACTGTTGGATCTGAAATTAATCATTGTAACACTTAAACACTGGCATCTCTTTCAATGCCGTTTAGGAATTTCTTACTTGTTTACGATGCTTCCTTTTTTGTAAAGGCCGATTGTACTGCAGTTTGTCAGTGTAATTATCTTCTCAGTTAGAGTGAGCTGTGGTTCTTCTGATTGCATTGTATTCTTTTGGATACTACATCAGTTGATTTTGCATGGGTAGAACCTTCAAATTAAGTGCTTATTTCTGGGCCTGGCCATGGTACTCTATGGTCTGTGGTGTCTTCTGCAATAGCGCAGGGCCATGGTAAACAACACGGACAGGAGTTAAGTAAAATTTACATTCGCACCATCAGAAAGATGCTAGGAATACAGTTTTTTTTCTCCTTGTACTTGTTATCTTTACAAAATAGGTTATGGTGAAGTTGGCCCTTCAGTGCATTTGACCTCTTCCTAATGAGATTATCAACACGGTCACCTTTGCTTTACAGCAAAAGTTTCTCAAATGAATCCATTGCCCTGGCCTCAACCTCCCTTCTTGGCAATCCACTCCAGCTGTTAATCACTCTCTAAACAAACCAATAAAGCCAGAATTTGAGGTGGGTATGACGGCGTACTCTCACAGTATGGCGTCACAGCACCTTTGAAATGGACTGCAAGTTCGGGATTTCCGCGCATGCGCTAAATCCCGAACCTGCGATGTGCCAAGTTCCGACATGACAGGTGATCCGCACCGATGGAGAAATCCTCATTGCTGGTGCAGAGTTGGGCTAATTGCCCAGCAACTGCCCACCAATTACGCCTGGAATTTTTTACGGCTGATGCAAACAGGCGCAGTTCCTGATAAATCCAAGTAATTTTATTTTATTGATGCACAAAATAAGCACAAGCACTCAAGCACATAGTATCAAGTAGACTGCAGAGTCTCAGCCAAGTAGGAAATGGGAGCAGGACCAAGCTCTGCACTGGGAACACAATTCAGGCCTGGAGGACCTGTCCTAGAATTTACTGTGCATTATGGGCAGGGTGCGCTGAACTCCATGCCCACATTCCTGGCTGCAGGAGAGGTAGATCTTGCTTGACCGACCTTGTAGACTTTTTCTGAAAAATTGACATCCCAGAATGACGATGGGAAGCCGTATGATATAGTGCACCTTGACCTCCAAATGACTTACGATAAAGCGTTGCCTGAAGGACTCCTTTACAAACTAATATCATTTGGTATCAACAGTAAGGTGTCACGAAAGATGTTTTGACCTTGTGGGGGGTGGGGGGGAAGGGCAGATACAGCACAGGTTCACCAGAATGGCTTAAAAGGTTAAATTTAGGACAGGTTGCATAAACTTGGCTTGTATTCCCTTGAATTTAGAAGGTTGAGGGGTGATCTAATTGGAGTGTTTAAAATGATAAAGGGATCGATAGGGTAGGTACAGAGAAGCTATTTCCTCTGGTGGGGTAGTCCGAAACAAAATTTGTGCTATACCACTTAGGAGTGAAATCAGGAAGCACTTTTTTCAGTTGAGTACAGGCCTCCAGATATCTAATTATTTTTTGAGTGAAGCGAAAACAAAATAACAGAGAATAATGTGCCAGAAGAGCAGTTCCACCACTGTCAGAGAGGGAATGCAACACTGGGAGAACAGGTCCTGCTCCCATTTCCTAATCAGCTACAACTCTGCAGTCTGCTGATTATTGTCTGCTTGAGTGCTTATGCTTACTTCGTGCCTTGTCTTCATGGTGTTCATGCAAAAATATTTAAATAGCACAATTCTGTGGGAGTTGTCTCAGGTTTGCCCTTTTTCCTAGAATGCCCATTTGGAAGGGGAGCAAGCAAACAACAACAACAACTTGCATTTATATAGCGCCCTTAATGTAGAAAATACATCCCAAGATGCACAGAGGCATCATCAGAAATAAAGGAGATATTAGGAGGGGTGACCGGAGGCTTGGCCAAAGAGGCGGTTTTAAACAGTGTCAGGAGGGTCCTAAAAGAGGAGAGGGTGCAGAGATGGAGGTTCTAAAACAGGGAAGTCCAGACCATGGGGCCTAGATGGCTGAAGCATGGCTACGAATGGTGAAGTGAAGGTGCGGTGTTGCACAAAAGGTTAGATTTGGAGGAATGGAATGTTCGTGAGGGGATTGTAGGGCTAGAGGTTACGGCGATTGGGAGGGGTGAGACCATAAAGGGATTTAAACATGAGGATAAGCATTTTAAATTGGAGGTGTTGGGAGACTAGGGGGGGGAATTTTAACCTAAAAACATGGATGGGTTGGGCGCATAGGGATAGTAAAAGTGTTAAAAATCAGAATCTCGACCTGAACCCGCCCACTTCCGGTTTTATCGGAGGCGGGACGGGGGCAGGCAGCCAATCCGCTGCCAGGAGGCAGGCCATCTATTTAAATATTATAATGAGGCTGGAAGCCTCTGCTTTAACTTCCATTTTGTGTTTAACTGTCACTGGTCGGGTTTTGCACACCTTGTAAAACTCGCCAGCTGCAGCAAAAAGGTAAGTGCCTTTACACCTACCTCCTGGATCCAGGGTCCCTGCCTAACCCACCCCCCACGATCAGAGACCCCCCCCACTAGGCCTCCAACCTCCCCACCCCAGGCCTCCGATCCCTTCACCAGGCCTCCCCCCCACCCAGGTCTCCGATCCCTTCACCAGGCCTCCCCCCCCACCCAGGCCTCCGATCCCCTCACCAGGCCTCCCCCCCCCCCCACCCAGGCCTCCGATCCCTTCACCAGGTCTCCCCCCCACCCCAGGCCTCCGATCCCTTCACCAGGCCTCCCCCCCCGATCCAGGCCTCCAATCCCTTCACCAGGCCTCCCATCCCTCCACGAGGCATCTCCCCCACAGGCCTCCGATCCCACCCCCCCCCAACCTCCGGCTTTCCCCGTGCTACTCCTCTGGCCCCCGATCCTCTTTGGACCATCCCCCACCCCCCGATCATCTCCCGGCCCCTGACCCCTCGATTTTCTCCTGGCCCCCACTCGATCCCTCCCTCCCGCCTCTCTGTGGCTTAGTGCCACAGGCCTACCCGCCCGGAGCCAGCCAGCCTCTCAAGCTGGCTGGTTGCGGGTGGGAAACAGAGGCTTCACATTCAAATCAGGCCCTGCCGTTAAAGTGGGCAGGGCCTGCGAGAAACCTGTTCTCCCGGGTTTCCCGACTGCCTCAGAGCTCCCCCAGCCCCCGCCCCCAACCCGCATTCCACATTAAAATTCAGCCCAATGAGTCAATTTAGATCAGCAAAGATGGCAGGTGACTGGAACTTGGTATGGGATAGAATACAGCAGCAGAGTTTTGGATGGGCTGAGGTTAATGGAAGGTGGAAGATGGGCATCCGGCCAGCAAAGCATTGGAATAGTTAAGTCTGGAAGTGACAAAGACATGGGTGAGAGTTTCAGCATCAGATGGGCTGAGGTAGGAGTGGAGGGGGCGATGTTACGGAAATGGAAAATGGTTGCTTTTATGATGTAGAGGATGTGGAGTTGGCAGCTCAGCTCGGGATCACATAAGACGGTGAGGTTGAGAACAGTCTGGTTTTGCCACAGATAATGGCTGGAAGAGGATGGAATTGGTAGTAAGGGCAGGGATTTTTTTTTTGTGGGGCTGGGGGAAGGTGAAGATAATGGATTTGGTTTTCCTAATATTTAACTGGAGGAAATTGCAGCTCATGTAAGACTGGGTGTTGGGAAAGCAGTCTGACAGCACAGAGGCAGTAGAGGCATTGACACAGGCGGTGGAGAGGTAGAGTTCGGTTTCATAAGTGTACACATGGAAGGTGATCCATGTCTGTGGATGATGTTGCCAAGGGGCAGCATGTAGATGAAGAAGAGGAGGGGTTCAAGGATAGATCCTTGGGGAACTTCAGAGGTAATGGTGTGGGGGAGGAAGAGAAGCTGTTGCTAGAGATGCTCTGGCTATGACTGGATAGCTAAGAGTGGAATGAAGTGAGAACAGTCCCACTGAGCTAGACAAAGAGGGAGCGGCATTGGCAGAGGATGATGTGGTTGACTGTATCAAAGGCTAGGGAGAGGTCGAGGAGGGATAATGCACCATAGTTACAGTCACAGAGGACGTCATTTGTAACTTTGGTTAATGCTGTTTTGGCTGGAACGGAAACCAGATTCGAGAGATGTTGTCTTAAAATGGCACGGAGCGATGGAGCTCTTAAAATGGCACAGGCTTTGTATTTTGTTTACCGATATTTACATTGCCTTTTTAGTACTGTGTTGTTTTTAACTGAACACTTTTTCCATAGTCCTATAATTTTAATTCTTATTGTTGCGAGAACATTTTTGAGGGCCACTTTTTTATTTTTGAAGTGCCTTAAATATAGTATTTCATGGTTGAGGTTTTACAAGATGAAATTAAAAAGGCCTGCTCGGAAGATCAGTAAGCACCAGACCATATTGACACAAATTGGCTGACCTACCTGCAAATGAGCATGAACAAATGCCTCAGCTCAACAGGGACTTAGTTGCAGAGCTTTGCCATCTGTAGCAAGGATCCCTGCAGCCAAGTTGTAACAGAGAGATGACACTACCAATGGTTGGCAAAGTCACCACTGCCTTGCATGATTATGCCAGTGGTCCACAACCTGCTAGCATTGCAATATAAGCTGCTGTGCTAATTACACATGTATCAATTAGGTCAGTGTTGTCCAATACATTAACCACTAGCCACATTGGCTAATTGGGAATCCAGATGTGGCTAATTGTACATTTGATTAGTAAATTAAAAAAATGAGTAATAGACTCCTTTGTTCGGCATATGTTGTCAATACTCATGCTTGTACGGTATATCCATGTGGACTTTAATCTTTTTGTACGTTTGTTGGTAAAATGGTAAGTTGAAAAGCAGAGTGTACGAGCGTTTTTTGATCGTTGTGTGTGCTTTACTTCCTTGGTTACTGCTTATTGATTATCTGCTAAAATGGTGTGTAACACAGGTGAAAACGCACCATGGAAACACCGCAACCGTGTATGGGGAGTGGGGCTCTCATCATGATCAGCTTGACCAATTGTAAGAATTGTTCCAGACCAGCAGTTAAAAGCAAGTTCAACCAATAATGAGCAGCCTCAACAGGGCATGTCAGAGCAAAGGGCAAGCAGCATCCAACCGTCTTCTTGGATGGAGAGGAGGGGCTGTTCTAGCACATTTTGTTGTGAGCAACGTTCTCGCTAAGCTGCGCAGCCATGCGGTTGGAGGTCCCGCGCAGGCCGCTCATGGGCTTTTCAATGTAAATAACCGCATATGCACAAAAAATTAAATGAGCCATGCAGCCAGATAAAGGGCCCACGCACCAAAATAAAATCATAGTGAACATTGGTTATGAGAGTCAACATTCTCAGCAATCACTCAGATGAAGTCAAAATATTGCTTGCAACTGCTGGACAAACACCTACAAACTGCACTAAGATGTACTGGGGGCAAAATTTGGTGCCTTTGCGCCTCCCGTTAGCGCCCGGGGGGCACAAATCGCTTTGCGACCGGGCGCGGCACTGACATCGACTCCCACCATATTCAGCGGGAGTTTTTCGACGGTGCAACGGCGTTGCGCCCCGATCTCCTTCGTCCGGAGATCATGACGTCATCACCGTGTGCATTACCCCGGACCCGAAATTGAGTTCCGCCCCTTGCAGCAGCGCCGGTCGAAAACACCGACAGCTGCATGAGGCGTGCATTGGGCGGGCTGATTGCAAACTTTTAAAAATTAGCGCCCCAATCGGGACGATAGTGACTTTCTCCCCCACTGTGTCTGATAAATTCATGCCAGAATTCCAAACTTTGGTGAAAGAGTAAGACTGCAAAGTTTCACACTGAATAGTGGTAGATGTTTAAGTAAATATACAAATGAAGTGCATTTACCTGCATTGTATGTAAGACGTTATTTACTAAAATTAGTGCATGTGGCTAAAATGGAGTCGCCGTAGAGATGCCTGTGGCTAATCAGTGATTTCTATTGGACAACATTGAACTGAATACGTTGGGCCAACATGGTCAGCACTTTCATCGCCCTTCTCATGTTGCTGCATATTCCAAAATATAAGGGTTCACTAATGGCGGCATTATCGAGATATTGGTATTGGCCCGGAATTTGCAGTTGTAATGATGGCAAAACTGTTAGCGTTCGGCGTCATTACAAATGTGAATCTGACAGCAACTTCAGGAGCCCACACATGCGTAGTTAAACACAGAAATCCAGAAGTTTCTGTCAGTCATTCCCTGCTCCTCCACAGGGCACGCTGTTGAACTCCCCTCAGATGGCAATCAATTGAAATCGCTGAACTGATGAAAACTTCCCCTTTTATGCTGGAATATTGCTCTTAACCCCAACCCCCCCCACCCCCCCCCCAAAAAAAAAAATTAAGCCTTGTTGAATGAGGTGTAACTGGGTATTTAATGGCTTACTGAGTCATAATTACTGCTGAACAACCAATCTGGCCCTGAAAAACTATTTTTTTTATTTGTGGAATGTCAAATTTTTCCATTATGATAAAAATTCCATGGTTTTTTATAATACATTTTTTAAAAGTTTGTTTATGATATTTCAGCTTCTACCTTAATCCTATGTGTATGTCCCAATCTTTATTTCACTCACTGTAAAATGATTAAGGGAAATCAGTGGTTTGCTGTCTGTGAGAATTCTTCAATGTGATTGGCAGCTTAGCCAGCTTGATGACATCACTGTTGCTGGATGCTGGAGATCCCCTAGACTTAGCGTCAGATTCAAATTAACGTCGGGAGAGGTGAAATCGATGGCTCAGAGATCGCTAGATCTTAGTGGGCAGCTTTCTTTGAGGTCAGCAGCGAGCGCCATCACTTCGCCACTGACCGCAAAATCCAGGCCATTAAGTTAGCTTCAGCACATAAGGGATTAATTCCACGCAACACACAAACTATCTGGGAAGGGAGATTTATTCCAATAGCTGGGTCTAGTCGCTGACAGAATCGCATTTCTCGCATACCAAATCATTTGAGACAGTTAATATATTCGAGTGACCCTCACACATGTAATGTTGAAATGATCTCATTCATTTGAGCCCAGTGGTAGGTAGCTGCCAGGAGACCCACACCCAGGAGGACAGTACATATCAGGGGCAAAGTTTGCATAATTAATGATTTTTGATGTTACAAGGAGCAATAGGAATTAGATTGGATTTCACTGAAAACTGTATTCTGTTCCTTCATAGATGACATGTAAACTAAACCAGCTTGTTGTTGACAACTGGCCTTGTCTCACTGGAATGTTTATCACTCTGTCTTCTGAAAGATTGGAGAAACACATGTTGGAGGCATGTACGAGATTACAGTATCCAGTACACACAAGAGGTTTCATTGTTATGGCCCCAGGTCATGCTGTCGTATGATCAGATATTGGGCAGCAAAAGTGAACTCCTCAGTGCTGGGAAAAGTCTGCTACAGGAACGCCTGCTAATGTTGAACCTGAGAGAATATCTAGTGCAGATCCAAAATTTGTAACAGTGATTGCAGAACTCTGTCACTTATCCACAGGCTCTGCTTCACACCTCAGCAATTTTTGCTTTTTACTGCCACGTCTTCTCTTCTCTCCCCCACCCCCCGCCAAATATTTTCAAAACTATTACCAGCCTTTCTAATGACCGGAAGGATGCCTGCCCCGTTCCCCTTCACGCGGGCATTTACCTTTAAGCGGCTGAATCCATTTAAGTTTTCCCAGCAGCCCTCTGGATTCTGCCAGATATCTTGTCTCGTCCATCAATGTACTCCTTGTGCCTGGGTCATTTAGAGAGCGTATACTAATAATTTAAATGATCCGACCTCTGTGACATGACTCTAGATTTGGCCTCTTTGTGTTAACATTGTCTACCAGTCTCCTCCACACACCCCACAGTAAAGCTGGAGTTGGTGTACCTTTACCTCACGGACTGCAGCGGTTCAAAATGGCGGCTCACCACCACCTTCTCAAGGGCAATTAGGGACGGGCAATAAATGCTGACCTCGCCAGCAATGACATCATCCCATGAATGAATAAAAAAACAACTAAAATTACTATACATTTAAAGAGATAGACAACGTCAAATCAGATTATTATTTTATTAAATTACCGCTCCAGTATGTTAAAAGAAAAGAAAGACAGACTTGCATTTATATAAAATAAAAACAGAAAATGCTGGAAATACTCAGCAGGTCAGGCAGCATCTGTGGAGAGAGAAACAGAGTTAATGTTTCAGGTCGATGACCCTTCGTCAGAACATTTATATAATGCCTTTCACGACCACCGGACATCTCAAAGCGCTTTACAGCCAATGAGATACTTTTTGAAGTGTAGTCACTGTTGTAATGTAGGAAAAAGATCATATGGCAGTAATGAACTCAAAGTCTTGCATATACCAGGAGCTCAATTGGTTTTATCGCAAAGCAAATCAAGTCACTAATCTGGTTAAAGACAATGGGGCACATTCTCCTGTTCTGTATCAGGGTGTATTGGATCCCCTGGATGCAGCACATGGAACTGGGCAGGGAGGTTTACATGTCTGTCTGTTTAAATTGATGGGTGGCAGTGGCCTCAATCGGTTCCACTATTGTAAGACATCACTCCTGAGATCTACAGGGTAATGATTCGTACTTGAGATTTACGAGAAATTACACGAGACACATGAGTTCCGTCTTTAAGATTTTATTGTCCTTTATTGCCCTCCATTCACCATAACATTTCTGCAGCTACCTGATCTGCTCAACCACACCCTCACCACCACCTTTGATGCCCTAGTCCCTACTAAAACAATTACTCTCTCTCACCCTGTCTGTTCCCCCTGGTACGGCTCTCATCTTCACTCCCTTAAGTCCAAGGGACGCAGATTCGAACGGATATGGCAGACAACTGGTTTAGCCATTCACCGCCAGATCTGGCTGGACCACATAAAGCATTACTGGGTCCTGCTCTCGTCTGCCAAAATTGCTCACTATTCCAGAATTATTCTGGAATGCAAAGATAAACCCCAGCTCCTATTCTCTACTGCTAACCATCTCCTAAAACCCCTCTCCCCTGTCTCCTCCAACCTCACCTCCGA
Source organism: Squalus acanthias (assembly GCA_030390025.1). Lineage (NCBI taxonomy): Eukaryota > Metazoa > Chordata > Chondrichthyes > Squaliformes > Squalidae > Squalus > Squalus acanthias. The sequence continues at coordinate 141,080,557 of CM059425.1, read as the reverse complement.
CGACAAGTGTGAGGAAATCATGGACTTCTTTGTCTCTAAGGTTGAGACCATCCGTTCAGCTGCCTCTGCCACTTCCCTTCCTTCCCCTAGCCCACCGGGCCAAACTTCCTCTAAGGTTCCCCCTGAATTCACATCTTTCTCCAGTTTCTCTCCAATTTCCCCTCATGACCTCTCCGTGCTCATCTTGTCCATGAGACCCACCTCCCTGCTCCCTCGAATCTATTCCCACCAAACTGCTGACCACCCAACTTCCTTTTCTGGCTCCCATGTTAGCTGACATTGTTAACGGTTCTCTCTCCTCGGGTACTGTCCCGCTCTCCCTCAAATCTGCCGTCATCACCCCCTCCTCAAAAAAACAACCCTTGACCCCTCCGTCCTTGCAAACTACCACCCCATCTCCAACCTCCCTTTCCTCTCCAAAGTCCTTGAACGTGTTGTCGCCTCCCAAATCCGTGCCCATCTTTCCCGCAATTCCATGTTTGAATCCAATCAGGTTTCCGCCTTTGCCACGGTACCAAAATGGCTCTCATCAAAGTCACAAATGACATCCTTTGTGACTGTGACAAAGGTAAACTATCCCTCCTCATCCTTCTTGACTTGTCTGCAGCCTTTGACATGGTTGACCACTCCATCCTTCTCCAACACCTCTCCACCGTCGTCCAGCTGGGTGGGACTGCACTCGCCTGGTTCCATTCTTATCTCTCTAATCGTAGCCAGAGAATCACCTGCAATGGCTTCTCTTCCTACTCCCGCATCGTTACCTCTGGTGTCCCCCAAGGATCTATCCATGGCCCCCTCCTATTTCTCATCGACATGTTGCCCCTTGGTGACATTATCCGAAAACACAGCGTCAGTTTCCACATGTATTCTGACGACACCCAGCTCTACCTTACTATCTCTTCTCTCGACCCCTCCATGTTCTCTAAATTGTCAGACTGCTTGTCCGACATCCAGTTCTGGATGAGCAGAAATTTTCTCCAATTAAATATTGGGAAGACCGAAGCCATTGTTTTCAGTCCCCGCCACAAACTCCCTTCCCTAGCCACTGATTCCATCCCTCTCCTTAACATCTGTCTGAAGCTGAACCACACTGTTCGCAACCTTGGTGTCATATTTGACTCTGAAATGAGCTTCTGACCACATATCTGCAGCATAACAAAGACCGACTATTTCCACCTCTGTAACATCGCCCGTCTCCGCCCTTGCCTCAGCTCATCCGCTGTTGAAACCCTCATCCATGCCTTCATTACCTCTAGACTTGACTATTCCAACACACTCCTGGCTGGCCTCCCACATTCTACCCTACGTAAACTTGAGGTCATCCAAAACTTGGCTGCCCATGTCCTAACTCGCACCAAGTCCTGTTCACCCATCACCCCTGTGTTCGCTGACCTACATTGGCTCCCGGTTAAGCAGCACCTCGATTTCAAAATTTTCATCCTTGTTTTCAAATCTCTCCATGGCCTCACCCCTCCCTATCTCTGTAATCTCCTCCCGCCCCACAACCCCATCCCGCCCCCCCCCCCCACCGAGATATCTGCGCTCCTCTAATTTTGCCCTCCTGAGTATCCCTGATTATAATCTCTCAACCATTGGTGGCCATGCCTTCTGTTGCCTAGGCCCTAAGCTCTGGAATTCCCTGCCTAAATCTCTCTGTCTTGCTACCTCTCTTTCCTCCTTTAAGGCGCTCCTTAATACCTACCGCTTTGACCAAGCTTTTGGCCACTTGCCCTAATTTCCCCTTATGTGGCTCGGTGTCAAATTTTTTGTCTTATAATACTCCTGTGAAGCGCCTTGGGACGTTTTACTACATTAAAGGCGCTATGTAAATACAAGTTGTTGTTGTTGTTGTTAAGACATTCAAAACCCCTATCACTATTGCTATGAATTCGAGCTGTACACCAATAATGTTACAAGAGATCATACATACAACCACCCGCAGATGATCAGTTCAGCATTGATTGTAGGTCCTCGTAGGCAAGATGGCTGGCCAGGCCACCTCCTTCTGACTGCAGTGCTGATATCTTTTAGTCACTGTCTTTTATACAGTTCTTGTTCTTCTCAGTAAATCATGCAGAGACTGTGAGGGGCGTTCCTCCAATGTTCGGCTTGAGTTGTCTGAGCTGTCAATCTCTCACACATACACATCCTATGTTTACCGACCGTTGTTATCTGCTAGCTGGCCTTATCAGACTCCGAGTTACTCAGTTGCTCACAAGAATTTGCAGACTTGGTCAGCCAACCATTTGGTCACAATACACATCGTGCAAAACTTGTTAACTTGTGATATAAAAACAGAAAATGCTGGAAATACTCAGCAGGTTAGGCAGCATCTGTAGAGAGAGAAAAAGAGTTAACATTTCAGGTCTATGACCCTTCGTCAGAACTTGTGTTCTGTTTTGCAGAACTCCCAGGGTCTGTCTCCTTCCTTTAGCTACTGATGTCTCGTTTCATGAACCCAGGGCCCCATCCGAACTGATTACATTGTCTGGCTTTATGAGCCATTTAGAATAACGAGGTTAATGTTCCACAGTTTAGCAATTCAGCAAGTTTTCCAAAAGAAATTTACCCATCAGCACTGCTTAACGCTTCTCAAAGCATGCTGGTGAATTTGGTCAAGATCTTAGCCTTCGCTCATTAAAGTTGTTATACACCTCCAGTAAATCCTCAGAGCAAGACTTAAAGAACATTCTCATTCTCCTTTTATTAGTGAAAGACAGCTTGTTACACTCAGCAGCTTTATTTTTACTTCAAAAAGTCTTTTGGCCTGGCAAAGCATTTTAATATACACAAGATTTAAGGGCCTGTACATTCTTACACTACTACCAGTCCCTACAAGGTCAGCACATCTCCTACAATGCTTCTCCTCCCACATCTGCATGGTCATCAAGTGTGCACCAAGTTTGTATCTTTGGACCCCCATTATTTTACTGCTCGGCACGATGCCCTTCATAGGCATGGGGTCAGATTATGGCAACATGTACACAGACAACACCCAGCTCTATTGATTCCATGATCACAATGCGAAGGACAGGCAAGAATTTTTTCAACTTAACATCAGCATCCTGTTTAGTTTCCAGAAAAAACTCCAGAGCTTAGCTTCTAATTCTATCATCCCACTCCCGGGCTGTTTACTAGGTCTCAACCCAGCAGTGCAAGCCTCAGTATCCTGTTTGATCCTAAGCTTCAGACCCCATATCCTAGCCAGCACCAAGATTGCCTATTCCCACTTTCGTAGCATTGCCCGCCTCTGGTCTCTACCTTATTCCTCTGCTACTGAAATCCTTACCCATCCCTTCATTACCTTCAGGCTCATTTACTCTATCGCTGTCCTCGCCAGCCTCCCACGATGCACCTTCATAAACTGCAGCTTGCCCAAAACTCCATTACCTGCATCTGATTCCACATTAAGCTCCTATTATTTTTGACCCCATCCTTGGCAGGCTCCCTGGACTCCCCATCCTCCAAAGCATCAAATTCAAAAGCCTTGCCGTCACCTCTCCCTAATTTTGAAATAGCTTTTCAGCGCCACGTGTTGAAGTTGCCCTCTGTTCTTCTGAATCTGGTCTCCTTTATATACCCCAACCTTTCTCCCAACACTGCTTGGTGTCCAGTTATGAAGCACGTGAGGATCTATTGTTATATTGAAAGTCCTAATGAAAATGCAAGTTGTTTTCAACATTTCATGTAATACAGCAAATACAGAAACAATATATCCTGTGACTGACTAGGTAAAAACACATCTTAGTGCGACTAAAAATATAGGGCTTCACAGAACTAATACTTGTTCATTTTATAGTAGTTGCTGGTTTCAGATTGCTGGATTTGAAAATAAAATTAGAACATAAGAACATAAGAAATAGGAGCAGGAGTAGGCCATTCAGCCCTTCGAGCCTGCTCCGCCATTCAATGAGATCATGGCTGATCTTCTGCCTCAACTCCATTCACCGGCCCTATCGCCATATCCCTTGATGCCTTTACTAGTCAGAAATCTATCGACTTCTGTTTTGAATATACCCAATGACTGAGCCTCCACAGCCCTCTGGGGTAGAGAATTCCAAAGATTCACCACCCTCTGTGTGAAGAAATTTCTTCTCATCTCAGTCCTGAATGGCCTACCCTTTATCCTGAGGCTGTGGCCCCTGGTTCTAGACTCCCCAGCCAAGGGAAACATTCTCCCAGCATCCACCCTATCAAGCCCTGTAATAATTTTGTATGCTTCAATGAGATCCCCTCTCATTCTTCTGAATTCAAGAGAATACAGGCCTAGTTTACTCAATCTCTTCTCATATGACAGTCCAGCCATCCCAGGAATCAATCTCGTGAACCTTCATTGCACTCCCTCTATGGCAAGTATATCCTTCCTTAGGTAAGGAGACCAAAATTGTACACAGTACTCCAGGTGTGGTCTCACCAAGGCTCTATATAATTGAAGTAAGACTTATTTACTCCTGTACTCAAATCCTCTTGTAATGAAGGCCAGCATATAATTTGCCTTCCTAATGGCTTGCTGCACCTGCATATTCACTTTCAGTGACTCATGTACAAGGACACCCAGGTCCCTTTGAGCATCTGCATTCCCCAATCTTTCAATTGAGTGACTTGATTGAGTGGTTTTGTAGTGCTTGGTTAATACTCTCTGGAAGCTTTTGCTCGCTTTAATTGGCAGTTTGTTTTAACCTGTCTATAGGTGATTGAACCAGCATGGTTAATTTATCAGATTATGATTATTTGAGAGAATCAGGAAAGATGCAAACATAATTAATGCAGGACATTTAATTATATGGATATGAGTGCTCCTTGGTGCCCATTCTGAAAAAGTTGGGTTCCAAAGATTAATCCATGAAAATGGATGAAGGATTGGGCAGATTGTGTAACAGGAGTATAATTCTCAGTGCACAATAATCTGAGATGTGCTCCAGGCATGCGATGCTCCACTCTGGGAGCATAGAAGTGGAAAATAACCCGTTATTCCCTCCCCTCTTTTTTTGGTCAGTCAAGTAAAGGGGCTATCCTAGATTTCTCATCTTATGAAAGGTTTCAACCTGAAACATTAACTTGTGTTTTCTGTTTTCAGATGCTGATGTGTATATTTCCACCATTTTTTTAAATCACAGATATATCCAGCGTTCACAGTTTTCCTTTTCTAATCTTTAGAATAACTTGTTTTGACTTTTTGAAATGTTTTGAAGAACTTGTTAAATGGTCTTGAAACATGTCCCAGTATTTCATTAGCTTCATTGATAAAGCTGCACAATGATTAGAACATTTCCTGGGGTTTCCCTAACCTGCGTAAATAGCATACCTATTTAAATTAGATAGCGGGGGCATTACTGGCCTCCTGTCTGTTTTTCCCTCTTCCTCCGTTCATTGAGCATCCCAGCAGAGGGGTGTTTTAAGATTGCTGGTAGGAGGGTCTGACTCGGGAACCCTACTAACCAGAGGCTGAAGAAGATGCAGGCAAGATGAAAAATAAATTTGGATTCCCTCCATCAAAAACCCCCCGCCCCCCACCACCACCCCCCCTCCCCCCCGCCAGAAGATTCAAAGGCCTTGGTGTCTCTTCACCAGTTTACAGCACGATTGTAATGAATGTGGCTAGCTTAGATTGGTGCTTAGCATTAAAGGAAGCTAATTGGGGATAAGAGAAGATAGTAGTGATGATCGTGATAACATGGAGATAAAATGAGGATGGTTCAATTATAGAGATTAAACAAGAAGACAGTGCTATATTTATAAAGTGGGCTGTGATGCTACATGGATAGAACAATAGGTGCAGTAATTAAAGATGATGTAGGGAAAAAAGAAATGGTAATGATGAGAATACAGGGACAAAGAGCATGGTAATTACTGAGGACGAAACAAGATGATGGGGATACAGAAATGTTCTACCTTGGCAGTACGCTGGGCGGAAGTATAGGGATTTCCAGTGGAGGCAGTCATCTGATCAGTTCCATATCATACTCTGATTTCATGAAGAAGGGGCGCAGGATCTGCCCCAAATTACTCTCCACACATAGGGGGTCACTTGACCTTGTGCGATAGTGTAAAACGGGTGATAGCGAATCAGCAGCCTGTTTTACATCGAATCATAGAATCATATAGCACAGAAGGAGGCCATTTGACCCATCGTGCCTATGCCAGCTCTTTGGTAGAGCTATCCGATTAGTCCCACACCCCTGCTCTTTCCCCACAGCCCTGTAACTTTTTTCCTTTCAACTATTTATCCAATTTCTTTTTGAAAGTTACTATTGAATCTGCTTCCGTCACCCTTTCAGGCAGTGCATTCCAGATCACAACAACTCGCTGTGTAAAAATATGTTTCCTCATGTCGCCTCTGTTTCCATTTTGCCAATCACCTTAAATATGTGTCCTCTGGTTACCGACCCTTCTGCCACTGGAAACAATTTCTCTTTATTTACTCTATCAAAACCATTAATGGTTTTGAACACCTCTATAAAATCTCTTCTTAACCCTTCTCTGCTCTCAGAAGAACAACCCCAGCTTCTCCAGTCTCTCCACATAGCTGAAGTCCCTCATCCCTGGTACCATTATCTCTTCTGCACCCTCTCGAAGGCCTAGACATGCTTCCTGAAGTGTGGTGCCCAGAATTGAACACAATACTCCAGCCGAGGCCTTCCTTACTTTTGTACTCTATGCCTCTATTTATAAAGCCAAGGATTCCATATGCTTTTTTAACAGCCTTCTCAACTTGTCCTGCCACCTTCAAAAATTTGTGTACATACACCCGCAGGTTCCTGCACCCTCTTTAAAATTGTACCATTTAGTTCATATTGCCTCTCCTCATTCTTCCTACCAAAATGTATCACTTCACACTTCTCTGCGTTTACTTTCATCTGCCATGTATCTGCCCATTTCACCAGTCTGTCTATGCTCTCCTGAAGTTTGTTACTATCCTCTTGCTTGATTTACTACATTTCTAAGTTTTGTGTCATCTGCAACCTTTGAAATTATGCCCTGTATACCCAAGTCCAGGTCATTAATATACAACAAAAAGAGTAGTGGTCTTAATACCGACCCCTGGGGAACACTACTGTACACTTCCCTCCAGTCTGAAAAACAACCGTTCACCACTACTCTCTGCTTTCTGTCCCTTAGCCAATTTCATATCCACACTACCACTGTCCCTTTAATTCCCATGGGCTTTAATTTTGCTAACATTATGTGGTACCTTGTCAAATGGCTTTTGAAAGTCCACATACATAACATCAACTGCACTACCCTCATCAACCCTCTCCGTTACTTCATCAAAGAACTCGATCAAGTTAGTCAAACACGATTTGCCTTTAACAAATCGGTGCTGGCTTTCATTTATTAGCCCATACTTTTCCAAATGCCAATTAATTTTGCCCTGGATTAATGTCTCTAAAGGTTTCCCCATGTCTCTCCCGATGAAGTCAATGGAAATAAAAATCGGGAGATATGTAAAACAGGCTGCCGATTTAATATCATCCATTTTATGCTATAACACAAATTGTGCTATTTCTGTTCTTAAAATGAGCCAGAAATTTTAGGTTAAACTATTTTCCCCACAGGGTAGTGGATATGTGGATAAACTTCCAGAGAAAGTACTTAAAAAGAAGCTAGATCACTATCAGTTGAATAGGGGAATCAAGGACTCAAAAACTATTGATAGCACTGCTTGATTTTTGGTTTTGCGAGAAATAGGGGAAGGATCTAAACCAAGTATTAACAAATGTTGGAGGAGAGAAGTCTAAGATATATTGATCACTCTAAGGCTCTGGATGACAGAGGTTTGATGGGCCAAATGTTCCTTTATCACTCTAGATTTCTGTAGTTACTGTACAGATATGTACAACTGCACAGCCTCTTTAAATGTGGTGTTAGGATATATAATACTACTATATCAGTGTGATGACCAGTATACAATTTTTTTTGTTCATTTACAGTACAGGATCTGCATTTTTGCAATCAGCCTTGTTGGCTGCATGCTTCATAGCATTCATAGCATGTTTCCTTTGAGAATCCATCTTTTCTGAAATGTAATAGATAAATGTGCTCACATATCTTTCACTAAATATTTCACCTAAATACTCATCTTAGTCCTTTTCTTTAATTAGTGGGCACCTATTGTTGTATCTCCTACGCAAAGAGGAATTAATTTCCCCACTATACAAGAGCTATTGAATGTGATAGCTGTTATGCTAACAGCTGAGGATAAAAGACCCTCTACATATGATTAATCTGCTCAGTTCCATTTAGCTGAATGACTCTTAACAACTTTAATTATGGATTCTTGTAATCCGGTTTTCACATATATATTTAGTAAAAATTCATTCATATGCGCTCATTAGATGCATTTTATTTATCTGGAATGAAAAACTGAGGGTGTGTGTGTGTGTGTTTTTTTTTTAAACAGCATACAGAGCTTGTCATGCTGTATAATGACCGATTATGTTTTGATAAATGCTCATTAAGAAGGCAGGGGATGAGCGATAGAACAGCAAAGTTCTGCTGTATGATTAAATTTGGTGTTTCGGTCCAGTGCTGTAATAGTCAGGGGATGCACTGGAATCAGCAAACTGTGATTCCATCTGCTGCTGCTGGAGTTGGGACAGCTGTATGATTACAACATCAAGGACATTCTAAGTGGCCAGCAGAAAAAAGCCCATTATTGGGTGTGAGGGGCTTTTGTATCTTTAACGCCAGAATACTGATTTACTCACAGACTTTTTTGCCAGTGAAATACATTAATGCTGCTCACGGAGATCAGGCTGAAAGGACTTCAATGTTTATTAGAGAATATAATAATTTAAGCTTGAATAAGCTTCAAAGGACTAATGTGACTATTTGGCCAGCAGGAATGAGATGTAAATGTGGCCTGAATAGCCCCTGATTACAGATAGATGATTAAAGCTGGACTGAAATTGATTTATGGATGCAGTTGTTGAGACTAAGCCGCAAATGTAATATTATCTGTGTGGAAAGCTGTGGACAGATTAGTGTCTGGGGAGTTGGGTACAAGACTGTTCTGCACGTGGCTGCACAAATTTAGAAGGTTTTCTGTTACCAGGTCATTTAGACATAAGAGACTGACATTCTGGTTAGACTGAGTTAGAGCAGTGAATACATATAAGTTCAGTGAAGATCAAGGTTATTCCATTTAATCAGGCCAACCTATTTCTTTTTTTTTAAGAAAGGACGATTAATGAGCATAGTTTCAGTTTATATTCTGACTTGTATAGTATGTTTATATTGAAGAGCGATATAACCTATTACTGAATTTCTTTGTGTTAGAAGCCCACCATAATCATCACCTTTTGCAAAGAAAGCTTTTTACTTTTCCTCCACAAGGGTACTGTACAAAAGGGGTGAAAACTGTTCATCATTCTGTGTGCACAGTCATAATTATCTATGTATAATGTGTATAGTATCTTTCATTCCCCCTTTCCCTGGAGTACTTTTTTTTTGTTCTTTTGTAAAAGTGATGCCTGTTGGGATGGCTTTTTAATATTGGTTCATCACAAGTCTACTCTTTGATTAGTATTGCTATTACCAGTTATTTTATTTTTCAGTACTTGCGACTGAAGCACACATTTATATTCCTGTATCATAAATAGTATAGATTAGGTAGAGAATATGTTTATTTTAATGCCAAATTAATGAAAAAACTAGAATCTGCACAACATAGTTTGGGGTAGTGATGAAACAGTCAGTTTGGTGAACTTTAAACAGTTAAAACAACTGAAGAGCGTCAAAAGCAGCAAATAAAACTCAGCAATATTCAACATCATAACTGTTAAAATATCAGGCTGTAGAGGAAATACAACCTCAAAAAATGACAGCCAATGCTTTTCTTGATACAGTTTGCCTTGGGTTCTTATCTCGTTGGTTTTAGGAGGATTGACACATGAATACAAAAGCAGAAAGGTGATGATGAGTCCATAAAGACATTGGTTAGGCCACAGTTGGAGTACTTTTTGCAGCTTTTGATACTCCATTATAAAAAGCATAGTGGAGCCATGGAAAACATGCTCTCTAGATTCACCAGAATGATACCAGGAATGAAAGGATATAGTTACATTGAAAAACTTGAAACGCTTCGACTGGAACGGAGCACTTAAGGGAGCATCTGAACAAAAATATGCAACATTTTGAAAGGGTTTAAAAGAGTAAATAGCAAAAAATTATTTCTACTGGTTTGTGAATCACAAGGTAGATATGAGGAAGCCCATCCAGCACATCTGAGCTTATCCATTCAGAAAGAACCTACATCCTCCCTTCCCCACAGCATCCAACTGTTTATTAAATTATCCTCCACAAACTCTGTTCCCTAGCCATCGATTCTATTCCCCCTCCCTGGCCACCGTCTGAGATTGAACCAGACCATTTGCAACCTCGGCATCCTAGTTGACCCTAAGCTGAGCTTTCAGCCCCATACCCTCTCCATCACCAAGATCGCCTACTTCCAACTTCGTAATATCACTTGTCTCTGCCTGTGCCTCAGCCTATCTGCTGCTGGAACCCTCATCCATGCTCCCCTGGACGGCCTCCCATCTTCCACCCTCCGTAAAGTTCAGCTGATCCAAAGCTCTGCTGCCCATATCCTAACTTGCACCAAGTCCTGTTCACGCCTGTGCTCACTGACCTATGTTGGCTCCTGGTCCAGCAATGACTCAGGTTTAAAATTCTCATCCTTGTGTTCAAATTCCTCCATGGCCTCGCCCCTCCCTATCTCTGTAACCTTCTCCAGCACTACAGCCCTCTAAAAACTCTGCGTTCCTCCAATTCTGTCCTCTTGTGCATCTTGATTTCCTGTTTTACTATAGAAAAACATCCCAAGGTGCTTCATAGAGACATAAGGGTAAAAAAATAGACACCAAGCCAAAGAAGGAGTTATTAGAAGAGGTGAGCAAAATTGTGGTCAACAAGATGGGTTTTAAGGAGGATCGTAAAGCAGGAGAGGGAGTTGAAGATGCAGAAGGGTTTAGGTTGGGAATTCCAAAGTGTGGGGTGTAGGTGGTTGAAAACATGGCTAACAATGATGGGATGAGTGGGGGTTGGGGGTTGCACAAGAGGCCAAAGTCTGAGAAAATTATAAGTAGAATGTTTTAAGATTGGCGGGTCATTGAAGAATTTATTTTATTTGTGCCAAGGCTATACATACAAGCAAATATTGTGTATGGTAGTGTCTTCGCTTAGATCATGGCCCATACTTGTTGATGACAACGTGCTCACGCCATAACATGGTCTACAGTGTGGTTAGGTTGTAGTTAGGGCTGTGCACTTGGCATGGGAACTCGGATCCCATGATTTTAACATTCTTATCAACAAAAAATTGAGGATGCAGTTTATGGCCTCAAAATGCAAAGGTGCCGCGCCCATTTCTTGGGCGCTAAACAGATGCCTAACTATCCAATATGGCGGGCAGGAAGTGCACGCTCATTACGAATCGGATGTGTGCCACCTGCCATATTGTTGTGGACAAAAAACAGGCGTCCAGGGCCCGTGCCTGAAACAGATGTTACATCCCTTATTTGCATATGCAAGGGGTCTAATGCCTGTTTCAGACCACCTCTGCAATATTGGTTTGCCCTGAGGCAGCTGTGCTGGCTGCATTCAGGAAAACCAGCTCTACATGCAACCTAACAGGTGCTCCTGAAAGACACTGTTGCAGGCCGCCGCCAAACCTAAGTTTGTTAAAAATACCTGAAAGTGGAGCCGGGATGAGCATGAGTGCTTCTCCCACACCCACATTAAAAACGCAAGCTGCTGCCAGCCACAGCTTACTCCCCCCTCAATCCGATCGTGACCTCAAGTCCCCTCTGATCATTGCCATCACCCTCTTCCCTGATCACCGCTGCTACTCTCCCCCTCGATCGTTCCCCTTCCCGATCACCCCCATTCATCGATTGCCCTTAAGGACTTACCTGAGGGTCGCTGCTGCCAAGGTAGTGGCCCGATCTTTGAGGCCTCTTCTCCGGCAAACTGCCTGGGGATGCCCATTAGGTGTTTGCAGCTTAACGGTTGAATGATAATGAGGCCCGAGGTCCAATATTAGGTGCCTATCCATTCAGCAGGCCGGCGCAAATAAATTTCTATGTCATTGGTTCCTCCCAGTTGGCTGGAGTCCACATCAGTCACAACAAAGAATTCTAGCACTCTGCCTCTCCCCACCTGCAAAGTCTCAATGCTCCACTCATAACTTTGCAAGCCAAGTCTCGATGCTGTGCCTGTCCTTGTCTGCCCACCTGAGTCCTTTTGCTCCTCCTCTTACTGCCTATCCAAATCCTAATACTTTGCTTCTTTCCACATACCTTTCCATCTGCCTGTCACAATCCCCGGCCTCTCCTTGCTCACAAAAATGCTGGTTATGAAGCTCCCAAAATGGTGATTTTGCCAATAGTTACAGAAACAAGCAAGTGAGAGAGAAAGATAAACATGAATAAGAAGGGGGAAGAAAAAATACAGTGAAAGAAAGTAAGAAAGGAAAATGAGAAAAGAAGTGAAGTAACAGGTAGAAATACAAAATAGAAATGAGCAGGAAGAAAGATACAGAAACTAAGGAGGAGTGACAGAAACAGAAGTGAAGGAACACAAAAAGAGAAACAAAAATGAAGGTACAAGAAGAGGGAAGAAACCAAAGTGGAGGAAAGAGAGACACAGAAATGAGGGGGAGAATGAGAAAGAAAAATGAGTGGAGGAGAATGAGAAACAGAACTGAAGGAACAGGGGGAAACCAAAGTGGTGGTGAAAAATAGAAACACGAGAGGTGAGATAGAGAAACCAAAGTGGAAGAGATAGAGAAGTAGGTGAACAAAGGAGAGAAACAGGTAAAGGAACCTCGAGAAATAGAAGTGAAGGAAAAGGAAGAGAAATGGAAATGAAGGAGCAGGGAGAGAGAGAATCAGAAGTGGAGGAAAAGGAGAAGAGAAATAGACGTGACAAAGGAGGGAGAGAATAAGAAGTGAAGGAGCAAAGAGAGAGGGACAAAAGTGAAGGATCAAGGAGAGAGAAACAAGGGACAGGAGAGAGCAGGAAAGTGAAATAAAACAATGAGAGAGAAATAAACAGAAGTGAAGAAGGGAATGAGAAAAACAGGAATGAAAGAGAGAATATTATAGCATAGTACAGGTGGCTTAGTTATCAAAAAACATCCCCCTGACATTATATAATTTTTTACTACAAGTTCCATAACCTTTGATATTTTAATAGTGATAACTCTGTGATTTCCTTAAAGATTTACCGTGACATACGTAGGCGCAGTTATAATTCATTAATATTTTCGCATCTTTTTGACTATGTTGCATCTAATGCTGTGCTTTTGTTTATTTCCTACAGTGGGAAGAAATCAGTGAGGTCGATGAGAATTACACTCCCATACACACATACCAGGTGTGTAATGTTATGGAGCAAAATCAGAATAACTGGTTACAAACTAACTGGATCTCCAATGAAGGAGCCCGCCGTATATTCATTGAGCTAAAATTTACATTACGAGACTGCAACAGTCTCCCTGGAGGTCTCGGGACCTGTAAAGAGACCTTTAATGTCTACCATTTTGAATCCAATGATGAAGATGGGAGGAACATCAGAGAAAACCAGTACACAAAAATTGACACAATTGCAGCAGATGAAAGTTTCACAGAACTCGACCTTGGAGATCGAGTCATGAAGTTAAATACAGAAGTCCGAGATGTCGGCCCCCTGTCTAAAAAGGGATTCTATCTCGCCTTTCAAGATGTTGGCGCCTGCATTGCTCTGGTCTCCGTGCGAGTGTACTACAAGAAGTGCCCATCTACATTCCGTAACCTTGCTTTCTTTGAAGATACGATCACAGGGGCTGATTCATCCTCACTGGTGGAAGTGCCGGGCACGTGTGTCAACAACTCAATGAAAGATGACACTCCAAAAATGTACTGCAGTGCTGATGGGGAGTGGTTGGTCCCAATTGGGAAGTGCATGTGCAAAGAAGGCTATGAAGAGCAAGATAACACATGTAAAGGTAAGTTAAACCACAGATAATTAGGTGCTTTGAAATCAGAGATAATAACAATCAAAACAACAGGAAAACATGCTGAAAATGGTACTTCTTTGATGACCATTTAGTACAGCAAGGAATTGACAATGACATAAAAGGAACAAATGTTCTCATGCTGGCTACAAGAGACACCTTCAGACAGAGCTTGGATTGCAAGTTACTGTTTGTGATGTTTGTATGGTTTTGTGCATGCCTGTGTATCAGTGAGTGAGAAGGGAACAAAATGTAACTAGAGCAGGGTGGCGCACTCCCAGAGCTAGGTGGAGGCTTCTGGCTTCACTTTCTTATACGTCTCTGATGCTTTTGTACACAAGCGTGTTCAGGATGACCTCCTCTAAGGGGGTCAAAAGCTTTTAATTTCTGGGTCATCTTCCAGTTCAGTTTGTATTAAGTGCCATTTTTTATGTGCAAGCAGATGTAGCGTAGAGATGTTGTAGGTTGAAGAAGCACATACAATGACAAACATATGCCAGGGGCAGAAAATGTACCCCTTTATCCTAGGGCCTTGAATATTATGGTACTTTAATCCTTGGACTGGCATGCCCCCAAAAGACCTTTTCATTCTACTTATTTACTATTGATGTAATGGATGAGTGTAACAAAACAAATGAATACTAACCCAGAAAATTATACACTCATTTTGTTGGATTTAAAATACTTGTATAAAGTACACATGGGACACTTTTTAATTTCATTCCCTCTCTGCTCTCTAGAAAATTTAGCTTTCTGTTTCCAAACAGGATAATTGGGTTATTCCATGTGTTGTAATTCCTGTCTTCTACATCTACTATACCCGGTGCCAGGGTTAAGGACATCTCCTCTGGGCTGGAGAGGAACTTGGAGTGGGAGGGGGAAGATCCAGTTGTCATGGTCCACGTAGTTGCCAATGACATCGGTAGGACAAAGAAAGAGGTTCTGCTGAGGGAGTATGAGCAGCTAGGGGCTAAATTAAAAAGCAGAACCACAAAGGTAATAATCTCTGGATTACTATCTGAGCCACAAGCGAATTTACATAGGGTAAATAAGATCAGAGAAATGAACGAGTGGCTCAAAGACTGGTGTGGGAGAAATGGGTTTCGATTTGTGGGGCACTGGCACCAGTACTGGGATAAGAGGGAGCTGTTCTGTTTGGACGGGCTTCACTTGAACCATGCTGGGGCTAGAGTCCTGGCGAATCGAATAACTAGGGCTGCAGAGAGGGCTTTAAACTAAATAGTGGGGGGGGGAGGGTCCAGGTGAGCGGGAATTTAAAAAGCCAATGAGAAATGAGAAAACAATAGAGCAGGATAGAGATGGGGGAAATAATAACCAGAGTGCGACAGAAAGGAACAGAATGTTTAAAAATAAGAGTGATACAGAAAATGGGGCTAAAACAAGGACAAATGGTAAAAAGAGAAAGTTAAAGCTCTCTATCTGAATGCACGCAGCATTCGTAACAAGATAGATGAGTTGATGGCACAAATAGATACGAATGGGTATGATCTGATCGCCATTACAGAGACGTGGTTGCAAGGTGACCAGGGCTGGGAACTGAATATTCCAAGGTATTTGACAATTCGGAAGGATAGACAGAAAGGAAAGGGAGGTGGAGTGGCTTTGTTGGTAAAGGATGGGATCAGTGCAGTGGTGAGAAGTGATATTGGCTCAGAAGATTAAGATGTAGAATTGGTTTGGGTGGAGTTAAAAAATAATAAGGGAAAAAGTCTCTGGTGGGCATAGTAGTCTTCAGGCCCCCGAACAGTAGCAATAATGGAGTATAAATCATGGAGGCCTGTAAAAAAGGTACGGTAATAATCATGGGTGATTTTAATCTCGATATTGATTAGACAAATCAAATTGGCCATGGTAGCCTTGAGGAGGAGTTCATAGAGTGTATCCCGGATGGTTTCCTAGGACAGTATGTAATGGAACCAACCAGGGAGCAGGCTATCTTGGATCTGGTACTGTGTAATGAGATAGAATTAATAAATGATCGCATAGTAAAGGATCCTCTAGGAAAGAGTGATCATAACATGGTTGAATTTCAAATTCAGTTGGAGAGTGAGAAAGTTGTATCTCAAACCAGTGTCCTCATCTTAAACAAAGGCAATTACAATGGCATGAGGGTAGAACTGGCTAAAGTGGACTGGAAAAATAAATTAAAAGGTAAGACAGTTGAAATGCAGTGGCAGACATTTAAGGAGATATTTTATAACTCTCAACAAAAATATATTCCAGTGAGAAAGAAAGATTTTAAGAGAAGGGAGCACTATCCGTGGCTAACTAAGGAAGTAAAGGATGGTATCAAATTGAAAACGAAGGCATACAATGTTGCCAAGATTGGTGGGAGGCCAGAGGATTGGGAAATTTAAAAAAACAGCAAAGATGACTAAAAAAAAATAAAGAGAGAGAAGATGAATTATGCAAGTAAACTGGCAAGAAATATTAAACAGAAAGTAAGAGCTTCTACAGGTATATGAAAAGGAAGAGAGTAGCTAAAGTAAATGTTGGTCCCTTAGAGGATGAGAATGGAAAATTAATAATGGGGAACGGGGAAATGGCAGAGACTCTGAACAAATATTTTGTATCTGTCTTCACGGTAGAAGACACTAACAACATCCCAATAATGGATAATCAAGGGCCCACAAGGAGGGGGGAACTAAAGACAATCACTATCACTAAGGAAAAAGTACTTGGTAAAATAATGGGATGAAAAGACGCCAAGTCCCCTGGACCAGATGGCCTGCATCCCAAGGTCTTAGAATCATAGAATCATAGAAGATAGGAGCAGGAGTAGGCCATTCGGCCCCTCTAGCCTGCTCCGCCATTCAATGCGATCATGGCTGATCATCCAAATTCAGTACCCTGTCCCTGCTTTCTCCCCATATCCCTTGATCCCTTTAGCCTTAAGAAATATATTCAACTCCTTCTTGAATCTATTTAATGAATTGGCCTCTACTGCCTTCTGTGGCAGAGAATTCCACAGGTTCACTACTCTCTGGGTGAAGAAATTCCTCCTCATTTCTGTCCTAAATGGCTTACCCCTTATCCTTAGACTGTGACCCCTGGTTCTGGACTCCCCAACCATCGGGAACATCCTTCCTGCATCTAGTTTGTCCTGTCCTGTCAGAATTTTATAAGTTTCAATGAGATCCCCTCTCATTCTTCTAAACTCCAGCGAGTATAAGCCCAATCGACCCAATCTCTCTTCATACGTCATTCCTGCCATCCCAGGTATCAGCCTTGTGAATCTTCGCTGAACTCCTTCCATGGCAAGAACATCCTTCCTCAGATAAGGCGACCAAAACTGCACACAGTACTCAAGGTGTGGTCTCATCAAGGCCCTGTACAACTGCAGCAAGACATCCTTGTTCCTGTACTCAAACCCTCTCGCTATGAAGGCCAACATACCATTTGCCTTCTTAACCGCCTGCTGCACCTGCATGCTTACCTTCAGCGACTGGTGCACAAGGACACCCAGGTCTCGTTGCACTTCCCCTTCTCCCAATCTATTGCCATTCAGATAATAATCTGCCTTTCTGTTTTTGACACCAAAGTGGATAACCTCGCATTTATCCACGTTATATTGCATCTGCCACGCTTCTGCCCAATCACCCAACCTGTCCAAATCATCCTGGAGTTTCTCGGCATCCTCCTCGCAGCACACACGCCCACCCAGTTTTGTGTCGTCTGCAAACTTGCAGATATTACATCTAGTTCCCTTGTCTAGATCATTAATATATATTGTGAATAGCTGGGGTCCAAGGACCGATCCCTGCGGTACCCCACTAGTCACTGCCTGCCACTCGGAAAAAGACCTGTTTATTGCAACTCTTTGCTTTCTGTCTGCCAACCAGTTCTCTATCCAAAGAAGTGGCTGCAGAGATAGTGGATGCATTGGTTGCAATACACCAAAATTCTCTGGACTCTGGAGAGGTCCCAGCGGATTGGAAAACCGCAAATATAACACCCCTATTTAAGAAAGGAGGGAGACAGAAAGCAGGAAACTATAGACCAGTTAGTCTGACATCTGTCGTTGGGAAAATGCTGGAGTCCTTCATTAAGGAAGCAGTAGCAGGGCATTTGGAAAATCATAATGCAGTCAAGCAAAGTCAGCATGGTTTTATGAAAGGGAAATCATGTTTAACAAATTTACTGGTGTTCTTTGAGGATGTAACGAGCAGGGTGGATAAGGGTGAGCCAGTGGATGTGGTGTATTTGGATTTCCAGAAGGCATTCGATAAGGTGCCACATAAAAGGTTACTGCATAAGATAAGAGCTCACGGAGTTGGGGGTAATATATTAGCATGGATAGAGAATTGGCTAACTAACAGAAAGCAGAGAGTCGGGATAAATGGGTCATTTTCCGGTTGGCAAATGGTAACTAGTGGGGTGCCACAGGGATCGGTGCTGGGGCCTCAAATATTTACAATCTACATTAATGACTTGGATGAAGGGACCGAGTGTAATGTAGCCAAGTTTGCGGATGATACAAAGATGGGTGGGAAAACAAGTTGTGCAGAGGACTCAAAGAATCTGCAAAGGGATATAGACAGGCTAAGTGAGTGGGCAAACATTTGGCAGATGGAGTATAATGTGGGAAAGTGCGAGGTTATCCACTTTGGCAGGAAAAATAAAAAAGCAAATTATTATTTAAATGGAGAGAGGTTACAAAATGCTACAGTTCAGAGGGACCTGAGGGTCCTTGTGCATGAAACACAAAAAGTTAGCATGCAGGTACAGCAAGTAATCAAAAAGGCAAATAGAATGTTGGCCTTTATTGCAAGGGGGTTGAGTATAAAAGCAGGGAAGTCCTGCTACAACTGTACAGGGTATTGGTGAGACCACACCTGGAGTACTGCATACAGTTTTGGTCTACTTATTTAAGAAAGGATACACTTGCATTGGAGGCAGTTCAGAGACGATTCACACGGTTGATTCCTGAGATGAGGGGTTGACTTATGAAGAAAGGTTGAGCAGGTTGGGCCTATACTCATTGGAATTTAGAAGAATGAGAGGTGGTCTTATTGAAACATATAAGATACTGAGGGGGCTCGACAAGGTAGGTGCAGAGAGGATGTTTCCCCTCGTGGGGAAATCTAGAACTCGGTGGCATAGTTTCAGAATAAAGGGTCGCCCTTTTAGAACTGAGATGAGGAGGAATTTCTTCTCTCAGAGGGTCGTAAATCTGTGGAATTCTCTGCCCCAGAGAGCTGTGGAGGCTGGGTCATTAAATACATTTAAGGTGGAGATAGACAGATTTTTGCAAGATAAGGGAGTGAAGGGTTATGGGGAGTGGGCAGGGAAGTGGCTTTGAGCCGAAGATCAGCCATGATCTTATTGAATGGCGGAGCAGGCTCGAGGGGCCAAGTGGCCTATTCCTGCTCCTATTTCTTATGTTCTTATGTTCTTATGTAATCCCTTGCATCTGCTATCGGGTAACTATTTTATCAAAGCCCCATTTAACAAAGCCAGAATCAAAGCACAAGGTAGAGAAAAACTTCAAGTTATTAACCTCTGACCCTCACACGGCTTATGTTTATCACCAGAAACAGACTGAGCACCAATTTGGTTGGTGAGGGCAAAGGGTGAGCTAGTTTAAATGTATCTCTTAAAACAGAGCCTGATCACTTTCAGTCTACCAAAACAAGTACCGTCTCTATCTGCATGTTTATTAATTGAAAATTAAACCTGTTTTTTACTCTCCGACACAAAATTGGGAATTTTATCCCTCAAAAACGGTTGGGTTTGGGTCGGGTGGGATGTAAAAATGTAAAAAATCTGAAACACGACCCCAACCCGCCTCCAACCCTCCCACTTCTGATTTTAACGGAGGTGTGACAGTGGGGGGGGAACGGGCAACCAACCCACTTGCAGGAGGCGGGTTGGCCATTTAAATATTATAATGAGGCTGCGTGCCTCAGAATTAACCACCATTTTAAATTTAACCCTGGCCAGCTGGGTTTCCCTGGGCCTCAGGAAACACAGCAACTAAAAGGAGCCAAGGACTGCAGGATCCAGTAGGTAAGTGCCTTTCCATTTACCTGCTGGATCCAGTTTACCTGCTTCACCAACGCCCACGCGATCGGACACCCCCGGCCCCTTCCGATCTCCCTCCCGACTCTTACGATCTCCCCTCCGGCCTCCGATCTCCCCTCTGCTCCGGACCCTAATCTTTACCCGACCCCGGCCTCCAATCTCCCCTCTGGCCGCCAATCTTCCCTCCGCCCCCAACGGCATTTCCGATCTCTCCCTCCTCTCTTTTCCCTGGTGCCGAAGGCCTACCCGCCCGACAACCAGTCAGCCTCTCAATGTGGCTGGCTGTGGCCGGGAAATGGAGTAAAAAAATTGTAAACAGGTCCTGTTGTTAAATTCACCAGGACCTGAGGGAAACCCGTTCTTCCGGGCTTCCTCCCCGCAAAATTGCCCTCCCGCCCACCTCCAAGATAAGATCGGGCCAAAAATTTTTTAAAATTCATTCTCGGCATGTGGGCATCGTTGGCAAGGCAGGCATTGAGTGCTCAATTCTTGTTGCCCTGAGAAGGTGGTGGTGGACCTTCGTCTTGAACTGATGCAGAGTGGTTTGAAACAACTGAGATACTTGTTAGGCCACTTCAGTGGGCAGTTAAGAGTCAACCATGTTGGTGACGGACTAGAGACACACATAGACCAGGCCGGGTAATGACGGTGGGTTTCCTTACCCAAAGGATATTAGTGAACCACTTGGGTTTTTATAACATTATGAGCAACACGGTGGCATAGTGGTTAGCACTGGTGCCTCACAGCGCCAGAGACCCGGGTTCGAATCTGACCTCGGGTGACTGTCTGTGTGGAGTTTGCACATTCTCCCCGTGTCTGCGTGGGTTTCCGCCGGGTGCTCCGGTTTCCTCCCACAGTCCAAAAATGTGTGGGTTAGGTTGATTTGGCTATGATAAATTGACCCTTAGTGTTAGGGGGGATTAAATATATGGGGATAGGATGGGATATGTTAGGAGGAATTAAATGCGTGGGGTTACGGGGGTAGGGTGGGATATGTGTACTGTGGGGATTAAAGCAGGGACAGGGTACTGGATTTGGATGATCAGCCATGATCGTATTGAATGGCGGAGCAGGCTCGACGGGCCGAATGGCCTACTCCTGCTCCTAGATTCTATGTTTCTATGTTTCTATGACTTCATGGTCACTTTTACTCATACCGGCTTTTCATTTCCAGATTTTCTTTCCCGATTCAAACTGCCATCGTTCTTCGAATTATTAGGCCAGGACTTTGGATTACTAGTCCAGTAACATACCCACTACACTACCCTACCCATGTATATGATATATACATTAATTATAATACATATTAATTGCCAGTGAATTATTACATGTGACTGTGTGGTTTATTGCATTACAGGAGCAAGGGGTGAATCCATTATCCCACGAGGCCAGTGCGGAAGCGCTCTCATGGGCAACACGGTTTAAAGATACAGCTACAATGCTATTGTTCCAAATTGACCGACCTGTAGTCCCTGTGAGTGCGGTTTTCCCCTGGTAGCGCGGGATTGCAGAATTGCCCCATATATACCATAATCAAAACAGCCGAGTAAGCTAGTAAAAAAAAAAAGATTTAAAATGTATAGCTCCAAAAATCTAACAACCTTAAAACAATCCTCAAATTGTGTGCACCCTACAGTTGCCAACCATCATGCAGTTCCACCAGTGGTGGAGCCAGGTCAGAATGATCTATTAATGGATCTATAAATCTCTGATGGTAGATGCGAGTGCTGAAGCCATGAGATTTATTTTCTATCAGCATATATGACAAGATTTTTGACACTTTATTTTAGAGTAGACTTTTTATATATTTTGAAGTATCCTATAATGTGTATACTACTTCTTTAGCTTTATAGAAAGCAAATGGGAGTTTTGTGCATGGTGCCTACAAGCAATGAGAACCCAACAATACAGCATGATATGGTTTTACTCCTCCTCACCATATTTATACCATGGCTACAGAAGATGAAAGAAAGATGTTCATTTATTTTTCAAGTATAACAGGAGGAGCTACTGGATGACATCAGAAGAAGAAATTAAAAAGGATATCAAGACATTTATGATAGAAATGAGGGAGATAATTGATAAACTAGTCAAACTTAGAAAGGATAAAACCACTGGTCTGGATGGATTGCATCCGTGCATACTAAGGTAAGTTAGGGAAGAGATAGCAGAGGCACTATTATGTATACAAAAATTCAATAGAAAAGGAAATAGTGCCAGAGGACTGCCGGACAGCTAATATTATTCCTATATTTAAAAAGGGAGATAGAACAAGTCCAGGGAACTATAGAGAAGTTAGCTTAATGTCAGTGAAAGGAAAGATAATGGAATATTTACTCAAAGTTGTAATAGAAAATCATCTAGAATCTGAAAATATAATAAAGAATACTCAGCATGGATTTCAAAAGGGAAGGCTATGCTTGACTAACATTATTGAATTCTTTGAAGAGGTAACTGAAGAGGGAGACAAGAGTAATGCAGTAGATGTAATATACTTGGACTTTCAAAAGGTCTTCAATAAGGTACCACATAGTAGACTCATGACCAAGGTCAGAGCATGTGAAGTCAGTGGACAAGTAGCAGAATGGATAGCAAGTTGGCTACAAAACAGAAAATAGAGAGTAGGGGTTAAAGCTAGTTACTTAGACTGGCGGAAAGTAGAAAGTGGTGTTCCATAAGGATTGGTGCTGGGACCACTGTCCTTCACCATTTACATAAATGATTTGGACTTGGGAATCGGAAGTACAAAATCAAAATTTGTGGACAACAACAAATTGCGGGGTATCGTTAATACTGAAGAAAACGGCAACAAAATATAAGGGGCGGATGCCTCCAAAACGCAATAAAACTACGCACCTACCTCAAGGTCCTAGATCCACGGAGACTCGCACTCCTGGGCCTCTATGCGTAGACATCTGTAAAGGCCCACATATCCCAGGAGCGCATGCGGTTCGCAAAAGTTCCTGGGATCACGTGGGCCGGCCCAACCAATCAGAAAGGGGATTCCCATTATGCTTATGGGGATTCCATTTACGTACGGAATCCCCATAAGCTTAATAGGAATCACCCAAGAAATACATGGGCACAACACTGAAATAAAAAAAATACATGTTTAAAATTTATTAAAATACAATTTAATTAAACATTTAAAACAAAAAATTTAATTTTTTGAAAAATAAATGTAAACATTTTTCAAGGGGCCAAAAATAATCTAAACTTATTTTACAGGTTTTTTTTAATGTTAAAATGATTTTTTTAAATGTATTTTAATATTTATTTAAACCCTTATGCTGGTAAAAGAAGGCCTTATGCCTGCTTTTACCAGGTGTAAGAGTTTCATGGATATTCACTGGGCAGTAGTTGGGCAAATAGCCCAACTCTCCGCCAGTGAATGTCCATTTCCCGGAGATGCGGATGATCTGTCACAGAAGATTCTTGACAGATTGCAAGTTCCGGGTTTTCGCGCAGCTCAGCGCATGCAGAAACCTGGAACTTGCGGGGCACTTACTGGTGTGTATGCACCGCATACGTAGTCATAGGCCCTGGAAAATCCGGACCAAGATGTTAACAAACTTGGAGAAAGGGTGATTAAATGGCAAATGATTTTCAATGTGGATAAGTGTGAGGTGGTTTATTTTGGTAGGAGAAATTAGGAGGCCACCTACTCCTTAGAAAATAAGGGCTGAATTTTGCTGGTGCTCAGAGGGCGGGTTTGGAAGCGGGTCCGCTGTCAAAATCAAAATGATTGACAGTGGGTTGGGAACCCGCTGCGAACCCGTCTCCATGTAAATTTCCAAAGTGTCGGGTCTGCGATTTCAGAACAGACCCAACACCAAGCGGCGGGGGAGGCATTTAAGATACTTAACTGCTTCTTAAGTGCTTGTTTATTACTATTTTACGAGCCTTTTTCTATTTTACCACATTTTTAACGGGGTTCACATCGTTCGGAGATCATGTCAGGTAAGTAGGTCGGATTCTCTGGGCTGGATTTTGATACTGGGGCGGGTTGGGGTTGTGTCATCCGCATTTCGTGTTATCCACCCGACTGCAATTTGATGTGGGAGATTGATGCAATTTTCACCTAATTGGGCAATTGAGTTCCAGCATGTGGGAACCCATGAACCAATTAGTGTTTTCAGTCTGAAAGTCGCCTCTGATGATGTCATCATTGCTGCTACATTGAAGGCTTTCAGACACTGCCTGGTCTCAGACACTGCCTGGCCTTTGCTGTGAGAGGACCTGGATGCAAAGGTCTGCTGAGAGAGAGAGAGAGAGAGAGAGAGAGAATTTTTTTTGCATCCAGGTCCTCTCACAGCAAAGGCCAGGCAGTCTCTGAAGACATTCAATGCAGCAGCATCAGAGGTGACTTTTAGACCTAATACTACTACTACCTTCATCACATCTCCGTTGTAATAGTGGACCTGCAGCTGATAGTCAGCTATCCACTTGTGCTCCCGTCAGGTTTCACTGGCGTGTTTCACATCAGGCATGCTTCACATCGGAAAAGGGTTAAACTAGCTAAAACGTTTCAAAATGGCATTACAGAGCCAATTTAGGGCTTGTTAAGGGCTTTAATGGCCTCTCCCGCCTCTTGGAGGCGGGACGGAGTTGGGAACACCGCACATGATTTTATCAAAATTGCGTGGAGGCGGAATGGAGGCGGGATCAGGTCCGTCCGCCACTTTTTGCAATTTTAACCCCCCACACGTCTCCAAACCCGCCTCCACGGCCCTATGAAAATCCAGCCCTCTATGTCTCCCCATTACTGTGAATAGGTGACAGCTGCAAAAGTGGTATGAAAGCTACCATTTTACAGCTGGTCACTTTCCAATGTCAGAAGCTTGAGCCTTCAGGACTTGGAAGACACTTTTGAGCTGTATGCAGTTTGGAAGTGTTTGGAGTAAACTCCCCATCCACTGTCACCTCCTTGGAGCAAGCTCACCATTGACAGATCGCTTCTGTCATCTCAACTTCAGCTGCCAACTATTCCAGCAACGTCGGTGCCCTTGAAAAATTCTCACCTTAGTTCTCTGAATCCCTCCACAATCAGCCCCAATGCCAACATCACCAGGCACACCAACATCACCAACAACAACACCAACCTTCTCCACAATCACCTGATGCTGCACAGGACACAGGGCATCAGCACCCAACAACATTGCTGTCCGGGAGGCCAGCGATGGCATCAACATGACCAGATTTACTTCACTTGATGCTGTACAGCCTGGCTGCCACATGATGCACCAGGTTAACACCACCCCACACCATCACCATAAAGCATCCCTACAATGTCCAAGCCATTCCTTTAACACTCATCACCATTGCAGGGGGTACCGTTATGTCTCACCATTCACTGCAACTCACTAAGACACTTCCAAAGGTGAGCACAAATCTGTACAATAAGGCAAAATGTTGAAAATAAAGATTTCAATGTTTGACAACACATTAACAGAAAATTTATATGAACATTGCATGAAACACCCAAGTACCTACCCTTGTGTGTTGTTAGTTGGTATGATTGCACTAGGATGACGGTGAGTGTGATGGGTGGCTAGTGAGATGGGGAAGTGATAATGTAGATAGAGAGGGATGGGTGGAGGTGCAAGGTAAGTTGGTGTGAGTAAGGATGTGCAGGAGTAGGGTAGGGAAGGCAGAGTGATGGGGATGTGATGAGTGGCACAGCAGGAAGAGGTTGAGTGTGGCTTTGCAGTAACGTTTCATGATCTACTGAGATCATTGAAAGGTTTGCGCCACTGCAAACAGGTACTCCTGACGACATCCCTGCTTTTGCCTTCCTGTGCAATGTGCAACCAGACTGCGTTGATCTCCTGGGGAGGTCTCTTCCGCCCTTGGAAGGGAAGAGAACCTCCCTGTGTGCTGTGACTCCCTCCATAAGCATATGGAGGGAGTCATGCGAGAGCCTGGGTGCAGCCGTGCACCGTTCTGCAGTGCTTGTCAGTGTTTGCAGCACCTCAATGCTGTAGAACACTGACAGAACAACTGTCAAAATGAATGCGGCCATGGTCCCTTTAAGGAAATTGACTGATGACGCGCCATCAAATGACGTCATCAGACCCGCTTCCTTTTAATTGGTCGGGAACCCCGCAGGGCGGGCTTAACATGACCTATTAATGGAAAATCCTTTTTACAGAGTGGATGCAGCCGGGAACAGGACCGGAACCCGCCAACCACCTCTCACACGGCGATCCCGCCTCCGCTGACGAAATCGTGGCCTAAGAGTCTAAATGGGGTAGAGGCAAAAAGGGATCTAGGAGTACAGATTCACAAATCGTTAAAAGAAGCAACATTGGTTAACTAAGCCATAAAAAATGTAAACACAGCACTGGAGCATTTCTAGAGGAATAGAATTGAAAAACAGAGAAGTCATGTTAAACTTATATAGAACCTTGGTTAGACCACACTTACAGTTCTGGTCTCCATATTACAAAAAGTATACAGAGGCATTGGAGAAGGTGCAAAAAAGATTTACAAAGATGATACCAGAACTGAGAGGTTATAATTATCAGGAAAGACTGAACAAGGTGCGGCTTTCTTCACTAGAAAAGAGAACGCCGAGAGGTGACCTAATAGGAGTCTTTAAAATTATGAAGAATTTCGATAGGGTAAACGTAGAGCATATGTTTCTACTTGTGGGGAGCCCAATACTCGGGGCCATAAATATAAGATAGTCACTAATAAATCCAATGAGGAATTTAGGAGAAACTTCTTTACTCAGAGAAGGGTTAGAATATGGAACTTTCTACCAGATGGAATAGTTGAGGTGAATAGCAAAGATGCATTTATGGGGAAGCTAGATATGTACATGAGGGAGAAAGGAATAGAAGGATATAATGATAGGGTGAGATGAAGTAAGGTGGGAGGAGGCTCGTTTGGAGCATAAACACCGGCATAGACCAGTTGGGCCGAATGGCCTGTTTCTGTGCTGTAAATTCGATGTAATTCTATGGAATACAAGTTCACTTATTTGCTTCCCATTCTACCAAGGAGACTGAAGACACTGCAAATTAAAGGAACAATTCTTCCTAAATAACAACAGAAAACGCTGGAAAAACTCAGCAGGCCAGGCAGCATCCGTGGAGAGAGAAACAGAGTTAACGTTTCAGGTCGAAGACCTTTCATCAGAACTGGAGAAAGCAGGAAATAAAATAGATTTAAGGCAAGGATAAAGCTGGGAAAAGGGGGAGGGGATGAAAGAACAAAAGGAGAGATTAAGAGACATTGAGAGACATTAAGAGATGATCAAGGCAAGAGGAGGTGTTAGTGTGACAGGTTGAGGCTAAAAGAAGTGTGGAATGCACTGGCAGAATGAAGGACAGCTGCCAGCTTCTGGGAGGGAAGAAAAAAGGGGGGGGCCAAACAAAAGGGTGGATGAAAAAATAAAATATAAATGTGATAGGGGCCGAGGTTATGATCTAAAATTGTTGAACTCGATATTGAGTCCAGAGGGCTGTAGGGTGCCTAAACGAAAGATGAGGTGCTGTTCCTCGAGCTTACGCTGAGTTTCCGTGGAACAGTGTAATAGACCGAGGACGGTGAGGTCAGAGTGGGAGTGGAGCGGAGAATTAAAGTGACAGGCCACCGGGAGCTCGGGGTCCCCCTTACGGACTGAACGGAGGTGTTCCGCAAAGCAGTCACCCAATCTGCGTTTGGTCTCCCCAATGTAGAGGAGACCACATCGTGAGCAGCGAATACAGTATACTAAATTGCAGGAAGTACAAGTGAATCACTGTTTCACCTGGAAGGGGTGTTTGGGGCCCTGGATAGTGGGAAGAGGGGAGGTATAAGGGCATGTGTTACATCTCCTGTGCTTGCACGGGAAGGTGCCGGGCGAAGGGGAAGGGGTGCTAGGGGTGGTAGAGGAGTGGACTAGGGTGTCGCAGAGGGAGCAGTCCCTGCGGAATGCTGAAAGGGGAGGTGAGGGGAAGATGCGTTTGGTGGTGGGATCACGCTGGAGGTGGCGGAAATGGCGGAGGATGATCCGTTGAATGTGGAGGCTGGTGGGGTGAAAGGTGAGGACAAGGGGAACTCTATCGTGGTTCCGGGAGGGAGGGGCAGGGGTGAGGGCAGAAGTGCGGGAGATAGAACGGACACGGTCGAGGGCCGTGTCGACCACAGGTAGAGGGGAATCCTCGGTTGAGGAAAAAGGAAGACATGTCGGAAGCACTGGTATGGAAGGTGGCATCATCAGAGCAGATACGGCGGAGATGGAGAAACTGGGAGAATGGAATAGAGTCCTTACAGGAGGCGGGGTGGGAGGAAGTGTAGTCCAGGTAGCTGTGGGAGTCAGTGGGCTTGTAGTGAATGTTAGTCAATAACCTATCCCCAGAGATGGAGACGGAGAAGTCGAGGAAGGGAAGGGAGGAGTCGGAGATGGACCATGTGAAGGTGAGGGAAGGGTGGAAATTGGAAGCATAGTGAATGAAATGTTCTAGTTCAGGGAGAGAGCAGGAGACGGCACTGATACAGTCATCAATGTACCGGAAAAAGAGGTGAGGGAGGGGACCCAAGTAGGACTGGAACAAAGAGTGTTCCACATATCCCACGAAAAGGCAGGCATAGCTAGGACCCATGCGGGTACCCATAGCAACACCTTTAATTTGGAGGAAATGGGTGGAGTCAAAGGAGAAGTTGTTCAATGTGAGAACAAGTTCAGCCAGGCAGAGGAGCTTTATCCTTGCTTTAAATCTATTTAATTTCCTGCTTTCTCCAGTTCTGACGAAAGGTCTTCGACCTGAAATGTTAACTCTGTTTCTCTCTCCACGGATGCTGCCTGGCCTGCTGAGTTTTTCCAGCGTTTTCTGTTGTTATTTCGGATTTCCAGCATCCACAGTATTTTGCTATCGAACAATTCTTCCTGTTCACAGCCAACGTCCATCTCTCTTAGGATTCACGCCTAATTATCAAAATCAGATTCCATAACTTTAACAGTCTTATCAGGTTGCCAATGAGTAACTGAAGGTGAAAGAAAATAAAGGAAATAGCCACCATCACCACCAGACCTGTATTACAAGTTCTGCCATTCATTTATACATGATACATAGTTACATAGATTAAACACTTTCACTACATGCTGCCGATGGATGAGGCCAGGTGACAGAGGAAAGCCCAGTAGCGTCAAGTTATGGAGTGGATCTCCTTCCATGTGCTTTGAAAACAGGACTGTTATATAATTAAATCCCTTCAGATGCTTTTTCCAATCTCTTTTCCTCTCCGATGACTCCAGTCTGTCCTGTTGAGCGGATAAGCTGTGAGACGCAGTAGTGCGTGCACAGAAGATCTGCGACATGGCAGCGCACACATGAATGAAATGCAGTGTGGCAGCGCACGCAAGAAAAACTGCAGCGTGCCAGCGCATGCCTGAAAAAACTGCAATGTGGTAACGCATATGCGGAAGAATAGAGATATGGTAATTGACATGGTTGCCCATGCAATGACCACCGGAGGACTGTGGGAACACTGAGGAGTTTAAGTCTTTTCATTGACTTTGGCAGCAAATGCTGACAAGCAGTCACTGATTCTGAAAAGCTGACTGTCCATGTAAAATGAAATGACGTTTGTAAACAAATCATGATTTGTAAATTTATTGAAAAGTTGCTGAGGTAGCAGTCTAGTGATTTCTTGAGTTAAAAGGGCCTCAATGAAGCCTCACTTGCGGCATACATTTTCTTTAAGACAAACAGCGAGATTTTATAAAAATTAAAACTAGCCAATCACCTGTGGTATTACACATGGGGCGTCAGACCACTTGTAGTTTTCATTGTGAAGCAGAGTTAGAGAGTTAGGATTGGTTGGACCAGGGCGCGTAGACATAATTCAGTTTCCAATGTAAGTCATACATTTTGTCCTTATATTTGTATTCCATTATAAATTCGTATATCCACATTTCTCATGGTAACTGGGTATGTAAACTTGTTGCACTTTAGTAACGTCCTTCTGCCAGTGATGATGCTGTGGTGCCTCCACTGGTGAGATACTGCAATTACAATGTGACAAGTTTAAATAGGCAGTTTCTGTTGTAAATGTAGACATAAGGGGGGTGAAATTGGGTGCCTTTGTGCCTCCCGTTAGTGCCCCGGGGGGCGCTAACAGGGCACAAATGGATTTGCGACTGGGCGCAGTGCTGACATCGACTCCCGCCATATTCAGCGGGGGTTTTGCGGCGGCGCTACAGTGTTGCGCCCCGATCTCCTTCGCCTGGAGATTGTGACATCATCGCCATGCACAGCGCCCTGGTAGCGCCCCAGACCCAAAATTGACTTCCGCCCCCTGCAGCAGCACCGGTCAAAAACACCGACAGCTGCAGGAGGCGTGCATCGGGCGGCCGGCCGCTTCAGGGGCGATGATTAAAGGTGAGATGGCCGAGGTAAGTAAAAAAAAAGCTTACCTTTGTTGTTCCAGGTTTTTGCGCAGGTTGCTGCCCGCAATCAATCAGCCCGGCACACTGCTCGAGTGTCGGGCTGATTGCGCGGGATCGCGGCTGCCTTGGTGGTCCAGGTAGGTACTTTTTCTATTGCAGAGCCTGCAGCGATGGCCCTTCCCTTTAAAGGAGGGAAGGAGTCTTTGAACATGGCAGTGCTGCACGGCCCAGTGTGCAGCGCTGCTGGAGTCTCTGCCCTGCTGTCTGACGTTATCGCCCTAAGAAGGAAGTGGAGCGCTTGATTTAGCACTCACTTCCCTGTTGGGGCGCCAAAACTCAATTTCGCGGTCGCCGGCACTAATTAGCGCCAGGTGCTAAAGTTAGCGCCCAGGCGATGTTAGCGCCCCAAAATGGTCGATATTGAATTTTTCCCCCAAGAAGTTATGATGGAAAAAGTTAACAAGAAATGCAATAATATGTAAAATGTTTAATATATTATAGAGAAGTAAAGCACAACTTTTAAAATTCTTATAGATCTTGTGGTCAAGTCGAAAACAGTAATAGTTGCTGAAATCATTAGAAAAAATTATAATTCTACATGCAATTACATTCATGTACTGTACTTACTTTCAGTATTTTAAAACACAGTGGGGATGTGAATTTTCATTTGTATGTGGCTTGTGTTTGGATCTTCACTGGTTAGAAAGTCATGCTCGCATGCCTTTTATGGCTTTTTACTCAGTGGCAAACAAGCATACACTATTCATTCTGTGCTAAGTACATACTGCTCTGAAATGATACAAATTGCCTTGGTCGAATTGGGTCTTTATATGTTAAAGTGGTGCTGTCGCCTTATTGGATAATCTTGTGGACAGGCAGCTGGGGAGAGGATGCTCCAAAATATCTGCTGCAACATTCATCACAGTTCTCTGATGTGCCACAAAGCAGTTTTCAGAGTTTGATCGCAGATTTTACTCAAACTGTGACAAAATAATTAATTTCGAACAGCAAACTGGTGATTGTGTTCTTGTGCCTTCCTCTGCTTACAGATGTGGTTAAGTCTTTTGCAGGACTCTGCTGTGGCGGCTGTTTGTCTTTTATTCATTCTCAGGATGTGGGCATCGCTGGCAAGGCCAGCATTTATTATCCATCACTAATTGCCCTGATACAACTGAGTGGCTTGTTAGGCCACTTGAGAGGGCAGTTAACTGTCAACCACATTGGTGTGGGACTGGAGTCACATATAGGCCAGACCGGGTAAGGATGGCAGATTTCCTTCCCTAAAGGACATTAGTGAAGCAGTTGGGCTTTACAACAATCCGACAGCTTCATGGATACTTGTACTGATACCAGCATTTTATTTCCAGATTTTTTAAACTGGCTTCAAATTCTCAAACTGCTCAACTTCTTAAAAGAGCTCCTTTTAAAAGTGGCTAAATGCACTAATTGCAAATTGAATTTCTGTGATTACTTTTCACATTAGGATTTTTTGAAGAACTGTTGAAAAATCTTGTTACAAAAAGAAATAGCATTTTCTTTATTTTTCTTTTGGGAACCGTGGATGAGTAGAGGAAGTTTAAAAAAAAAAGATTAATTTTAAGTCATCAAAGCCCAGATCTTCTGCTAACGTCTGCCCAATTGTGGAGCGGTAATCGGTTAGCCAGAAAGCAGTGATCAGGAGTGGGAGATGGGCGAAAGTGTTGCCACACTGTAACTGTGCCCACTTTGTGCCCTGACACAGTTGCCAGTGAATGGAACCAATAGCCTCGAATGGGCGAACGCTTCTTTTAAATATTAAGTTGGGTGCGTGTTGTTTTGCCGTGCAGGGGGTCAAACATCAATCATGCCCATGTGGCATGATGTCCAGGGTCAGTTTGCAGCAGTAATTCTACTGCAGGTCATTGAAAGGAAACAGTAATATTAAGGTAAATGTATTTCAGCCAGTTCTTTCTGGTTTACTCTTTTTTATTTATTTTTTTCCTGCTGGCACTTAGGTTCTCATAAGTCTTCGTGCCAATTGTTTTACGTTATTCATTTTTTTCACATTACTGGCAGGGATGGAAACTCGATTAACCAACTTGTTTGGAAGAAGAGAAGGATGTATAGTGGGATGCCAGGCAGGACAGGATGCATGAGAGGTTCAGTCTACCCACCCAGCAGTCCCCCATCTGCATCTACTGACAGAGGTGAACATACCTCGCTTTGGCAGATAATTACTGCAATGGGATACAGTAGACCTAATGGCACCACTACGATATGTGAAAACCTGATTAACCGTGATGTCGGATGTTTCTGATGAAGCACCTTGGTCACACTGGGGGTAATTTGACTTGGAGCGATAGTGTAAAACGACCGATATTAAATCAGCCATCCGTTATACACCTCTTCCAGTTTGCATTTCCATTGAAGTCAATGGGAATAAAAGTCAGGAGAGGTATAATGGGCCATCCACCCCATCCACCACCTTAAACATTCACTCCCTCTACCACTGGCGTACAGTGGTTGCCGTGTGTACCGTCTACAAGATGCACCGCAGCAACTCGCCAAGGCTTCTTCGACAGCACCTCCCAAACCCGCGACCTCTTCCACCTAGAAGGACAAAGGCAGCAGGCGCATGGGAACACCACCACCTCCAAGTTCCCCTCCAAGTCACACACCATACTGATTTGGAACTATATCGCCGATCCATCATCGTCGCTGGGTCAAAATCCTGGAACTCCCTCCCTAACAGCACTGTGTGAGTGCCTTCACCACACGGACTGCAGCGGTTCAAGAAGGTGGCTCACCAACACCTTCTCAAGGGCAATTTGGGATGGGCAATAAATGCTGGCCTTGCCAGTGACACCCACATTCCATAAACGAATAAAAAAAAATATTGGCTATTTTACGCTATCACCCAAAGTCAATATTATCCCCTGGCTCTCGATGAGCCTGCAATGCCGCCTTCTTTGCAGTGCTATTGAAGGCATGACATGCTCATCAAGAGCCAGGGTAGCTTGAGTATTTATACCTATTTCTTCAGGCTTGGCATGCCCAACTGGAAAGTATGATGGGGAACTATCTTCAGATCTGGATGAGGCAGTAGCAGAGCAGTGCCACCTGTTGCAAGGACACCTGCAGCTACCGTGCAGCATAAAGCTGGCACATTGCGTGACAGTAATGGACAGCTGTGGTCTGCAACTTGGCTCCAACTCCTTGCAGTCATGCTGCTGTGGAATGGCACAAAGCAGGCAAAAAGAAAGCCTTGCAATTATATTTTTTAAATTAGTTCCTGGGATGTGGCCGTCCCTTTTAATTGCCCCTTTAAATTTCTCTTTCTTCTTCCACTACTAGTGTGTTCCCTCTGCGGATCCGAATCTGCACCTGGATTTATGCTAATGAGCTGACCATGGGAAATTGGATGCAATCTTCCATTTGAGTCTGTCTGAAGTCTGCCTGTAGTTATTCGGTCCAAACCACACCAGTCGAGGCAAATCCAGGCCCATGAGTTTTATTTGTTTGGTTCTACCTGCTGATCAATCTGTACTGCAGCAGGATAAGTATCTTTTTGTATTTGCTTGCTAAGTGGACAAATGAAATGTCACAACAGGCAGAATGCAGTCATCATGTTGTGACAGTGGTAGGATCCTCTGACAGGACTAAAGCTAAAAATGCAGATAACAGTAACAGGAGACAGATTCTAGGTCCGTGCTGTGCAAGCCCATACTCCCAGACACACTCGCTGGTGACTTCCTGTTAGAAACACAGCACAAAGCTTTCATATGAAAAGCAGCATTCTTTTAACAACACATTACTGTGCAGCTTTGTTTGATTGTTGAGGAAGGCTATGCTACATATTGGTTTACCAATAATGCCTGTTTAAATAGAAGGCAAATATGTTCCAATTTATACTTTAGTAGACACAACATATATTAATACAAGTTTATAATCGCCATTTCAACTTGGAGGGTATGATATGGTAGTCATTACTGAGACATGGCTGCAAGACGGTCAGGACTGGAAACTAAATAAAGCAGGTTATAAGATCTACAGGAAAGATAGGGAAAATGGTAGAGGGGGAGGAGTAGCCTTAGTGATTAAGGATGCAATCCCTTCAGTGGTAAGAGAAGATATAACGAGAGGAAAGCAAGCAGTGGAGACTTTATGGTTAGAATTAAGAAATAGGAAAGGATTTAAGACTGTAGTGGGAGTTGTGTATAGGTCCCCTGGTAGCAGCTGTAAAGTGGTAGATTGTGTAAATGCAGAGATTAGACAAGCACGTAGTAAAGGCAGAATTATTTTAATACAACAACATCAACAACAACTTGTATTTATAAAACGCCTTTAACTAGTAAAACATCCCAAGGTGCTTCACAGGAGTATTAAAAGACAAAAAATTTGACACCGAGCCACAGAAGAAGAAATTAGGGCAGGTGACCAAAAGCTTGGTCAAAGAGGTAGGTTTTAAGAAGCATCTTAAAGGAGGAAACAGAGGTAGCGAGGCAGAGAGGTTTAGGCAGGGAATTCCAGAGCTTAGGGCCTAGGCAACAGAAGGCACGGCCACCAATGGTTGAGCGATTATAATCAAGGATGCTCAAGAGGGCAGAATTAGAGGAGGGCAGATATCTCGGGGGGTTGTGGGGCTGAAGGGGATTACAGAGATAGGGAGGGGCGAGGCCATGGAGGGATTTGAAAACAAGGATGAGAATTTTGAAATTGAGGTGATGCTTAACCGGGAATTTTAACTTTCATATAGCTTGTGATAAGTAGACTAGCACATGTCAGAAAGGTAGTAAATTTCTTAAGTGTGTCCAGAATAGTTTTCTCCAGCAATATGTCCTAGAACGATCAAAGGGGGCAAGCCATATTAGATCTGGTAATGAGTAATGAACCAGATTTAGTTAACTGCCTAACGGTGCGTGAACATTTATCCAATAGCGATCATAACATGATCGAGTTCAAAGTAGTATTTGAAAGGGAGAAACGCGAAACAGCTGCTAAGATTCGAGATTTAGGTAAGACTGACTTCAATGTGATGAGACAGAGACTGTCCACAGTAAACTGTACAAATCTCTTAATGGATAAAATGACAGAAGATCAGTGGGAGGTGTTCAAAAAAGAATTTAATGTGATACAAAACCAGTTTATAACTTTAAGGGGCAAGAGCTCGACTTGCTAAAAAAATCCCAGCCATGGACGACTAAAAAGGTAAGAGACAACATAAAATTAAAAGAAAATGCGTACAAAAATGCAAAAAATAGCATGGATCCTGGCGAATGAGAAGGATACAAAGAACAGCAAAGGGTGACAAAACAGATTGTAAGAGCTACAAAAAGGAAGTATGAAAAGAAACTTGCAAGGAATAACAAATTCAACAAAAACAAATTTACAATTATATTGGGGATGTAACTAGTGTATCTGGTGTGATGTGGTGTATCTGGATTTTCAGAAGGCCTTCGATAAGATCCCACACAAGAGGTTGGTGAACAAAATTAGGGCACATGGAATTGGGGGTAATATACTAGCATGGATTGAGAATTGGTTAACAGACAGAAAACAAAGAGTAGGGATAAACGGGTCTTTTTCAGGATGGCAGGCTGTGACTAGTGGGGTACCGCAAGGATCGGTGCTTGGGCCCCAGCTATTCACAATCTATATCAATGATTTGGATGAGGGGACTAAATATAACATTTCCAAATTTACTGATGATACAAAGCTGGGTGGCAGTGTCAGTTGTGAAGAGGATGTGAAGAGGCTTCAAGGGCATCTCGACAGACTCAGTGAGTGGGCGAGAACATGGCAGATGGAATATAATATGGATAAATGTGAAGTTATCCACTTTGGTAGAAAAAACAGAAAGGCAGAGTATTTCCTAAATGGTGAAAGATTGGGGAATGCAGATGCTCAAAGGGACCTGGGTGTCCTTGTACATGAGTCACTGAAAGTCAATGTGCAGGTGCAGCAAGCCATTAGGAAGGCAAATGGTATGCTGGCCTTCATTACAAGAGGATTTGAGTACAGGAGTAAAGAAGTCTTACTCCAATTATATAGGGCCTTGGTGAGACCTGGAGTACTGTGTACAATTTTGGTCTCCTTATCTAAAGAAGGATATACTTGCCATAGAGGGAGTGCAATGAAGGTTCACGAGATTGATTCCTGGGATGGCGGGATTGTCGTATGAGAAGAGATTGAGTAAATTAGGCCTGTATTCTCTTGAATTCAAAAGAATGAGAGGGAATCTCATTGAAGCATACAAAATTATTACAAGGCTTGATAGGGTGGATGCTGGGAGAATGTTTCCCTTGGCTTGGGAGTCTAGAAACAGGGGCCACAGCCTCAGGATAAAGGGTAGGCCATTCAGGACTGAGATGAGAAGAAATTTCTTCACACAGAGGGTGGTGAATCTTTGGAATTCTCTACCCCAGAGGGTTGTGGAGGCTCAGTCATTGGGTATATTCAAAACAGAAGTCGATAGATTTCTGATTAGTAAAGGCATCAAGGGATATGGCGATAGGGCTGGTGAATGGAGTTGAGGCAGAAGATCAGCCATGATCTCATTGAATGGCGGAGCAGGCTCAAAGGGCTGAATGACCTACTCCTGCTTCTATTTTTTATGTTCTTATTAGGAAAAAGAGGGTGGTCAGGAGCAATGATGGCCCCTTAAAAATTGAAAGCGGTGATATTGTCAATGAAAATAAGGAAATGGCGGACATGTCGAATAATTACTTTGCATCAGTATTTACAGTAGAGGAAGAGGATAGCATGCCAGACATCCCAAGGAAACTAATATTGAATCAGGGACAGGACTCACCAAAATTAACATAACCAAAATAACAGTAATGAAGAAAATAATGGCACTAAAGAGTGACAAATCCCCAGGGCCAGATTGTTTCCATCCCAGGATTTTATAGGAAGTTGGTGAGCACATTGCAGATGCCCTAACTATAATCTTCGAAAGTTCTCTCGATTCAGGAACCATTCCTTTAGATTGGAAAATTGCACACGTCACTCCGCTATTCTCAAGGGCAATTAGGGATGGGCAATAAATGCTGGCCTTGCCACATCCCTTAAACAAATTTTAAAAAAATGGTGAGAGAGGGAAACCAGTTAGACCAGTTAGCCTAACATCTGTTGTTGGGGAATTGCTACAGTTCATAATTAAGGATAGGATGACTGAACACCTTGAAAATTTTCAGCTGATCAGAGACAGCCAGCATGGATTTGCAAAGGGTAGGTTATGCCTGATGAGCCTGATTGCATTTTTTGAAGAGGTGACTAAAGTAGTGGACAGGGGAATGTCTTTGGATGTTACTTACATGGACTTCCAGAATGTGTTTGATAAAGTCCCTCATAAGAGACTGTTAACTAAAGTTGAAGCCCATGGAATTGAAGGCAAATTATTGACCTAGGAAATTGGCTGAGCGACAGGAGACACAGAGTAGGGATAATGGGTAGGTACTCTAATTGGCAGGATGTGACTAAGTGGTGTCCCTCAAGGATCTGTGTTTGAGCCTCAACTATTCATCGTATTTATTAATGACTTAGATGATGGGTTAGAAAGCCGCATGTCCAAATTTGCCGATGGTACAAAGATAGGCAGCACTGTAAGCAATGTAGATGGAAGCAAAAAAATTGCAAAAAGATATTGATAGATTAAGCGAATGGGCAAAACTGTGGCAAATGGATTTCAATGTAGGCAAATGTGAGGTCATCCACTTTGGACCTAAAAAGGATAAAACAAGGTACTTTCAAAATGGTGAAAAGCTAAAAACATTGGAGGTCCAAAGAAACTTGGGGGGTCCAGGTGCATAGATCATTAAAATGTCATGAACAGGTACAGAAAATAGTCAAAAGGGCTAATGGAATGCTGGCCTTTATATCTAGAGGACTAGAATACAAGGGGATAGAAGTTATGCTTCAGCAATACAAAACCCTGGTTAGACCACACCTGGAGTATAGTGAGCAGTTCTGGGCACCACACCTTAGGAAGGATATATTGGCCTTCGAGGGAGTGCAGCGTAGGTTTACCAGAATGATACCCGGACTCCAAGGGTTAAATTATGGGAAGAGATTACACAAACTAGGGTTATATTCCCTGGAATTTAGAAGGTTAAGGGGTGATTTGATTGAAGTTTTCAAGATATTAAGGGGAAAAGATAGGGTAGATAGAGATAAACTATTTCTGCTGGTTGGTGAATCTAGGACTGGGGGGGGGGCATAGTCTAAAAATTAGAGCCAGATCTTTCAGGAGTGAAATGAGGAAACACTTCTACACACAAAGGGTGGTCGATGTTTGGAACTCTCTACTGCAATTGCTAGATCAATTGTTAATTTTAAGTCTGAGATTGATAGATTTTTGTTAACCAAAGATATTAAGGGATATGGGGCAAAGGCGGGT
Source organism: Squalus acanthias (assembly GCA_030390025.1). Taxonomy (NCBI): domain Eukaryota; kingdom Metazoa; phylum Chordata; class Chondrichthyes; order Squaliformes; family Squalidae; genus Squalus; species Squalus acanthias. Next base: position 141,041,761 of record CM059425.1, on the reverse strand, counting down.
ATGTGCAGTTAGGTCGTGGATCAGCCAAGATCTCATCGTATGGCGGAACAGGCTCGCGGGGTTAAATGGCCTATTCCTGTTCATATGTTCCTAACCACTGAAATAATTTCATGGGTTACACTAGCCCCAAAGATTTTTAGGGGGAGTTATATATTTCAGTGTACCTGGTAACATTTGGTAGCGGAACTGTTACTACAAGTGGTTATTAGAAGCCGAGTGGGCAGACATGAAACTGAAAAGACTGGCTGCAGTAGTCTTACGGAGAAGTAACAGTGTACATGTGAGTCTGGTACGTGCACCTGTTTATTACAGCTGTTAATTAGCATGGTTTAGCATTTCCAGTTGGCTGAATTAGCTCAATGCTCAACACAGATGTGCATTTGGAGTATTTGTAAATATTAAACTCTCCTTTTAAAACAAATGTGAGTATTTGGTTTTTACTAAGTGTAAAAAAAATAATTCTGACATTGGAGGGCTAAAATAAAAGCCCATAAGTAATTTGTAAAGAATTTCATTTCACCCTTAGGATCTCTGCAGGATGTTCTGTCTTGCTGTGACTTGCCATTTTCAGACAGATGGTAAACAAGTGCCATGATTTAAATACACGCAATCTTTTTCTCTTCCTCAGCATTTGAAGATAATTTTCTTACAAGGTAATTTAACAGAGTTCTAAAACAACCCTAAAGAGACGTGTGTATCATATTATTTTTAATTTTATGAAATGTAGATGAATTTGCACGGTGATAGCATTTAACTAGCAAGTGTGATTTACGGCTAATCTTTTTCCTTATCTTGCTTTGTATCAAATTCACTTTTATATTTTACTTTCCTGTTGTGATAAATGTTAATGTTCTGTGGTGGAGTAAGTGACAAGAGAGCTAATTAAAGTAGAAATGACAAAGACAGCCAGCCTGGTGATACAGCATGTGAAGGTAGCAAATTGTGACCATTCCTAACAGCACTCAAGCAGAGTCGGATCAGTCTTCTGGACAATGTTTAATCCAGAGTTTAGTCACCCGGCAGGCTCTAATTGCATTCCATGTAGCCAAGTAAAATACTTCTTGGTGCCTTGCGAATCTGTGTTGGCATCTGTGTGTTCTTGCTGGTGCACATTTTGAAATCAAATCTTGTGCACTACTTACTATTAAATTGACCAGTGTCTACCAACAGTGGTGTGGAAACTAGGAGGAGAAGAATATCATTGTGCTATAACTGGTACGGTCCCTTTTTCTCCGTATATCTCTTAACTCCCTGATGTCTGAGATCACCTTTTCTGATCTACGAGATTATAAGATACAGACATTCATACTCTATTCTCCCAATCTGTCTTATTAACTCTATGAATAAATCATTCTTGGTAGTATTTAATGCTGTAACCTTCATAGAAAATAAATAGGGCAATATATTTCCTTGAATCATTCAATTATCCTTGCACCCTGCAGCCATGTAACTAGCAGTAATTCTGCAAAGGTCAAAAATGCACTAACTTCTTTCATGAAAAATTGATGTTTCTCAGTCAAATGACTCACATTTATCAGGCGTACAAAATATGTGCCATGGTGAAGATTTAAGGGTTTTTATTTGTTTCATATTAGTATAAAAATGCTGTGATACAATGTGCTATCAATCTATGTTGACAAATTAATTCTTAAAATACTAATCAGAGTGTTTGTCAGACTGATCGTATGAAGTTCCAGTTTATTCAGCTATTAATGTATTTAAAGATGTAAAATTCCAGAATAGAATAAAAAAATCATTATAACCTCTTCATTATTTCTCACCTTTGGTGTTTGGTGTAATAATTAAAGCATTTCTTGATAAGATACACAAGGCTCAGTTTTTCAGTAAGGTTGAAAAGTAGAAAGCAAGAAAGAACTTTCATTTCTATCGTGCCTTTCATGACCTCAGGATGTCGTAAAGCTCTTTACAGCCAATATTGTACTTTTGAAGTGTGGTCTCTGTTGTAATGTAGCAAAGGTGGCAGCCAATTTGTGTACAACAAGATTCCACAAACAGCAATGCAATCATTTGTGATAAGTGTACAGACACAACCTGCTAATGCTGGTGTGCATGTAAAATTATTTTTAAAAATTTCTTTTGGACAACAACAAACAATCACCACATGAATTATATAACACCCACTCCCATCGCTACAGAATTTTTTTCAAATGATTGCAGTTCTCTCTCAAGAAAGCTGTGTACTTTAGAATTCAGTTGGAATCTATAAAAGCTGCACTTCTGCAGTAAAATACTATTCTTACCTAATTAGTTATATTGAAAAGACAAATGTCAAGACGGACTAGTACTGTAAAATATTGGTGTGTCAATGCACTGCCACCATTGTTAGCGCATGAGCCATGATTCTCCACATAATGGAGTGAGATTTCCTCAGTTCAGAATGTATAATTAAATTATAAACATATTTATAAAGAGAAGAGATGAGTAAGAAATAACTTGCATTTATATTGTACAATTCACATCCTCTGGACATAGATTGCTTTTTTCTAAATCTTTACATATTCTGATTGTTGTAATAACTCTTTACGTACTATTATAAAACCTGTATAGGTCAAGAAAATATGTTGTCACATACTTGTAAACATCAGGAAGAATCATGCACATCGTTAGCACCATGCTGTGGAATTGCAGACGATGAATTAATAGCTTAAAAGCAATCTTCTAGTTACATTCAATTTGTTACCTTTTAGTTAATTATCACTTGTGCCAAGTTAAATTCCCTGCCCATTTTTTCATTGTCTATGTGTATTAAATAGATACACCCTAATACAGGTTAGATATGTATGATATTTACAGGTGAGTGTGTGGAGATGTTAGCTGAGCCTTGCTGAATTGAGCCAGTGAGATAAATTAATAACAGCTGGACGCTGCAACTTTATAGTTGTAATTAAGAAAACAAAAGACTTCTTCTATTCTTGAGCACCTCCACATAAAATCCAATTGCAAGACTACATTGTCTTTTTTCTGTACATCTGTAAATATATCCACGGATTGCAGAGTTAACTAGTTATACTTAATGGGTATGATACAATAGTGCCGATATTGCTTTGGACAATGGGCTGGTTGTTTACATCAGTCAGGTGAAATGGGATGGAACTGGCAGGAGTGGATTGAGGATAATGTGTACAAGTAAGGAAGGATTGGTTAGATAATATAACGCAACAAAACTGCAAGGCTGTAATCAAATCCAACAAGTGTCGGGGTGCCAGAGTGGTTGGCAGTAGCACAGTAACTTCTTTTGGTAATGCTTTGTAAATGAGCAGATCCTAGCACAAAAGGAGCTGATAATTACATTATACTACTGCCCTTGGGACTGGCTGCACTCTGTACTGACTGCAGAGGAATCGAAATGTAGACCACAATAAATAAAAATGGCCAACTGATGGGAAAAGGGTAAAAGGAGACTATTCCAAAGACACCTGAATGAGGCAGCAGCCATTCTAGTGATACATATAGGCTTGGATTTGAATGTTCTTAAAGGGGAACTGAACTTGAGAACACAACATTGGAAAAACTAAAAGCTTGTTTACTGGCATAATCGGTCTTTGTTTCTTTAAGTGCCTGACTGTGCTGTGCTGCTGGTACCAGTTATTAATAGAGATGGGTATTTGGTTTTGGCTGTGGGTGAAACAGCCTTTCAGTTTTTGAATTTAAACCTCAAAGCAGCAGACAACTGATCAACTTGATTTTCAGTTTTAGATTCCGTTCTGTCACCTGAATTTCAGTGAACAAAACAACTTGCATTTATAGAGCACCTTTAACATAGTAAAACATCTCGGGGACTTCACGGCAGCGTAATCAGACCAATAATGGCACTGAGTCACATAAGGAGATATTAGGACCGGTGACCAAAAGCTTGGTCAAAGAGGTAGGTTTTAAGGAGCGTCTCAAAGGAGGAAAGAGAGGTAGAGAGGCAAAGTGGTTTAGGATTTCCAGAGCTTACGACCAAGACAACTGAAGGCACGGCTGCTAATTGAGGACAAAGGAAGTCGGGGATACAAAAGAGGCCAGAGTTGAAGCTCCCCACAGCTAACTTTGGTACCAGTTCCTCATTCCTCTCGATAAATAAAATGATTGTGAAATTAAAACATTTTGCTTGTAATCTTGAGCCAAATATTTAGAATCGTAATCCCATTACCTTCCCCATGGTTGTATTACAATAAGATTGGTAGATATATGAAGATCTAAATAAAATTCCTCTAGGAGTTCACTAGCCCATACTCAAGTTTGTTCTGCTATTTCCTTTTGTTTAGCCAATAACACTTAACATCTGGGTGGCATTTATTGAATAAAGAACACGGAACAGACACAGCTCAGTAAACCGAATAATTTTTAAAAATCAGTCAAGCATGTACAAATGTCAAACATCATATCAGTTAGAAATCCATTCAACTGAGAGGGCTTTTTCCTCTTACACTGGGTACTGTGTGTTGGAAAAGGTGTTAAAGCATTTGATTGTAAATTGAAAGGAAGATTCATTCAACTATTAATGAATACTAGCAGTTCTTTCAAAGCCATTTTCCAGATTAAAGTGCACATTTTTTTAAATATATGGATTGTAATCGCTTTTATTCTTGAAGGACACCAAAATAATTATACATTTATGGAAGTTTACTTTCAGTATTTAGCACCTACCCCAGTTTGCTTTTGCAGAACACTCCTTTCATTAGAGCACAGTACTCTTGTAATATTAATCATGATGGAGAACCACATGGATGTTGTCTTTATTAAACATGCTGCTCTGTTTCCTGAAATGTCTTCCTGTAGAACTACCTGAGAAACGTTAGTTTCTAATCCAATGAAACCACATTTGAAACTATCCCTTTGCAGGTTTGCCAAGATACCTAACATTTTCAAAGGTATGGTAATGCAATTCCACAGACAGAATAATAATGATAACTTCTATCCAGGTGGATTATTATACCACATCCCCGCTGAATGTTCTGTAAAATGAACATTTAGGAGCACAGGTGTTCAGTGAAGCTTTTGGTATCCTTTTACCCCTGAGCCAGCAGTTCCAATAGTAATGTTTCTGGCTAGAAAGCTACACTTGTATGTCTGTGATGGAGAATTTTCTTGCTCTGTTTTATACTTGTGTGTTTGTGTTGGCGTGGATCTGACAGCTCGCGTTGAACTGTACTATGGCAGAATTTGCACACTCCATATTCATACTAATGTAAAGTCTCCAGAGGTCTGAGCCACTATAGGTTTGTATATGTTATAGTGTAAATGCTTCAAATCAAAATGTACCTCATAAGTAAAAACCAGATCTGATTTTTTAGTCACTGTTATTAGCAGTAACACTATTTAATTTGTTTGTGCTGTGGTAAACCATTTGGCACTAAAAATGTATCCACATGTTTCCCAGTGTCACAGCAGTGGACAGCAACCTGCAACCAACCATTTTAGAGTGGAGCTGGTGGCGAGATCAAACTATTGCAAGTATCCAGTTCATGTTGCTGAAGCAGCATCCTTCCCTCATTAAGTTACAGGCTGACAGAAGTAAGCAATGACACATTTACATTAAGTCCAGGTGCCTCAGAGGGTCATTGACTTTTGTATTGCAGATTGCATTCTAACAGTTACCTTAGATTCACTCTTTCTCTGTGGGGGCAATTTTCCCAGCCCTGAGGAGGCGGGTTTGGAGGCGGGACAATTCGTAAAATAGCAAAAAGTGAGTGCGGGTTCGGAACCCGCCTCCAACCCGTCTCTGTGCAACTTTGCCGGAGGTGGGCTTCAGGAGTGCGATTCGGTCCCGCCTCCAAGAGGTGGGATAGGCAGTTAAGACCCTTAACAAGCGCTTAAGGGCCTCTGTAATCCTTTTTTGCCAGGCCTTTGTTATTTCCCCACATTTTCAGCGTGTTGCACGTCGCTCCTAAACCACGCCAGCTAATCCTGGCAGGTTGACAAGTGGCTGGCCTCCTCACAGCTGCAGCTCCACCATTAAAACGGAGCTTTCAACAGGGATCAGTTGGAGGTGGCAGAACTTTTGTTGCACAGGTCTTTCAGCACTTTTTCCAGGCCTACTGAAGTCGGAAGTGGTGCAGCTGAGATCTATCAACTTTGGGACCTCCTGGGAAAACCCTCTCCCCACTTGGACTGAGCGCTTTCCCAACGGAGGTATCTACCAGCAGCATGGAAACATTTATTTCCTTTCATCATGGACCTCAGATTCGGACAACGAGCAGCCATGGCAGCAGCAGAACCAGGCAGAACAGCAGCAGCAGGAGCGCCAACCTCCTGCTCACCCACCTGATGCTGCACAGGGCAGAAGACGCCAGCGCATCGAAGCACCTTGCCACAGGAGATACCCTCCTCTCAGGGTTTACAGATGAGCTTCCTCAACATGACTGAGCAGCAGTGCCAAAGGAGGCGGAGACTTTCGCGAGAGGTTGTCGGAGACATCCGCGCAATACTGCACCAACACCTGGAGCCCAGAGGAGCGGGTGGACACCCCTTACCAGTGGCTGTCAAAGTCACCACCGCACTCAGATTTTTTGCTTCAGGCTCCTTCCAGGGATCATCAGCAGACATCAGCGGCATCTCCCAGTCAGCCGCCCACAGTTGCATCACGCAGTTTACCGATGCCCTCTTCACAAAGGCGCACAATTACATCAACTTTTCAACTGATGAAGCAAGTATAACCGCATGTGCGGTTGGATTCGCAAATATGGCAGGCTTGCCAATGGTGCAGAGCGTCATAGACTGCACCCATGTGGCCCTTAAGACACCCCATCACAACCCAACTATTTTTGTCAACCGCAAGGGCTTCCACTCTCTCAACGTACAGCTGGTGTGTAACCACAAGGAGGAGATTTTGCATATTTGCGCCAAGTACCGTTGCCATGACTCGTTCATCCTGCGGCAGTCTAGTGTGCCCCCGCTCTTCAATCCGCCAAACCAATTTAACGGATGGCTACTTGGAGACAAGGGCTACCCCCTGAAGACGTGGCTAATGACGCCGATCAGGAGACCATCGAATGAAGCTGAGGAGCGTTACAACCCCAGCCACATTTCGACCAGGTCCATCATTGAACAAACCATCGGCTTGCTGAAGATGCGATTCAGATGCCTTGACCGATCAGGTGGAGCCCTGCAGCACTCAGCAGCCAGGGTCTCCAGAATGGTCATGGTCTGCTGTGGACTGCACAACATCGAACAGCATCGTGGCTTGCAGCTTCCTGATGAGGAAGTGGCTCAGTACATAGCCTCTTCAGATGAAGAGGAGGAGGAGGAAGAGGATGAGGAAGAGGAGAATGATGACCGAGCGGAGGCGCGTCAACCATCAGCAGCAGCACATTGCTGGCCGGAATGCAAGGGATGCACTCATCTTGGCCAGATTTGCTTCGGTTGCCCATTCTAGCACATGTGTTTGGCTCCTTTTTAGCACAAGATACACAATGGACATGACTCTCTGGCTTCCTCTGACCCTGACCACCAACCTGACCAATCAAGTCTCGCTGAGGCCACAATGTGGAACTTCCAAAACCAAAATCACAGATGCCATAACGTCAACAGTTTGCCATCACCAGAGTTTAATACATTGACAAAGGAATGGCATTTAATCATTAAACACAAAAAAACACCCAAGTGACTGCCCGTGTGACTACTTGTGCTTTATCTTCCTCTTACGCATGTTCCTACGTGGTGCTTCCCCTGTGGCTTCAGCAGAAGTGGAGGCCCCTTGCTCACTTTCATGCTGCTCCTGCTGCGACACCTTTGGCGGGCGTCCTCTGGGTTTGCGAGCCTGTGAGGGCTCGGCAACGGTCTGCTCCTCCTACAGCTGTGCAGGGGCTGAGACGTCCATCTCAGTTGGGTGAGGACTCTGGTGGGGCTCTGACCGAGGGTAATGCAGTGGCATGGAAGTGTGAGCGCTTGGAGACTAGCCCCCCCCTTGTTCTCTGCCACTAACATCCCTCTCATGGGTCAGCCCCACCTCAGCGCTAGCAAGTGACTTGAGAGCACTTTGCTGCACATCAGGGGGGCCATGAGGACCCATCTCTGCACTGGCAGTCCTACTGCTGAGGACTTCCATGAAGCTCTGGTCTCTCTGATCAATAGCTGCCCATCGCTCCTCCAGAGATGTCAGTCTATTCTGAACATTGACCATGTTTTCAACACTCTGGCGACTTATCTCCTCCATGGCCCTGGCCATCATCTGCAGAGAGGCAGCCATCGATACCACGGAGGTAGACATCGCTTCCACAGAGGTAGCCAACCTTTCCGAGGAGATGCGTTCATGCGCCAATGACTCCACAAAGGTTCTGCTCATATTCGAGTTGGACTCATCCATCCTCTCCACACACGCAATGACCCTGGAGACAAAACCTGCCAGAGACTCCTGCACCTGTTCCTGGAGTTCCAGCACCGCTATCCTTCTGGATGGACCCAGAGGCACAGGGTCGACATGCAGCTGAGCAGAGCTAGGAGAGTCCTGCGACCTCAGACGAGGACTCTCCACTGCTGTCCCTGTCTCCACCACCTGCTGATGTTCACTTGTGAGCTGTGAAACACCAGGTGACAACACTACTCTATGTCCCGAAGGTCCCACCGAGGTGTGCGTATCTGCGCTGGTGCTGGGTGCGCTTACATCTGCTGACGCTGTGCCCTGAGAGGTTGCAGGCTCCTCTGAGGAGTCTTCCGCCTCAGGCTCTTCCTCCTGGACAGTGGTGAGGGTGTCTGTCGATGGTCCTGTGGGGGAGTAAAGGAATAAGTTAGAGATGCTACGGTAGTGTGGCATGTACATGCAATAGTGCAGATGATCAATTGCCATTCTATAAATGTACATCAGCAGCCATTTTAGTGACTCCTGCAATGTAAAAGAGAGAGATGCAAAACTTTTCTGTCACCAGCTTGCTCTGCTGCGCCCGTCTGTCTGTCCCCCACTTCCACCTCCACCTCAGTGCCAACAATTTCCAGGGCCGCCTCTTCAGCATTGGTCAAATGGGTGAGGGAAGGTGGCCCTCCTCCAGTCTTTGCCCTTGCCCTTTTATTGTGGGCTCTCTTTTCCTGCAATGAGGGAAACAAGTGGAGTTTGAGTGAGAATGATAGAGTGAGTGTAGAGAGTCCAGAGCATAGATGCTTAGAAGGAGACAAAGATGGAGTGAGGTTCCATTTCCAAGGGCCCTCCCTGTGTGTTGTTAGTCGTTGTCATTGAATAACATTGATAGGGAGTGTGAGGGCAGCATAGTTGAATAGTGAAGTGATTGTGTTCATAGAGTGAGAGGGTTGGTTAAGGGTGCAAGGGTTGTAAGGGTGAAATGGGATGTGTAGGAGGAAGTTGACAATGCAGAGTGCTGGTGATGAGAGCAGAAGGGGAGCAGAATGAGGGTCAAGCTGATGGTATACTCACTTTGGCTGATCTTACAAGGTAATTGAGCCTCTTGCGGCACTGCAGCCATGTTCTGCTGCACACAGACCTGGAGGTGACAACCCATGCAAGCTGCCCCTAGACAGCCTTGGTTTGTGTGGGAGGCTTCTTCCTCCCAGATGAGGGGAAGAGCACCTCCTTGCTAGCTCTTACCCCCTCAACCAAAATACTCAGCAACTCATCTGTGAACCTCGGGGAGGCCTTGGCTCTAGAGTTGGCCATTTCTTCTCAACGCAAAAGTTTCCAAGTTGTGCAGCATCCACAAAACAGCAGTGAAATGAGCCAATGAAGCAAGCAGCCCTTAAATGAAGCTGCATAAGTGGCGTCAGCAGAGGCGAGTTTGAGTCCAAAAAGAGTAATTGGCCCAGGGGAACCCACACGCCCGGAATTAATTGGGCAATTAGGGGAAAATCCAAACTTTTTCCCACCTGACAGTGGAGGCGGGTTCGGCACCCGCCCGCCCCCAAACCTGCTCCCAACCCACCTCCAATGGGAAAATCGCCTCCAATGCTTTCAATCTACAATACATAATTGTCTGAGTTCATCCATTTTGGACCAAAGAAAGATTGATCCAAGTATTTTCTAAATGGTAAGAAGCTGGGAACTGAAAAATTTAGAGGTCCATGTACAGAAATCACTAGTGGACAGGTACAAAAATAATTAACAAGGCCAATGAAATGTTACCATTTATCTCAAGAGGGCTAGAATACAGTGGGGTGGAAGTTATGCTACAGCTGTATAAAGCTCTGGTTAGACTGCATCTGGACACTGCATTCAGTTCTGGCCACCTCACTTCAGGATGGATATATTGGCTTTGGAGGGAGTGCAGTGCAGCTTCACCAGAATGATACTGAGGCTAAAAAGGTTAAATTATGAGGACAATTTGCATAGACTAGGCGTGTATTCCCTAGAGTATAGAAGATTAAGGGGTGATAGAATTGAGGTGTTTAAGATGATTAAAGGATTTGATAGGGTAGACAGAGAGAAACTATTTTCTCTGGTGGAGTTGTCCAGAACAAGGGGGCACAATCTTAAAATTAGAGCTGGGCCGTCAGGGGTGATGTTAGGAAGCACTTCTTCACACAAAGGGTAGTGGAAATCTGGAACTATCTCCCCAAAAAAGCTGCTGAGGCTAAGTGAATTGAAAAATTAGAAACTGAGATAGGTAGAGTTTTAGGTAAGAGTATTAAGGGATATGGAGCAAAGGCAGGTAAATGGAGTTGAGATACAGATCAGCCATGATCTAATTGAATGGCAGAAGAGGCTCAAGGGACTGAATGGCCCACTCCTGTTCCTATATTCCTAATTCTGTTGGGAGCTAATTGTTAGCTTGATGGTAGAATTTGCACTTTCTCTGTCACAAGTAAAAAAAAATTGCAATGCATATGTGGTTTCTAGACCATAGTGCCACATCAGGCTAGCGGTGCTCACTAGAGAGAGAAAGAAAGAGAATACAATGGGCCGAAAATTGATCCCGGGACGCGAGAGTACGCACTGCGTACTCTCGCGTATTTCCACTCCAATTGCCGGTTTTCTGCATGCCCTGCGCATGCGCTGAAAACCGGCAATTGCTCTTCCGAAAAGGGGGCGGGGCCTGGGTGCATCGCGTGCGCGCTACAGGCTGCGCGCACGCTGTGCACTTCATGCTTTGGACGCGCAGGTAAGTAGGGAAGATTTTGGAAATGTAAAAAGGAGGAGTAAGACCCGCTTTTAAGAAGGTAAGTAGTGAATTAAGTATTTTTTTGATTTTTTTTTTACAGGTATATCTTTTTTATAGACTTTAAAGACAGGTAAGTTTATTTTTATAACTTTTTAAAAGATTTTAAATTTTTTCAAAAATTTAATTTTTTATTTAAAATGGTTAATTTAATTAACTATACTTATTTTATTAATGTGATGGTTTTTTTTTAATTTAATTGAGGTTTAGCTGTTATTTTGGGGGGGGTGTAAGATTCATAAGTCTCACAGCCATGCTGTGAGACTTATGAATGGAAGATGGTGTGCTGCCATTGGCTCTAACTGAGTCACGTGATCCCACAGCTCGCACGAATTCACTACGCCGCTGGGATACGCAAGCCCAGCACAGCTGATGTCTGGAACATCAAGTTCGTGCGAGCTGGATCAGAAAAAGCATAAGCGAGGTGAGACATCGCGGGGAAGGCTTACCCCCGCGGGAACAGAGCGAGATCAATTTCTGGGCCAATGTAAATAGGGTAACTCCACTATAGTGTGCTCTTCTGATTTTGGTGATTAAACAAATAGACTGTAACTTAATAAAACATTAACTAAAACTTAACAAATTAAATTAAAATTTGATTGGCCGGGGTGATGATGCACTCCAGTCCCCGTGGCACCCACCGGTCGCAGAAGGCCTCAAGCATGCTGGCGGACACCGCGTGCTCCATCTCCAGGGCCTCTCGGGCACAAACATGGCCACGGAAGAGAGGCAGGCAATCGGGCCGAGCGACCCCTTCGACCGCCCGCTGCCTGGACCAGTCAATGGCTATTTTGGCCAGGCCCAGGAGCAGTCCTACGAGGAGGTCCTCCGATCTGCCCGCTCTCCTCCGCACCGGGTGACCAAAGATCAGGAGCGTGGAACTGAAGTGCAGCCAAAAATCGAGGAGCAGCCCCTTCAAATAATGAAAGAGGGGCTGCAACCTCTCACATTCGGTGTATACATGAAAAACAGACTCCTCCAGGCTGCAGAAAAGGCAGGCGGCCTGGGAGTCTATGAACCTGTTTAAAACTTTATTGCACGGGACTGCTCCGTGCAACACCCTCCAGGCCAAGTCCCCAATAGATAAAGGGAGGACTCCCGCATAGCGAGCCCTCCATTGGGGACCTCCGCCTCCGCCGGACGGCAAGATGCGTGTCCGGACGGCATCCACTATAGTGTGACTTGCGATAGAAAAGTCAGTGACTGGATTAGGCCCCCACACTTGATGTAAATGAGTTATTGGTTACCTCTGTCAGCCTGTAACTGAAGAGGGGAGGATGCTGTTTCAAGCAGCATGAAGACAGGACTGGGCACTGCTAATTGGCAGTTGCTTCTAGCCACTTAAATGCCTTAAGGGTGACAAGCCTCTGCTGACTGCTGTGACTGTGGTTCAGTGCTGTCTCTCAGGATTATAGTCAGGGAAAATGTAGAAAATTGCCTGATCTTGGTGCTGTGACTGGTGTGAGAAACGTGTGATCTCCCTTTATTTTCATATCTGACACCCACAACTATCAGGGATGTCAAACATAATTTGATAAGACTAGTATGCACTTTGTATTCACACTGCAATGGAAGAATTGCTCAGGAGTAAGCTGCAAAGTATTGAAAGCATTCCTTTCTTTTCCAGAGGATAATAGAGGATTTGGAATTGAGTTGTTGGATAATTAGCACAAATTGCTATTGATTGGAGCAATCCACAACAGATTTTATTCTTAACCGTTAATATGCCAATTGTTACGCTAACTATATGGGATTTCTGATTATTTAGCAGGGTAAGGGTATCAATAGGCACACAAATTAAGATTTTCTGCTTACTTACTCATCTATAAGGCTGAATGTAGTCTCGCCACTGATCTTGTATTGTGGGCCTCTTGCTGTATTGAAACAGGCGCTCACTGGTAAATGGCTGCTGAGTGCGTTACAGGCCCCAGCAACTCTTTTCCCACAATCTACTCATTCAGTTCAGGTACGCATCATAAACTCAAAAGCAACCAGTTCAAAGTCTCTTTGTGCACAGGCATTTTTAGAAATGGGGCATTCAATGAAAAAAAAAGGCTACTGCAGTAAATATTTAAATACACTCCACCCTCGTTATAACATGGAGCTTCCGAGGTAAGTATTGTGTGTTATAACAAGGTGTTTCCTGTCAGTGTCACATAATACAGCGCAAGATATGGTATGGAAAAATTTAGGACTCAAGATTTGCCAGCCTTCGAATGGAGATCATTTTGTAACCAGAAGCTTTAATGAGTGTGTGGTGTCGAATACATTGCCCTGAGGATATAAAAGTTCATTTTTGACTTTGGCACAAGTGAATGAATGTCATAAATGGACTTATCTTTATTCTTAAAAGTTCCCCATTCCAAAATGATTTTCTTTCCTTCACGTTACAAACTATTTTCTATCTGAGAGGATGGGCAGTGTCCTGCTTCCCTCTTCTGTGATCCCGACCATTTGCCCCTCTGTAATCTGCTAACAATAATCCATTTATATTACAGCACTGCCACCGGTGGCATACAAGTCTTCGGAGGCAGCAACAGTTACCTCTGGAGGTGATTTTGCTTGCCTCTGGAGGCAGAAGTATCAAATTCAACAACGGGCTCAGCAAACGCAGTTTCTTTAAAGCCGGTGTTTTGGAAATCTTCCTACAGTATAAATGGGACAAATTTAGCATAACAGGAAACAGGTTGTATTATGCAGCTGATTCCTGTGGAAGCAATTCTGTAATATAAATGTGATGTAAAGGGTTCAACTGAAAGTGACTTTTCGATCTAACCTCTGCTCATAGCTTCTCTCTAATGGTCTAGCTGAAGTTAAACACTCACACCGTAACACACATTTCTTTTAAGTTCTATTACATTAACTTGTTTCCATAAATGACTATCTATACAATTTTGATGCAAATTTTAACCCATCTTTTTGTCTGGTCAGAATATTCTCTTAAAAAAGGGTTAAATGAATTAAGCATCAAATAAAAATATTCTGGGCTTAAAGTGCTAAGCGCTTGTTAGTTATTGTATTTACTAGAGAGTGATGTTCTCTTTAATGTTTATGGAGTACAAATATATTTAACCCGTTGAATGAGCGAATTATCTCAATGATTGCTGTGATGGGTATTCAAGGGCTAAAGGGAAAGCTGATAGAAGCAGAAATACAGAAACTGTACTTTATATTAAGTTTAATGAAATGGAATTAAATGTATGGCATCGGGAAAAAGGATGGCGAAAGGCTACTGCAAATGTGAGTAAATGCAGCAACATTGCCACTTCAGCTAGACCATTAGAGAGAAGCTATGAGCAGAGGTTGGATCAAAAAGTCACTTTCAGTCGAACCCTTTACATCACATTTATATTACAGAATTGCTTCCACAGGAATCAGCTGCATAATACAACCTGTTTCCTGTTATGTTAAATTTGTCCCATTTATACTGTAGGAAGATTTCCAAAACATCGGCTTTAAAAACAGAAGAAATTACTTTTCCTGCAAATTGAAAACAGATGATATAAAAATAGAATTTACACATACATTAGACTTTAATAATGCATGCACAGTATATGATAAAGGGGAAATGTTTTCATTGTGCCAGAGATGACAGCATGTTAATGTGAGCACAGTGGCATTGATCTTTGTTACAATAGCTAGTGTATTTGTTTGGTTGTGCTTCCATTTGGAAAGTCAGTTGCGGCTGGAAATTGCTGAAACTGTCCAAGCTACATCCTGTTTCAGGTCTCGTCATTTAGTGTGGGTGATATTTTAAGGCAGTTAGAACTACAGTTTATTCAAAATGAACAGCCTGTGAAAATTGCTGTGAAAACACTGCATTGTAAGCAGACTCCAGAAACGATCTAATAATCAGTTTCTTTCTGCAGCATGCTGGAAAGTTAACTCATTTGCTGAAGTTTAGGAAGTTGCCAGCTTTCAACCAAATTCACAGTCCAGCCATGCATTAATATTACTTTACTACTTTCAGAACCGAATCAGAAAATACAATGCACACTTACTACAAAGAGTCCTGGAATGTCCCTCAGATTGCATTCATTATCTTGATTTATTTTAAAGTAAGCATGGCAAATTTACACTTTCAATTCTATAGACCTGCAGGTTACTACAAACCTTTTCGAATGTTGAAAGGGTTAAGATTACTTTACAGCTTCTCCGTTTTTTGTTTACCGTAGCCTTTTTTGGATCTTTTTTTCACTCTCTTGACTGTAGTGAAAATAATAACAAATATATTTAATACGAGAAATTGGGTTACGAGCGGGAAATTATGGAGTTCGGAGTTGTGGTTACTTAATTCTTTTCTAAACACCATGGACACATGGGGCTGAATTTTTACTTTGCAGAGTGTGCGGGTTTGTGAGCGGGTGAGCAGTTAAAAGTGCTGAAATTGACAGCGCGTCGGGAAGCCGGCTTCAACCCTCTGGCTTCCGCCTTTAACTCGGGCGCGTTAGTCATTGCGTGAGAGACCCCCTCGGGTGAGGCGGGTGACCGAATTAAAGCAGTTTAGAGTTCATTAAGAGGCTATTAACAGCCTTTTTTACCTGATGTTGCAGCTTTTACTGGCTGTCCACGGGCTTGCTGAACATTCGACAGTGAAAGTAAGGCGAGAGCACAGCAGCAATTATGGGAGCTGAACAAATGACAGTTAAAAGAAAATCACATAAATACCCAGACTTGCTTCCTTGCCTAAGGGAAAGGTTCTTGCTGATACCTCTTGTGCTGAGATTTTGCTTTCAGGGGTTTGCAGGTAATTTCTACAACTTTAGAAGTTACTCTCACTACATTGGAGGATTGTGTCTCTGATCTCCACTTTACCTGTCATATATCAGATCAGCATGGGTTATGCTGTTTCACCTTGGACCTCAGATTGGGACCAAGATGAGCCCCAGCAGCAACAACACCAGCAGCACCAGCAGTAGCCTTCTCCTCACCAACCTGCCGCTCCATAGAAGAGAGGGGATGAGCACAGGAGTGCAGCTCACAGGAGACGATACCCCCAATACACAGTATATAGGCAGAGGATCAGCTTCCTGGACATGACTGAACACCAGTGCCTCAGGAAGCTCAGGCTATCGTGTCAGGTTGTGGCAGACATTTGTAGCCTGCTGGAAGAAGATCTGCTGCCAAGTGGACCTGGTGGACACGCCTTACCAGGGACTGTCAAAGTTACCTCCGTCCTCAACTTCTTCGCATCAGGTTCCTTCCAGGGATCTGCAGCAGACATTGCAGGATCTCGCAGTCGGCCGTCCACAAATGCATCACCCAGGTGACCGATGCCATGTTTAATAAGTCAGGTACTTATGTACACTTTGCCACTGATGAAGCCAGTGTTACTGAGCGGGCGATCAGCTTTGCAGCGCTGGCTGGCTTCCCACAGGTGCAGGGCGTCATCGACTGCACACATGTGGCCACCAAGGCACCCCATTATCACCCAGGAACATTTGTGAACCGTAAGGGCTTCCACTCCATCAATGTGCAGCTCATTTACAACCACAAAAAGACCATCATGCATGTGTGTGCCAGATTCCCAGGGAGCTGTCATGATTCATTCATCCTGTGCCAGTTCACCCTCCCTCAACTCTTCGCACCTCCGACCAGATTTACCAGCTGGCTGCTTGGAGACAAGGGGTATCCACTGAGGATGTGGCTGATGACACCCTTGAGGAGGCCAAGCAATGAGGCCGAAGAGCACTACAGTCAATACAAGATGTATAATAGAGCAAGCAGTCGGGATGCTGAAGATGCGCTTCAGATGCCTGGACAGTCTGGAGGAGCCCTTCAATACGCACCAACCAGGGTCTCCAGAATAATAGTGGTGTGCTGCGATCTGAAAAACATGGCACAGCAGCGAGGATTGGAGCTGTAGGAGGAGCAAGGCACAGAACCTCTTCAGAGGGGGAGGAGGAGGATGAGGAGGAACAGCAGGAGGAACATGAGGAGGAGGAGGAGGAGGAACCTGAAGTGGACATGGCATCAGCGGCACGGGATGGCCTCATAATGGCATGATTTAGTTAGGTTGCAGTGCACCCATATAGCACCCAGATACCGAACCAATTTCCCCACCCCCCACCACCACAAAGCAGTCCTAAAAAGACCAAACCATTCATGTCACACACACCCATTGCTCGAGGTTAAGTAATGTCTTAACATTTTCGCCAACTGACAAGGTCACTTGCCAGGCAGCAGGCAAAAATGGACAAGACGGGAAAGTGGTCCAAATAAATAATTTTATGTGGCTCAAAAATTCAACAGAATCTTAACCATCTAACATTTTATAACATACCCATGTGCATACCCTTGTGCGTCTACAAATGTGTCATCTTTCTCTTCCTTGACCTACACCTGCAACCCCTGTGGCTTCAGCAGAGGTAGAGGCAGGCTGCTCACTTCCATGCTCTGACTATTTAGACACTTTTGGCAGATGCCCTCTTGGTTTTGGAGCCCGTGAGGGCCCCGCCAAAGACTGCTTCTCCTGCACCTGTGCAGGAGCAGACTCTGCCATGTCCCCTCTCACCATCATCCCTCTCGTGACCCACCCGCACTTCCCTGCTAACAAGGAGCTGGAGAGAACTTTGTTGCACATTAGTGGGGTGATGAACGGCCAAGTCTAGGTTTCTATCCATCCTGTTGTTCACAGCAAGCATACACTCGTTTGACTGGCACATTTGATGCTCCATGCAGGTGGTCACCCTTTCCATGGACAAACACATCATAGCCATGGCCTGTGACATCATGTTGGTCGTGCTGGAGATGGACTCCTCCATTCTCCCAACAATCGAGCACATTGCAGCTGGAAAAGCTGCCAAGCCTCCCACATTTTCTGTTGCTCCTCAAGAATCATCAGCTTGTCGACAGCCCCCGAGATTCAGCATCTTCATCGAACTGAGCACTGCTTGTTGCATCCTACGCCCTCTGATGAGAGCTCTCCACTGCTGTCCCTGACTCCACCATCTGCTCTTGCTCACATGTGATCTGTGAGACACCAGGTGACAACACACTTCTCTCTCACTGGTGCCACCGACGTGTGTATCTGCGCTGGTGCTTGGTGTGCATGGGTCATGTGATGTTGCACCCTCAGAGTCCGCGACCTCCTCTGAGGAGTCGTCTGCCTCCTCTGGCTGGACAGTGAGGGGGACACTTGATGGACCTGTGAGAGAGTAAAGACATGAATCAGAACAGTGACTATACTTCAAAAAGTACTTCATTTGTTGTAAAGCCCTTTGGGACATCCGGTGGTCATGAAAGGCGCTATAGAAAATGCAAGTCTTTCTTTGATAAGAATGTTGCACATGATCTTATTTAATTCGCTGCTGACACCAAGTCAACATGAGCAACTGTTGTATGCCATGTGGCTGTATATTTAATTCTGTCACCAGGTACCTGGGAGATCCCCCTCTCTCCATCTCCCACCGCCAGCAGCTCAGCAATATGCCTCAGCTCCAGGGCCTCCTCCTCTGCTGAAGTGAGCGGTGTCGTGATTGGAGGGCCACCATCGGTTCGCTGCCTCTCCCGGGTGTTCTGCGCTCTCTTCTCCTGCAAGGAGGGAAACAAGAGACCTTTGAGTGAGAGTCATGGAATGAATGGAAGGGTTGGATGGGCAACATCTGTTGAGAGTGACTATGAGGGAGAGGCATTACATTGCATTAAGATGAGGATAAGCATCAGTGGTGGATGGTTAGATGGGGATGTGAGTAGGTGCATAGACAGAGAGGGATGGGTGCACCTGCAAGGTAGGTTGGTGTGAGGAGTGATGTGCAGGAGTAGGCTTGGGAAAGCAGTGTGAGGGTGTTGCGGTGACACGCACATCAGGATGTAGGACAATGTGGCCTTGTACTCACCTTGCCTGACCTCATGAGGTCATTAAAGCTTTTCCAAAACTGGATCCACTCCTGCCAACAACACTCCTGCTGCTCACTTCGTCAGCAATCTCCAGCCATGCGTTTTCCGTTGACCAGCTGGCCTCTCCCATCAGCAGGGAAGAGGCTGTCCCTGCGGGCCCTGACTCCTTGGAGTAATAGCTCCAAGGAGTCATCACTAAATCTGGGGGCTGCTTTCTGCCTTTGAGCCTGCATATGTAAGGTTAGAACATTAGCAAATTGTTCCAACACAACCAACTCACTATTCCCACAACCTGACATCCACCTTTACCAGCCTTCAATGACACATCTGTGCGTTGCTCCTTTAAATAGCTCTGGTGAAGTAGAGTCCTCCGTGATGTCATTGGACCCGCTCCAGTTAATTGGTCAGGAAACCCGGAAGTCTGATTCAATTGAATGGCTTTGTTAAAAAGCCACTGCAAAACGCACCTCTCCAACTTCCAGGTTCCCAACGTGATCCCCCCCCCTCCCCCCCGCCACTGCCATCCACATGCAATGGTAAAAATTCAGCCCATGGAGTTCGTATCTAAAGTACTTATACAAACAGATCCAGGAACCTCACAATGTCAATGTTTTGTTCAGGGAATGACTACCTCAAGTGTTTATTTATTGAAAGGTTTGTTTGCAAAAACAAATGAAGAAAAGTTTTCGTTGCAGGAGACTTTGTATTGCATGCTTGATAAACAGACCAACTACAGGAGAAAGTTTGTGTCTTTAGGATTGGTTGGAAGGTTATTATATTTCAGTCCTATACTGTGAAACAGAGGACACTCCTTCTTCCCAAATGGTTGACTCATTACCACATTTTAATGAGTTTACAGTTTCTCCAATGGTTGTCACTATGAATGGGCACGAAGGCAGTTATTGTAGTAGTAATAAATCATGTGGTAACCTGTATTAATAGATAGTGCAGTTATGAATCTTGCAGTTTGGATTAAATAAGATAAGAAACTAAATTAGGCCAATCTTAATTAAGACTCTTTCTGCTAGAAATCCCAATAGGCACAATAAATGATGAAAAAAAGTTCATTAAACATCTTACAGTGGTGGTCTTATTTTCCTGATCTACGGGAAAGTGATTCAAGCCTCGATTTTCCTAAAATGATTAAATTATGGTTGAGCTGCACTGGCAACTCAGATGGCCAAATTTTCTGACAGGAGTCCCTCCCCCTAATTTGAATAGGTTATTGTCACCTGAAATTCTGGCCCAGAGAGCTTAGCTTGTAGCATGCTTGGCTGCAGCTCACTATTAAAGGAGAATTGATGATGGTGCTGGTAACAGAAAAGTTGCTTCACAATGTTACGGTGGAGACATTATTACTTTTGATGCTGAAAGATTGCATGTCCTTCTGCAGAAGGCGCAGCAAAGGAGTGGGGCCCTATTTGGGGCACAAGGCCATTCTCCAGTAAAACCAGGAGTGCAAGCCTCATGGAGGGAGGTCACTAACTGAGTCATTGCAGTTACCAACATCCCTCATACCTAGCTGCAAATGAGCAAGAAGTTTTCTGGTATCAGGGGGAAGGAGAAGGTAACTGCACTCAATTTTGCTCACATTTCTTATAAGGCCCATCAGCCACAATCACAATCCCAGTTCTGACGAAGGGTCATCGACCTGAAACGTTAACTCTGTTTCTCTCTCCACAGATGCTGCCTGACCTGCTGAGTATTTCCAGCATTTTCTGTTTTTATTTCACAAAACTAAGTTGGGAACTACTGCACCTTCTGTGTGGCACCAATTAAAGCATTGTTCACAATCAATCAACTGTGCACACACTTGTTCATTGTGCCGAACCTGCATGACACACTCTTCTTGAAGGTGGAGGTGACAGCGAATGAAAAGTAATCAGATGCTGAGGTTCACAACTTGAGGTGCACCTCCGCTTCCTCAGTGTGGTTAGCACCACAGAGGTAGAGGTTATCCCTGGACTCCTGAGCCATCAATCCATTCAAATAACGTCGGCATTGTGGACTGCCTCAGAGTGAAGGCACCATGGCTGCTTTCTGGATAATGGCATAATGATGTTTCTGTGACCCGAACATTAATGAAGTCCAAACCCCTTCTGTTCGTGTAAGCTGCAGAACCGATAATGAAAAGCCCTTGTGCTTACTTAAGAGGCACCTGCAATGCCCTGTGCACGAGGGAACCCTTTCACTCAGTTAAAGCTGTGTGTCTGCTTTCCATGAGTAAAAGGATGAAAGTGTTGCCTCTTGTTAAGAGTGTTTGTCATTTGCTTGAAACAGGTGTGTCCATCAAGCTGCCTAAAGTGGCTGTTGCCCCCTGTGGTAGATTGGAAGGGTACGATGGCATGAAAGATGCACTGATATGAAATGGTGGTCACGAGGAAATGTGGGTCCCCACCCCAGTTAAAGAGGAGCAGCTGTTCTTGTGTGAAAACTTACTTCTTGTTGCCAGGTAAAGAGGTTGCAGTAAGGAAGACATTGTTTTCTGTGCTTCTTCAGGTATCAGGTGTTTCTAAAAATATTTAAAACAATGCTGATCAATTTTACTTAACAAGTATGATCTGAAGAATGGGGCGGTTTAAGTTGAAACAGGTTCTCCCAATTAACAAACTTTTACCATGGAACAGTAAGAACAGATTACTTTATAAATGGGAGTACATTAGATGATAAATTGATGTCAAATTTGACCTTATCGACTCTGTAATTACGTAGAATTCATTTGTTGTCATGGTGCTAGATTAATTACCAATTAGCCTTTCTGTGATGTGTTTAGAATGCCCTTTCCCACCTCGTCACTGGAGAGACATCCTGCTTCTTA
The DNA here is from genome assembly GCA_030390025.1 of Squalus acanthias. Taxonomy (NCBI): domain Eukaryota; kingdom Metazoa; phylum Chordata; class Chondrichthyes; order Squaliformes; family Squalidae; genus Squalus; species Squalus acanthias. The sequence continues at coordinate 141,019,999 of CM059425.1, read as the reverse complement.
CTTTTCGATGAGGTCAAGGCTTGGGGCTCAGCTTGAATGCCAAATGAGCCTCGCTAGTCAGGCGTAGCAAAATCCAATCTCATTCACAGAAAGAGCAGAACAGACCATAAAATTATCTGATTTTCCGATTTCATGGCGTATGTTTTATTGGAAGTGTTGGAAGTAGCCTTTAAAATCCATGACTAAGGTGGCATGCCATACTGAGCACTGGCTGCAAAGCATTGAAGTGGAACATTATTGTCTTTACCAGCTTTAGATGGACTCCTGCACTGAAACAATAATTTATAATATCCACTATGGTGAAATTTCTGTTTTGAGAGACTTGTGGAGTTCACTTCTAGTGAGTGTGTGCACTTGATAAATTGATCACAGTTTAATTTTTGAGAAGAAGATAATAATATAGAACATTATTAATAGGACTGTCCATGAATGCTTACCAAATCCTACAAAATAACCAGCTGTTCAATGGGAAAGGAACAACTTGCAATATATACAAAGGTACTATTTTATTTTATTATATCATAATCTCTGAATTGCACGCTTGAGCCTTGAAAGGAGTTCCATTTCAAATTGCACTCTTCTTGCCAGATAACTCCAGTTCCATGCCCAAAATGTACTGGAATTTCTAGCTTTTGTTCTTCAAATTAAATACATAATTTACATATAAATTTTGTGCATCAAGAAGCCCTTGTTCATCCAACCATGATGCTACACACCCATTGTTTTTCACAGTGTCAGCCGTGGTTCAGCTGGTAGCACCCTCGCTTCTGAATCAGCAGGTTCTTGGTTTACGTCCCACTCCAGACACTAGGCTGACACTCCAGCGCAGTGCTGAGGGAGCGCTGCACTGTCTAGGACATTAAACACAAGGCCCTGTCTGCTCTCTCAGGTGGACGTAAAAGATCCCATGGCACTATTTTGAAAAAGAGCAGGGGAGTTATCCCTGGTGCCCTGGCCAGTCCCTCAACTGAAATAATTAAAAACAGATTATCTGGTCATCATCACATTGCTGTTTGTGAGAGCTTGCTGTGTGCAAAATTGGCTGCTGCGTTTCCTACACTACAACAGTGACTTCAAAAAGTGTTTTGGGATGTGTGGTCGTGAAAGGCGCTATATAAGTGCAAATTATTTCTTTTTATCTGTGCAGTAAGCTCCCCCATGTACTGATAAATAAGGATAATTAAAGTTAGATTTTATTGCCAATTTAGAAACATTTCAGGAACAAACGAACAGGAGTTCCTTTCGACCCCTCAAGCCTCAATTCCATTTACTGACCTTTGCACCACATCCCTTGACACCCTTACCTAACAAAAATTTATCTAGTTCAGTTTTGAAATTTTTAATTTGCCTAGCAACCACAGCCTTTTGGGGGAGAAAATTCCAGGGCCTAGAAATTGGAGGTGTTAGCGCTGACTATTAAGGCCCGTTTCGGCAAAAGAAATGGCGGCTGCCTCACTGTTGCCGGTGGGTCACGTGGCGGCCACCATTTTTGGCTGGGTGGCAGCACTGCCAAAGTCCGCACTCACAAGGGATATGTGGATTATGCAGATTGTGACGTCAGTGAATGTGCAATGCTCACCTGACGCCCGATCTGCCATTTTGGCGCAACTTACTGGTCTGTGTTAATTACGACCAATTGACCAAGCAGAAAGGATACTCCAGCAGCATTATTTAAAGGGACCATCAGCAAAAACTTGCAGCTGACATGTTTGTTCAGTTTGACTGGCTCTGTGGAACTTCTTGCAAGTCCAGCAGCTTACTAAACTTTTTGCAAGGTTCTATGGTAACAGGGAGTGTTGGTGCAAGTAGAGAACACCTTCATTATTATTTAAAGACTTCTGCTCACAACACTCACTCACGGTCATGGGGAGGGTTTAAACTAAAATGGCAGGGGGTTGGGAACCTGTGCAGGGAGACAGAGGAAAGGGAAGCAAGGATAGAAGCAAAAGACAGGAAGGAGAAAAGCAAAAGTGGAAGGCAGCGAAATCAAGGGTGTAAATCAAACAGGGCCACAGTAAATAATAATTCTAAAAGGACTAAGAGTGTTAAAAAAACAAGCCTGAAGGCTTTGTGTCTTAATGCAAGGAGCATTCGTAATAAGGTGGATGATTTGCTGCACAAATGGATGTAAATGGATATGATATAATTGGGATTACGGAGACATGGCTCCAGGGTGACCAAGGCTGGGAATTCAACATCCAGGGGTATTCAATATTCAGGAAGGACAGGCAAAAAGGAAAAGGAGGTGGTGTAGTATTGCTGGTTAAAGAGGAGATTAACACAATTGTAAGGAAGGATATTAGCTCTGATGATGTGGAATCTGTATGGGGAGAGCTGAGAAATACCAAAGGGCAGAAAACGTTAGTGGGAGTTGTATACAGACCCCCAAACAGTAATGCTGAAGTTGGGGATGGCATTAAATGGGAAATTAGAGATGCGTGCAATAAGGGCACAGCAGTCATCATGGGTGACTTCAATCTACATATAGATTGGGCTAACAATACTGTGGAGGAGGAATTCCTAGAGTGTATACGGGATAGTTTCCTGGACCAATATGTCGAGGAACCAACTAGAGATCAGGCCATTTTAGACTGGGTATTATGTAATGAGAAAGGATTAATTAGCAATCTTGATGTGCGAGGCCCCTTGGGGAGGAGCGATCATAATATGATAGCATTCTTCATTAAGATGGAGAGTGAAGTAGTTGACTCAGAGACTAGGGTCCTGAATTTAAATAAAGGCAACTACAATGGTATGAGGCGTGAACTGGCTAGGATGGATTGGGGAGCATTACTTAAAGGGTTGACGGTGGATAGGCAATGGCAAACATTTAAAGATTGCATGGGTGAACTACAGAATTTGTTCATCCCTGTTTGGCATATAAATAAAACAAAAAAGGTGACTCAACCGTGGCTAACAAGGGAAATTAGGGATAGCATAAGATTCAAGGAGAGGACATATAAATTGGCCAGAAAAAGCAGCAAACCTGAGGATTGGGAGCAGTTTAGGATTCAGCAAAGGAGGACAAAGGGATTAATTAAGAGGGGGAAAATAGAATATTGAGAGTAAGCTTGCAGGGAACATAAAAACTGACTGTAAAAGCTTCTATAGATATGTGAAGAGAAAAAGATTGGTGAAGTCAAGCGTAGGTCCCTTGTAGTCAGAATCAGGGGAATTTATAATGGGGAACAAAGAAATGTCAGACCAATTAAATACATACTTTGGTTCTGTCTTCACAAAGGAGTACACAAATAACCTCCCAGAGATGTTGGGGAACATAGGGTCTAATGAGAGGGAGGAATCGAATGAAATCAGTATTTGTAGGGAAATGGTGTTAGGGAAATTGACGGGATTGAAGGCCGATAAATCTCCAGGGCCTGATAATCTACATCCTTGGGTACTTAAGGAAGTGGCCCTAGAAATAGTAGATGCATTGCTGGTCATCTTCCAAAATTCTATAGACTCTGGAACAGTTCCCATGGATTGGAGGATAGCTAATGTAACCCCATTATTTAAAAAAGGTGGTAGAGAAAAACGGGGAATTATAGACCGGTAAGCCTGACATCGGTAGTGGGGAAAATGCTGGAGTCCATTATAAAAGATGTAATAGCAGAGCACTTGGAAAACAGTGACAGGATCGGACAAAGTCAACATGGATCGGACAAAAGGTAAATCATGCTTGACTAATCTACTGGAATTTTTAGAGGATGTAACTGGTAAAATAGATAAGGGAGAACCCAGCTATTCACAATATATATCAATGATCTAGACGAGGGAACTAGATGTAATATCTCCAAGTTTGCAGACGACACAAAGCTGGGTGGGCGTGTGTGCTGTGAGGAGGATGCAGAGAAACTCCAGTATGATTTGGACAGGTTGGGTGATTGGGCAGATGCATGGCAGATGCAGTATAATGTGGATAAATGCGAGGTTATCCACTTTGGTGGCAAAAACAGGAAGGCAGATTATTATCTGAACGGCAATAGATTGGGAAGAAGGGAAGTGCAACGAGACCTGGGTGTCCTTGTGCACCAGTCGCTGAAGGTAAGCATGCAGGTGCAGCAGGCGGTTAGGAAGGCAAATGGTATGTTGGCCTTCATAGCGAGAGGATTCAAGTACAGGAGCAAGGATGTCTTGCTGCAGTTGTACAGGGCCTTGGTGAGACCACACCTTGAGTATTGTGTGCAGTTTTGGTCGCCTTATCTGAGGAAGGATGTTCTTGCCATGGAGGGAGTGCAGCGAAGATTCACCAGACTGATACCTGGGATGGCAGGAATGACGTATGAAGAGAGATTGAGTCGATTAGGCTTATATTCGCTAGAGTTTAGAAGAATGAGAGGGGATCTTATTGAAACTTATAAGATTCTAACAGGACTAGACAGATTAGATGCAGGAAGGATGTTCCCGATGGCTGGGGAGTCCAGAACCAGAGGTCACAGTCTAAGGATAAGGGGTAAGCTATTTAGGACAGAGATGAGGAGGAATTTCTTCACCCAGAGAGTGGTGAACCTGTGGAATTCTCTACCACAGAAGGCAGTTGAGGCCAATTCATTAAATATATTCAAGAAGGAGTTAGATATATTTCTTAAGGCTAAAGGGACCAAGGGATATGGGGAGAAAGCAGGGACAGGGTACTGAATTTGGATGATCAGCCATGATCTCATTAAATGGCAGAACAGGCTCGAGGGGCCGAATGGCCTACTCCTGCTCCTATCTTCTATGTTTCTATGGGGGCTCTACTGGCAGTCTCCCCCACGCTCGATTATCTTCAGGAGAGGGAGCAGAGGCAGTGAAGAAGAGGAGAAGATGCACGCAGAGGGAGGAGGAGGAGGGCTCTCAACAGGAGGCCTTACCTACCTAGGCACTTCCAAGAGCACTTCTCTTATATCCACTTAAGTGAGGAGCAGTGTATTAGGAAGCTCCGCTTCAGCAAGGAACTGGTCACAGAACTCTGCCTCCTCCTGCAACCAGACCTGGAACCTCAGAGCAGGGCGACCATGGCTCTCCCAGTGGCCCTCAAGGTCACTGTGACCCTCAATTTCTTCACCAGCGGATCTTTCCAGTCTGCAGCAGGAGACATAACTAACATCTCCATTGCTGAATTCGGGAGGTCACTGAGGCTCTCTACACTAAGAGAAGGGACTACGTTGTCTTCTCTCTTAACAGAGTGAAGCAGGAGGAGCGTGCATGTGGCTTTACCAGGTTAGTGGGCTTCCCCATGGTGCAGGATGCCATCGACTGCACCCACGTGGCTTTGCGGGCGCTGCATAACAATCCTGAGATGTTCCATAACTGCAAAGGCTACCACTCACTTAATGTGTAGTTGGTGTGCGATCACACCCAGTGCATCCTGATAGTCAATGCCTTCATCCTGTGTCAGTCCGGTGTGCCAGCAATCTTCCAGCCACCCGAGGGTGGCTGCTCGGAGACAAGGGCTATCCACTCTGCAACTGGCTGATGACTCCCCTCCGCAACCCCAACACTCCTGCCCAGCACTCATATAATGAGAGCCATGCTGCCAACAGGAACATCATCTAACAGACCATCAGGCTGCTGAAGCAACGGTTCCGCTGCCTTGACCGCTCGGGAGGAGCCCCCCAGTACTCGGCGGAGCGGGTGCCCCATCTTGTGGTGGTCTGCAGCATATTCCACAAATTGGCCATCATGAGGGTGCAGCCTTTGCCAGCAGGGATTGCGGGAGCACTTCAGGAAGAGGATGAGGGAGAGGAGGAGGAGGAAGAGGAGCAATAGGAAGAGGAGGAGGACGAGGAGGAAGGGAGGAGGCAAATTCCCCTTCCGCACGGGCTGTCGGTGAATGCCTCATCAGATTCCAATTACAGTGAATGAAACCCCAGATCCCTGTTGCTCACCACTTCTCCATCAGTCCATCTCTCTGTCATGAAATATCACAGTGTCCTCCTGGGCACAAAGCTGAAATAAGAGCTACCATAAAACAAACATGCCGAACAAAATTAATACATTTCTAACTATTCAATTTACATTACAATATCAACTAATCACCCTTGTGAAATTCCTTAGTGCCTGTTGTTCGTGTGCCCGTTCCTTCTCTGCTCTTCCTACGCCGTGCTCCCCCAGTGGATGGCTGCTGAGTTTCTGTGGGGGTGACTTCAGATGGCCTTGCAGGACAACCTTGACCAGCTGTCGACCCAGAAGGACCGGCTGTAGACTGCACCACCTCAGCATGGGTGGCAGCAGTCTGGGCTGGCTGAGTGACAGGCAGGAGCAAGGGTAATGGCGGAGTGGGAATAAGAATGCTGTCATAATCAGAGAGGACAGCAGGTTCCTGCTCCACAGACCCACTGCCACTCCCCCCGGGCGGGGCCTCAGCATTCCTAGCAATCTGTTGGAGGACAGATTGCTGGCTTGCTGTGACACCCTGCAAGCCCCTTTCAACACTGGTAAACCCAGCCACGATGGCAGCACACTGAGCTTGGGTGACAGCAAGCTGAGACTGCAGGAGAGCAGTCTGCACTTCCACTGCAGCACTGATACATTGGATCGCTTATGCCTGTGCTGCAATGGAAGCTACGACATTGCCCATCATACGCAGCATCATGACTGGGTTGACAAGGTCTCACCTGGAGTTGTCCATGATTTCCAGGATGGAAATGATAGTCTCCAAGCTTTGCACAAAGCCCCGTCCAATGTTGGAGCCAGACTCCTCCATGCTCCTTGACATTGCCAAGAGGCTCTCTGGCAGGCTTCATAGCCATAACGGCACAGAAGGAGGCCATTCAGCCCATCAAGTCCGTGCCGGCTCTCTGTAGAGCAAATTGCCATTGCACCTAGCATTTCGGTGTGCATGCCCATCACCCTTCTTTTAAAGGTCGCCCCATCGAGGTCATCATCTGAATCGTGTGCAGCAGAACTCACCCTCCTGGGAACTGGCCCCCGAGATAACCATTTCCCCTGGCCTGGCTGCAGCCCAATCCTGCCCGGCACCTTACCATGTACAAACCCCCCATCTATACTACCCTCTAAATTCCGCGCAATGCCAGTTTCTGAGCCGGTGTCAGATGTTGTGATGGTGTGCCTTCTTCTTCTCCTTCACTCTCCTCCCTTACTACGGGGACAGGCTGTGCAGGTGGCAGATCCTGGAGATCCCCAGAGATCTTGGTCATCTGAAAGCAGAAAGGCACAAGAGTCGGGTTATGGTGACGGGACAGGGGGAAGCAAGATATACATGCATATAGCATCACTAGCTTGCAAGTGAGAAGAGATTTTGGGATGAGGAGGAAGTGGGATGTGAGAAGTAGGTTTAGGAATGACCATACCGTTATTGTCCCCAAGGGCTTCAACATTGCCCGTTGCCACGGCCTCAGTGACTTCCCTTCCAATTATATCCAGCACCAACTCCTCCAGTTGGTTCAAGGCCTGTATTGTGGCTTGACTGCCTCCCATCTGTTGCTGCTCCCTCCTGTTTTGTTCCACCTTTGCCTGCAAGAGAAAGGGAAGTGTGTCAGTGAGTGTGGTGCAATGTGTTTGGGTGATGTGCCTGCCATAGTTGAATAACTGTCAGTGTGTGCAAGGTGTAAGATGTGGGTGTGAGTTTTGCAACAGAGGTAAAGTTGTGAGGGTGAAGTGAAGCTATGATTGTGAGGTCTGAGTGGTGAAAGGTAGAGATTGTTGGTAGGTGTGTGCTGGGAGTTTGGTGCATTGAGCAGTGTGTGAGGTTTGTGGTGCAGATAGTGGGATATGGCATTTGCTGAAGCCTTCACTCACCTTGCCTGCCTTGTGAGGTCATTAAACTTCTTGCGGCACTGGATCCATGTTCTCGGTACCACACTGTTGGTCGTCACATACCCAGCTATCTCTTGCCACAGTCTTCTAGATGTATGGGCTGATGGCTTCCTGCCACCCTGTGGGAACAGGATAGCCCGCCTTCTCTCCATGGTCCGTGTCTGCGTGGGTTTCCTCCGGGTGCTCCGGTTTCCTCCCACAGTCCAAAAAATGTGTGGGTTAGGTTGATTTGGCTATGATAAATTGACCCTTAGTGTTAGGGGGGATTAAATATGTGGGGTTATGGGGATAGGATGGGATATGTTAGGGGGAATTAAATACATGGGGTTACGGGGGTAGGGTGGGATATGAGTACTGTGGGGATTAAAGCAGGGACAGGGTACTGGATTTGGATGATCAGCCATGATCGTATTGAATGGCGGAGCAGGCTCGACGGGCCGAATGGCCTACTCCTGCTCCTAGTTTCTATGTTTCTATGTTTCTATGGTCACTACCAATGCCTCCATAGCTGCATCTGGGATCCTTCTGGCTCATTCTCTCTGCTGGTGCTCAGCCATGTGTTCCAACTTCAAGTGAGATTCCAATTCGAGCTCCAACTACAATGACAATGAGGTGCTGCTGCATCAAAGCACCTCCCCTTTCAGTAGTGGATAAAGACTAGGCCAAACATTACTGGCCATTAGACTGCACCCGATATTGGCCCACCTGTTGAGCGGTAAGCCAATCAACAGCATGTTTAGTGCAGAGATCAGCGCTACAATCATATAAATGAGCAGTCAGCACAAATTTTGTGTGCTGCCTGGACCACTTTGAACCGATGCAGCTAAATAGTGCTGGGCCATGACACCGTCCATTTTCGGGCCATATCTAATTTTTAGGCCCAGATTTCCACTACCCTTTGTATAAAAAAGTGCTTCTTAATTTCATTTTTAATATTAATGTTCTGGATTCCCCCACCAGAGGAAATAGTTTCTTTGGCCGCGATTTTATCAATGGAGGCAGGTTGGGTGCAGGTACCAATGACATAGATAGGACAAGGAAAGAGGTTCTGCTGAGGGAGTTTGAGCAGCTAGGGGCCAAATTAAAAAGCAGAACCTCGAGGGTAATAATCTCTGGATTACTACCTGAGCCACGAGCAAATTTGGCTAGGGTAAATAAAATCAGGGAGTTGAATGCGTGGCTCAAAGACTGGTGTGGGAAAAATGGGTTTTGCTTCTTGGGACACTGGCACCAGTACTGGGGCAGGAGAGAGCTGTTCCGTTGGGACGGACTTCACTTGGCCAGTGCTGGGACTAGTGTCCTGGCGAATCGAATAACTAGGGCTGTGGAGAGGGCTTTAAACTAATTAGTGGGGGGGAGGTTTCAAGAGAGCAAAAAATAAAAATGACAACAGAGAGGGTCATAGACATAGGTAGCAGTAGGGGAATCACAAATCAGAGCGTGGCAGGAAGGGACAGAGTGTGTGGAGTAAAAGGTAAACTGGTAAAAAGTGAAAAAGCAGGAACTAAGTGCCACAAAGCATATTTGAAAGTTCTCTATCTGAATGCACGTAGCATTCGTAACAAAATAGACGAGTTAATGGCACAAATAACTACATATGGTTATGATATTGTGGCCATTACAGAAACATGGCTGCAGGGTGACAATGCCTGGGAATTAAACATACCAGGTTATTTAACGATCAGGAAGGACAGGCAGGAAGGAAGGGGAGGTGGGGTGGCTATGTTAATAAAGGAAGGAATCACTGTAATACAGAGTAATGATATTGGGTCAAAAAATCATGATAATGAAACAGTTTGGGTGGAGATAAGGAATAATAAGGGGAAAAAAACATTAGTGGGCGTAGTCTATAGGCCTCCGAACAGTTGCAACTCTATTGGACGGAGTATCAATCAGGAAATAGTTGAGGCATGTAATAAGGGAACATCTATAATTATGGGGGATTTTAACTATCATATTAATTGGACAAATCAAATGGGGCAGGGCTGCCTTGAGGATGAGTTCATTGAGTGTATTAGGGATGGGTTTCTTGAGCAGTATGTAACTGAACCGACCAGGGGGCAAGCAACCTTAGATCTGGTCCTGTGTAACGAGACAGGATTAATTAAAAATGTCCTAGTAAAGGATCCCCTTGGAATGAGTGACCATAACATGGTTGAATTCCATATTCAATTAGAGGGTGAGAAGGTTGGATCTCAAACAAGCGTGCTAAGCTTGAATAAAGGAGACTATGAAGGTATGCGAGCGGAATTGAGTAGAGTGGATTGGGAAAATAGATTAAAGGGTAAGACGACACATGATCAGTGGTGTACATTCAAGGAGTTATTTTACAACTTCCAAAAAAAATATATTCCACTGAAAAGAAAAGGGTGTAAAAGAAAGGACAGTCATCCGTGGCTAAGTAAAGAAATTAAGGATAGTATTCGACTAAAAACAAGGGCATATAAGGTAGCGAAATCTAGTGGGAGGACAGAGGATTGGGAAAACTTTAAAAGGCAGCAAAAAATAACAAAAAGATTGATTAAGAAAGGGAAGATAGATTATGAAAGTAAATTAGCAAAAAATATAAAAACAGATAGTAAGAGTTTTTATAGTTATATAAAAAGAAAAAGGGTGGCTAAAGTAAATGTTGGTCCCTTAGAGGATGAGACCGGGAAATTAATGGTGGGAAATATGGAGATGGCAAAAACACTGAATGAATATTTTGTATCAGTCTTTACAGTAGAGGACACTAAGAATATCCCAACACTGGGCAAACAGGGGGCTATAGGGGGAGAGGAGCTAAACACGATCAAAATCACTAAGGAAGTGGTACTCGGTAAAATAATGGGACTCAAGGCGGATAAATCACCTGGACCTGATGGCTTACATCCTAGAGTCTTGAAGGAAGTGGCAGTAGGGATTGTAGATGCATTGGTAATAATTTTTCAAAACTCCCTGGATTCCGCTAAGGTCCCGGCAGACTGGAAAACTGCTAATGTAACACCCTTATTTAAAAAGGGCAGTAGACAGAAGGCTGGTAACTATAGACCGGTTAGCCTAACATCTGTGGTAGGTAAAATTTTGGAGTCCATTATTAAGGAAACAGTAACAGGACATTTGGATAATCATAATTTAATAGGACAAAGTCAGCATGGTTTTACGAAGGGGAAGTCATGTTTGACAAATTTGCTGGAGTTCTTTGAGGAAGTAACATATAGAGTGGATAAAGGGGAACCAGTGGACGTAGTGTATTTAGACTTCCAAAAGGCATTTGACAAGGTGCCACACAAAAGATTATTGCTTAAGGTAAAAAATCACGGAATTGGGGGTAATATTCTGGCATGGATAGAGGATTTGCTATCTAACAGAAAGCAAAGAGTTGGGATAAATGGTTCATTCTCAGACTGGCAATCAATAACTAGTGGTGTTCCACAGGGGTCAGTGCTGGGTTCCCAACTCTTTACAATCTATATTAACGATTTGGAGGAAGGGACCAAGTGTAACATATCAAAATTTGCAGATGATACAAAGATGGGAGGGAAAGTAGTGAGTGAGGAGGACATAAAAAACCTGCAAGGGGACATAGACAGGCTAAGTAAGTGGGCAGAGATTTGGCAGATGGAATACAACACTGGAAAGTGTGAGGTGATGCACTTTGGCAGGAAAAATCCTAGAGCAATTTATTATCTTAATGGCAAGAAACTGGAGAGTACTGAAGTGCAAAGGGATCTGGGGGTCCTGGTGCACGAAACTCAAAAGGTTAGTATGCAGGTGCAGCAAGTGATTAAGAAGGCAAATGGAATGTTGGCTTTCATTGCTAGGGGGATAGAATATAAAAATAGGGAGGTATTGCTTCAGTTGTACAAGGTATTGGTGAGACCGCACCTGGAATACTGCATACAGTTTTGGTGTCCTTACTTAAGGAAAGACATCCTTGCTCTCGAGGCAGTGCAAAAAAGGTTCACTCGGTTAATCCCGGGGATGAGGGGGTGGTCATATGAGGAGAGGTTGGGTAGATTGGGACTCTACTCATTGGAGTTCAGAAGAATGAGAGGCGATCTTATTGAAACATATAAGATTGTGAAGGGGTTGGATCGGGTGGATGCGGGGAGGATGTTCCCGATGACGGGTGAGACGAGAACTAGGGGACATAGTCTTAGAATAAGGGGCTGCTCTTTCAAAACTGAGATGAGGAGGAACTACTTCACTCAGAGGGTGGTAGGTCCATGGAATATGCTGCCACAAAAAGCTGTAGAAGCTACAACATTAATTAAATTTAAAACAGAAATAGACAGTTTCCTAGAAGTAAAGGGCATTAAGGGTTACGGGGAGCGGGCAGGAATTTGGACATGAGTCTAGGTTCGGATCGGTCATGGCCCTGTGGGTAGTGGAGCGGGCCCAGGGACTGTGTAGCCTGATTCTGCTCCTATTTCGTGTGTGCAATTCTGTTAGATGCAGGAGATGGTTCTGTGATAGATAGTAGATTGGCGGTTAGGATCAGATCAGCCATGATCTTATTGAATGGCGGAGCAGGCTCGAGGGGCCGATTGGCCTACTCCTGCTCCTATTTCTTATGTTCTTATGTTCTTATGTCAGGTGGTTTCCGGCTTCCAGTCCCGCCCCCAGCTGTATCCGGCCCACAGATGTGATTTTGCCTTGATTGACCTTGTTAAGCCCACCTTGCGGGCTTGCCGGCCAATTAAGAGGAAGCGGGTCAGATGACGTCATTTGTTGACATGTTAGCTGCCAGTTTCCTTAAAGGGACCATGCACAATTTTATTTTGACAGTTGATTTCTCAGTATTTGACAGCATTGAGGTGCTGAAAACACTGACAATCACTGCACAAAGGTGACCTCTTGCACCCAGGCTCTCCAATGACTCCCTCCATAGGCTGGAATAAATGGCAGCTGCAGGTGAGGTGGAAGAAGTGATCTGTCGCTGATGAGAGAGGTTCTCCCAATGAGGTGGCACTGAACACAGATTTAAAAACTTGTAACCTAAAGAAAAGTGTAAATGTATTAAAAATGCAGTTCCGAACATTTTCTTTCCTCTGAGACTCACCATGTGCAACATTGGATCCTTCACACCACTTCTGCATCTGTCATCAATCCAGAAACATTACAGCAGACTCACAACACACCACACTTACCTGGCGTGGTGTCCGGATGTCGGGAAACCCGAGCCAGAAGTGGCAAAATTCAAAAATAGGCTGTCAACTACTGGCAACTACTTGTTAATAGGCAGGTAATTGCCATTAATCCTCTTCCCGCCGCTAGGTGTCGGGTCCATTTGCAAATCGGGGACCCGACACTTGGGAAAATTGTTTGGAGGCGGGTTGACGGCAGGATCGCAACCTGCCGTCAATCAAAACGATTTTAACCTTCGACCTGCCTCCAAACCCGCCCTCTGAGCGCTGGCAAAATCCAGCCCTTTGTATTTACCCGATCAAATTCCTTTATCATTTTAAAGGCCTTGATTAGATTAGATCATCGGGCAACCTATGGGGTTGAATTACTTCATGGGAATTCAAACTATGTTTATGCAATTTGGGGTCCAATTTTCCCCAGTGATTTTTATCCCCCTTTTTTAAAGTGTATTACAAGGGAGGAAATCACCAGCAAAAATTGGACCCAATAAAACCCAGGTACATTTGGAGAAAATCAATTATAAAATATCAGGTTTTATTTTGAACATCACTAAAACTGAAGAAAGCAGGCAAGAAAGAACAACTATGCATTTAAAGAGCAGCGTTTAGGTCCTCTGAGCACTTTACAGCCAATTAATTACTTTTGTAGGTAAATGCAGCAGCCAATTTGCATGCAGAAATTAGTTCATTTGTTTTAGTGGACCCATGCCACAGAGTCTTCAGTAAGTTGGAGTTTGTGGAGGATGGAAACCGTATGAGCAAAGTATTGAAGAAGTTGAGCTCCAGGGTGATGAAAGTGTGGATTAGGATCTTAGCAAAGGTCAGAGAGAGGTAAAGGCTGTAGGTGGGCAATGTTCTGGCGGTGAAATAAAGCAGTCTTTGCAGTGGACTAGATGTGATGTAGGAAGCTGAGGTAAAAATGGAACAGGACAGCGAGGTTCAGTACTTCTGAATTTAGTCAGAGATGGCAATCAAGGCAGGTTAACAGAGTGAAGCTTAGAGGCATTTGGATGAGCTACTGAACAGGAATTTAAAAGATGATGCTCCAAGAAGGTAGAATGCAAGGTGCAGAAAAGAGGAGAAATCTGGATCTGTTAACATACTCAATCCCAAATGAATATACTGCCAAATCTAAAGGAGTCTGTTGCGATGTGGACACTTTGCAGCTATGTCTAGCATCAAGTGAATAGCAAAGATGCATTTATGGGGAAGCTAGATAAGTACATGAGGGAGAAAGAAATAGAAGGATATAATGATAGGGTGAGATGAAGTAAGGTGGGAGGAGGCTCGTTTGGAGCATAAACACCGGCATAGACCTGTTGGGATGAATGGCCTGTTTCTGTGCTGTAAATACTTTGTAATTCTATGTAATCTACAACTGAAAAAAAAAATAGAACGTTTCCACTGTCTTGAGATCCTGATTCTGACCTAGACAGTTTATTTAGCTTGGAGCTATATAAATGCAAACTGTTGTTTTTGTTGAGATATGCAGTCAAATGTGCCAAGCAAGGTGCCTTTCCTGGGTCCTCCACTTAGATTACTTTTACTATTACTACAACAACAACAACTTGTGTTTGTATAGCTCCTTTAATGTAGGAAATCATCCCAAGGCACTTCAAAGAAGTGTACTCAGACTAAAATGGACGGCGAGCCAAAGGAAATATTAGAAGGGTGACTAAATGCTTGATTAAATAAATGGGTTTTAAGGAGAGTTTTAAAGGAGGAGGGGGCGGTAGAGAGCCAAAGAGTTTTATGGAGGGAATTCCAGTGTATCGGGCTGAGATGGTTGAAGGCATAACTGCCGATGATGTGCAAATGTGGGAGGAGATTCACAAGAGGCCAGAGCTGGAGGAACAGAGTTCTCAGAGAGTTGTCGGGCTGGAGGGACAAGGCCAGGATATAAATACGAGGATGAGGATTTTACATTTGAGACACCAGGGGACCGGGAGTCAACATAAGTCAGAGATGAATGAGCAGGACTTGGTGCGGGACATGATACCGGCAGCAGAGTTTTGGATGAGCTGAAGTATTAGGAGGGTGAAGGATAGGAGGCCGGCCAGGAGAGTATTAAAATAGTCAAGTTTGGAGATGACAAAGTAAGTTTCAACATAAGATGGTCTGAGACAAGGATGGAGCCAGGCGATGTTATGGAGGTGTAAGTCGGTGGTCATTGTGATAGACAGGATATGGGGTCGGAAGCTCAGCTCATGGTCGACTAGGGCGCCGAGGTTGCAAACAATCTGGTTCAATTTGAGACAGTAGCTGGTGAGGGGGATAGAATTGGTGGCGATGGTACGGAATTTGTGATGGGAGCCAAATACAATGGATTTGGTCTTCCCAATGTTTAACTTGAGGAAATTGAGGCTCATCCAAGACTGGATGTCAGACAAGCAGTCTGACAACACAGAGACAGTGGAGGGGTCGATAGAGGTGGTGGAGAGGTAGAGCTTGGTGTTGTCATTGTACACGTGGAAGCTGACCCCCATATCTTTGGATGACGCTGCCAAGGGCAGCATGTAGAGCAGGAAGAGGAGGGGGCCAAGGATATATCCTTGGGGGACTCTGGAGGTAAAGGTGTGGGGGCGAGAAGATTGGCTTTGTAAGAATGGATAGTAAGAGGGCAGTCCCACTGAACTGGACAATGGAGGAGAGGCTTTGGAGGAGGGTATTGTATGTGGTCAGCCATGCCAAAGGTCGAGAAAGTCGAGGAGGGATAAAGCATCATTCACAGAGGATGTAATTCGTGACTTTGATTAGCTTTCATACTAAACACTTTTTCTTTCAACAATTCTTAGCCCTCTATAAAGCCCAAGTCCATTGAAGATATGTATATGTTTCCATATCTGGTAAGAAATCTCACTAGCTTCCCTCAACTTATTGGTAATTTCTCTTGCCACCAGCTCTTCTCTGTCGCAGCATGTTTTAACTATTTCTGTTTTATTGATACAACTGAAGTCAGTGCTTTTCTGAACATTGTTTACTTAGTTCCCTTAAATTTCATTCTACAAGCTCTTCTTGTTCCCTGCATCCACACTGCATTGAAATTAGGTCTCCTTGTACTCTCTCTGAACCGCTCACCTCCCTCAGTCTTTCCTTCCACCTACAGGCTTTCAAAACCAGACTGATTTTGATCTAATCACTACTTCATGATTAACCTGGTCTTCTCTTCTGTTGTTTTCAACCTTGGTGGTATTTTGCATTATGGAATTGGCCCTTTAACTTGATTTTTCAATAAAAAAAATACCTATCACAGCGACTTGTCTACTTTTGGCATTTTTAGGAGGTAATCTTTAAAACAAAGGTGAATAGAATTGTACAGTATGCTGAGTACACAATAGTAGGAAGGAGATGGGAGTCCTGGCACTTGATATTATCATATTTAATACTATCTCAAAGAAGCAGCTTTAATGGAGCAGTAAGTGTGCTGTGCACTGATATCTAATTTGAATTTAATTTAAACAGTCATTTTCCTTTGCAATGTAAGGAAGACCAGTCGTGACACAGACCACATAACTCACTTATGCCTGTGACACTCATTAGGTCTGTCTATTTACATCATTCATAATTGAGTAATTCATCATTTCTTGATGTGTAACCTCTACTTCTCATTTCCGATTGGGTTGCTTATCATCAACATTAATTCAAGAGAAATGTTCTCTAAAGGAATATATTTTAGCAAAGATGATAGATCAATTTTCCATTTTTTTGGAGAGTTGGTAACCATTGCTGGATTATCAACCAGCAAAGGATGATGATAGTGTTAACGAGAGACTTTATTCCTACAGCAGAGCTGATGAAGTTAGGTTAAAATGATAGATTGCTTGCTTTTTTTTTCCTGAAGGGGTGAAGGAAGGGCAATTGACTGCCTGGAGCGCAGCTGATCACCGGCTGGCTTCTGAGGTGCTTCTGTCTTCATGCATAAAAAGTCACCAGTGTTTTTAATGAAAATCTGTATTGGATATGTGACAAACACATTTGTACCTTTCGTGCTGCAGATTGGATCGTAAGTAAAGCCATACCTTTGTCATGGGTGTCACAAAGGTCACGTATTCCATGATTTTCGCTCTCTGCCATGATTATCATCCTTTTCCAGTCTTGTCTTACTTTCTGAAACTGGTTTCTTCTGCTGCGTATGAGCGGAATTCGGATTTGTCATGAATTGCTTGGGGTGGATTGGTAATTTGGAACCTCCAAATTTCTACATTCAATCCACGCATGCAGTGCTCCATAATATACTCTTGACAAAGCAACTGATTTGCCGATGAGATTTTGCGAGCTGAGTGCTTTCCATTTTGCAGCAATTTTTTGTAATTTAAATCGAAGAGTATTGTGTACTTGGATTGAAGGTAGCAATTTAGAATGAACCCAAATTATAAATGCAACTCAAGCACTTCACTTCAAATCCAAATCCATGTTAGAGCCAGTGCAACCTTCCTATACAGCCACAGGAGCATATTTCAAATCTGTCAGACAGCTAGTAAAACTGGCAACTACAACAGGAGTACACATGGTAAACTCTGGAAGCTAGCAGGACCTACTGCTCTCAAATGCTATATCCCAAGCACAACAAATGACTGGTTTGTGACTGCATAGTAACAGCATAGTTAGCTGGTTAGGAATAAAGTAACTTACATTTATATAGTGCTCTCTCATGTAGATAATGCCTGAAATGGAGAGGTGGACACAAAGAGGTTAGCAAATAAATTTGGGGAAGAGGCTAAAAGCAGCATCATGGAGATAGGTTTTTCAGGGGCTTTTGTAGGGAGGCAGGTAGTAAGGTGATGTGATTGGGAAGAGAATTTCACAGAGCAGGAAGATAGTGGCTGTAGGATCTGGGTCCAGTGGTGGAGCAGAGAGAGCAGGAACAAACAGTAACCAGCATATTCTTAGAAGTTCAATGTTAAACCCAATAAAGGCTGGGTAAGGCAGATCAAATTAATTATTTCCTTTTTTTTCTTTTGACAGTGAGCATTAGATATAGATGATGCAGTTAATGATTTACGAAAGGACTTAAATCAGTTATGCAATTATGTAATGCAAGTGGAATTTAATATTGAAAAATGTAAAAGTATTGCATACTGGGGAAAAAGTCAATGTAATTATACATGAATGGAATAGAATTAGGACAGGAAAATGTGTATAAAGGGACCTGAACATAAAGAAATAACTTGCATTTATATAGTGCCTTTCTTGAACTCAGGACATCTCAAAGCTTTTTCACAGCCAATTAATTACTTTTGAAGTGTAGTCACTGTTGTAATGCAGGGAAACATGGCAGACAATTTACACGCAGCAAGGTCCCACAAATAGCAATGAGATAAACGACTAGATAATCTGATGTAGTAATTTTAATTGAGGGATAAATGCTGGCCAGGACAGTGAGGGAACTCCCTTGTTGTTCCTCGAATAATGCCATGGGACCTTTTATGTCCAGCTGAGTGGGCAGACAGGACCATAACTTCTCATCCGAAAGATGGCACTTCTAACAATGCATTACTTCCAAAGTATTGCACTGGAGAGTCAGCCTAAGTAACAGTCGATTCATTATTTTCAGTATCTAGACAATGTACTGGTAAGACTCTACTTAAAATTCTTATATTCGATTCTGGTCAACATGCCAAAAAGGACATGCATGCATTATAATGGATGCTGGGAAGTACAATAAGAATGATCCCAAGTTTTAAGGGGATGAACTATAAGATATGTTTCAAGAAGTAGGTTAATGAACTATGTAAAATATTAAATGGCATAGATAAGGTAAACCCACAATATTACATGAAAGTAATTCAGCCTACTGAAACCAGAGGAAGGTAAAGTTAGAACAGATATTAGGAAGAACTTCTTTACTCAGAGTGATGAATATTTAGAATAATGTGCTGGACAAGCAGCTGAGATTGGCATTAAGGATAATCAAAATGTGGTTGTATACTGTTCATATGTCATCAAAATGCTTCCTCTGTCCACCCTGTGAAATCTGGGAAATCTGTTGTCATCCATTCAAAAACATGTCCCAATATGTCGGTAGTACATCCAGGTTTCAGAATCATAATGGAGAGTTGAGATCACAACTGCATGATAGTTCTAGTTTTCTAATATAAGCAAGTTTATCTTGGCCAGTGAGAGCAGTGTTTGACTGCACACTTCTCAGGTAGGTGAAGTATTTTATAGCATTCTGTTCAGTGTCATTGATGGTGATGGCTGGGATAATGTAATTTATTGGGTGCAGGTTTGCACATCACTTCTGTTTTCTTCACCATGACGATGAGCCAGTAATTTGTCCCCAGTCAATGATCAAGAAATTAAAAGTGTGGTGGGGGGGGCGGGGGGAAATAATGCTAAAAGATTCCATAATGTATGATTAACCCATTGTGGTTGATACATAAAACCTTCTGGTGTTGGAAAATTAAGATTTTTTCTTTATAACAACCTGTGTCTTTGGCACCAATTTATTTCCATTTTTAGAAATTAAACTAATGATTTAATGGGCAGAAAATGAAAATTGTAATTTATGAGAGAAAAGAAGCAATTGCCACCTTGCTGTGGAGCAATTTCTTTTATGTAGTGAATTCAGATTTTTCAGATAACAATTTGAAATGTACTGGATGTGGTTCATGCAAGGCTGTGCAATTTTGTCTTGCCTTTGTGCTTCATTAGATGTTTTACCCCTTAGAATTCTTGGAAACATCCTCAATTCTGCTCAAAGCTCATGCAAGACAGATCAAGAAGCTGTTTTTCCATTGACAGCAGACTGTCTGAAGCCGTCATTCAGATGGTCATTTATCACGTCCAACAGTAGGCAGAAGGTTAATTGTAATTGCAAGGCCACCCTGTTATATGAAGTGGAGATTCCCTGCTCAGTGCTATTTCACAGCACTCATGTCAACCCTCTCTGTTCTTTCTGTATGCCCTTGAACCAAAGAAGTTGGTGCAGTGGTTTAATTGAAAGATCTGTTTGATGCTAAATTTAAAAAAATGTGAGCTGCATTAGCCTGTCGAAAGAATATATTCTTCATAATTAAAAAAATACTCTATACACAACAACATTTTGCTTGTCAATAATTAATCAACCTATCAGTCACACGAGAAGTGATTGGTGTAGATGGATGCATATTCAGCCATCTTATATTTATAACCTATTTTATTATGAAAATAACTTTTATGTCACAACATGTTTTATGAGAGTGATAATACCACAAGATATGGATGGTGGGTGTGGTGACACTTGTGTTATAATCTCTGAGATTTCAGCAGCACATTTGACGGTTAATCAGTTGTTTGACATGCATAAGTAAAACCGACAGAAAAAGTTTAATAGCAGGAAAAGAAGTATGTAAATGCCAAGAGATTGTTCCCAATAATTAAGAAGTGGCTGCTCAAGTACGGAAATGTTTGTTGCATTTTTATCGAGCAGTAGAAACATGCCTCTTTATTGCTGTGCTCATAATTTTCCTGTGTCAAAAGATATATAAAGTGCAATATATTAATATGCAAAACAATTAACATAATATGTAAGGTGGGTGTAGCTAGTCATGATTTGCAATTTTCTTTTTAAATCCCAGCATTTATGAACAGCATAAGTTGGAGATTTTAAAAGCGAGTCTCAACATCAGTGTCTGTTATTAAGAAGAACTGCTAATGAGAAGAAGAATGAACATTCATATAATTTTGGATTTTTTTTTCTTTCCATTGAACTTTTTCCTCTGGAATATATTATTCTTTATTGAAGTCATGATGACCTTGTTTGGGACAAACTGACTGGGAGGATTTACTAAGCCTGATGGTGCAAGGGAGAGCTGTATTATCATGAGTAGATCCAGTCATTAACCCAAAATGCTTCAGTAATTGTGCAATTTTAGCTTTGCATGTTAAGTCAGCTCCCTTACCCATTGTTGGTCACATGTACTTTAGCTATTTTCCTTGACAATCTCATAAGTGCTTAATGTAAAAACTACGGGCATTTTACAAATGTTAGACAGGTTTTGTGTCAGCCTACATATATTTGCTGTTGAACCGACAGCCTATTTTTGGCTCTTTAGCCAACAGAAACTCAAGCCAACTAATCAGTGGTGACCTGCAAGAATCACAGATAAACACATCAAAAAGGTAGATGTGAAGCTCTTCAACCCCTACAAAGTCATTACATAGAAATACTGATACGAAGGATGACCTACTTGGCCAGAAAAAAACCCTTCTAGAGTGTCCAAATTTAATAAGCAGAAATTGAATCTGGTGCCAGATGTGGTGTGATATTTGGCATTGGCGCTAGCATATATCCATATAGTGCACACACCATGGGGGAGGCCTGGGAGGAATCTGGTCAACAGTTGTATGCCATCTGTAGAAATAGAATAACCTGGCACAAGGTATGCAGGAATCAGGAAGACTACCAAAGAAGTGATGACATTCAACCATTAAGTCCAAAAAGTAACAATGGCCCAGATTTTGCAGTCAGTGGCAAAGGGACAGCGCTCGCCGCTGACCTCGAAGAAATCTGCCCACAAAGATTTAGTGGGCTCTGTGGTGTTGATTTCCCCTATTCTGACTTGACTTTCAATCTGGTGCCATCTATAGGGGATCTATGGCATCTAGGAACAGTGAAGTCATCAAGCAGGCGGAGCAGCCAATGAGATTGAAGCATTCTCACAGAGAGCAAATCAGGAAGTAAAAAGCACTGATTATCATTCAATTTTAATCATTTTACAGAAAGCAAAATAAAGAGTGGGACATACATATGGGATGAAGATAGAAGCTGAAATATCATAAACAAACTTTAAAAAAATAAAATAAAAAATAATTTTTATTATTTTAAAAGTCTATGGAATTTTTTATCATGAAATGGAGAGAATGACACTCCACACATATAAAATTAGATTTCAGGGCCAGAGAGGTTGTTCAGCAGTAATTATGATTTAGTATGCCATTAAAAACTCAGTTACACCACATTCAACAAGACTTAACTTTTTCAATGGTTTTTACAGTGAAAATAATGCGTAAAAAGTTGAAGTTCATGTCAAATCGCTGATTCTGTGTAGATTGCATCTGCGAAGACTGCAACAGTGTACCCGGTGGAAGAGCAGGGTATCACTGACAGCAACTTCCAGATTTCCACATTTAATTGCGTATGTGCAGATGCCAGATGTTTCTGTTAGTTTTAATGCAGTTACTGACGGCAAGTGCTGACAGTTTCGCTGTCACTTCAAATGCAAATTCCAGGCCAATGTTACTCTGATGTTAGACCTTTATTATTACATTCATATAGTGGCTGCAATGTAATAAAGTGCTTCACAGCACAAAGAGATGGGTTTTCAGGAAGATTTTGGAAGGAGAGGAGAAAAGTAGCAAGTCAGAGGGTTTACGGAGTGCACGGAGGAAAGACGGGAGGAGGCTCGAGTGGAGCATAAACGCCAGCATGGACTGGTTGAGCTCAATGGCCTGTTTCTGTGCTGTATATTCTATGTAATCCTATGTAATATTAGTCATATCTACTATGTGTGTTCCTGTCTCCATAGATAAAGCTGGACGATCTGGAGTCCAAGGGCAACTAGCACAACATTCTGCACCAAGCACGTCCACTACAACTGTAGGTACCAACACAAAGGTTATGACAAGTACACTCACATATCAGTACACATAATAACCTCAACATCTTTCTGGCACAGAGGGTTTAGCACTCTTACGGCAGGAAGGAGAATTGGAGAAACCTGTGTTGAGTCACGTGCTGTAGACTTAATGCACTTGTGCAAGAGGAGGATGCTGTACAAAACTGTTATCGTGTAATGGGAGCTATATATTGTTATTGTTGTGCTAAGCAATGTCATTGATCAAACGTTTGTTCCAAATATTGAGAAGTTCAATCTCTGAGATGGAGGATATGCTGGTCAAGAGAACACCTGAGATTAAGTCCACCATTTAGTCTATCTCATTCAATGCATAGAGCAACAATGTCGGGCATTACAACCTGCTCTGAATTTAGCTATAATGAAAGATCATGAGAAGAAAGATTCTCTCAGTTGAAGTATTGCTAGGTCCTGCCCATCAATCTCTCTTGTTGACATGAACACATCCCCATTGGAGTAGGCCAGAACCAGAAGAGTTGAGGGGGTGTGCTGGCATGTAGGACTGGAGACAGTAGCAGGATGAACAAACTGTGTTATCCCTTGGGAAACTGGCAAGCACTAAATCAATATTTTGGCATTGGACTGATTGCTGGCACTTGCATCTCCACATGTCTCTAGTCCAGCCCACTCAGGATTCTGGAAAAGCTTGAAATAGTATAAAACGTTTTTGCTGCCAGGCTAAATATTAGAAGGAGTCCTGATAGCAAAACTCCCTCTCGAAAGTAATAGTGATGTGCCAACTGAAAGATAATGTGAAGTCATGGCTGCTCAAAGCTGTGTAGTAAAACTGCTGTATTGGCAATACTGTCTGCACAGGTCTTGACATCTAAGCGAGTCTGAGAGGAGATTGATGTTCATTAGGAAGCAATAGCAGCTATTACTCTTTATTTGAGCAGGATTTCAATTTAAGTTCTTAGAATGATTCTAATATATAGCTCCCTGCTCCTAAGAATCATTGAAAACCAAACCTGTCTGAAATTTGAGACCTACATACATATTGGAATTTCTTTATAATAACTTAAGATATATTCCCACAAAATTAAAGGGGGTGCAATTAAAACTCGGCTTCCTTGGATGCGTATAAAAATGTTAAAGTAGAACAGGACTTGAAAGAGATGTATGTGACAAATCTAGGACTAATAATACAAACAAAGTGTAGAGGGGAAGTGGCAAAGGAGATCAGAAAGGCAAAGAGGAGGGATGAAAAAGTACTTGGCGGACATAATGAGAAACAGTAAATGATTTTATAAACAGATAAAAACTGAAAGAATAGGTAAAGAAAAGTTAGGGATAATTAGAGATAAAAGGAAATTTCCTCATGGAGGATGAAAGAATGGTGAAAAAGTCATTTGCATTTTGTGTTGCTTTTCACAGAAGTGTGTGATAATAGGAATAAAAGGGTACAAGTGGAGGAGATGATGCACTTATTGGGCAGAGCTTGCATCATCCAATTTCTCAGGGTTTCGGAGATGGTTCCAGCGAGTGGCACAAATGTCCAATAATGGCATAAGTCAGTCACACCATAATTTCCTGGAACTTCTCCGCTAGAATAATGGCATAGGCCGTAGATGCGCTATTACTACGGCACGGTTTTCAGAAAATTCCGGGACAATAAATGACCTGTTTCTGATGTGTGTAGCATCATAGAGAAAATGATGCATGCCTGTTTCAACATTTCTCCCTCTCCAACAAAGTTTGTCAAACGCTCCCTCTTAGAGACAGGATCCATTTATCGTGATTTCTTTTTTTGTAATTTGCTCAATTTTTTTTTTTCAAAATTGTCGATTACAACAGACTTTTCTAATCAGCCAGAGGTAGCATAAGATCATTGGTTAATCGGTTTTAGATTTCTGAAACGTTCTGAACTTGGTGGATTGCTGGAACACTGGTGCAGCTATCGAGATCAAAGTTCCACAGCTGAATCAAAAACAATGTTTGTTCACTCATTCAAAATGTTGCCCTTTGTTTCAAAAGAGCTATTCAGGAATGCAGTGGTTTTCCTGGCTTACGTTCCCATTCTTAACAAACCGGATATCTTGTCAACAGTGGTTTGCGCAGACTGACAACAGTTGAACTCATATGGAATGATCAGGCTTCCTATTTTGAACAAATGAAAAAAAACAATACTGGTTAATACAGGATACATTACTGAGCTAACCATACAATGTGGGAGTTAAATGCATTAACTGGAGAAAATGGCATTAACACATCTGCATACCTAAATCCATTGTTATTGGGTTATGTTCGCAAATTGGCATTTTATGGGATGCCAACAATCAATTAGGATCTGTAGTATAAACACCCAGGCACTTTCTTAATGGTTTATTTGTAACAGATTCAGCTTTGTTGCTTCAGCAGGTGACTGATGGAGCAGTTCTATATGGTCCAAATATTATGAGGTCTGCATCACCTCTGAAAACTGAATAGGCGTGAAATGAAGTGAAAACTGAAAATGCTGGAAATTCACAGCAGGTCAGTCGGCATTTGAAAGAGAAACTCAGGGTGCTGATAAAGGCCACAATCAAAACATTAACTTTTCTTTCTCCTTCATGTGCTGATTGATCTATTGTGCATTTCCTGTTTCAATTCAGATTTCTACTGTTTTTTTTCTCTTTCTCTCGGAGTGAGCTGAAATGACACTTCTTTTTTTAAGAAGGTGGCTTCCATGCACAGAGTGCAACATCAATCCAGATGATGAAAAGGGGCTAGAGAAAATCAGTTGCACAAGCTGATAAGATTGATGTAAAATTGCCCCAAAGCATTACGTTAAATCAAGAGGGTACTCAGAACTATAGTGTTGGTCGTGGCTCGGTGGTAGCACTGAGTCAGATGGTCGTGGGTTCAAGTCCCACTCCAGGGACTTGATTACAAGATCTAGGCTGACACTCGAGTGCAGTACTGAGGGAGTGCTGCACTGTCGGAGGTGCTGTTTTATGGATGAGATGTTAAACCAAGGCTCCGTCTGCCCTCTCAGGCGGACATAATAGATCCCATGGCACTATTCAAAGGAAAGCAGGGTAAATATCCTGGTGTCCTGACCAACATTTATCCCTCAACCAACACCAATAAAACAGATTATCTGGTCATCTACCTCATTGTTGTTTGTGGGAGCTTGCTGTGCACAAATTGGCTGCTATGTTTGCCTACATTACAACAGTGGCTACGCTTCAAAAAGTACATAATTGGCTGTGAAACCATTTCGGCTTTCCCAAGGATATGAAAGGTGCTATATAAATGCAAATTCTCTTGTTCTCTATCTATCTATCCATCTATCTATCTATCTCAAAAGCAAAATACTGCGGATGCTAGAAATCTGAAATAAAAACTGAAAATGCTGGAAACACTCAACAGATCAGGCAGCATCTGTGGAGAGAGAAACAGAGTTAACATACAATGCTAACTCTGTTTCTCTCTCCACAGATGCTGCCTGACCTGCTGAGTGTTCCTAGCATTTTGTCTATCTATCTAATCATTCACCAAATGTTGACGTACTGTCAGAGGCATCAGGTGGAGTCACACTTTTGATTTATCCACTCGGTGAGCTTGTGATCTCAGCCATGCAAGTCTAACTAATGGCAGGTGCCGTTAGATGCCCAGCTACAGCAAATTATGGCCCATTAGCTCCATTGGTGGGGTATAGTTCCATGGGCACTGGTTCATGCCTTAACCAAGTTAGCTGTTCTTCATGTGTGAGCCTCAGCTGCAGGTATAATCCCAGCTGTGATGTTCACACATTTTCCCTTTCCAGCAGGGGCTACTGGACAGAGATCCGAAGCCTAAATTACCTGCGTTTTTGGTTGAGCCTTTGCATAAGCATAGTTAAAAGTAGCAAGCTACACCGTCACACACAGCTAAACATGCCTTTCGCTTATTCTCCATTTCCACAAAATGAAAAGCAGATTTCAGAGAAAAACACTGAGGTGCTAATTCTCCATGTTATAAGTCTGTCTAATATACAGCTGTACCAATCTCTTCCACCTCTGGTATATAGCAGCATAATACTTGCTGTTAACTTCAGGAGAATCACTTTTATATTGTGTAAAATCTATCTGATGAAAATGGACACGTATATTGTACTGACCTCCGTGAATGCATTGGGACTCATTTCGGTGGGGAGACGAGGCAACATTGGAACTGTGGGTGAGTGGGGAAAAGCAACATTAGAGCCTGTGAAAGTTCTTTTTATACATGTGCAGTTTCTCTTTGCACACATGCAAAATGATGCTTTCCCCACAAAGCAGTGCATCTACAGTCTCCTCTTCATTCAAATTATCTGTTAATTTGAATTGAAATTGTGCAAATGAAAACCTCCTGTGTTTTTTTTTAATTCAAGTTGCTCAATCAACTATTGGATAGTTTGAATTTGTTTACGAACAAAAACGACTTCCAATTAACAGGGGTGGACTATATATTCGCAGCTAGAACTGTTTCTAAACTGCTTTGTGTCAGCCAAGAGATTGTGATCCATGAGGACGAGGTCATGAGATTGCAATCTCGTGTGAGGCTCCAGTGAAATGTAAAAGAACTGCTGGGCCTGGATAGCAGGCCAGTATGTTTGAATATTGTAGAATAGCAAGGTAAATAAATGCGAGGTTGATTCTCAAATTCTGATTTTGAAGGGAACCAAGTAATCCAAGTATAACATTTCCTGTCAGGTTAGTTGTACATTTATCTGAATTCAGCTTTATCCTTGAGAGGCAGCTAGAGCTGCCAAACAGCATCTTGTTTTCAGGACTTGAAGGGATGTTTGCAATCTATGTTTCTCAGTTGATTCATCTTATTCACCTTAAGTAAGGAATTTAAATTGGACTGACCCAGTATGGGACGCTAGTTTTGGTATTCTGCTTTTAGTAACATTTATCTGCTGCCTTTCATATCTGGTGCTGCATATCAGGAGACAGCAGTGTAAATGCGTAAGAATCCTGTAGCTTTAATTGATGGTGGCATAGTGGTTAGCACTGGTGCCTCACAGCGCCAAGGACCTGGGTTCAAATCTGGCCTCGGGTGACTTTCTGTGTGGAGTTTGCACATTCTCCCCGTGTCTGCGTGGGTTTCCTCCGGGTGCTCCGGTTTCCTCCCACAGTCCAAAAATGTGTGGGTTAGGTTGATTTGGCTATGATAAATTGACCCTTAGTGTTAGGGGGGGATTAAATATATGGGGATAGGATGGGATATGTTAGGGGGAATTAAATACGTGGGGTTACGGGGGTAGGGTGGGATATGTGTACTGTGGGGATTAAAGCAGGGACAGGGTACTGGATTTGGATGATCAGCCATGATCGTATTGAATGGTGGAGCAGGCTCGACAGGCCGAATGGCCTACTCCTGCTCCTAGATTCTATGTTTCTATGATTCAGTATCTTCTAAACCCGAAAAAACACTTAAACCAAAAAATGTTTTTTGACTTCAGGTTAAATTTTTAAAAATGCCAGCAATTGAATGTGTAGTGCTAGAACTTTTTCAAGTTGTTTTTATGGGGGTATTTGGTTTGGCTTCCCCTCTGTATTTTTATCCAATTTTTTTCTTAACCCACTTGGCCAGACCCCTGCAGAGAGACGGGTGCTTGGCTTGCTCCCACGTCTCTGCCACTGCTCCCTGTAAAGGCCACCATGAGTTACTGGAACCCACCCTGGTGGGACACCCTGGCGGACACTCTGATATTCCTTTACTGAGAGACGGTTCCACTTGGCACCACCCCGCTCAACGCAGCCTACTCCATCCCCCGTAAAACGGAGCCTTAACGCACGAAAGTCCTGTGCCACCATACCATAACATTTTTTGATAAACTAATTATTTTAAACTACAGGCACCCAAAACAAAACTAATTTGTCTAAGAATAAAGTTGTGTATCAGGACTGATTTTTTTTTCAAAGTACAGACATTGACTGCCCCGAGTCTTTTTTGGAGGGGGATGAGACAAGTACGCTGTACAGTATAAGCAATTGTATACCTAATAGTTCATGGTAAAAATCTTCCTTCATAAATCACACAGTGACAGTTCTAAATCTGAGCCATTCTGAAAGTGCCTGAAACAGCTGCTTTGAAAGTGGCTTCAGGCTAGGCTAGAATACATTTACAGTTGGCACCTTACAGAAAATCTGCTTGCAATGAGGAGATTGCCAAAATTTAAATTTTAGGGAAATATGTAAACGAGTTATTCATAAAGTGTAAAATGAGAAGAAGACCATACTGTTTTCTATTGAACGAAGGTCAATTTAAGTACAGTCCTATTCACTTGCCTCGGAGGGAGTGGGTTGGATTTTTCTAAACCCACCACCCCAGCCCTGCGATGATCCTGACCATTTTGCAGTGTCAGGGCTGATTTTTATACAGTGTGACAGCCCTGCCAGCAAAAGGGAGCCCATCGCCATTGGGAAGCAAAAGCTTTGTAGTGCTATGGAGGAGGAACATGTAAAGAAGTAAAATTTCAGGAAAGGTTATCCTTAGGGTCCAGTACTGTGGTGTTGCTCAAGAGTAGTCCAGGTCTTGGAGTGCAGTTTCTGATGTCTACCACAATTCCAAATGTGACAGCAGTTTGCCCATTGCTGTAATGCATAAATTTACAGAGGGAACCTATCACATGACTGACACAAAGCAAAAATATTGCACACCTAATTGATAATGGCCGGGAATTTGCGGTCCTGATGACGGTAAACTGTCACCTTTGAAACTGACCGCAGTTCAGGATTTAGTGCATGCGCAGCCTAACGCGGAAGTTGGAGCAATGTTATTTTTTTGATTATTTGGTGGAATGGTTTTATGAGCACTTGATTATTTGTGAATGGAAGCTCTGGAAAAAAAATTGAACATTATGATTGCCTGGTTTTGTGTTGGTTACTAGTTCCTTATTGGCCCTTTGTGCTTCCTGGTGAATGAATGGAACTACCTTTGATTCATCCATATTTAATCAATCAGATATTGAAAGAAAGAAGAAAAAGTAACAAGAAGTAAGAACTTGCATTTATATCATGCTTTTACTGACTTCAGGATGTAGCCAACTGCTTCACAGCCAATGAAGTACTTTTGAAGCGTAGTCACTGCTGTAATGTAGGGATACACTGCAGGCAATTTGTGCACAGTAGGATCCCACAAATGGCATTGAGATAATGTCCAGATAATCAGATTTTGGTGGCGTTTTGCATACAAAAATGCCAAAAATAGTACAGATCCTGGTGAATGGGAAAGATACAAAGAACAGCAAAGGCTCACAAAACAGATAGTAAGAGCTACAAAAAGGGAGAATGAAAAGAAACTTGCAAGGGATATCAAAAACAATACAAAGAAGTTTTACAATAATATTAGAAAAAAGAGGGTAGTCAGGAGCAATTTTGGCCACTTAAAAATTGAAAGCGGTGATATTGTCAGTGAAAATAAGGAAATGGCGGACATGTTGAATAATTACTTTAGGGACTCAATAAAATTAACGTAAGTAAAATAACAATAATGAAGAAAATAATGGCACTAAAAAGTAACAAATTCCCAGGACCAGATGGTTTCCATCCCAGGGTTTTAAAGGAAGTAGGTGAGCACATTGCAGATGCCCTAACTATAATCTTCCAACGTTCTCTCAATTCAGGAACCGTCCCTTTAGATTGGAAAATTGTGCATGTCACTCCGCTATTTAAGAATGGCGGGAGAAGGAAACCAGGGAATTATAGACCAGTTAACCTAACATCTGTTGTTAGGAATTTACTAGAGTCTATAATTAAAGCTAGGCTGACTGAACACTTGGAAAATTTCCAGTTGATCAGAGAAAGCCAGCATGGATTTATGAAAGGTATGTCATGCCTGACAAACCTGATTGAATTTTTTGAGGAGGTGACTGAAGTAGTGGACAGGGGATGTTATTTATATGGACTTCCAGAAGGCATTTGATGAAGTCCCACATAAGAGACTATTAACTAAGGTAGAAACCCATGGAATTGAAGGCAAATTATTGACCTGGTTAGGAAATTGGCTAAGTGGCAGGAGACAGAGACTAGGGATAATGGGTAGGCACTCTAATTGGCAGGATGTGACTTGTGGTGTCTCGTAGGGATCTGTGTTGGGGACTCAACTATTCAGTATTTATTAACGACTTAGATGATGCATTAGAAAGCCAGATATCCAAATTTGCCGATGACACAAAGATAGGCAGCATTGTAGGCAGTGTAGATGAAAGCATAAGATTACAAAGGGTTGTCGATGGATTGAGTGAATGGGCAAATCTGTGGCAAATGGATTTCAATGTAGGCAAATGTGAGGTCGTCCACTTTGGACCTAAAAAGGATAGAACATGGTACTTTCTCAATGGTGAAAAGTTAAAAACAGTGGAGGTCCAAAGAGACTTGGGGGTCCAGGTACATAGATCATTAAAATGTCACGAACAGGTACAGAAAATAGTCAAAAAGACTAATGGAATGCTGGCCTTTATATCTAGAGGACTAGAATACAAGGGGGTAGAAGTTATACTGCAGCTATACAAAACCCTGGTTAGACCACACCTGGAGTACTGTGAGCAGTTCTGGCCACCACACCTTAGGAAGGATATATTGGACTTAGAGGGAGTGCAGCTGCAATGTGCTCACCTAGTTTACCAGAATGATACCCGGACTCCAAGGGTTAAATTATGAGGAGAGATTACACAAATTAGGGCTGTATTCCCTAGAATTTAGAAGATTAAGGGGTGATCTGATCGAAGTTTTCAAGATATTAAGGGGAACAGATAGGGTAGATAGAAAGAAACTATTTCCGCTGGTTGGCGATTCTAGGACAAGGGGCATAGTCTAAAACTTAGAGCCAGGCCTTTCAGGAGTGAAATTAGGAAACACTTCTACACACAAAGGGTGGTAGAAGTTTGTAATTCTCTTCTGCAAATGGAAATTGATGCTAGATCAATTGTTAATTTTAAATCAGAGATTGATAGATTTTTGTTAGCCAAAGGTATTAAGGGATATGGGCCAAAGGCGGGTATATGGAGTTAGTTTGCAGATCATCCATGGTCTCATTGAATGGCGGAACTGACTCGAGGGGCTCAATGGCCTCCTCCTGCTCCTATGTTCCTATATTCCCTTAGTACTGCACTAAAGTGTCAACCTATGGATTATGTGCTCAAGTCTCTGGAGTGGGGGAGCTTGAACCCATGACCTTCTGGCTCAGAGTGAGACTACTATCACTGAGCCAAGGCTGGCACCTAAATTTGATTACTACCTTAACAGATTGTGATGATTTTAGCCAACCATTTATCTGACTTGTGATCACTTCCATCTATCTATGGATACTCCAAAGCCTGCTTTTTTTAAACTATGCCTTCTTTGCATATGACTACAGAACAAATTATCATCAATTTCTTTAGAGGAATCATTTGTTCATTACTCATTTTTATACTTATTAGCAATCATTTCCTATTCACAGCATTTGGCACTGAGATATCATTGCATGCATTCTGTGGGGGAAACAGGATTTTAGATATATTTGGAACTGTAAACATGTATAACATGAAAAGGTTTTATTTAAGATAGCCTGGTGGGAATTGTTGGGTTGGGCTATGCTGGGATACAAGTGTCACTCTTTAAAGGGTCCACACATTTAAGATTTCAACAAGGGGTGGTCCACCCAAACTGGCTTTTAACAAAAAAAATACAAAAAAAAAATCAAAACAATAAGGCTGGGGAATTACTTGGAAGGGTTTCAATTTAAGTAGGTTGGCAGGAATTGTAGGATTAGGCTAAAGCCTACCCCACTGGGATACTTCAAGTGCCTCCCCATTGGTGAGATTTTCCCTTATCATATTCAGTAATTCAGTAATTACTCCCCAGGCTGAAACTGTCCTTTACCTTTTTCTCCTCCAAGTTTGGTGAAATTTCGACTTTTGCAAGTTTTTCAGTGTCATCTAACACCTATGCAGTCTTCAACCTCTGGGACCTATCTGCTTTATTATGGTTGACAGTGCCTCATGAGTTCAAGATTTGTGTTGAATATCATGGATCCAAAGGCAGCATTTGCATCACCTGCTCTTCCAACGGTTCACTGAAGCTTGCTTCAGTCTCATAAAAGTCAGTCAGCCAGCCGTGGCGCAGTTGGTCGCACTCTCAAATCTGAGTCAGAAAGTCATGGGTTCAAGTCACACTCCAGGGACTTGAGCACAAAATCTAGGCTGACACACAGTGCAATACTGAGGGAATACCGCACAGTTGGAGGTGCCGTCGTTCGGATGAGATGTTAAACCTAGACCCCGTCTGCTCATTCAGGTGAATGTAAAAGATCCCATAGGCATATTTCAAACAAGAGCAGAGGAGTTCGCCCCGGTGTGCTGGCCAATAGTTAGCCCTCAACCAACAACACTAAAATGGATTATCTGGTCAATATCTCATTGCTGTTTGTGGGAGCTTGCTGTGCTCAAATTGGCAGCCGCGTTTCTGACATTGCAACAGTGACGACACTTCAAAAAAACACTTAATTGGCTGTAAAGCGCTTTGTGGCGTCCTGAGGGAATAGGCCTATACTCTCTGGGGTTTAGAAGAATGAAAGGTGATCTCATTGAAACATATAAGGTTCTGAGAGGGCTTGACCGGGTAAATGCTGAGAGGCTGTTTCCCCTGGCTGGAGAGTCTAGAACTAGGGGGGCATAGTCTCAGGATAAGGGGTCGGCCATTTAGGACTGAGATGAGAAGAAATTTCTTCACTCAGAGGGTTGTGAATCTTTGGAATTCTCTACCCCAGAGGGCTGTGGAGGTTCAGTCGTTGAGTATATTCAAGACAGAGATCGATAGATTTTTGAATATTAAGGGAATCAAGGGATATGGGGGTAGTGCAGGAAAGTGGAGTTGAGGTAGAAGATCAGCCATGATCTTATTGAATGGCGGAGCAGGCTCAAGGGGCTGTATGGCCTACTCCTGCTCCTATTTCTTATAGTCTTATGAGGTCATGAAAGGCGCTATATAAATGCAAGTTCTTTCTATCTTTTCTTTCATAAAACACTCCACACAACTGTCCAATTTGTTAGAGGATAATGATGTTCTAGTTGAAATCTCAATAGAATGACCTGAAGTTTTAGTTCTATGAAATGACACTCTCGGCATGTGACAAAATTAGATTGATCTTGCACTGGTGACATTACAATGGTGTTAGTAATTCCACTGGCACATTGATGCCGTATAATGCAGTCACCTCTGTTTTTACACCAATTGGAGACTTGACTTCAATTAGCATCAATATCAGTACACAAAGGAAAGCGCTGGTTCTGATATCAGTCAGTTACTTCCAAATGTATCAACAAGCTACCAACAAAAGAAACACCTTAAAGATTGCCTTGACCATATAATACTGGCTATCACTCATATTTTCAGTATCTGGTCAACTCTTTTTTTAAGCTAGACACCATTTTATTACAATAGCAAAATACTGTGGATGCTGGAAATCTGAAATAACAACAGAAAACACTGGAAACACTCAGCAGGCCAGGCAGCATCCGTGGAGAGAGAAACAGAGTTAACGTTTCAGGTCTGGGACCCTTCATCAGAACTGGAGAAGGCTAGGGATGTAACAGATTTTAAGCAGGTGCAGAGGCAGGGAAAGGGGGAGGGGAGGGGAGGAAGGAATATTCTGTGCTAGGGGAGGAGGCAGGAGAGATTAAATGTTGCAAATGGGGATGGCAAAAACATAAACAGCCTGAAAAATGGGGACAGGGGTTATAGTCTGAAATTGTTGAACTCAATGTTGAGTCCAGAAGGCTGTAAAGTGCCTAATCGAAAGATGAGGTGCTGTTCCTCGGGCTTATGTTGAGCTTAATTGGAACAGTGTAAGAGGCCGAGGACAGAGAGGTCAGAGTGGGAGTGAAGTGGAGAATTAAAGTGAAAGGCGACCGGAAGCTCGGGGGTCACCCTTACGGACTGAACGGAGGTGTTCCGCAAAGCGGTCGCCCAATCTGCGTTTGGTCTCCCCAACGTAGAGGAGACCACATCGTGAGCAGCGAATACAGTATACTAAATTGCAAGAAGTACAAATAAATCGCTGTTTCTCCCAGAAGGGGAATGTTCCTTCCTCCCCTCCCCTCCACTTTTCCCTGCCTCTGCACCTGCTTAAAATCTGTTACATCTCTAGCCTTCTCCAGTTCTGATGAACAGTCCCAGACCTGAAACGTTAACTCTGTTTCTCTCTCCACGGATGCTGCCTGGCCTGCTGACCATTTTATTACACCTTCCTTACTGGAATCTATCCATATGGCCCCAGTACTAGCCTTGATGTTGACATTAATGGAGGAAAGTTGGTTATCATCAACATCCGGGGCTGTTGATGTATTGATACTATCCACTTTTCTTGGTGATTTTAATTTGGACCCTTTGCATTAGTCTCCTTGAAGATGAGAATGAATGACACAAAGATGAGCAGTACACTTGCCAAGTTCTTCAACTTTCAAAAGGAAGGAGCAGGGAAAGTTTAAACCAAGCGAGAAATCTGTTTTATGTTATTGGAACTGGACCTAGTTCAACCAAATCATGTACCTAGCATTTGGACTGCACCATGCATTGAGTTGTTAATTTGGAAAACAGTTGTGTTGGTAGCACTGTGCGTTGATAGGAATAGTCAGTCAATTTCAGCTCTTCATGGTAGGTCAATACAGCAACAAGTACAATGATCAACATTGCAAAATAAGTTTGAACAACATACACAACTAATTGCAAACATGGTTTTGAGCCTGAAAGGGACAAGCTGAGTTGGGGTTTAGTTTATGGAAGATGTCTCCTATGTTTTTCACACCAGCTATCCTATTGGTCTCTCTGAATTAACGAGACAATTTAGTACCACACACAATACTAGTATTACAATACCATATTAGTCATCAGAATAACTTCTCTCATCCAGCATACTCTACATTTTAACCACAATTTATTTTTAATTTGACAACTGTGATAGCAAGATTTCACTATTCTCTTGGGGTGCAACTCTGAATCTGCTGGGCATACTGTGCAGTTGATTTAAAATCTTTGTGCTGCGCATATATTGTTCTAGAGGGCTCCGTTGCACCATTAAACTGTACAATCTCTTTTTATCTGAGCACACATGAGCTGCTTAATAACCCAAGGAAATCTACACTCATTGGAATATAAGACTAGAGCAGTCAGCTGATATGGAAAAGGCATATTTGCATAAAATTTACTTGCAGGAGGTGCGCTGATTTGAATAACTGAAAATTAAAGGGTCTTTCACTGTAGTGCTGGGTTCATGCACTATATGGCTTACTTGAGTTTGGCTTTGAGTAATATTGAAATACAAATATGGGGGTAGAATTGCTCCCGATTTCAAATGGTAACTTTGGTGGAAGATTGGTGGAAATGCAGGAGAAATGGCGTAAACATTTCTGCCACTCCTTTGTGCTTTCTGGAAATCTTCCACCAAAATTATGGCAGGAGATCAGGAGAGTCCCTGTGGAAATTCTACTCCATGATGCTGCTCGCCTGTTGGGGCCTAACCAATTTTGTTAGGCGCCGAGGTCCACAGATAAGTCTTGGTGGGATGGGGAGGCGATCGGGAGAGGGAGAAGGCCAGACGGCAACAGTCTGCAGTTGTTTTGTGGAGCCCGGAGGAGCACTCCTGGCCCTTCTGAATCCACAAACAACAAAATTTGGCAAAGATTTGGGGCCTTTGTTTTGACGGGCCTCTAGAGATCCCTTTAAGGACTGCTGGTTAGGCAGCTCAAGACTCTGGAACACTAGTTGGAGCTTGCGCATTTCAAGCTCTGTCTAGTCTAAACAAATTTAGGAGTCCAGGTCTGAAATTGGTGAAGGAGCCTCATTTCAATGTAGGCCATTGAGCCCTCGAGCCTGTTCCGCCATTCAGTGAGAGCATGGCTGATCTGCGACCTAACTCCATATACTCGCCTTTGGTCCATATTCCTTAATATCTTTAGTAAACAAAAAGCTATCAATCTCCGATTTAAAATTAACAATTGATCTAGCATCAATTGCTGTTTGCGGAAGAGCGTTCCAAACTTCTACCACCCTTTGTGTGTAGAAGTGTTTCCTAATTTCACTCCTGAAAGGTCTGGCTCTAATGTTTAGACTATGCCCCCTAGTCCTAGAATCCCCAACCAGTGGAAATAGTTTTTCTCTATCTACCCTATCTGTTCCCCTTAATATCTTGAAATGATGCCTGCACTCATTTCAGGCAGTCACCAGGTTCGCCTAAAAGTCCGTACACCTGTGCAGATTGGGATAATTTGGTTTTCGTTGCACCTGTTTTTCGCCCGTAAATGTTGAATTTAGGCCCCACTGTACTTAGGTTGATGCTAGTTTCCAAAGGACATTATAATCAGAGAATGTTCAGAATTCAGTCAATTACACTGTAGTAACCTCTCATAATAGCAAACTGATAAACCAAAATCTCCAGCAGAACTGACATTTTAATGGCTCACTCGCTAATAGAAAACTCATGTACAACACATCCTTAGCTAGAATATGACTTGTGCGATTGCCATGGTAAAAGATGATGTAGTTGGTGCTTCAAGTTCAAACATGGATGTAAGCATGTTTCTTTTCTAACCTATGTGAGAATTGTATTTTCTGAATGGATCGGTTGGATTTCCTTTGGAATTGCGTTTTTGTGATCAGAATGAAAGGCATTTGTTGGGCTTGTTGGGGGAATCCACTGTGAGCACAAAAGTATGTAGAGGGTTCCATTCTTTTAACTGTTAGACATATTGGTGCTGTGCAAGCAGTTGCAAATTTGGATAGTAAGGTGCGGCTTCCTTCTGCCTCAAAATGAAGTAACCAACCTTAGTTTGAAAGCAAGCCATAATACATCATTAATGAATTACTGCAATGATTACTCAGCTACTGTGTTAGATAGCATTTTGTATCTTAGAGAGCCATGTACTCAAATTCCACACTGTGTTGATATAATTAATACTAAGAAAGAAAACCAATGATTATACAACTGAAAATCCATTGAAGGAAACATTTAAATGCCATTATTGCTCTGCTAGTTAGGTCGCCAGAAATTCTGGTCACTATGTCACAAAGAACGTGATGGGCAAAAGAAAGCACACTGTGCCAAACCTACAATACAGGAGCAGTTTCTGTCTTGCTGAGTAGACGGTCAAAGGAGTGTAGTACCATTTATGTACCCGAATACAATATGGTGCTCTCAAGTTTCCTGTTTAGTCAGCTACTCTGTGGCATAATTTTAAGAAAGCTTGCAACATTTAAGTCCAATAAGCACATTTTAAAGTTACAGGTGCAGCAAGAATGCTAGCTAGCACTGTTGAAGTCTGCTGGTAATGTCAAGGTATCAACAGAAATGACAGCGCTGAAATACAGCTTTTATTTCAGGAAGAAATTCTCACAGTGCTGCAAGGTATCTGAAATGAGAGTTGTGAGTCATATTCACTTTCCGTAACTATTGTTTTTCGCAGTCCTGAAACCTGACAGCATAAGCAGCTGACCCATGGTTCAAGGACAGCAGAAGGAGAGGCTTGTGTTCTAAATAATGGAGAGTCATCAAAGTCTGCTGAAGTGTGTGCTTTAGCTAACTCTCCAGCAATCAGTGAAGATTCTCAAATCATTTCTTAATACTGTCTGTTAATTTTACATCTTCTAGATTGTGATGAACACAGGGGGGGAAAAATTGGGTTGCTTTGCGGCCCGTTAGCGCCCTAGAGGGCGCTAACGGGGCGCAAAGCAACTAGCGCCCAGGTGTGGCGCCGCCCACACCTCCCGCGAAATTCAGCGGGAGGTTAGCGGCAGTGCTAACCGGTAGCGCCCTGTGGCGCTGTGGCGCCGGCAATGACGTCATCGCTGTGTGCAGCGCCCTGCTCGCGCCCCGGCCGCGATCTTCGTGAGCGCCCCCTGACTTACCGCCCGACGCTATGTCCGACGGGGTCAGGGGGGCCTACCTGCAGCCGGGGAGGCGCAATTTAAAGGCGAGGTGTGGGGTGGCCATTTTTGTTGCTGGCCACCTGCCAGCACCTGCCTGCGCTTCCGTCCCCGGCCTCCTGAACGCCCCCCGCGGAGTGCCGGCTGCGCTCCAAGAGCCCAGCACTTCTCTTGAGTGCCGGGCTCTTTTGCCGGCACTCCCGATCCCCGGGGGCCCAGCTGGGCCCCGGGTCGCGCTGCGCAAGGCCCCTCCCCTTTAAGAAGGGGAGGAAGGCCTGCAATACTGCGGCACGTCGCGCCGTGAGATTGACTCGCAGCGCCTCAAGAGGGATGCGGGGTGCTTCCAGTAGCGCCCCGCTTCCATCTTGGGGCGCAATCACTCAATTTCCGGCGCGGGGGCGCTAATTTTTCTGGGGCGCTAAAAGTAACGCCCTGGCGACGTTAGCGCTACTAAATTTTTAGCCCAGGAAGTTTTGTCGTTGTTTTACATAGGCACTAAAAAGGCAAGTGCCAACTTTGTTGTTTGTCAGTACAAAGATGGTTCACTCGGTTAATCCCGGGGATGAGGGGATGGACATATGAGGAGAGGTTGGGTAGATTGGGACTCTACTCATTGGAGTTCAGAAGAATGAGAGGCGATCTTATTGAAACATATAAGATTGTGAAGGGGTTGGATCGAGTGGATGCGGGGAGGATGTTCCCGATGATGGGTGAAACTAGAACTAGGGGGCATAGTCTTAGAATAAGGGGCTGCTCTTTCAAAACTGAGATGAAAAGGAACTACTTCACTTAGAGGGTGGTAGGTCCATGGAATATGCTGCCCCAAAAAGCTGTAGAAGCTACATCATTACATAAATTTAAAACAGAAATAGACAGTTTCCTAGAAGTAAAGGGAATTAAAGGTTACGGGGAGCGGGCAGGAATTTGGACATGAGTCTAGGTTCGGATCGGTCATGGCCCTGTGGGTAGCGTAGCGGGCCCAGGGGCCGTGTAGCCTGATCCTGCTCCTATTTCGTGTGTCCAATTCTGTTAGGTACAGGAGATGGTTCTGTGATAGTAGATTGGCGGTTAGGATCAGATCAGCCATGATCTTATTGAATGGCGGAGCAGGCTCGAGGGGCCAATTGTCCTACTCCTGCTCCTATTTCTTATGTTCTTATGTTTAGCCTGGTTCTCCTGACTGACTTATAATCACAGTATTCCCTTCCTCAGACCTCTACAGCCTTGCATTAAAACCATTAACAAATGACTTAGGCCTGGCATTTCCTCCTGCCTTCTGCTCATATAACAGCGGAATCTGGGTGGAATGAAATGAAACAGCGCTAAAGATCGTGGATTTTTAAGCGTAGGTGAGTTGCGCCCATAACCACTTTATGCTGGAGTATCTGCTCTCTTTTACGCTGGTTGAAAAGTCCCTTCGTCCGTAGCAGTCCCCGCCCACAAAATTGACCGCGGCCCCAGGTCGGAAAGGACAGTTTCCGCCGATTGCGCCTGTTTGGGAAGGCTCCTCACATTGTGCCCAGAACTTCGGGCGCACAGGCATCCATGGCCATGTAAATCCAGCCGTAATCATCTGACCTGCAGTGACCAGCAGTCGATCCCAGCCACTCGGCCTGTTTCTTCAGCTGCAGCAAATACTTGAAAAAAATTCAGTTTAAAACTAGTTTAAATTCAGCCAATTGATCTTAAGACACACTGCTGAGAGAGATGATTTAAATCGATTTGCACACAGCTCAGGAGAGTTATTAAAACTGCTTCAAAGCTGCAACATGTTTGAAGCGAGAGAGAAAAGTGTTTTTCCTTGAGATCTTCACCCTCACTCTGAAGGGATTTTTTTTCACTGCCTTTATATGATCCTCCCCCGCCCCCCCCCCCCCCCCCCCCAGCACCTTGAGGCCCCATTGTCTTTGTTCCAGTCACGAATCGAGTGGGCTGATCATGGGAGATTTTACATTCGGGCTTATGTTAGTAAGTTTGCGCAGAAACTTGAGCGTAACTTCACCTCGTCAGTAGCAGCGCAGTGTCCGGCACATTCTGGGTGCATTTTGCCAATTGCTAACCCTTAGCAGAAACTCTACACCTTAGTTCATTGCTTGTAGTTCTGCTGTTATTTGATCATGATTATTCTTGCAAATTTCTTACATTTTATTTGAGCAGAAAATGGGTGACACACGTTTTCCATGAATGTTATCAAAATATGATGAAGTTGAAAGAGGTCTCGGGCTTTTGGTAGACTCAATGTTCAACATGTCAAATCATAGACAACCATTAATTTTCAAGGCAAGTAGAGTGCTGAACTGTACGGCCAAAATAATAGAGTACGAGTTGGAGGAAGTCGTGCTTAAACTGCATAGTACTCTGTTCTGTCCACATCTTGATGGAGACACTTAAGCTTTGCAAATGGTGCAGAGAAGGGCTAGCCTGCTATATAATCAACTCCATTGACTTATACATACTAATCTGACAATAGAGTTCTGCTTGCTTTGTGAGAAAGAGCTACATGCTGACAGAGAGACTTCTGCACGTCCCTGGAAAAAGCACACCCCAAATCAGTGAAAATAACACTTCCTAAATCCCAACAGTCTAGCCTTTGGTCCTCCATTTCTCTCAATATTTCTGTAGCTGATCTGCTAAATCA
This sequence comes from Squalus acanthias, assembly GCA_030390025.1. Taxonomy (NCBI): domain Eukaryota; kingdom Metazoa; phylum Chordata; class Chondrichthyes; order Squaliformes; family Squalidae; genus Squalus; species Squalus acanthias. The sequence goes on along the minus strand of CM059425.1, from coordinate 140,979,003 downwards.
CTCCTCATTACTCTCTCCCATCCTCCTGGTATGGCTTTCATCTTCACTCTGTCAAATCCAAGGGTTGCTGACTTGAGCGTATCTGCCATGCAACTGATTTAGCCATCCATCACCAGCTGGCTGGACTACATCCAATGCTATCGGGCCTCACTCTCCTCTGCCAGAATCATCTACTACTCCAAAATTATGCTGGAGAGAAAAGATAACCACTGGCATCTTTTCTCCACCTCCAAACACCTGTCCTACCCACTCCACCTTCACCTCCAAAAAATGCGAGGAGCTCATGGGGTTTCTTGTCACTAAGATCGAGACCCTACATTCAGCTGCCTCTTCTGCTTCCCTAACCACCCCTTATCCACCAAACCAAATCTTCCCCCAAGAACCCCCTGACCTTGCACTGAGCCCATGTCTTTCTGTACTTTCTCTCCCACCTCTCCTCAGGCCCTTTCCAATCTCATTTTGTTCATGAGACCCACCTCCTGCTCTCATAATCCCAATCCCAATAAAATGCTTACCACCTAACTTCCCTTTCTGGTCCTCATGCTGGATGACATTGTTAATGGTTTCCTCTCCTTCGGTACTGTCACCATCCCTTTCAAAACCACCATCCCCCACCCCTCATAAAATCCACTCTCAACTTCTCTGTCCTTGCAAACGACTGCACCATCTCCAACCATCCTTTCTGCTACAAAGTTCTTCAACATGTTGTCACTTCTCAAACCTGTGCCCAATTTTCCCACAACTCTGTGTTCGAATATTTTCAATCACGTTTCTGCCCCAGCCACATCACTAAATTGAACCTAACCAAAGTCACATCTGGCATCCTCTGTGATTGTGACCATGATATATTATCCCTTCTTGCCCTCCTCAACTTCTCTGCAGCCTTTGATATGCTCCGTTGTCCAGATCAGTGGGGTTGTCCTTGCTTCATTCCACTCTTACCTCTCCAGTTGTAACCAGAACATCTGTAGCAAAGGTTTCTCTTCTCGCCAACCCGCACCCCCACCCCCCCCCCCCCCCACCCCCCCACACACACCATTACCTCCGGAGTCCCCCAAGGACTTGCTTAACTACATGCTGCACCCTGATGACATTATCCTCAGACATTTATTTTTTATTTGTTCATGGGATGTGGGCGTCGCTGGCAAGGGCAGCATTTATTGCCCATCCCTAGTTGCCCTTGAGAAGGTGGTGGTGAGCCACCTTCTTGAACCGCTGCAGTCCATGTGGTGAAGGTACCCCCACAGTGCTGTTAGTGAGGGAGTTCCAGGATTTTGACCCAGCGATATACCTCTAAGTCAGGATGGTGTGTAACTTGGAGGGGAATTTGGCGGTGGTGGTGTCCCCATGCGCCTGCTGCCCTTGTCCTTCTAGGTGGTAGAGGTCGGGGGTTTGGGAGGTGCTGCCGAAGAAGCCTTGGCGAGTTGCTGCAGTGCATCTTGTAGATGGTACACACTGCAGCCACGGTACGCCGGTGGTGGAGGGAGTGATTGTTAAAGTGCTGGATGGGGTGCCAATCAAGCGGGCTGCTTTGTCTTGGATGGTGTCGAGCTTCTTGAGTGTTGTTGGAGCTGCACTCGTCCAGGCAAGTGGAGAGTATTCCATCACACTCCTGACTTGTGCCTTGCAGATGGTGGAAAGGCTTTGGGTAGTCAGGAGGTGAGACACTCGCCGCAGAATACCCAGCCTCTGACCTGCTCTTGTTGCCACAGAATTTATGTGGCTGGTCCAGTTAAGTTTCTGGTCAATGGTGACTCCCAGGATATTGATGGTGGGGGATTCAGCGGTGATAATGCCGTTGAATGTCAAGGGGTGGTGGTTAGACGCTCGCTTGTTGGAGATGGTCATTGCCTGGCACTTGTGTGGCGTGAATGCCACTTATCAGCCCAAGCCTGAATGTCGTCCAGGTGTTGTTGCATGCGGGCAAGGACTGCTTTATTATCTGAGGAGTTGCGAATGGCAGTGAACACTGTGCAGTCATCAGCGAACATCCCTATTTCTGACCTTATGATGGAGGGAAGGTCATTGATGAAGCAGCTGAAGATGGTTGGGCATGAGGTCAGCTTCCACATGTATGGTTATGACACACAGCTCTTCCCTCTCCACCACCTCTCTCAGGCCATCCACTGTCTCTGTGTTGTCAGATTGCTTATCCAACTGCTTGTCTTGGATGAGTTGTAATTTTCTCCAGTTAAAGATTAGGAAAACTGCTGCCATTGTCATTTGGCCTATCCACAAACTCTGTACCCTCACGATTGATTCCATCCCCTCTCCCCAGCCACTGTCTCAGGCTGAACCAGACTATTTGCAATTCTGGTGTCCATTTAGACCTTGAGCTGAGCTTCCAACTCCATATCCTATCTATCACAAAGACCGTATTCTTCCATTTCCATAACATCACCTGTCTCCACTCCTGTGTCAGTCCATCTGCACTGAAACCCTTACATATGCCTTTGTCACCTCCAGACTTGACTATTCCAATGCTCTCCTGGCTGGCCGCCCATTCTCCACCATCTATAAACTTCAGCTATTTCAAAACTCTGCTGTCATTATATTATCTCAGGTTCTATTTACTGTCCTTGCTGACCTGCATTGTTTTCTGGTCCCCCAACACCTGCAAATAAAAATTCTCATCCTCATTTTTATATCCCAAATGGCTTTGCCCTTTTCTATCTCTGTAACCTCCTCCAGCACGATAACTCCCCCAATCTCTGTTCCTCTAACTCTGGCCTTTTCTGCATCCCTCCCCCTTCTTTCAGCCTCCATTAGTGGCCGTCTCGGCCCCACACTCTGGAATTCCCTCCATAAACCCTCCCAACTCTCTTTCCTCCTTTAAGACCCCCTTTAAAACCCACTGCATTGAGCAAGCTTTTGGTTGCCCTTCCTAATATCTCTTTCTTTGGCTCAGATCCATTTTTGTCTGATTGTTCCTCTATGAAGCTCACTGGGATGTTTTACTACATTAAACACACTTATAAAACTGATCCCAGTATGTTGGTTCGTTGGGGTTTTAATATATGAAGTGAGCCTCATCATCAGGAAGAGGCTATGTGCTTTCAGCCCAGTGCTCCCATAATTAATGATATGCAATAGAATAATTAGGTCCCAGTAGGCAATGAGGGTAGAGCCATTAATTATCTGCAAGGGTTTGCACCATCACTTCTTCTGTCCACTTCTTAGGGGGCAAAATTCCCCTCATTTGCACCTCTGACGGGAGGCGCAAACAGGGCGCAAATGGCTTTTCACCCCCCCAAGGCGATAACCGTGCCTCCCGCAAAATTCCACAGGAGGTTAGCGGCGGCGCTACCATGTATCGCCCCAATCTTCTGCGCCTGGAGAACATGACATCATCTCCAGGCGCAGCGCCCTGGTAGCGCCTCGGGAGAAAAATTCCCCCTCGTGCCCCGCAGCAGCGCCAGGCGATGTTACTGACTGCTGCAGGAGTCGCGAACAGTGAGGCCGGCCGCTCGCGGGACACCATTTAAAGGCGCAGCGGCTGGCCTGGTGCTCCAGCAGATGCCAAAACAAATGCAGAGCTCGCAGCAGGGAGCCCTTCCCTTTAAAGCAGGGAAGAGCCCCTGCAATGTGACAGCGTCACACGTGGCGCTGCTGAGCACTTTGCCCCGGATCGGGACATTCCCTGCCTCTTGCAAGAGGCAAGTGGAATGCTTGATTTAGCGCTCCACTTCCCTCTTAGGGCAAAAAATGGGAATTTCTCAAATGTTTGAAAAGGTTAGCGCCTGGCGCTGATTTTTCAAACATTTTCGACTTAGCGCCTCAAATGGCCCTCTAGGGTTCAAAATTAAAAAATCATAGAAAATCAGAATTTTAAAGGATGGAAGGAGGCCATTCAGCCCATTGTGCCTATGCCGGCTCATTGAAAGAGCTGTCCAATTACCCCCATTCTCCTGCTCATTTCCTATAGCCTGCATCTTTTTCCTTTTCAAGTATCTATCCAGTTTCCTTTTGAAAGTTACTATTGAATCTGCTTCCACCTCCATTTCAGATAGTGAATTCCAGATCATAACAACTCACTGCATAAAAATAATTCTGCTCATCTACCCCCTGGTTCTTTTACCACAGTAGTGGAGTCAACTGCACCTGGACAAGACAGGTTTTTAGTTGTCTCCTCTCTAAAAGTTGGAATATCTCACTTCAATGTTACTTTTCATTTGATGGATGAGAATTGACAGAATCTGCTTAGTTGAGGCAGTGATGACAGCCCTAGGGGTAAAATTTGCAATCTTCTGGTCGCGAGCCAGATTCTGAAGCGCTGGACCATCTGGGATGGCAAAGTAGAACTGCTTCTGAACTTAAGCAGACAATAATGTTCAAATAACGACTGCGGTTGAAGGTTGTAGTGATAAACAGAGGGTTACAAAACTCACCAAGGGTTTGTTTTATTGACAAGGCTGAAGGTATTATTGCATGCCCGCTGCTGTAGCGTTGAGAGCAGTGGTCAGCTTAGAGCAAATATTTAGTGCAATTTAGAAACTGTACTGCACTATTGATGTTATTGTAAAGGGGTTAAAAATCTTGGTTTTTTTCTCCTGTTTAAAAAACACAGTGCAGTGATGCCAATCCAGTGGAAATGCTTCATTGCAGCACTTGTATTACATAGAATTTACAGCACAGAAATAGGCCGTTCAGCCCAACTGGTCTATGCTGGTGTTATGCTCCAGACGAGCCTCCTCCCACCCTACTTCATCTCACCCTATCAACATATCTTTCTATTCCTTTCTACCTCATGTACTTATCTTGCTTCCCTTAAATGCATCTATGTAGGTGACTTCATCAGGATGAAAATGAATTCCTCTGGCTCATCTCCACCCCCCAAACATAAAACATAACCAAAACACTTTTCATGAAGACGGCCCCATTAAAATGCAGATAACCCCTTCACTGATTTCACATGGTCCATTTCTCATGTATTGTGTCTTCAGTGAGTAAGAGTCTCTATTCTGTCGCCAGCTGATGTCAATTAACAGGAAATGGTGAAAACCTGTTTTCCAATTAAAATAAAATGCCTCACCAGCTAATTACAGTTAAGATTTAAAGTACAAGAGTATAATAATACACATTGACCACCCCAAGGTTAGGCTTTGTGCACTGCAAAAGGGTACATCACAAATATGAGTTTACTAAAGCATGTACCAATCAATATTAAATGGATAATAAAATAGTGGGAGTGAATTACAAGGATGTAATTTCATAAAGAGGTTCTGATTACACAAAAGCCAAAAAGCTAATGAACACCAGCAGCAAGCTATGTTGAAGTTTCTGGAAGGGCTTCTCTGAGATGGAACCTCTGTCTGCCGCAAACATGGTTCCCCACGTCAGATGGAGCGGAGTTGGGAGGGCGAGGTTTCCCTCAGCTGGGAGTTCTCACTTCCTCAGCCTCGGTGGGACCTAGTGTAAGTCTGGAGGTTGGTTCACCGGGTGGGATGAGCCATACTGGAGGTCCATGCCGGGGTCAGGGTCTGGACCCTCGAAGATCGGGGTGGAATTTGTTTTTTCAAATGTTAAAAGCAATTGCAGTACATGGTCCCCTGATTTTTGGTGGGCAGGAGGGGTGGGACAAGACCTGGAACTCCCACAGACCTGGCTGGCCAGCTTCTTTCGAGTTTCCAGCTGCCCACGCTGGAAGTCCACTCCGGGAAGCCCCTCCCTGACCCCATAACGTTCATTAGAGCCAGTAGCAAAGTTCCATTCCAGGCACAATGTGTGACATATTCAAATTAACAAACCTGAAACAAGAAAAGGGAATACAGAAATTAAAAGAGCAGTGGATGGGTGCAACAGATCTCTGTAACTGTAGGCAGCTCTGTTAATTAGCCAGTGTGATGAGGTGTAGGGAAAGGAGAGAGATAGAGAGTATATTGAATTCAATGATCCAATGATTCGAGAACACTATCTGATTAAAATATTCTCTCAATGGCACAAGTTCCTTTAGGGATAATACCAAATCACAACAAATGTTCCATAACCATAAGGAGCAGCAAAGAGACCCAATATAGGAGCAGTGACAGATACTTTCCCCTCCCCCTAACACACACACACTCGCACACGCACAGACACACACTCGCACTCACACATACACACACACACACACACACAACAGAAAATAGAAAATCCTAGAACTATGTGATGGCCGAACTTTGTGTATATGTAAAATAATTCCATATATTCAAATAATTTCTGTTGTCTTTGGGATTATTTTTTTCTACCAACATCTATTCTTTAATATATCTATGTGTTGTAGTCATTAAATATATAAAAGAAATAGGTGCCTGGGAGGGTTCAAGGATTGCGACTGTTATCTGTTAGAGTCCATTACCTGGACTCCAATAATCTTGATAATGGACGTTAGCGCAAGTGTTATATGCATAGATCTTCTTTTGAGTGCATATTGATAGTAAGTGAATCCTTTTATTGGCAAGAGTTATTTACTGAATAGGAACTGACATTAGTGAAATGAGCTCGTGAATTTTAAATTGGTTTCATTTTATTATGCTCTCATTGCAAGATTTAGTGATCAGTGGCAGAATTGCTAATATAGCGTTAGTCAACTTAATGATTCTATTAGCTACATATGAAAATAAAGTTTACATTGTATATGTAGTGTTGGAAATGGTTTTAATATTGGCCCAGAAATTGATCTCGCTCTGTTCCCGCGGGGGTAAGGCTTCCCCGCGATCTCTCACTCCGCTTGTGCTTTTTCAGATCCAGCTCGCACGAACTTGATGTTCCAGACATCAGCTGGGCAGTGCTTGCGTATCCCACCGGCGTAGTGAATTCGTGCGAGCTGTGGGATCACGTGACTCAGTTAGAGCCAATGGCAGCACACCATCTTCCATTCATAAGTTTCACATACGTGCTGTGAAAGCTATGAATCTTACACCCCCCCAAAATAACAGCTAAACCTCAATTAAATTAAAAAAAAAAACCATCACATTAATAAAATAAGTATAGTTAAATAAATTAACCATTTTAAATAAAAAATTAAATTTTTGAAAAAATTTAAAATCTTTTAAAAAGTTATAAAAATAAACTTACCTGTCTTTAAAGTCTCTAAAAAAGATATACCTGTTAAAAAAAATTCAAAAAAATACTTAATTCACTACTTACCTTGTTAAAAGTGGGTCTTACTCCTCCTTTTTCCATTTCTAAAATCTTCCGTACTTACCTGCGCGTCCAAAGCATGAAGTGCACAGCGTGCGCGCAGCCTGTAGCGCGCACGCGATGCACCGAGGACCCGCCCCCTTTTCAAAAGAGCAAGTGCCGGTTTTCAGCGCATGCGCAGGGCATGCAGAAAACCGGCAATTGGAGTGGGAATACGCGAGAGTACGCAGTGCGTACTCTCGCGTCGCGGGATGAATTTTTGGCCCATTGTGTTTAATATTATTGAGCTGCTATGAAAATTTGAAAAGTTCAAGTGCGTGGTGTAAGTATAATATGCAGTGTGAATACCCGTCACCTGCAATCTTGAAAATGGGGGACAAATGGTCAAAATCAGAGACACTTTATTTAACCACAGGTAATGAATAACCTTTCATTTTTGTACTATTATTTCCGTGGTTCAAATGGGCTTAATGTATTGTTATGGTTTACATATGTTTTCATTTTTTTGCATGTTTAATGTGATGAAAGAATTATAAAGTCCACACCTTGGCTCAGTCTCAGTTGTTTAAATACTTTTCACGCCCACTCCTTAATTCATCCCCTACTCACACCTTACTTCCGCCTCTGCTAAATGGACACTCTTGGAGCTGACGTCTTGCATGTTGACCTCAGTTGGATGGTCTTGAAGCCGACACATTTCATTAGTCCCTCAGTTCATCCCTTGGTTTATTTTCATTTGGTGAATTTCTTCCCTGCTCATCCTTTCCCTTAGTTCCATATGGTGCAAATCTGGTAAGGGTCGACCCATCACCTTCATTACTGCCATAGTCTGCACTAATTTTGTGGCCTCTACCCGATATGTCATTTCAGGATGATGTCCCCTAATTTATCTCAAAGAGATGAGTACATTCCATACAAATACCTCATCTCATTCCTTGTTTCCATTGATTCATTGAATTAATTGATAAAGTTAATTGATAAAATTAATAGCATGTTTTGAGTAAAATGCTAACACCTACAAAGTATAAGTATTTATTGGCTGTTGCTGAATATATCTATTTAGTGGTAAAAGACTGAAAACATAAATTCTCACCATTTGAATTTGAGAGGAGATAATGAGTTCAAGTTTCACATTTTCACATAAATGATTGAAGAAATTTTGTACTGATCTGATGGTAATGATAACCTGTGTCCCGTGGACATAATGGAGTGAAGATGGGGGTCGTATCAGGAAGAATGACCAGAGTGGGAGAGAGTAAGGGTTTTATTGGGATAAGGGCATCAAAAGTGGAGGTGAAGGTGTGATTAAGCAGATTGGTAGCTGCAGAAGTATCGTAGTGAACGGAGGACAAAGGCTAGACAGTTGGGAGTTTGAAAGTGCCGTTGTAAGTGACTTGGGGGAGAATTGTTTCCCAGCGGTGGATGCAGAAGGAAGTGGAGTTGGAATGGGGAAGGAGGATGGGAGTGGTGAGGGATATGAGGAAGTAATCAGAGATTGCCTAGTCTATGATTGAGACATCCTTACATCCTTAGGACATCCCAAAATGCTTCACAGCCAATTAATTGCTTACGATGTGTAATCACTATTTTTACACAGACGAACGTGGCTGAGATGCAGGACCAGTTAATCTTTGTTTTTTCCAATAGCGTAGGAATGTTGATTAGGACACCGGGAGAACTCCTCTGCTGTCCTTCCAGTAGTGCCATAGTTTCTTTTATGTGCACCGGACCAGGCAGATAGGGCGTTACATTAATGTCTCAACCAAAAGGCAGCAGTGCCGAAAATATACCACTCCATCAGTACTGCACTAAAGTGTGTTGAAATCCTACAGTGGGGCTTAAACCTACAACCTTCTGACTCAGAGGCACAAGTGCTACCACTGCCAGAAACCAGAAGCAGCTCGCACTTCACAGTACAAGACCCAAACATACGGCAGTCCATCTGTGCACAACTGGAGGCAGCTGCTCCAGTAGTGTCCTGTACAAAAATATGCCTATACAGAACCAAATATAGTTCCTCTAGCAACATTATATACACAAGGCACCTATTCAAAGTTCTAAGTAACTGGTCCAGGGATTTCTTCTAGGACAACAGGCTTATGCACAAATGCAGAGTACGTACAGCAACTGAGGCACAAACAGCATAGCTTCGACCCTGTGCACAGATGCCAAGTTCTCCCACAGACGCAAGCAGTGTAGGCCAGTGTGCCTGCAATAAAACCTCATGGAGCAGTTAAAAAAATGGAGCTCTATTTCTAAAAAAAAAATTAGTAATACTGCTCCCAAGTTAAGACAGATTGGAGATCTGTTTGTAAAAGCAGAATGTCCCAATAGAGTTGGGATGGTTGAGCGATGTGATGCCAAGGCCGGCAGTAAGTTAATCATACTTTTCATTTTCAAGAGTGATCTGGTAATCTTAACTGGTCATTATTGGCCATAATCTGTTGCTGTTGGTAAACAGAAAGGTTAGTTTAAAGAAGTATATCAAAATTGAAGATGTAGATTTACCTTTCTGGATAAAATCTGGGCCAGATGAGATAGGCGCGCTTCTGTGTTCAGCAATGCACTTTGACCCTGAATGATTCAACACTTTGGAATTCATTGTATTGAAGGAGAGCTATCTCTAAAATGTTAAGTGTAGAAAAACAAGAAGTTATCTTCTGAAATTAGTAATAAGTGGATTTATTTATTTTGCTTGCAGTTAAACAGTACTACTTATTTAATTAGAACTAATCTGTTTGTTCAGGCAAGTTTTTTTTTAATTCAGTTCATTTAATGAAAAGCAAATAAGTTCTGGCAGCAATAAATACACGTAAATCGCTGTTTTGTCTGCAAAATATTTTCTTTTCAGCTGATGATTTATCAGTTGTAATAATTTTTACTCTTTATGTAGTGGTGATAGGTAGTGAATGTAGACTATTTAGATGGTGCTCTAGTGTTTATGGAGACCTGTTTAGATAGCAGCTCTGGAGTATTATAAATCAGGTTAAGTTCTACCAAGTTGAAAGTGTGTTTTGTTGCTGAGGTTGAGCTCCAAGGGTGTTTAATCATCAAACAGCTGGCATGCACTGCAGCAACTCGCCAAGGCTTCTTCGGCAGCACCTCCCAAACCCGCGACCTAGAAGGACAAGGGCAGCAGGCACATGGGAACACCACCACCTCCAAGTTCCCCCACCAAGTCATACACCATCCTGACTTGGAAGTATATCGCCGTTCCTTCATTGTCGCTGGGTCAACATCCTGGAACTCCTTACCTAACAGTACTGTGGGAGTACCTTCACCGCACGGACTGCAGCGGTTCAAGAAGGCGGCTCACCACCACCTTCTCAAGGGCAACTAGGGATGGGCAATAAATGCTGGCCTTACCAGCGACGCCCACATCCCATGAACGAATATTAAAAAAAAGTGCTGCTTGTCGCTTTACCCATAAAAGACTGATATAGATAAAACACTTTCATCATACTGTACCAGATTTACACCAGTAGGAAATAAAGTTGGCATGTTTTCTGTACTTGAGACAGCGGTGTGAAACTGGCACAGCAACTTAGCCACCTCCTGATTGGATTGATGCCAAAATTTTGTGTTGGTATCTTCAAAATGCAAATGCCAGAGGCAGCTTGAAACCAGTGTAGGATTTTCTTCCAACTTAGCCCCATGGATTGAATTCCCTTTCTTGCTTTCTCACACAATAAATCCAAGATAATTTTCTCTTTGGTATTGGGACATTGTTTTTATTCCTAAATGTCTCTGCTCACACCAATGCTGTCCCTGGAATCATTTTTATTGATAATTTTGTATCTCACCTATTTGTCTTATAAAGACTCTCACTCACTAAGTGCTTCTGCTTTACTCCAGTATTAATCTAAATCCAGCACAAATGATACAGCATTGTTTGCCTTTGTTAAAATCTGTGGACCAGTGAACATCTTATTGAAACAAAATGTACAGACCTGGAATTTCTTTCATGGACATAACTCGGAGGTTAGACCCAAAAATATGTCCATTCCCGTGCCCATTCTGTTGATGTCAAGTTACGCTTAAATTTCCTGTGCCAATCTCATTAGAATATGCCCGAATGTAAAAGGCATAAATCTGCGTAAACAATTGGGGCCCAACGAAACTCCAAACCCACGCCAGATATTCCTTCTTTAAGTATGAAAATAAAAGTTTCAATTCATTTCACCATCATTCATGCACATCAGACACATGTTTAGGAACCTGCAATCAAGGAATCTTTTCAATTTTTAATGTGACTTATACGGATGCCATAAAAATGCATTCAAAGAAACAAAAAATACAGAGCAGGTGTCAGTGAGAACAAACTTAAAAAAAACACTCAAGAGATTGCAATAAAACACCAGAAAAATGATTCTTTCCTGCCGCACCTGAAAATCTGGTCCTAAAAAAACGCGTCTAAAGCTCAGTAACATGGGGGCGGGGCCGGAGGTGTGTTCGGGCAAGGGATTGATAGACGATCGTATAAGATCGAGAAGATAGTCCTTGTGTGCGTAACTCAATACGCCCAAAATTCCGCAATATGTGCCTCAATTGCACGTGTGACAATTACGCAGGAAATTCTAGGCCAGAATAACAGCTGTGGATACCAATTGCCAAGCGGGTATTAGTAGGTTTAAGGTCTATCGACCAGATGTGACAGAAATATTCCCAACAGGAATTACAGTCAAGGGAACTTTGTTTCCTAGAAATTAAATCTGAGTCAGGAGTTCTTTAGGGATTGGTGTTCAGGTAGATTTGGGGTTCTTGTCAGGCCTGAATTTGAGTGCCTAATATATCAGTGCCCTGATTCAGAAGTCTAAGTTTTAAGAATGCATTAGTGAATAGGAAAATAACATTCTCTAACTCATGAGGGACATACTCCGTGCACAAATCCAAATGGCAGGGATTCTTATCTATGTTTCTTAGCTTAGTTACACCATTCTATAATGCTGCATGGCAGTTTCACTGATGCCAAGGATCAGGAACAACAGTTTATATTTGGACTTGCATAAAATGTGGTCCTTAGTAAAGCTGAAATCATTGCAGTCGAACAATTTCTGATAAGTGAGGAACTTGGGAAGTAGGCTAGGCTGACATTGCATTTCCTTCCTCTCACTAGGCTACCATTAATCAAAGAATTAAAAATGTATTACTAATACCAAGTTTACTTAAAGATTGCTGACTTGGGATCAAGTTGGACCAAATTCTTATGTATTGAACTGCTCCAAAGCAACACAATTTTGAGAAAAATCTTCCTCTCTTGAAAAAAGATTGATATAGATCCAGCTGACCCACATAAAAGAAGCTCACCAAACAGAACTTACATCTAAGAAATTTTGGAAGTCGTCACCATAGAACCTTATCAATGATCTTTAGATATTTGAAAATCTCAAATCTATACTTGAAACTATTGGTATCTTAATATATTGAGTAGCTAACACATTGAATTACAGGCTGCTTTGCCCGGCTCCATCAAAATCATAAGAAAACAAGGATCAAAAAAAGGCCATTTAATCTGTCAACTTGCTCTTTCCACAGACCATGTGCAATTTATCCCAATATGAACTCTACCTGACCTATTTAATCTATTGAGGGGAAATTGTGTCCATATATTCCCTGATCCCAAAGGTAATCAAGCAAAACTTGTGAATATTCATCTACTAATTCAAACTGCAGTCTGTGGCTCCTGGCTCCCCCTCCCCCCTCACCAGCACAGGAACCTTTATGCTCTATAAAGTATTTTGATTATCTAGATGCATTATTACCATCTCCACTCCATTCCTCAATCAGATATTTATCCAGTTCCTTTTTGGATGCTTTAAGTCACATTACTTTGTGGAGGAAAGAAAAATACATTTCATTTGAGGCTTATTAATTTTAAACCTATTACTCACAATACAAACTCACATCAACATTACCTATGCCTCTCTATGTTTTAAGAATAGATCATGTCCCTCTTTCAATCTTCAGTTCTGTGAGTTTTACAATAGAGCCTCACCTTGATGCTCTTCTCTGATTTGCTCCACATTGTTCAGGATATTTCAAATGTTGCCTCATTAGTGACCTCTCCTGGGTTAGAGTAGCTAATTTGAACTTTTAGTCAAATGCCCTGAAGATATATCCTAGCATTTTATTAGCTTTATTACTAACAGCTTTGTATTGACTGGTGGCTATCACTGAATAATCAATATTCACATTCAGATTCTTTTCCTTGTCTATCTTTCTGAAAGGACAGATCTTCAAAATCTACACATCTGTTATTTCATGCTATAATATGAAAGTACTTTAAATGTATATTGAAATCTCTCTGGTTAATTGTACCAGGGCATTTTGAATTCTGTTTATCTCTCCACATTCTTTGTCACTTGGCCATATGATTTGGCATCATCAGCAATAATACATAGTATAACACCCTTAATATTGAAAACTCTGATCACAGAGACACCATAACAAATAAGAACATAAGAACATAAGAAATAGGAGCAGGAGTAGGCCATTTGGCCCTTCGAGCCTGCTCCACCATTCAATAAGATCATGGCTGATCTTCTACCTCATCTCCACTTTCCTGCACTATCCCCATATCCCTCGATTCCCTTAATATTCAAAAATCTATCGATCTCTGTCTTGAATATACTCAACGACTGAGCCTCCACAGCCCTCTGGGATAGAGAATTCCAAAGATTCACCACCCTCTGAGTGAAGAAATGTCTCCTCTTCTCAGTCCTAAATGGCTGACCCCCTTATTCTGAGACTGTGACCCCTGGTTCTAGACTCCCCAGCCAAGGGAAACATCCTCCCTGCATCTACCCTGTCAAGTCATGTAAGAATTTTGTATGTTTTGTATGTTTCATTCTTCTAAACTCTAGAGAATATAGACATAGTCTACTCAATCACTCCTCATAGGACAATCCCCCCATCCCAGGAACCAGTCTGGTGAACCTTCGTTGCACTACCTCTATGGCAAGTATATCCTTCCTTAGGTAAGGAGAGCAAAACTGTACACAAAACTCCAGGTGTGGTCTCACCAGGGCCCTATATAATTGCAGTAAGACGTCTTTACTCTTATACTCAAATCCTCTTGTAATAAAGGCCAACATACCATTTGCTTTCCTAATTGCTTGCTGCACCTGCATGTTAACTTTCAGTGATTCTTGTACAAGGACACCCAGGTCCCTCTGAACACCAACATTTCCCAATCTCTCACCATTTAAAAAATACTCTGCTTTTCTATTTTTCCTACCAAAATGGATAACTTCATATTTCTCCACATTATATTCCATTTGCCATGTTCTTGTCCACTCACTTAGCCTGTCTATATCCCCTTGAAGCCTCCTTGCATCCTCCTCACAACTTACATTCCCACCCAGCTTTGTATCATCAGCAAATTTGGATACATTACATTTTGTCCCCTCATCCAAATCATTGATATAGATTGTGAATAGCTGAGGCCCAAGCACTGATCCTTGCGGTACCCCACTAGTTACAGCCTGCCAACCCGAAAATGACCCGTTTATTGCTACTCTCTGTTTTCTGTCCGGTAACCAATCTTCAATCAATCCCATGAGTCCTAATTTTGTTTAATAACCTCTTGTGTGGCACCTTATCGAATGCCTTCTGAAAATCCAAATACACCACATCCAGTGGTTCCCCCTTATCTATTCTGCTAGTTACAACCTCAAAAAACTCTAACAGATTCGTCAAACACAATTACCCTTTCATAAATCCGTGTTGACTCTGCCCAATCCTATTATTATTTTCTAACTGCCCTGTTACCACGTCCTTAATAATAGATTCTAGCATTTCCCTACTACTGATGTCAGGCTAACTGGTCTGTAGTTCCCCGTTTTCTCTCTCCCTCCTTTCTTAAATAGTGAGGTTATGTTTGCCACCTTCCAATCCACGGAAACTGTTCTAGAATCTATGGAATTTTGGAAAATGACAACCAATGCATCCACTATCTCTATAGCCACCTCTTTCAAAATCCTACGATGTAGGCCACCAGGTCCAGGAGATTTATCAGCTTTCAGTCCCATTAATTTCTCTAGTACTATTTTTTTACTAATACTAATTTTGTTCAGTTCCTCATTCTCGCTAGAGCCTCAGTCCTCCACTATTTCCGGCAGTTTTTTTGTGTCTTCTTCTCTATATGCTTATGGAGGGAGTCACAGCACGCAGTGAGGTTCTCTTCCCTTCCAAGGGCAGAAGAGACCTCCCCAGGACACCAACGCAGCCTGGTTGCACATTGCACAGGAGAACAAAAGTAGGGATGTTGTCAGGGGTCCCTGGCTGCAGTGGCGCCAACCTTTCAATGATCTCAGTGGATCACGAAACGTTACTGCAAAACCACACTCAAACTCACCTTGCTGTGCAACTCAACACATTCCCATCACTCTGCCTTCCCTACCCTACTCCTGCACATCCTTACTCACACCAACTTACCTTGCACCTCTACCCATCCCTCTCCATCTACATTATCACTTCCCCATCGCACTAGCCACCCCTCACACTCACCCTCATCCTACTGCAAGCATACCAACTAACAACACACAAGGGTAGGCACTTGAGAGGTTTAGCCAATGTCCATGTGAAGTTTCTGGTAATGTGTTGTCATACAGTGAAATCTATATTTTGAACACTGCCCCTTATTGGACAGATCTGAGCGCACCTTGAAAAGTGTCTTACTGAGTTCCAGTGATTGTTCAGACATAAATCTAGCCATGGTGATGCCATCGCTGGCCTCCCGGGCAACAATGTTGTCAGCGGCTGATGCCCTGTGCAGCATCAGGTGATGGCGGAGAAGGTTGGTGTTGTTGTTGGTGATGATGGTTTGCCTGGTGATGTTGGTGTTTGGGCTGATTATGCAAGGATTCAGAGGACCAAGGTCTGATTTTTTCAAGGGCACCGATGTTGCTGGAATAGATGCCAGCTACAGGTGAGATGACAGAAGCGATCTGTCAATGGTGAGAGAGGTTGTTCCAATGAGGTGGCACTGGACATAACGTTGTCTCTAAACATTTGCAAGCTAAAGAAATCTCTATGGGGGAAAAATTCAGTTGGTTGCGCCTCCCGTTAGCGCCTTAAGAGGGCGCTAATGGGGCGCAAAGCAGCTAGCGCCCGGGCGCAGCGATGTTTGCGCCGCTCGCGAACTTAACTAGACATTTTGCGGCGGCGCTAAACACTACCGCCACGATCTCCTGCGCCAGCAGATCGTGACGTCAGTCGAGTGTGCAACGCCCCGGTATCGCCCCAGAGCGGATATTGAGTGGCGCCCCCTGCCTTACCGCCTGACGCTAGCAACGACAGGTTGAGGGGAGCGTTCTGCAGTCATGAAGGGACTGGGGGAGCGCTATTTAAAGGTGACCGCTTCCTGCCTTTTATTGTTGGTGCCATTTTTGAACTATGCATTCTGAGAGAGAGAGAGAGAGACATCTGGAGCGATTCAACGTTGTGTGAAGGAGTTTTGGGTACTGAGCAGCACTTTGCAGGTTCATTTTGATTTGCCATTCCTTGTATCGATTTAGAAGAGACTGTTGGGGCTGCACTCTAAGCTCTTTCCCTGGTACTCTCCATTGTTCTTTCCAGCAGATTTGATGTGCAGGTCTCTCCAGGCCGGGATTCAAGGCTGCAATGAGCAGGATGTGGATGGAAAGCAAGATCAACCATCCCCTTTAAGAACTGGCCGGTGCCATTGAGTGTGTGTTCCATTGCTGACTAACATCACATGAGCTTCGCCAGCGCTCTGAGTTAGCGCCTCGCTCCTCGGCCTTTGCGCCTTAAGACAGGTGTGAAGTGCCTGATTTAGCGCTCCAATCACCTCAGGGGTCGATAAAAGTGGTTTCCAGTCAGTGGCGATAATTAGTGCCAGGCGCTAATTTTTGCGCCCGGACGATATTTGCGCCCCAAATGGGGCACGACTGAATTTTTACCCCTATATGTCTTACAAATGCAGTAACCAAAGGTTTCTGCGCTCTGAAACTGACCATCTGCAACATTGCATCCTTGACACCACTTCTGCAGCTGTCAGCTTATCAGAAACATCAGAGCAGGCTCAACTCACGTCAAGGTGAGCTGGCGTGTTCCCCGAACAGCGGGTAACCCGTGGGGAGCACGTAAAATTGGAAAGAAGCCTCAAAATACCATTAAATTGGCTCCTAACAAGCCATTTAATGAGCTCAATTGTCTCCCCCGCCACTTGGTGTCGGGTCAGTTCTCCGCTGACAGACCCGACACCTGGGAGACTTGCATGGAGGCGGGATGACAGCGGGTTTTCTACCCGCTGTCAATCTTTGCTATTGTTTCAGCGGACCCGCCTCCAAACCTGCCCTCTGAGCGCTGGCAAAATTCCGGCCAAAGTATTTGTTTAATTTCTCTGTCATTTCCTTATTCCCCATTATAATTTCTCCTGTCTCAGCCTGTAAGGGACTCACATTTACATTCGCTAATCTTTTCCTTTTTACATACCTATAGAAGCTTTTACAGTCTGTTTTTATATCTCTCGCTAGTTTACTCTCATTCTATTTTCCCTTTCTTTATCAATTTCTTGGTCCCCCTTTGCTGAATTCTAAAATCCTCCCAATCCTCAGGCTTACTACACTTTTTGGCAACATTATAAGCCTCTTCCGTTGATCTAATACTACCTTTAACTTCTCTTGCTAGCCACGGTTGGACCACTTTTCCTGTGGGGTTTTTGTGCCTTAAAGGAATGTATATTTGTTGTAAATTATGTATTAATTCTTTAAATGCTAGCCATTGCTTCTCTACCGTCATAGCTTTTAATGTAGTTTCCCAATCTACCTTAGCCAACTCGCCCCTCATACCTGCATAGTTTGCTTTGTTTGTAAAGGTACTATACTGGGTTTTCCTATAGGAGCAAGGTTGACAGTATAATTTTAGATAAAACACAAGTAATAAATTAGATATATAATACATTATTGTTACAAGTAGTCTCCTCCAAGTCCTTTGAAATATTGTTTAATCAGAGAACTATTCTAGGTTAGAAGAACTTGTTTAGTCTTATCGTCAATTATTCCATACATGTAATCAGTATTTTATTAGCTTTGCTGATAAGAGTTTCTTGTTGACTGGAAGCTTTCAGCAAGTGATTAACAATCACACCCAGGTCCTTCTCCATCTTTCCAAAAGAAATCACCTCTTTATTATCAATACTTTTGCTGTTTAATATTACAATATGCATTACTACAGATCTCTGTGGACCTCCGTGAGTCACGGTCTCTGGACAGCTTTTTATCATTATCATTACCTTCTGCAGTTCTGCTTTCTACTGGATGGACTTTAATTTTCTTCAAAAGGATCACATGTGGAACTTTATAAAATGGCATTTGAATTTCCAAGTAAATTAGGTCCTCTGGATGGCTGTTATCCACTGATTTAGTTACTTCCTCAAAGAATTCCAACACATTAGTGATTACTTCTAAATCCATGCTGACTGGTCCTCATCGCCCCTATGCTCTTTATGTGAGCATTGGAAATATGTTGTACAGTGCTATCAAGCATTTTCCCAGTGCAAATGTTAGACCAACTGGTATATAATAGTTAGGTTCCTACCTTGCTCCTTTTTTGAATATTGAGATAAACGTTTACTATTCTTCAGTGCTCAGACAGCGTGTGTTTATGGAGCTCCTACAGATATTAACCAGAGCTTCATCTATTTCCTCTCTCATTTCCTTAAAGATTCAAAGACCCATCCCACACAATTTCTTTTGTCAGTTCTTAGCCAAGCATCCAGTTAGAACTCTCTGCAGGATCAAAATGATCTTCCCAAGCAGAATGAGAGCCTGATTTAAACAGGACTACGTTTGGCCATTGGCCCTGGCCACTGGATATTCAACAACTTCTTTCAGTTGGGAAAGAAAATGAAAGAAAAGTGATACAAATTACAATATGGAACAGGATGTTCGGCCCAACCAGTCTGTGTTGGTGTTTATCCTTAACACAAGCAGTAGTCTTAATCCTATGTGCAGGCCATGTTCCCAGGTCTCTTTATTTCCCTTGCTTTCAACCACTGTTCTTCAATGTTGACATGGTATCTGCTTCAATCACTAACTCTGGTAGTGCATTCCATAGCCTCACAACTTCCTGTATATAAAAAAACTCCTGTTTTCTCCTAAATCCCTTATATTTAATCTTCTATCTATGTCCCATTTGTATAGACCCATCAATCCCTGGAAACAGTCTGTTTCTATCTACTCGGTTCCATTCCTTCATAGTTTTAAACCCCTCTATCAAATTACCCCATAATCACATCTGTACTAACAAAAGGAACCCTAATTTATGCATCATTTTGTATTTGTATTTCCTCATACCAGGCAGCACCCTAGTGAATATGTGCTGTACCCATTCTAATGCCTCAACATCCTTTCTATAGTGTGGTGTCCAAAACTTCACACACTACTCCAGCTGTGGTCTTACTAAGGTTTTATGTATTCCCCATTACATCTCAGCTTTCATATTCTATACGTCTTGCCATAAAATCCAGTATTCCATTAGCTTTTTTATGGTCTTATCCACTTGAGGTGCTGCTTTTAATGTCTTGTGAAGCTGAACCTCCAAATCCCTCTGCTCTTCCACATCACCCAGCTTTCCTCCATTCAAAGTATAATTATTACTTATGCTTTAAAAGCAGCTGCTATTATGATGTCATCAGAGGTGGACAGCTGACCCGATCCCACTCATTGGACCGGCCAGCGCGCCTCCATGAAATTAACAAGGTACTTTAATAAAAATTGCAACTCTGCAGCTGTTCCCGCCGGAAGCGGCTCCCGAACCCGCCCACCACGCAACCCGACTCCAACCCGCCTCGGGAATTAAAATCGAGCCCGAGGTGTCACCATTTTTTTATAGAATGTGATATTTCATCTACCACTCTCCCTTCAGTATTGTGCAAGTAGCACAATGCATCAAAAATGACATTTTTGCAATGGGAATTACATGATCTGATTGCATGACTCTCAACAGTAGGACAAGGCTTTCATAACAACTTTACAAGGTTGATTCATTCAGGCACTTATACTGGATAATTATTACAAGTTCCAGTGGTGCAGTTTGAGATTAATATGGCCTTTGATCTCAGTGCTATCTTAAGACTGCAACTTGGCTTGTTCCTGTTTTCTATCTTTACTTTTATGAGTTATTAGACTTTAGATGATGAGTTAAGATGCAATATTTCTGTAATTTTCAGCATTATTTGGTAC
This sequence comes from Squalus acanthias, assembly GCA_030390025.1. Classification (NCBI taxonomy): domain Eukaryota; kingdom Metazoa; phylum Chordata; class Chondrichthyes; order Squaliformes; family Squalidae; genus Squalus; species Squalus acanthias. Next base: position 140,958,673 of record CM059425.1, on the reverse strand, counting down.
TGAATGTTTTTTGGGGAAACCTGCCTTTTCCATACCATATCAGTCTCATGCTAAACTGAAGGGCCCAGAAATTCGTCCGAATACGGGAGAGTATGCACTGTGTACTCACCCATATTCGGTCCCGAAGTGCCGGTTTCCTGCATGCACTGCGCATGCGCGGGAAACCGGCACTTCCGATATTGCGAAGGGGGCGGTTACTAAGTGAACCGCGTGCGCACTACAGGCTGTGCGCACGCAGCACACTTAGTTTTTTTTTCAGGTTTGAACGCGAAGGTAAGTGTTGAAGATTTTACACATGAAGAAAGGAGGCGTAAGACCCCCTTTTAACAAGGTAAATAGTTAATTAAGTATTATTTTAAATTTTTTTCAACAGGTTTATCTTTTTTAGAGACTTTAAAGAAAGGTAAGTTTATTTTTATAACTTTTAAAAAGAATTTAAATTTTTTCAAAAATTTAAATTTTTGTTTAAAGTGGTTAATTTATTTAACTATAGTTATTTTATTAATGTGATGGTTTTTTTTTTATTTAATTGAGGTTTAGCTGTTCTTTTGGGGGCAAGTTGTATTCATAGCTTTGACAGTTCTCCTGTCAAAACTATGAATGAAAGATGGTGTGCTGCCATTGGCTCTAACTGGCCCACGTGATCCCAGAGGTCGCATCGAACTAACTGCGCCTCTGGGACACGCACACACTGCGCGCCGGCACCAGGGAGAGGCCCAGGAGCAGAAGTTCGTGTGGGCCAAAACCATAAAGGCAGGCGCGGAGTGCGATATCGCGGGGGATCCTTACCCCCGCGGCAACCATCGAAGTCCAATTTCTGGGCCACGATTTTTGTCATAGTCGGTCAAGTGTGTATCCAATGACCAAAACATTATACTGTACAAGTTGCTGTCATTCCTGTACTGGCAACATTCTGTAATTGTACTGCATCTGCCTGCTTTAGTTTCAGATCTCCTGTAGTGCATTTGGTGCACACTGTACATTAGCCAATTTGATAAATGACCTGAATCATGGACGTTCCTCGACAGTGCCAAAGACTATATTGACAGAGTAACAGTGAATATGGAGCATTGCCAGGAATGTGGTATAAAAGAAATGAGGTCTAATTAAATGACCTCAGGAATGAACCTAAATGGCTGAGCTATTTCTAATTTGGTAACTCATCAAAATACAATATCTCTTAAAGTGTACATGTTACTGACATTGAATTTAATATAGAGATTCATTTTCCCCTTAGGATTATAATTAAAAAATAATGAGCTTGGAAGACTATTCTTAGTCACAGGTCAGTTTTGAAGTACTGTGGTTTAATTCACCACCGTGGACTCATCTTAATGTGAGGCAGAGGGCAGCAGATGGCTTTTCCCTTTATATATTTGCAAAAAAGAGGCTTGCAGCCAAAGACTCTGAACAGTCCTGCCTTTAAAACAAGTTAATATTGATCTGAATAGGTTTTGACTGTGAACCTTCAGGCAAAAGTAGATTCAGATCTATCTATTGTAAGTATACTCAAGAGATAGCTCATAACAGACTTGTTCAATATAAATTAGTTTTTGTGCTAGGGTGTATAGGAGAACCAATTTGGGTTAGTTAATGAAAAGTCAGACCACTCCACACTACAGAAACTGATCACAGACTTTTTGTTTTAATGAGTGAACAGCTCTTTCAAATTAGCTTTAATAAGCGATAAAAACATGGAGGCAGGCATTGTCGCAATTTAAATGAACTGATTTAACGGACTGTATTGAATTTGTCATTAGTTTAATATTTTTTTCCCTCATTCAAAATCAATTTAAATGAAGGCAGAGCCAAATAGCACAGCTGCTAAATGCACGTAGCCAAGATGTACCCTGTGCGTCTATGGATTTTGGCTGCAAGGCTTGGTGAGTGACAACAGACAGTAATCAGTAAGTGCTGGATTTGTCACATCGCATTTCTGGTGCTAAGTTGTTAATCCTTGTTGAGAAAGTCCCCTTCCTTCTCTCTGGACACACAGCACAGAATTCAATCCTTTACCAATGACAGATTTAAGCAAAGGGAATGTGCTCAATGTGGAAATAATTCTTCACTTTGCCTTGTATTTGTGGCCTTGTGCATCTGTGGCCAAACATTCAGATAATAGAAGCTCTAGTTAGTGAAATTTGACAATTCGCTCTATAGTTTTTGAGCATCATGGGCTAGAAATTAATTATAGCCCAGGAATGAGTGATATCTTTAGAAAAGTTTGAGAATTAGCGCCAGGCGCTAAAGCTTTAGACTGCACGCAAAATTCATTCTCATTGCTCAAAGAAATGATTGTGGTGCTGAATCAAGTCTTAAAGGCCAAGCTGAGTGGCGTCACACGCAAAGGGTGGACCAATATCAGGTGCAGTCTAATCTCAACTCATCATCGCCACAGGCTTTTCCCAGTACTTAAAGGGGAGGTTCATTGATACTGCAACACCTCATTCTCAGCATTGCTGGCTGTGCAGCTACCTCAGCAAGGAGAAGCACAATAAGGAGAAGGAGCCGGAAGACTGAAGCAGTGTGCTCATGGCAGATCCACCTCAGTCGGGATGGTCAGGGTGATTGAATGCTTCAACAAATACTACATACCACCATCTGTACCACAAGCTTCACGCACTGCCCAAAGCACCACACCCCCAGCACTCACCCACCAACAATCTCTACCTACCAACACTCACACCCACATCTCACGCCTTGCACATAATGACAGCTATTCAACTATGGCAGGCACAAGGGTCATTAGTTATTAGAATTAATGTGATACATGTGATATGTTTATGCAGAAATTTATTAATGGAGTTTGCAATATTTTGTTGGTCTCGCTCATTTCACCTTTGTGCCCAGGAGGATGCTGTGATATGGCATGACACAGGGATGGTATGATGGGGATGTGGTGAGCAAAAGGGATCTGGGGTTTAAGTCACCCTGATGTGAGACTGGAGGTCTGTTTAGAGGAGGTGGCAGAGTTCTGTCACCCCTGTCACTGTCTGGTCGAGGCGAACATTCCTACCAGTGCCTCATACAAAGTGGGGTATATTTTCTTCTCTGCATAAAGTTAAAGAAAGAATCTTTCACTGAACTGCCATTGGTTTTTATAATGACCATTGAGTGGAATAAGTTTTCTTTAACATTGCACACAGAGGAATGTATCCCCCAGTGTTTGTTAAACAGTATTCTACAAGTAGGGCAAGAGGTGTGAACCGTGCAAAAATAGTTAGCAAGAAAACAGTGATGTTGCTATTTTGTACCAAAACAAAGTCTCAAGTGCTAAAAGGAATTAATGTAATAAGTACTTGCTTGAAGTAACTCTGACATTAATTTATTCCACATCATTCTGGATTTGAATTCAAGACTTCCTAACTCCATGCTAAAAATTAAATGTTGCATTTCACACTTTTTTTGTGAAGTGTTACAGGTTCTTGAAATTTATATATTCTCAAACCTGAGGCTACAGACGAGAAGAACAAAATCTGCTGCGTAGAAAGAAAAATGTCAACCAAGAGTACAAGCCAATTTTTTCCTTTTAATTTTAGCAAACGTAAAAGTATTGGTCAATTTAGAGTTCATCTTTTTGCCCGTGGATGTTGGTTTTACTCCCGTTACCCATCAACGGTGATGACACTCACTGGGGTACAGTTCTCTGGGTGCTGCTAGCTCACCCAGGTGGTCATTCAACACGTGACTCAAACTGTGACGGTCGGCGGGCTCTCTGTGCAACAACATTGTAGCTGAGATCCTTTCCTTATTCTCCCATGCATTTTCCAGCAGAAGTCAATGGATAGCGATCACAAGCAAGAATCCAGATTAGTGGAAAGAGTGTGGACAGTGACTGGAAAGGACTGTATGATTCAAGGCTGCTCAGTAGATTTTGATTAATTGTGTTAATTGCTGCATGTGTATTTGGATAAAGGAGTTTTCCGGATATGATCTTAAATTGAACCCCCCTAGTTACCAACTCACCAACCAGTGGAAGTAATTTTAGAAACATAGAAAAATAGGAGCAGGAGTAGGCCATTCAGCCCTTCGAGCCTGCTCCGCCATTCAATATGATCATGGCTGATCCTCTATCTCAATACCATATTCCCGCTCTCTCCCCATACCCCTTGATGCCTTTTGTGTCTAGAAATCTATCTATCTCCTTCTTAAATATGTTCAGTAACTTGGCCTCCACAGCCTTCTGTGGTAGAGAATTCCACAGGTTCACCACCATCTGAGCGAAGAAATTTCTCCTCATCTCAGTCCTAAATGTCCTACCCCGTATCCTGAGTCTGTGACCCCTCGTTCTCGACCCCCCAGCCAGGGGAAACATCCTCTCTGCATCCAGTCTGTCTAGCCCTGTCAGAATTTTATACGTTTCAATGAGATCCCCTCTCATTCTTCTAAACTCTAGTGAATACAGGCCTAGTTGACCCAATCTCTCCTCATACGACAGTCCTGCCATCCCAGGAATCAGTCTGGTGAACCTTCGCTGCACTCCCTCTATGGCAAGTATATCCTTTCTTAGGTAAGGAGACCAAAACTGCACACAGTACTCCAGGTGTGGTCTCACCAAGGCCCTGTACAACTGTAGTAAGACATCCTTGCTCCTGTACTCAAATCCTCTTGCAATGAAGGCCAACATACCATTTGCCTTCCTAACTGCTTACTACACCTGCATGTTTGCTTTCAGTGACTGGTGTACAAGGACACCCAGGTCCCTTTGTACATCAACATTACCCAATCTATCACCATTTAAATAATACTCCGCCTTTCTGTTTTTTCTACCGAAGTGGATAACTTCACATTTATCCACGTTATACTGCATCTGCCATGTATTTGCCCACTCACTCAACTTGTCCCCCCATTTAGTTTACCTTAACAAAACCCCTCATCATTTTGAATTCCAAAGCATTTCTTTTCACTCTAGGTTAATATTCTGTGGTTGAAGCGGTCCCTGATTTTTGAGACACCCTTTAACTGATTTAACATTAGGGTTTGGTCCATCACTAAAAAACAATCTACCAGTTACTCAATGGTAGCTGCGGCTCACAGTAGGAATGTATCCCCTTTATGTTACGGGATGATTTCCATAGCACCAGGTTCACATTTAGACAACTGTGCATGCAAACTTATTTTAAAGTCACTGTTGACTAGCTTTTGCTGATCCATTAACTTCCCCAGTGACTGCAAAGGTCCTACAGGTCAGTGAATGAAAAAACATTGATGCTGCACATTTATTTTGCTGTCAGAAGTTGTGCTAAAGTAAATAGGGTATAAATATGGTAAAGATGAATGCCAAGCAGTGCTTTGATAAGAGTTTGGATGAATTCTGTTCACTGTGCAGCCTATGCTGAGAAGACACTGGGGTGAAGCTAATGCTGTCAGAGATAGATGTATACAGACTAAACTCATTGAATAACATTCCGAGAAAGCCTGAGGAATAATTAGGTGAAACCAGCAAGATGATCTTGGTATGACTTAATTTAGAGCTTCCATGAACTGTGAAACAGTACTAGATTGGCAAAACAAGAAAATTAGATCTATTTCCTCAGAAGAGTTTCCCAGTTGAGAAAAACTGAGATCCAAAAACTGGTCCACCTCATCAACAAGTTACTACACCATCGCTGATTAGGTTAATGTAAGTTTGAGATATTTAATTATTCTCTGTGGGAGTCTCCATAGGCCAGACTTGCAGGTCAAGGAGTAAAGTAATAACTGATGTCCTAGAAGTAAAGGGCATTAAGGGTTACGGGGAGCGGGCAGGAATTTGGACATGAGTCTAGGTTCGGATCGGTCATGTCCCTGTGGGTAGTGGAGCGGGCCCAGGGACCGTGTAGCCTGATTCTGCTCCTATTTCGTGTGTGCAATTCTGTTAGATGCAGGAGATGGTTCTGTGATAGATAGTAGATTGGCGGTTAGGATCAGATCAGCCATGATCTTATTGAATGGCGGAGCAGGCTCGAGGGGCCGATTGGCCTACTCCTGCTCCTATTTCTTATGTTCTTATGTTCTTATGTCAGCTGAGCAGCTCTCTGCCGAGTCTGGAGAATTGAAGTCTTAGCAGCTCTTTCTCTAAAATTCAGTTTAAATCTATCTGTAGTGTTGTGATGTTGTGGCACTTAGAGGATGACCGTAGAATGGTGCAGATTCTTCGAAGTTCCTGATCTCAGCCACACTGCTCTAGAAAGCATCAAGCAGATGCCAGCAGGTGTCTAATAGGGGGATGGAAATTGGAGAGAGCATTGTGACTGGGATGGTTTTCTTACAAGCCTGGGAATAGGTTACTCATCCTTCCAACTGCATTAGCACGAGTTTTGGGAAAATCACAGGGAATTTGTTGAGAAATAGAGGGATTTCTATTCTTGAAACTTGGGAGACATTTACATAGTATTACATAGTATTTACAGCACAGAAAAAAGCCATTCTAACAGGTCCATGCCAGTGTTTATGCTCCAGATGAGTCCCCTTCCACCCTTCTTCATCTAACTCCATCAACATATCCTATTCCTTTCTCTCTCATGTGTTTATCTAGCTTCTCCTATTTATGGCCCCTAGTTCTGGTCTCCCCCACAAGTGGAAACATTTTCTCTATTTCTATCCTAACAAACCCTTTCATAATCTTAAAGATCCATCAGGTTACCCCTTAGTCTTCTCTTTTCGAGAGAAAAGAGCCCCAGCCTGTTCAATCTTTCCTGCTAGGTATAACCTCTCAGTTCTTGAATCATTCTAGTAAATCTCTATTGCACCTTCTCCAGTGCCTCTATATTCTTTTTATACTATGGAGACCAGAACTGTTCACAATACTTCAAGTGTGGTCTAACCAAGGTTTATAAGTTCAACATAACTTCTCTGCTTTTCAATTCTATCCCTCTAGAAATGAGTCCCAGTGCGTTGTTTGCTTTTTTATGACCTTATTAACATGCGTCACTACTTTTATGTATCTGTACCCTCAGATCCCGCTGCTCCATTACTCCATTTAGACACTTAGGGGGAAAAATTGGGTTGCGCCCCCTTTGGGGCGTTAACTTCGCTGTGGCGCTACTTTTAGCACTCCGAAAAAGTTAGCGGCCCCGCGCTTGAAATTCACCGGTAGCGTCCCAAGAGGGAGGCGGGGCAGTACTGGAAGCACCCCGCCTCCCTCTTGGGGCGCTGCGAGTGAATATCGCGGCACTAGATGTTGCAGCGCTACGCTCTGCAGCACGTCATGCCGCGGTACTGCAGGCCTTCCTCCCCTTATTAAAGGGGAGGGGCCTAGTGCAGCACGACCCGGGACCCTGCTGGGCCACCAGGGATCGGAGTGCCGGCAAAAGAGCCCAGCACTCAAGAGAAGTGCCGAGTTCACGGAGCGCAGCTGGCATTCCGCGGGGGGGCTGCTCAGAAGGCCGGGGACGGCAAAGCGGACAGGTGCTGGCAGGCGGCCAGCAACAAAAATGGCCGCCCGACACCTTCCCTTTAATTAGCGTCGCCCTGGCCGCAGGTAGGCCCCCATGACCCTGTCGGACAGTAGCGTCCGGTGGTAAGTCAGGGGGCACTACCGAAGATCGCAGCCGGGGTGCGAGCGGGGCACTGCGCACGCCGATTATGTCATCGCTGGTGGCGCAGCGGCACTAACGGTTACCGCCGCCGCTAACCTCCCGCTGAATTTCGCAGGAGGTGTTAGCGGTGCCGCGACCAGGCGCTAGTTGCTTTGCGCCCCGTTAGCACCCTCTTGGGGCGCTAATGGGAGGTGCAAATCAACCAAATTTTTCCCCCTTACTTTCCCAGGAGTTTGTGGCCTCCTTATTCTTCCTACCAAAATGTACCACCTCGCACTTATCTATATTGAAGTTGATTTGACAATTATATGGCCATTCTGCAAGTTTATTAATGTCTTCCTGCATTTTGTCGCAGTGCTCCTCTGTATAAACTACATCCCCCAATTTGGTATCATCTGCAAGTTTTGAAATTGTACTTCAGATTCCCGAGTCCAAAGAGTGGTCTCAGCATTGAACCTTGTGGAACACCACTTCCCACCTTTTCCCACCAGTCTGAGTAACTACCTTTAACCCTTACTCTCTATTTTCTGTTTGGTAGCCAGCTTGCTAGCCATTCTGCCACTTGTTCCCTGATTCCACATGTTCTGACCTTAGTCCTGAGTCTACCATGCATTACCTTATCAAAGGCCTTTTGAAAATCCAAATAATTTGGGCTTGATTTTAATAGCCCTGAGGAGGCGTGTTTGGAGGCGGGTCTGTTGGGAAAATCGGGAAAAATGGCTTCAGACACCCAACCCGCCTCCATCCCGCCCCCACCCGATTTTCGTGAGTGTCTGTTTTGCCGCTCCCAAACTGACCCGTCTCCAACCGATGGGACAGGTAGTTAAAGCAGTTAACAGCCTGTTAACTGCCTTGCTAATCCTATTTTCATTGTGGTTTCCCATTTTCCTGCTTCTGGCTCCTGTTTACTGACTTGTCAGAAACAGGCCAGGTTCAAGGAGCTGAGTTGCTGGAGGACATGATTTGTATGCATTGGTGGAGCGCTTTAAAAGCGCCCCTGTAACATGGCTGACATTCAAATGCAACAACTTTGCTGTTGTAGGTATGGGATAAGATTTTGCACATCTACTGACATTCTGACTGTTCAAGCTGACACTCATCTGTAGTGTGTCATGAATGGAATAATTTCAGGCCACTTCGACTGTGCGCTTGCAAGATTGTTGCCTCAAATGAAATCTATAGCAAGTGGTTGGGAAACATTTATGCCTGCTCATCCTGGTCCTCATAATCGGAGGAGCAGCAGCCGCGTGGCTCAGCGCAGATCTTCCTGGGAAGAGGAGGAGGATGAGGGGCGCCTTGCATGCCCTGTTGTGACCATTGCAGCATCCCTCCAGTTCACTGCAGCCCATCAAGCAGGGTATGCACAATGCCATGCCACATTAGCATAAGTTTACTCTCCAACCATAGGTGGCTACCATATGGCTCTGTAATTGCAGGCGACACTTGTCGAACGTCATAATTCATCTCTGCTATACCGTTATTTCCTTTCACTTTTACCATCAGCATTACAAAAGCAAGTCGCCCTGAGCCCTCAATGCGCTTTTGCCATTTCCCATAACACATAGGCCACACAATCAACTGTTTGACATAATTTTTCTTCAGCACATGGCAAAAGGATAAAATACCAGCAAGAGTCAGAAAAAAAAATCATTCAAGTGACTCCCCTTGTGACTATAGGTGCTTAATCTTTCTCTTATGCGTGTTTCTACGTGATGCTTCCCCATGGTTTCAGCAGATGTTGAGGCACCTTGCTGACTAGGATGCTACGCCTGCTTAGACTCCTTTGGCGGGCGTCCTCTAGGTTTGGGAGCCTGGGAGGGCTCTTCAACAGTCTGCTCTTCCTGCGGCTGTGCAGGGGCTGAAACAGCCATCTCAGTTGTCTCTGCAAAGTGGGTCTCTGACCGATGGCTCCGCAGTGGCATGGTCGTGTGAGCGCTTTGAGAGGAGCCCACACTTCCTTCTGTCCTGCCAACAACTTCCCTCTCATGGGTCAGCCACACCTCAGTGCTGGCAAGTAGCAGGAGAGCACCTTGCTGCACTTCAGGGGGACCATGAGGACCCGTATCTGCACTGGCAGTCCTCATCAAAAGGACGTCCATGAAGCTCTGGTCTCTCTGCTCAATAGCTGCCCATCACTCCTGCAGAGATGTCATTCAATTCTGAACAGTCACCATGTTTTCCTGACTCTGGTGACTTATTTCCTCCATGGCCTTAGCCATCCTTTCCACTGAGGTAGCCATCCTTTCCACGGAGGTTGCCATGGTGGTGCATTCATGCACCATTGTCTCCACCACGGCAGTGCTGATGTTAGAGATGGACTCCTCCATTCTCTCCACACTCGCACTAACCCGGGAGGCAAACCCTTCTAGAGACTCCTGCACTTGTTCCTGTATTTCACGAACCGCTCTTTTTCTGGATGGCCTCAGAGGCACAGCATCTGCCTGCAGCTCAGCAGAGCTAGGAGATTGCTGCAACCTCTGCTGAGGACTCTCCACTGCTGTCGCTGTCTCCACCATCTGCTGATGCTCACGTGTGCATTGTGATAGACCAGGTGGCAACACTACTCTAACTCGAGGTGTGCGTTGCTGCGCTGGTGCTGGGTGCACTGAGTCCTAGTGATGCTGCTCCCTCAGAGGCTGCAGGTTCCTCTGAAGAGTTGTCCGGCTCTTCATCCTAGATCGTGGGGAGGGGGGCGCTCGATGGTCCTGTGGGAGAGTAAAGGCTTGAATTAGACATCTGATATTGATTTAGCAGACACATTCTTTTGAGCAGATGATACAAAGTGATTCTCTATGAGTATCATATTCCATTGCTTTCTGAGAGGGATGAAAATCTATTATGTCACCAGCTTCCTCTAGTGTGCCCGTCTCTCCATCGCCCACTTCCAGGTCCTCGCAACCTCCAACAATCTCGTTTGCTGCCTCCTCAGCACTGGTCAATGTTGCTAGGATAGGTGTTCCTCCTCCAGTCATTGCTCTCTCCCTCTTATTGTGGGCTATCTTTTCCTGCAAGGAGGGACACAAGCGGTGTTTCAGCCACAGTGATGGAGTGAGTGTGATTAATCCCTACCATAGAAGCTTTGAGGGAGACGAAGATGGGGTAAGGTGCCAAGAGGAAGGTAGCTCCCTGTGCGTTGTTAGTAGTTGTCACTGCATGACAGTGAGATCGAGTCTAAGGGGTGCATAGGCAGGATGCTGAAGTGATTCAGTGCAAAGACAGAGATGGATAGGAAAGGGTGCAAAGGAAGCAAGAGTAAGGTGGCATGTGAAGGAGGAGGCTTACAACGCAGAGTGCTGGTGATGAGAAGAGAAGGCAAGCAGATTGAAGGCAAGTGAGATGGGATACTCACTTTTGATGTTCTCACAAGATCATCAAACCTTTTTAGGCACTGGATCCATGACCGTGCATAAATGGACCTTGCGCTCACCTCCTGAGCAATGCGCAGCCAGGCTGCCTTGGTCTGCTGAGGAGGCTTCCTCCGGCCATCAGGAGAGAAGAGAATCTCCCTGTGCCCTCTGACAGCATCCACAAGAACTTGGAGGGAGTCATCATTAAAACGAGGAGCTGCCGTGCCTCTGGAAGAAGTCATAACATTTAAATCAAGTGCAGGAAACCACAAGAGAAAGGCTCAGGCTGGATGGCAGCTTTAAAAGCAGCTGCTATTATGACATCATCAGAGGTGGCCAGCCGACCCGATCCCACTCATTGGACCAGCCAGCGCGCCTCCTTGAAATTAACAAGCTCGTTTAATAAAAATCGCAACTCTGCAGCTGTTCCCGCCGGAAGCGGCTCCCGAACCCACCCACCACGCAACCCGACTCCAACCCGCCTCGGGAATTCAAATCGAGCCCGTTATGTCTACTGCATTACCCTTATCTACCCTTTCTGTTATTTCTTCAAAGAATTCTATTGAATTATAATGAAAGTCTAGCACATGTACATATTACAAAAGTAACTAAGTTTCAAAGGTATTTCATTGGCTGTGAAGCTTTGGGACATCCTGAGGGAGTGAGCGATGCTACACAAATCTAAGTTTTTTTCTCACACGCTCTCACTGCCACCTGTTTATTTTGTACACAGAAGTAAATATCCACACAACTGTGAAACAATTATTGTAAAGAAAGAACTTCCTTTTATCTAGGGACTCAGACATGAATTGCTTTGAAGTACAGCCACCACTATGTAAACTAACAACAGCAACGCAGTGAATTAGTTGCAGAGTATTTACACCATTAGTAGAAGCTACTCCAAATGGAATGGATTCTATGTTCTCAAATTAGTTCGTCTAAAAGGTAATATTGCAATTTTTATTTTGGATAGCGGTATGGTGCAGTTCATTGAAATGCTTGTCTTTTGTTTTAATTTCTGCAGTTTGTCAACCAGGATTCTTTAAGGCCTCACCCTACAGCTCGTCCTGCAGTAAGTGTCCTCCTTACAGTTATACCTATGAAAAGGGATCAGTTTCGTGTCACTGTATGGAAAACTACTTCAGAAGAGACAATGATCCACCTGCGATGGCCTGCACAAGTAAGTATACTTTGTAACCCATGAAATTATTTCTGTGGTTAGGAACATAGGAATATAGGAACAGGAGAAAGCCTCTCGAGCCTGTTCCACCATTCAATGAGACCATGGCTGATCTGTGACCTAACTCCATATACCCGCCTTTGGCCCACATCCCTTAATACCTTTGGTTAACAAAAAGCTATCAATCTCAGATTTAAAATTAACAATTGATCTATCATCAATTGCCGTTTGTGGAAGAGAGTTCCAAACTTCTACCACCCTTTGTGTGTAGAAGTGTTTCCGAATTTCACTCCTGAAATATCTGGATGTAATTTTTAGACTATGACCCCTAGTCCTAGAATCCCCAACCAGCGGAAATAGTTTCTCTCTATCTACCCTATCTGTCCCCTCAATACCTTGTAAACTTCAATCAGATCACCCCTTAACCTTCTAAATTCTAGGGAATACAACCCTAATTGGTGTAATACAACCCTAATTTGTGTAATCTCTCCTCGTAATTTAACCCTTGAAGACCGGGTATCATTCTGGTAAACTTATGCAGCACTCCCTCCAAGACCAATATATCCTTCCTAAGGTGTGGTGCCCAGAACTGCTCACAGTACTCCAGGTGTGGTCTAACCAGGGTTTTGTATAGCTGCAGCATAACTTCTACCCCCTTGTATTCTAATCCTCTAGATATAAAGGCCAGCATTCCATTAGCCTTTTTGATTATTTTCTGTACCTGTTCATGACATTTTAATGATCTTTGTACCTGGACCCCCAAGTCTCTTTGGACATCCACTGTTTTTAGCTTTCCACCATTTAGAAAGTACTCTGTTCTATCCTTTTCAGGTCCAAAGTAGATGACCACACATTTGCTTACATTGAAATCCATTTGTCACAGTTTTGCCCATTCACTTAATCTATCAATATCCCTTTGTAATTTTATGCTTTCATCTACACTGTCTACAATGCCGGCTACCTTTGTGTCATCGGCAAATTTGGATATATGACTTTCTATGCCATCATCTAAGTCATTAATACATATTGTGAATAGTTGAGGCCCCAACACAGATCCCTGGGGGACACCACTAGTCATATCCTGCCAATTTGTGTACCTACCCATTATCCTTACTCTCTGTCTCTTGCCGCTCAGCCAATTTCCGAAGCAGGTCAATAATTTGACCTCAATTCCATGCGCTTCTACCTTAGATAACAGTCTCTTATATGGGACTTTATTAAATGCCTTCTTGCAATTTACCCTACAATTTTAAAATGGAAGATGAAAGGAAATATTTGAACAAACCTAAAGTGTACAATAGGGTGGCCTCAGTTACAGTGTGACACCACTTTTCACACTACGATTTATAACTGTTATGAGGATAGAACATACGGTTGGTGAATGCAAACACTTAAATGTGTTTATACTGCATTCCTGTATGTGGTATTATTACAGACATTAACTCTAAAATTGGAAGTGCTGCTGTTCTTTCTTCTGCATTCAGATTTTGTAAAAGCAAATCATTAATCAGCAAAACACATGGCAAATTGAAAATCTTGTCAAAAATAAATAAAAGATTGTTTCACCAGCCATATTCAAATTCACCACCCACAATGCATAATGCCATAAATCTGTATAATCACAACATACAATTGCTGAATTCCTCCTGCACATTTGACAGGCAGGCCCTTAATTTCTTTAGTTCTTTATTTTTAGGCACAATGGGCTGTATGGCCTCCTTCTGTGCTGTATCATTCTATGATTACTGTATAAGAACTTTACACAGTTTCATGTCATACCTATCAGCTAGCTCATCTGGGTTTAAAAATATCTATCTGTGCCAACCGTTTTGATCATAAATGTTTCGCCGATATTGACAGCCCTGAGCATGATACTGCATTAAAAAGGGTCCTTAGTTCTGATAGCTAATCTGGAAAATACGTGTTGGAACGATGAGCGAGAACAGGATCGGCTGTGGCAACCTCCACAATCTTAGTAAGCCCTGTGACACTCATCATCTGGGTGCACACATGAAGAACAGCCACGTGGGCACATGACGTTCTGTGCAGCTCTTGCTGAGCTCGAGTCAGTAACTTCAGGAGAGGGAGAAAGGGAATGTTGTGGTTATATTCCTCGAATAAATTTAACCAACCAAAAGCAGTACCACGCAAGTTTTTAAATAACTACTATGGGTTTTTGCATGCTTTAGTTTACCCTCTAATCACTACAATAATCAGTTTAGTGTCAATAATGAGAGCAGAAAGGGCAGCTCAAACCAACTAGTCCCACTCCAGAGACTTGAGCACATAATCCAGGCTGATAGTTCAGTGCAGTACTGCGGGAGTGCTGCCCTGTCAGTGGTGCCATCTTTCAGATGAGACGCTAAACCAAGGCCCCATCTGCCCTCTCAGGTGGACATAATAGATCCCATGGCGCTATTTTGAAAAAGAGCAGGGGAGTGCTCCACGGTGTCCTGACCAATGTTTATCCCACAAACAAAATCACTAAAAGCACCCCAGATTATCTGGTCATTATCTTGTTGCTGTTTGCCGCACACAAATTGGCTGCCGCACTTCTACATTACAATAGAGACTACGGCCCCGATATTTACTCAGGGCCATAAAGAGAGTGGGCGGCAGGATTTTCGGCTCGAAAACCCGGAAGTACAGGTTTCCCAGATGTCCTGCTGAAATTAACAGCAGGACATCTTTTATATTTTTTCAGTAGGTTTCCCATCGACTGTCAGTTTGATTGACAGGCTGGTTGCTTGTCGGCAGGGAAAGCTTGCGGCACAAGTCTGCAGCTGGGGAGCGGAGATGAGGTGGGGGGGGGTGGGGAAGAGATTGTGGGTCGGGGTGAGATCAGGAAGAGATTGTGGAGAGATTGAGGCAGGGGTGGGGGGGAAGATCGTAGAGGTCGGGGGAAGAACGTGGAGGTCGTTGGAAGATCGTGGAGGTCGGGGGGAGATCGTGGAGGTCGGGGGAAGATCGTGGAGGTCGGGGGAAGATCATGGAGGTTGGGGGGAGATTGTGGTGGTCGGAATGAGATCAGGAGGTTGGGGGAGTCAGCAATCGTGCAGGGGGTGTCTGGGGGAATCACAGATAGCTGTGGGAGGCGAGGGATCATGGGTTGGGGAAGTGGGGGATCTACCAATCATGGGATCTGTAAAGAGGTAAGCTTGTTGGGCCTGGAGGAAACACTCCTGGTCCTCTTGGCCCACAAGCAGTGCTGTAAAAGCACTTACCTTATGGATCCAGCCCTATTTGGCATCTTTGGAATTCTCTACCTCAAAGGGCTGTGGATGCTGAATCGTTTAGTATATTCAAGGCTGAGATAGATAGATTTTTGGACTCTAGGGGAATCAAGGGTTTGGGAGATTGGGCGGGAAAGTGGAGTTGAGGTCGATGATCAGCCATGATCTTATTGAATGGCGGAGCAGGCTCGAGGGGCCGTATGGCCTACTCCTGCTCCTATTTCTTATGTTCTTATGTACTCGCCTCCTTTTACCTGCCGGGTTTCCTGAGTTCCAGAAAACTCGGCCGACATTAATTAAAAATAAAAAAAATTAAAATGGAGGCGCGCAGTCTCCTGAAAAGATTTAAGTAACCATTTCACCTCCTGACAACACGTGGGCAACACGGTGGCATAGTGGTTAGCACTGTTGCCTCACAGCGCCAGTGGACCCGGGTTCGAATCCGGCCTCGGGTGACTGTCTGTGTGGAGTTTGCACATTCTCCCCGTGTCTGCGTGGGTTTCCTCCGGGTGCTCCGGTTTCCTCCTACAGTCCAAAGATGTGCGGGTTAGGTTGATTTGGCTATGAAAAATTGACCCTTAGTGTTAGCGGGGAGTAAATACGTGGGGTTACGGGGATAGGGTGGGATATGTTAGGGGGGATTAAATATGTGGGGTTATGGGGATAGGGTGGGATATGTGTCGGTGCAGGCTCGATGGGCCGAAATGGCCTCTATCTGTACTGTGGGGATTCTGTGATTAGTCACCTGCCCCGCCGACCCGCAGACATTAAAACCGGAAGTGGTCAGGTTGGATGCGGATATGAAATTTTTAAATTTTTGCTTCCCACCTGCCCCAAACCCACCCTTTCTTGGAGATTAAAATTACAGCCTACAATTCAAAAACATTTCATCGGCTTTGGGACATCCTGAGGTCATGAATGGCACTACCTTCTACCTTCTTTCTGTTTAATATACTCAGTAAAAAATCGTGTTCTATGAAGTTTTTTGTCTTTTACTCCAGCATAAATGTACTGGAACATTTTTTCTAACTATAACATTGCATCAAAATTGTTTTCATGTTCAATTTTGGTTCAATTAGACAATAAATTTCCATCACATGGAACATGTCTTGAAATACTATCTTAACCATTCTACTTCAGTGTAGTAGGTGTATTGCTGAAAGCAGAATTAACATTCTTAGTTATTTTTATTTATTTACTTTTGATTTTCTCAACTACAAGGGATGAACAAATCTAGTTAATAGAATTATGTTGACAACATACCCAATATTAACCCTGCATGTAACTTGATAGTACCAGTGCATAAAAATTGACAAAGTATCTGCTATTCTTGCTGGGGTGTAGTGCATACATGTACTTTATCACCCCTCTCATTTTCTTTCTTCTAAAGGCACTGGAGTAAGGTTTCTTTTTGGCACTTTCAGTCTTCCAGTGCCTCACCCAAGAGCCCCTTTGGGAGAACCTGGACAGCAAGTATTGGCAGGCCATTCCACACTGGAATGAATTTTAAATAATGAATAAAATGAGACAATGGTACATTGATGGTAGCAAGAAGTAAATATCTCAACCATACACTTTCACTGGACATCAAAAAGGAGAAAATAACAATTAGTAATTTTTATGCTCAAGAACCAAAAGATTGCAAAATCTTTTCCCATCTTGCACATTCTTCTATTCCAATGTATTCTTGTGATATTCTGTAGTAGATGAAATCATGAAGAATTTTGTAATTTACAACATACAATATATATTTCAAGACATCCTATAAGAGGGAATTTTATATGAAAACAAGTCATTTTTAATCTAAATTCAGTATGTAATTTGTTCATTCTTTAAAAGTCGGGAATGTACACACAGGGTATGCAAGTTACACTGTTTTTGTCACTGATCCCAGGACCACCCTCAGCCCCACAGAATGTGATCTCCAACATCAATAATACCAGTGTGATTCTGGATTGGAGCCCCCCTGCTGATGCTGGAGGGCGAAAAGATGTGATGTACATCGTGATCTGCAAGAGGTGCAGCATTGATTTGATTCAGTGCGAGGAGTGCGGTGGCGGTGTCAGGTATCTCCCACAGGAAGCTGGACTCAAGAACACCTCGGTGATGGTGGTGGATCTCCTGGCTCACACCAATTACACCTTTGAGATTGAGGCAGTGAATGGAGTGTCAGAGCTGAGCTCCGTCCCCAGACAGTTTGTGTCTGTAAATGTCACGACAAATCAAGCAGGTAAGTGCCCTTCAATAAGATGGATTGGGATTGCGGCATCGTTGACCTATAAAGACTGCAAATGTGTTTCAGTTATTGTTCGTTTTCACCAGCAGCTGAACGCTGGTAACCATTTCAGAAAGTTTATTTAATGATGCACTCTTATTGTTTTTAAATTAATATTACATCATCTGCAAAGTAGTTTGAATTAAAACATGTGCGTTTACTTTTAACACACGGGTGGGGACAAATCCTTACCTACAGAGTACATATACTGGTTTTCTTACATTCTCGGTTTTATCACAAAGGAATACAGTTAATCGAATTGTGTTCCTTTATAATTAACTTCATTCAAGAATAGCTCCTCGCAGTCTGCAACAGATTGTGCTCTCATTTTAAAAAGCTACAGAGACCTGGGGTAATAGTAAACTCCAGGGATTCCATGTGAAATCTACTATTGTACATTGATTTTTTTTTTCAAATCCCTCCATGGCCTCGCCCCTCCCTATTTCTGTAACCTCCTCCAGCCCTATAACCTCTGAGGTATCTGCATGCCTCCAATTCTAGCCTCTTGCACATCCCCGATTTTAATCGCTCCACCATTGGTGGCCATGCCTTCAGCTGCCAAGGCCCTAAACTCTGGAATTCCCTCCCTAAACCTCTCCACCTCTCTTTCCTCCTTTAAGACGCTCCTTAAAACCTACCTCTTTGACCAAGCATCTGCCCATATATCTCCTTGTGTGGCTCGGTGTCAAATTTGTTTTATAACACTCCTGTGAAGCATCTTGGGACGTTTTACTATCTAAAAGGCGCTGTATAAATACAAGTTGTTGTTCTTTTTGATTGACTTCTGCAGAATGGAGATCAGACCACGGAGCTGAAGAGAGCTTCAGAAACAGGGTGCTGCAGCTCATGCCACAATTAAATTGATTGCTCCATTTTTTAATGAAAAATTGATTAATTCTGGACATTGATGAGAGCTCATCCTATAGTTTTTGTGTATTCCACCACAGATATTATGTTTAGATACAAGACCTCTGCTGGCTATAATGGTCCTAATTAAAACCAGTTTGAATCGACTGAATCCAGATCTTGGTGTGTTGGCACAGAACTGGTTATATTTTGGCAAAAATTGCACTAAACCTAGACTGACACTTCAGTGTAGTACTGAGGGAGTGCTGAATTGTCGGAGGCACCATGCCATGTATGAGACATTAAACCGAGGCCCTGTATGAGGCCTCAGTCGAGCAGTGTCCTGGTCAACAATTATCTCTCATCCAGCACCACTAAAATAGAGTATCAGATCCCACACTATTCAAATACAAAAGTCTGTAAACATCCATGAAATGTTACAACCAAACCTCTGCCATAGGTTGAGAGGCAATCTAGAAAGTCCATGAAGTAATGTGTGGGGTTGTTTGTCGCCCATTCTGAAATACAAAGGTAAAGCACTATATGTAGATTCCTCACTTCTCAGGTTTGATGTGAGGAGCATTTATTTTTTAAATACCCTTTTAGGAATTTCAATTTTAATTAGCCACTTTGGTACTGTAGTCATTTTTTAAATTCATTTTTGAATACCCCATTTAGTGTTCGCACCAAATATGTTAATAAAGTTGAAACCTACATAAGCAAAGAATCTAAACTCAAATGGCTGAAACGTCAAACAACCATTTTATTGGTTTGAACTCATGTGCTCATTATTTGACATTCACCTGTCAGTTGAGTGTCCAACTAATTTGAAAGAAATTGGTTGAAGTATTTTAGTGATACATGTGGTTTGATGTAATTTATTGAACAAATAAATCCACATAAATTAAAATAATTTATTGGTCTTTCTGGTCTGCTAACGGGGTGGGGGGTCACAAAAGTACCGAAGAAGGAATAATAGATGACAGTCTTGTATAAATTCTCAATTTTTATGTTTTCTTCTTCACCCAGGAGAAAAGAAATCAAAGCAATGAATATGTTTTGTTACAGTATTCTTTTAGCACTCCAGCTACTGTATGAAATGATCTGTTCCACAAAGTTACATGGCCCCAAAACAAACCACGACTAGAAAAATAACTTTGTGAGGTAGCTTTTAGCCGAACATTTCAGAAAGCAGTCCTTTTTCCAATACAATAATTCAGATGTCTGATCATGTGTGAATTCTTGTTTTACGCTGTACTCTATTAACCAGACGCTAATATGCAATATTGTGAAATAATTATACACACTAGAATGCCAGGAGGTCCAGTCAGTTCAGATAAACAGCTTCCCACTGTAATTCTATTTATGCCAGATACATTTGCTAAATTTGTTAATTCTTCATGGATGAATTTTGATATTATATGATGCTGCACAAACTAGTTTTACTTTCTTCATCTACTTCTGCAAATATGACAGCAGAAAACAATAGTAAGTGTTTGACAAGTTGCAACCGCCTCAGGAAAATCAGCATTAGTATGATGATACTAACTAAATAATAAGTTTTTGATTCATTTTAATTGTGCAATCTTTGAAACTGAACAGCATTATTTTCTATTACTAAAATCGCAATATACTTGATGACAGGTGCTGCGTTGGATACCCCCGGTCTGGCCAAATTGTCCTGCGATGGCATCTCTTAAAGCAAATTCCACTGTAGATCCTGGAAGTGCAAGAGTGTCCTAAAGAATACATGATAAGCAGCCGTGCAGTGCAATTTATATCCCACAAGTGGGCTTAAGCTGATAATTCACGAGCAACAAAATCATGCTTTCTGTTTCTACCACATGCTAAATAAGAATTAAAATGATGAAAATTAGATGTAAATTTTACTTTGCAATGGGAGCTAAATTGACGTGTGGTTTGCAGATGGTTCTGATGGCGTGATTTTTTTTACAGTGCCATCTGTTCTCAGTTGTGGCATCATCTCCATAAAATGAAAAAAAACATGTGTGATATAAAATGCAGTTCTCAATACATGAGCCTGCTGGGAGGGGGAAAAAAACTGTCTACTATTGATTGCTATCTGGCCTCGTAGATACTGTTCATCACAAATTGAAACTCATTTGGCAAACTGAATGGGAAGGAGTATTGCAATAGCTTATGTGTGAAACACTGAAGTTACACAGCTAAAACAGTTTCTATTCTGGTGCTGTTTTACTTCGGATTCCAGGAGATTGATGTCCAACAGTTGGCTCCTGGCATTTATGCTGCTAAATCTGGCCGCCTTATCTTGACAGCAAACTCTCAGAGCCATGAAAAACTGGGTCTACGGGAGTAATTTTAACCTGACTCGCCTGGCGGGAAACTGATACGATCGGATCACCTGACTCGCCTGGCGGGAAACTGATACGATCGGATCACCTGACTCGCCTGGCGGGAAACTGATACGATCGGATCACCTGACTCGCCTGGCGGGAAACTGATACGATCGGATCACCTGACTCGCCTGGCGGGAAACTGATACGATCGGATCAGCCGCATGCTTTACACCCCACCCAATTTTACTTTCCATTGACTTCAATGGCGCTCAATCTGAACAAATGGCAGTATAAAAGTGGCTTCAAATTGGATTTTAGGCATATTATTAAGAGG
The DNA here is from genome assembly GCA_030390025.1 of Squalus acanthias. NCBI lineage: Eukaryota > Metazoa > Chordata > Chondrichthyes > Squaliformes > Squalidae > Squalus > Squalus acanthias. The sequence continues at coordinate 140,937,620 of CM059425.1, read as the reverse complement.
TTGTAAAGGTGAAGCAGCACTACATCTAACTTGATGATCTTGGGAGTGTTTAATCTTGCCAAGTTGTGACAAAAGAATGATGCTTTTGCTAGTAGTCTGATCAGTCACCTTGATGAACACAGGATTCACATGACAAGTGTTGAACAATTCAAGGCTGTACTTTTCTGCCTATATTTACCTGTTTATGGAAAATAAACTAATCGACAAGGCAAGACTTGTAGAACCTGCGAATGACATTGTTAAATCAGCATTTTTAAATTACAAATCTGCCTACAAATGTGGCTACGGATCATATTGTACGACATGTGTTGCTGACACAATTTAAAAAAAAAGGTAAACTGTTCTAAAAACCAGACAGTGGGGTTCCAGCGAGTTAAACATCTGACTTTATATGGAAGATAAAACTACCATTTGTTTGAAATAAATCCCCAAAAAATCAGCTGATCTGAAAGAGGTCAACCTGTATCATTTCTGATCTATTTCCTGACATTGTCATATTTTAAATATCAATTATTGGTTTTCTAACTGGCAACATTTGTTTACTGTATCTACATGAACCATCATTTTAAAAGTCTTTATTCAGAGGTTTACCCCTTTAAAGGAAGTTAGACGCTGAGTGATGAAATGTACTATTTCTTCCTGGTTGTCAGGGCTGCCAGTGTAAAAATGATCTGTCTGACTGTTCCCAATGTCGGAATCAAAATCTATGGTTGAAAGCAGGTCTGGGGTCATAAACCATTAATGAAACATGTGCACCATTAACAAGCCACCATTTCCAAGCATCTCTGTAAACTTTGCATGCTTGTAACCAGATGTTTAATGCTAATCTCTCAAGCCTTGTGCGCACCAAAATAGCGATGGATTAAGCACTGGAAGAGCATTTGGGCTGTGCTGCCATATGAACATACTTGGAGGGTGAGAAAGGCTCACCTCATCCAGTCAACACTACAACCTCACACACTATTCCTCACCACCTTCTAACCATGCTATCGACTGGCAGAAGCAAAAACATAGGGAAACAAAAGCTACAGTCAATTCAGGAAAAACCCTGGGAAATTCCTCTCCAACACCCTGAGGCTAACAAACAAACAAAACTCTAGGAGGCCACAGCTGCCCATGGCTCATCATAACTAATGAGCAACTTACTCCTATAATGGGATATGTTGTCTTCTTGTACTCCAATGTACATTCCGCAATCTTTAATCCTAGAATTAGGCATTAATATTAAATTATCAGCAGTATTGCTACCTCACCAACTGTAATCTAACAGTACAATAATCCAGACACTGCCCCACATGAGATCAGATGTCATCTCTGGATCACTATTAAGTAGGGGATATAATAAGGGTACTCTTTGTACCATGTTGAATAAGGAAACAATCATTAACTATCAACAGTTATGAGTGCATTGCAACAAACTGTATTGTGATAATCTGTTATTATTTACTTCAGTTCTGGAATGTGTTACTGCAGATGACTGAATTTTTGTAAGATAAAATTGGGAAAGCTTGAGCTCTATTATTCCATGTGACAGTGTAATTGTGCCATGTGATGTAAAGCAAATAGAGTATAAATCCAAGTTTAGAAAGGAATGTTTAGTTCTAAGTACTAAATAGGCTGATTCATCACACTTAAGATTGACCGATCTCACTTGTAAGGCTCCAACACTAATTCCTATGATTTGCATTAAAGGGGAGTAGGGATTCACAGAACATGTATCATCAGCAAAGCTGACAGTTCAGAAACTCCAAAACTTGCATGGATGAAGACTCTATTTTACATGTACTTTCGAATTTTTTATTGAAGGGTGCATTGTCGTGTACCAATTTAACTGAACACCATATTTACAAATATAGATTCATAGAAACCTTCAGCACAGAAGGGGGTCATTCGGCCCGTCGTGCCTGTGCTGGCTCTTTGAAAGAGCAGTCATGCTTAGTCCCACATCGCCGCTTTTTATCCGTAACCCTGTAATTTCCTCATCCTCAAGTACCTGTCCAACTCTGTTTTAAAATTATTTATGGAATCAGCTTCCACCACATTTTCAGGTAGAGCATTCCAAATTCCGACAACTCTGAGTGAAAACATTTTTCCTCATCTACCCTCTAGATCTTATACCAATGATTTTGAATTTTTGACCTCTAGTTATTGACCCACTCACCAGAGGGATGGCTCAGAAATTGGGCTACTTACTGTCAGGAGTTACCGTCGCAATCCCGGAAAAAATGGCAGCTGCCACTCTCACGCCCTTCTCTGGCATGGGACATGGCGACCACCATTTTGGTGAGGACCTTAGCGCTGCTGATAGCAGTGGTGGCCCTGGAGATGCAAATATGGAGAGCTTCACGCCAACTTAACGTCACACTTTGGAACTTTGCGCTGAGTTTAGAGCTGGGTTCTAAGCTCGCTCTGAATCACAGAATCATAGAAATTTACAGCACAGAAGAAGGCCATTCGGCCCATCTTGTCCGTGCCGGCCGACAAAGAGCTATCCACCCTAATCCCACTTTCCAGCACTTGGCCCGTAGCCTTGTAGGTTACGGCACTTCAAGTGCACATCCAATTACTTTTTAAATGTGATGAGGGCCTCTGCCTCTATCACCCTTTCAGGCAGTGAGTTCCAGTCCTCCACCACCCTCTGGGTGAAAAAATTTCTCCTCAAATCTCCGCTAAACCTCCGATCAATTACTTTAAATCTATGCCCCCTGAAAAGCGAACATGCAGCAGACCAAGAGACGCTGTCAGCACATCTTAAAGGGACACACAGATCTTTCAGGTAAGTTTGAATTTAAGCTTTTGGACTGGATTTGTTTTTTATTTTATTGAAGTAGTGGCTTGGTGCAATACATGTGAAAAGTTTTTTAAGTGTGCAGGGCGCGCAGGGAGTGCTGCTAAAGGAAGGTCTCTGAGACTACAGAAAATGCTGGAAAGACTCAGCAGGTCAAGCAGCATCTGTGGAGAGAGAAACAGATTTCACGTCATAGGTCAAGATGCTGTCTGACCAGCTGAGTATTTCCAGAATTTTCTGCTTTTATTTCTGATTTCCAGCATCCGCATGCAAAGGGAACAGAAAGACGGAGAAGAGGAAGATGGAGAAGAGGAAGATGGAGAAAAGGAGGAAGTAGAAGAGGAGGAAGCAGAAGGAAGGAGGCAACCCAGACAGCCCCTTGCTGGCCGGGATATCCGGGATGGAATCATCCACCTGCGGTACCAGTGACCATAACCCCAATTCCCCTTTCAACAATTTGTCCCACACCTTATCTTCCCTCTGTGTGAAATGAGGAAGCACAAGGGTGGAGTTGTTGTGAGGGGAGGGTGGGAAAGCAAGAGGTGCATGCCAGAAGGAGGATAATATATGAGGATACCAGCATCTTGTATCCTTTCAGCCCCGCTGCTGGCCATGGGCTCAGCCATGCCCCTGCCAAGAATGGGCAGCACTGTCTCCTCCAAGGGGGTGAGGTGAAGCTAGGAATGTGAGGTGTGCCTCGTGTTTGTTACAGATTGTTGGTACGTGAGTGATTGGGGGGTGGGGGGAGGGGAGAGTTGTGCATTGAGACGTGTGTGAGGCTAGTGGTGCAGTTGGTAGGAGACGGCTTTTGAGGATGCATGCTTCTTTGGACACTGGAGCCAGGTCATTGGGCGAGACTGTTGGCAGTGACGGCCTTGGTGATCTGGTCCCAAATCCTTCTTTCTGAAGGGCCACTTGGCCCCTGTGGGTAGAGGACCTCTCTTGCAGTGTTACCCCCCTACACAAAGCTGGAATGCTGCGTGCGAGACCCTGGGTGCCTCATCCCGGGCTTGTGTTAGTGATGAAGCAATTTTCCTATTTTTTTTTTAGGTGCGGAAGGCAATTTAGCTTTAAGAGCTGAAGACTGCCATTTGGGAATTATTTTTAATAATTTTTTTTCAGAAGGCAGTTGAGCTTTAAGGGTTAAAACTGCCTATTTTGAAATGATTTTTATTTTTTTCATTTTAGAAGGCAGTTCCCGTTTAAGGGAGCACACTGCTCTCTGAATGGCAGCCTTGCTTGAAGAGAAGGCTGTTTTTGCTGCAATGACGCTACGGCCACGCTACATTGGGTCTCTTGCCGGGACTACCGCCACAAAAGCGGCTTTGCACAGGAAGTTTAGTGCTGCGCTAATGTTAATAAGCAACCAGCGCCAATATCTCAGTCCTGCCAGCGCCATTATTTTCGACGGCCGCTAACTCCGGCCCGCGATGGCATTGGCAGGTTTTTAGCGATCTCGAATTTCTAGGCCAATATTTTTTCCCTATTTACTCTATCAGAACATCTCATCATCTTGAAAACCTCTATTAGGCCACCTCTGTTCCAAGGAGAACAGTCCTAACTTTTCCAACCTCTCCTCATAACTGAAGTCCCTCATCCCTGGTGCCATCCTGGTAAACCTCCTCTGTACCCTTTCTAGGACCTTTACATCTTTCCTGAAGTGCGGTGCCCAGAATTGTCCACAATACTCCAGCTGAGGCCTAACCAGTGATTTATAAAGTTCCAGCATAATCTCTTTGCTTTTATATTCTATTCCTCTATTTATAAAACCGAGTAACCCATATCCTTTTTTGACCAACTTATCAACTTGCCCTGCCACCTTTAAGGATTTGTGTATCTGGATGCCAAGGTCTCTCTGCTCATCTACACTTTTCAAAAACGCGCCATTTATAGTATACTGTCTTTCCATATTCATCCTCCCAAAATGCATCACTTCAGACTTCTCCGCATTGAACTCCATCTGCCATGCTTCTGCCACCATCCTGTCTATGACATCCTGAAGCCTATAACTATCCTCATCATGATCATCTACTTTGCCAAGTTTCATATCATCTGCAAATATATATATGTAAATTTCCCTTCTTCCTGACTTCGTTTATCAATTTTTCAAATCTGTTAGTCCTCCAATCCTAGGCTCAGTGTTAATATTTTTGGGAACTGCTGCACAAGTTTTACCTGAGCAAATCTTTAGCAAATGGATTTTTTATATTTTGCTAATTAATCCCTAGTGTTCAAATGGAGCCAACTATTACAGGTTTGTGATGTACATAGTACGAAAAGAACAAAGAGGTGACGTTTGAACCTTGGGGCAGTGGAGGAGGGAGGAACCAGTAGAATTAGAACATAAGAACATAAGAAATAGGAGCAGGAGTAGGCCATTCGGCCCTTCGAGCCTGCTCCACCATTCAATGAGATCATGGCTGATCTTCTACCTCAACTTCACTTTCCTGAACTATCCCCATATCCCTTGATTCCCTTAATGTCCAAAAATCTATCGATCTCTGTGTTGAATATACTCAACGACTGCGTAGCCACAGCCCTCTGGGGTAGAGAATTCCAAAGATTCATCACCCTCTGAGTGAAGAAATTTCTCCTCATCACAGTCCTAATTGGCCAACCCCTTATTCTGAGACTGTGACCCCTGATTCTAGACTCCCCAGCCAGGGGAAACATCCTCCCTGCATCTACCCTGTCAAGCCCTATAAGAATTTTGTATGTTTTAATGAGATCACCTCTCATTCTTCTAAACTCTAGAGAATATAGGCCTAGCCTACTCAATCTCTCCTCATAGTACAATCCCCCCATCCCAGGAATCAGTCTGGTGAACCTTTGTTGCACTCCCTCTATGGCAAGTATATCCTTCCTTAGGTAAGGAGACCAAAACTGTACACAATACTCCAGGTGTGGTATCAACAAGGCCCTATATAATTGCAGTAAGACGTCTTTACTCTTATACTCAAATCCTCTGTAATAAAGGACAACATATCATTTGCTTTCCTAAATGCTTGCTGTACCTGCATGTTAAGTTTCAGTGATTTGTGTACAAGGACACCCAGGTCCCTCTGAACACCAACATTTCCCAATCTTCCACCATTTAAAAAATACTCTGCTTGTCTGTTTTTCCTAGCAAAATGGATAACTTCACATTTCTCCACATTATATTCCATTTGCCATGTTCTTGCCCACTCGCTTAACCTGTCTATATCCCCTTGCAGCCTCTTTGCATCCTCCTCACAACTTAGATTCTCACCTAGCTTTGTATCATCAGCAAACTTGGATATATTACATTTGGTCCCCTCATCCAAATCATTGATATAGATTGTAAATATCTGAGGCCCAAGCACTGATCCTTGCGGTACCCCACTAGTTACAGCCTGCCAACCCGAAAATGACCCGTTTATTCCTACTCTCTGTTTTCTGTCCATTAACCAATCCTTAATCCATGCTAGTATATAACCCCCAATCCCATGAGCCCTAGTTTTGTTTAATAACCTCTTGTGTGGCACCTTATCGAATGCCTTCTGAAAATCCAAATACACATCCACTGGTTCCCCCTCATCTATCTTGCTAGTTACAACCTCAAAAAACTCTAACAGATTGTCAAACACGTTTCCCTTTCATAAATCCGTGTTGACTCTGCCCAATCCTATTATTACTTTCTAAGTGCCCTGTTACCACGTCCTTAATAATAGATTCTAGATTTTCCCTACTACTGATGTCAGGCTAACTGGTCTGTAGTTCCCTGTTTTCTCTCTCCCTCCTTTCTTAAATAGTAGGGCTACATTTGCTACCTTCCAATCCGCAGGAACTGTTCCAGAATCTGGAATTTTGGAAGATGACAACCAATGCATCCACTATCTCTATAGCCACCTCTTTTAAAACCCTAGGATGTAGGCCATCAGGTCCAGGGGATGTATTAGCTTTTAGTCCCATTAATTTCTCCTGTGCTGTTTCCTTACTAATACTAATTTCTTTCAGTTCCTCATTCTCACTAGACCCTTGATTCTCCACTATTTCTGGAATGTTTTTTGCATCTTCTTCCGTGACTATTATTTTTCCCTGCTGTCCACTCCATGCCTTTAATCCTCTTCTTATGTTCCTTTTCTGACCTCTCCTCTTCCCATTGCTTTGATTCCCCTTCCTCATTCAATGCCTGTGATGCTGCTGTAAGTCTCTTACTGCATCCCTTCAAGACTAGATTGCCCTGCCAATGTACCAACATACCTCTGATGATCCCCGAGGCTCCTCTCTTGGGCAACTTATTTATCCCGGAGTTCCACCTCCCACCTGATATGCCTCCATGTTCCTTTATCACGTGGTATACTCTCATGTTGTTCTTCTGGTTCCCTGTTGTGCCTTTATGTCTCCTTCCTACCCAGTGTGCTTTCAAGTCCCTTGTCTCAGCTGTTTGAGTTTCTATACTAAACACTGCTGTGCCTTCTCTCCTATTGTCCTTGCACTAGGAAGCAGGGCCATCTCAGGGATAGGGCAGCATTTTATTTTTATTTTAAGGTAGAGACCAGTTTCAGAGTGCAGGAAAAGCTCGCCTGACCTCAGCTCCCAGTAATATTCACTGAGGAGCAACATGCACTATTTCATATAGGGGCTCCATGAATGGCTAGGACCATGGATTCAGAGGATCCAATTAAACTCCATATCCTGCATCAAATTGTAGTATAATCAGATGTCAGCAAACTGAGGGTAATTTGATCTTTTGTGATGCAGATTTTACTTTTAAAAGACTTGTATCTCTTGTGATTCAATGTAGCTGCAGCACAACTACACCCGTGGCAATACGTTTTCTTTTTGAAAACAACTTCAATTTTCTAAAATCAATGAATGGAGCAATTAATGCTAGAGCAATTGTTAATTTTAAATCTGAGATTGATAGAATTTTGTTAACCAAAGGTATTAAAGGATATGTGCCAAAGGCAGGTATACGGAGTTAGGTTGCAAATCAGCCATGATCTTATTGAATGGTGGAACGGGCTTGAGGGGCTGAATGGCCTCCTCCTGTTCCTATGTTCCTAGCATTGACCTTGCAGGTAATACCCATGCAGAGCATGGCTTTGTTGGAGTACACTTTGTGTACGGATTGGTGCAGAACTTGCAGTATAGTTCTGTGCTGTTGGTTCACACTGCTCTAAAAGATACTGGTATCAAACTGGTACCAGCAGCTTAAAGTACCCAGGTGTTCATTGGCTGGCCAGAAAGAGAAACTCAGAGGATACATAGAAACACATTGGGGGAAAAATTTGGTTGCTTTGCGCCTCCCGTTAGCGTCCTAAGAGGGCCGCTAACGGAGTGCAAAGCAACTAGCGCCCTGGCGCGGTGCCACCAACGCCTCCCGCAAAATTCGGTGGGAGGTTAGCGGTGGCGGTAACCATTAGCGCCCTGTGGCGCTGCGTCGCCGGCGATGTCATCGCCATGCTCAGCACCACGCTCGCGCCCCGGCCGCGATCTTCGTTAGTGCCCCCTGACTTACCGTCGGATGCTATGTCCGACGGGGTCAGGGGTGCCTACCTGCGGCCAGGGCGGCGCTATTCAAAGGCGAGGTGCCGGGCGGCCATTTTTGTTGCTGGCTGCCTGCCAGCGCCTGCCTCCGCTCCCGTCCCCACCTACCTTACCCGCCCCCCGCGGAGTGCTGGCTGCGCTCCATCAGCCCGGTACTTCTCTTGAGTGCTGGGCTCTTTTGCCAGCACTCCGATCCCCGGGGGCCCAGCTGGGCCCCGGGTTACGCTGCGCAAGGTCCCTCCCCTTTAAGAAGGGGAGGAAGGCCTGCAATACCGCGGCGCGGCGCTGCGGCACATAGCGCCGCGATATTCCCTTGCAGCATCCCAAGAAGGAGGCGGGGCGTTTCCATTAACGCCCCGCTTCCCTCTTGGGGCGCTACCACTCAATTTCAGTCGTGTGGGTGCTAATTTTTCTGGGGCGCTAATGGTGAAGTTAGCGCCCCCAAGGGATGCAACTCAATTTTTCACCCTTTGTCAAAGGTGGGGGGAGGTAGGCTGTACTGAATTTAGGTCTAGGATCAGTTTTCTGATATTCAGTTACATGTCACCTAGTTAACTCTTTTGACTCAGTTTGACAAAATAAAAATAAGGAGAGCTTGTTTGTTTGCCTCTGCCATGAGACAACCACTTTTCACCAACTAGCTTAGAAAATCAGCATTGGAACAGTGGGAAAACCTTCCACTTCTGTACAGTCACCTGATTAACATGAGTGAAAATGTTGGCCAGCACTTAGGGCTGAAAACACAATTTTTCCTCCCCAATGTAAACAGAATTTTTTTTTGCACTAAGTCAGCACGAGAGTAATGTCTTCGGCTGAAAATGTAGTATGACTCAGACCCAAATATGGAATAATTGCTACTTTTTCCTCCTAACTTTGGCTTAGTGGTAACACTCTCGCCACTTAGTCAGAAGGTTGTGGGTTCAAGCTTGAAACTGAGACTTGAGCACATAATTTAGGTTAATACTTCAGGGCAGTACTGAGGGAGTGCTGTACTGTCGGAAGTGCCATCTTTCTGATGAGTCATTAAACTGAAGCCTTGTTTGCCCTCTCAGGTGGATAAAAAAGATCCCATGTCATTATTCAGAGAGGAGCTGGGGTGTTTTTCCAATGTTCTGGCCAACATTTATCCCTCAACCAACACCATCAAAAACAGATTACCTGATCATCTATCTCCTTGCAAATTGTCTGCCATGCTTCGCAACATTGCAACAGTGACTACACGTCAGAGGTACTTCATTAGCTATAGGAACAGGAATAAGCCATTCAGCTCCTCGAGCCTGTTCCACCAAGAAAACTTCAAAATGGCTTGAACTGCATTAACTTTGGCTACAGATTTCTTGGTGGTGGGGGGAGATAGAATTTGGATATATTTCCAGAAGCTCTACTGTCAGATGAAGTCAAACCATACAAAGAGAAGAACAGGAGAGCTTTACCAATGATTCACATTGCCACTTTTTACCAATCCTAAACTAGACAGGGTTGGGGCAACGGGACCACTCCTCCCCCCCCGGTCCTCCATTTAGTTTACAGTCACGCTTGAAATCTCTGCTATTACGGAGATGAATCAATCTAGGGGTTCACATGCTGGGTTGGACTTATTTTTACCATCTCTTATTGAAAGACTAAAGTAAAGTCTCTTTCTTTGTTTATCTAGTTCAGGGGACCAGTAACTGGTGATTACCTGGGTGGGAGGGGGTGGTGTTGGCACTTTTTGTTCACTTTCCCCAGTCCTCATAATAAAACAAAATACTTTAAGATGCCTAGAAATGAGAGGACAAATTGACAACACATACCTGGCTGTAAATAACTGCTGCCTGTTTCAGAGTTGGCAGTGGTGGATAGCTGCAGGTTGAACTAGGTGAGAGTGTTGCAGGCTAATCAACTCCTGTGCATACATGGAGATTCAAAACAGGAAAACTTACATCTTGCAGACACACTGACAAAACCTGCAGTCTCTGTATTAGTGAAGATACTAGTAAGCTGAGGACTCTCCAGAGATCCTATGCGATTTAGAAACCAGACAAAAATCTGAGCATACACTATCCAGTTCAAATTCCACTTAAAAAGAAAACAAAAACAGACTGGCGGCAACCCTACTTCTGATTGTAATTTCAGTAGTTTAAGTCATTTCTGAATTTCATGAGCTAGGGTCATTTGTGACCTGGTGCTGGTGCTCACTTCTATCATCAGATGCTTCAAATGACATGTTCAAGAATAGCCCATAGTAGATGATCTATGTCATTGCTCATGGAGAAAATATGCTTTCAAAAATTTAAATTGAGGAGGCCTCATCAGCTGACATCCCAGCTTCTTATTAATTTACTCCCTGGCTTTTACAGGCCTAGGCATCACAGACTACCCTGTGGCTCCTTGTGAAACTTTGTTAGAAATTTAGTTTTTAAAAGTTTACAGTTAGCTTAACTTTCTTCAACCATCAGTTTATAACTTTCAAGTACTTAAGAGCTATTTGAACTTATTAAAGTTTCAGTTTGCTCTGTCGATTCAGTTGTGCACCTTTGTTGGCGACCTATAATCTTTTGTACAATGTGATTCTCAATCTGGTGACAGTTAACCACAAGGCATTGATCACATAGTTAGCACAAACCAATCAGAAGCCCAGGACGCATTGTTTATTCATTCAAACATAAGATTTTCTATTAGTAGGATTTTAAATATAAAATACTTTTTGGACAGGCACAGAGGCCGGAATTTTGACGGTTAGACCCGCCAGGAACAGGGGCGGGGGACCCGGTAGGGTGTAGGAAACCCGGGAATTTTAACTCCACAGCATGCATGTGACGTCACAGGCAGGTTCGCCACCTGGAAGACAGCCTGATTGAGGAATCCCAAGGCCCGGGCTCTCCAGCTTCCAGCCTCATTATAATATGTAAAGTGTCAACCTGCCTTCCAGGAGCGGGTTGGCTGCCCGCCCCTCCCCCCATCCCACCTCCGTTAAAACCGGACGTGGCCAGGTTGGAGGCGGGTTGGGGTCAGTATTCAGATTTTTAACACTTTAACCTCCCACCCGACCCACAACCCACTTTTTAGAGTTAAAATTACCCCCTATGGGTCAAGTCTATTTAAATAATATTTGCTCTGCCTTCAGCTGGTGCAGCCTGATTAAAGGCTCGCTGACCTACATTGGCTCCCCGTTAATCAACACCTCGATTTCAAAATTCTCATCCTTGTTTTCAAATCCCTCCACGGTCTCGCCCCTCCCTATCTCTGTAATCTCCTTCAGCCCCACAACCCCCCGAGATATCTGCGCTCCTCTAATTCTGCCCTCTTAAGCATCCCTGATTATAATCGCTCAACCTTTGGTGGCCGTGCCTTCTGTTGCCTCAGCCCTAAGCTCTGGAATTCCTCCCTAAACCTCTCTGCCTCGCTACCTCTCTTTCCTCCTTTAAGACGCTCCTTAAAACCTACCTCTTTGACCAAGCTTTTGGTCACCTGCCCTAATTTATCCTTATGTGGCTTGGTGTCAAATTTTTTTTGTCTTTTAATACTCCTGTGAAGCACCTTGTGACGTTTTACTACGTTAATGGCGCTATATAAATACAAGTTGTTGTTGTTGTTGTTGCACATTCGAACTTGTAAACTACAGTTAAATAATCTGTTCTTGGAACCTTAAGGAAGGGGGAAGAGCACTGAGTGCATTATGAATGAGAATATTGATTTAATATTACATTGACCTTTAATGAATTGTCAGGCTAATACATCTTGTGAATTAATGCAGTTATCAATTATGAGTTTCAAAACATAAAGGCATTAGTGTTCTTGAAAAGTACGTTGAATTAATAAGTAGGTTATGCAACCAACATAACATTTTTCTTGAACATCAGAGCCAGGGACTTAATTGCATTCTGAGTGTTATATTTTTGAACACCATATATGTGTATGTGCCTATATAATGTATTAACTCTTTTGAAAGAGAGGACTTAAAATCTCTTTGTAGAAACAATTAAAATATTCCCTCCTGCTGGAACTCCCAGCGGGTAGATATTTGTGTGAAGCAGGCATGCAGAGACACACTAATCCGCATAATCCACTGCTTACCATTTGCAGCCACCAAAAGGGGGGGGGCTAAATTGGGCGGTCTAGCACCCGTTTTTTAAGTGCTACGCGAACACCTAACGCTTGAAAATGGGGTCTGAGATGCGTGCGCACACTTCTGATGGGAAGTGAGCCGGACACCATCTTGGTAAAGGGATTTGTGCGCGGGCAGCTAACGACAGCAAGCAGCATGCAGAGCAGGCAGATTATGACGTGAATCAGTGTGCAATGCCAGTGCCATCAGGGTCCTCAAGCAGCACTTCCGCTGCCTGGACCGCTCTGGAGGAGCCCTGCAGCACTCAGCGGAGCAGGTATCAAGATTTGTGGTAGTCTGCTGCATGCTGCACAACCTCACCATGATGAGGGAACAGCCCTTGCCATCACCTATCAGGCGGGAGGCTGAGGATCAGGAGCATGTGGAAGAGGAGAAGGAGAAGGAGGAAGTGGAGGAGGAGGAGGAAGCGCAACAGGAAGTGGAGGAACGGGAAGAGGAAGGGAGGCTATAATGTAGACAACCCCTTTCTCCCCGGGCTCTAGGTCATCAAATAATTCATGAGTCATAAGAGTAACCTCAACCACACCTCCCCATTCACCAACAGTCCCACACTCCTTACCTTTCCTCTATCACTGACCATCACATTGTCCTCTTTCCGACAACACAAAACTAAAAACCACCAGAAAAAGCACATTCCAATCCAATTTTATAAATTCAATCATGGCATAATGCGTACACAAATAAACTAATCACCCTTGTGCATTCCCTTAGTGCCTGTCTTCCATGTGCCTTTGCCTCTCCTAGTGCTCCTATAAAGGTGCTTCCCCAGTGGCTGCAGTTTGGCTGGTGGAAGGCTGCTGACCTTTAATTGAGGAGACTGCAGATGACATTGGAGGGTGACCTCGAGCAGCTCTGCGCCTAGAGGGAAGGCTTCAGACTGCACCGTCTCAGCCTGGGCTGCAGCAGTGTGGGCTGGCTGGCTGACAGGCAACAACAACAGCACTGGCGGAGTGGCAGAGGTGGGAGCAGGAATGCTATCATCCTGAGAGAGGACAGCAGGTTTGTGTTCCATGGAGCCACTGCCACTCTCCCCGGGGCGGCGCCTCAGCAATCCTACTGACCTTTTGGAGAACAAATAGATGGACTACTATGACGTACTGGAAGCTCCTTTGAACAGTGGTATCCAGAGACGCAATGGCAGAAGTCTGAACTTGCAAGGCAGCAGTCTGAGCCTCCACTGCAGCGCTCAGACCTTTACTGAAAGCTGTTGGTGGTGCAATGGAAGCTGTTTGTGCTGCAGTGCACGCTGTGACATCGGTAATCAGATGCTGCATCATGGTGAGTTCATCAGATTGAAAGGGTGGGCTCTAATCTCTGCACAAAGCCCTGTGCCAAGTTGGTGCTGAACTCCTCTGTGCTCCTTGATATTGTGCACAGGCTTTCTGGCAGGTTTTTCAATGCACCAAGCATTTGGTTGTGTACACCCATCAGCCTTCTTCTGTAGCCTGGCCCATCAAAGTCCTCATCTGACTCCTCTGCAACAGAACTAGTGTGAGACCTCGCCCTCTGGTGAGCTGGCACCTGCGCTCTCCTTTCCCCCCGTCCTGGTTCCTGTGCACTTGTGCCCAGTGTCTCACCATGTGCAGATCCCTTCTCTATCCTAGCCACTAAAATACACACAGTGTCAGTCTCTGAGCTAATGGCTGTGAGTGTAAAGTCGAGTGACGGTGTCTCTTTATCTTCACTGTCTTCTTCCTCTTCCTCTTCTAACTGGGAAGGTTCCAGTTCTTGGGTATCTGAAATGAGAAAGGGGAAATGGTTGGGTTATGATGAGGGGAAAGGAGAAAGTAAGAAGTGCGTGCTTACATCATCTGCAGTTTGAGAGTCAGAATAGATTGTGGGATGAGGGAGAAGTAGGATGAGAGAAGGAGGATTAGGTATGCAAATATTCTTATCATCGATCCGTCCAGCCCAGCCAGTGGCGACGGCCTCGGTGATGCCCCTCCCCCTGATGGCCAGCACTGTCTCCTTCATGGAGGTTTAAACATGCAGATGCGCTTGTCCTCCTCCAGTTTTTTCTGTTATGTGCCACCTTCTCCTGCAAGAAAGAGGAATGTGTGTCAGTGAGTGTCCTGCAATATGTTTGGGTGATGTGGCTGTCATGGGTGAATAGTTGCCAGTAGGTGCGAGCTGTGAGTTATGGGTGCGAGGCTTGCAACAGTGCTAAGTGTATGAGGATGAGGTAAAGCATATGAATTTTAGGGTTGAGCACTGATTGATAGAGATTATTGGCAGGTGGATGATGGGGGTGTAGTGAATTGAGCAGTGGATGAGGCTGGTGGTGCAGTTGGTAGGATATGGCATTTGAGGATGTGCCATTTGAGGATGAACTTACTCACCTTGACAACTCGTGTCAGATCGTTAAACCTCTTCCTGCACTGCATCCATCTTCTTGGAGCTCCACTCCTGGCATTAACCTCCACCGTTACTTCTTCCCACTGTCTCCTGAACATATGTCTGGAGGGCTACCTGCCCCCCTGTGGATACAGGACGTCAGTCCTTCTTTCCACCTCTTCCACCAAGACCTCTAGTGCAGTGTCAGAAAACCTTGGTGCTCGCTCTCGCGCAGGTTCAGCAATTCCTCAAAGTATCACAGTGCAGATTCACTTTTCAAAGGACTCGCACTACTTCTTGCAGCCACAATGCACCTTCCCGTTAAGAAGTGCAGGCTGCCTTTAAGTAGCGCTAGCCACTCGCGATAATGGGCTCGCTGCTGATGCATGCAGCCAATGAACAGCCCCGGTAGTGCTGGCTGCACACAGCAATCATTTAAAAGAGCAGGCAGCACCAATTTAACGTGCTGCCTGCACAGCAATGAATGGGTGTGGGTTAATCGTGTACCACGTTTCCTATGCCCGTTTTCGGGGGTTAGCCAATTTAAAGCCCATGAAGTCTTTTTTTGGCACTACTCTTGATGTTTGGGCTATGCTCGGTGCAGTTTGTTTCAGTTTCCAGATGAAGCCACCTGTTCCAGTAATTGGGGTTAATGTAAGTTAGTAAGTAGGCCAGCACAGCCTCTGGGGTGCGTGTTGCCTTTGAAGTGTTATTAAAGTGTTTTCAAATGAGCTGGGATTTCAGTGTTAATGCAATTGGATTTTTTGTCTTAAACTGTAAAATAATTTATTTCAGATGCATTAAAAGAACTATTGGGATTGTGTAAAGTATTTTTACTGAAGTTCCAATTGATACGGCATTAGAGAGCTGTATATTATTAGCAAGATTATTCTTTGGGCTTTACTTGTTTAACTTTTGAAGATGGAATCACTTAGTTTTGAAGATAGAATCACTGATGCTTTAATAGGAGTGGATTTTCCTGTGGGGGTGTAATCGCGAAGTTAAACTGAAATTACACCCATTCATGCGCCCATTTTGCCGATGTCTATTTACACCCAAATTTACTGCCAATTTCATGAACTTATGCCAGAGCGTAAAAATGGGCATAAACAAGGGAAAATCAGCATAAACAATTGGGGCCCGAAGAAAGCGCCAAATTCACACCATATTATCCTTCTTGGAAAGTGTGAGGTTATGCACTTTGTACAGGTACAGCAGGTGATCAGGAAAGCCAATGAAATCTTGGCTTTTATTGCAAGGGGGACGGAGTATAAAAGCAGGGAAGTCTTGCTTCAGCTATACAGGGTACTGGTGAGGCCACACCTGGAGTACTGCATACAGTTTTGGTTTCCATATTTAAGAAAAGATATACTTGCTCTAGAGGCAGTTCAGAGAAGGTTCACTCGGTTGATTCCGGAGATGAGGGGGTTGACTTATGAGGAAAGGTTGAGTAGGTTGGGCCTCTACTCATTGGAATACAGAAGAATGAGAGGCGATCTTATCGAAACATATAAGATTGTGAGAGGGCTTGATCGGGTGGATGCGGGGAGGATGTTTCCACTGATGGGTGAGACTAGAACTAGGGGGCATAATCTTAGAATAAGGGGCTGCCATTTCAAAACTGAGATGAGGAGAAACTTCTTCACTCAGAGGGTAGTAAATCTATGGAATTTGCTACCTCAGAGAGCTGTGGAAGCTGCGACATTAAATAAATTTAAAACGGAGATAGACAGTTTCCTAGCTGATAAGGGAATTAAGGGTTATGGGGAGCGGGCAGGGAAGTGGACATGAGTCTAGGTTCGGATCAGCCATGATCCTATTGAATGGCGGAGCAGGCCCGAAGGGTCGTATGGCCTACTCCTGCTCGTCTTATGTTCTTATGTTCTTATGTTCTTTAAGTATGAAATTTAAAGTTTCAACTGTCATTCACATATATTAGGCCCAGCGTATTGAAGAACATGCATTCGTTGAACCTTTACAATTTTTAATGTAACTTATACTGATGCCATAAAACTGCATTCAAAGAAAAAGAAAATGCAGTGCAGGGCTCAGTGAGGATGAATACAAAAAAAAAAAATTGCTGATAAAAATCGCAATAAAACACCAGAAAACAGATTTTGTTTCCTGCTGCCCCTACAATTCTGGGCTTAACTTTACACCCGTTTTGAACCAGCGTAATCTCAGGAGATTCACGTGCGTGGCTCTTTAACCTGTGGTGGAGCCAATATAACGAGCCAAGATGTGTTCGGGCACAGGAATCAATAGACAGACATAAAAGAGTGAGGAAATTTGTGCGTAGCGTAATTATGTCCATAACACACTTGTGCCCGAGTTTTCTCGAACTTTTACACCGTGCATTTGCTTTGCGCCCCAATTGCACGTGTCCCTGGGAGCAAATACACAAGAAATTCCACCCCGTGGATAGAATGTATGGTTAGTTCACACTAGTTCTTAAAAGCCCCATCATCATTTTTCAATGATATATCTCTGAATTAGATATTGACCTGGACTTTGTGCTTAGCTTTAGGACTATTACCCAGTATTTACTCACAGCTACCGAATGGACAAATGGATGGCTCCCCAGCAGTATGTAAGGTTGCTACAAATAAGTTCCTGCTGAAGAGAAAAAAAAACAAGTCATCAAAGTGAGCCAGCAGAATTACACTCTCAATTTTTGTTACATTCCTTTTAAAAATGAAAACTGAGATAAAAGTGGGCATTTCTTCCACTAGCAATTTCAAAAAATAACTCTAGTAAGATTGCTGGCCCTGGTGGAATCCCTTTCATTTTCTTCAAGGTGTGCTTCTGAACTTACCTCTGTCCTGTGCCATCTTTTCAGCCTCTCTTAGTCCAGGCCCACATTTCTTCTTAACGCTTTACTCATGCTCACCCTCTGCTTAAGAAAACTGAACCTTCTAACTTTCTCATTACCATCCAATTCCCTTATATTAGTACTTTCTAGAGTTATGGAAGCTGTTAATTCTCAAGTTATCCACACCTTATAAGCTCGGGACTGATTGATGAGCCACAGTATGGTTTTTGCTGTGGTCGTACCAGTGGCGATACTGTTGCCTATAAACGCCCCTCTAGAACTTTGCACTTGAATACTTTGGTGAATCATTTGCCATTGTCTTGGACATCTCCAAAGCCTTTAACAAGGTCTGGCACCATGCACTTCTAAATAAGTTACCGTCATTTGGTCTCTCACCAGTGACGTTCATGAATATCTAGTTTCTCTCAAACTGCTCTATCCTCTGTCTCTTTCCCATTAACTCAGGTGTTCCCCAGGGCTCTGAACGCTTCCATTCTTCTTCTTACAACCAATTCCAATATTACAACAGTGATTACACTTCAAAAATACTTAATTGACTGAGAAGCGCTTTGAGACGTCCTGGGGATGTGAAAGGTGCTTTATATAAATGTAAGTTCTATCAATAATCTCCTACAATTATCATCCAACTCCATACACGCTCTCGTTAAAGATTACAGTCTACAATCATCAACTTCCTTCACATTGTACATCTTCAGCTCATACATTCTCCTGTCCTCTCACAGTGCAATGGTTCAATCACTGCTTCTTGATCTCCTCGATGCCCTTCCCTGGGGCAATAAAAATCTTATTTATTTCAGTTCTTCAAAGAGCAAGTTTATTCTGTTGCTTGAAAGCTTATCCATTACTTATCACCTTTTACCTTTGAATGCTCCTTAATTCTTCTTCATCTACCAATACTCTTAGTCTCATATCCTCCTCTGATCTCAAGTCAAACTCCTGCTCGTCCTCCATTGCTAATGCTGTCTCTTGAGAAGATCGCTTTCCTATTTTGTACTAAAAGCTGCTTTGCCCCAAACAACTCTTAACTCTTTATAAAGTTAAAGTCCGCACAAGACTTCAATGCTCATATATCTAAAAGAAAGTTCTTCCAATACCTCTCTCACATTTCTGGACAGGGGAAAAGAAAAAATATCCTCTTTCCATCAGCCTTCAACCTCTCTCTCACTGTAATAATCTTTCTTGTCTCCTTCTATTTTATCAGTATTACTATGGTTATTGCTCCTCTGTACTTCCTGTCTTGTTCCTTCAAAGCTGCAGATATGACATTCTGCCTGTTCTTCCTCCTCTCTACATTGTCACTGTGTTGAAATTAAACAGCCTCCTCTACTAATTCATTCTTTCCAATGTCCTCAAAATGTGGAACTCCTTACCTCTCTAAGTCCTTCATTCTTCCTGCAACTTCAGGCTTTTAAAAGGCAAGCTTAGTGTGATCAAACCATTACTTCCTGATTTACAATGTCTTCTCTTTTCCTTTTTTGACCTTGGTGATGCCTTGCATGCTGGGCCTTGGACGTGGTCCATCACCTTAGTTTCTCAGTGTTAAATTAAAAGACTGTCCCTCCTACAGTCCTATTCCCAGTGGGCCAAGAATTCACCTATATGCTGAAATGACAGTCAGGGGTGTGTGACGTGCAACATAAGGATTTCACTTGCTGCAACCCATCCCCTTGTTGTGTTATTCACTCTCTCTTTTTTGTTGCACTACCACAAAAATTGCTCTAATATTGGCAGAGAATCAGTAAACAGATATTGACACAATCTGATGTGGTTGCTGGTGGAAGATTACAATAATAAAAGCAGTAGGTAAGCAGATTGGCTACTGGTGATAAACCAGCAGGAAATGGTTACTCTGGGCTATCCTTTCTTCCTTCATAAAATTGCCTTGCTGGCTTTGGAGTTAAAGGACAAGTTTGAAATAAATATACTCATACCATTATGCACTGTTAAACAATGCATAATACATTAGACTATGGATAATAGTACAGAAATATCAAATGGACGTTAAACAGGAAGGACAGGCGGAAAGGAAAAGGAGGTGGGGTGGCCTTGTTAGCAAAGGATGAAATCAGAGCAATAATGAGAAAGGATATTGGCTCAGAAAATCAAGATGTAGAATCAGTCTGGGTGAAGCTAAGGCGCACCAAGGGGCAGAAAACATTGGTGGGAGTTGTCTATAGGCCTCCAAACGGTAGTGGTAATGTAGGGGATGGCATCAAACAGGAAATTAGAGACGCATATAACAAGGGTACTACAGTAATCATGGCTAGCTTTAATCTACATATAGACTGGCCAAACCAAATTAGCAATCATACTGTGGAGGATAAATTCCTGGAGTGTGTATGAGATTTTTTTTAGACCAGTACGTTGAGGAGCCAACTAAGGAACAGGCTATCCTAGATTGGGTATTGTGCAATGAGAAGGGGCTTAATTAATAATCTAGTTGTGTTCCCTTTAGGGAAGAGTGACCATAACATGATAGAATTCTTCATTAAGATGGAAAGTGAAGAAGTCCAATCCGAAACTAGGGTCCTAAATCTAAACAAAGGAAACTACGATGGTATGACGAGTGAGTTGGCTATGATAGATTGGGGAGCTTTATTAAAAGGCATGATGGTGGATAGGCAATGGCTAACATTTAAGGAACAAATGCATGAATTGCAACAATTATACATTCCTTTCTGGTGCAAAAACACAAAAGGAAAAGCGGGCCAACCATAGCTAACAAAAGAAATTAAGTATAGTATTAGATCCAAACAGGAGTCATATAAAGTTGCCAGAAAAAGTAGCAAGCCTGAGGATTGGGAACAGTTTAGAGTTCAGCAAAAAAGGACCAAGAGATTGATTAAGAGGGGAAAAATAGAGTATGAGAGTAAACTTGCAAGGAACATAAAAGCGGACTGTAAAAGCTTCTACAAGTATGTAAAAAGAAAAAGATTAGTGAAGACAAATGTAGGTCCCTTACAGTCAGAAACGGGAGAATTTATAATGGGGAACAAGGAAATGGCAGAGCAATTAAACAAATACTTTGGTTCTGTCTTCACGGAAGGGGACACAAATAACTTCCCAGAAATGCTAAGGATTGGGTCTAGTGAGAAGGAGGAATTAAAGGAAATTAGTATTAGTAAAAAAAATAGTGCTGGAGAAATTAATGGGACTGAAAGCTGATAAATCCATGGGCCTGATAATCTGCATCCCAAAGTACTAAAAGAGGTAGCCATGGAAATAGTGGATGCATTGGTTGTCATCTTCCAAAATTCGATAGATTATGGAACAGTTCCTGCAGATTGGAGGGTGGCAAATGTAACCCCACTATTTAAAAAAGGAGAGAGAGAGAAAACAGGGAACTACACCAGTCGTAGGGAAAATGCTAGAGTCTATTATAAAGGATGTTATAACAGGATACTTAGAAAATATCAACGGGATTAGACAAAGTCAACATAGATTTATGAAAGGGAAATCGTGTTTGACAAACCTACTGGAGTTTTTTGAGGATGTAACTGGTAGAATAGATAAGGGAGAACCAGTGGATGTGGTGTATTTGGATATTCAGAGGCCTTTGATAAAGTCCCACATAATAGTTTAGTGTGCAAAATTAAAGCACATGGGATTGAGGCTAATATACTGGCATGGACTGAAAATTGGTTAAAAGACAGGACACAGAGAGTAGGAAAAAATGGGCCTTTTTTGGGGTGGCAGGCGGTGACTAGTGGGGTACCGCAGGGATCAGTGCTTGGGTCCCAGCTATTCACAATATCTATCAATGATTTGGATGAGGGAACCAAATATAATATTTCCACATTTGTTGATGACACAAAACTAGGTGGGATTGTGAGTTGTGAGAAGGATGCAAAGAGGCTTCAAGGCGATTTAGACAAGTTGAGTGAGTGGGCAAATATATGGCAGATGCAGTATAATGTGGATAAATGTGAAGATATCCACTTCGGTAGGAAAAACAGAAAGGTAGAGTATTATTTAAATGGTGATAGATTGGGAAATGCTGATGTACGAAGGTGAGAAGTCACACAACACCAGGTTATAGTCCAACAGCTTTATTTGAAATCACAATCTTTCGGAGCGCTGCTCCTTCGTCAGGTGAAGTCACCTGACGAAGGAACAGTGCTCCGAAAGCTTGTGATTTCAAGTAAAGCTGTTGGACTATAACCTGGTGTTGTGCGACTTCTCACTTCTGTCCACCCCAGTCCAACACCGGCATCTCCGCATCACGATGTACAAAGGGACCTGGGTGTCCTTGTACACCAGTCACTGAAAGCAAACATGCAGGTGCAGCAAGCAGTTAGGAAGGCAAATGGTATGTTGGCCTTCATTGCAAGAGGATTTGAGTACAGGAGCAAGGATGTCTTACTACAGTTGTACAGGTCCTTGGTGAGACCACACCTGGAGTAGTGTGTGCAGTTTTGGTCTCCTTACCTAAGAAAGGATATACATGCCATAGAGGGAGTGCAGCAAAGGTTCGCCAGACTGATTCCTGGGATGGCAGGACTGTCTTATGAGGAGAGATTGGGTCGACTAGGCCTGTATTCACTAGAGTTTAGAAGAATGAGAGGGGATCTCATTGAAATGTATAAAATTCTGATAGAGCTAGACAGACTGGATGCAGGGAGGATGTTTCCCCTGGCTGGGGGGTCTAGAACGAGGGGTCACAGACTCAGGATACAGGGTAGAACATTTAAGACTGAGATGAAGAGAAATTTCTTCACTCAGAGGGTGGTGAACCTGTGGAATTCTCTACCACAGAATGCTGTGGAGGCCAAGTTACTGAATATATTTAAGAAGGAGATAGATAGATTTCTAGACACAAAAGGCATCAAGGAGTATGGGGAGAGAGCGGAAATATGGTATTGAGATAGAGGATCAGCCATGATCATATTGAATGGCCGAATGGAAGACCTGTCAAATCTGTGAATTGAAATCGGCCCCAAAAGAACAGCTAAACTTAAAATAAATTTTTTAAAAAACCATCACATTTATAAAATAACTATAGTTAAATAAATTAACCACTTTAAACAAAAATTTTAATTTTCGAAAAAATTAAAATACTTTTTAAAAGTGATAAAAATAAACTTACCTTTCTTTAAAGTATCTAAAAAAGATAAACCTGTTGAAATTTTTTTTAAATTATACTTAATTAACCACTTACCTTGTTGAAAACGGGTCCTGCGCCTCCTTTTTATAAACGTAGGTTCTTCACTACTTACCCTCCCGTAGAAACCTGAAAAAAAACCTAAGTTTGCTGCATGCGCGCAGCCTCTACCGCGCACGCGGTTCACCTAGGAACCGCCCCCTTCACCAGACCGGAAGTTCCGGTTTCCCGCGCATGTGCAGTGCATGCAGGAAACCAGCACTTCGGGACGACTTACGGGTGAGTACGCACTGTGTACTCACCCGGGAAGGGCCGAATTTTTGGCACATAATTTCAGTTCTGGGTCCATTGAGAGGAAATTTGGGTGTCAGAAATGTATACATTAACAGTACTTTCTTCCTTTCATAATTTTTTATCTTGTATTTACTTGTTTTTTCAGCTTTGAATGCTAGTTACAATATGGGAGGGTGGTGATGGACTCCACGCTATGCAGCTAATGGCACTTTGTGGAACACCCTTCAGGAGGCATAACTAATGGGGTGGGTGGCGGGCCGGGGGAGAAGGGAGGAGAGGATTAGAGTCCACTTCCTCTCCACTCCTCCCCTCCACCCACATTCATACCCACTGCAGTGCATTGATTGAGAACTGACAGAACCATCATGTGGTTTCAATGCCTGTAGATATGTGGTACTATCTGAACCAGGTGCCTGTTAAGTCCAGAAACTGTTGCATCATTCAGACTTGACTCATGCAGCTCTAGAGCCAAGGATGACTTTTCATCCTGTTTGGCTGAATTAGGGCCAAGCCAAGCTTTCATGTAACACTGGAATATGCAAAACTGTGTGCGGACTCTTGGGGGTTAATTCCTACAAAGGAAGGTTTGTCCTAAGTCCGGTATTGACAAGAAAGAGCTAAGCATCAGTCAGATGTGTGAAATATCAGCCTTTTGGAGAAAAGATCAGTGCTGTAGACTCATTGAATGTTTATGGTTTTGTGCAGTGTGCTGTTAACTAATATTGATTGGGACAATCATAAATCCTTCACATTAGCAGAGACCATGGTTATCACCACATTGCAGGGAGTCATTTATGTTCTTGACCTGGCTGGTTGTAAAACTACAAACCAGTCTGTGAAAGCGGGCAGACCAGCGAATGATATTACGCTCTCTGTCCTCACAATAATTATAAGTGGGAAATTTGTTTTTAATCTTGGATATATTTAGTATACAATGGTACTTGTTTGCAAAAAATTCCTTTTTTGCCCAACTTGCAATTGCACTGTGGAATTCGTGCAAAATTGCTACTTTTAAAGAATTGGTGGGCATTTTCTGAATCACATGCTGTTTACTGTAGACCATTCATTACAACAGTTGAAGCAAATGCATAATTTATGTGATAAAAGAGTTACTCAAAACAGCAACCCACACAGTTTAAACCTCACAGACAAGGAAATAGGATGGAAAAGAACAAAATGGAAGCTAATGACACCCTCTTGTACATCAAAGGCGGCTATAAAAATATATCTATCCAAGGGAAAATTATACTGCAATCACTAATGCTAGAAGTGGACTGAAAATCATCTAGATCAGTTAGTCATCTGAAAGAGAAAAGATCGTTAGGAACATAGGAACAGGAGTAGGCCAGTTAGCCCCTCAAGCCTGTTCCGCCATTCAATGAGATCATGGCTGAACTGCAACATAACTCCATATACCCGCCTTTGGCCCATATCCCTTAATACCTTTGGTTAACAAAAATCTATCACTCTCAGATTTAAAATGAACAATTGATCGAGCATCAATTGCCGTTTGCGGAAGAGAGTTCCAAACGTCTACCACCCTTTGTGTGTAGAAGTGTTTCCTGATTTCACTCCTGAAAGGTCTGGCTCTAATTTTTAGACTATGCCCCCTAGTCCTAGACTCACTTACCAGCGGAAATAGTTTCTCTCTATCTACCCTATCTGTTTTGTTTTTATTCGTTCATGGGATGTGAGCATCGCTGGTAAGGCCAGCATTTATTGCCCATCCCTAGTTGCTCTTGAGAAGGTAGTGGTGAGCTGCCTTCTTGAACCGCTGCAGTCCGTGTGGTGAAGGTACTCCCGCAGTGCTGTTAAGGAGGGAGTTCCAGGATTTTGACCCAGCGACGATGAAGGATTGGTGATATACTTCCAAGTCAGGATGGTGTGTGACTTGGAGGGGAACTTGGAGGCCGTGGTGTTCCCACGCGCCTGCTGCCCTTGTCCTTCTAGGTGGTAGAGGTCGCGAGTTTGGGAGGTGCTGCCGAAGAAGCATTGGCGAGTTACTGCAGTGCATCTTGTAGATGGTTCTTGTTCCTGTTAATACCTTGAAAACGTCGATCAAATCACCTCTTAACCTTCTAAGTTCTAGGGAATACAACCCTAGTTTGTGTAATCTCTCCTCGTAATTTAACCCATGGAGTCCAGGTATCATTCTGGTAAACCTACACTGCACTCCCTCTAAGGCCAGTATATCCTTCCTAAGGTGTGGTGCCCAGAACTGCTCACAGTACGCTATGGGTGGTCTAACCAGGCCTTTGTATAGCTGAAGCATGACTTCTATCCCCTTGTATTCTAGATATAAAGGCCAGCATTCCATTAGCCTTTTTGATTATTTTCTCTACCTGTTCATGACATTTTAATGATTTATGTACCTGGACCCCCAAGTCTCTTTGGACATCCACTGTTTTTAGCTTTTCACCATTTAGAAAGTACCCTGTTCTATCCTTTTTAGTTCCAAAGTGGATGACCTCGTATTTGCCTACATTGAAATCCATTTGCCACAGTGTTGCCCATTCACTTAATCTATCACTATCTCTTTGTAATTTTATGCTTCCAGCTACACTGCTTACAATGCCGCCTATCTTTGTGTCATCAGCAAATTTGGATATGTGGCTTTCTATCCCATCATCTTATTCGTTAATAAATATGGTGAATAGTTGAGGCCCCAACACAGATCCTTGTGGGACACCACTAGTCACATCCTGCCACTTAGAGTACCTGCTCTCTGTCTCCTGCCGCTCAGTCAATTTCTGAACCAGGTCAATAATTTGCCTTCAATTCCATGGGCTTCAACTTTGGTTCAGGCAGGACCCTGCATAAGAATTGAGTTAGCCTGTCTTTCTCTTGAAGATGCTGACCGACCTGATGTGCATTTATAACATGTCACTGTTTTTGTTTCTAATTCCCAGCATTTGCAATTTTTTCTTTTGTCTCAACTGCAGTTTAGTCATAACCTGGGAGTATGTTACAAAACACTAAGTGGAAGGAAGCAGTTTTGATGACATCATGAACCGTGAGAGGAAAAAAAACTCAGTTAGTTTATACTGCCATCAGCACCTTGTGATTTGTTACAGTTTGCATTACATATGTGCAGGAAGTGGATGGTCAACCTTCCGTTCTACTTTGCGTTCATATTTTGCTGTTTAGGTCATCCAGGTTTTGCCATATGGGTTTTTATTCACCCTTATCTAATGAAGGATATACTTGCCTTGGAAGGTTCACTAGATTGATTCCTGGGATGAGAGGGCTGTCCTATGATGAGAGATTGTGTAGAATGGGCCTATACTCTCTGGAGTTTAGAAGAATGAGACGTGATCTCATTGAAACATACAAGATTCTGAAGGGGATTGACAGGGTAGATGCTGAGACGTTGTTTCCCCTGGCTGGAGTGTCTAGAACTAGGGGGCATAGTCTCAGAATAAAGGGTAGGCCATTTAAGATTGAGATGAGGAGGAATATTTTCACTCAGAGGGTTGTGAATCTTTGGAATTCCCTGCCTCAGAGAGCTGTGCATGCTGAGTCTTTGGGCAGAATTTTCATTGACCCGTGGAGGCAGGTTTGGAGGCGTGTGGGGGGTTAAAATTGCAGATTCGGGGGTCCCGAACCCATCCCGCCCCCAAGCCAGTTTCACAGGAGGCGGGTACCCGACCTCTGCTGGGACCCGCCTCCCCGAGGCGGGAAGGGGATTAGTGGCAATAAACTGCCTGTTAACAGGTAGTTAACAGGCAGTTTTTTGCCTAATCCCTATTTTTAGCCCTGAAGTGTGGGCTTCCCGATAGGTCCGAACCACGCCGTTTTAGCGAGGCGGACCGTGGGTCTGCAGGGGTTGGCGGGCTCGATATGTCCGGTGGGCAGGTGAGTGATGGGTGCATGTGTGCAGAGGTAAGTGTGTAAGGTAAGTGTAAAGTGTGGAAAAATGTTTTACTTACCTTAACTTCCTCCTGCAGGTGTCAGCCCTTCAGGTCTCGGGAGTCAGAAATCTCACTGGCACAGAAAGCAGAATGGCCGTTGAGCTGTCGAAAGCTGCAGCCTCTGCTTTTTGTTCTGCAGAGATCTGTAAATCAGCCTGAGAGGAAGGAATTAACTTAGAGGACAGATTGTCAGTGTTTGACAGCTTCAAGGAGCTGTCAAACGCTGATATGTCATCTGTCAAAAGCTCTTGACAGATGAAATGTCAATCTGTGACATCACCTGTTGCCAGGTGGCCCTTAATTGGCCTGCTGAGCCCGCTGGGCGGGCTCAACAAGGTCAATCAAGGGAAAATCGAGTGGGTTGGCCACAAGTCGATGGAGGCAGGACTACAACCCAAAAAGTGGGAGTCCCGCCTCCATCACGTCCCCATTGACAAAATCCAGCCCTTTGAGTATATCCAAGGCTGAGTTAGATAGATTTTTGGACTCTAGGGGAATCAAGGGATATTGAGATCGGGCGGGAAAGTGGAGTTAAGGTCGATGATCAACCATGATCTTATTGAATGGCGGAGCAGGCTCGAGGGACCGTATGGCCTACTCCTGCTCTTACTTCTTATGTTCTTACTGCTGCTGAGTTTCTCATTCAGGTTTTGTTTTCTGTACTCAATGCAGAGTTTCACAGATGGGAAAGATGCAGAGTTTCACAGATGGGAAAGAAGCTAAGACAAAGACTGTGATGTAGAGTGATAGGAGAGAGAACATCTCTTGATTGAAAGGGGAAAACATTATTTCCTGTGTTGCCAGGATTTTTTTTTTAGCCCTCTTTAACTTGTGATATTTACCATCCTAGCCCTTATCCTATTTCCAGAAATGCACATATGCTTTTCATTGTAAAAAAAAAGTTGCACTCTACTTCCATCCACAGCGAAGCCTTGATTGTCTACCACAGTGGAGGGGAATCCCTGGCAGATAATGTAAGTTGGTGAATATTTGAGATTTCCCACTGGCTCTCCCTCCCTTGCTATGCTGCTCCTGGCATAATCAGCTAAAGGGAGGTACATCTATGTAATGTTACATTCAACATGTGCTGTGCTCACCAGCGCAGAAACACATTTTAAAAAGGCATTGATTTTCAAGTTGGCAGCTCGGCTGAGGTCGACGGGATCACTGGAGCTGACTGCATACTCCCTTTTGTGCTCACCTCTGGAGCCGAGAGGTGGCGCGGGTTGGTGCTGTGGTTGCTGTAGTGGGAGAATATTTGTTTAGCTCTCGGGTCTGGTAGCTGGAGTTGTAGGAAAGGGCGCATGTGGGAGGTTTGAGCTGACAGATCAGCCGATAGATTGACTCTTGCAGCAGCATCTCAAACATGCTGACAGAAGCAGAACGGAGATTGGCGAAGAAAAAAATGCTAGTCGGCTTGAGTGCCGCTGGTCTCCCATTATCTGCAAAGATTCTCGGTCTTGTTTTCTGTAAGGTGATGACAGGCCCCATTCAGCACAAATCATAATTCCGCAGATTAGCAATTTGTCGTTGTTTAGATGCAGCAGGATGGAAATTCCATGGAATGCCACCAATAATTGCGGAACTGCAATTTTGAAAATAACACAGATGAGAAAAAAAGTTTCCAATGTTCAACTTGAGAGGAAAAAACCCTCTGCAAACGGTGTCTTTAAATATTTTGAAAATGATCTTTGTATGAAGTAAGTAGATGATTTTATTTACTTTGAGCCGAAAGGGTACGAAACAGTTGGTTACATTTTTACATATTTTTGATATTCTGTTCAGTAGGACAACTGATGTAAATGTAATAACATTAAAACAAATCTAAATCTTTTGTACAATTGCTTCTGTACAGTAAATATTGAAGGATATAACATTCTGCTATATTTGAGTATTCCACAGGAAACTGCAAAAAGGCTGTCTAACAGAAGTATAATAGAAGCCTTGGAAAATCCTTTATAACAACATTTCTGCTTGACATTGTCAAACAGCAATGGCATTACATCAGTAAGTCTTTATAGCACAAAAGGCAGTGTGAAACTCTGCTGTTACACCAGTGAATAAAAGACGAGAAAAATCTAATTTACTTAGAACCATGGCAGGCTTAACCGATGTCTGTCAAGTGTGAAGCTCCTGTAATAGAGATACTTGTAGCTTGGAGACCTGGGGTAACCCTAACAGTACCACCACAATGCTAAAAACTGACAATGCCTACAAGCACATTGGTAACGTTTAGAGACTGGCCACTCATTAAAGTGACATATTCACGTTGGAGCACGGTAAAAGGGCAGTAATGTCCAATAAATCTTACAGGGTTTGTGTTGTGGCTTAGGCTTTATTGCTTGGTATAGTTTGAAAGCTACATTTAATTTCAGGAGTGGACACTTTTAGGGTTGACTTTCTAAGGATTTGAAAAACATGCTAAGCAGATTAACACTTGAATGTGTTTAACTGGATAGTGCAGACCAGTTTAATTTGTTATTAGGCAGGTATTATCTCCATGGCATAGGGGATGAATTTCCTCAGGGCTTCTTCCTGCTCTGTTCCTGTAACTTCAGCAGAAACTCCATTCACACGTGTAAACGGGGTTTTTGCGCCAAAGTTAAGTTGGTGGAGCGGGGAAAACTCCAAGGAAACTCACCCCCATAGTGTCTCTCCAGACCTTTTACAGTGTTACAATTGGTGTTACTGCATCAACAATAGTGCCTACTGTCACATTTTTTCCCCCCAATGACCATTTGAAGAAAAGTTGAGAGTAAGACATGAAATGTTTGCAGTGTAGCATGCATAAATATCTGCTAAAGCACATGACAGTTGACACAGTGGTACTTGAGCATCGATTTCAGTGCAGGCTGTTCCAGAAATGGGGCCTGCCTGAACTCTACCCTTGAGTCCTTACACAGCAGTTTTGGATATGCCTGAATTTAATTAGGGAGGGGAGTAAGGGAGGTCGGGTACTGCCATTAATATTCAATTTTAATATAATGAACCAGCTCTAAATTCTTTTACCAAAAAAAGTGTTGGATTTTTTAAAACCTCTTGCAGGGAAAACCAGTAGTGCCGGCTGTCTTGCCTCAAGCACATCTGCTATCAGCTGCAAACCTCGTGCCATTGCCATCTTCAGTCCTGAGGGAGACTGTGACTCATTTTACTTGCTCCCCCCGCTGAAGGAGGCTGCACAAAGGAGAATAATCAGGCGCTAGGATTAAAAAAAAATGAATGTGATTTTAATTTATATTGTATAAGAAAAGTGCTAATTTTATATGCATTTCTGTCAAACTACAGAGTGAAAAATATAATAACGCCCACTAAATCATGTGCTATGCTGAACAAAAAATTACTGGCTTAAAGTGTATAATACAGTCAATAGATTCCAATGATATCCTAAAGAGCAAAAGAAACAAAGAACGATGGGCCGAATGGCCTCCTTCTGTGTCGTAATGACTCTTGAGAACAATCTTGCATTTATATAGTGCCTTTCACGACCTCAGGATGTTCCAAAGTGCTTTCCAGCCAATTAAGTACTTTTGAAGTGTAGTCACTGTTATAATGTAGGAAAAATGGTAGTCGATTTACGCATAGCAAGGTCCCACAAACAGCAATGCAATAATGAGCAGATAATCTGTTTTAGTGATGTTGGTTGAGGGATAAATATTGGCCAGGACACTGGGGAGAACTCCCTTGCTCTTCTTCAAAATAGTACCATGAGATCTTTTACGTCTACCTGAGAGGGCAGACAGAGCTTCGGTTTTGTGTCTCATCTGAAAGACGGCACCTCCGACAGTGCAGCACTCCCTCAGTACTGCACTGGGTTGTCAGCCTAGGTTTTGTGTTCAAGTCTTTGAAGTGGGGCTTGAACACATAACCTCAGACTCAGAGGCGAGAGTGCTACCACTGAGCCATGGCTGACACCGTGAAGCTATGTGTTGCATAAGAACTTGTTGCAACCTTTTACACCTAATGGGTCATTTTAGACATTTGCACTCCTGGCTCAGAGCTTCCCATGGCATGTGGCAGAAACCCAGGCGCGCGCCACCCACCATTTTTCATCTGTTAATTCTCGATATGAGCTCTGTTTGGGCAAAGTTCTGTGCTGGGAGATGTGAATTTGTAGAATTACTCATGAGGTCCAAACCAGACTTGTTTTTGCATGTGAAGATTTGAAATCTGTATCAAACTGTCCATCACTAAGATTGGAGTGATGTGAATGAAGATGGCACAGCTTTTTTATAAACATTCATGTGACTTGGGGAAGGAACAACTTGACAGCATTTACATCCTTAGTCCGACCTTGTGTCATTGTAATTTGACAAGCAGATGGAGTTTTAATAAATAGTAATAAACCCTGCTTTCACCAGATTTTTAACTTATACACAATATACTTAGGATACACAATATACTTAGGATAATAAATACAAAGAAGTGTGTTACAAGGTAGCAACACATCAAATGGTTCAAAGATTATCATAAAACACAAGAACAAAACGGGAACAGTTTATCAATGTCTTCTATCGTGATAGAGGGGTACATACTTAGAATCATAGAATGATACAGCACAGAAGGAGGCCATTTGGCCCATCGTGCCGTGCCTCTCTGGTAGAGCTATCCAATTTGTCCCACTCCCCTGCTCTTTCGCCATAACCCTGTAATTTATTTCCCTTCAAGTATTTATCCAATTTTCTTTTGAATGTTATTATTGAGTCTGCTTCCACTGTCCTTTCAGACAGTGCATTCCAGATCACAACAACTCGCTGCGTAAAAAAAATGTTTCCTTATGTCGCCTCTGGTTCTTTTGCCAATCACCTTTAATCTGTGTCCTCTGATTACTGAACCTTCTGCCACTGGAACCTATTGCTCCCTATTTACTCTTCAAAACCATTCATGATTTTGAACACCTCTACCAAATCTCCTCTGCTCTAAGGACAACAACCTGAGCTTCCTGAGACACTGTTGTTCAGACATGTCAAGGAAACTAAGCCTCTGCCTGTAGACCCTGTTTCGCAGGTAATGCCTTCTGCGAGCTGCACCTCTCTGCTGGTCTCCTCTCTCCTGTACAGCCACATGTCTGTGACCAGCAGACTGCTGGTGCTGCTACTGCCGGTCATACTGTTACTCATTTGAGGTCAATTCTAAGGCAGCCAAAGCGCCACCCATCCTGTTGTGATAGAACAAATCTCCAAAGTGTAGAAAGTAAACTCTCGGCGAAAGTACTGTGAACACCCTTTCCCACTGACAGGTAAGAAAGCAGCTGGGAGTACTGAGTATTTATTGCCACATTTCCATGAGATGGATTGACTCCCTCAATTGACATTGTGTTCTCGCCTTGCTTTCACTGGCGAGTTTCAGGAACCTTAGAAACCCGTGGACCCGACGTTAAACTCAAAAGTCTGTGTAAATATCGTTCTAATTGAGAGATGAACATGTTAGTTGCTATCCCGCCTCTCCTGAGGGGGCTGCGTGCACGCAGCCTAACGCGCTCGAATGAAATGTGGAAGTCGGCGTGTTTTAACCCTCCCACCTGATCCCAAACCCGCGCGCTCCTCTATGTTAAAATTTCCCCTATTATCTCTGTTTCGCACTCCACAGATGCTGCCTGATCTGCTGAGTGCTTATAACATTTTCTGTTTTTATTCCAACATTAAGTAATTGCCTTTTTTAAAGAATACTTTACCTCTGTAAAAAAGTGTTGTTCTGGAGTGTGATGTTTGGCATGCACTGACATCCTGTTATTAATATATTATTAGTGGATCATCTCACACTAATGCTTTGTTTTGTGAACAACATTGTACTGTGTAACGCACATTGTATTGTGCCGCTGCTAAAATGCAGCAACCTGTTATTTTAAGGCTTCAAGATGTAATTGTTCTTAATCATTGAAATCAAGGATTGGGTCAGTTACAGGTCTTTTCTTTTATACAAGTGTATAAGGCCACAAAATCAAATGCCTAGAAATTCAGGCACGCCCACTTCTGGGCACATGGGGAGCACAGGGCATGGTCCCTGTGTCTGAATGATGAGGCCCTGATAATGAGCTTCAGGCTTCATATCCATCGCACCGGTGAGCAGCGGCGAGCAACAGGCAGCTCGCCGGCAAAACGTGATCGAAGATTGGGCTGCTGCTAGCATCGCAGTGGCCTTCAGGTAAATGAGAAAGGGTGGGCAACCGGGAAGGGGGAGGTAACAGTGGCTGGGGGAGAGTAGCGGTCCCGCTTGGGGGTGGAGCAGCGGTGATTGAGAGGGAGCAGTGGCCGGTATTCTTTGAATGTGGGATCGGGAGCAGCACTCCTGACCCTCCCGGCTCCATATTCAGGTAAGTATATTTTAAAAACTTGCCTTGTTGGTTGCAGCCCAGCAGGTGGTCCCTTGATGGACTGTCTGTCAGGCCGCATGTGGACCTGGTTATCCTGAGTGCAGCCAACGCTGGCACTGGCTGCCTTGGGGCAAACCAAACTTGTAGTGGGGGCCTCAGACAGGCGTTATCCTTGTTATTTGTGTATGCAAAGGTCCGAATGCATGTTCCAGCCATTGGCACTGCACGCCGATTTTTTGACCTTTACCAATATGGTGGGCGTCGCAAATATAGCTCTTAATGAGCATGTGCTTCCTGCCCATAATCTTGGAGGCTTCGGAAACTGATTAGCGTCTGAAGAACGGGCGCTGTGAGGCTGAGTTTCTAGACCTAATTGTTAGGCAAAGAGAGGCTGAGGTGAATCAGAGTTTAATTGTTTGGTCAGAGAATTTTGTAGATCGGAACGTTCTGGTCAGTTTCAGATTCAACCCCGATGCAGCCAGCATTCAGTCTCTGACTTTTTTTCCCTCTCTTTAAAGATTGTTTTTTTGCAACGAGTGTGAAGATGATTCTCAGGGGCCCCATCTGGCATACCAGTGTAGAAGTAGGGGAATATAGATGGGTCTGTGTCCTGATATCGGACATGGAATAATTTTGTAATTGGAAAAATATGGGCAAAATTAATTTTCCACAAAATAAAAAAAAAACCCAGAGAAGACAGGTTAGTGGCAGTGGGGAGGGTCTCTGAGGCTAGATTTGATAGATCAATAGGGGGTAGGAAAAGAGGCAAGCAGAGAGTAGAGGCCTCGTATCACATCATTAAAATGTATTTTTAGTTTGTATAAAGCAGGGTAAAAAATGTAATCTGACAAGGAAAAGAAAAATAATAAGCAACACACTGACCTCTATGAAGGATTGATCTTCCTGCCTTACACACAGCAAATGGGTATCCCCCTGACTGCTACAAAATCTCTCGACCCCAATCATCCTCTACTATTTTCATTTGTGCTCCTGATAATCACTGCGGGGATGCGATACAGTGGCCCAGTGTGTCTCCTTAATGCTCACTACTTATTCCCTGGTCTGGTCTTGTTTGTGGCGCCTTTGCTATTTTCACACAACAGGCAGGTGGGTTGAAGAGTGTGAGGAGGCGGAAGGGGAGAGTAGGTGAGATATTGGCTGGGGAGGTCATGTTAGAGGCATTATGGCAAAGAACAGCGGGTTTTTGGGAGAGCGGAGAGACAAACCAGGGTTGAGAGCAGGGGCCACAGTAATCACATTTAATAGTATCCCAGGGACAAAGACAAAGCCGGCCCATGAGTGGCACGGATGCCCATATGTAATGCAAGAGCTGCTTTGTCCAGACCAACCTACATCTGTGTGTACGTTTGTTTAAATATTAATAAGCTCAGCTCACATTTATCTAGCCCCTGGTGCGCTCTCAAGATGTTGAGTAAACCCATCATTTGGCCTCAAGAAATTCCAATGATCTGCGGCCTCGGGTAGCAGTTGGTTAACAGAAATAAATGAATGTTAAGAAAATGCAGATAATAGAAAAGCAGTCCAAATACCTGTACACTACTGTATGTTGCATGTATGAATCTGTGACAGGTAACGTGCGACACCATTGAAATTGAAAACTCCTATCACAGTGGCATAACAAGTATTACAGGTACTATAACGGATTTCCAATGGGGTAAACTTCACATGAATGTTTTCAATGAAATCAACACACCACGTGTCCAATTTAATATAAAATCGATATAGATATATTCTTGCTGCATCATTCTTATCTTGTCAGTTTCTAATCAAAACTGGTACCCTTTATAGCGTATATGAATTCCTCTTAGCTGCAGAATATACATCTTGTAACTTAGAAATAAAGTTAAACAAATACCATAAAACCATTCATCTTGTAAAGGGCAGTATTGGCAGGTATACGACAGTGTATTAAACTTGGCAAAATTCCAGAATCACGGATACTTCGGAGAATTGTTTTCAGAAATATGCTTGAGATGTTAACAGTAGAGAGAGAGAAGGAGAGAGAAAGGAAGAGAGAGAGAGAGAGAGAGTTGTCTTTGTGCTTTGTGGTATGTACTAGGTCCTTCTATGGGAACTGTCACTTGCTTTTGCAGACATTGATCTCCCATGCTGATAGCTTTTATTCTATTAGTCAAGATAAACATTCTTGTCTGGTATCTTGGATTTACATGGCATAGTTCCATAATGCAGTGCTGTAAGCCTGGCTCAGACTACACCATTTTAGCTTGCCTGGCAGAAATCCAGCACTATAGGCATTAAGACGCCGATTGAAAATAAAGCCATCGAAAAAAAGAATCATCCTCTAAAATTACACCTGAAAGCCAGACCCAAACCAAATGTTAACTAGTTACTGAAGCTGGTTTTTACTCGCAGCCCTGCATTTTACGTTAAAGGGGCTATGTCATCTGAAATTGAATTGCATTGACCTGTCCTAAACAAGCTTGTCTACACATTGTGTATCTAACTGAGAAACAAATTGGGATGACTGAACCCCTTTTGAGAGATCAAGTGGCGCATTGTTTTATGGCTCCCTCAGCTGTGCACGCACTCTGTGTATCTATCAATTTGTTTACCATCAGCCAGTGCATTTGTAGTAACCAGTTGCTGAAATGAGTACCTGATTTATTAGTTAACTTAAAAATGCACAAGTAGTTTCTATATTACATAGGGAGAAGCTGTTTCCACTGGCTGGAGGGTTGATAACCAAAGGACACAGATTTAAGCTAATTGGCAAAAGAACCAAAGAAGAAATGAGGAGAGATTATTTTTATGCAGCGAGTTGTTGTGATCTGGAATGCACTGCCTGAAAGGATGGTGGAAGCAGCTTCAACAGTAACTTTCAAAGGGGAATTGGATAAATACTTGAAAAGGAAAAAAATTGCAGGGCTATGGGGTAATAGCAAGGGAGTGGGACTAATTGGATAGCTCTTTCAAAGAGCCGGTTTGGCAGAATTGGCTGAATGGCCTCTTTCTGTACTTTAAGATTCTATGACTGAATTGAACTAGAAATAATGGAATATATGGAGCAATGAAATATTTTAATTTTTGTTGCTGAAATGTTATTTCAGTCCTAAAGGAATAACCTTTAAAATGTGTTGCAACATTCCATTTTAAGATGCATTGAAAACTCCTATTTCAGGCTTTGTCACTGGGGAAATCTATTTGAAAACTGTCAACATTTATCTGCAGTACCTGTTATGCCCGTAGGTGGGGCTGTGTTTGGCCTTAATAATTGGAAAAGACCTGTCAAATGTAACACTGGAAATATATAAAGTACCACATAATGTTAGCAAAATTAAAGTCCGGCGGATTAAAGGGACAGTGGCAGTGTGGATATGAAATTGACTAAGGGACAGATAGCACAGAGTAGTGATGAACGGTTGTTTTTCAGACTGCAGGGAAGTATACAGTGGTGTTCCCTAGGGGTCAGTATTAAGACCAATGTTCCCTCTAAAGTGCACAGGGTGCAGGGCCACGCATCTAGCGGGAGGTACCGCGCAGGCTACTCACAAGCTGTTGCCTCTGGAAGATATGGCGCAGCAAATTTAAAGGGACCGCGCACAAAAAAAATTAAAGGGAACGTTGATTAAGACCACTGCTCTTTTTGATATATATTAATGACCTGTGCTTGGGTGTACAGGGCATAATTTTAAAATTTACAGATGACACAAAACTGAGAAGTGCAGTAAACAGTGAGGAAGATAGTAACAGACTTCAGGAGGACATCAACAGACTGGTGAAATGGGAAGAGAGATGTAAAATAAACAGGTGGCAATATAAACTGAATGGTACAATTTTAAACCAGGTGCAGGGACAGAGAGATCTGGAGGTGTATGTACATAAATCTTTGAAAGTGGCAAGACAATTTGAGAAGTCTGTTTAAAAAAAAGCATGTGGGATCCTTGGCTTGATTAATAGAGGCTATGGCTGGATTTTGATACTGGGGCTGGTTGGGGTTGTGTCATCCACTTTCCGTGTTATCCACCCGACTGCAATTGGATATGGGAGATTGATGCGATTTTCACCTAATTGGGCAATTGAGTTCCAGCATGTGGGAACCCATGACCCAATTAGTGGTTTCAGTCTGAAAGTCACCTCTGATGATGTCATCATTGCTGCTGCATTGAAGGTCTGCAAAGACTGCTTGGCCTTTGCTGTGAGAGGACCTGGATGCAAAATGAGCAGCAGCAGCCCTAAGTCTGCTCCCAGATATTTTTGCACCACCACTCCCAGATATGTCTCATCCATCCATCACCACCACTCCAGATATGTCTCCTCCTCCACCACAGACGGACGTGCTCCTGCCAGGTTTCACATTCGTGGTTCAGAACAGGCGTGCTTCACATAGAAAAAGGGTTAAAATCACAAAGGCCTTTCAAAATGGCATTATAGAGGCAATTTAATCCTTGTTAAGGGCTTTAACGGCCTATCCGCCTCTTAGAGGTGGGACAGAGTCGGGACCAGCAGACACGATTTTATGAAAATTGCGTGGAGGCAGGCTTGTACCCGCCCGCCAGTTTTTGCAATTTTAGCCCCCACACGCCTCCAAACCCACCTCCACGGGTCAATAAAAATCCAGCACATAGAGTACAAAAGCAAGGAAGTTATGCTAAACCTTTATAAAACATTAGTTAGGCCTCAGCTAGAGTATTGTGTTCAATTCTAGGCACTACACATTGAGGAAGGATGTCAAGGCCTTAGAGAGGGTGCAGAAGAGATTTACTAGAATGGTACCAGAGATGAGGGACTTCATTTATGTGGAGAGATTGGGGAAGCTGGGGTTGTTCTCCTTAGAGCAGAGAAGACTAAGAGGAGATTTGATAGAGGTGTTCAAAATCATGAACAGGCTATGGGGAAACAGCAGGGATGTGGGACTAATTGGATAGCTCTACCAAAGAGCTGACACAGACAAGATAGGCTGAATGGCCTCCTTCTGTGCGGTATCATTCTATGATTCTATATTTTCCACCTTGGAGTCAGCATGTGCGTAAGCACACTGCTCAATTACAAATCCATTGGGTGGCACCACGGAATAAATGTTTATATTGAACATTCATTCTTTGCAGCATTAGGAAAGCAGGACTCAGCTGGAATATTGTAATCAATCACTCCTGTCCATCTCTCTGAAGAAATCCAGTCGTCCCCCTCACCCTACGTAGCCGGAACTCCTCATTTTCCAGGGTTTAAATGGCTCTTCTAGTGAAGTTATGGCGGACATGCAGGAGAACACCCATGGAAAATTCACCCTCTGAGCTGTTTGGCCAGACCGTAGAGGGTACACGTAACCTGGCAAAAGAACCAGAGGGGAGAGGAGGAGCAAATTTTACACAGCGAGTTGTTATAATCTGGAATGCACTGCCTGAAAGGGTGGTGGAAGCAGATTCAATAGTAACTTTCAAAAGGGAATTGGATAAATACTTGAAAAGTAAATAAATTCAGGGCTATGGGGAAAGTGGGGAGTGGGACTAATTGGTTAGCTCTTTCAAAGAGCTGGCATGGGTATGATGGCTGAATGGTTTCCTTCTGTGGTATTAATTTCTATGATTCTATGTAACTGCCACTATAGGTCAACCGTGGCTCAGTGGGTAGCACTCTCGTCTCCGAGTCAGAAGGTTGTGGGTTCTTAATCCCACTCCACGGACTTGAGCACAAGATCTTGGTTGACACTTCTGTGCAGTACTGAGGGAGTGCTGCACTGTTGGATGTGCCATCTTTCAGATGAGACGTTAAACCGAGACCCCGTCTGCTCTCTCAGGTAGACGTAAAAGATCCCATGGCACTATTTCGAAGAAGAGTAGGGGAGTTCTCCCCGGTGTCCGGGTCAATATTTATCCCTCAACCAAAAATCACTAACACAGATTATCAGGTCATTATTACATTGCTATTTGTGGGACCTGGCTGTACACAAATTGGCTATTGCGTTTCCTTCACTACAACAGTGACTACACTTCAAAAGTAGCTTATTGGCTATAAAGTGCTTTGGGACGTCCTAAGATCGTGAAAGGCAATATATAAATGCACATCTTCCTCTCTATAACTGCAACAAAAACTCTCAGTCTGATGTTGCTTGTTGATAATCTGACCGCATTCCCCACACTGAGAACAGATCTCCCCATGGCATCGCACCCCGACAAGCTGGACATAATACAGCTCAATATCTGCAGTTCCTACCTCTTCCATTTGGTCCAAGCTGCAACCTGTCCACTAAACAGAATAATGCCTATATACTTGGTGAAACATCCCCCATGCTCACTAAGAATAAAACTGGGGCCTGGAAACTATGATTACCTCCCACTCTCTATTGAGAAAAAGAACCGGGGTGCGAAGAGGGGAGGGCAATGGTGGGAAAGAATGTATTTTTTCCACAACTCCTTCCCTCCTCACCTGAGTTTATTATTGGGGAAGGTACCAATTACCTAACCTGCACCTCCCCTCCTCGCTGTGAGAAAAAATCAAGAACATGGGTAGAAGGAAGGCCTGATCCTCAGTTCCCTCGCACCACTGCTAAGAAAAATATTGAACCTGGGAAGAGGGAAAGTATAGCTCACCACAACCACCCCCTAGAATAAATCCAGGAATGAACAGTCAACAGCTCCACCCACCCAGATGAAACTGCGGTCTGCTCCTCCCTGCTAAGGTAGATTCCCTGTCTTTGATCCTCCGATAACTTCCCTTCGTCCTCTCCTAGACCCCCTCCCTCTTCCCCTCTCCCCCTGCCGTCTCCCTTCCTGGTCCACCTTCTCTCAGTCTCCCTCAACTGCTCTTCTATCCTCCTCTCCCTCTCATTCTTCCCATCTGCCTCCTCCCACCCCCATGTGGCTCCAATTACCACCCTCAAACCCTGCTTCCCCTAAATATTGCGCTTGGTCTTGACTCCTTGTGGGCACTGTCACAGGGGATTGACTAATATGTATATCTCCTTTATTTAAAAAAATTAGTCGAAACGAAGAGTGTGTACTTTTTGAGTGACAAAAGTTACTGAGCAAGGAAGGTGAAAGTAGCTATTGTGACAAGGTTACACTGGAATTCAGTCCTGCTGCTTGTTATTTCTGATAGTCCCGGGCTGCCAATTCACAACCGCCCGAGACAAATTTCACTCCCTTTTACTTTTTCCTTATATGGCGGTTAGAAAGTAAATTCACAGATCCCACATTTTCAATTAGAAACTGCAGTTGTAGTGGTTGGAGCCTCACCTTGAATCAGCTGGCAACTGTGCAAAAAACTAGACCAGTTGCAAAAGTCAGCATATATAAGTAAGCTGAACATCACAGGAGCACAGCAAAACTTGGCCTCCCAGCCTTGTTTACAGTTCTTTGATAAAATACAGAAAACCACTTGGAACAGCAGGACTATTTTTAAAAAGTCACGTTAAGACTAACACCTACTTTGAATCATTTTAAATTACAACGTTGTTTTTTTTTACACAAACCTCTAAATGTAACAAACTGTTGCTGACCTTGAAACCTCAATTTAATGTTTAAAATGCTGCACAGACTCTTGTATTTATGCTTGTAATTTATTACCAATTCAATCAGTCCTTGAAAACATAACATTCTGATTGATTTAAATGCTGTATATTGAAAGTTGACTGAGAAAAATAAAGTCCAATTGAGCATACCCTCATGAGACATTCTTCGATGTGACCAGATCTCAAGTAATAACTATCGTCACTGTCAGGAGCAACAAAGAGTTCTTTGCTGCCATCTAAGATTGAGTGGTGAATGGCATGAACGGGTCCCTGCCATTTTGCAGTAGACTCCGCCAAACTCGCACAGAAATTACAGCGGGAATCTGGAAGAATCCCTCAAGGGAATTTGGGGTTATGATTTGTTTGGCTTGCAAGGCCCTTTATCCTAGTGATCATCATGAGATAGTGGATTGACTTATAAATGCACTGCATTTGACGGTAGAATCTGGTTTGGAGAAACCAGTTTCATACTAGATTTGTAACGTAAATGTAACTTTACGTAAATACAATGAGACACCTATCCTCGCCTTACCTAATGTAGCAAAGTTTGTATCAGTTTAATCTCCACAGTATCATGCCTTCGCTCTTTCCCTCTTCTCTCGGGGAATCAAGGGATATGGGGATTGGGTGGGAAAGTGGAGTTGAGGTCGAAGATCAGCCGTGATCTTATTGAATGGCAGAGCAGGCTCGAAGGACCGTATGTCCTATTCCTGCTCCTAATTCTTATGATCTTATGTCCACTATCATCATTAAACTGCTGGCTGCTGACTCACTATGATTTTTAAGTTTATTGAACCCTATCTATGTGGACATATATCATGAGAAAGCTGGAATTCACCTACTGTTATTCTACAATCGAGTTCTTTCAACTGTTCTTTGTCTGGCATTCCAAATTATGAATATATAAGTCTTGAGGTCATTTAAATTGAACACTGAAACCATAGTTAGTATGCTGCTGAATCTACTTTGAGTGTTGGTCTGCATACGCAATAGCCTCCCTCTGTGCTATTAACTCAAATCAGACACAGCGTCATGGTAACGAGATAACTCAGTGTTCTTATTATGCAATTTGCTTTTAAAATGTTAAAAATGTAATTGGAAGGGAAAGGTGAACAGATCCACCCAGAGGTGCAGGCTACCATCCAGAAATCTACAGCAGTGAACTAGAGCTCGTGACGGGAGCATTATGTGTACATTTTTGTAATATGCCAACCAACTAACCATAGCTACATGTTGTACTTAAATTTGTGTTAAATATCATAACT
Organism: Squalus acanthias; assembly: GCA_030390025.1. Taxonomy (NCBI): domain Eukaryota; kingdom Metazoa; phylum Chordata; class Chondrichthyes; order Squaliformes; family Squalidae; genus Squalus; species Squalus acanthias. The sequence continues at coordinate 140,895,673 of CM059425.1, read as the reverse complement.
CTGTTTTAGTTATAGGTATTGGAAAATGACTTAGACCTTTTGCTTCTTCCTTACATGCCGGTTAGAAAGGTAAACATAGAATCATAGAAGATAGGAGCAGGAGTAGGCCATTCGGCCCCTCGAGCCTGCTCCGCCATTCGATGAGATCATGGCTGATCATCTAAACTTAGTACCCTGTACCTGCCTTCTCCCCATATCCCTTGATACCTTTAGCTTTAAGAAATATATCTAACTCATCCTTGAATATATTTAATGACTTCGCCTCAACTACCTCTGTGGTAGAGAATTCCACAGGTTCACCACTCTCTGGGTGAAGAAATTCTTCCTCATTTCTGTCCTAAATGGTTTACCAGTTATCCGTAGATTATGACCCCTGGTTCTGGACTCTCCGACCATCGGGAACATTCTTCCTGCATCTAGTTTGTCCAGACCTGTCAGAATTTTATATGTTTCGATGAGATCCCCTCTCATTCTTCTATACTCCAGTGAGTATAAGCCCAATCGACCCAATCTCTCCTCATATGTCATTCCTGCCATCCCAGGTATCAGCCTTGTGAATCTTCGCTGAACTCCTTCCATGGCAAGAACATCCTTCCTCAGATAAGGCGACCAAAACTGCACACAGTACTCAAGGTGTGGTCTCACCAAGGCCCTGTACAACTGCAGCAGGACATCCCTGTTCCTATACTCAAACCCTTTCGCTATGAAGGCCAACATACCATTTGCCTTCTTCACCGCCTGCTGCACCTGCATGCTTACTTTCAGCGACTGGTGCACAAGGACACCTAGGTCTCGTTGCACTTCCCCTTCTCCCAATCTATTGCCATTCAGATAATAGTCTGCCTTTCTGTTTTTGACACCCAAGTGGATAACCTCGCACTTATCCACGTTATATTGCATCTGCCACGCTTCTGCCCACTCACCCAACCTGTCCAGATCATCCTGGAGTTTCTCGCTATCCTCCTCGCTGCACACACTCCCACCCAGTTTTGTGTCATCTGCAAACTTGGAGATATTACATTTAATTCCCTTATCTAGATCATTAATGTATATTGTGAATAGCTGGGGCCCAAGGTTCGATCCCTGCGGTACCCCACTAGTCACTGCTTGCCACTCGGAAAAAGACCCATTAATTCCTACTCTCTGCTTTCTGTCCGCCAACCAGTTCTCTATCCAAGTCAATACCTTGCCCCCAATCCCATGTGCCTTAACTTTACCCGCTAATCTCTTATGCGGGACCTTATCGAAAGCCTTTTGAAAGTCCAAATACATCGAAAGCCTTTTGAAAGTCCAAATACATTCACAGACTCCACTTTTTCAGTGGGAGCTGTACTTGTAGGGAGCGCGGGATGGAGAATTGGCAGTATAGTGTCATAGGCTCATCTCTGACACTATGAGCGTAACTCAGGATTGGTGACTTTAACTTAAACCACACTATTTAAAAGATCCCATGGCACTATTTGGGGAAGAACAAGGGAGATTTCCTTCAATATTTATCCTTCAACCAATATTATTAAAACAGATTATAAATCTGGTCATTTATTTCTTTATTGGTTGTGGGATCTCACTGTGCACAAATTGGCTGCTAGTTTCCTGCATTACAACATGGCCGGAATTTTCAGAGGTAAGAACGGGTGGGTTGGAGGCATTGGGGGGGGAAGCGAAAGTTGGAAAAATGTGATGGTCGACTCCCCCACTTTCACCTTTCACTCAGGCGGGACGGAGAGGGGAGGTGGGCTGACAACCCGCTGTCAAGAGGTTTAAAACTCCACAGTGTGCCGTGCGGGTGGGACCTGGGAATGTTTCAGAAGTACTTAGTTGGCTGTGAAGCACTTCTAGGACATCCTGAGGCCATGAAAGGTGCTATATAAATGCAAATTCTTTCTCTTCTTCCTTTACCGGTTTGAAGCAGGGAACTGCAGGTTCATTTCAGGCCAGCAATGCTATTGCCATGGCGAGGGGTTTCCTCGGAGCTTCTCTCGCTCCGCTGCTGTAATTTCGCCAGAACTCTTTCTAAGCATAAATGGGGTTTCGGCCACACTTCTGGTGGCAGAGCAGGAGCAGCTCTGAGGAGATTCCTAGCCCAGATTATACTAGGGAGTGCCTGTAGGTAGCATTCTGGCTGTAGGGCGGAGCCCTGCATGTGCATAAACTAGAGAATTGGAAAAACAAATGAAAGATACAATGACAAGAGAGAGCCCTTCCCTCTCATTTTCCTCTGTGTTACACTGTGAAAAATCAACTAGTATTTGTAAAAAGGTTTTTAAAGTTGAACACAAGTCGACATTGCCATAAACAGCAGCTAGTACGTGCACAATGTTTACCATTTATTAAAATGTAAATTTTCCCAGATTTAAACAACTGAAGGGCCACATCACTTTGCTTTTAAGAGGGGTTCCAAAGGTGCATGTACATTGCATAGGAACATGAGTAGACCATTTAGCCCCTTGAGCCTGCTCCGCCATTGAATTAGATCATGGCTGATCTGTACCTCGACTCCATTTACCCGACTTTGCTCTATATCCCTTGATACCCTTACCCAATAAAAATCTATCGATCGATCTCGAAAGCTCCAGTTGTCCCAGAAACCACTGAATTCCAGATTTCCACTATCAGTGATGCAGAGGCCAATTGCAGCACCCGAACTATGGCCTTGCCTGAGAAGCATCTTTCCTGAGATGCAAATAAAGAGGCTTCTGACCGAGAAACTTTAGTCCCAATTAGCTGCGCAACAGTAAAGTGTTGGTAATGAAGTTTCCATGTCAGATGAGCATCAAAGAGTGAAGGAGCAGCAATGTGCGTGTTGTTTCCTATAAGTCCATTCACAATGGAATAAAGTCGCTATCCTGAATATCACTCGTATTGCCTTTCTAAAGCTTAATTAGGACTGTATTTTTATCATTTTCCTTTAAAAACATGTCTGGCTCATTGAAATAGCTATTTATTGAACTTTCTGTCAGAACAAATGATTATTTGAGAGACTCCAGTAAGCAATAGTTTGTCATATTTTACTTTAATATATGCCAGACTAAATCTAGGCCAGGCTGAGCAGTACTAGTACGTGTCAAAACCAGTAATTGTTTTACCATGAAGGCAGGCAGCTTTGGCACGGAAGAAAATTTCCCACACCAGCTAAAGGACTCATGGGCTCAGTGTAGTTATTTGTGTTTGTATTTGAAAACAGCTGGTGGGGAAGGACACAGTAGTTCCTGTTGAAGGAAAGGGCTGAATTGTATTAAGAATATTGAGGGAGGGGGGTGGAAAAGCCATAGTTTCCTCCATTCCATTCAGAAAACAGCGGACATAAACAATATCTCCTGTCGTCTTGAACAAGATAAATTATTTCCAAAGGAAACGCCTATTTAAACATAAATGAGATAGAAACTCACTAATTAGCATGTAGAAATGTTATTCATAGGTAGCTTACTCTGTATAAAAACACAAACATTCAACTGATCTGATAAATTAGCATGTTGCTGCAAGTATTAAATGTAGTTGGAAGAGGATCAATTAATGAACTCTTTATCTAGAAAGAAGGCAAACCGTAAACAAATATATATTTACTGAACCAAGAGGTAGCTTGTTCACTTCATGATAAAGATGCTCACTTCTCAGGCCAAAACACAAGTTTGCATATCAGGATAACCACATGTTTAAACAGCCAGCCTCCTTTATGAGCCATTCAATCTATACTTCGCTGGACCAGTAAGGACAGTCCGTCCATCCTGCATCTAGCATATTTGCTTCAGCTGGACAACCTTTAGAAAAATCAAAGAAAACCAGTCATTTCCTACTGGTTTCATTAACCTTTGTAGCCTGGCCAAGGCCAGGTGCCAGGGATTTATAAGCTGCTGCCAACCTATAAAAGCTTTTTGGCAATTAGCTTCTAATTGACCACAGGATGCGCCTAGTTAGATCACTTGTTCACAGGTCATACCTGCGCAGTGGCCTTAAAGGGACAGCAACTAAATATTACAACTAATCAGTCCTCCAGACCCCAAACTATTTGTGGGCAGTGCCACAGCAGATCAAGTAAAAACAGAAATCTTAGACCATGCATAGGTGGTCAGTCAGTATCTGAAAGAGTCAAAGAGATTAACGTTTCAGATATAACTCTTCATTAGACATGTGAAATGTTGACCTTTCTTTCTCTTTCAGATGCTAACTGACCTGCATTCCTGGCTGCAGGAGAGCGCCTTGTATGTGCATTTCGGGCATGCTTTATTTCAGATTTCTTTTTAACACATTATCCTTTTTGCCCTACTCCAAAGACAATTCCTATTCACTTATTTACAACATTGACACTGATTTTTTATTTTAATAAGAAACAGCACACTCGACCATTTCACCTTCCTGCAGAAAAAGCAGACTTTATAGAAGCCACAAGGCAAGCATAAGGGAAAGTTGGGATTTTTACAAAGCCGAATACATAATGGCCAGAATTTTGCCTACCTCGGCGGGTCCGGTGCGGGCGGTGGCCATGGCGGGTTGTGATCCCGCTGCTGAAAATGACTTTCTATTTTAATAGGGCCTACTAAGCCCGCCCAGCGTGTTACCCAGCCCAATGAAATGATGCAGGTCTGGTGACATCGTTCATGACGCGTTTTCAGCCGGGATCTTTAAAGCGACCATGGCCACATTAGATTTGACGTTTAATCTAACACAGTGCTGTCAGTGCACTACAGCATTGGAGTGCTGCAAACACTGACAGTGACTGCACAGAGGTGCAGGGCTGCACCCAGTTTCTCCGATGACTCCCTCCTTATGCTTATGGAGGGAGTCAGAGCACGCAGGGAGGTCCTCTTCCCTTCCGATGGGCGGAAGAGACCTCCCCAGGAGACCAAAGCAGCCTCGTTGCACATTGCAGAGGAGGTCACAAGCAGGGATGTGTTCAGGAGGACCAGACTGCAGTGGCGCAAACATTTCAGTGATCTCATTAGATCAGGAAACGTGAGTACAAAGCCACACTCAACTTCATCCTGCTGTGCCTCTCATCACATCACTCTGCCTTCCCTACCCTACTCCTGCACATCTTTACTCACACCAACATGTCTTGCACGTCCACCCATCCCCTCTATCTACATTATCACATCCCCCATCTCACCTAGCCACCCCTCACACTCACCCTCATCCTAGTGCAATCATACCAACTAACAGCACGCAAGAGTAGCCACGTGGGTGTTTTATCCAATGTTTATGTAAAGTTTCTGTTAATGTGGTGTCAAACATAAAAATCTTTATTTTCAACACTTTCTTGGTCAGATTTGTGTGCACCTTTGGAAGTGGCTTAGTGAGTTGCAGTGAATGGTGAGACATAACGGTACCCCCCACAATGGTGAGGAGTGTGAAAGGAATGGCTTGGTCATTGTAAGGATGCTTTAAGATGTTAGTGTGCGGTGGTGCCAACCTGGCATATCATGTGGCAGCCATATGGTTGCAGAGCGTAAAGTTAACTAAATCTGGCCATGATGAGGCCATCTCTGGCCTCCCGGGCAGCAATGTGCTCGGGTGCTGATGCCCTCTGCCCTGTGCAGCATCCGGTGATTGCGGAGAAGGTTGGTGATGTTGTTGGTGCTGCTGGTGTGCCTGGTGCTGCTGGTGTTGGGGCTGATTGTGGTCCGATTCTGAGGACCAAGGTGAGACCTTATAAATGGCACCCACATTGATGGAATAGATGGCAGGTGAAGTACAGATGACAGAAGACTTCTGTCAATGGTGAGAGAGTTCTTCTAATGAGGTGATATTGGATGGAGACTTTGCTGGAAACACTTGCAACCTACAGAATCTGTGCTGGAAATGGACTGAGCAACAGCTTCTGCCTGAGGAAAGTGATCATCTGTCAGGTGGCAGCTTTTGATGCTGTCAAGTAATCAGCTGGAGCAATGGCCACAGAACTCCCGCCTCAGGTTGACAGACATGGTTCCCGAGCAGCTTGGTTGCTGTGGACATGCAGAGAAATTTAAAAAGCAATTTAAAAAAGCCTGTTAAGGGTCTGACAACTAACTGTTAATCATCTCAACTGGGTCGCCCGCCGCTGCCGGTCGGGTCATCTCCGCAATGACAGATGCGCCTGGGGGAAAGGCGCGTGGGGGTGGGATAACAGCGGGTTCCCGACCAAAATAACAACTTTCCCACTTGACCTGTCACCGATCACGCCCGCTACCTCCCCGGAAAATTCCAGCCAGTATAGTTAGTTATATGGAAAAGTAACGTATGTAAATGCTCTGCATATATGGATATATAAACAACCACCCAGCAAATTTTAGCCACAAATGATTTCAGGTCTGGACTTGTGATTATCACTCATATCTACCATTTATAATAATGTATATGGATGGTGACACATACAGGTAATCAATCCCCTCTGAAAATAAAGATCAAATGAAGTCTGACTTAATGCTTATAAAATGTAATATTTGAGCCTTAGGGGCATAGAGTCTATTGAACAAGTAAAGACCATTTTGTTCCTTCCGTCTGCACCAGGTGTTGAAACTTTGGGGCAGTTGTTTTCTTGTTTTCTTTCCCTTTTAATTTAAGGAAATGCTACCCTCCAATTTATAATATACTCTGCATGTAGCTAAGAGATGACTACAACCAGCTTCTGGACAAAGTGATCTGACTTTATTTCAGGTATAATTAATGAATTCACAAATTTGTAGAATACGCTACAGGTCTTTTCCAAAAACATTCAAATGTGTGAGGTGAAGTCAGTTGTTCAGTGGTACTTGTGGCGTCAATTCAAATCATCTTGCCTCTACATATTCATGTGGCAAAATACAACAAAGGTCTGTCACGAAATAACATTAAGAATCTACCTGTAGAAGTTCACATCAGTCTTCAAGAGAAGGAGCATGTTCCATACTGGAGTTTGTCAGTGACCCAGAAAAACTTCACAAATGGTCAATTAAATTCTACATTGCATGAACACATGTCTATCAGCCAACCCAGCCTGCAAAGTAGATGTGGGAAAGTGGTGTAGCTGATATTAGTTACCAGACAGAGAGTTGACGGTTGATTGAGAACGGTTTGACTCAGAATGTCAAACAGCTGTGCTACAAAATGCAAGTCAAGACTTGTACTTTCAAGATTTGGAAACCATCTTTTGACTTATGCTGAAGCGACTTGTGGTCAGATGCAAAAGAATCTGTTCTTCTCTGGGCATATGATTGTGAAATAAAATCAGCAAATAAGTTCCGCTGATGGCTTAGTGAATAAACGTATCATATAGAGTATTAAGGACTCGAGTATCCCAGGTTTGATCCCTGGTCTTTGATGATTAGTTGATCTCAGCCAGTGCAGCAGTTGGGACGCTGCAGTTGCCTTCAGCACCCCTGGACTAGGAAGGAGGTAGAAAAAAAAAATCAGCAACAGTTCCTAGCTCTGATTATTATCTAGTGTAGGTGTGTGGATGATGACTAAGGGCAGGGTTGAGTTCAGCTATGATGCTGTCCACAGTTAAATCATTTCACTGTCTGGGTTCACACACATAAGGTCACTTGAGCAAGATACCTGCAGGGCTGTCAGTTCCACAGGATCATAGCCCTGACATAATCAGTACCTTCAGTAGAGGAGGTTCCTCTCTTTGTGAGGTCTTCAGGTTCATTGATAGTATTATGAATAAATACAAGAAACATTCACATGATTAGACCTGCAGTCAAGCTGTAGCAGTATAGAGTTCAACATGTTCTAAATGATGTGTCATTGCTGATGAATAACAGGTCAGTCTCCAGGAATTCCTGGTAGTTTCAGGATTTATGGATAATATACCTGTAACACTACCTGAAAAACCGTGACTGCCTGGAAGCAAGCGTCTCTCCAGCAACCACAGCAAGCCATTAGAAGTGGATGAAGTTGCATCCCTCAGGAAACTGCATCAGTCCCGAGTTGATTCTGCGCCTCGGCTATTGCTGGCCTAAGCACATATTTATATAAAAGGTAGTAACACCATGAAGTAGATTTTTAACTTTCAGCACTGGGTGAAAACTGGCGGTATTGGATCAACCACCTGTTCTACGCCCCGTCCGATTTTCCTGTCAATTAAAGTGAAAATCCAGTATCGCATATTGATTGCTCAAATGGTTTAGGAACAAATTAAATTGCTCCTTTAAAATTTCCATTTGCTGAACTCATTGGACACGACATATTGATTTTATTATTTAAAAAATTATGATTGGATAAATTTCAAATAAAACATAATGGCCCGGGATTTGCGGTCGGGATGACGGCGAACTGACAGTATTCGCCGTCATTCCACCTTTCAAACTGACCGCAACTTTGGGATTTGGCGCAGGCGCATGCGGAAATCCTGAAGTTGCGGTCAGTCATTGACAGCTCCGACACAGGCTGTGCTGTGCCCTCGCCCCCACCCCACCACAGAGCCGGCAATCTGTGCAATCAGCCAAATCAGGGAAGCTGACAAAAACTTCGGCTCTTCCACAGTAATTACGCTGTTAAATTCCCCACTAAAAGTTAGAGCCAAAGGGATTAGGTGTAACTGAGGTTTTAACAGCATATTGACTGCTAAACAAATGTTAAAGCCCTGGAAAACTAATTTTCATTTTGTGCAGTGTGAAATTTGTCCATTTTAATAAGTTATTTTTTAAGAAACTGTTCAAAAAAAAATTGTTTTCTTTTTTTTTAAGTTTGTCCATTTTTATTTCAGGTTTGCCTTTTCCCCATGGGAAAGCCCCAATCTTTGTTTTGCTCTCACTAACATTTTTAAAACATTAGAATTTTAAGAGCTTACCCACTTCCTCATTCACTGTCTGTGAGAATTCTGAGTTTTGATTGGCGGCTTAGACAGCCTGTTGACGTCACAGCAGCTCGCACAAGGGGATCCCCACTACAGTTCGTTGATTTGAATTGCAGGTCGGAAAACCCGAAGTTCTCGACACCGGGACCCAAAGATCCTTGTGTGAAGCGTACTTCGGGGCCAGCAGCGATTTTGACACTGCTGTTTCATTTTGTAATAAATTATTCTGCTGCTCAAGTATTTTTGTGTCTCACTGTACAGTAATAGACGGGGACAGCTTGTGAGATACAGTTCAGTTACACAATTGAGGGATTCGCTGAGATCAGCCTGAGGGTGGTTAACAGAACCCTACACCATGTGAACCCTGAGATCTGTGAACTTGCTTTTTTCCATGTTATTCTACATACGTTCATTCTTAAAATTTGTCACATTGACTTCATAAAGGCAACTCCTTGTATTGTTCGGCAGTGATTGTGTTGGCAATTAGTAAAGGATGTTACTCACATGACAAGTTTTTAAGCTACATATGTACCTGACTCCTCTACCAATTCCGGAATTCATATCAGGCATTCTTCTTCTTCTCAGGGAAAGCTCTGGTGTTATATCCTTATTCTATAGAATGACACAGAAAATAATGGATACCCGAGAGTAATTAAAAGGCAGTTGTCAAATCCAGGGGTTCAGATAATACCTTAAACAACTAAAACAAAATCCGAGTGGTTTATAACTGTTATTTGAACCCTGAGATAAGGTTACATTGTTGAAGTCCCTTGATGATACATATGTGAGTTTCATGGAGCGGTTTCTTTCAGTATTGGGCCCTACTTTTTTCTAGACAGATTCCCTCAGTGCATTAATGATTCAGCCAGTGCACCTCATGTTGATTTACCATTACATTTAAACCACAGAACATAGGAATTGCTAGATAAGAAAAAACCAAGGTCCATCTAGTTCGCATCTATGATACAGTGATAATGTAGTTGTAGAATAATCATAGCAATCAGTCTCTATCAATTAGTCTGCAACAGACCCAGACATAACGTGAGAAAAACCCCAGTGGTGGAGAGCTTTGGGAATGCTCGGTCCAAAGTCACATGTTCCTCCCAAGCATGCTACACTTTCCACACATCATGTCTCAAATTACTCATATACTGTATCCCACAATGTTATTTTCTGAAAGAAATCTATCCAATTTGCATTTGAAAGAATCAATACTAACTGGGGGCAAAATTGGGTCCAGTAGTGCCTGATTTTTGGGTGCTACATTGCCCCTTCAGCCTGCAAAATGGCATCCGTGGCGCCCACGCACAGTTCCGACGGGAAGTGCGCTGGACGCCATATTGTAAAGGGGTTAACGCGTGCACACCTAACGTCCACCAGCAGCATGTAGAGCAGATAGGTCATGATATCAATCAGTGTGCAGCACTGATTTGACGCCAGTGTTGCTATTTTGGAGCCCCATGTTCCAGCCTAACATTACACAGCTGAACACGATATTAGCAGCATGAAGGACCCCTCCACCAGCACTATTTAAAGGGATCATCAACTACTTAAAGGTTAGCTGCTATTTGTTCTGGCTGTTGCTGCAATTCTACGAGTTTTGGGTGCTTTATATAGTTGGTTAAAGTTTCAGTAGTGTACAGGGAGTGGCGTGAAGGACGTTTTTGCTGACTTAAAGGATTCTGAACGGATCAATTGCTCCCAGACATGGATGGACTAGTAGGCCTTCCTCTTGGCATTGAGCATGTCTGGAAGAATGAGCAGAGGCCATGCAGAGCAGAACAAACTGCTAAAAGAGGGAGGAGGATGAGGGGCATAAGGGCTCTTAGCAGGCAGCCATATCTGCAAAGGGCATTTAGGGAGAAATTCTCCAACCTGAACTTCAGCGAGGACCAATGTTTGAGACATTTGCGCTTCACCAAAGAGGTCGCCCTGGATTTTCCTTACCTTGGTGGGTCGGGGGCGGGCGATGTCGGTGGCAGGTTGCGGCCCCGCTGCCTGCTCCATCCCGCTGTCTAAAATTAAATTACATCGATAGGGCTTGTTAAGCCCACCCAGCGCGTTTCCCGGACCAATTAGAGGAAGTGATGTCATTTGATGACGCGTCATCGGCCGGTTTCCTTAAAGGGACCATGGCCAACTTTATTTTGACTGTTGTGCTGTCAGTGTCCTACAGCATTGAGGTGCTGCAAACACTGACAAGCACTGCAGAGGTGCAGGGCTGCACCCAGGCTCTCCCATGACTCCCTCCATATGCTTATGGAGGGAGTCACAGCACGCAGGGAGGTCCTCTTCCCTTCCCATGGGCGGAAGAGACCACCCCAGGAGATTAACACAGCCTGGTTGCACATTGCAGAGGAGGGCACAAGCAGGGATGTGGTCAGGAGGACCTGGGTGCAGTGCTGCAAACGTTTCAATAATCTCAGTAGATCACAAAACATTAGAACAAGGCTACACTCAACCTTATCCTGCTGTGCCTCTCATCATGTCCCCATCACTCTGCCTTCCCTACTCCTGCACATCCTTACTCACACCAACTTACCTTGCACCTCCACCCATCCCTCTCTATCTACATTATCACATCCCCATCTCACTAGCCATTCCTCACACTCACCCTCATCCTAGTGCAATCATACCAACTAACAACACACAAGGGCAGGCACTTGGGTGTTTTATTCAATGTTCATGTAAAGTTTCTGTTAATGTGGTGTCAAACATTGAAACATTTATTTTCAAAACTTTGCGTTCTTGGACAGATTTGTGTGCACCTTTGGAAGTGGCTGAGTGAATTGCAGTGAATGATGAGACATAACTGTACCCCCCACAATGGTGATGAGTGTGGAAGGAATGACTTGGTCATTGTAGGGATGCTTTATGGTATTGGTGTGGGGTGGTGCCAACCTGGTGCATCATGTGGCAGCCAGGGTGTACAGCATCAAGTGAAGTAAATCTGGACATGGTGAGGCCATCCCTGTGGTCGGGTGCCGATGCCCTCTGTCCTGTGCAGCATCAGTTGATTGCGGAGAAGGTTGGTGTTGTTGTTGGTGCTGCTGGTGTGCCTGGTGATGTTGGTGTTGGTGCTGATCATGGTGGGATTCTGAGGACCAAGGTGAGAGAGTATAAAGGGCACCCATGCTGATGGAATAGATGGCAGGTGAGGTAGAGATGACAGAAGCGATCTGTCAATGGTGAGAGAGGTAATGAGGTTAGACTGGATGGAGACTTGTGTAAAGACTTGCAGCATGATGAATCTGTTGTGGAAATGCAGTGAGGAAGAGTTTGTGGCTGAGGGAAGATATCTCTGTAAGTTGGGAGCTTTTACTGTACATTTGAAGCTATCAACTCAACAGCTGATTCAATGGCCACTGAACTTCCGCCTCAGCTTGACAGACATGGTCCATGACCAGCGTGGACCCCATGGGTGAGCTGTCAAATGCAGATGGTGAGCTGAAATTCATTCTTAAGTGGCTCTAAACAAGCCACTAATTACCTGAATTGGGTGCCCCGCTGTGAACCCGCCGCTGCGTGTCGGGTCTGCACAGCGCTGACAGACCCGACATCGGGGAAAGGCACGTGGCAGTGGGTTCACAGCGGGGTACCGACCCGCTGGGGGAAAAAAACACTTTCCTACCCAACCCGCCACCAATCATGCCCGCTGACACCCCGGAAAATCCAGCCCCTTGTTTAAAGTTATAAGTAGAAATGCAGGCCCTGATTTTAACTCCCCCACCTGGCGGAAACCAATCAGGGAGCAGTTAAATTGAGGCCAGTCACTTACTCCCTCTGATCCCGCTGCCTTCCAGCCTTGTCCCGATCTTAAGCTGCTCTTTTGAGCATGTGAGCGGTACACACGCAGGAAGAAAGCAGGGTCCTGTTTTAAATATGCAGATCAAGTCCACTAATGTGCTCAGGACCCGATCTGCAATTTTAATTGAAGGCCTGAGTGAGGGAGCAGTGACGGCTTCCCTGTCAGGCCAAAAGTGTCAAGAGTTGGATCATGGACCAGAAGAGGACCGACAAGTAAATTTGACATTTAATTTTAAGTTTCCTTGTAGGCCAAGAGGAGCAGGAGTGCTTCTCAAGGCCTTCCATGCCCCGGGCTTCCCCCCGATCGCCTCCAGAACCACCCCTCCCCTCATCAACTGATGGCCGGGGAACCTTCCCTTGGGTTCCTGGCTGTGGCCTCATGCTGCTGAACTTCCACCCGCCGGCCAGGTAGTGGATCTGGCCAGGTTCGGGTGGGACCCCAGGAATATTTATACAAATGAGGCCAGCCCATTACGATCGGCCGGCCTCCACATTCCTGGACTCCCTGGTACGCCACCCGCTTTGGGACTCACACGCAGCATACCCGCCCCCGCCTTTAAAATCGGGGCCTCCGTCTCTAAAGAAAACCACTAATTTTGTCCATTTGGAAAACAAGCCTAAAAGATAAAGTAGGGAGATTCATAAACAGGAGGTCGTGCCTCCAAATACTCAGACACAAATTCTGACTAAGCCTCAGCATGAATACGATGCAATAGCGCAACTCATTTTTAAAATGTAAGATATCTAGATTTAATTGACAAAATTACTCTCCATAGCCCATTATTATGATGTATTAGTGGATTCTAAGTTAGGGTCAGAGTAATCTCTAAAAACTTTGCTTATCTCACGACGCAGCATAGCATCACTTCAGTTTATTATGTGCAACTGCAAAACTAAATGTTGTGAATAGAATGTAAATCATATCTGCAGTGTTAAAAATTTAATAAAGTTATTCCATGGCTTTGCATGGCACATGGTTGATTTATGCAGAGAAAAAAACCTTGACAAGTGTTTATCTCTATAATTAATAGACTTGCACATAATGTGGAATCGTGATGCTTGGGAAATGTACGTCACTATCAAGTATGAACCATCAGACAAGGCAGTATTATCAGTCAGCAGTTTTTCCTGATATCTTTTGGCTGACGTGTCATTTCCTGAGCCGGTCGACTAAATACAAATCCATTGGAATATTCAATCATTCATAAAAAAAATGAAACTGACCCATTAAATTGTCCAAGTCCTGTTAAAGATTCATCCAATATTTTTTCTCTCCTAGCGGCCAATCTGTTGTCGGTGGCCTGGGGTTTGAGTTCTGTTCCTTTCTGGAGCTTGCATTGTTCAGCTGGGCTGCCTTCCACAGAGCTCAGCAGATGTTAGACCTCGCTGGCTCTACTAAGTCTCCCACTTTCAACACCTCTCTCTTACAGAAGAATAGCTTAATGTACGCGTGGGTGTCCTCTGTTATGATGTATGCTCCCGGTGTGGACCCAGCTGCTTTCCATCACCCAAGTGTGCCCACAGCTGGCATCTGTTCTCCTGGGCAGCCGCAGAGATGGACAATTTCTATGCTCAAGAGCAGCTCTGGTGTTTTTCTCCCTCCTCTCCCCCGCCCCCCCTCCCCCACCCCCCGCTCCCCCAAATTGCGGACAAGCTTGGGACCCCCTCGTTCCCAAATGCCAGGTTTATTGAATGCTACATACCACACGCTCCCCTGGTGCTGTGAGGCTCCACTAATGCTCCCGCACCCCACTATTGTTCCCAGTTCCTTATGGTCCCAGACTTGCCCCAGTGCTCCCAGACCTCTTACTAAATGTTTCCACATCCCTTAAGTGTTTTCAGAGCCTAGTATGCCCAAAGTGCTCCTAAACCTCAGCACCCTACCACCCCCTCCCCACCCCACCCCTCAGTGCTCCCAGAGTATTGCAAGTGCTCCCAGTACACCTGTGGAGTACTGACAGACTACAAAACCCTAGTCTCTTCAATCTCTACAGATTGAGTGGTCTCAGGATCCCATCTCATTCCTCTCTTATGATCCCGTGGCCAAACTCTAATGAGTGTTCCCAAGCCCCAGATGCCAGGTCTTCCACATCCTACCCGAGCGAATATTTCCAGACAGCCACCCCAACTCTCTCTCAAGCCCCAGCTCCTGCTCCCACTGCCTCCCACATGCAAACATCAAGCTCCACCACTCCTTCCCTGCCTGAGTCACCAGTCCTCAACTTCCTCTCTCATTTGTATGTATTCAATTACTTTCCAGATAAATTTCTTCTATATGATCCCAAAACCCAGCTTTAAAATGGTAAGAAACAGATCTAAGAGATACAGATGAGAGAGGAGACACTGCTTAGGAGAGTCGAGATGAAAGCCTCGCCCAATGAGTGCATTCAGGTTGGCCGCCTGATTTACACCTCGCCCAATTGTATGCTCCATTGACTTCAGTGGAGCATGGAATCGGACGGTTGTAAATCGGCAACTTACCTAAACCCGCCCTATACCCGGCTATAATGTTTTCATTTTCGCCAGGAGCAATGCACAAATCTATTACATAATAAAATTGTGTGTTACATGATAGAACACCTGCCAATGTAAAACAGTGTGAGCAACACCACAGCACATCCCCTTGTGTGAATGAATTTATTTCGTAGGCGCAGGATGTTAGAATTAAAATAGCTTCAAGGGCCACATAATTCTGTTGGAGATTGCTGGCTGCTAATTGTAATTAGTCAATGAAAGCCTTGGATTAGAAAATGCAGTTGTAACTGAAACTAAAATGACCTCTGTACCTTTTTAAAGAGGGGTGGGGGCTTTTGGTTCTTCTTTGGCTAGATGAACTAAGATATGCTAAATGGCCTTCCTTATCTGTGTTTGTCTTGGGATCTTGTGAATACTTTCTTATCCCCTTTTCACCTTCTACAATGCAACAAAGAGTGTGCCAGTACTAGCTGTAAGTAAATGCCCAAAATTCTTCCCTTTGTTGTTTTTGAAGTGCAACAGCACTGCCCTTGAACAGTAAATATTAGTGACCTCTAAGCACAGCTTTTTACTATATTGTTTTGTGTCACAGGGATCGCATTGCAAGACGTTCAGCTGTGAACCTTAACATGGGAAGGTTGCACTTTCTTCTAGCTCAAATTACATACTGTTAGAGAAGGAAAAATCCCCACGACTGAAGATAACTCGCTCATACAGCACATTGTAACACAAGCATAGTTGAAACGCAAAAATATCTCACACAACAATACCAATGGGATCAAATGAAATTGTTTAATTGATCTTTATAGCAGAGTAACATTTTTACATTTTAATCAAGGAGTATTTCAAATTGGTAATATTTCAGAATCCATCCATTAACCTGCGGTGTCCAGTTTCCTGCTCTGAATATAGCAGGTTTATGACTGTGTAATTCATCATCAGTCTCATGAGTTCTCTGATGACATTTTATGAACCTTCTTAAAAAGAAAGCTGAAAGATTTTATTGCCTCACCTGAAAAATTGTAGAGGGAACAAAGAAGGGATAGTGAGTCTGCAATGGAAATAATCTCACTCGATAATGTAAACAGTCATTAAATGATGAAAGCTAAAGGACAGATTATAACACCTGCTTTTCTAGACTTCAGTCACTGGAAGTATTATGCTCACTGCACGTTAGAATTGTTATTGTCTAATCAATTCCTGTTAAGAACAAGTTCTGAGCTGAACTAATGGACTGTGTGGTGTGGAGCTGAGCAATAGAGAGCAGAGGCCCAGCAGCTTCAGCCCCTGGTCTGTGCTGATCTCAGCTCCTCACAACTAGGGAGGAGGTGGGGGGGGGGGTGGGGGGGGAAATAAGTCAGGTGATGTTCTGCTCCTGATTGGAGCACCTGCTGGAAAGAGTGTATTGAAGACAGGATCCTGCCAATACTCACCGTCTCACGCACACTCAGGAATAATAGTCACTCGGCTGCCCGTGTCCTCACTCGCACCAAGTCCCATTCGCCCATCACCCCTTTGCTCACTGACCTACATTGGCTCCTGGTTAAACAGCGCCTCGATTTCAAAATTCTCATCCTTGTTTACAAATCCCTCCATGGCCTCGCCCCTCCCTATCTCTGTAATCTCCTTCAGCCCCCCCCCACCCCCCCCAAGATATCTGCGCTCCTCTAATTCTGCCCTATTGAGCATCCCTGATTATAATCGCTCAACCTTTGGTGGCCGTGCCTTCTGTTGCCTAGGCCCTAAGCTCTGGAATTCCCTGCCTAAGCCTCCCCACCTCGCTACCTCTCTTTCCTCCTTTAAGATGCTCCTTAAAACCTACCTCTTTGACCAAGCGTTTGGTCACCTGCTCTAATTTATCCTTATGTGGCTCGGTGTCAAATTTTTTGCCTTAAAATACTCCTGTGCAGCGCCTTGGGACGTTTTACTATGTTAAAGGCGCTATATAAATACAAGTTGTTGTTGTTGTTAAGGTACTGATGATTGAACCATATCCCAGGAAGAGCTGCTGTGTTCTGGAGAAGAGGGGAGAAAATTGGTACGGGAAAATAAGCAAGTTCACATTCACAGGAAAATAAAATTGCTTTTATTAGGGATTGGTCTTAGCAGATATTCACCGGTGCATTGTAACTAATTGCTTCCACAGATTACAAATTGTTTTGAAATACACATATTTTTCCATTACCTGTCCTGTAGGCTCATGCTGGAATACAATTCCTTGGGCATTAACTAGCCTTTGGTATCTTGCCCAATTGACCATTGTTCACACGTTAACCCAGTTCGGGAGTGTTAGCAAGATATTCAATCATGGGGGCGAGATTACAGCCAAGTCCTTTCCTGTCTTTACCTGACTTTCACACACACATTTCCAGCAGAAGTCACAAGATAGTGAGCAGGAGTGGGTCTCTGGCTAAATTTTTCCTTTTATAGCCCAAAGAGATTGAGGCTATCTCCAGGACCCAGTCCATCTCTCTGGGTGAGATCAGGTAACTCAGCACAGATCAAGAAACAAACCTGCAACTTTCCTGGTCTGCACAGCTTAGTGCAACACCATGAAGTACATTCATGCACCAAGCCATTGGTTTGCTAAAGATAGTCCCAGACTCTTTTCTGTTACTGGAATTGAAAGGGGGAAAAATGCGTGTAATAAAAGAATTACAGTTTCATGCCATGAATTCAGAAAGGAATGAAGAAAAACATTTTCAGATCAAATTTATTCTTTACATTAAGTGAACATATATTCAAAAGGGTTTCTACAGAGCAAAAAATAAATTTTCACTTAAACCATGTGTGAGATCAAACACACTTCAACTCTCTCATCTGCTCTCTCCCTATTTCGAAGAAGAGCAGGGGAGTTATCCCCTGTGTCCTGGCCAATATTTATCCCTCAACCAACATAATAAAAACAGATTATCTGGTCATTATCACATTGCTGTTTGTGGGAGCTTGCTGTGCGCAAATTGGCTGCTGCGTTTCCCACATTACAACAGTGACTCCACTTCAAAAAAAAGTACTTCATTGGCTGTAAAGCGCTTTGAGACGTCCGGTGGTCTGATTGGCGCTATATAAATGCAAGTCTTTCTTTCATTATATCTTGTGCAACACGCACATCTTTTAAGGTGAAAATACATTATTTACATAGGGGTGAACTTGCAAGGTAAAGGCTATCAGCCTGAGTATTGGGACATTTTAGCTTGCCTTTCAATTTTTAAAAGTTGCTCAATTTTATACCTTATGAGAGACGGGTAATGACTGCTCTCAAACTACCGTACTCCAGATGTTACAATATTGTACCAGAAAGAATTGTTCCAAGACCTTTTTCATTATATTTTAAGGATATATACAACCTTGTCCATATAATACAGGCTACAGACACTGCAACAAATTACTTTTTGCTCTCAACTCAAAGAGCAGATTATCAATGATCTTTTGATTTAATATACCAAATATACTATAGTGTTCAGCTGAAGAGGGAAGATGATGAATTGAAAATTAGTCAAAAAGCAAGCGTTGTGTTATTTTCTTCTTAACAGCAGGTCAGTAATATGCTTTCCTATACTTTTGTTTTCATAGCACCTTCGCCAATTAGTGTTGTGAAAAAGAAGAAGGTAGCCAAAAATAGCATCTCCTTATCCTGGCAGGAGCCAAACCGGCCCAATGGCATCATACTGGAGTATGAGATCAAGTATTTTGAAAAGGTATAAATTAACTAATAAAACAAACCTTGTTCTTCATTTCTGCTGTATGGCTGTGTATTTGTTTTCATTGATAAATACAGGAATAGGTTTTTTGATAAATACTGGTGTTGGTTCACTGATTGATAATCACTGGTACTGAATTATTGGTTTGCAGGCATACTTATAAATTAATTAGTTTATAAGCATTGATACAGATTCTGATACCAATAATGGCACAAGTGCAAGATGACCACAAGATTTTTCATTCCTTAACATCTAAATATTTCCAGCCAAAGGAACAGTAATAACCCCTAACGTTCCTTCTGCCATTTCTGGTTTGTTTTGTGTACGAAGAGGGAGTAAAAACTCTTGCTAACCACGCAAACAGAATGATATCAGGCCTTCTGCTGTAAGAAACAACTTTAGATGGCACAAATGAGCAGAAATCAAAGATCTGAACAATATTTGACTGATTAGCTGACTAATTTGGGATCTTCCATTATTACTTGGATGATCCTGGCTGCTTTTCATTTCTAATAGCCAAATGGATTGTGAAGTCAATGGCCATGATATTTACGGAGAGATGGGGAGGGTGCAGAGGAGTGAAAAAACGGACAGGGAACGTGTCGAGGCCGGAGACGTGGACCGGCAGGACTTCATTATAATGTTTTTCTTCCGTTTCCCGCCTGGCAGCCGGTCAGGAAAACCAACGGCAGGAGGCTGCACCAAGGGACACTTGGGGACGGTCCCCGGCAATCGGGAGAGGTTAAAGCCAGAGATCAGGGCTTGGAGCGTGGGGGGAGGAGAGAGACAATTAGGAGGGGGGATGGCCATAGATTGGGCTTGGGGAGGGTGGGTGGCTGCAATCGCGGCATGGAGCAGACATTGGTGCCTGCAGGGGAGGTCTGTGATCATGGCAAGAGGGAGAGAGAGAGGCTGCAATCGGCAGAGGGGAGGCCGAAGGCTTCCTTGAGGGGCCGGAGGGAGCAGTCCTGCTCCTCCTGGCCCACAAGGAGTGCTGCAAAAATGCATTTAACCTCTTGAGCCAGCAACTCCCGCCTCACTTTTACTGTCGGGTTTCCCGAATCGTGGGAAACCTGCACGGCAACTGTTAAATTTAAATCAGGCTCCCAATTGCACTGTGGAATTAAATGTGTTAATGAAGTGTCCCGCCTCTCCACGCCACAAAACTTGCTGCCATGAAAATGGCGGCAGGCGCGTGCACGGAGGGTTGGAGACGCATTCCCCATTTAAACATTTTTGACCCATCTCCCCGACCCTCTCCCACCCATCGTGGGGGATTAATATCGAGGCCAATTACTCTGTTTTTGATAAAATGCTGCAGATAAAAAATCGATTCTCTAGCTTTGCAGTCGTATTGATCTTGGAAACAGCTGCTTCCTGATTAACAACGTGCATACTCTACTTCAATTATGTCATTAATCAGTGAGCAATAATTACTCATTAAACTAGGTGGTGCAGTGAGTTAAAATACCATCCCTTCCCCCATGGGACATGGCGCAAATCTACTTCACGCCAATGGGATGAAAGTCTCCTTTCTGAGCTAGCTGTCAGGATCCTAAGTGATCTAATAGTTTACTACCATCAGTAAAGGTATCTGCCCCACTGAGGGAGTTTTACTCTGCATGCACTTACCTTGTACTGACCTGGGAATGCTTGATGTGTACACTGGGCACCAAAAATGGAAGGAGTGAGGTTCTTCACCTTGATGAGCACAGAAAGAATGAACATTTATGAATTAACCAGAGTACACAGACTTAAGGTGACTGGCAAAAGAACTAGAGGCGACATGAGGAAACATGTTTTTATGCAGCGAGTTGTTATGATCTGGAATGCACTGCCTGAAAGACTGGTGGAAGCTGATTCAATAATAACATTCAAAAGAGAATTGGATAAATACTTGAAGGGGAAAATTTGCAGGGCTGTGGGGAAGGAGCAGGGGAGTGGGACTAATTGGAAAGCTCTTTCAAAGAGCTGGTACAGGCACAATGGGTCAAATGGCCTCCTTCTGTGCTGGAGCATTCTATGATTCTATGATGCACTGGCACTAAGAATCTATATCTAGTTGTGTGAGAAAATTATTTTGAATATTGGCTGTCATTTAGCGCAAAATCTGATGCATAAGTTATACTTCTATTTTTCAGTTGCGTTTTCACTTTTAAAAGAAGAAAGATTATAAATCACAGTTGTGTGTAAATTGTTGAATGGAAAAGGAAATCGGAAGCAGTGTAAAACGGGCGGCCGATTCGCTATCGCCCATTTTGCGCTACAGCCCACGATGAATTTCACCCCTTCTGTGTTTATATGTTCCACGAACTTTGGCACTAAATAGTTATTTTCCACACACCTTTTCAACTAGTATTTATTTGCTCTGTATCCCACCTAGACTACACTATCAATTTATACAGTAAATAAGTTTTACAGTTGTATATCTTTTAGTAAATGGATCATTAATGTACAACAATCGGGTTGCTCATGGACTGTGATTAAGTCTGCAGTTATGAAGTGATCACCAGGACATAAGTACCAATACTTTGTGTGTTTATGATATCTGCTCCAAGAAGGCTTGATACAGTCATTATTTTAGGGGTACAAGTTATGCTACAGCTATACAAAGCTCTGGTTAGACCACACCTGGAGTACTGTGAGCAGTTCTGGGCACCACACCTTAGGAAGGATATATTGGCCAAAAATTCGTGAGGAAGCCTTCGTGCGAGGGTAAGGTTTCCCCGCGATCTCTCACTGCGCGTTGGCTTTTTCAGTTCCAGCTCGCACGAACTTGATGTTCTGGACAGCTGCTGTGCTGGGCTTGCGTATCCCACAGGCGCAGTTAATTCGTGCGAGCTGTGGGATCACGTGACTCAGTTAGAGCCAATGGCAGCACACCATCTTCCATTCATAACTTTCACATAAGTGCTGTGAAAGCTATGAATACTATAGCCCCCCAAAAGAACAGCTAAACCTCAATTAAATTAAAAAAAACCCATCACATTAATAAAATAAGTATAGTTAAATAAATTAACCATTTTAAATAAAAAATTAAATTTTTGAAAAAATTTAAAATCTTTTAAAAAGTTATAAAAATAAACTTACCTGTCTTTAAAGTCTCTAAAAAAGATATACCTGTTAAAAAAAATTCAAAATAATACTTAATTCACTCCTTACCTTGTTAAAAGTGGGTCTTACTCCTCCTTTTTTTATGTGTAAAATCTTCCATACTTACCTGCGCGTTGAAACCACTAAGTGCACTGCATGCGCGCAGCCTGTAGCGCGCACGCGGTTCACTTAGGAACCGCCCCCTTTTCCATTCACCAAGTGCCGGTTTTCAGCGCATGCGCAGTGCATGCAGAAAACCGGCAATTGGAGACAGAATACGCGAGAGTACACAGTGCGTACTCTCGCGTAGAGACACTAATTTTTGGGCCATTGACTTTGGAGGGAGTGCAGCATAGGTTTACCAGAATGATACCCGGACTCCAAGGGTTAAATTACGAAGAAAGATTACACAAACTAGGGTTGTATTTCCTGGAATTTAGAAGGTTAAGGGTTGATTTGATCGAAGTTTTCAAGATATTAAGGGGAACAGATAGGATAGATAGAAACGATTTCCGCTGGTTGGAGAGTCTAGGACTAGGGGGCATAGTCTAAAAATTAGAGCCAGACCTTTCAGGAGTGAAGTTAGGAAACACTTCTACACACAAAGGGTGGTAGAAGTTTGGAACTCTTTTCTGCAAATGGCAATTGATGCTAGATCAATTGTTAATTTTAAATATGAGATTGATAGATTTTTGTTAACCAAAGGTATTAAGGGATATGGGGCAAAGGCAGGTATATGGAGTTAGGTCACAGATCAGCCATGATCTCATTGAATAGCGGAACAGGCTCGAGGGGCTAAATTGCCTAGCTCCTGTTCCTATGTTCCTATGTTTTAAATGTCAAAAAAATGTAAGAAATAATTATTACAGTGAAAAATATGTCTGCTCAATCGCAATTAGAAAATTATTTTCAAAGGATGCTGAAAAAATGGTGGCAGTGAAAGTAAAAGCTGGGATGCTTTATTGGTGTACTAATTAGAATAACATTTAGCTAATAATTGACAAGTTGTAATACCAATGTGGAATGACAGGCAAGATGCAGGCTCACTGTTCATCCCATAATATGTTCACTTTTGTATTCTATTATCTCCAAGGACCAGGAGACCAGCTACACCATCATTAAATCCAAAGAGACTGAGATTATTGTTGATGGCCTGAAACCCACCACAGTTTACATCTTTCAGATACGAGCTCGCACGGCAGCAGGATATGGAGGCTACAGCCGTAAATTTGAATTTGAAACCAGTCCAGTCTGTAAGTCATTTTATTTACTGTCATTCCTGACAGTTGCTAAGAAAGTTTCTGCAAATCAATAAAGAATGAGGGCTCTTTGCCAGCCCTACCTTTGCAGTTGCACAGTCTTCAGAGAATCTCCTTCTGTACTATAAATTAAAGTGTCAGTCATTTTACGTGCAGCTTGACAGAGCCCAGTTACAAAGATTAAAAATGCAATCTGAGCAAATCATCACTTTAAATATTACATTAGGAATCTGGTGCAAGAAAAGTGATGGTAATAATAAATATGCATACTAGCTGAAAATAAGAGGTACTTCCATCAAGAACTGAGAAATTAGGCTATTTGTCAAAGGCTCCATGTCAGTTTGTGTGTTTTCACAGTTGAGATAAATCAAGGCCAAATTACCTGAAACAATTAAACACACCAGTTCCTTCAAGAGTGTGAAAGTCTGAATTTTCCTCTGTTTGACCATCCATTTTTTAGGTGTATGGGGGGCGGTGGGGGTGGTTGGGGGGAGACCTTGCTTCAGCCACAGGCTTCAGGGCATATGTCATCAGCCACTGCAACCCTGCCACGCTGCATGTAAATGACAGCGGGTGGGCGATTGTTTGCTGTAGGGGCCACATTTCCCTCACTTAGTGCTTTGTAGCTGCCAGCGATACAGAATGCCTCAAGGGAAGTGATGCTGTGGGCCAGCTTGTGGTGGCCAATGGCACTTCATAGCTGACGGCCATCAATGGCTTTAATTATTTTTACGTTTTTGTAAAGTTTCTTTCAAGGATTTTTAATTTTTTTTAACCATACATTCAGGTTTTAAGATTACAGACTGGGTCTTGGGAACTAAAAGGCCGGAATTCTGCCGGTCCTCAGCGTGCGGGATTGGAGGTGGGACCGCTGTCAAAATCGCAAAGATTGACAGCGGGTAGGAAACCTGCTGTCAACCCACCTCCAATCAATCTTCCCAAGTGTTGGGTCCCCGATTTGCGCATGGACCTGACACCTAGCGGCAGGAAAAGGATTATAGCCACTTACCTGGCTGTTAACAGGTATTTGATACTTGTTAACAGGCTCTTTTTCAATTTTGCTGCTTCTGCCTCGGGTTCCCCGACGTCCAGACACCACGCCAGGTAAGTGTGGCGTGTTGTGAGTCTGCTGTAATGTTTCTGCATTGATGAGAGCTGCAGAAGTGGTGTGAAGGATCCAATGGTGCACTGGTGAGTTTCAGAGGTAAGAAAATGTGGGGAAAATCATTTTTAATGCATTTACATTTTTCTGTAGGTAACAAGTTTTGAATTGGCTATCTAGGCCCACCTCATTGGGAGAACCTCTCTCACCAGTGACAGATCGCTTCTGTAACCTCACCTGCAGCTGCCATCTGTTCTAGCCTATGGAGGAGGTCATTGGAGAGCCTGGGTGCAAGAGCTCACCTTGGCACAGTGATTGTCAGTGTTTATAGCACCTCAATGCTGTCAAACACTGAGAAATGAGCTGTCAAAGAAAAATTGTGCATGGCCCCTTTAAGAAAACCGGCAGATGACGCGTCATCAAATGACGTCATCTGACCGGCTTCCTCTTAATTGACAGGTGGTAAAACTCATTTATTGCATAGCCTTCTAAAGGCGTAAAATCACATCCGTGGGCCGTATGCAGTTGGGGGCGGGACTGGAACCCGGAAACCAGCTGACCCGCTCCCAAGCCGCATCCATTTGCAAAATCGCAGCCAAAGAGTTTCCCTGAGGACCCCCCATTCCTCTGCTTTGAGGAGGAAGAGGAAGAGGATCGGAAGGCTCACCACAGGGATGCCAAGCTAAACAGGCACTGTAGTTAGCCTCTGGCCCCTGCCTGCTGGGACCCACACTTCCCTATCTGTAGATGGAGTTGGGCTACGTCAGCATGGCACTTAGCAATGCTTCAGAAGGCTATGCAATAAATTAGTTTTACCACCTGCCAAGCAGCTACAGGAACAACTGCTAAGGGAGACCTTCATCACACTATGACACAAAACCACTGCCAAATGAGTTCTACCATCATAGTGCCCCTCTGGCAACAGGCTCAACTCATTTGACTCAACTCATTTGCTGGCTGATAAGAATCTTTCCTGTACAACTTCCAGAATTTGATTTGGAGATCATTCTGCTATTCTTTCTCACAAGCATTCCCCCACCTTGCCCCAATCCATGCTATGCGTATCCCATTGTTGATAAAAACATCCCACTGACAACCACCTTACTGCTTAAGGCCTCTGTACCTAATCTTGTGTGCCCATTCAATCCTAGCCACCTACTTGTCCTACAGTGGCATGAACTTCTGAAGTAGCTGGCTGATGATTTGCACCAGGAGCTTTGAGGTGGTACTTCTTTGGTGGTGGGCTATTTTCTTTAAAAAGAAAGTAGAGAAAGTGCCATCATATGGAATTCAACCCAGGTTTCAGAAGGCATTCCTTAATGAGGTGGCACTCACTGCCAAGGCCACATCCCTCCACAGGCCTAGATCATGTCCGCTGCGGGCCTCCTTCTCTCGGGGCCTAAAGGGTGGGCCGTCCTCTGCTAGATTGCAGACAGTACCACCTGCAACTGAAGAGTCTTCACAATTCTGGGCTCAATATGCCTTGAAGAAGCACCATCCTCAAACATTGTATTGAGGCACGGTGTTATAGGCACAAAATGGTTGCCATGACTTTTCAGCTGCTGAAGCAGCACTGCATTTTCCTACCCCTTCAACCCGCCTCCTCCTCCCCCTGTCCGAGGAGAGCTGCCTGTAGAGGGCACTAATAATGTCTGGAGCCCACAATGAATATTTAATGAAGGTGCACTGAGTAAAAAATTGTGGGGGTTCTTGGAGATATAAACACCGTGGCTTTAAAAGCAGCTCAAGTAAGTTTCTGGTGGTAAATCCACCGAGGAGGAAAACCCAGCCCCATTAGTTATGGGGCAGCGTGAGAGAGAAAATGAGCTAGTCATCTCTTCTACTTTGGCAAATAATGGCATAGTCTTGCTAAGCTTTAAAAGTGATGGTATGCCCCAAAGTGTTGAATTAAGCTTTCTGGGGAGAAAATACCATGTTCAATAATGTTGAAATGCTATTTTTTGTGTATGAGTGTTTAACATTTTATAAGCTGCTGACAGATAATGTACAATTACGGGAAAAAGTGCTTTACACATACAAATTACTCTTTCATATGTGTGAAACAATACTTTGGTCAATCAGTTATATCTCATGTCCACAGAGCAAATGTTTCATCAGTCAGGAGTGTCAAACACAACTTTTTGTAGTAGTCAAGCTGTAAAAGATTTTTTTCTTCTCAATGTGTTTTTAATAGCTCTAAGCATGTCAGGACAGTTTCCTCGTGCATTTGTAACATTTGCTTCTTCCTGTTCTGTTTCCAGCTTTACCTGCCGGTGACCAGAGTCAGGTGCCAATCATCGCGGTCTCCGTGGCAGTGGGTATGATCCTGCTGGCAGTGGTCTCCGGCCTGCTACTTAGTGGAAGGTACGAGAAATTTGATTACCCTACTAATGTCTGGTGAAAATGAATATGGTTGTTGGAAGTAATACTTTAAATCGTCAAATATTTGTGTTGCTTAAGTTTATTTCACGGCTAATGTTCCCTTTGCTGATGAAAGATTTAAAAGAAAAAAAGGCATTGGCCCCAAATTTACTTGTTTTTTTGGGGTGAGTTTCAGTCATAAAATCAGCATATTGGCAATTTTGTGGATGGGTTCTGGGTGGGGTCCCATTTCCACCCCATAATGGCAGCGTTTTAGTTCCTGACATAACCTAAGGCCTTCAATGTGTGTGTGCTTGCTCATGCTGCTGAGAGTTCACTATCATATATTAAAATAAAGAACAACGGTGCTCAAGTCCCCAAATCCAATGACGTGTTCCCATTACACCAAGGCTAACATAGAACTAAATAAAAGATGTACACTTGTTGCCAGCATCATCTGTTGCCGGTATCAGCCGATGCTGGTGGAAGTGCCTTACTTTGCAGCGTGTAACCTGAAAAAACTTTCAAGAGAGATTGGGGGAAAAATTCGGTTGCTTTGCGCAAAGCAACTAACGCCCGGGCGCGGCACTGCTAACGCTTCCCGTGAAATTCAGCGGGAGGTTAGCGACGGCGGTAGCCGGTAGCGCCCCGCGGCGCTGCGCCTCCGGCGCTGACGCCATCATGGTGCGCAGCGCCCCGCTCGCGCCCCAGCCGCAAACTTGGCTCGTGTCCCCTGACCTACCGCCAGACGCTATGTCCGACAGGGTCAGGGGGGCGTTTTTTCAGCCGGAGCCCCGATAATTAAAGGGCAGGTGCCGGGCGGCCATTTTCTTTTTGGGCCGCCTGCCAGCACCTGCCTCCTCTTGCCTCCTGCTGTGGGGTGCCGGCCACGATCCATCAGCCTGGCACTCCTCTTGAGTGCCGGGCTCTTTTGCCGGCACCCGCTCCCTGGTGGCCCAGCATATATTCAATGGGAGCACCCCAAGAGGGAGGGGAGCGCTTCCAGTCGCGCTCCGCCTCCTGCTTGGGGCGCTACTATTGAATTTCGGACGCAGGGGCGCTAACTTTTTCGGGGCGCTAAAAGTAACGCCGGCGAAGTTAGCGCCCTAAAGGGGGAGCTAGCCTATTTTCCCCCCACAGAGTTTTAAAGGGATTTTTTTTTGCCTTGCACCTGGATTGAATTGGAATGGCTTCTAATACCTTGAAGGTCTCTAAGACCATTGGAAAAGTTTTGCCCCAGTGCTCAGTCTGAGCACCAGCTATGCAATTTCCTATGGGTATTTGCTTGCGTGCAATTTTAATGGAAGGTGAGGAGCACTGCAGGACGGAGGAAAGGTACGTGAGGCAGCATTTGAAGAGACATTGTCCTACAATATATTACACCCCCTGGACAACTTTGCCTTCTAAAAAAGCCTGGACATGGAGATTCCTGGGGAGATGGCCCAAGCTGCTTTGGAGGCAGAACAGCATGGAGTGGAGCATCAGGAGGACCATCACATGGAGAATTCCTCAGTGTCAGCTGCAAAGGCCATCAGAACTCAGCCAATCAATGAAGAGATGGTATCTGTTTAACACAGTCTGCCATTGTCACCACTGTGAGAACTCCTTTTGCCCCACCTTCAAATAAATGACAAATCCTTCAACCCATCCTACACTATCACATCAACTTCTTTGGTCCTACGTGACCATGCAAGTCTTAATCACCTGATTAAAAAGCTGAGCATAAAATAAGTTTCCTATGTGACTATAATATCCACGAATAACAGAGCATGACATAAGTTCACATTCTTCTTTAACACAGTTAACTCAAAAGTGACCATAAGTCAAACTAGTCTTGCCTTTCACCGTACTTCGAAGCATAGAAGATAGGAGCAGGAGTAGGCCATTCGGCCCCTCGAGCCTGCTCCACCATTTAATGAGATCATGTCTGATCATCCAAATTCAGTGCCCTGTCCTGCTTTCTCCCCATATCCCTTGATCCCTTTAGCCTTAAGAAATATATCTAACTCCTTCTTGAATATATTTAATGAATTGGCCTCAACTGCCTTCTGTGGTAGAGAATTCCACAGGTTCACCACTCCCTGGGTGAAGAAATTCCTCCTCATCTCAGTCCTAAATGGCTTACCCCTTATCTTTAGACTGTGACCTCCCGCCATCGGGAACATCCTTCCTGCATCTAGTCTGTCTAGTCCTGTTAGAATTTTATAAGTTTCAATGAGATCCCCTCTCACTCTTCTAAACTCTAGCGAATATAAGCCTAATCGACCCAATCTCTCTTCATACGTCATTCCTGCCATCCCAGGTATCAGTCTGGTGAATCTTTGCTGCACTCCCTCCATGGCAAGAACATCCATCCTCAGTATTTCCCGAGGGTATCTAGACGTGCCCTTTTTTCCCTATTCTAGTGCTTCTCCTAGGTGCAACCTGAGGGCCGGTATTGTGCGAGGTTGTTGGCTGCTGCTTTGGTACCAAAGGCTCAAGGGACTGAAGTGCCCCTCCTGCCTGACGGCTTGCTCCTGGGAGGGAGCTGCTGCTGGCTGTACATCTGGAGCTTGTTCTTGGGAAGCCTGTTCACCTCGTGCTCTGGAGGGGCAGTCTGACATGTGCTGCTGTCCTCATGCATGTCCTCCAGCTATTGCTATTTCACTAGACCTTGGATCTGTTTCCTTAATGATAAGTGGCCTGGCTGGTCTAATGGCAACTATCAGATCCTGAAAGTCCTGAGGCACATAGCCTGCATCCCAGATCCCAAGGTCTGATAGCCATTATACAGGGCACTGTCTATTCTGTCTCCTACTGCCATCAGCCTGTACTTCCATGGATGAGGAGGTATTGATTGACACTTTTATGTGTGGGGGAGGCTGTCAAAGATGCCAATGAAAATGCCATACCACCATGGATGGCTGCAACAAAGAAAAAGCTTCTCTGATGTTGCCTCAAATGAGAACGGTCAGTTGCCGCACATCTTTGGTGACCGATCTCCGAGCCTGCACGGAGGTACCATGTTCCTCCAACATCCTCCTTTTCAGGTGACTCCAAAGCCATGTGCTACTTTCTCCTTGGCCTCTCCCCTTCCCCTCCTCCCCCCACCCCCCCCCACCCCTACTCCTTCTGTCCAACATTGTTCTAATTCAACTGCAGGAAAGGAGGGCATAAGTTAAGAATAAGTGACCATTACCCCCTTGGGATTCAGGAGACTCAGAAGGTTGTGGAAGGTTATGATAGTGCGCTGCTTTACAAGGATGCCGTGGTGACTGTGCAGTCACTAGTCTGTCACCTGTTCTGTCCCACCGATCTCGTCATCTCCCACACCTAGAGCAGGGCGCCTCACCAGCAGCGACAGGGCTTGCTCCTAAAAGAGGGGTTCAGCTCTCTGATGTCCCAATCCCTTCCTCCAGGCACTTGCCTTACATGGCCATTATGTCCAAGTTTCTCCTGTAACAAGATTGCGTGAATTAGGTGAGGGATGTTACTTGAGGGATGTGTCCCAGGTAGCATCAGACAGCTGATGTAACAGATCTGCTGGTTTCACCTGGTTAAATTGGAGGAAGGGGTTATAAAGTTCTGCATGTAAGTAATTGCTGTAGGGGAGATGGGAACATATGTTGTAAGATTCCACTTAGTGACTCCCTTAACCACAGAGCAGTGTGTAGGGTGACCTGTGCAGCTATTAATTTTAGAGGGTGAACACGGTGTATAAGGAAGAAAAGGCACAGCAGTCGCCAAGTCATCTTGCCTACTCTTCTCAGGTCATTGAACTTTTTCCAACACTGGTCTACAGTTCTGAGGGTGAGAGAGATGGCACTCACTGTCACTTCTCTCCACATGGCACACAAGACACTTATCTGCTGTTTCCCTAACATGGCTACCCTGCAGTCTTTTACACATTTGCTGCATCTCGTTCAGAAGTGTCCAAAAAACGTCTCATTGAATTTGCGTGCTCTTCTTTCTTGCCTCCTTACCTGTTCCCTTCTTTGTCTTCCACTGCCAGGTCCTTCACTTGAAGGCATACTTTAAAAGTGGCACAAATCACACATGAGCCATCCATTACATTACAGCTATCTGACAGTCAATTCACCTCGCCAACCATTTTCCAACTCCCCAGCCTTTTCCTGCAATCCTCAGCCATTCTTGACTTTTAAAAGATTGCACTCCTAATTTCCAAATCCTACCACCACCCCGTAACCATCCCTCCCCCACCTCGCAGTGCTCTACTCACATATTTCACAGGAATTGCTCTACTGAACCTCCAACTGATATGTAAGTGAGTTGACCTGTAATTTATTGCAGGATCAGCACAAGACAGCATCAGTCCTGACTCAGGGGTGCAACTTCAGGGCCCATGGAACTTCAGGGGCGTCACTTCTTTCAGACCCAAGTAACTATGATTGAACATGTTCAGCTCACCCTGCTATGGTGAGGGCAATTGCTGTTCATTCCCGTGAAATCAGAAATTATTCAATCCAGCATCTTCCTGGAACTAAAGCAAAAATACTGCGGATTCTGAATCTGAAATAAAAGCAGAAAATACTCCGCATCTGTGGAGAGAGAAACAGAGTTAATGGGCCTGATTTTCCAGTTTCTGACCCACCCAGAGCGGGGGGTGGTGAGCGGAGTGGGTAGACCACTGGAAGTCCAGGTTTCCCCACATGCTGTGGAGTTTTAACTCCACAGCGTGCGTGTGACGGCGTGGGCAGGTCCCCTCCCCCCGGAAGCCAGCCTGATTGACAGGCTGGCTTCCAGTCAGGTGGGGAACGCTGGGTTGACAGGACACCGCAGCAACAGGTAGGTGCTGGGTCCAAGGGGTGAGTGGGGTGGGGGGGGGGTGGGTGGTGGGGGTGTTCCAAGCCCGGTGGGTCTGATCCCTGGGGCAGGGCTTCGATCCCTGACCCCGGGGTGAGTTCGATTCCCGGGAGGTCCAATCTCCGACCCCGGGGAGGAGCGGGCTGCTGGTGGGTGAGCTTTGGGGGGACTGGGAGGAAGCACTCCTCCTCCTCTCGGCTCACAAGGATTGCTCCCCAAGGCTGTACTCGCCTCGCTGCAGCTACTGGGAATCCCGAAGCCCGGGATTCCCGGCCGGCTGCAGTTAAACCTGCAAAGCACGTTAAAGCAGAGGCTTCAGGCCTCATTATCATATTTAAAATGCCAACCCACCTCCTGGCAGTGGGTTGGCTGCCCACGCCCCGTCCCACCTGAGTAAAAGTTGAAAGTGGGCAGATTGGGTCAGGATTTAGATTTTTAAAACTGTAACTTCCCCCTGGCCTCCAACCCATCATTTTATCATGTAAAAACTCCCCCCAATGTTTCAGGTCAACGTCCTTTCATCAAAACTGGAACTAGTAACTGATTGCAGCTGAAAAATCAGTTAATGGTGTCAAAGAGTAAATTAGATACAAAATGTGCGTGCTCATATATAAATATGTGTGTGCGCGTGTATATGTATGTGGCCCCTGTAATCCCATCCATCTGGAACTGGAATCACTCCAGATTGCCTGGCCCCACTGACCATTCCCTTAGTAATAGACTGAGTGTCAGCCTAGCTTTTTATGTGTGTCAGTCTTGGGGCATGAACCCACAAATAATGAGAAAGATACTACTTTGAGTCACTTTTGAAACTAATTAGCTGTCACAGCATTTCAAACCTCTCACACGCTACTTTCACATTGAATCTTTAGTGTTCCCTCTGCATGACGATTCTTCTGCAGTTCATGTCGGTGATTTATATATAGAATCATAGAAACTTACAGCACTAATATTTTACAAGATCAAAAACATAATGGGCCAAATCTTGCTGGAGTTAGTTTGACTTTTTACTGCCCCCTTCAGCTCGTAAAATTTTGTCACCGTAAATTGCTGGAAGACCACAGGGCATCTGGGACCTTAATGAATGGCAGGGCTAACAGTATATCTCCTTAACCAATGAGATTTAAGGATCGAGAAAGAAACAGGGACGACGGAGAAGGAGTGTGATTTAGAGTCAGATCAGGTACAGAAACAGAAGTAAAGAGGGGGAAAGGAAGATCAGATTAAGAAAGAGAGAGAAAACGAGACAGAAAGGAAAATTTAAAATTTGACATTTTTTAAATCTCTAACAACAATTTACTACATGTATGAATGAGACTCAACAGTTTAAATTGTTACCTTTCTGGGCCGGAGAGATTGATTGACATTGCATTAACAATTATCACATTGTTAAAAGGTACTTACACTATTAATTATGAGCCCTAACTTTCTGCGGTGAGTTTAATGGGCAATTAATGTGGAAATTCAACAAGATCTTAAAAATAATGGAGCGGTTGAGGTTGAGATGCCATTTGGGCAAGGCATCCTGGAGATTTGCAACTCACGCTGTATCTTTTCATCCCCATGAACTTGCTGGCCAATTACCACATTAATAATGACGTGCTGCGTTAACACGCCATTATTTTTCCAGGAAGATTTGGCCCAATATACATATGATAGGACCTAATGGCAGTAATGTACTTCAAGACATGCACATGGCAAGAAATTTAGCACACAGTTTCACATTTTATATTACTTTATAACATGTTCTTGCACAAGTTAAAGTTACTACATCTGTAGGTGGGGCTGTGACCATAACGTTGTATGACTAATTGACTACAATGGGAGCAGCACCTAATGTTATGTGATAGGCCCCTACTGAACACTTAGTAATCCCAATCAAAAGCTGTGAACTCAAATTGCAGTACTAGAACGCCAAAACATTTCAAAGCAAACAAGAGTCATATTTCAAATATCGAGAACGGTAGAACGAGATTTAGGCTGAGTATTTTAAGGAATGGAGATTCATAGCTCAAAATGTCAGCGCAAATAGTTCATTGGCTGCTGAATGCAAAACCCAGACAACATAAGCATGACTGGAACTAAAACAAGAAGATACGAGCATCAGAAATGAAAGATGCACTTAAAAGTGGTATTTTGCCTTTCACCACTGCCAGTTACCCTTAATTCCACACTAAAATTGCTCTATCCACTGCAGGATGTAAAACTGCAGCGATTTGAACTGTTTCAGAAGCTTGTTAGCAACTTTAAATGACTTGGCAAGAGTAGTTTCCATTGGCTGCATGGTGCTGCAAAATGAAACTATGCAGCTGAGATCCACAGGACCAATTTTGCCAGTGTGGATTTGTAACAAACACTTCGGGCTGGATTTTGCCAGCCCCGAGGAGACGGGTATGGAGGCGGGACTGCCGGTAAAGTTGCAGAATGTGGGAAGCCGTCCTGCCCCGGGTCCCGTCTCCTCGAGGCGGGAAAGAGATTAAATCCTTTTAACTGACTGTTAACAGATAGTTAACAGGCAGAAAAAAGGATTAGTCCCATTTTACCTTTTCAAGTGCAGGCTTCCTGACCTCGGAGAACCCCGTCGGGGTGGAAGAGTCAAGTAGGAGGTCTGCGGGGGTCGGAGGGGTCTGAAAGTGCAATGTAGAGGTGAGTGATGGGTGCAAGTGTGGAGTGGTAAGCCGCTGTGGTTCTGGAGTCCCGACATCTTCATTGTAGATTTCATAGACTGGCTGTTGGATCCTTTGAACCAACAGTCATCTGCTTTCTACAAAGTAGAAAAGTTGGATGAGTCCTGAACACAAGGGCTCATCAAACTACACAGAATGTCAGTGTTTGACAGCTTCCCAGAGCTGTCAAACACTGACATTTTTTCTTTCAAGAAGTCTTGACAGATGGCCCACCAAGTCCCAAAGCTACTGTGTACTTGCCCAGTTTTTAAATTCGTTTTTCAACTGAGCCGATCACTGTCAGGTACTTGCCCATTGAGCCCATCATTGTCAGGTACTTGCCCATTGAGCCCATCACTGTCGGGTACTTGCCCATTGAGCCCATCACTGTCAGGTACTTGCCCTTTGAGCCTATCACTGTTAGGTACTTGCCCATTGAGCCCATCACTGTCGGGTACTTGCCCATTGAGCCCATCACTGTCGGGTACTTGCCCATTGAGCCCATCACTGTCAGGTACTTGCCCATTGAGCCCATCACTGTCAGGTACTTGCCCATTGAGCCCATCACTGTCAGGTACTTGCCCATTGAGCTCATCACTGTTGGGTACTTGTCCATTGAGCCCATCACTGTCAGGTACTTGCCCATTGAGCCCATCACTGTCAGGTACTTGCCCATTGAGCCCATCACTGTCAGGTACTTGCCCATTGAGCTCATCACTGTCGGGTACTTGTCCATTGAGCCCATCACTGTCGGGTACTTGCCCATTGAGCCCATCACTGTCGGGTACTTGCCCATTGAGCCCATCACTGTCGGGTACTTGCCCATTGAGCCCATCACTGTCAGGTACTTGCCCATTGAGTCTATCACTGTCGGGTACTTGTTCACTGAGCCCATCACTGTCAGGTACTTGTTCACTGAGCCCATCACGGTCAGGTACTTGCCCATTGATCCCATCACTGTCAGGTACTTGCCCATTGAGCCCATCACTGTCAGGTACTTGCCCATTGAGCCCATCACTGTCAGGTACTTGCCCATTGAGCCCATCACTGTCAGGTACTTGCCCATTGAGCCCATCACTGTCAGGTACTTGCCCATTGAGCCCATCACTATTGGGTACTTGCCCATTGAGCCCATCAATGTTGGGTACTTGCCCATTGAGCTCATCACTGTCAGGTACTTGCCCATTGAGCTCATCACTGTTGGATACTTGCCCATTGAGCCCATTAATGTCAGGTACTTGCCCATTGAGCCCATCACTGTCAGGTACTTGCCCATTGAGCTCATCAATGTTGGGTACTTGCCCATTGAGCTCATCACTGTCAGGTACTTGCCCATTGAGCTCATCACTGTTGGATACTTGCCCATTGAGCCCATTAATGTCAGGTACTTGCCCATTGAGCCCATCACTGTCAGGTACTTGCCCATTGAGCTCATCACTGTCGGGTACTTGTCCATTGAGCCCATCACTGTCGGGTACTTGCCCATTGAGCCCATCACTGTCGGGTACTTGCCCATTGAGCCCATCACTGTCGGGTACTTGCCCATTGAGCCCATCACTGTCAGGTACTTGCCCATTGAGTCTATCACTGTCGGGTACTTGTTCACTGAGCCCATCACTGTCAGGTACTTGTTCACTGAGCCCATCACGGTCAGGTACTTGCCCATTGATCCCATCACTGTCAGGTACTTGCCCATTGAGCCCATCACTGTCAGGTACTTGCCCATTGAGCCCATCACTGTCAGGTACTTGCCCATTGAGCCCATCACTGTCAGGTACTTGCCCATTGAGCCCATCACTGTCGGGTACTTGCCCATTGAGCCCATCACTATTGGGTACTTGCCCATTGAGCCCATCAATGTTGGGTACTTGCCCATTGAGCTCATCACTGTCAGGTACTTGCCCATTGAGCTCATCACTGTTGGATACTTGCCCATTGAGCCCATTAATGTCAGGTACTTGCCCATTGAGCCCATCACTGTCAGGTACTTGCCCATTGAGCTCATCACTGTCAGGTACTTGCCCATTGAGCCTATCACTGTCATGTACTTGCCCATTGAGCCCATCACTATTGGGTACTTGCCCATTGAGCCCATCACTGTTGGGTACTTGCCCATTGAGCTCATCACTGTCGGGTACTTGCCCATTGAGCCCATCACTATTGGGTACTTGCCCATTGAGCCCATCACTATTGGGTACTTGCCCATTGAGCCCATCACTGTCAGGTACTTTCCCATTGAGCCCATCACTGTCGGGTACTTGCCCATTGAGCTCATCACGGTCAGGTACTTGCCCATTGAGCCCATCACTGTCGGGTACTTGCCCATTGAGCCCATCACTGTCAGGTACTTGCCCATTGAGCCCATCACTGTCGGGTACTTGCCCATTGAGCCCATCACTGTCGGGTACTTGCCCATTGAGCTCATCACTGTCAGGTACTTGCCCATTGAGCCCATCACTGTCGGGTACTTGCCCATTGAGCTCATCACTGTCGCGTACTTGCCCATTGAGCTCATCACTGTTGGGTACTTGCCCATTGAGCCCATCACTGTCAGGTACTTGCCCATTGAGCCCATCACTGTCAGGTACTTGCCCATTGAGCTCATCACTGTCAGGTACTTGCCCATTGAGCCTATCACTGTCATGTACTTGCCCATTGAGCCCATCACTATTGGGTACTTGCCCATTGAGCCCATCACTATTGGGTACTTGCCCATTGAGCTCATCACTGTCGGGTACTTGCCCATTGAGCCCATCACTATTGGGTACTTGCCCATTGAGCCCATCACTATTGGGTACTTGCCCATTGAGCCCATCACTGTCAGGTACTTTCCCATTGAGCCCATCACTGTCGGGTACTTGCCCATTGAGCTCATCACGGTCAGGTACTTGCCCATTGAGCTCATCACTGTCGGGTACTTGCCCATTGAGCCCATCACTGTCAGGTACTTGCCCATTGAGCTCATCACTGTCGGGTACTTGCCCATTGAGCTCATCACTGTTGGGTACTTGCCCATTGAGCCCATCACTGTCAGGAACTTGCCCATTGAGCCTATCACTGATGGGTACTTGCCCATTGAACTCATCACTGTTGGGTACTTGCCCATTCAGCTCATCACTGTCAGGTACTTGCCCATTGAGCCCAACACTGTCAGGTACTTGCCCATTGAGCCCATCAATGTCGGGTACTTGCCCATTGAGCTCATCACTGTCAGGTACTTGCCCATTGAGCCTATCACTGTCATGTACTTGCCCATTGAGCCCATCACTATTGGGTACTTGCCCATTGAGCCCATCACTGTTGGGTACTTGCCCATTGAGCTCATCACTGTCGGGTACTTGCCCATTGAGCCCATCACTATTGGGTACTTGCCCATTGAGCCCATCACTATTGGGTACTTGCCCATTGAGCCCATCACTGTCAGGTACTTTCCCATTGAGCCCATCACTGTCGGGTACTTGCCCATTGAGCTCATCACGGTCAGGTACTTGCCCATTGAGCCCATCACTGTCGGGTACTTGCCCATTGAGCCCATCACTGTCAGGTACTTGCCCATTGAGCCCATCACTGTCGGGTACTTGCCCATTGAGCCCATCACTGTCGGGTACTTGCCCATTGAGCTCATCACTGTCAGGTACTTGCCCATTGAGCCCATCACTGTCGGGTACTTGCCCATTGAGCTCATCACTGTCGCGTACTTGCTCATTGAGCTCATCACTGTTGGGTACTTGCCCATTGAGCCCATCACTGTCAGGTACTTGCCCATTGAGCCCATCACTGTCAGGTACTTGCCCATTGAGCTCATCACTGTCAGGTACTTGCCCATTGAGCCTATCACTGTCATGTACTTGCCCATTGAGCCCATCACTATTGGGTACTTGCCCATTGAGCCCATCACTGTTGGGTACTTGCCCATTGAGCTCATCACTGTCGGGTACTTGCCCATTGAGCCCATCACTATTGGGTACTTGCCCATTGAGCCCATCACTATTGGGTACTTGCCCATTGAGCCCATCACTGTCAGGTACTTTCCCATTGAGCCCATCACTGTCGGGTACTTGCCCATTGAGCTCATCACGGTCAGGTACTTGCCCATTGAGCTCATCACTGTCGGGTACTTGCCCATTGAGCCCATCACTGTCAGGTACTTGCCCATTGAGCTCATCACTGTCGGGTACTTGCCCATTGAGCTCATCACTGTTGGGTACTTGCCCATTGAGCCCATCACTGTCAGGAACTTGCCCATTGAGCCTATCACTGATGGGTACTTGCCCATTGAACTCATCACTGTTGGGTACTTGCCCATTCAGCTCATCACTGTCAGGTACTTGCCCATTGAGCCCATCACTGTCAGGTACTTGCCCATTGAGCCCATCACTGTCGGGTACTTGCCCATTGAGCTCATCACGGTCAGGTACTTGCCCATTGAGCTCATCACTGTCGGGTACTTGCCCATTGAGCCCATCACTGTCAGGTACTTGCCCATTGAGCTCATCACTGTCGGGTACTTGCCCATTGAGCTCATCACTGTTGGGTACTTGCCCATTGAGCCCATCACTGTCAGGAACTTGCCCATTGAGCCTATCACTGATGGGTACTTGCCCATTGAACTCATCACTGTGGGGTACTTGCCCATTCAGCTCATCACTGTCAGGTACTTGCCCATTGAGCCCATCACTGTCAGGTACTTGCCCATTGAGCCTATCACTGTCAGGTACTTGCCCATTGAGCTCATCACTGTCGGGTACTTGCCCATTGAACCCATCACTCTCAGGTACTTGCCCATTGAGCCCATCACTGTTGGGTACTTGCCCATTGAGCTCATCACTGGTGGGTACTTGCCCATTGAGCCCATCACTGTCGGGTACTTGCCCATTGAGCCCATCACTGTCGGGTACTTGCCCATTGAGCCCATCACTGTCAGGTACTTGCCCATTGAGCCCATCATGTCGGGTACTTGCCCATTGAGCCCATCACTGTCGGGTACTTGCCCCTTGAGCCCATCACTGTCAGGTACTTGCCCATTGAGCCCATCACTGTCAGGTACTTGCCCATTGAGCCCATCACTCTCAGGTACTTTCCCATTGAGCCCATCACTGTCGGGTACTTGCCCATTGAGCCCATCACTGTCAGGTACTTGCCCATTGAGCCCATCACTGTCAGGTACTTGCCCATTGAGCCCATCACTATCAGGTACTTGCCCATTGAGCCCATCACTGTCGGGTACTTGCCCATTGAGCCCATCATCGTCAGGTACTTGCCCATTGAGCCCATCACTGTCAGGTACTTGCCCATTGAGCCCATCATCGTCAGGTACTTGCCCATTGAGCCCATCATCGTCAGGTACTTGCCCATTGAGCCCATCACTGTCGGGTACTTGCCCATTGAGCTCATCACTGTTGGGTACTAGCCCATTGAGCCCATCACTGTCAGGTACTTGTTCACTGAGCCCATCATCGTCATGTACTTGCCCATTGAGCCCATCATCGTCAGGTACTTGCCCATTGAGCCTATCACTGTCGGGTACTTGCCCATTGAGCCCATCACTCTCAGGTACTTGCCCATTGAGCTCATCACTGTTGGGTACTTGCCCATTGAGCTCATCACTGTCAGGTACTTGCCCATTGAGCTCATCACTGTTGGGTACTTGCCCATTGAGCCCATCACTGTCAGGTACTTGCCCATTGAGCCCATCACTGTCAGGTACTTGCCCATTGAGCTCATCACTGTTGGGTACTTGCCCATTGAGCTCATCACTGTTGGGTACTTGCCCATTGAGCCCATCACTGTCAGGTACTTGCCCATTGAGCCCATCACTGTCAGGTACTTGCCCATTGAGCCTATCACTGTCAGGTACTTGCCCATTGAGCTCATCACTGTTGGGTACTTTCCCATTGAGCTCATCACTGTCAGGTACTTGCCCATTGAGCCCATCACTGTCAGGTACTTGCCCATTGAGCTCATCACTGTTGGGTACTTGCCCATTGAGCCCATCACTGTCAGGTACTTGCCCATGGAGCCCATCACTGTCAGGTACTTGCCCATTGAGCCCATCACTCTCAGGTACTTGCCCATTGAGCCCATCACTCTCAGGTACATAAGAACATAAGAAATAGGAGCAGGAGTAGGCCAATCGGCCCCTCGAGCCTGCTCCGCCATTCAATAAGATCATGGCTGATCTGATCCTAACCGCCAATCTACTATCTATCACAGAACCATCTCCTGCATCTAACAGAATTGCACACACGAAATAGGAGCAGAATCAGGCTACACAGTCCCTGGGCCCGCTCCACTACCCACAGGGCCATGACCGATCCGAACCTAGACTCATGTCCAAATTCCTGCCCGCTCCCCGTAACCCTTAATGCCCTTTACTTCTAGGAAACTGTCTATTTCTTTTTTAAATTTAATTAATGTTGTAGCTGTCGGGTACTTGCCCATTGAGTCCTTCACTGTCTGGTACTTGCCCATTGAGCCCATCACTGTCAGGTACTTGCCCATTGAGCTCATCACTGTTGGGTACTTGCCCATTGAGCCCATCACTCTCAGGTACTTGCCCATTGAGCTCATCACTGTCGGGTACTTGCCCATTGAGCCCATCACTGTCGGGAGTGCTCCTCTGGGCCCCACAAGGTAATCTTGGGATTCCTCTACCGCTGGCATTCCTTTCTCTCCCCAACCCATGCTCTCCACACCCCCCCTCCCAATCACTTACTTGAGGAGCCGGGGACCGTTCCTTCATGTCTCCGGCGGCGGCCTACTGCCACCCGAAATTTTGGCCGCAATTTGCGCCGGAATCGCTGATTGTGCCCAAAGCAGAAACCTTACCCAATGTGCTTTGACGTGGGGAAGGAGGAAAAATAGGATGGTGATTGGTGATTCATCCTGGGCCATTCACATGAATCTTCTACCAATAATCTAGACATACCTATCACACCTTGCAATACAGTTAGGTTTAAAGGGACACTACATTAATTTTTCAGTGCCACTATATGTGACTAGTCTCAACAGTGTCGCCTTGGTACAAAAATGTGTAAATAAAGATTATCCAGTTCAAATTCTTCAGGTATAAAGGTTTTTGAAAAGTTTGTAGTTTACTACAATGGTACAATTTGTTAAGTGGTTCATTTCATAAATTCATCACAAAGGTGTCCCTTTAAAGCTTAAAATGAGCCGTTTACAACATGACATGACAAAAGGCATAATGCATTCTATGGTCTGATATATCATTGAATCAACTGATGTTCTAGGTCATCTTCAATGAACTTAAATGTTAATTTTATAATTTTTTTCAATTAACTGTAAATGAGCTTCATGTGGCTGCAACAACTATGGAATTGGAATCACTCCAGAGTGCATAGCCCAGTATTCCCATCTACTGGAATCCAGAGTGCATGGCCTCAGTATTCCCATCTACCGGAATCACTCCAGAGTGCATGGCCCTAGTATTCCCATCTACCGGAATCACTCCAGAGGCCATGGCAGCAGTATTCCCATCTACTGGAATCACTCCAGAGTGCATAGTCCCAGTATTTCCATCCACCCGGAATTGGATTCACTCCAGAATGCATGGTCCACTTGGCGCCAAGTACAGCACATCCAAAGTCTGGGATCAGGCCATTAGCATGGTCCTGACATGTCCCTAGAGCAACATAAAGGGGGTGGAAATAGCCTCAAAGGGTCTCCAACTCTTGTTCTTCTCCTTTGCTCCTGGGAAGTCAGCAATCTGCAGGCACACAGGATATACCTATATGGTTACTGATTTTTGCACTGGGTCAGCCAAAATGTTCATGGAATTTAGACTCTATTCCTCCCCACGTAGCCAGCCACTGCGCTTTGTCATAATTCATAACAACCAAAGCATGCTAGTCAATAAATATGATATACAACTGTGGCAATGTGCGCCCATGTAAAAGCATCTGTAATAGAGAAAAATAAAATAAATTGAAAAATGCCCAGTTGAATAAGGTATGTAAATACTTAAACCAAAAACTGATTTTTAATACAGAAATGTGCAATTATTTGTCAAATTCATAGAACAAGGACACCAATGCAAATGGTAATGCCTGTGATTCTTCCTCAAGCTCATGTACATCTGAGGAAATCGTGCTATGTGCTTATGGCTCCAACACCATCAACCTTTCTCGCTGCTCATTCAAGCTGAACCCAGTGGTCCCACTACCGCAGGGAACCTGTTCAAGCACGAACTGTGCTTTGAATCTCAAATCCCGTCCAATTAGATGCAAATTAATTTCCCTTTATCTCTGCTTCAGGCAACTTTTGCTGGTGAAGTAGCTGATTTAGTTGCAAAACTGCCTAAGATTAGTACTGGGGAAACAGAAGGGCTGATCCTCCAGATACCATGATCAGTGGCACTGGCATGGAATGGGCGACTTGGGACCAGGACATCAGGCAGAGAGGCTTTTGTTAGGCTGGCACTTCAGTGCAGTACTGAGGGAATGCTGCACTGTTGGAGGTGCTGTATTTTGGATGAGGGGTTAATCCGAGGCCCCATTTGCTCTCTCAAGTGAGCATAAAAGATCCCTCGGCGCTATTTCAATAAGAGCAGTGGAGTTCTCCCGATGTCATGGCTAAAAATTTTCCTTCAACCAACACCTAAAACAGATGATCTGGTCATTTATTTAATTACTGTCTGTGGGAGCTTGCTGTGTGCAAATTAGCTGTCATGTTTCCTACATTTCAACAGTGACTGTACTTCAAGAATACTTCATGGATTCATAAAAAAGGCAGTGGGGTTGTGTATGTTCTGGGCTGAGGATATTAATGTTCAGAGGGAGAACAACTTATTTGGAGCACATACAAAATTAGCCTTTAACTTTGGAATTGTGACAGTCGAATTAGTCAGTGATTTTTTTTGACATTTTGGGGGAGAAATTCGGTATCGCCCCGTTTGGGGCGCAATTATCGGCCGGGCGCAAAGTTTAGCACCTGGCGCTAATTAGCGCCTCCTACTGCAAACTTGGCTTCTATCGCCCCTGGAGGTGTATAGAGCGCTAAATCAGGCATTACACACCTCTTTTAAGGCGCTAATGCCAAGGAGTGAGGCGCTACCTCAGAGCGCTGGCGAAGCTCATGTGATGTCAGTCAGCAATGGAACACAGACACATTGGCGCCGGCCAGTTCTTAAAGGGGAGGGTCGATCTTGCTCTCCATCCACACCCTGCTCATTGCAGCCTTGAATCTCAGCCTGGAGAGACCTGTACATCAAATCTGCTGGAAAGAACAATGGAGAGGCCCAGGGAAAGAGCTCAGAGTGCAGCCCCCACAGTCTCTTCTAAATCGATGCAAGGAAGATCAAATCAAAATGAACC
Source organism: Squalus acanthias (assembly GCA_030390025.1). Lineage (NCBI taxonomy): Eukaryota > Metazoa > Chordata > Chondrichthyes > Squaliformes > Squalidae > Squalus > Squalus acanthias. The sequence continues at coordinate 140,852,322 of CM059425.1, read as the reverse complement.
TGCAAAGTGCTGCTCAATACCCAAAACTCCTTCACACAGCATTGAATCTCTCTCAGAATGCGTGGTGCAAAAATGTCGCTGACAAAAAAAGGCAGGAAAAAAAAATGCCTTTAAATAGCGTTCCCCCAGTCCCTTCCCGACTGCAAAACACTCCCCTCAACCTGTCGCTGCTAGCGGCAGGCGGTAAGGCAGGGGGCGCCACTCAATATCTGGTCCGAGGCGCTACCGGGGCATTGCACGCTCGACTGATGTCATGATCTGCGGGCGCAGGAGATCATGGCGGTAGTGTTTAGCGCCGCCGCAAAATGTCTGGTCAATTTTGCGAGCGGCGCAAACATCGCCGTGCCCAGGTGCTAGTTGCTTTGTGCCCCATTTTTCCCCCTTTATATTTTAAGATTTTTACCAGCAATATTTATCACTGCTACGATCAAAATTCTGGATCTGGGAATTCCGACAGAGATTTATCTCTTTTGTGTTATTTGAAAGAGAAAGAAGATGATGAAAGGAGGGAGGCAGTTGTCCAAAGGGAAGGTGATGATCTGATGTGATTAAGCAAACAATGGGCTGGATTTTGATACTGGGGTGGGATGGGGTCGTGTCATTCACTTTTCGTGTTATCCACCCGACTGTAATTGGATGTGGGAGATTGATGCGATTTTCACCTAATTGGGCAATTGAGTTCCAGCATGTGGGAACCCATGACCCAATTAGTGTTTTCAGTCTAAAAGTCACCTCTGATGATGTCATCATTGCTGCTGCATTGAAGGTCTGCAAAGACTGCCTGGCCTTTGCTGTGAGAGGACCTGGAGGCAAAATGAGCAGCAGCAGCCCTAAGTCTGCTCCCAGATATTTTTGTTCCACCACCACCACTCCCAGATATTTCTATTTCTACTACTACTCCATCTCCAACTCCATCTCCATCTCCATCTCCCCCTCCCCATCCCCTTCATCCTCCTCCTCCCCGTAATAGTGGACCTGCAGCTATCGAAATGTGCTACCGCCAGGTTTCAGATTCGTGGTTCAGAACAGGCGTGCTTCACGTAGAAAAAGGGTTAAAATCACAAAGGCCTTTCAAAATGGCATTATAGAGGCAATTTAGTGCTTGTTAAGGGCCTTAACAGCCTATCCTGCCTCTTAGAGTCGGGACCAGCAGACACGATTTAATGAAAATTGCGTGGAGGCGGGCTTGTGCCCGCCCACCAGTTTTCACAATTTTAACCCCCCACACACCTCCAAACCCACCTCCACGGGTCAATGAAAATTCTGCCCATTGACTTACTTGATGCAGATTAACTAATGTTAGCGATGTTCTAGAGGCACCTCGTGAAGAGTAGGGTTGCCAACTCTAGTTGAAGGTATTGCTGGAGGTTTAATCACAAGACATCTGGTCATGTGACATCTGATCATGTGAGGTCTACAAATGTTATTGCATTTATCTTATAAAGGTTGGGGCCCCTGTAGTTGAGTATCTTTGCTTGTGGTTTCGCGCCAGCAGTTGTACGAGAGGTTCCGAGAAGCAGGAGGCCACCCGTGACCAGGCGAAGAGAGGAAACTGAGGGGGAGAAGGGGGGGAACGATTTGTCGGTGGGAAACCAGAGGTCAGAGGAACTTTGATTCCACCAGTAACTGATAGTAACTCACTGAAGTTTCACCGATAGCTGATATTAATACTGGTAACACTCAGAATCCCCTCATAACCAACAATAATCCCACAACTCACTGATAGTCTATATGTAACTAATAGTAATAGGTGTAATGCCCTAATATCCTACCTGTAACTAGGAGTAATCCTATAACCCACTGTTATTCAGCCTGTAACAACAGCCAGAAATAACCTGCTCTGCACAAGGTGTGGTCAGGCTCCCCAGTTGATGCCACTTTTAAAAGCCCCGATCTCCTCCGTATCTCCTTGGTGTGAACATAACAATTCTGAACTGGGAGCCTCAGTTACAGCCAATCTGTACTTGGACCTTACATGTCAAATCCGGCCGGTAAAGACCAACCTGAACCAAACCGAGAGATCAAAGTCCAACGGGCTCGGTGTTTAGGGCACTTCTCTAAGTTACTTAATCCTAAACTCAGCTCAGCATTAACAAGGGAGGGGGCGGTTCTGGACTTAGTTTTAGGGAATGAAGCTGGGCAGGTAGAAGGCGTATCAGTGAGGGAGCATTTTGGTGCTAGTGACCATAATTCAGTTAGATTTAAGGTAATTATAGAAAAGGACAAGGATAAACCAGGAATAAAAATTCTAAATTGGGGAAAAGCAAATTTTGCTAAGCTCAGAGGGGATTTAGCCATAGTGGACTGGAAACAGCTACTTGAAGGTAAATCAGTGTCAGAGCAGTGGAAGGCATTCAAGGAGGAGATCCGGAGGGTTCAGACCAAATAGGTGCCCGTAAAGAAAAAAGGTGGGACTAACAAATCTAGAGCCCCCTGGATGTCTAGAGACATACAGGGTAGAATAAAGAAAAAAAGGGAGGCATGTGACAGATACTGAGGGCTAAATACTGCAGAATCTTTAGAGGAGTACAGAAAGTGCAGAGGTGCAATTTAAAAGGATATTAGGAAAGCAAAGAGAGAGCATGGAAAATTCTTGACAAGTAAAATCAAGGATAACCCAAAGATGTTTTATAAATGTATTAAGAGTAAGAGGATAACTAAATAAAGGGTAAGGCCTACTAGAGATCATAAGGGTAATCTGTGTGTGGAGGCGGGAGGCATTGGTATGGTTCTTAATGAATACTTTGCGTCTGTTTTCACAAAAGAGAGGGGCGAAGCAGACATTTCTATCTGGGAGGAGGAGTGTGAAATATTAGATGAAATAAACATAGTGAGAGAGGAAGTATTAAGGGGTTTAGCAGCTTTAAAAGTGGATAAATACCCAGGCCCAGATGAAATGTATCCCAGGCTGTTAAGCGAAGCAAAAGAGGAAATAGCAGAGGCCCTGACCATCATTTTCCAATCCTCTCTGGCTTCAGGTGTGGTGCCGGAGGACTGGAGGACTGCTAATGTGGTACCCTTGTTTAAAAAGGGAGAAAAGGATAGACCGAGTAATTACAGGCCAGTCAGCCTAACCTCGGTAGTGGGAAAATTATTGGAAAGAATTCTGAAGAATAGGATAAATCTTCATGTAGAAAGACACGGATTAATCAAGGATAGTCAGCACGGATTTGTTAAGGGAAGAACGTGTCTGACAAACTTGATTGAATTTTTTGAGGAGGTAACAAGGAGGGTAGATGAGGGTAGTGCATTTGATGTAGTGTATATGGACTTTAGCAAGGCTTTTGATAAGGTTCCACATGGCAGACTGGTCACAAAGTTAAAAGCCCATGGGATCCAGGGCAAAGTGTCAAGTTGGATTCAAAATTGGCTCGGAGGCAGGAAGCAGAGGGTAATGGTTGATGGGTGTTTTTTTGACTGGAAGGCTGTTTCCAGTGGGGTTCCGCAGGGCTCAGTACTAGGTCCCTTGCTTTTTGTGGTATACATCAATGATCTAGACTTGAATATAGGTGGGTATGATTAAGAGGTTTGCAGATGATACTAAAATCGGCTGTGTGGTTGATACTGAAGAAGGAAGCTGTAGACTGCAGGAAGATATCAATAAATTGGTCAGGTGGGCAGAACAGTGGCAAATGGAATTCAATCCGGAGAAGTGTGAGGTAATGCATTTGGGGAGGGCTAACAAGGAAAGGGAATACACATTAAATGGTAGGACACTGAGTAGTGTAGAGGAACAAAGGGACCTTGGAGTGCATGTCCACAGATCCCTGAAGGTAGCAGGCCAGGTAGATAAGGTGGTTAAGAAGGCATACGAAATGCTTGCCTTTATTAGCCGTGGCATTGAATACAAGAGCAGGGGGGTTATGCTTCAACTGTATAAAACACTGGTTAGTCCTCAGCTAGAGTACTGCGTGTAGTTCTGGTCACCACATTACAGGAAAGATATGATTGCACAAGAGAGGGTACAGCAAGGATGTTGCTGGGAGTAGAGAATCTTAGCTTTGAGGAAAGACTGGATAGGCTGGGTTTGTTTTCCTTGGAACAGAGGAGGCTGAGGGGAGACCTTATTGAGGTGTATAAAATTATGAGTGGCCTAGATAAAGTAGATAGAAAGGACCTATTTCCCTTAGCAGAGGGGTCAAAAACCAGGGGGCACAGATTTAAAGTAATTGGTGGAAGGTTTAGAGGGGATTTGAGGGGACATTTCTTCATCCAGAGGGTTGTGGGGGTCTGGAACTCACTGCCTGAAAGGGTGGTAGAGGCAGGAACCCTAACCACATTTAAAAAGTACTTGGATGTGCACTTGGGATGCTGTAACCTGCAGGGCTACGGACCAAGAGCTGGGAAGTGTGATTAGGCTGGATAGCTCTTTGTTGGCCGGCATGGACACGATGGGCCGAAATGGCCTCCTTCTGTGCTGTAACTTTCTATGATTCTATGAATATTTCTAAACCACTGCCTGTGCTCAAACTCAATAAAGGAGAGTTTTCATAGAATGCCATATTATATAAAGGATATTGAGGTGCTGGAGAGGGTGAAGAGAAGATTTACAAGGATGATACCAGAAATGCGAGGGTATACATATCAGGAAATGATGAACAGGCTGGGTCTCTTTTCTCTTGAAAAAAGAAGGCTGAGGGGTGACCTAATAGAGGTCTTTAAAATTATGAAAGGTTTTGATAGAGTGGATACAGAGAGAATGTTTATACTTGTGGGGAAGAGCATAACTAGAGGCCATCAATATAAGATAGTCACCAAGAAATCCAATAGGGAATTCAAAAGAAACTTCTTTACCCAAAGAGTGGTGGGAATGTGAACTCACCATCACAGGGAGTGGTTGAAGCGAATAGTATAGATGCATTTAAGGGGAGGCTAGACAGGCATCTGAGGGAGAAGAGAATAGAGGGTTATGCTGATAGATTTAGATGAGGAAAAACGTGAGGAGGCTCAAGTGGAGCATAAACGCCGGCATGGACTGGTTGGGCCAAATGTCCTGTTTCTGTGCCGTACATCCTGTGTAATCCTATGTAATGATAGAAATGACACACAGGAGGAGGCTATTCGGCCCCTGGCACACTCTCATGTAACCTCAGGAATGACGTATGAAGAGGGATTGGGTCGATTAGGCTTATATTCGCTAGAGTTTCGAAGATTGAGAGGGGCTCTCATTGAAACTTATAAAATTCTAACAGGACTAGACAGACTAGATGCAGGAAGGATGTTCCCGATGGCGGGGGAGTCCAGAACCAGAGGTCACAGTCTAAGGATAAGGGGTAAGCCATTTAGGACTGAGATGAGGAGGAATTTCTTCACCCAGAGAGTGGTGAACCTGTGGAATTCTCTACCATAGAAGGCAGTTGAGGCCAATTCATTAAATATATTCAAGAAGGAGATAGCTATATTTCTTAAGGCTAAAGGGATCAAGGGATATGGGGAGAAAGCAGGGACAGGGTACTGAATTTGGATGATCAGCAATGATCTCATTAAATGGCGGAGCAGGCTCGAGGGGCCGAATGGCCTACTCCTGCTCCTTGCTTCTATGCTCATTCCACGTGACGCCCAGATCTTTTTATATTCCTTCTTTTCAAATATGTATCCCATTCCCTTTTAAATGAGGTTCTAATCTCTGCCTCAATAGCCACTTGTGGTGAAGCATCTCATGTTATAATAGCCCTCAGTTCAAAATTATAAGTCACTTCTATCTGAACAAGGTTTGCCCCATAGGAATCTTATCTAGCTTGTCAACCTCATAGTCATGTGTTTTGAGGACATCTATTTTGGCAGCAAGTAATAATTGCATTATTAAATTAGATTTAAGTTTCAGGTCACTTATCACTCTTGCACATAATGTATTGCTTATATCTTCGATGTTGTATTTGAAGACTTTATTTTGCCAAGTCATAATCCAGAAAGCCTCAGGGTATCAGTGTTTGTCAGATGACATACAATACCTCATACGCTTATTGGTCTATTCAGCTAGGGAAAAATAATCGACTTAATCTTTGTGGTATTGAATAATCATTTGTTACCATGTTACAGTGGATCACTTGACAATAAGTTAACCAACTTCTCATGCTCAACTATCAAAAGTTCAGGGCCATGCCATTTTATCCCTGCCATGTGTGTGATAGAAGATTGCTCGCTCACTAATTTATTACCAAAATGTAGCACAGTTTAATTAGCAAAAATTTTCATTTTTAAATACCCATTATTCTCAACAGCAATTTTGTCATGGCATTACTTCTTCATCAGTTGAACGAGCCCATTTTAGGATTATTCTGAGGGTATAAATTTCTGTACGCAACTCGAATGTCTATCAACCTGGTTCATTATGGGCTGATCAGTTGAAGCATGGCGGACATAAAACTGTAGAAATGAAAATATTAGTGCATAACGATGCATCCATTTATCACCTCCTGAGAGTCTAGTCTGTATGGTTCGTTTCTGAGAGTGGCTGTCTTAATCTAATAACAAGGAGATGCAAAAGCAATAAATAGCTGTACCATGTGTTGATTCTAGGAAAATGGATCGAAACAGATGGGCCAACAATTCCCAAAATATAGCTTACAAATAAAAATGCGCAGTTAGTTGTTGCCCTTCATAAAATGCAGTTTGTATTAATGTGGAATATTAAGATGGTTGAGTGGCAGGCGGATTGATTTGTGGGTAATTTTGTACTTGCAGCTTTCAAGCCTTTTCAATGGGCGGTGCCCAGAAACACAGGGCAATGTCTTGAGAGCTACTAATAAACCAAGATGGTTTAACATTTGCAGGATCAGGATGTTGATTTTAATTGATGTACAGCACAGTAAATTCGACTGAAGCCACTGCAGTTGTTCACTCGACAAATGAATCATTTGTGTTTCACTAATTAGAGATTCAAAATGCTCATGTATGGTCACATTATTCCAGCAATTTTGTTTTTAACATGATACGTTACATTTTGAGAGCATTTTTAGTGGGTAGGGCAGGGATGAAGGAGGAGCTAGTCAAATGCCCTTTTCCTTCACAAGGATAACTCACAAGGATAACTGTCCTTTGGTTGCTGATAGAGTGGTGGTTACAGGACCCACTCACCCTCCTCTCCAAATCATTAATAGTAGAATTAATATAACAAGTATTAATGATTCTCGATGAACTAATTTAGCCTTATTAATCTGTTGCTGCCTTCAAATGTAATGCCTAATACACCAGGTAATATGCAATTATCACTCCATGCTACATGTGAAGTGAAATAATTCAGAACAGTCATTTATCTTGTTGGAGTGGAAATGAAAGGTACAGGTGGTAATTCATCATATGTGTTCAAATAAAGATTTATTTCCAATGGGTTTACTTCTCCCATGTGCCATTATTGTACCTACTTGCCTGCTTCATTTAACCCGGTGGGTATAACTTGGGTATACAGTTTACAGGAGGCAGTTTACCACAAAACAAAACTTGTGATATCGGACTAGTTTTACGTATGTGGGTTAGACAGTTAGACATTACTTGCACCTTTCTAAGAAATAATGCAAGATTTACATTTTTATTAGAGCATCTCGTGCACATTGAGGGCTGTTCTCCGTGTGTTGCTCTTGTTCTCTTTTATGTCCTGTAGTGATTCTCATTTTAGTTATGGATAAAATTCAATGGGTGATAAAACTATGATTATTCTTTGAAACCTTAAAAAAAAAGTCCTGAAAAGATTGATGTGAAACAGGAGAAAACCTCAGCATTTGACCCTCAATTGAAATGTTCTCGCCATGTTCTGTAAATGAAGACTAAACGGAGGCCCTGTGGCATTCCATCTCTGCTGCGGTTTTATGTTGCGCATTATTGTAAAGATCTTGTTGTGTGCGCTTAGTGACATTAATTTTACTGCTGGGGATATTTTTCAAACACAGCCTAATCTCTTACACAGCTGTAGCTTTTTATATAGAAGGACCTCCAGAGACTCCTCTCTGCCAAGCATGATTTTGCTGCTGAAAGCCAGAATAACAAAACGGAAGAGGCTTTGATGACAAATGTCATCCATAACTGGTTTCTGTCTGACCTACGACTTGAATTGGGAAACGTATGATTAATGGATGTTGTCTTGTTTGCTTTAACCTAGGCGATGTGGATACAGTAAAGCTAAGCAAGATCCGGAGGAGGAGAAGATGCATTTTCACAATGGTCACAGTAAGTCAGATATCAACAAGCTACACTGTGGATTTGGGGGAAAAAAAATGACATCTGGAAAAGTTCAATTAAGGTTCACCACCAAACATTTGGCTTCAAATAAAAGAAAACAAGGATGTTCTATTCTTCCTGAGTATGCATTGACTTTCATAAGATTATGTTACAGTTTGCAGATGGAGTGTCATAGAGTAATCCTAGTGTCGCAGAATAATCCTACCCTGGTATTGTGCAGAAATCCTTATACTTAACAAATCAGGAGCAGTAATGGTAATAAAACATATTTTATTCATGCTGTACTCATGTTACCCAAGTCTATTCTTTCTAACTCAAAAGTTGTGGGCTTGAATCCGTGTGGGCAGGACAACTCCAGTCTAGTTCAAAGCTAGGTTAAAAAGTTGATAGGCAGACCAACTTTTTGGCCCGGATTTTGCGGTGGTAATGATGATGAAACTGTAAACCTTCGCCGTCTTTACCCCTCTGAAACTGAGAGCAACTTCAGGATTTAGCACATGCGCAGATAAACACGGAAATCCTGAAGTTGTGGTCAGTCATTCCCTGCTCTGACACAGGTTGCGCTGTGGAACTCCCCAGAGCCGGCAGTCAATTCAAATCACCTGAACTGATGAAAATGTCCCCTTTTACGATGGAATGTCACTGTTAAAAAAAAAACCTAAAATATTAAGCCTTATTGAAAGAGGTATAACTGGATTTTTAACAGTGTACCGACTGCTGAACAGCCGTTCTGGCCCTGAAAAACTAATTTTATATTTGTGGAATGTCAAATTTTCCCATTAATATGATTAAAAATGACAAGTTTATAATATAATAATATACTATAATATATATTTTTAGGTTTGTTTATGCTATTTCAGCTTCTACTTTAATCCTATGTATATGTTCCAATCTTTATTTCGATCTCTGTAAAATTTATTAAAAGTAAATTATAATCTGTGCATTTTACTTCCTGGTTTGATGGCTGTGAGAACTCTTCAATGTGATTGGCTGCTTAGCCAGCTTGATGATATCACTGTTGCTGGACGCTGGTGATTCGCTTGATTTCGCCCCAGCTTCAAGCTAAGGTTGAGAGAGCTGAAATTGATGCCACAGAGATCGCTTGATCTTTATGGGCAGCTTTCTTCGAGGTCAGCGGCGCTCGCCATCACTTCACCGCTGACCGCAAATTCTGGGCCCATAAATATAAAGACCCCGAATATCTACGGCTGTTCCAGCGTACACCTGCCATCACTTTTGCAAAAGTGTGCCACATTGGCTTGAAAATAGGAAGGGACCCAAATAAGCCAGGTCTGGTGTTGCATTCACTGATGCTCAGCATATGGCTAGTGGAGGTATGCTTCATCCAGACGAGGCGTATCTCCCTGTGGTTGTGAGCCGCACCTGGGGATCCAGGCTGCAGTTGAGGCCTGGACTCTCAAAGAAAAGTCTCCATTTTTAGCCCTCTTTGTAAGGGTGCAACAATAAGTGCCTTCCGGGGAAGTGGACCGACACTCTCCCCCTTTCTCGCCTGGCATTTATCCATCGGACCTTCCAGGCCCTCAAACATAGTGAGTGTTTGCCATTTCCTGGAGACCTCCCTTTGAGCCCAAAAGGCCCACAAGCATCAGCACCAGAGGTCCCAGGTGGGCGTATACTGGCACTTTTCCGTGACCAATGCTTTTTAATGTTAGCAGAAAGTTGGCAGGAGAGTCTCTCGTACCATGAACATTTTATTGGTATTTAGATGTCATATCCCATATCACTTTTCAAAGAATAGCATGGAGTTCCCCCGGTGTCCTAGCCAACATTTTTCTCTTCAACCAATACCTCTAAAATAGTTTAGCGGGCCATTTATCTCATTGCTGTTTGTGAGACCTTGCTGTGCACAATTTTGGCTGCGAGCATTTCCCCACATTACAATAGTGATTACACCACATTGTAAAGTACTCGGGATGTCCTGAGGTCATGAAAGGCACTATATAAATGCAAGTTCTTCATTTCTTTGTATGGATCACTACCAGCAAAGTTTTGTTCAGACATTTTCATTTTTTTCTGCAAACCACAAAATAATTTCAAAAATTCTTTGACGTCTATAAATTAAAAATAAAGAAGTTAAGGGGGAAAAATTCAGTTGGTTTGCGCCTCCCGTTAGCGCCTTAAGAGGGCGCTACTGGGGTGCAAAGCAACTGGCGCCCATGTGCGGCGATGTTTGCGCCGCTCATGATATTAACTAGACATTTTGCGGCGGCGCTAAACACTACCGCCACGATCTTTTGCGCCGGCAGATCATGACGTAAGTCGAGTGCGCAACGCCCCGGTAGTGCCCCGGAGCAGATATTGAGTGGCGCCCCCTGCCTTACCGCCTGCCGCTAGCAACGACATGTTGAGGGGAGCGTTTTGCAGTTAGGAAGGGACTGGGGGAGCGCTATTTAAAGGCGAACGCTTCCTGCCTTTTTTTGTTGGTGACATTTTTGCACCACGCATTCTGAGAGAGAGAGAGAGAGACTTCTGGAGAGATTCAACGCTGTGTGAAGCAGTTTTGGGTACTGAGCAGCACTTTGCAGGTTCATTTTGATTTGCCCTTCCTTGTATCGATTTAGAAGAGACTGTGGGGGCTGCACTCTGAGCTCTTTCCCTGGGCCTCTCCATTGTTCTTTCCAGCAGATTTGATGTACAGGTCTCTCCAGGCCGAGATTCAAGGCTGCAATGAGCAGGATGTGGATGGAAAGAAAGATCAATCCTCCCCTTTAAGAACTGGCCAGCGCCATTGTGTGTGTGTTCCATTGCTGACTGACATCACATGAGATTCGCCAGCGCTCTGAGTTAGCGCCTCGCTCCTCAGCCTTTGCGCCTTAAGACAGGTGTGAAGCGCCTGATTTAGCGCTCCAATCACCTCCAGGGGCGATAAAAGCCAAGTTTGCAGTCGGATGCGATAATTAGCGGCAGGCGCTAATCTTTGCGCCCGGCTGATAATTGCGCCCCAAATGGGGCGATACTGAATTTTTCCCCCTAAGTGTTTTCATGGAATAACTATATTCTAAATAAATGCACAAGAGGAAATTATGAACATGATAAGCAAAGCTTGTTTTCTGCTTCCTATATGGGCAAAGCTCAAATTTAACAAACATAAACTTGTGTGATGTATAACTTTCGATCTATCTATGAGTACATGTCATTGAGGTCTGGTAATTCCTGAGTAAAACCCACCTCTGTGGACAAGTCAAACTTCATGAGGTCATTTTGACTAGAATTATTAAGAAGGGCCTTGCCCACTCATAGTCCTCAGGCACCAAGGAAGACTTTTCATTCTGTGTGCAGTGTACTCTCCTCTTAGTCACAAGTATCAGTCCACCAGTACACTCAATTAGACAGTAATGAGCTTTTAAAAAATCCATTAAGATGCAATACACATTGAGCTCTGCCTGTACATATGTGTGTCCAATAAAAGAGTACTGTCTTGTCTGTAGTATCATCACTTGCCTTTTAAACTGTTTCTTTGTTGAATTGTCACCTTTAGGCTTTGTGCCAACAACAAGAAAATGCACTCTGACCAGGGGAAGAAAAGAAAATAAATATTTACACATATACAACACCTTATCACATCATTGAAATGTTTGAAAGCACTTTACAAAATGATTAGAATGCAATGACTACTATTATTTATCCAAATGAGGCGGCCATTCTACAGCAACAATGTCCCACTAACAGGAATGAGATGAATAATCCGTTAACCTGTGCATTTTTTTGGTGGTGTTGGTTGAAGAAGGTATTCTGGCCAGGACTCGATGTTCTTCTTCAAATAGTGCCATGGGACCTTTAATGTCCATCTGAACAGATGGATAGGACCTTCTTTTGCAGTTTCATCTAAAGGGCAGCCTCTCAAATAATGCCACACCTGCTCAGTGATACACTTGATTATGTGCTCAGATCCAAGTGTGGTTCTCAAACCCACACCTTTCTGACTCACAAGCAAGAGTGCTAACTGAGGTAAGCTGACATGCAGACTGAAGACTGTACCATTTCTTTAGGACTTCACATGAACATGTGAGGACAGATTTTCCAATCTCTTCTCCCCCCACGACCCCCAGCGTTGGATGGGAGCAGCCTACCCAAAGTCCCGGCGCACCAGGATTTTCTATACTGGGTCATTACCATACATTCAGGACAACCCCTGCACAGACCTGCCCCCTGGCTGAGGGGCAGAAAGCTCAGGTACAGCTGCAAGCATGTTAGTCCGTCAGCTGTGTGTCTGGGAGGACGCCTGGGAGACCGGGACCTTACGGTTGCTGATGGAGATGGCAACATGGGATGCCCAGTATAGCTCCTGCGCCCCATTCCCTGATGTTTGGGAATGTAGTATATTATTTCCAAAGGATGCCCATGTACAATGGGCACTCATATTGTTGGGGAATCAGCTATGAGTAGTAGCTGATTTTAAAGGACAAGAGAAAGTAAATTGAAGCTACAATTTATCACTATTTCTTGAATGTTTTTGATGATTTTTTGTGGGTTTTTTTTCTGTTGACATTTAGGTTCTCAGGAGCCTGTGTGCCAATCTTTATTTTTTTTTCCCCCAGTACCCATGGGTTTCCCAGTGAGGATTCCCCTATCTGAAGTGTTTGGAAGAAGGTGATCCATAGAGAAATATTTGGTTACAAAAAGAAACGCTTTTTGCCCACATTCAGCTGTGGCCTAGGGGCAGCTGTGGCCTGAACCTTGTCTCCAACTCCTTGTCTGCATGCTGCAATGCTGACCGGTGGGGATGGTACCATGGAGGGGTGCAAAGGACCACCCTCCTCATGCTGCACTTCAGGAGCCATCAAACTTGCTCATTTCTTTCCGACTTCTTTCTAATATTTGTCAGCCTTTTCACGGGCTGAATTGAGGAGAAAAGAAATGGCAGCGAGCACCCCGATATCAAGGCGACAAAAACTAAGTTTGTTGGCAGGTGAGGGATTGGCACAAATCACAAGTCGCTGTTTGATGGCTGACAAAGTGGACATGTTGCTGCATGAGGTGAGTGCGAGAGGGCACTCCAGAGCACCTGCTAAATATGACAGCAGAGCACCATGCCTGACAGAAGGTGGCAGTCTGACTGAATGCTGTCTAAAGGTCCCAGGATCCAGAGAAAGTATAAGGAACCTGGCAAAGTAAGACTTACCCAACAGTACTTTGTATCAGTTTGCACAAGATTACACCTCCAAAACTGCTGTCCTTCAACCTGTCCCACATGCACACTTGCTCTTGTCAAAGCCTCACACAGCCTTAAAGCTCTTAGTGCCAATGCACTAAAAATGGACTGTAAACATTGAAAAATATTATATCATTGCCACTCCCATGCCAATGAGCTTTCCTTGCTCTCATTCCACTGAAGGAAAAGCAGCAAAGCAGGCACAAATACCGCATTCTTGTATTATGTGTTCTTTTAAAATGTTTTTGCATGGAATCTGATGATGCAAGCCCACAGCTCCCTAGGCGCTTCCCCGCTATATTTTACTGCCCTGTACACAATAGGAGCGTAGCAGGCCTCAAGCTTCTTCACAAAGTGTGGGTTGTGGGCTCAAGTCCCACTCCATTACAACAGTGAGTACACTTCAAAAAGTACTTCATTAGCTGTAAAGCGCTTTGGGACATCCGGTGGTCGTGAAAGGGGCTATATAAATACAAGTCTTTCTTTCTTTCTTCTATCCAGATAATGCAACAAACCAATGCCTAAAGTACAGTAGTGTTTATTGCAGCACAAAAGTGCGTTATTGGCCCACGAAAGTCCATAAATCAAGATGAAATTAATCATCACTTGGAAAGGCTTGGGCTTATCAAAAATAGTCAGCATAGATTTGTGCTTGACGGAGTTAATTGATTTTTTTTTTGAGCAAATTACATTCGGTATAATTAAGGGAACTGCAATGGACGTTGTATGTACGGATTTTCACAAAGCATTTGATAAGGTCCGACATAGGATACCTGTGATGAAAATGAAGGCACATGGTATTAAAGGCAATGTATGATAAAGAGATGACTAGGTGACAGGAAGCAAAGAGTAAGGGTAAATGAATTTTTTTTTGGATTAGAAAGATGTGGGTCATGATGTGCCCTGGGGATTTTCATATATATATTTTGACATAGGCACATGAGAAATGGCATCAAAGACTGCGCGAGATACCAAATTTGGGGCATGGCAAAGTGAGGAAAACAAAGCTAGGTTAGAAGAGTGGGCAGATGGATGACATATGCAGATCAGTATGGAGAGATGTAAAATAGTACATCTTGGGAAAAAAACAGTGACAGGAAGTGTACTGTAAATGGTGATCGAGAGATCCAGGGGTGCACATCTTTAAAGGTGGGAGTGCAAGTAGAAAAGGCCATACTAAAGGCAAATGAGATTCTGGGTTTCATAGGGACATTGAATGTAAAAGCTAGGATGAGATGTTGAATTTGTTATATATAAATGACCTGGACTTGGGTATGAGGAGTGCAATTTTGAAGTTTGCGGATGATACAAAACTTGGCAACATAGTAAATAACGAGCAGGATAGTAGCACACTTCAGGAGGACATAGACAGACTGGTGAAATGGGCAGACACATGGCAGATGCAATTTAATGCGAATAAGTGTGAAGTCATGCAATTTGGGAGGAACAACATGGAGAGGCAGTTTAATCTAAATGGTATTATTTTGAGGGGTTGCAAGAGCAGAGGAACCTGGGGGTTTACATTCACAAATCCTTGAAGGTGGCGGGGCAAGTTGATAAGGCAGTTAAGAAAGTGTATGGGACACTTGGCTTTGTAAATTGGGGCATTGAACACAAAAACGAGGAAGTCATGCTAAACCTTTATAAATCACTGGTTAATTGGAGTACTGTGTACAATTCTGGGCACCACACTTTAGGAAGGAGGTCAAGGCCTTGGAGAGGGTACAGACGTTGTTTACCAGGAGGATACCAGGAATGAGGGACTTCAGTTATGTGGAGAGATTGGAGAAGCTGGGATTGTTCTCCTTAGAGCAAAGAAGGTTAAAGGGAGACCTAACAGGTATTAAAAATTATGGGGGGTTATGACAGCAAGTTGTTTCCTCTGGCAAATGGGTTGATAACCAGAGGGCATAGATTTAAAATAATTGTCAAAAGAACTGGAGTGGAAATGATAAATAATTTCACACAGAGGGTTGGTATGATCTGGAACGCACTACCTGAAAGGATGGTGGAATCAGACTCCATAGGAACTTTCAAAAGGCAATTGGACATGTACTTGGAGAGATTAATTTGCAGGGTAATGGGGAGAAAGCTGGGGTGTGCGACTAAATTGGAGAGCTCTTTTAAAGAGCCTGCACAGGCATGATGGGCCGAATAGCCCACTTCTGTGCTGTAAGATTCTATGGCTGGAATTTTCTCAAGGGAGGCGGGCTGGGAGCGGGGGGCCTCCGAGGTGGGCGGGAAACTTGGGAGGCCGGGTTTCCCGCAGGCTCTGACAACTTTAACGGCAGGGCCTGATTTGAATGTGAGGCCTCTGATTCCCACCCGCAGCCAGCCAGATTGAGAGGCTGACTGGCTGCGGGCTGGTAGGCTTCAAATGTGAGGGGTCGGTCCGGGGGTGGGATTGCAGGATCGGCATGGTCGGGGATCGGGGTGGGGGCTGGGGGATTTTGGGGGTCGGGATGGTCGGGGATCAGGAGCAGGTTGGAGGATTGTCAGGGGGTTGGGGTCAGGAAGGGGTTGGAGGATTGGGAGGGGGTGTCGGCCGGGGATCGGGAGGGGGTGTTGGCCGGGGATCAGCGAGGGGTGGGCTTGGGGATTGGCACGGGCTAGGTCGGGGATCGGAGGAGTGGTCAGGGATCATTGGTGTTGACAGTGGGTGGGGTCGACGGGGGGGGGAGGGGGGGGCGGGGGAGAGACGATTGGGGCTGGCTACCAGAGGATTGTGGCCGGCCTCAGCATCATCGGTGGGGTGGGGGGGAAGGGGGAGGCCTGGAAAGGCGATCGGAGGCCTCGTGAGGGGGTCTCCGATTAAGGGGGGTGGGTTAGGTAGGGACCCTGGATCCAGGAGGTAGGTATAAAGCCATTTACCTCCTGGATTCAGCAGTTCCCACCTCGATTTAACTGCCTGGTTTCACAAATTGTGTAAAACCCGTCCACAGGCAGTTAAATTCAAAATGGAGGTGAAAAAAGAGGCTTCCAGCCTCATTATAATATTTAAATTAAGGTACCGCCCCCTAGGAGTGGGTTGGTCTCCCGACCCCCATTAAAACCGGAAGTGGGCGGGTTGGAGGCGAGATCAGGTCAGGAATCCCATTTTTAAGAATTTAACTTCCCCCACGCTCCAAACCCACCTGTTTTTTTAAGGGAAAATTCCGGTCTATGTATCTATGAAGGCGTTGGTTAGGCCACAGGTGGACTATTGCATCCAGTTCTGAACACCTCCTTATAAAAAGGATATTAGAGCCATGAAAAGGCTACAGCAAATATTCACTAGAATGATACCAGAAATGAAAGGTGACAGTTAGAAGATAGGCTCAAAAATCTGTGATATTTTTTACTGGAACAAGAAGCTAATTGGATATCTAAATTATGAATTACAGAATTATGAAAAGTTTTGAGAGGGAAATTGGAGAAAAATTGTTGGCGGCTGTGTAACAAAGGA
The DNA here is from genome assembly GCA_030390025.1 of Squalus acanthias. Lineage (NCBI taxonomy): Eukaryota > Metazoa > Chordata > Chondrichthyes > Squaliformes > Squalidae > Squalus > Squalus acanthias. The sequence continues at coordinate 140,835,529 of CM059425.1, read as the reverse complement.
ATGTAGACTCTAGATTATCACTATAAGAACAAAGTGGAAAGTTAGAAGAATTTTCTTCACACAAAGGGAGGGGGGGTATTTACTTTTATCACTGGTTCATAGTGACCAAGTTTTAGACATCCTAGGAAAAGAATATTGCGAGGAGTGTAAAACCATCATTAGAACATGGGATGCTTTACCATGAGTAGCTACTGAAGCAGAGGCTACAACACTTAATTGATTTAAGTATATATGATTTATATGGGAATTGGATAAGTTTTTGCAAAGGATACAGAAATGAGATTCTAACAGAGAGCTCCAGTTGAAGAGCTAGCACCAGCACAAGTATGGTGGGCTGAATGGACTCCTTCTGTGCTGTCGTTGCTATGATCCTGTGATAAGCAAAAAATGTTTTAACCTGTTTTAATTTATGTGTGAAAAGTACAGAGAACCATGTGTAACTAACAGATGGTGATCAGCTTTCACTGAATTGTTTGAAAAATTCAGGCTCAAATAATGAATAAAATCAAATATTTTATAGTTGTTACATAAAGGGACTTATAATATTACAGCAGGACTGGCCAACACTTAATATCAGGACGACGTAAGGGAACTCTGCATCCCAATTGACCCATGCTAAATTTAATTTACGAGTGCCTGATGCTTCCACTGGCTATAAAAGGGGAACGTGTTTAGTTCTGCAACACTGCTATCTCTTACCTTGAGCAGAATTTCATTACACTGCCAAACCTTCGTCACAAAATGTTGTTTTCTGATACACTGGGCATGTGATGGAAATTGCATTTTGTATGGTTTACTCTTATTAATATCATCAAAATTGGTTAATTCGAACAAATGTGGTAAAGTAGAGCAGATTAAATACACTTTTGGGATATAGTATATGAGTAATTTGAGACATGACATGTGGTAGGTGTAACATGCTTGGGAGGAACAGGTGACTTTGGACCTATGCTCCCCAAAGCTCTCACCACTGGGGTTTTCCTCATGTCATGTCTGGGTCTGTTGTAGACTAATTGATAGAGATTGATTGCTATAACTAGTCAACAACTCCATTATCATTGAATCATGCGACTACCAGGATGGTAGAAGATGAACTAGATGGACCTTGTTTTTTTTGTCCAGCAATTCCTATGTTCCTATGCTTAAATGAGTGATAAGAGCAAAATTCTATGTTATTTCTTCAGTTTACCATTTTCTCCTCCCTGTTTCCAGACAATAGAGCATCCATTCCAGTTGAGCTCAGCTCCCTGCCAAAGCCTTCCTGTTACTCATTACTGGGAGGTGTGCAGGAGTAGACTTTCCCTGCAGCTTTCCTCACTGCAATGCAGAGAGAAGAGGTGCAGAGACCCGATGTCACTGGCCTCCGCCCCTTGTTCCCTGTCCTTTGTGACTGGGGAATAAATGGGAAAATTAGCCCTAAGAACTTTCCGTGGCAAGAGAGATCACAAGGTTCAATAAGCCAAGATTCAATTGTTTCAACTCATGCCACCTACACAGCTTCTTACTGTTTCCATCAATCTCATTCCAGAGTCATGTCAGTTAACTCAGGAACCATTTATATGGTTTGCTTCAATGGTCCCTGTCAACTTATTCCACAAATCCATTACTCCTTTGTGTATGAAGAGCCTCACCTTACTCCCCTTATTCCTAACTTTGTAATCTTTAAATTGTATGGCCTGGTATTTGGAGAATCAAGGCCAAAAACAACTCCATAACACAGTGCTTTGGAACTCCACCTCAGCCAAAACCTTAAAGAAAACTTTTTAAAATCGCCATTTTAACCACCTCAACGGCAAAGTTGGACAGGATGGGGCCGACTTTCACCTCGCTACTGCCCCGGTCCTGCTGTAACAAGGAGGGCTGGCAACACAAAAATAGCAACAAAAAAACAGACTTATTGCTGACTTTCCACTGTTTTCATGCCCACCGCAATTTTATAGGGGGTCCTTGAAAGAAGTGGCCAGTACTCCCGCCCGAAAGAGGTGGGAGCCTCATTAATATAATTAAATCAGAGTCTTATGACATATTTAGGACCCTGATGCAATTTTGGTCTTCCAAGCACAGAAGCTGTGCGTGCTCTTCCCAGCGAAACTGGACAAATAGCAGCTAAACCAGCGGTCATCAAAGGGATCACTGGATGCGGCAGCGAAAACAGTAAAGGTGCCACAAAATCAGCCCACTTGCTACCGATCCCTCCGACACCAGATTTCCTGCCTGTCAGCTCTTGATTAGTGCTGGCAGCTCGCTGATTCTATTATAACGTGGCCCGATCACCAACATCAATCAGACCTCCTGTCGGCAACATCGGCTGGGTAGTTTGGTCACCCCGCTCTCTGTCCACCTGAATCATCAAAAGTTGCCCCCTCAGACCCAGCTCCGAGTTAATGAAATAGCAATGTATCTGATCTAGTGAAGACTGCTTCCCTGAGATTGTCAGTGGACTAATCTTGCGTAGGCTCTGTTTCATGATATAAATATATGGGGCGGGGGGGTGGGGGGGGGTGGGTGCAGCCACTTGTTTTAATGTGCATAAATGATATTGGAAGATGTTTGGCTTGTACAGTTGTTTGTTAGCAGTAACATTGCACTATGGAATCACAGGTGAAAACTTATTGATAAAGGTTTGGTTAACTGCCTTGCTGATGGGAAGCATTGAGCATTCTACTGCATTGGATCAAAGTGCCATTAACAATGCTTGTAGAAACACCTTCAATACTGTCATGATTTTCTTAATTCGTAACAGTCAGTTTATCTGAACAGTTAAAGAAATTGGCCCTAAAATTCCCCAAGGCTTCTCCCAATTTCAACTCTGAAAAAGCGGTGGAGACCTGGTAGAACTAGTCTTAGTGGGAGACAAGCAGAACTAGCATGGAATTTTAGGGCTTTTATTATTTGTCCCCTGACGGTGCATGTATTGAGAAATGTAATTAGCTTAAGCGACATCAGTCACAACAGATTTTCTAGCCTGGTTCCAGTGAGTTCAAAAGGATTCTTAAATGTTATGCAGAATTAAGAAAAAATTGCTTCTTGAATACATAAATACATGATATTTTTTAAGTGTTGCATTGAGCTTTATCAGTAGGACAAGCCAAATACATTTGAGGCCCAAATAGAAATAATGGCCGCGATTTGACTTACCTCGGCAGGTCCATGGCGGCTGATGTCGGTGGCGTGTCCCGACTCCGCTGCTGGCTTCACCCCGCTGTGTAAAATGACTTGCCGTTGATTGGGCTTGTTAAGCCCGCCCAGCGTGTTTTGCAGCCAATTAGAGGAAGCAGGTCTGGTGACATCATTTCATGATGTGTCATCAGTCGGTTTCCTTAAAGGGACCATGGCCACATTTGTCCTGACATTTGTGCTGTCAATGTTCTGCAGCATTGAGGTGCTGCAAACATCAACAAGTACTGCACAAAGGTACAGGGCTGCACCCAGGCTCTCCCGTGACTCCCTCTATATGCTTATGGAGGGAGTCACAGCACACAGGGAGGTTCTCTTCCTTTCCCATGGGCAGAAGAGACCTCCCCAGGAGATCAACACAGCCTGGTTGCAGATTGCAGAGGGTACAAGCAGGGATGTGGTCAGGAGGACCTGAGTGCAATGGCGCAAACCTTTCAATAATCTCAGTAGATCACGAAACGTTAGTACAAAGCCACACTCAACCTCATCCTGCTGTGCCTCTCATCACATCCCCATCACTCTGCCTTCCCTCCTCTACTCCTGCAAATTCTTACTCACACCAACTTACCTTGGACCTCCACCCATCCCTCTCTATCGATATTATCACATCCCCATCTCACTAGCCACCCCTCACACTCACCCTCATCCTAGTGCAATCATACCAACTAACAACACACAAGGGTAGGCACTTGGGTGTTTTATGCAATGTTCATCTAACGTTTCTGTTAATGCGGTATCAAACATTGAAACCTTTTTTTTCAACACTTTGCGTTCTTGGACAGATTTGTGTGCACCTTTGGCAGTGGCTTAGTGAGTTGCAGTGAATGGTGAGAAATAATGGTACCCACCGCAATGGTGATGAGTGTGAAAGGAATGGCTTGGTCATTGTAGGGATGCTTTATGGTATTGGTGTGGGGTGCTGCCAACCTGGTGCATCATGCGGCAGCCAGGGTGTACAGCATCAAGTAAAGTAAATCTGGCAATGGTGAGGCCATCCCTGGCCTCCCAGGCAGCAATGTGCTCGGGTGCTGATGCCCTCTGTCCTGTGCAGCATCAGGTGATTGCGGAGAAGGTTGGTGTTGTTGTTGGTGCTGCTGGTGTGCCTGGTGCTGCTGGTGTTGGGGCTGATCATGGTGGGATTCTGAGGACCAAGGTGAGAGAGTTTAAAGGGCACCCATGTTGATGGAATAGATGGCAGGTGAAGTAGAGATGACAGAAGCGATCTGTCGATGGTGGGAGAGGTAATCAGGTCAGACTGGATGGAGACTTGTGTAAAGACTTGCCCTATGGTGAATCTGTTGTGGAAATGCAGTGAGGAAGAGGTTATGGCTGAGGGAAGATATCTCTGTAAGGTGGGGGCTTTTACTTGACGTTTGAAGCTGTCAACTCATCAATTGATTCAATGGTCACTGACCTCCCACCTCAGTTTCACAGACATGATCTAGCATGAAACCCGTGAGCGAGCTGTCAAATTTAAAAGGTCTGTTTAAAACCATTGTTAAATGGCTGTAAACAAGCCACTAACCATTTAAATTGGCTCCCCTGCCTCTGCCGGTCGGGTCTGCTCAGCGCTGGCAGACTCGACATCAGGAAAGGCAAGTGCGTGCGATCTGACAGCGGGTTCCTCACCTGCTGTCAATCAATTCACATTTAACTGCCCACCCGCCACCGATCCCGTCCGCTGAGCACTGGCAAAATTCCGGCCATACAGATTGCAGCAGGAAGGGAAATCTGAAAGTGGTAGGGAGTTGTAAAGTTTTAAGATCGTGGGAAACAATGAGAATAGCAGATGGTGTGATGAGTCTTGATTTCAACAGAGTGATGACGTAGGGAGGAGAAAATGCATGTTTGGAGTCTCGGAGGAACAAAGTTTGGAGAAACTGTGAAATAAAAAGAGTGCAAAAGGTTCCAGTATAAAGGCTAGAGGTGAGAAAATTAGAAGGAACTGGAATAGCATACATTTTACTATATAGGTGTTGATGGCTTTAAAATGCGAGGGCTTCGTTCCAGAGAAACTCTTATTCCCCAGGTCCAAAGTAGAGGGAAAGATGCAATACATTTGATGCTGGGTCTCTGTTCCCTTTATGTTGCTCAGATATTTCTGGGGCTTCCCCTGAGGTAGGTGGACCACTTATGACTTAAGCAGGAAATCCCATGCTAATGAGACAGAGGTCACAACATCTCCCTCATCTCAATTTCCCGCATCTCTGCTTAATGGAGTCCTCTTATATTACCTACCCTGCTCAGCTCTGAGAAAGGCTTAGATGCAAACATTTGGAACCAGCCAGATGGTAGAACAAGCAGGATGGACATATGAGGTGAAGGCCTTCTGGTTTCTGTTTTGGCACAGCAGCCAGAAGACCCTGAAGCCAATGGCTGATACCGCTGCTGCAGGCTTTTCAGGGCTGCTATGGCAGCTGGTTTTCCTCAACCATTTCACGTGTTTATGGTAATGGCTGAAACCAAAAATGTGGGCTGGTTCAGGTCTGGTCAGAGAAGAATGCACTTGTGACCAGGATGGGGGGTGGGGGGGCGGTGGTGGTTGTGGGGGAGTGAAGCCCCATAGAGACTAATAACACTTAAACTGTAGAAAATTACGGACAGAAATGTGACTCTGGATAACAGATTAAGAGAAATAATTCAAACTCAATTGTGTTATATTAGAAACACAAGAAGCAGAAAAAGCAAAAACCTTGTAATGTAGCAATTAAAAGAAAAAATATATTGTGTTAGCATTAACATTATTTTACTGAGCAATGATACAATATTGTACTAATATCTTCATAATTTATTCTCATTAAACAGTTAAATTGCCAGGAATGAAAACATACATTGATCCTCATACCTATGAAGACCCATGTCAAGCTGTTCATGAGTTTGCCAAGGAAATAGATGCATCATGCATTACTATTGAGAGAGTCATTGGAGCAGGTGGGTTAGATGATAAAAATCCTTGTTACTTTGTTAGGTCCTGTGCTGTTGCGGTAAATAGAGTTGCTTAACAGTACAACGTCTTATTTCTCATTCAAGGCGAGTTTGGTGAGGTGTGCAGTGGCCGTTTGAAATTGCCTGGGAAGAGAGAGTTCCCAGTAGCCATCAAGACCCTAAAAGCTGGTTATACAGAGAAGCAGCGCAGGGATTTCCTTGGTGAAGCAAGTATTATGGGACAGTTTGATCATCCAAACATCATCCACCTTGAAGGGGTGGTCACTAAAAGTACGTAACCTTCTATACCTTATCTACCAAACCAATAAGTCAGACGCAGATGCATATTGTGAAGCTGTTATTACTTCTAGAAATGTAAATCATAAATCATTATTTTTAAAGCCTATTTGGATTTAGAATTTAAATTTATTTCTAAAGTAGAACCGTGCATTCTGCATATAAATATATATGAAAGTATGCTTCTAACTAACTTATACTATTGTATGTTAAACTTGATATTTCTGAAAAAGCTGTTAGGTGTGTGAATGATAATTGCTTTTCAATAAAGTACTCATTAGCTTGTTCAACACTGGATCCGAGTTTCACATTGTTTAACTTAAAAAAAAAATGAAATCAGATTCGTACACATGGATCATGCAATTTTCTCTTAAAGCAAAGAAGATTCTGACTGGATCCTGACCAGTCGTAGAGTGGTATTATTATAAAAGTATACAAACGTTGTAATTACCAGTCTGATATTCATAATCATAGATATTTTATTAGGAACAAACCTCAAGTTCGGAGTATCTTTTTAATGTACTTGTATATTTTGTAGAGGGCACTTCATATACTTCATCTCAGCTATTAATTTCTGCAGTTTTCTTTCAGTCAATAAATAAGAAAAGATTTCCATTCAGACAGCCCAACCTCACAGAAGATTCATCACACAAAGCAAAAAAATAAAGCGCAACTGCCCACAGCATGTCAATAAAATATTCACGGCTGACAACAGAATATTCACTTCTAGATTTCACACTGTCCGATGTCACTAAACTCCCAACTCCGCTAAACAGTTAATTGGCCACTCTATTACATTTCTTCTTGGTGCAGTAGCAGTAGTGTCAGTCAGTGCTACACTATTTTCCAGCATGTGTTTTCAGATTGCATTTGCAATATGAAAATTGTTGCCATCGTACTGTACTTCACCAGTAAACTGTGCTACCAAGCATTACTGAACACACATACTACATTCATTTCGGGGAGGTATGTTATTCACAATAGTATGCTGTGAGGTATTAATTAGATGCAATAATAAAGCAAAGTTTGCACTAACTTTGTAACACATTGACCAGTTAATTTGCATTTCTACATTAATACTCAATTTTAGATTTTCTAATGTTAAATGTTACTAATCATGAATTGCTTGTAAAGGCTTTTGGAAAAATGAAATCGTTGGAGAACGATTCCTTTAAAAAAAACATGTAGTAATACTACAACATAGGAATGAGGAAAATTAAGGTTTAAAGAAATACTTATTGATTTTTAAGGTGTTTATGAATAATGTACACATTGTTGCAGTTGTAAAAATAAAATCTGCTCGATTTCCTGTGGTAATAGCTTGGGCAACATGCTGTTTATTAGCTGATGAAGACACCTCACTGACTGATTACTCATTTGTTTGACAGGTTCATTTCTGTATCTGAACTTTGATGTACTGTCTTACAACATTACTGTTGTGCATGCTTAAAAAAATAAGTTGGTGTCATTTGTTTTTTGAACCAACAACTGCCACACTGAACCTGTCACAGTTTTGCTATCAAATACTGGTAGTTCTAATGTTCTCAGAAAGACTATACTAAGTTTTCCTCCTTTTCTTCCCACCCTTGCACACATGTAAAACAATGTTGCAGTGAAATTCTTATTACTTAATACACTTATCAGAAAAGTTAGATATATTAATAGCTTGATCCAAGGAGAACGATGTCTAAATTATGCCACGTCATGAAGCATATTAGCGTGAAATGAGGTACAAAACTGTAGAAGTATTTTCCATAAATAAATGGCTGTGCTAAAAGTTGCTCATCCATACTATATAATAATTGCACATTAAGGTTAGCAGCTCTATGTTCATCACTTCTTTCAGGTAATACTCTTTAATCTGCAGTTTAGTAAACACAGAAGTACAGTTGACATGAAATTAAGTTTTCAAGAGCAAACACTTTCATGTATATATTTTTGGGAAAATTAATTACCTGAAATGAATTGCTTTAATGCAGCATACATGTAACTCAGGTTTTTTTTTCCAATATAAAAGTAGAATATCCAAATCTAATAAAATTATGGCCCGGAATTTGCGGTCCCGATGCCGGCGAACTGGCAGTGTTCGCTGTCATTCCATCTGAGACTGACCGCAACTTCAGGATTTAGCGCATGTACAGCCTAATGCGGAAATCCTGAAGTTGCAATCTGTCATTCACTGCTCCTCCACAGGCTGCACTGTGCACCACCCCCGCAACCCCAGCATCCCCACAGTGCCGGCAATCAGTGAAATCTCTCAAATCAGGGAAACTGACGAAAACTTTGGCTCTTCCGCAGTAATTACGCTGTTAAATTCCCCACTAAAAATTAGCCCCAAAGGGATTAGGTGTAACTGGGGTTTTAACAGCATATTGACTGCTAAACAAAGGTTAAGGCCCTGAAATACTAATTTTAATTTTGTACAGTGTCAAATTTATCCATTTTAATAAAAATCACATTTTTAAGAAACTTTAAAAAATATATATCTTTTTTCTAAAGTTTGTTCATCTTTATTTCAGGTTTGTCTTTTCCCCATGTGAGAGCCGCAGTCTTTGTTTTGCTCTCTCTAACATGTTTTAAAATTTTGAATTTGAAGAGCTTACCACTTCCTGGTTCGCTGTCTGTGAGAATTCTGCGCTTTGATTGGCTGCTTGGACAGCTTGTTGATGTCACAGCAGCTCGCACAAGGGAATTCCCACTAACCTCCATTGATTTGAATTACACATCGGCAAACTCGAACTTCTCGACACAGAGATCGCAAAATCTTTGTGTGAAGCTTACTTCAGGTCCATCGACGAATGCCTTTGCTTCGTAGCTGACCGCAGATTCCGGGCCTATATGTTATTTTATTGTATAGCACATACATAATTACTGCCTTTGGTGTAATACACTATTAAATTCATTTTGAAGACTTATGGAATAAAGTGAGCTATAATGGAGTGCGGAACTGAAATATAATTCCAACCAATTGATAATCCATTAATGTACAGTCATAGTGACTTCTCTCTTGCTTCCTGGGACAATCCCTCACTCCCAATCAAGTTTCTTCAGTCTTTGACATTACCGGCATTGTGTCATAATGCTGATGGGATGAAATTATCGATTTTTCTCATCGCTTGTTATTGCTGTGCTGTGAATACATTTTCTACTACAAACTTGAGAAAGCTGTCAGTACTTAGATAGGGAAGAGCAGAGGGAGAGAAAGGCATGCAAAAGATGTATGTTTATTAAGGGCATCTAGCAAGTTAAATTTCTTTACTAAAGTAATTGCCTACAAACTATAATATGTTTATAATCTTACATTTGTGCACACTTACTGTGAACTTTTACAATTATAAATTGCTACATCAACATTTATAATAGAAACTACCTATGTAAACTTGTCACACTGTAATTACACTCTCCCACCAATAATAGCACTGCAGTGGCTCAGTTGTGCATCTCTTCGCTCCTGAGCCCATACTGCAGAGAAATTCCTCCTATGTTGCAATCATCTATCTTTCTCTGTTTCCCAAATTGTCAGACATTTTCGTATTTAATTATCAGTAATATATAAGTATTATATAAAAATAAGGACAGAATATATGACTTTAAAATGCCAATTGAATTATGGGCCCTGCTCCAATTATGCCCGACCCTATAATCCTGCTTCACCTGAAGGCTACACTTGGTCTCGTGTGAAATGCCACAGAGTAGTTCATTAGTATGTACTTTATATTTGCCTAATTAATCTGGAAAAATAGTTGGCTTGGCCAAATAAATTTTTCATTTACTGGTATCATGAATGGTATGGTTTTTACAGTGAAATATAGGGGTAGATTTTCTGAATTAGTGATCTAAGTAGAGAGCTCACTTGCCAGACGCACTAATTAGAATATCTGGGGCAAGGGTTAATGCAACAGCCCGCCCCATTTCGGATGTAAATTTGCTCTTATTTTTATTCTTGGGATGTGGGCAACACTGGCAAGGCATTGCTCTTGCCCACCTTTTGGGGGGTTTGAGGGCATTAAGGTTGAACCATGTAGTGTGGAATTGGAATCACATGTAGGGTAGACTGGGTAGGTGGAGCAGGTTCCCTTCCCTGAAGGACAGTAATGAACCAGCTGAGTTTTTCTAACAAACCAGCAAATCACATGGTAATTTTCTGGGGCCATTCCCCAATTTACCAGAATTTGTGAATTCAATTACACAACTTATCATTGTGGGATTGGAACTCATGACCTCTGAGTTGCTTATCCACTAAACTATTACATAAGAACATAAGAAATAGGAGCAGGAGTAGGCCAATTGGCCCCTCGAGCCTGCTCCGCCATTCAATAAGAACATGGCTGATCTGATCCTAACCGCCAATCTACTATCACAGAACCATCTCCTGAACCTAACAGAATTGCACACACGAAATAGGAGCAGGATCAGGCTACACGGCCCCTGGGCCCGCTACGCTACCCACAGGGCCATGACCGATCCGAACCTAGACTCATGTCCAAATTCCTGTCAGCTCCCCGTAACCCTTAATTCCCTTTACTTCTAGGAAACTGTCTATTTCTGTTTTAAATTTATTTAATGATGTAGCTTCTACAGCTTTTTGGGGCAGCATATTCCATGGACCTACCACCCTCTGAGTGAAGTAGTTCCTTCTCATCTCAGTTTTGAAAGAGCAGCCCCTTATTCTAAGACTATGCCCCCTAGTTCTAGTTTCACCCATCATCGGGAACATCCTCCCCGCATCCACCCGATCCAACCCCTTCACAATCTTATATGTTTCAATAAGATCGCCTCTCATTCTTCTGAACTCCAATGAGTAGAGTCCCAATCTACCCAACCTCTCCTCATATGTCCATCCCCTCATCCCCGGGATTAACCGAGTGAACCTTCTTTGTACTGACTCGAGAGCAAGTATGTCTTTTCTTAAGTATGGACACCAAAACTGTATGCAGTATACCAGGTGCGGTCTCACCAATACCTTGTACAACTGAAGCAATACCTCCCTATTTTTATATTCTATCCCCCTAGCAATGAAAGCCAACATTCCATTGGCCTTCTTAATCACTTGCTGCACCTGCATACTAACCTTTTGAGTTTTGTGCACCAGGACCCCCAGATCCCTTTGCACTTCAGTACTTTCCAATTTCTTGCCATTAAGATAATAACTTGCTCTACTATTTTTCCTGCCAAAGTGCATAACCTCATACTTTCCAGTATTGTATTCCATCTGCCAAATCTTTGCCCACTTACTTAGCCTGTCTATGTCCCCTTGCAGATTTTTTATGTCCTCCTCACTCACTACTTTCCCTCCCATCTTAGTATCATCTGCAAACTTTGATATGTTACACTCGGTCCCCTCCTCCAAATCGTTAATATAGATTGTAAAGAGTTGGGGACCCAGCACTGACCCCTGCGGAACACCACTAGTTACTGATTGCCAGTCTGAGAATGAACCATTTATCCCAACTCTCTGCCTTCTGTTAGATAGCCAATCCTCTATCCATGCCAAAATATTACCTCCAATCCCGTGATTTTTTATCTTAAGCAATAATCTTTTGTGTGGCACCTTGTCAAATGCCTTTTGGAAGTCTAAATACACCACATCCACTGGTTCCCCTTTATCCACCCTGTATGTTACTTCCTCAAAGAACTCCAGCAAATTTGTCAAACATGACTTCCCCTTCATAAAACCATGCTGACTTTGTCCTATTAAATTATGATTATCGAAATGTCCCGTTACTGTCTCCTTAATAATGGACTCCAAAATTTTACCTACCTCAGATGTTAGGCTAACCGGTCTATAGTTTCCAGCCTTCTGTCTACTGCCCTTTTTAAATAAGGGTGTTACATTAGCAGTTTTCCAGTCTGCCAGGATCTTTGCTGAGTCCAGGGAGTTTTGGAAAATTATTACCAATGCATCCACAATCCCTACCGCCACTTCCCTCAAGACCCTAGGATGTAAGCCATCAGGTCCAGGTGATTTATCCGCCTTGAGTCCCATTATTTTACCGAGTACCACTTCCTTAGTGATTTTGATCGTGTTTAGCTCCTCCCCCCCTATAGCCCCCTGTTTGTCCAGTGTTGGGATATTCTTAGTGTCCTCTACTGTAAAGACTGATACAAAATATTCATTCAGTGTATTTGCCATCTCCATATTTCCCACCATTAATTTCCCGGTCTCATCCTCTAAGGGACCAACATTTACTTTAGCCACCCTTTTTCTTTTTATATAACTATAAAAACTCTTACTATCTGTTTTTATATTTTTTGCTAATTTACTTTCATAATCTATCTTCCCTTTCTTAATCAATCTTTTTGTTATTTTTTGCTGTCTTTTAAAGTTTTCCCAATCCTCTATCCTCCCACTAGATTTGGCTACCTTATAAGCCCTTGTTTTTAGTCGAATACTATCCTTAATTTCTTTACTTAGCCACGGATGACTGTCTTTTCTTTTACACCCTTTTCTTCTCAGTGGAATATATATTTTTTGGAAGTTGTAAAATAACTCCTTGAATGTACACCACTGATCATGTATCGTCTTACCCTTTAATCTATTTTCCCAATCCACTCTACTCAATTCCGCTCACATACCTTCATAGTCTCCTTTATTCAAGCTTAGCACGCTTGTTTGAGATCCAACCTTCTCACCCTCTAATTGAATATGGAATTCAACCATGTTATGGTCACTCATTCCAAGGGGATTCTTTACTAGGACATTTTTAATTAATCCTGTCTCATTACACAGGACCAGAACTAAGGTTGCTTGCCCCCTGGTCGGTTCAGTTACATACTGCTCAAGAAACCCATCCCTAATACATTCAATGAACTCATCCTCAAGGCAGCCCTGCCCAATTTGATTTGTCCAATTAATATGATAGTTAAAACCCCCATAATTATAGATGTTCCCTTGTTACAAGCCTCAACTATTTCCTGATTGATACTCCGTCCAACAGAGTTGCAACTGTTCGGAGGCCTATAGACTACGCCCACTAGTGTTTTTTTCCCCTTATTATTCCTTATCTCCACCCAAACTGTTTCATTATCCTGGTCTTTTGACCCAATATCATTTCTCTGTATTACAGTGATTCCTTCCTTTATTAACATAGCCACCTCACCTCCCCTTCCTTCCTGCCTGTCCTTCCTGATCGTTAAATAACCTGGTATGTTTAATTCCCAGGCATTGTCACCCTGCAGCCATGTTTCTGTAATGGCCACAAGATCATACCCATATGTAATTATTTGTGCCATTAACTCGTCTATTTTGTTATGAATGCTACGTGCATTCAGATAGAGAACATTCAAATATGTTTTGTGACACTTAGTTCCCGCTTTTGCCCTTTTTATTACTTTACCTTTTACTCCATACCTTCTGCCCCTTCCTGACACACTCTGGTTTTTAATTTCCCCACTGCTACCTAAGTCTATGACCTTCTCTGTTGTCATTTTTATTATTTGCTCTCTAGGAACCTCCCCCCCACTAGTTAGTTTAAAGCCCTCTCTACAGCCCTAGTTATATGATCCGCCAGGACTCTAGTCCCAGCACTGACCAAGTGAAGCCCGTCCCAATGGAACAGCTCCCTCCTGCCCCAGTACTGGTGCCAGTGTCCCAGGAAGCAAAACCCATTTCTCCCACACCAGTCTTTGAGCCACTCATTTAACTCTCTAATTTTATTTGTCCTAGCCAAATTCGCTCGTGGCTCAGGTAATAATCCAGAGATTATTACCCTTGAGGTTCTGTTTTTTAATTTGACCCCTAGCTGCTCATACTCCTTTAACAGAACCAGCTTCCTTGTCCTATCTACGTTGTTTGTACCAACATGGACCACGACAACTGGATCCACCCCCTCCCACTGCAAGTTTCTTTCCAGCCCAGAGGAGATGTCCTTAACCCTGACACCGGGCAGGCAACACAGCCTACGGGACTCTCGCTCTCGGCTGCAGAGAACTCTATCTATCCCCCTAATAATACTATCCTCTACCACTACAACATTTCTATTTACTCCCCCCTCTTGAATGGCCCCCCGTTCCACAGTGCCGTGGCCAGGTTGCTCATCCTCCCTGCAGTCCCTGCTCCTGTCCCCACAGGGAGTAAGAACCTCGAACCTGTTGGACAAGAGCAAGGGCTGCGGCTCCTCCAACACTACCTCCTGGATCCCCGTACCTGCCTCACTCGTAGTCACACCGTCCTGTCCCTGACCATGGGCTACATCTGAATTAATTAACTTCATAGGTGTGACCACCTCCTGAAACACAGAGTCCAGGTACTTCTCCCCCTCCCTGATGTGTCACAGTGTCTGAAGCTCAGACTCCAGCTCATCAACACGGAGCTGGAGTTCCTGTAGCAACAGACACTTGTCACAGATGTAATCACCGTGAGCCTCAATGGGGTCCACCGGCTCCCACATCTCGCAACAGTAACACATCACCTGCTCCATTGTATGTAATTAATTAAAAAATGTTATTGTTAGTTATGGACACTCTCTGCCCGATTATAGATGCTAGTATCCCCTCTAATTAATTGGATTTAAATTAAATCAATCCCTCTAAATTACACCAGTTAAATGGTTTACCAACAGTCACTCTGCACCAGAAAGGCCTTATTAACTACAACCCACAGAGTTAAAGTTTGAAAAGAGCACCCTACACCCCACTCACCCGAACTCACACTTACCCAAACTCAGCACTCTCTGCTGACTCGTACCTAGTGCTTGCTCGCACTAGCACTGGTCTTTTTATACTGTTTGTTTGTTTACAGCCAAATGAGTCACCCCTGCTGATTGATTAGAAAACTGGTTTCCACTGCCTGCTGTGCCAATTTACTCCTACTGCAGTGTAACCTTGTTTTACTCTTCTTAAACCAACAGAATCCCAAATATTTAACTTTTCCCCTTCACTTAAACTGCTTAAGTACTCTTATCAAGAATGATTTAAAGAGAACTAACAATTAAAGAACTCTCACACTTACCCAAACTCAGCACTCTCTGCTGACTCGCTGAAAGTTAACTCTGTAATCAAGTCACACTCTGAAAGCCCATCACCATATAAACCAATACTCAAATAACCTGCGGAAATAAAAAAATCACTCCATAAAGTATTTATTTTCCTCCTTTTGCTAACTTTTGCAAAGAAAGTAAATGTGAGCAGAAAGGGGGAATAATGGTCAATTATCTCACTAAAATTAAGTAATGGAGGAAACTATAGTCCTTAAGTTCACAAACATTTGCTGATTTAATGCAAGCTAATAACAACCCTGTGGAATAAGCTGAATAAGCTGTTGGAGTTGAAAAATCAAGAAATAAAATGTATATATTTTTATTGCTGAGCATGGCATGCACTACTCCTGTTGTGATGTCATCCTTTTGTATGAAAATATAGGGCTAATTTGTGATCCGGCTCGCCCAGTGGCGAGCACCACTCACAGGGATTGAATCTCAGGAAACTGTGATATTCCGTCAATTAAAATTCACAGATGGAAGATCATGGACTGCATGCTGGCAATTTCTTAACATTTGCTTCGTACAATCGCATCTTCTATGTGCCTAATGTATCTGCAGCAATTTTAATAAATGACTTATTTTTTTATATATATTTTAAGGTAAACCAGTAATGATAGTGACTGAATATATGGAGAATGGCTCTCTTGATACTTTTTTAAAGGTGAGTTTTGCACATTTCAGAAATTAAATCATCAATCAATTGGCAATTTATTGGTCTAATTGTTTCCTTATGAATTATTAATAGGATAGGAATTGATGTATTATCATAACGTATAAATGGACTTCAAGTTTAAAAATCAATGCGGTGGGATTCATTTTATTTCCTAACCTGCAGCCTTGCTTGACAGGAGGGAAGATCGAGCAATCAAGCACAGTGGTCAGCACACCCAATCCGCAGCTCTCCTGCTTTTCTGGTCCTTAACATTAATAACCAGAAAATTGGGCTGGCTGCAAATCGACTGCGTTGACCTCTGTGCCCAATTGTCCATTCTGCCCTCCTGTTGTGTGAGTCTCTGCATCGTGGATACTGTTTTGTAAAATGTATCCCAGTATCGAAGTGTAAATTTAAATTGCATCAACAGACTACGGTATTGAGGGGAAAAAAAATTCCCCAAAAATTGTATCATTTGATACAAAGCATATGATACATGCTGTTGAAAGAAATGAAAAGAAATGAAAGAAATGAAAAAAACTGCAATTGTTTCAAATCAAATCTTAAAGCAAGACTAACAGGTGATTTCCAAGGAAAGCCTCACCAGTGCATATTGGAAAATCGCAAGCATTCCATGAATTTCCATCCATTCAAATCAATGCGTTGACAATGAGCAAGTCTCTGCACCAGCAGCCCATGCACAGAAAAGCTATTGCTGGAGAGGCTCTGGCTGTGGTTGGCTAGGTAAAAGTGGAACCAAGCAAGGACAGTCCCACTGAGCTGGACAATGGAGGGGAGGTGTTGGAGAAGAACGGTGTGGTCAACTGTGTCAAAAGCTGCAGAGAGGTCAAGAAGGACAAGGAGGGATAGTGCACCACGGTCACAGTCAGAGAAGATATCATGCATGAAAATTAAGAGGAATTTGGAGCAGATCACTACTCTTTTTATGATTGTTGGAAATTCTGCCAGAAGTAGGGCAGTCCCTTCTTCAGTAGCGATGTCACAAAAAGAGGCAGAGAAGGGAACCTGCTCCCCCTACCCAGACTACCCTATGTGACTATGTGGTTGACCTTTAATGGCATTTTGAATGGGGGGAATGAAAGGAGAGTGCTAGCTTCAATGGGGGTTGATAAAGAGCGCTGGTTTGAACTGGATTGGAGATGAAGAAGAGTGTCAACTTGAACAAGGTTGGGGAATAAGAGTGCCAGGTTGAATTGAGGAGGAAGGATAAGGGTGCCAGGTTGGAATGGAGGGAGGATAGGAAGAAGAGCTAGTATGAAATGGGAGGGTCAGAGGAGGAGAGAGTACCTCTGAAAGGGTCTGGATTTGGATGGGGTGCAGTGTCTTTGTGAACTGGGGCAGTGGGAGATTAGATATGGGAGAATGAGTGTTGAGGTAATTTTTCAGTCTGATTGACATGTTGAAAATCCAAATGTCACTTTGTATTTCCTTTCTTTCGATTGAAAATCTATTAATTGTGCAGGAGAAAAGTGTTTAAAATAAAGCAGAATGATGTGAAATTCAAATTTTTCCGGAGGCGCCTATCCCCAGACCGCCCCCCCACCCCCCACCCATTAGAAATACTCCACTAATTTTGTGCTTTCAACATTTGGATTTTCCCTTTCAGGCTTTCATGTCATTGTGCTTTTATTCTCTCCAAAGTGTAGGAATGTTGTGTATGCCTGCAGCTGAAATTACAAAGCCTGGGTAAATCACTTGTTTTCACATGGCTTTTAAATCAGGGCTGTTCTTGAGTTGTCTGTTGTTTGGGGGCTGTGCTAGCTTTCTTGAAGCACTTAGTGAGCTTTTGCTAGTTTTCCAGGTTTGCATGCATGTATACTTAAACAGTTAAATTCCCTGTCGGTGGGAATTTTACACCTGATGCCCTGTTCCAACCAACAGGAAGCAGAGGCATCCGGACTTGTTGGGAAAGTACACAGCTGGGACCCTGCCCCCCATGAGGGAGAAAACTCTAACTGACTATGGGATTTTTATATATAAAAGAACAACAACTTTAAATGGTTGAAGTGGTATTAATGGGTGACTTAAGTTGGCCCCGCCCCATTTCATCTGTAACGGTGCAAAATCAAGGCCAGGTGGCTTTAAAATGTTCTTTTGTGGTTAGCTGGCTTTGAATTTAATACCTCAAAAATTTATGAAGTCTTGTTTATTTTGACATAAGGAATTTTTGTACTTTAAAGGCAAAAGTCTTTTGATGTGTGTTTGTGCTTTCTGATCAGACCAGACGAGCACAGCACTGATCTGTAAAATAAACAGAGCTATTTCATTCTGTTCTTTGAAATGTTATCTTATTTTGCCCATGCCCTATTTATTTTCTTCCATGAAGCTCTTCCTACTCCCCACAGTACACACTATCCGATGACCAAAAGGACATGCAGACAACCAGTTCTGATGGTGCATCTCTAGTCTTAATGAATAGAAGTTGCAGTTAGCAGATGAAAGCTTAACATGTCCGTATGATAGTGCTTTGTTCGGTATTTTAGCAGAGACATTAACCAATTTAAAATGGATCTTTTTATTCAAAGCCACATCTCGAATGCATTAACAGTTAAAGAATAGTTCAGTCTAGTCTTTGCTCATTCCTTTACAAAATTACTTTTTAATGATAAAGATACCAAATGACCAATTTTTTAACTCTCCTTTAGAAAAACGATGGCCAATTTACAGTAATCCAGCTGGTGGGAATGCTGAGAGGAATTGCCTCCGGAATGAGGTATCTTTCAGACATGGGTTATGTCCACCGAGATCTGGCTGCTCGAAACATCTTAGTCAACAGCAACCTGGTCAGTAAGGTTTCTGATTTCGGCCTTTCCCGGGTACTTGAGGATGACCCAGAAGCTGCTTATACAACAAGGGTATGTGAAACTACATTTGGTCTGTGTTGATTTGTTTGTAGTTTGAATAATAGGTGGCATAACAAAGGGTGCAAAGGTATAAAGGACAGATGTATCAGACCCTGGGTGTGGCTGACATCACAAAGATTTGGGAAAATTGTAGCAGGATATCAACAGGCACGTCATAGCTTTCCCATGGCCTAGAACTTCTCCATACAAGAAACTGAATTCCGGACATTGACATTGTCTGGGAGAGTTTAATGGGCAGGAGCGGAGATGTCTGCAGGTAGTCCTTGTCAACTATTTTGGATTAAGGTGCAGCTGCAACAACTTTTGCATTCCTGATATAAACATAGAGGTCTGGCTCCAGTTTTTCTTTATTCATTCTCGGGATATGGGCATCACTAGCAAGGCCGGCATTTAATGCCCATCCATAATTGCCCCTGGGAAGGTGGTGGTAGGCCTTCATCTTGAACTGCTGCAGTCCATGTGATGAAAGTACTTCCCACAGTGCTGTTAGGTAGGGAATTCCAGGATTTTGTCCCAACGACAATAAAAGAACAATAAAGTTCTGGCTGAAGAGTTAGACCTTGGTGGTCAGTAGCTTACTCAATTAAAGCTTCCCATGTTTTATAATGTAATGCTGTCTGACAACTGCAGAAAATAAAAATTTCACATGGCACAACAACAACAACAACTTGCATTTATATAGTGCCTTTAACAGAGTAAAAATGTCCGAAGGAACGGCACAGGAGTGTTATCAGACAAAACACCGAGATATTAGGACAGGTGACCAAAAACTTGATCAAAGAGGTAGATTTTAAGATGTGTCTTCAAGGACAAGAGAGAGGTAATGAGTCAGAGCTGTTTAGGCAGGGAATTTCAGAGTTTAGGGCTTATATATAGAGTATATAGCTGAAGACATGGCCACCAATGGTGGAGCGATAACAATTGGGAATGTACAAGAGGCCAATATTGGAGGAGCGTAGAGATCTCGGAGGCTTGAAGGACTTGAGGAGGTTACAGAGCTAGGGAGGGGTGAGGCCATGGAGAGATTTGAACCCAAGGATGAGAATTTTAAAATTGAGGTGTTGCCAGACCAGGAGTCAATGTAGGTCAGCGAGCATAGGTGTGATGGGTGAGTGGGACTTGGTGCAAGTTAGGATACAGGCAGCAGAGTTTTAGATGAGCTCAAGTTTATGGAGAATGGAAGGTGGTAGGATCATAAAAGCAACATACCTAACTTGCCCATGAGACAATATTTATAGACTGGCATCCCAGCCCTTCAAGGAATTTTACTTAAAGGTTGTGCCAACAAATCAGCTTATTATGGAACCTGCCAGTATTGGCAGGGTATAGATATGTACACACATTTGATCCAGTCCTTCAGCTCCTACTCTATAGAGGAGAGCTGACATTATCGTAATAACAATGGACTTTGGCTGTTCAATCAAACCAAGCCAAAATTAAACCTTTGCTGGCTCCGATAGAATTTGTTTTGGATTTTTTTTCTAAATCCCCACCTCCTGCAAAAGTGTAATTCTGCATGAGCTGATATTTGTTCATATGTTGAGTGTGACCAAGTAACATTTTCATTCTGCATGCATTCAGCCTTGGATTACACTGCACTACTGTACATGTCAACATTCTACACTCTCTCAGTGGATGCTACAATCGCTCTCATTCATTTCCTCAATTCATACTTAACCAGGGATTTACATGTCCTCAGGGATCTTTATAGAAAAGCACCATCCCTAAATCATCTTATTGGAATTAAAATGCCAGCTCAACAAAAACTGAATAGTGTACTGCTGAATAAAGGGCGCTTCATAACTATATGTAAATATGGGGTCAATTAATCTTATCAGGAACCCCACAACCATTTTTGTGCCACTGCTACTTCCTCAACTCACCCACAAACCATGGACAGCACAGATTATGGGGGTAGCCATTTATACGATATTTAAAGGGATCCTCACCTGCTCTTATTCAAAATGCAGTAAAAAATTGGGAAACATTTTTGCAGTGCTTTTTGTCTATGGAGATGATTTAAAGTGCTTGTAGTCATTATACTCTCAAGGGGCTTCTGGCAGTACACTTTTTTCTACATGGGAATCTTTCTGGCTGTGGCTAGCAGTGGCTTCATTGAGGGAAGTGGAAGGCTGATGTGGCTCAGTCAGGGGCTCTAGGAGATCGGGCCTAGGAGGACCCAGCTACAGCAACTTGGTGACTTTCAGGGCAGGCTAGCCCAACTAGCTTTTTTGGCACCAGGTTGAGCATTGGTTAATTGGCTCACAAGGGTACAGATACATTGTCATCCTGAGAGAAGGCAATGTATTCCATTCCATTGCACGACTGCCCCTACTATCGGTCTGAGGCTCAATGCTCAGACTGATCAACAGGAGAGCAGGCTGTAGGACATCCGCGATCTGATAAAAGCTCCTATCCATTCGGAGATGGCGGAGACCAAAGCCTGCGTGGTCCCAGTATGAACATCCTTTAGACATGCTACAACTGGTGCCAGAGATTCCTGCAAGGAGGGCCCAGCTGCTGTGTCCTTTAAGGTGGGTAGACACTCCATGGTTGATGACTGAGTGTGGATACCACACAAGTTGGTAATGGACTCCACCACACTCTCTGACATGCTGCGGTAGCCCCCTGGCAGACAGTCCAGTATGTTCAGCAATCGATGGTGCACAGAAAGTATTTTTCTTTTAAAGGCTGGTTCCCTAAAGCTTGCACCTCTGTCATCGTCAGCAGAGCAAGGTCCCAAACCTGCCCTCCAGCGAGGTGTTTTCTGGGTTATCACAACCACTTGTACCTGCTTCTGCTCATGTGCTCTGTGAATCACCCTGTGAAGACCACTCTAACTCACTAGCTATAGCACGCATCATGCTGATTTCTATGCTGATGCTTGGAAAGGTAAAAGTGAGTGATGGTGCATCTTTTGGATGGTAAGCTCTTAGTAGATAAGTGGCACTGCAATGGAGCCCCAGGTTGTCATGCTGTATGTGTGAACGACAGAGTTAAGTGAAAGCGGAAAGCAAGGGGAAATGGCCAAACGGCCTCACCATCTCCAATGTGTATCTTCCCTCTGCCAATGAAGTCGATGACAACTTTCTCCATTGATGTCAGAGTTTGCAACAGAGTGGGACCTCCTACTGTTCTTAAGGCCTCCTTTTGATTATGTGCGAGCTTCTTCTGCTAGTAGAGTAGTGGTGGGTTAGTGTGTGCCCTGTTGAAGGGTTCTGCAGATGTGTGAGGTAGTTTAGCAGCAAGTGTGAGCAAGATGGGGAAGTCATTGTGAGGGCAGTAGCAGCGGTTGATAAAGGATATGATAAGATTTATGTTGATAAACCTCTGTTAATAAAGGATGAGATCAGTGCAGTAGTGAGAAATGATATTGGCTCAGAAGATCAGTTTGGGTGGAGATAAGAAATAATAAGGGAAAGAAGTCAGTGGTGGGAGTAGTCTGTAGGCCCCCTAACAATGGCTACACTGTAGGACAGAGCATAAATCAAGAAATAATGGAGGCTTGTAAGAAAGGTACTGCAATAATCATGGGTGATTTTAATCTTCATATTGATTGGACAAATCAAATTGGCCAAGGTAGCCTTGAGGAAGAGTTTATCGAATGTATTTGGGATGGTTTCTTAGAACAATACATTGTGGAACCAACCAGGGAGCAGGCTACCTTAGATCTGGTACTGCGTAATGAGACAGAATGAATTAATGATCTCATAGTAAAGGATCCTCTAGGAGAGAGTGATCATAGCATGATTGAATTTCAAATTCAGTTTGAGGGTGAGAAAATTGGGTCTCAAACCAGTGTCCTGAACTTAAATTAAGGCAATTACAAAGGTATGAAGGCAGAGTTGGATAAAGTTGACTGGGAAAATAGATTAAAAGGTAAGAAGGTAAATAAGCAGTGGCAGACATTTAAGTAGATATTTCATAACTCTCAGCAAAGATATATTCCACTGAGAAGGAAGGACTCTAAAAGAAGGATGAACCATCTGTGGCTAACTAAGGAGGTAAAGGATGGTATCAAATTGAAAACAAAGGCATACAATGTTGCGAAGATTAGTGGGAGGCCAGACGATTGGGAAATTTTTAGAAACCAGCAAAGGATGACTAAAAAAATAATAAAGAGAGAGAAGATAGGTTATGAGAGTAAACTAGCAAGAAATATAAAAACAGACAGTAAGAGCTTCTACAGGTATATAAAAAGGAAGAGAGTAGCTAAAGTAAACGTTGGTCCCTTAGAGGATGAGACTGGGGAATTAATAATGGGAAACAGGGAAATGGCAGAGACTTTGAACAAATATTTTGTATCAATCTTCACGGTAGAAGACACTAACAACATCCAATAATACATAATCAAGGGGCTATAAGTAAGGGAGAACTTAAAACAATCACTATCACTAGAGAAAAAGTACTTGGTAAAATAATGGGACTAAAGGTGGACAAGTCCCCTGGACCTGATGGCCTGCATTCTAGGGTATTAAAAGAAGTGGCTGCAGAGATAGTAGATGCATTGGTTGCAATCTACCAAAATTCCCTGGATTCTGGAGAGGTCCCAGCGGATTGGAAAACTGCAAATGTAACGCCCCTATTTAAGAAAGGAGGGAGAAGACAGAAAGCAGGAAATTATAGACCAGTTAGTCTAACATCTGTCATTGGGAAAATGCTGGATTCCATCATTAAGGAAGTGGTAGCAGGACATTTAGAAAATCATAATACAGTCAAGCGGAGTCAGCATGGTTTTATGAAAGGAAAATCATGTTTGACAAATTTGCTGGAGTTCTTTGAGAATGTAACGAGTAGGGTGGATAAAGGGGAGCCAATAGATGTAGTGTATTTGGATTTCTAGAAGGCATTCGATAAGGTGCCACATAAAAGGTTACTGTACAAGATAAGAGTTCACAGGGTTGGGGGTAATATATTAGCATGGATAGAGGATTGGCTAACTAACAGAAAAGAGAGTCGGGATAAATGGGTCATTTTCCGGTTGGCAAACTGTAACTAATGGGGTGCCACAGGGATCAGTGCTGGGGCCTCAACTATTTACAATCTATATAATGACTTGGATAAAGGGACCGAGTGTAATATAGCCAAATTTACTGATGATACAAAGATAGGTGGGAAAGCAAGTTGGGAAGAAGAATCTGCAAAGGGATATAGACAGGCTAAGTGAGTGGGCAAAAATTTGGCAGATGGAGTATAATGTGGGAAAATGTGAGGTTATCCACTTTGGTAGGAAAAATAAAAAAGCCAATTATTATTTAAATGGAAAGAGATTACAAAATGCTACAGTACAGAGGGATCTGGGGGTCCTTGTACATGAAACACAAAAAGTTAGCATGCAGGTACAGCAAGTAATTAAGAAGGCAAATGGAATGTTGGCCTTTATTGCAAGGGGGATGGAGTATAAAAGTAGGGAAGTCCTGCTACAACTGTACAGGGTATTGGTGAGACCACACCTGGAGTACTGCGTACAGTTTTGGTCTCCTTATTTAAGGAGGGATATACTTGCATTGGAGGCAGTTCAGAGAAGATTCACTAGGTTGATTCCTGAGATGAAGGGGTTGTCTTATGAAGAAAGGTTGAGCAGGTTGGGTCTATACTCATTGGAGTTTAGAAGAATGAGAGGTGATCTTATTGAAACATACAAGATGCTGAGGGGGCTTGACAAGGTAAATGCAGAGAGGATGTTTCCCCTTGTAGAGGAATCTAGAACTAGGGGGCATAGTTTCAGAATAAGGCGTCGCCCATTTAAAACGGAGATGAGGAGGAATTTCTTCTCTCAGAGGGTTGTGAATCTGTGGAATTCTCTGCCCCAGAGAGCTGTGGAAGCTGAGTCATTGAATATATTCAAGGTGGAGATAGACAGATTTTTGAACGATAAGGGATTCAAGGGTTATGGGGAGCGGGCAGGGAAGTGGAGTTGAGGCCAAGATCAGATCAGCCATGATCTTATTGAATGGCGGAGCAGGCTCAAGGGGCCAAATGACCTGCTCCTGCTCCTATTTCCTATGTTCCTATGTTGAGTGTGTTGTGATTAGAGTAGAGGCCTATGAAGCGGGGAGGGAAGGATTGTTACTGCTAGGGCTAAAGTCTGGTGTAGAGAGGAAGAAAGATATGAAGAGGAATCTTACCTTATCAATCCCTCTATGATTTGCTTTATTGTCTAATTACATTTCTTCCTACATTGAGTCAGGTCCTAGGAACCATTCTGCTGGCATCGACTTGTCCAGCCACCTCTCCCCACTGCTGCTCGTAATTTGCTGGGGTACCTATTGCCCACCTGAAGGAAAGAGGACCTGCTTCCTATTCCCCATGTTCCATGAGGACCTCCACAGCTGTGTTGGAGAATCGGGGTGCCCTGCTCAATGTCATGCTGCCTAATGCCTCAGTAACCCGTTGTCCACTGACCACCTTTGAAAAGTGCTCTTCCCCTTTAAGAGTTGCAAGCTGCCTTTAAGTGGCGGCTCTGGATTTACTGCCTTCCCAGATGGCGAGCAATTAGCGCTGGCAGCTCATGTGTTCTATTTAAATGAGACCCAACCAGCAAAATCAATCGGACCTCCTGCGAATGCCCCGCCTTCTTTCAAAAGTCACAATGAGCATTGTTGTATCCCCACACATCTCTACACACACATTATGCTCTATGGGAGCTTCAACTCTTTTACCTTCTTTAGGCTGTTGGGGTTGGGTTTGACCAAACAACAAGGCATGGAAGTGAGTCAATCTTCACAAAGTGGACTAGCTCATGCTGCGGCTGATCGAGTGTTTTAACAGAATAAGCTAAAAGGACTGAATGACCTTTTCACATTCCTAGAGTCTTTCTGTGTTTACGTTAAAATGACTGCAGACTTCTTTTGAGATTTCAGTGAAGGGTGCAAGTAAGTGATTTTTACAGGTCCATATGGCACTGAGAGATCAGTAAAGCAAACTGACAACTAGTGCAAATAACTGACAGTCTTTACTGCTGAAGTCTTAATCCAAAGCAGTGTCCGGAGGGAAAATAAATAGTTTGATATTAAAGAAACATTTAGATTTACATTGACCAAATTCACAAAAGAAATTGGCAATCACAATGTACCATAGATGAGGACACACTTAAATAAAAGCCCACTGGGATATATGTCAGCACATTGTCATCCCAAGGGGTTTTTTGTCTGCACAAAATCATTCTCAGAATTAATGACAAGACTTTTCTTCTTCAATTCCGAATATCTTGTCAAACTTAATCCGACAACAAATTCATGACTTTTCACTTCAAGTGAAAATATTTATAACACACTGGGCTTGATTTTGACTTTTGGGTGACTGGCTGGCGGAGCGTGCTGGCCAGCCTTCCACCCGACAGTGAAGAGGGCCCAGCGATTTTGAGGCCTCGGCCTCAATCAACTTTGGCAGGTAAGTTGTGAGGCACCAAACAGACGTCCCGGTGCAGCTCGTCGGATTGAGGTCTCAAGATCGGACAGGGGGAGTCAGCAGCAAGGTAAAGTGTGCGTGTGTGAGTGGGGGGGGAGTCGCTCCTCCAGAGTCCACAAAAATAATTTGATACTTACATTTGGCAGGCCTCTTCGGTTCCATCGCCTGTCGAACTAGTCAAGGTGTGCACGGCACAGGCTCTGACCAGTTGTGTCCAAAAATGTCAATCGAGGTAATATTTACGTAATAGAACCCAAATTTCCATATTAATAGGGGCCTATCGCATAAAACAGGCGGACGCTTTTGACACCCGGCGATAGGCCCTTTTCTAAATGGTCTTATTTTGATGCTGTCACAAGGTGAAGGCAATGAAAACCGACCCCAGTGACTCAGATTTATTTGTGATGGAGAATTTTATCTATAGATTGTAACTGGAACAAGTCTGGAATAGCTGGGGTAATTTTCTGACTTTGCACTGACAGAAGAGAGCCAGTGCAAAGTAGAGATTTGGGCAGGTGCTGTGCACAATGTGTTCCCGCCAACTGGTTGGAAATGAGCATGTAGCCTGTGCTTGAATTTCTGATATGCGTTGCCGGCAGGTGAGGCTCATCGCCACCAGCGTGAAGTCAGTAAGTGATCCCTGCTATTCCAAGACTCAATCACTGATTTTCAAAAATTGGGTTAAGCTGGCTCATGGTGATGAGTCACCAGTGCCTGTAGCTCCAATGCAAGTCCTTCTTAATTTGTTGGCATATGGCCTGTTAGCCAAAGAGCTTAGAATCCGGTGAGGCAGCAGCATTAAAGAGCCCACCATACAATGGGCAGTAATGCTGAGGGCAGAAAAGGGGACTAAATATGACTAAAAATCAGCAGAACTGCTGGAAGTTAGGCTGGGATCTAGTTACCGACCATATGCCCATTTCCTGGGTGGTTTTATTGGAGCAGAGCCTCTGCCCACCCCTTAGAAGGCCGTTGATATTTGTCTTCAGTCCCCACCACAAACTGCGTTCCCTAGCCACCGACTCCATCCCTCCCCTGGTCACTGTCTGAGGCTGAACCAGACCGTTCACAACCTTGGCGTCTTATTTGACCCTGAGATGAGATTCCAACCACATATCTGCGCCATCACTAAGACCGCCTATTTCCATCTCCGGAACATCGCTGATTCTGCCCCTGCTTCAACTCATCTGCTGCTCATCTATCCCTTTGTTACCTCTAGATTTGACTATTCCAATACTCTCCTGGCTGGCCTCCCATCTTCCACCATCCATAAACTTGAGGTCATCCAAAACTTTGATGCCCGTATCCTAACTGGCACCAACTCCCGTTCACCCATCACCCCTGTACTCGCTTACCTACATTGGCTCCCGGTCTGGCAATGCCTTGATTTTAAAATTCTCATCCTTGTTTTCAAATTCCTCCATGGCGCTCCTCCAATTCTGGCCTCTTTCGCATCTACAATTTTAATCGCTCCACAATTGCTGGCCGTGCCTTCAGCTGCCTAGGTCCTAAGCTTTGGAATTCCCTCCCTAAGCTTTCCAACTCTCTACCTCTCTCTCCTCCTTTACAACAAGTGCGAGGAGCTCATGGACTTCTTTGTCACTAAGATTGAGACCATCCGATCAGCTACCTCTGGCACTTCCCTCCCTTTCCCTAGCCAACCGGGTCAAAATTCCTCTAAGGTTCCCCCCTGTCCTAGCCCTGAACTCATATCTTTCTCTAGTTTCTATCCTATCTCCCCTCATGCCCTCTCCGAGCTCATCTTGTCCATGAGACCCACTTCCTGCTCCCTCAAACCTATTCCCACTAAACTGCTTTTCCCACCCAACTTCCCTTCCTGGCTCCCATGTTAGCTGATATTGTTAACGGTTCTCTCTCCTCAGGTACTGTCCCCCTCTCCTTCAAATCTGCCATCATCACCCCTCAAAAAATCAATCCTTGACCCCCTCCGTCCTTGTAAACTACCGCCCCATTTTCAATCTCCCTTTCCTCTCAAGTCCTTGAACATGTTGTCGCCTCCCAAATCCTTGCCGATTTTTCTCAGAACTTCATGTTTGAATCTGTAAAGCTGTCAAACAGTGACATTCTCTGTAGTTTGATGAGGTCTTGAATTCAAGACCTCATCAAACCTCTTTCTTTTGCAGAAATTAGATGGTTGTTGCATTGGAGAATGCAACGGCCATCTGTCATCTCTGTCGCGGAGGTGCGAGACTCTCCGCATACACACCAACTGAAGCCTGCAGGAAGAAACAAAGGTAAGTACACTTTTTCTAACACTTTGCACTTACCTCAGATACTCACCTCTCCACACTTGCACCCATCACTCACCTCCACAGCACACTTTTGGACCCCTCCGACCCCCGCAGACCCACTGCTCGCCTCGGTGACCTGGCGGCCTTCGGAGCCTTCGGGAAGCCCGCACTTGTGTGGGCAAAAAGAGGATAATCCTATTTTCAGCCTGTTAACTACCTGTTAACAGGCAGTTAAGTGGATGTAATCACTTCCCGCCTCCAAGGAGACGGGACCCGGTGCGGGACGGCTACCCGCCTCCTGGGAAGATGGCACGGAGGCAGGTTGGGGACGGGTTGGGCACCTGCCCCCAAATTCTGCCATTTTCCCAGCAGTCCCGCCTCCAAACCCGCCTCCCCAGGGCTGGGAAGATCGCACCCAAAGTGTTAGTTCCCACAGGTATGTTGACGACACCCACCACCACCTCTCTCGACCTCTCTACTGTATCTAAATTGAAGGACTGCTTGTCCAACATGCAGTACTGGATGAGTAGAAATTTCCTCAAACTAAATATTGGGAAGACCAAAGCCATTGTCTTCGGTCCCCGCCACAAACTCTGTGCCCTAGCACCGACTATATCCTTCTGCCTGGCAACTGTCTGAGGCTGAACCAAATTGGTCGCAACCTTGGTGTCATGTTTGACCCCGAGATGAACTTCTGACCACATCTGTGCCATCACTAAGGCCGACTGTTTCCACCTCTGGAACACTGCTCGACTCCGTCCCTGCCTCAGCTCATCTGCAGCTGAAACCATCATCCATGCCTTTGTTACCTATAGACTTGACTATTCCAAAAACATTCCTGGCCGGCCTCCCATGTTCTACCCTCCATAAACTTGAGGTCATCCAAAACTCTGCTGCCTGTGTCCTAACTCGCACCAAGTCCCATTCACCCATCACCCCTGTGCTCGCTGACTTACAATGGCTCCCGGTTAAGCAACGCCTCGATTTTAAAATTCTCATCCTTGTTTTCAAATCGCTCCATGGCCTCACCCCTCCCTATCTCTGTAATCTCCTACAGCCCCACAACCCCCTGAGATATCTGCCCTCCTCTAATTCTGGCCTCTTGAACATCCCTGATTTCAGTCGCTCCAACATTGATGACCGTGCCTTCAACTGCCTCGGCGCTAAGCTCTGGAATTCTCTCCCCAAACCTCTCCGCCTTTCTACCTCTCTTTCCTCCTTTAAGACGCTTCTTAAAACCTACCTCTTTGACCAAGCTTTTGGTCATCTCCCCCAATTTCTCCTTATGTAGCTCGGAGTCAAATTTTGTTTTATAGTCACTCCTGTGAAGCACCTGGGGATGTTTTACTACGTTAAAGGCGCTATATAAATGCAAAGTTGTTGTTGACCTAAGGGGGGAGGTACGACCATGGCAGGGACTCAGAACATGAGAGTTCCCTTACCCCGTAGTTAGGGACCTGGTGTATGGTTTGCAACAGAAAACCTGCAACATGTGAGCAACACTTCTCCTGTTGATGCTGAGAACTCGGAGGTCCTGTTGCAGAGGTGCACCAAAGGAGGTTGGTCTTATCTGGGCTGAAGAGACTCCTGGTTCTCTCAGTTTCATTCTTAGCTATTTCAACACCCTTCATGGAGTATGTATTGATAATTTTTTCTTCCTATGTGCAGTATCTTGCACTTGTCCACAGTAGATTTCATCTGCTATTGATCTGGCTGACTATTTATTTTGTCCAACTCATTGTAATTTCTGAGGTGTCCCTACCGATTCCACTCCCAGTTTGAGATTCTGAGTCCAAGTTATTTAAGTTACTGAGAAACATTAGTGGTTCCAACACTGAACCCTCGCACACCCCTCTCAGTGCTTCCCCCATCCCCACCCTGGCATAACCCCTCTGCTCTTTATCCAGTTTCTTATCCATTCCCAGGCCATACTCTTAATCAAAGCTTGAGTTTGACTAATAGCCTTTCATGTGGGAATTTGTTGAATGCTCTTTGGACATTTAGATACACTATACCGTAAGGCTTTCCAGTCTATTCCGGATGTTACTTCCTCAAAGGCATCGAGGTGGTTGGTCAGACACGAGCTTCCCAGTCTGAATCCATGTCGGGCACTGTTTACTGAGTTATTATTGTACAAATACTCTTCAAATTTTCTCCAGTTGATTCCATTATTTTATACAGACTTGAGACTAATAGGTTTTGCGGTGCCTATGTCTGTTTTATTCCCCTTGTTGAATTCTGGCATCACATTAGTCTATTTCCAACCATATGGTAGTTCCTCAGTGTCCACTGACTCCCACTTTTACCATCAATATTAGGGCACAAAGTTGGGAAACACAAACTTTCTACTCCTCCTGGCCCACAAGGAATCCTCAGAAAAGTTCAATAAGAGACTTATCCTGGCATCTTCTGGCCACTCAGCTGACTGCTGCCAAATCTGCCTGTTGGATTTGGCCCCATGCGGACCTCCCGATTATTTGAGTTAAAATGGTGTTGCAGCACTGATGACATCATTGGCCCACGACTTTTGAACCTAAGCCAGGGGTGGGTCCTCGTGCTTATTTGAGGTGAGTTAAGATGGCGGGGGGCAGGAACGTGTCGGGAATATTGTGCAACCCCCCCCGCCCACCCCGCCATTTTAACGACCCACCCACCCTGTTCAAATCTACCCCTAAGTTATCCATCTGATTAAAACTTTTTGAATAACAGTTTGATTTTCGCTTATGCTGTTTCAACTATTGGTAACTGGTGAGGGGGAGAAAGGTTGCCTTGGTCATTTTTCTTTGTTGTACATATGATAATGTACAATAAAAAAAAAGAAGTTAGATTACTGTTCTGAGTTACCTTTAATGAGAACCTGAAGACTGCAGGTGGAGCAAGGCAACGGAATGATTTGAAAACCAGAACAAGCATTTTAAAGTCAATGCACTGGCAGTCTGAGGAGCCAACAGAATTTGGCAAGGACAGAAGTGCTAGGTTTGTGGAGCTTACTTTGGGATAGCATACATACCAACAACAACAACTTGCATTTATATAGCACCTTTAACATAGTCCCACGGCGCTTCACAGGCATGTAATCAAACATGTGCCATAGTCGTGGATGAAATGGAATTCATGTAGGATGGAGCTCGGGAGGCTGATAAGCATAATCCTGCTTAGATTTTGCAGTCCATGTACCCCATTCTTATCTCTGTTGGTCTGTTACCTGTGTTTCAGAGTCCTGCATGTATAATAGCCTAGTTTAAGGGATGAATTCAGCAGAGGTGCCAGTGCACTGTGTTTCACATTGTCTTGCTTCAAGCACTGTTTTTTTTGAGTTAATCCATTTGGCAATGCTGAATAAATAGTGCTGAGTTGAATGAACTTTTGGCTGGCTTTCATGCTGGTGATCCAGAATTCCAGTGGGTTGTCAGGGAGGAAATGTCCACAACACAAATGCTGCAGCTAATTCCGCTCTCTAGACGAAAGATCACAAGAAATTACAAATAAAGATTTTTTTTTCTCTCTCTCTCTAAAACCTTGGATAGTTGGCCCATTTTAATGGTGAATATAATTGTCGTGTATATTAAATTTTTTAGCAGCTTTTAAAATGAGATTTGCACCAATATTCTACAGAGGACTGTAATATTGCACGACATAGAAGAAATAAACAGATTTGGAGGCACCTAAGTCAGACTCTGCCTTCTTCACAACAGATTACAAAATAGATGCAGCATGGCCACGGAGAGGACAGGGTAAATAACATTGGACTATACATTCCTCTGTTCAGTAATTATAACAAAATACTCATCTTGGATAAACAGGGTGTAATGTCAGCAGAAAGTTTCAATGGATTATTTAGCTGATCGAGCTTCCTACCAGTGAAAAAATAGGTGAAACCAATAGCCAATTGTTCTTTTCTATCAGGTCATGAGGAACTCGTGCAACTTCTCTCATCTGCATAGTCAAAGTGAAATGTTTGATCTGGTTAGATCTGAAGGCTTAACAAAGAGAAATTGTGAAATATCATCACAGCAGTGACAGAAGTGGATAATGCAAACCCAACTCACATTGACTCCTTCCCCGATGAGCAATTCTCACTGAAACTGCATCAACTGCATTGATAGTATAATTATACTATCTGTCACTTCACAGCAAAAGAAAATGTAAAAAATTAGCTTTCTAGAGATTAAAAATAGAATGTGGTTGTGAATATACATTATACTTAGATTTAAAAACTTTAGTACTTTTTTCCCCACCTGATTATCTCGGAAAAGAAATGGGCGCAATTTTCTGATTCCCTAAGCAAAAAGATCATGAAAAAGGGGACAGAGTTCCATTACATCTGGCTTCACCTCTTTTATGTTGCTCCAGGAATTCCAGAACTTTCCTCAAGTGTGGAGCAGGATCTGTGTCTGCAATTGGCATAGGTCCAGTATTTTACTGGTAATGAGGGAGAACAATTCAATCCAAATGTCCTGCCTCCATTTCTTATGCTGGTTGCTCAAGGGCATCCAAGGGGCTGATGGTGAGCCTTGTGCCAGGACCCCGCTCAGATCGGTTGGATTGCCAGGGCTCACGGGTTGCTTCTGCCTCATTGACCACCGTTTGGACATCCAGCTTTAATAAATATCTTTAAAAGGAAAACCCATTATTCATAATTTCAGATTCTGAGCCGGGTAGAGCATAATAACCATGGGACAAGGCATTGACTTGACTTCTAATATTTGGTGTGCTGATGAAAATTAATTCAGAGCCTTAGTAACTAACACCTCCGCATAATAATCTAGGCTGACACTTGAGTGCAGTACTGAGGGAGTGCTGCGTTGTCAGAAGTGCTGTCTTTCAGATGAGACATTAAACCGAGGTCTGTCCACCTTTTCAGGTGGATGTAAAAGATCCCATGGCACTATTTCCCAATATCTTGGCCAAAATTGCTCCCTTAACCAACACCATTAAAAACAGATTAACTGGTCATTCATCAAATTTGCTGCTTCTGGAGTCTTGCTGTGCACAGCATTGGCTGCCACATTTGTCTACATGACAGTGACTAGACTTATTCATTCATTGGATGTGAAGCACTTTGTGATGATCTGAAGATATGATAAGGCAATAAATAAATGAAAATGATTTTTCTTTCTTCATAATATGTGGAAGTAAGTGCAAGAAGCAGACTCCTAATCAGACTCCTAATCAGACTTTTGATGTATGGATAACATTTTTAGACACTTCTAGAAATTCTATGCAAAAACTGGATTCTCCAGTCCAAACCCAGACAGAAGCAATCCTGACATGGTGTCCTGGTTGTTTAGTTTCTCCACAGTAAGGATAGTACATCTTCAAATTCTATGTCACTATCAGCTCATCATGAAACAAGCAACAAGAGTCTAGACTCAGTCTTCAAATTCTGTTGTCGCCCCTAAGACACTAATGATGTAGTGTTCTTATAACATTCCACATGTACTTTTGGCTGAATACATGGACATGCTGTTTTTGACTGATTAAAATGTATCTCTGTGCTTCTTACGTGCTTTATCGGTCTCGTGGCAGACTGCTCTTGAGTCAGCTTAATCAACAAGTCAATTCTCATACGTTGGGGATATTCAGACAAAATCAGTCTGAAAAATCAAGACAACCAATTAGCAGTCAGTCAGCCATTGCATGTGGGCTTTGCTCTGCAGAGATCGGCTGCCTTCTGTCAGTTCCATTTAGTTGGAGTTTACACGTCTTATTTCTATGCCTCTTATGAGGAGTTTAGCGTCTTTAGATACTGACTGTATTGTTTTCCCATTTTCCGGACAGGGAGGGAAGATCCCAATCAGGTGGACAGCTCCAGAGGCGATAGCTTACCGCAAGTTTACCTCAGCCAGTGATGTTTGGAGTTATGGAATCGTCATGTGGGAGGTGATGTCGTATGGAGAGAGACCTTACTGGGAAATGACTAATCAAGATGTAAGTACTCCTGAGCATCAGACCTTGTAGGTAGTCTCTGAAGAAAGCATTTAGCCTGGATATTACTATAGGCAGTGGTACATGAATGCTAAATTAAATTCCTTTCTCCAT
The DNA here is from genome assembly GCA_030390025.1 of Squalus acanthias. Classification (NCBI taxonomy): domain Eukaryota; kingdom Metazoa; phylum Chordata; class Chondrichthyes; order Squaliformes; family Squalidae; genus Squalus; species Squalus acanthias. The sequence goes on along the minus strand of CM059425.1, from coordinate 140,800,908 downwards.
TATTTTAACAGAGGCATTAACGCATCTATTTAAAAAAAATATAACGCCTCTGTTAAACCAGCCTCCAGACACTCAACGTCAAGCCTCACCAATCAATAATGACCAATTGAGCAAGGTATTGGAAGGGAACTGGAGCAGAACCGAAACTCAGCACAGAGTTGACACCTTCAGCAGAGGATGGGAGGGGGGAAGCTATGTAACCTTATGATTTAGTACAAGAGCAAACAAGACAATTTAAAAGAAAATAGTTATCTAAACATAAACATGTACCACAGTGCCTATCAGGAGACTATCTAAGCACAGGGACATCCTGGAAAGCCCAATTCTGCCCTTACCCAACGTGCACACACTTGCACTTGCACAGTCGTTGCTGTAACTGAGTGCTGAAGCCAATTGTAGCACCTCTAACCTTGACCAGGGTGAGATCTGCTAAATCCGTACAGAGCAGGAAACAGACCCAAGCCCCTCCTAGCCCTTATGCATGAGGGAAGATTTGCTTTGTGTACTATGTGTAACTATAGCCTTAAACCCCTTTTGTAAAGACCGGCTTTTCAATTTTGTGGCACATTGCACACAGAGGAAATCTCACCCCATGTGGTGCGCTTGCTTACTGAACCAACATTCCATTTCCAGAGAGCAGAAATATAAAGGCCCAATGGAACTGAGAGCTACTTTCTGAAGTTCCATGAAACATGTGCCAGATCTTTGCTTCTCTCATCAATCTCCATTGCTGTGGTGAAAAGCCCGTGCTCTCGCAGTGAAGAAAGTAGCCCGACAATGGAAAGGAATTGACTGGTACCTTTTTATGACATGCACGCCCAGAAGGCAGGGCTCTTCACCCGAAGCACAGAAGTGGAACAATTTACCCTCTAAGGGACACATTCGATGAGTAGAAATCGGTTTCGATGCACCATGTTAGAATGCCTCATTAATAAATCCAGCCACAGTAAGCTAAATACTGACAAATATGTTCCCTTCTTAAAAGAGCTCTGATAGTCTGCAAGCTACAAATCGAATCAGTGTGCGACGGTTTAACTGGAGGTAGGCTTAATTGTAATGCAGTGAGGTGAAAACTGTGTGACATCAGGTACATGTTACCATTTGAAAAACTTTTGGTTTGTTTGCAACAGGTGATAAAGGCTGTGGAGGAAGGCTACCGCTTGCCAACTCCCATGGACTGCCCAGCCGCTCTTTACCAGTTGATGCTTGACTGCTGGCAGAAGGATCGCAACAGCAGGCCCAAATTTGAAGAAATAGTTAGCATTTTAGACAAAATGATTCGCAATCCGTGCAGCTTGAAGTTGCTAGTTAATGCCTCCACGAGGTACGTTGGTTTCTGTGCTGCCGCAATTATTTAAGATATAATTGGCAAAAGAGCCAGAGGGGAGATGAGGAGATTTTTTTTTTTTGACGCAGCGAGTTGTTATGATCTGGTATGCACTGCCTGGAAGGGTGGTGGAAGCAGATTCAATCGTAACTTTCCAAAGGGAATTGGTTATAATACTTGAAAATGAAATATTTGCAGGGCTATGGGGGAGTGGGACTAATCGGATAGCTCTTTCAAAGAGCCGATTCAGGCATGATGGGCCGAATGGCCTCCCTCTGTGCTGTAAGATTCTATGATCCTAGCTAACTTTTCCATGATAAGTTTTCTTTTCACGAAAATATTGCCAACTGTTCTGGCTGCTGAGAGTGTACTGAGAATTATTGTTACTATGAGTGACGCTTCACCTGATTCCTTAGTAATTTGCCTGGTTATGAAAACCTAGCCACTAACAGACAGAAAAGATGCATCACAGCTTCCCTGAGAAATCATGAAAACATGCAAGCCTGTCATTCATGCATGGCAGAATATTGCATCTTTACGACACTATCATTTAACATAGGGCAAATATGTCCAGTGGGGAGCCTTGTCCACCCGCTGTGTCTGTGGCGGGCGCACTGCCCCTAATTTTTCTGCCCGCCAGTTTTAAATGACGGTGCATTGCGGGTAACGCTCTGCAGTTTTCTGATGTGCACAGCTGGCAGATGAGGCTCCCCACCAGCACTGCGCACTTGTAAAATTGACCCTATCGGAGGACAAAAACTATGCTTCCATCTTCGAACAGTAGCTGCTGGTGTTGGATGCACTGAAGTGATGGCCATACAGAAGCAGAGCCCCTGCTTTGCTTCATTTTCCATTTGAAGTAATTGTAGGTGGAAAATAGGGGTATTAGATGCAAAGTAAAGGTAACTGCTAACACCTAAATTCTCTGCAGCAACTAAACAAAACCTTTGATTTCCTTTTGCCTTTGCATTGTGCTACTATGACTTGGATTTTTGGGGCCTCATGGGACAGTTGCTGATCTTTTTTTGGTAGCTAATATGAATGGGAGTGCTGCTAACAAATAAATAAAGCCAAGGGAGTTTATCAATGCACAGTAAACAGATTGATTGGGTACAGCAGAACAAAGTGCCATGCTGTGACTGAGCTTGAAAATGCACAAAATTCAGTCTGTTTCAGCTAGCCCCATTTTGCATGCAGGTGAGCAGAGCAACTGAAAGAGGAAGGAAAACATATAAAGAAATAAGTTCTGGTCTCAAATATACTTATTCAAATCCTTATTGATCCATATAACAGAGGGATGAATTTCCACGGGGATTGACCCGATCGTTTGCCGTAACTTCAGCAGAAGAATTGCGGAAAGCCTGGATGAACACGCACGTGGTGTTTCTTCTGGGGTTTCCGCAGCTGTTCCGCCAAAGTTACAGCAGATTGGGAAAAAAGCCCCTGTGGGTACTCGCTCCCCAGGAGTTGCCAATCTGCAAAGAGGAATGGCAGAAGCAGTGATTTACCAGATCAGCTGATGGCGTTGGTTTGTCGAGACTTTCCAGTTTCGCTGGTGCTGCCGACCGAGGCCCACGGCTATTCCACTCAGAAACAAACACTTGTCCATGAGGACAATCCCATTGGTGCCACAGATATAATATAATAACAACTTGTACTTGTATGCCACTTTTCATGTAACAGAGTATCCTAAGATGCTTTACAAGTGGATAGGAGGTCACTCAGCAGGAAGAGTGAGAAAAGTTAGGAGAGGTGTTCATAAGTGTAGTCCAAGTGGTGAGTTTTGAGGAGATTTGAAGATGGGTGTGGCAGGAGGTAAGACAGGAGGGTTTAGAAAGAGAATTCCAAAGTGCAACAACATGGTGGCTAAATGCTCTGCCATTGATGGTGGAGCAGAAGAGTGGGACTGGAATGCACAGTTGGAAGATCAGAGGGTGGTTTTGAGATGTAGGGCTGGAGAAGATCACAAAGGTAGAGTGGAGTAATGCCATGCAGGGATTTGAAAACGAGGACAAGGGCTTTGAAGTCAATTTGCTGATTGACAGGTGCCAGCGCAGGTCGGCAAGTGGCGATGACTGTGTGATACTTGCACAGAATAGGATAGGGGAGTAGCAAAGTCAATATAAAATATAGAAAATAATGGGTATGACAGCAAGAGAAAACTAAAATAGGAACATTCGAAGCCTTGAAACAGAGAAGGAGAGATGCCAGTCTTCCTGATCTGCTGAGAAAAAAAATCTTGGAAACTGAAGATTATAAAATAGAAAATGGTAATGGACAGCTGGTCTGTCAGCATCTGAAAGAGAAATATAGGTTCATCTCTCAGTCATGAGCCTTCAGAGTTCTACCTAATATGAACCCATCTTTCAGCTTCTGCCTGACCTGCATGTCCAGTGTTTTCTGTTTTAATTCCCACCAGTTCAATTTCAATGTTTCTTTCTTTTTTTGATCTGTTGCCAAGATTGTCCATCTGGGATTTATAATGGTACTGACCTTCAGAGTTAAAAAGGAAAAAAAAAAGTTTATTCGGTTTAAAATGGAGCGAGAGTGGGTGTCTGACAGGGGTCAGCAGGCAGGAAATGCAGTTATCAAAAAAGATTGAACGATTGCATAAATTTCAATATCCAATCTTCAAAACATTTAGTACTAATGCGCTTTAGTTTTTTTTTGCATTCTAAACATCTCTATTAAATTTGAAATTACTATCAGTCACAGGGCTTCAGCCTAATGCTGCAGCAGCAGTACAACAGGAAACAGCAAATTGAATTAAAAAAATAATAAATTACTATTAAAGAACAGAGGAGCAACAGAGGAGATATTTTATTGCAGAGCTATTTAATCAGATGTACTAGGACTTTTTGTCATCCCACGAGAAATATATTTTAGCGTATCAGTCCATACCTCCCCGGCAATGAAAGTCTTTTTCAGTTCTGCCCTTACGAGCGATGGATGGTATCTTTAAAGTTTTATTTTAGTGAACTGAAATATTAGAACACTGATTTTTTTTCAAATATGTTTGTTTGGTCGGTGAAACCTGCACATTATTGATAACACATTGGGCCGTATTTTGCGACCCCTATGGGTGCGTACGAGGTGTATATGCGCCCGTAGGGGCCGCGCAAGTTCCAGGTTTAGGTATGCAAAGCGCATGCGCTAAAACCCAGAACTTGCGATCTGTCAAGAATCCTCTTGACAGATCCTCTGCATCCCCGGGAGAAGGGCCTCTGCGGGTGGAGAGTTGCGCAATTTGCCAAACTTCCGCCCGCTGAATGCCTGTGAAATTCTTATGCCTGGTAAAAGCAGGCGTAAGGCCTGCTTTTACCAGCATAAGAGCTTTAAAAAATAGAAAAATAACATTTTATCACTCATTTCTGCATTAAAAACCCTGTCCAATAAGGTATGTTTATTTTTAGCCCCGTTAAAACATACATTTTTTTTTCAAAAAGTAAAATATTCGTTTAAAATATTGAATTAAATGCCATTTTAATTAATTTTAAATATGTAATTTAAAAAATATATATTTCATGTGTTCATGTATTTTTTAAGTGATCCCCGTTCATACTTATGGGAGTTCCGTACGTACGAAATCCCCATAAGTCTGAATGTGGATTCCCTTCTTTTATTGGTTGGGCCAGCCCATGTGATCCATGGGGCGCTTGCGAATCGCATGCGCCCTGGGATATGGGGGCCTCTGCCCGCACGTACCTGGAGAGGCCCAGGATCGCAAGCCTCCGTACCTCCCAGGCCACCAGGTAAATACATCGATTTTTTACAGGTCGGAGGCATCCGCCCACAGGAAGCCTCCGATCGCAAATTTTGGGCCATTTTTCTTTAGTCAAATAAATACGTGCTTCACGCACAGTAACATAGATTACTGCTGGGGGTACTGGTTGTTGCAGAGGTACACAGCACTGAACCTGTGGAGATTTATTCTCCGCAAACAAAAATACTGCAGATACTGGTAATCAGAAACAAAACTAGAAAACACTGGAAACACTGAGCACATCAGACAGAATTTGTCCAAAGAACACAAGTTGACATTTCAGATAATGAATCCTTCCTCACAACTGGAAGAAGTTACTGATGGACATCATTTAAAAATGAACAGAACATGGGAAAGGGAGCAGGTGGACACATAACAACTAACACTGGATAAGAACTAGACTGACCTGAGAGGTAGAAATAGAAAGAAAGTGCTTAGGTGGAGAATTAAGCTGGTAAAATGGAAGAATGACATGATCGTGAATGCACTGCCTGAAAGGCTGGTGGAAGCAGGTTCAATAATAACTTACAAAAAGGGAATTGGATATATACTTGAAAAGGAAAATTTGAAGGTCTATGGGGAAATAGTGGGGAGCGGGACTAATTGGATAGCTCTTTCAAAGAGCCGGCACAGACACGATGGGCCGAATGGCCTCCTTGTGTACTGTAAGATTCTATGATCTAAGTGATATGCACATGAAACAAAAGGAAGCATAATTAGAGAAATGAAAGAATTAAAGACATATATAAGACACAGTGTGAGAATGTCAAGGGAGATAGGTAAGTAGAATGGGAAGCATGAAAAACTGACAAGTGGAGCAGGCTCCAGTGACCCAGGAATCTGATGGAAGAAGATTTCCTCTCCATTATTTGTAGCAAAAGCGTAAGTTCATTTAAAAAATATATTTGTATGTTTATGATTTTGCTATAAAGAGTGAACAGAGGAACTCTTTTTTCCCCTGGTAACAGTACGTGTACTATTACTGTCTAACATCAACAAGAGAGAGAGGAATAGAGGAACGCAAAACCCTGACAAGTAAAGGTTTTTTTTAAATGTCAGTCTGATTATTACTGCCTGTAACTTGGCAATTGAACTGTGGCAGGACAGTCCCTGCAAAAGCACTTTCCTCCCATCAGTCTTTTCCCCTGTAGCTCATTGCATGGCATTGAAGGGAATAGGGGCAGGATGATATCATCATATACTCCTTGCACATTAGAGTGCTGCCAATTGAGTATCTCTAATTGACTTCATACCCATGTGGACTGGAAGGTGACTGCTCTGCCTATGTGCTCTGATAGTGAACATTGTAACACCTTCCTTCCTGACATCTCTTTGTCATTAAATTGGCAATTATGCTGCAGTTATACTGGAGGTGGGTGTACAACACTGAATTATACTGTCCACTCACGCCACTCTATAGTGAAGAGAAAGCAAAATTCTGTGCCTGAGTATGTAACTGCATACATTCAACTCTATTCACTGGCCTTTCAAAGATTGAAATAACTGGGCAGGATTTTAACTCTTTTGTAAAATTAGAGACTGAAAGGAGGTTCGAACAGGTCAAAGGGGATTCTTTAAACTATCATTTTAAATCTTACAAGGTCTGCTGCATTTATGGTGCAACTAGTATGAAGACAAAGCAGTGTGAGACGAGCAACGAGAGGTTGTTTCATATCTGATGTCAAACTGATGCCAGATTGACTTCAGTTCTTGTGTTGCCACAAAGCAGACACTATTTTTCAATGACACAAATTGCACAGTACAACTTGGAAAGCTTCTTCTTTTGGATGCGTGCATGTGTAGGTACGACCAACAGTTGGTCTTACCCCCTGCTCTTTCACCTTTGGTAGTGTTCTGTGCTAAAGACCTGGGTCATTCACCTAGGTTTCTAATTTTAAAAATAAAACAGCACTTTAATTGTTTGTTAAAAACTATTACCATTGAATGAAATGATTTTACTTCCATTTCAATGGTTGCGTTTCTCATTTAATCTTGTTAGTTAAGGAGCTGGTCTGCTGCTGAGGTATCTGGGTTAGTCCATCACTTGGGCCACCACCTGGCCAGGTTTTGATTAGCACAGCTGTTCCCCGCCCCCAGATAGCCTAGAAAGGAATCCTCTCTTGGGAATAGAGTGTTATCCCAGAATTTCAACCGTCTAGTGGCGAACACATAATGGGCCAAAAATTCATCCCGCTGCGCGAGAGTACGCACTGTGTACTCTCGCGTATTCTCTCTCCAATTGCCGGTTTTCTGCATGCCCTGCGCATGCGCTGAAAACCGGCACTTGGTCTTTTGAAAAGGGGGCGGGGCCTGGGTGCATCGCGTGCGCGCTACAGGCTGCGCGCACGCTGTGCACTTCGTGCTTTGGACGCGCAGGTAAGGACGGAAGATTTTAGAAATGGAAAAAGGAGGAGTAAGACCCACTTTTAACAAGGTAAGTAGTGAATTAAGTATTTCTTTGAATTTTTTTTAACAGGTATATCTTTTTTAGAGACTTTAAAGACAGGTAAGTTTATTTTTATAACTTTTTAAAAGATTTTAAATTTTTTCAAAAATTTAATTTTTTATTTAAAATGGTTAATTTATTTAACTATACTTATTTTATTAATGTGATGGTTTTTTTTTCATTTAATTGAGGTTTAGCTGTTATTTTGGGGGGCTGTAAGATTCATAGCTTTCACAGCACGTATGTGAAACTTATGAATGGAAGATGGTGTGCTGCCATTGGCTCTAACTGAGTCACGTGATCCCACAGCTCGCACGAATTCACTACGCCGGTGGGATACGCAAGCACTGCCCAGCTGATGTCTGGAACATCAAGTTCGTGCGAGCTGGATCTGAAAAAGCCAACGCGGAGTGAGAGATCGCGCCTGCTCCTTACCCCCGCGGGAACAGAGCGAGATCAATTTCTGGGCCATTGTCTTGTTCTGTCCTCAAGCTAGGGCTCTTGAGGGTAATACAGGCGACAGTGTTTGCGTACAATTCACTCTCTAATAATTTCTTATTTTTTTCTAAATACACTGCTTCATATTGCTCTAGTAATTCAGTGACAGGGAATTGATATCGCAGGTTATTTTGGTGCAGTGGGTATAAGCGTGCTGCTCACTGACTGCTTACAGGATCAGATACAACAGACAGACAGGACAATGGAGAGGATTGCTGTCTGAAGAGACTGAGCTTACTGCTCACCATAGTTGCCCCCGCCAGCAGAGGGATCAGATTGGTAACAAAAATTCCATTGAGTTTGTGTCCAAAAGGTACAAAATCTAATGGCCTGCGGCTGGGGATGAGTAACAGCGTTCCCCTTTCGGGCTTTATTTTTTCATTGCATAAGGCGGCAATTCTTTCTACCACATTAATCACTAATATCCCAATTAAATGTTAGCAAAACTGTACACCACAGTGAGAAAAAATATCAGGTTTGGGAACAGGTAGTGCCCAATATCTAAATATCAATCAATGTAAATGTGCCATCTTCTGCAAAATAATTTTGGATATCAAAGTCTACCCTCAGTAGATGGAGCTAATACAATCGCATTTTTTGAATCTAAACCATGGAACAAAAATGCAGTCAGTAGAATGGGGTATTATGTACCTGCTATAGGCATAGTATAGGGTTTCGCTGGGTATAAAGTGAAATAATGATCCATGGCTAAGCATGGCCATATTTTTACATTACATAAAATTAGCAAGCTTCAAAGTAGGAATGTTGTTCTGACCAGTCCCTATATACCAAATGTAGTTCAATAAAGGTGCATCTTTATGAAAAAGTGCTTGCAATCCTGTTTTTTAGCCTAGAGAACCAAGTATTGTTTTCTTCATAAATGATGATGTTATGATGAACTTCTCTGCAAATTATATCATTGTGTAAGATGTTTGCAAACAAATGAAAAAGATTTGTCGAACAATTTAACCGTTAAGGCGTGCTTATGTAATTTTCCTGTTTGTTCTAGGGTGTCGAACTTGCTCGTGGAGCACAATACAGTGGGTCTCAGTGCCTACCAATCTGTGGGAGAATGGCTGGAGTCCCTTAAGATGGGTCGGTACACAGAAAATTTCAATGAAAGTGGATACACCTCGTTGGATATTGTGACTAAAATAACATTAGAGTGAGTAATTTCCCTTTCACTGTTGTTGTTTGTGCTGCTTGAAAGGGATTAGCGTAAACTGTTGGCAAGAGGAGGTATTCACAGCTCACTACTTGTTCTACCTGGCTGTCAGTGAGTTGCAACAAACTCTGTAAAAGGAAGATCCATTGAATGAGGAGTCATTGTTCCTTTCTGTGCTCCTATCTGATCAGTGCTCTGTGTCCTGTGCAATGAACGCACTGCAACGTGACAGTGACAATATTCCTCATGCTTACCTGCATTGATTTCTGTAACATAATTCCTTTAACACAATGGAGTCAGTAGCCAAGCGTCTCCGACTGGCATTATTTTATTATCAACAAACTCTGTAAAAAAATTATTTTAACATCAGCATTTTAACTGGCTAACGTTCAAATAAAACCCATTGGAAAATCTACACTGCTGACTCAAATATTTTCATTCCTGCCCATCAGAACAATCAGTTCTGTAGGCTTTAGGAAGATACATACTTTCATTTTAGCAGTGTGGTACTGTCACTACACGGGTCTTCAAAGATCTTCACTACCTCGAGCCTAAAGTGCTAATGTTCCAATGCAATGGTGCTCTGGGCCTGGCTAAATATCTTATAGAATTTACAAATTACCTTGTAGGATCCTGCAATCTAGGAATGCTCACTAGCTTTTTGTCATGGCCCACATATGGATTGACTAACTTATTATCTACACTCACAAACTACCTCATGTCCCACAGGAAAAGGCGAGAGACAATTTGCACATGGGCTGTGCAAGAAAAAGCTAGTGAGTATTCCTGGATTGCAGTATCCTATAAGGCAATTTGTAAATTCTATAAGATATTTAGCCAGGGCCAGACTACCATTGTATTGGAGCATTAGTACTTTAGGCTCAAGGTTGTGAGGGTCTGTGAAGACCTGTGTAGTGACAGTACCACACTGCTATCACTTCGCTGCTACCATTTGTCCCCTCTGCCCTTGATGGTACTGTTCAGTTTATAGAATTCACTGAGTATAAATTCTGTGAATGTGCAAATTAATCTTGAAAGCTATAAAGAAAATGTAGTACTTTATTAGTCAAAGGATTTCGTTGCTGTGATTCCTGTTTCTGGATTGTTTGTTTTGCACTACAGTGGAAAAATATGCTGAGTGAATCAATTTTATTCCCTTGTGTATTTGTGTCAGATTTGCCCACTTCTTAGTTTTTGTCTTCTGTTTTCTTGCCCTCTTGTCGACTCGCCAGCTGGCATGTAGGGAAAGTGGGACGATTCACTCCTTTATAGCTCGTGCATCATTATGTCTGTTTGCACCAATGCATCTGTGTCCACTCATTTATCATTTGGAATCAATTTCATCGTATGGTTTTAATTTTCCAGCAACTTAACCTGTTCACATGAATTATGATTGTCCTCTTTGAGATCAATTCAATTTTAAATCTCCAATTGTGACAAAATTTGGCTGGACCTTCCTCTGCTATCCTGACCAATATCGGCAGAAACAGTGGGTATGTGGGACAGTGAGGCCTGCTGCTGTCTCCCCACCCCGACCTTGATTTCCCTACCCCCCACCTCCGTGTGACCATCGCAGGGTGACCCTTACCTCACTTTGTCGCATGTAAATGCTGGCGGGGGTGGGGTGGGGTGGGGACAAAGCACAGTCTCCCTTCCCATTTAACCCCCACCTCGCCCCTGTTACTGCTTCTCCCCAGGACCCCCTAGTTGAACTTGGAGATAAGCCCGGGATAGCAGCGAGATCGTCCCGATGTGCACAATTGTTGCTGGGACACAGGAGAGAGGTTTGCCATGTACTTAAAGAAAGAAAAGAAGGACCATCGGCTTCAGTTGAACTTTCTAACAAGTTGACAATTTAAATTACAATTTATGAAAAGCAAGCTAGCTGGCTGTCATTAACTGCGCTCAGACATATTTACCAAAGAGATGGTGGGTTAGATACTTTACTATTGTACCACAATGACTCTTGGGCATCCTCGACTGTCATGCTTAATGCTCTATGCATTTATATATAGCTCCATCGTTGTTTTCATTATACATTTTAGATGGTGACAGGAAAGCCTTTGCTGAAAAATTGCTGCATTGTATTCCCACAGAGATTTGAAGAGAATCGGTGTGGGTCTTGCTGGCCACCAAAAGAAGATCATGAACAGTATTCAGGAGCTGCGAGTCCAGTTTATGAATGGCATGATGCCTATATGACTCAGCCCCAGTCGCTTGAGCTGTCACTAGCCATTCAGCACTTTTATTTTTCCTGATTTGGGACTTGTATTTATTCCTGCGTGCAAAAGGGGAGGGAGGGGGGAATGCATATCTGGAACAACAGAATGCGATTAATGCTCACCTTACTGTTCCAGTATTCGAATTCAGCAAATCCCTAAACCTTGGAATCATCAAACCTTGGAGAGCGATGCATTGAAGAAAAGTTCAATAAGGGGTACAGTTCATCCATTTACTTTCACATCGAGCAGCACTGAATACCTTGGCACACATGTTCCTCTGTAAGGTGGCAAGGGCACCTTTAATAGTTTTCCTGCATTACAAGACTCTAATTCTCTTTTGAGAGTACCTGACTTTCTAGACAGTTTCAATTGATCAAAAAATGGCAGTAGATGCATAATAGTTTACGTAAGTTTCCTGTATCAAGTCTTAATGACCGACAGTTGTGTATTGAAGAGCAATATTATTAAGTTTACTACTTAGTAGTAAGTTGTTTTGTAAATTATAAGTGCAGTTATAACATGCTGTATTTAATAAGTTATAGAACGTAGTGTATAAAGTCTTTGCTTGACTCAGTCTTGATCAGTATGTATTTATTGATTAAAAATGTTAGCGCGTAATGAAACACGTTATTTGAAGACGTACATATTTACTTTGCTCTTGCTATATTTGAATATTCATCTGTATATACTGTACAGTTTGCTACTGCAGGGTACAGAATTTTCTCTGTGTAACAAAGCTAACTGTATGATTTGACTAAAATGAGTGACACTTTCTTAAAACTTTGATTTGAGGACCTTGCTTTTTGTTCTGATCAGAGTGTGAAGCTGAGAGATGTTTTGCAAAAGTACTGTTTAAGTTGTGGTGGTGAGGGACTGCACTATTGAGAGATAATGGGTCATCATTTTGCTGTAGCAGGGGATCTAACGGTGTCCGCTGTTAGTTAGACTTGCCCTTGCATGTTTAGGTTTTATAATTTTTTGCGTGGCAAGTTGCTGAAAGTGCGAGTTGATAACGGTGCAGCGAGGGAAACAGGGCATCTGGGACCTGAGTGAACAGGGCAAGCAACTGTGTATCTCCTTAACCAATCAGTCTGAAGGATTGTGAAATTAGCAGCGCAAGGACTGAGAAGGAAGTGTAAATTAGAGTGGGTGACTTCAATGTCAAATCAGGTAGAGAAAGAGAAATAAAGGGAGGGAATGAAAGATTGGATTAAGAGAGAGAGAAAAAAGAGCCGGAAAGGAAAAGTAATTTTTTTTTTACATTTTTAAAATCTCCAACAACAATTAAAACCTGAAAGAATGAGACTCCACACTTGTAATAGTTAATTTTCAGTGCCAGAGAGGCTGTTTGGCAGTAATTAACACTTATCAGTTTGTTAAAAGGGTACTTAGACTTGAAATGAACAAGACTTAACTTTCTGTGGTGAGTTTAGTTTGTATCTACCATGCAAATATAGCAACTTCATGCCATTCAATGCATTCCACTGATGATCCAGACAGCGAGATGCCGTTTTCGTGAAGCTAACGGCAGAGTTGCGCAACACGGACAGCAACTTTTGGACATCCAAATTTAACTGCACATCTGCCCCTCGCGTGAAGTTGCTGTGCCATTTGTGTATAAATAATGGCGAGAGTCATTAGCCTCGCTATTATTTTGACAGCAAATTCTGACCCAATCTAGTCTGCAAAGTACTCACTAAGATTCTTTTTATATATATTATAAAAGCTAAACAGACTTGTGTAGACAATTGGATTAGTTATCACTTTCCAGTCCTCTGCAAGATTAACACAATTAACTTTTACAATTATATTAGGAGCAAAAGGGTAGTCAAGGGTAATGTGGGCCTTTTAAAAACAGATGCGGTAATATTGCAAATGAAAATAGGGAAATGGCAGACTTGTTGAATAATTACTTTGTGTCAGTCTTCACAGTAGAGGAAGAGAATAATACACCTAACATTCCATCAAAACTAATAATGAATCGAGGACTGGAAATCACGAAAGTTAACGTAAACAAGAAAACGGTATTAGAAAAAATAATGGCACTAAAGAGAGACAAATCCCCAGGACCTGATGGTTTCCACCCCAAGATTTTAAAGGAAGCAGGTGAGGACATTACAGATGCTTTAGCCTTAATCCTGCAAAGCTCTCTCGATTCAGGACTTGTCCCTCTAGGTTGGAAAATTGCAATTATAACTATTATTAAGAAAGGTGAGAGAGAGAAACCAGGAAATTATAGATAAGTTAGTCTAACATCTGATGTGGGGAAGTTATTGGAATCTATAATTAAGGACAGAGTGACTGAGCACATAATTGAATTTTTTAAGGAAATAACTAAAGTAGTAGACAGGGGAATGTCGATGGATGTAGGACTTCCAGATGGCATTCAATAAGTTTCCACATTAGAGACTTAGCTAAAATTAAAGCTCATGGAATTGAAGGCAAATTATTGACCTGGTTAGGAGATTGGTTAGCCAGTAGAAGATAGAGAGTAGGGATATTGGGTATTTACTCGAATTGGAAGAAAGTGACTTGTGGGGGTGGGGTGGCATTTTAACCCCAATGAACGGGTGGGTTGTGGTCGGATGGCAGGTTAAAGAGATAAAAAACGGAATCCTGACCCCAACCCGTCCACTTCCGATTTCAACAGAGGCGGGACGGGGGGGGCGGGCAGCCAACCCGCTCCCAGGAGGCAGGTCATCTATTTAAATATTATAATGAGGCTATGTGCCTCATGGTGATCCACCATTTCAAATTTAACTCTGGCTGATCAGGTTTCACAGGCCTCGGGGTACCCGCCAGCTAAAGGGAGGCGAGGATGCTGGATCCAGGAGGTAAGTGCCTTTCCACTTAGCTGCTTGATCCAGCATGCCTGCCTCGCCAATCGCGTATGATCGGACACCCAACCCCCCCCCCACCCCGCCACCGACCCTTCCGATCTCCCCCCAAGGCTCCAATCTGCCCCCAAGGCCTCTGCCCCCCCACCTCCAAGCTGCCCCCGAGGCCTCCGACCACTACCATGCAGCCTCTGAGCCCCACCCCCCACCATACCCCACAAAGCCTCCGATCTCCGATGCCCCCCTCCGGCCTTTTATCTGCAGCCCCTGGCCCCCGATCCCCCCTCCAGCCCCCGAAGCCTCCTCCGGCCTCTGATTCCCCTCCGCCCGGCCTTGTGACCTCTCTCCCCTCCGGTCCCGATCACCCTCCGGCTTAACCCCTTCAGCCCCGATCCTCCTCCGGCTTCCCCACTCCGGCTCCGATCCTCCTCCTGCCCCGATCCTCCGGGCCTGATCCTCCTCTGGCCTTCCTCCCTCTGGTCTCCACACCCCCCCTCCCCCCCAATCCCTCCCTCCTTTCCTTCTCTCTGTGGCCTGGTGCTGCAGGCCTACCCGCCCAACAGCCAGCCGGTCTCTCCATCTGGCTGGGTGCAGGTGGGAATCAATGCTTTGAAATTTGTTAAATTCGGCTGGGCCTGTGAGAAACCCATTCTCCCGGGTTTCCTGACCGCTTTCCAGCATCCACCCACCCCCATCCCCAACCCCCCACCCTGTTCCTTACCCACCTACAAATTAAAATTCCGGCTGTGGTGTCCCACAAGGATCTGTGCTGGGGCCTCAACTATTCACTATATTTATTAATAGATTAAGTAAAGCAATAGAGAGCCATATACCCAAGTTTGCCGATGACACCAAGATTGGTGGCATAGTGTAGACGGGAGCATAAAAACTGCAAAGAGACATTGATAGATTAAGTGAGTGGGCAAAACTGTGGCAGATGGATTTCATTGCAGGTAAGTGTGAGGTCATCTATTTTGGACCAAAAAAGGATAGATTTTTTTAAATAGTGAAAAGCGAGGAACAGTGGAGGTCCAAAGAGATTTGTGGCCCATGTACACAGATCACTAAAATGGAATGTAAGCCTTTATATCTAGAGGGCTACAATATAAAGAGGAGGCAGTTTCGCTGCAGCTGTACAAAGCCTTGGTTAGACCACATCTGGAGTACTATGAACAGTTCTGGGCACCGCACCTTCGACAGGATATATTGGCCTTGGAAGGAGTGCAGCGCAGATTCAACAGAATGTTACTAGGGCTCTGAGGGTTAGATTATGAGGAGAGATTACATAAACTAGCTTTTTATTCCCCAGAATATAGAAGGTTAAGTGGTGATTTGATTGAGGATTTTAGGATTTTGAAAGGAATTGAAATGTTAGAGAGAAACTTTTTCCGCTGGTGGGGAAGTCTAGGACAAGGGGACATAACCTTAAAATCAGAGCCAGGCCATTCAGGAGAGAAGTTAGGAAACACTGTTTCACACAAAGGGTGGTTGAAGTCTGGAAAACTCTCCCACAAAAAGCAGCAGATGCTAGCTCGATTAATAATTTTAAATCTGAGATCAATAGATTTTTGCTAGCCAAGGGTATTAAGGGATATGGATCCAAAGTGGGTGGATGAAGTTAAGCTGCAGATCAGCCATGATCTCATTGAATGGTGGAACGGGCTTGAGGGGTTGAATGGCCTCCTCCTGTTCCTATGTTCATACGTCAGTACAGATGACAATCTAATCTTGTCATTTGCATAAAATATTGTCCAGAAGTTTGAAGTTGCAAATCAGATTAACTCATTCAATCAGTCTACACTGAAACAAGCCAGAGTCATTTAAACACTTAGGGGCTCATTAAGAACAAAAACCAAGATGTTAATTAATTCCAGACTGACTGTAAAAAGGCAAATAATCTAATTAAGGAAAGCTGGGGCGTTGTATCCATATTATTTTTCAACTAAAATTAATAAAAGGAAAACCCTGGCTCTCTCTATAAAATTAGTCTTTCTGTTTCTCACCGTACCTTGCAATGCCAACATCTATATTCAGCATTGCACTGTGTTTTATTGTGTTTTTAAAAATAAAATCCTTTCTTTCTGCTAAACTTACACAGATCTGGAGGTAAGATTTATGATCAAAAATAGGTAGAGACAGGTTTCAAAGCAACTTAAACATGTGGAACTGTGTTTATTTCTCAGTGAAATACATCAAAGTAGGTCATATTTTTCAACCAAGAAATGAGTGATAGTCACTGTAAGTGGGGTCGCTTTTACCTTTAACAGCCGACCGGTGGAGTGGGCCTGCAACCTGCTTGTTCCACCAGCGAAGAGGCCAGAGCTATTTTAAAGCCTCATTTAAATATAACTGGACAACTGCGGGCACCAAATGGGCGTCCAGATACAACTCGCCGGATCTAGGTTGGTGCGATATTGGGCGCCCGAAGGTGGTACAGCAAGGTACGTCCGGGGTGGGTTGCGATCACGGTGGGGTGTTCTGGGCCGACAGCGGCCCAGAGTATTTTTGTAGGGTCCAAAGGAGCTCTCCTGCTCCTCCTGACCCCACAAATATAATTTCAAACTTACCCTTCCAGAGCCTCTTAAGGCTCTATCAACAGTGAAACTGGATGGAGAGTGCACGGTGCATGTTCTGATCGGTTCTACCCTAAAATGACAAGCCTGGTCCTATGTAGGTCATAGGACCTCGATTTTCATGTTAAAAGGGGCCTTCTGTCTGACACAGGCAGGTGCTCATCCACCTAGCAGTAGACACCTGTAAAAGTGGCAGGAGGCCAACCATCACAGTCTACCGACCCCATTTGAACCAGTTACTACCCAAGTAATGACAGTTTTGGCAAGTTAAGATTGATCCACAAGTGAGTGAGATTTGGACAGGTCTAAATGCGTTTGTTGGCAAAAGTGCACAAACCCTTCGCTACATGGCCTCTCTGCTTCTCTTCCCATTATGCTACTGTGGCTCCAATAACATCACGGTGTTGAGCTCTTCATGATTTGAGCCAGATTTAAGTGGAGAAATCTAATAGAGACACTCAGGCTTGTGCTCCCACTTGCAATCCAGAGAGTACAAAATAACTTCAAACCTTCAACCCAGATGTGTTTTCCCTGTTTCAGTGCCTAAAGTGAAAATTCTGTTGGAGCCTTTTATATTTATTTGAAGCCTCTATGCATGCTGGCCCTAAAATTCCAAGGCAGGTGTCCAGCTCACGGCTGCTGGGAGCGGAGTTTGTAGGGTCAGTAGGCGGGCAGCTCATTAGCATGTGCCAGGCGGGCGCAAATGCCACTTAAGGCACATCTTTATCGCCCGCCTGCCCATGGGACTGAAACTGGAACGACTGCCTGTCCACGTTGGGATTGGGGGGAGGGGGTGATGAGGCAGGGTGTTACTCGAGGCTCCCTCCAACACTACCACCTCTACAATGCGGCTGATCCAGGGATTTAAAGAAAACCAAGATTTCCCGCTTGTGAGATTCAAGCCAGTCTGCTAGGCCCGCAGCCTGTCGGTGGGGCCCACTTGCGCTCTTGTGGAGGCCGGCACATCTCATCTTTATTGGCGTAGTGGCTGCTACTGATTTTGGACAGTCGCAACCAAATTCCTAGTGGGCCCGTGACAATTTGGCAGGAATTGTTCGGCTGAAAGAGCCGACAAGAATGGGGATGGTGTGAAAGTTGAATCAAATCCCACTGTTGCTTGAGGTTGGAGTGAAGGCAGATTGCTGGGTAGAGTAAATGAAGCTTTGCTCAGCATGTCACCATGCGATAACTAACCTAGGAGAGTATGAGCTGAATACTGGGTAACACAAGTTGAAAAAATGTTCCGTTTCCCAGCATTGACATCCGTCACCTTGACGCAAAAATAACTTCGCTCACCCTGTAAAATAAATTCAAACACCCCACTAAAAAAAATCAAAATGGCAATGCAAGTGGGGAGCAGCTTGGTGAAATAATTAGAAAGATGTGGTAACTTTATTAGCAGAGAAAGAGAGAATATTGTGTCCCCCTTTAAATAAAATCTTGCACTGACTACAAACACTCTAAACAAAATAACATGGGGGAGGGGATAGAAGCATTGAAAATAGCACGAGAGCAATTAATATGGGAGCTAGGACAATTAAAAACAGTTTAGTATCAAAGTGCTGAAGGAGATGGTTAAGATAGATTGTTTGCCTCCACCACTTTGCGTGTAACTTTTAAAAAGCTTATCTTGGTGAGTAGACAACTGCAATCAGACAAAGAAGTGCAGGACTGTGGTGTGAAAATCTCCTTTTAATGAGGAGGGTAAAGTGCGTGAATATTTGGAGTTTTCCTTTAATCGTTGCAAGAATGTAGAACAATTTCCAATGCTATCATGATCATTTTGAATTGCGCTTGAAGTTCATGGCGATAAGTTAGTTAGAAGCACATCGGGATTTATAAAGGAACATGAGATGCTTTCGTAGGTAATGTGTAAACTGGGACTGAACCTATGGGGAAAGAAACTCCATTTCTCACGTAGCAAAGCAACTTATCGTAGAATCCTAGTGATCCAATCAGCAGCACTTGAAGCTCACATTTACTGTGTAACAAGCAAGCACATATTAATGCTATTAGGGCCGACATTTTGCTTTCAGTTGTTTATGACTAAATGAAACTTTAATAACAACCTTAGCGTGCTTTATTTATTTTAAGGAAAGTATCCCGACACTGTGTGTATTTTGTTTGTGTACATGTTTTTGTAGTGTAAGATACGAAATTTTATATTTTCATAAAAAAATAAATTTTTATATCAGCATTTTTTTTGTGAACCTCAATTTGTTTATCACTGCAAAACACAAGCAGCATAACATTTAAACATTTCGCAGGCCACACTGCACTTCACATCCCTGATTAAATTACCTAGAAAAAAAATTTCCATTATTTAAAATATAATCAGGGCCAACTTTAGGAAAATATTGCGATTCTTATGACAATTTTTGAGGGTAATTTTACGAGTCTATGCAACCGGCTGGAAACCTTGCCCACTCATATCAGACATTCGGGTGCACAATTGCCCACATTGATCGGAAAATCATGTGTCACGTGTGCCCAAATTCCCAGTTCATGCCACTGGCAGGCGGCCACATCTAATTTTGTTGAAGAGAAATTATGATGTTTTATACTTTTCAGACAACCTCTGCGCCAATAAATTAAGGTAAAAGTAATAGAAATAACTAGTTCTCCACATTTTCACAGCTAGTGGAGTTTACAAAACAAACAATCATAATTTCACACCCCTCTAAAGAGGCACAGTGGGAAAAGTTTAATCCCGCCCCCTTTGTGGCGCTAACTTCGCCGGGGCACTACATTTAGAGCCCCATAAAAATTAGCGCCCCCCGCGGCCGAAATTCATCGGTAGCGCCCCAAGAGCGAAGCGGGGCAGCACTGGAAGCACCCCGCCTCCCTCTTGGGGCGCGGCGAGGGAATATCACGGCGCTACGTGCCGCGGTACTGCAGGCCTTCCTCCCCTTCTTAAAGGGGAGGGGCCTTGCGCAGCACGACCCAGGGCCCAGCTGGGTCACCAGGGATCGGAGTGCCGGCAAAAGAGCTCGGCACTCAAGAGAAGTGCCGGGCTCACAGAGCGCAGCTGGCACTCCGCGGGGGGGCTGATCAGGATGCTGGGGACGGCAATGAGGGCAGGTGCTGGCAGGCGGCCAGCAAAACAAATGGCCGCCCGGCACCTCGGGGGAAAAATTCGGTTGCTTTGAGCCTCCCGTTAGTGCCCTAAGAGGGTGCTAACGAGGCGCAAAGCAACTAGCGCCCGGGCGCGGCGATGTTTGCGCCGCTCGCGAAATTGACCAGACATTTTACGGCGGCGCTAAACTCAACCGCCACGATCTCCTGCGCCCGCAGATCATGACGTCAGTCGAGCATGCAATGCCCCGGTAGCGCCCCGGACCGGATATTGAGTGGCGCCCCCTGCCTTTCCGCCTGCCGCTAGCAACGACAGGTAGAGGGGAACGTTTTGCAGTTGGGAAGGGACTGGGGGAGCGCTATTTAAAGGCGGCCGCTTCCTGCCTTTTTTTGTCGGCAACAGTTTTGCACCACGCATTCTGAGAGAGAGAGACTTCTGGAGAGATTCAACGCTGTGTGAAGGAGTTTTGGGTACTGAGCAGCACTTTGCAGGTTCATTTTGATTTGACCTTCCTTGCATCGATTTAGAAGAGGCTATGGGGGCTGCACTCTGAGCACTTTCCCTGGGTACTCTCCATTGTTCTTTCCAACAGAATTGATGTACAGGTCTCTCCAGGCCGAGATTCAAGGCTGCAATGAGCAGGGTGTGGATGGAGAGCAAGGTCGACCTTCCCCTTTAAGAACTGGCCGGCACCAGTGTGTCTGTGTTCCATTGCTGACTGACATCACATGAGCTTCGCCAGTGCTCTGAGGTAGTGCCTCGCTCCTCGGCGATAGCGCCTTAAGAGAGGTGTGTAGCACCTGATTTAGCGCTCCAATCACCTCCAGGGGCGATAGAAGCCAAGTTTGCAGTCGGAGGCAATAATTAGCACCAGGTGCTAAACTTTGCGCCCGGCCGATAATTGCGCCCCAAAAGGGGCAATACCGAATTTCTCCCCCCTCGCCTTTAATTAGCGCCGCCCCGGTCGCAGGTAGGCCCCCCTGACCCTGTCGGACATAGCGTCCGGCAGTAATTCAGGGGGCGCTACCGAAGATCGCGGCTGGGGCGCGAGCGAGGCGCTACGCACAGAGATGATGTCATCGCCAGCGGCGCAGAGCCGCAGGGCGCTAACGGTTACTTCCGCCGCTAACCTCCCGCTGAATTTCACGGGAGGCGTTAGCGATGCGTGCCCGGGCGCTAGTTGCTTTGCACCCCGTTAGCACCCTCTTGGGGCGCTAATGGGAGGCGCAAAGCAACTGAAATTTCCCCCCAGATACTCTTCTCCCCATTCTGCTTCACATTCCCTCTCTTTCCCCCATTCTGCTTCACATTCCCTCTCTTCTCCCCATTCTGCTTCACATTCCCTCTCTTTCCCCCATTCTGCTTCACATTCCCTCTCTTCTCCCCATTCTGCTTCACATTCCCTCTCTTTCCCCCATTCTGCTTCCCATTCCCTCTCTTTCCCCCATTTTGCTTCACATTCCCTCTCTTTCCTCCATTCTGCTTCCCATTCCCTCTCTTCTCCCCATTCTGCTTCACATTCCCTCTCTTCTCCCCATTCTGCTTCACATTCCCTCTCTTCTCCCCATTCTGCTTCACATTCCCTCTCTTCTCCCCATTCTGCTTCACATTCCCTCTCTTCTCCCCATTCTGCTTCACATTCCCTCTCTTCTCCCCATTCTGCTTCACATTCCCTCTCTTTCCCCCATTCTGCTTCCCATTCCCTCTCTTCTCCCCATTCTGCTTCACATTCCCTCTCTTTCCCCCATTCTGCTTCCCATTCCCTCTCTTTCCCCCATTCTGCTTCCCATTCCCTCTCTTTCCCCCATTCTGCTTCACATTCCCTTTCTTCTCCCCATTCTGCTTCACATTCCCTCTCTTCTCCCCATTCTGCTTCACATTCCCTCTCTTCTCTCCATTCTGCTTCACATTCCCTCTCTTCTCCCCATTCTGCTTCACATTCCCTCTCTTTCCCCCATTTTGCTTCACATTCCCTCTCTTCTCCCCATTCTGCTTCACATTCCCTCTCTTTCCCCCATTTTGCTTCACATTCCCTCTCTCCCCCCCATTTTGCTTCACATTCCCTCTCTCCCCCCCATTCTGCTTCACATTCCCTCTCTTTCCCCCATTCTGCTTCCCATTCCCTCTCTTCTCCCCATTCTGCTTCACATTCCCTCTCTTTCCCCCATTTTGCTTCACATTCCCTCTCTCCCTCCCATTTTGCTTCACATTCCCTCTCTTTCCCCCATTCTGCTTCCCATTCCCTCTCTTCTCCCCATTCTGCTTCACATTCCCTCTCTTTCCCCCATTTTGCTTCACATTCCCTCTCTTTCCCCCATTCTGCTTCCCATTCCCTCTCTTCTCCCCATTCTGCTTCACATTCCCTCTCTCCCTCCCATTTTGCTTCCCATTCCCTCTCTCCCCCTCCATGCTGGTTCGGGTTACCTGTGCTCTCCTCATTTTGGTTTGAATTGACTCTCTTCCCTCCACCCTCTGCTTGGCCTGGAAAGCCTGCAGATCAAAAAGCATCCCGAGAGTTGATGGGACCCCTAACGAAGAAGACGATGAGAAGAGAACCACCCATTTATAGGGAGAATTTCAAGAGAGGAACAAACCCCCCACAAATTGTGCTGAATGAAATAACTTGCCCAGACTGACACAAACTTGCCCAGACTGACACAAACTTGCCCAGACTGACACAAACTTGTCCAGACTGACACAAACTTGCCCAGACTGACACAAACTTGCCCAGACTGACACAAACTTGCCCAGACTGACACAAACTTGCCCAGACTGACACAAACTTGCCCAGACTGACACAAACTTGCCCAGACTGACACAAACTTGCCCAGACTGACACAAACTTGCCCAGACTGACACAACCTTGCCCAGACTGACACAAACTTGCCCAGACTGACACAAACTTGCCCAGACTGACACAAACTTGCCCAGACTGACACAAACTTGCCCAGACTGACACAAACTTGCCCAGACTGACACAAACTTGCCCAGACTGACACAAACTTGCCCAGACTGACACAACCTTGCCCAGACTGACACAAACTTGCCCAGACTGACACAAACTTGCCCAGACTGACACAAACTTGCCCAGACTGACACAAACTTGCCCAGACTGACACAAACTTGCCCAGACTGACACAAACTTGCCCAGACTGACACAAACTTGCCCAGACTGACACAACCTTGCCCAGACTGACACAACCTTGCCCAGACTGACACAAACTTGCCCAGACTGACACAAACTTGCCCAGACTGACACAAACTTGCCCAGACTGACACAAACTTGCCCAGACTGACACAAACTTGCCCAGACTGACACAACCTTGCCCAGACTGACACAAACTTGCCCAGACTGACACAAACTTGCCCAGACTGACACAAACTTGCCCAGACTGACACAAACTTGCCCAGACTGACACAAACTTGCCCAGACTGACAAAAAAGCCACGATCTCACTGACTGAGGCAGGTCTGGGGCGGCCGGGGTCAGTGTCGTGGTCCCAGCCCGCTGCCTACTGCTGCCCACACTCTCCAAGTGATTTTACATTAATGGGGCTTGTTATGCCCGCCCTGTGAGGTTCCTGGCCAATTAAAAGGAAGCGGGTCTGATGACGTCATTTGATATCGCGTCATCAGCCGGTTTCCTTAAAGGGGCCATGTCCAAATTGATTTTGACAGTTCTGCTGTCAGTGTTCTACAGCATTGAGGTGCTGCAAACACTGATGAGCACTGCACAAAGGTGCACGGCTGCACCCAGGCTCTCCCATGACTCCCTCCATATGCTTATGCCCATGGGCGGAAGAGAGCTCCCCAGGAGATCAACGCAGCCTGGTTGCACATTGCACAGGAGGGCACAAGCAGGGATGTCGTCAGGAGGACCAGGCTGCAGTGGCACAAACCTTTCAATGATCTCAGTAGATCACGAAACGTTACTGCAAAGCCACACTCAACCTCATCCCGCTGTGCCAATCATCACACCCCCATCACTCTGCCTTCCCTACCCTACTCCTGCACATCTTTACTCACACCAACTTACCTTGCACCTCCACCCATCCCTCTCTATCTACATTATCACTTCCCCATTTCACTAGCCACCCCTCACACTCACTCTCATCCTAGTCCAATCATATCAACTAACAGCACACAATGGTGGGCACTTGGGTGGATTAGCCAATGTTATTGTGAAGTTTCTGGTAATGTGCTGTCAAACATTGAAACCTTTATTTTCAGCACTTTGCGTTCTTGGACAGATTTGTGTGCAACTTTGGAAGTGGCTTAGGGAGTTGCAGTGAATGGTGAGACATAACGGTTACCCCCCGCAATGGTGGTGAGTGTGAAAGAAATGGCTTGGGCATTGTAGGGATGCTTCACGGTGCTGGTGTGGGGTGGTGTCAACCTGGCACATCATGTGGCAGCCAGGGTGTACAGCACCAAGTGAAGTAAATCTGGCCATGGTGAGGCCATCCCTGGCGTCCCGGGCAGCAATGTACTCGGGTGCTGATGCCCTGTGTCCTGTGCAGCATCAGTTTATTGCGGAGAAGGTTGTTGTTGTTGTTGTTGTTGCTGGTGTTGGGGCTGATCGTGGTGGGATTCTGAGGACCAAGGTGAGATATATTCAAGGGCACCGATGCTGATGGAATAGATGGCAGGTGAAGTTGAGATGACAGAAGCGATCTGTTAATGGTGAGAGAGGTTGTTCCAATGAGGTGGCACTGGATAGAGAGATTGCTCCAAACACTTGCAAGCTGCAGAAAGCTCAATATGTCTTCTAAATGCAGTAACCAACAGTTTATGTGCTTTGAAAGTGAACAGCTGTAACATGGGATCTTTTATACAACTTTGGCAGCTGTCAGGTCATGAGATAATTCAATGCTGAATCCACTCACGACATGCTGAGCTGACGTGTTCCCCGAGCAGCGGGTAACCCATGGGGGAGCACGTAAAATTGAAATGTAGGCATAAAATAACACTTAATTGGATGTTAACAATCCATTTAATGATGTCAATTGCCTCCCCGCCGCTTGGTGTTGAGTCTGCTGAGCGCTGACAGACCCGTCACCTGGGAGACTCACGTGGAGGTGGGTTGACAGCGGGTTTCCTACCCACTGTCAATCTTCTATTTTGACAGCGGACCCGCCTCCGAACCCGCCCTCTGAGCACCGGCAAAATTCAGCCCAAACATTCTCAAACTGACAGAAACATTCCCAGACTGACAGAAACTTGCCCAGGTTAACAGAAACTTGCCCAGACTGACAGAAACTTCCTTCCTTAGGGTGTCCTGCTCACCTGCTCAAAAGAGCAGGTTAAAATTGGGCCATGGCTGGAAGGTAACAGGATCAGAGGGGGTAGGTGACTGGTCATATTTTAACTGCACCCTCACCCGGTTTCCTCTAGGCGGAGGCAGTTAAAGTTGGAGCCAAACTTGCCCTGATTGACACAAAGCTACCCTGACTGAAACAAAGATCTTGATTTTTATCCCCCGCCCCCAGCCCCCTACCCCACCCCATCCCACCCATCACGGCGGGCAGGAAAGGGTCAGGCAAGGGTTACAGTGCCAGAAATGCCAATTGCGCCTCCAACCTGCCGCACGGAACATGGGAAGAGTAGCATAGTGGTAATGTCACTGGACTAGTAATCCAGAAGCCTGGACTAATGATCCAGAGATGTGAGTTCAATCCCACCACGGCAGCTGGGAATTTAAATTCAGTTAATTAAATAAATCTGGAATAAAAAGCTAGTATCAGTAATGGTGACCATGAAACTATCGGATTGTCGTAAAAACCCATCCGGTTCAATAACGTCCTTTTGGGAAGGAAATCTGCTGTCCTTACGTGGTCTGGCCTAGATGTGACTCCAGACACACAGCAGTCTGGTTGACTCTGAACTGGCCAAGCAAGCCACTCAGTTGTAACAAACCGCTACGAAAAACAATAATAAGAATAAAACCGGACGGACCTTCAGCACTCGGACTGCAGCAGTTTAAGACGACGGCTCATCACCACCTTCTCAAGGGCAATTAGAGATGGGCAATAAATGCTGGCCTTGCCAGCGATGCCCATATCCCAGGAATGAATTTAAAAAAAATTCCCGGCCACTGCAATATCTTTTTTTTATTTGTTCATGGGATGTGGGTGTCACTGGCAAGGCCAGCATTTATTGTCCATTTCTAATTGCCCTTGAGAAGGTGGTGATGAGCCACCTTCTTGAACCACTGCAGTCTGTGTGGTGAAGGTACTCCCACAGTGCTGTTAGGGAGGGAGTTCCAGGATTTTGACCCAGCAACGATGAAGGAACGGCGATATACTTCCAAGGCAGGATGGTGTGTGACTTGGAGGGGAACTTGCTGGTGATGGTGTTCCCATGCGCCTGCTGCCCTTGTCCTTCTAGGTGGTAGCGGTCGCAGGTTTGGGAGGTGCTGCCGAAGAAGCCTTGGCGAGTTGCTGCAGTGCATCTTGTAGATGGTACACACTGCAGCCACAGTACGTCGGTGGTGGAGGGAGTGAATGTTTAAGGTGGTGGATGGGGTGCCAATCAAGCGGGCTGCTTTGTCCTGGATGGTGTCGAGCTTCTTGAGTGTTGTTGGAGCTGCACTCATCCAGTCTATTAACAGCCACGAGTTTCGGGGTTGATGAGTCTCCTGTTATCGAGAGGCTGGAGGCTCATGAATATATATATGGAATTAGGTGGTCCTATGATGCAATTAGCCAATGTGATTTTAACAAGTGCAGCCCAGGTTACACACAGGTTGGTAAGGTTGCCAGGGGAACCTTGGTGGGATTGGCTGCTGACTGATGAGTGTGCTGAAAATAAAGGGGACCCAATCTGAATAAATTGCATACAGGGTGTACAGACAGAGGCTCAGCTTCCTTGACCTGTCTGAGGAGCAGTGCTTTAGGAGGCTCAGATTGTCAAGGCAGGTGGTTGCGGACCTCTGCAGCCTCCTCCAGGAAGATCTCCTGCCTGCTGGGCTGGGCGGCCATGACATGCCAGTGGCAGTAAAAGTGACCACCATCCTCAACATTTACACCTTTGGATCTTTCCAGGCAACCACGGGGGACATATTGAGGGTGTCACAGTCAGCCACCCACAAATGTATCAAGCAGGTCACTGCTGCATTATTTGCCAATGCCAGTTAATATAGCTCCTTCCCAAATGATGACAACAGTCAGTCGGAGAGAGCATGGCGGTTTCCAGCTCTGGATGGCTTTCCATAAGTGCAGGATGCCATAGACTACAGGTAGCCATCAGGGCACCCCCTGACCAGCCAGGAGGCCTTTGGTAATTGCAAGGGTTTCCACTCCATTAACATTTAGCTTGTGCGCAACCACAAGAAGAGGTTCATGCTGGCATGTGTCCAATACCCAGTGAGCTGCCATGGTGCCTTCATCTTATGTCAGTTCAATATCCCCCCCCCACCCATGTTTCAACCTGGCACCAGTCTTACAGGACAAGAGATGCCCTCTAATACCATGGCTGATGACACCTCTTCAGAACCCCAAAAGACACTAACAGAACAGGTACAACGGTAGCCACATTACCACAAGATGCATGATTGCCAGCCAATAATTGTGATATGCTGCGTTCTTCATAACATTGCTCAACAAAGAGGACTAGTGGTGCAGGAGGAAGAGGATGATGAGGAAGAAGATGGAGGACATGAGATACGCCATGCAGATCATCTTGTGGCCCAAGATGGAAGGGATGCTCGCATAGCTCGGAGCTTCACCTAGAGATCTCCTACTCCTACCACTCTTATGTGACCAGACCCCCTTACACTAACAGTCCTGTACTCCCTTGCTTTACAATCCCCCAATTTGTCATCTTGAAAACCTTGAACCAACTTCCACACTTTTGACATTAAAACCAGACTAACAGGACTAGACAGACTAGATGCAGGAAGGATGTTCCCGATGGTCGGGGAGTCCAGAACCAGGGGTCACAGTCTAAGGATAAGGGGTAAGCCATTTAGGACAGAGATGAGGAGGAATTTCTTCACCCAGAGAGTGGTGAACCTGTGGAATTCTCTACCACAGAAGGCAGTTGAGGCCAATTCATTAAATATATTCAAGAAGGAGTTAGATATATTTCTTAAGGCTTAGGGGATCAAGGGATATGGGGAGAAAGCAGGGACAGGGTACTGAATTTGGATGATCAGCCATGATCGCATTGAATGGCGGAGCAGGCTCGAGGGGCCGAATGGCCTACTCCTGCTCCTATGTTCTATGTTTCTATGTTTCTATGACACAGAAATTGTATTGAAAGCAGAGAGCTTACGAAAATGACAGAAGTGAAAAAAGTTTTAATGTGCACCAAAAATCAAATCTTAACAAGTTAATTAGTGCAACACCCAAGTGTGAAGCCTAATTGATCTTTTTAGCCATTTCCTTCCGACGAGCTGCTACACCAGTGACTTGAGCAGTGCTGGTGGTAGGCTTCTGAATATCTTCCTCAGAATCCTAAGATGCTCACAGCCAATGACCTCTGGATGTTGGAGCCCATGAGAGCCATGCTACTGACTGCTCCTCCTAAACTTCTGCTGGGGCAGTCTGGGGCAGCTGGAATTCAGGCACCATGTTGGGTATTAGTTGAGGTGGTGGCAAGGGAGCAGATTTGCAAGAGGTCTGTAGTCCGTGCTGTGCCCGTCCCACCAACCTCCCTCCTTTGGGGCAGCGGCACCTCAGTCCTGCTGGTCTGCGGGAGAGCGGACGGGAGGAGATGAGTGATGCCTTGGAAGCCCTGATCAACCCTGTCCACCAACATCTCAAAGTGAGAAGTCGCACAACACCAGGTTATAGTCCAACAGTTTTATTTGAAATCACAAATCTCGTGATTTCAAATAAAACTGTTGGACTATAACCTGGTGTTGTGCGACTTCTCATTTTTGTCCACCCCAGTCCAACACCGGCATCTCCGCATCATCTTAAAGTGAAACAAATGTTGGAGCCCAGAGTCTGCACTGCAGCAGTATGAGCCTTTAGGAAGACTACATAGGCTGGTAGCAGTGGCTTCTGCTGTGAGGGTCCGGCTGCAGTGTCCCTGGAGGTGGCTTCACACTATATGGTAGATTGCCGAGTTGATCTGATGGGGGAGGGATATCAGGGTGAAATATTAGAGAGGACTGAGAGAGACAAACTGCATTAGAATAAAGAGTAGTTCAGAAATAGAAGGGATCTGACAGGGGGCAAATGCTAAGCAGACTAAGATGGGTTTGGAGTGCATGTGCATAAATGCCTGGTGTGTGGTAAATAAGGTTGGCCAGCCGCAGGCACAAATTATCACATGGGACTATGATATTGTGGCAATAACGGAGACCTGGCTCAACAAGGTGAGCATTGGGAACTTAATATTCCTGTCTACAAGGTATTCATGAGTGATAGGGCAAGGGAAAAAAGGAGGGGGCAGCAGTATTGATCAAAGATACTGTTACAGCACTAGAAAGTGATAAAGTACTTGAAGGTTCAAGGACAGAATCGATTTGGTTAGAAAAGGAACAATAGAGGAGCTATTATGCTGCTGGATGTATACTATAGACCACCAAATAGTGGTAAGGAGATAGAGAAGCAAATTTTCAGGCAAATTGCAGAAAGATACAAGGGCCGGGAAATTGGAGCCTTTGGCGTTGGATGATGAGGCCAGTTTTGCTGAAAAAATGGTGGTTACCTCACTTCTGGCCACTTCCGGCTGCTGGCATTTTTGGCAGGTTGGTAGCGCTGCCGTTGTCTGCGCTCGCTCCACATATTTAGATGAGGCAGATTGTGACATCAATTAGTGTGCAACGTTGCTTTGACATATGATCTGCCATTTTGGATGTCACTACTCCATTTAACACCCCCCCCCCCTAATCACGACCAGCTGATCATGCGTTCAGCAGCAGGAAGGACCCCCCACCCCCGCTATTTAAAGGGATCAGCAACAACTTGCAGCTGACTTGTTTTTTGATTTCTACTGGCTCTGTCTAAGTTTGTGCAACTGTTTGGAGCTTTCTACAGTTATTTAAAGTTGCTGAGGTGACAGGGAGTGTTGCTGCAAGTGGAGAATGCTTTGCTTCTCATTTAAAGGGTTCTGCTCACACCACTTGCTCCCAGTCATTGGGGCTCTACTTGCAGTCCCCCTCGCGCTCAATATGACAGGGAGACGGAGCAGAGGCAGTGAAGAAGAGGACAAGATGTTCGCAGAGGGAAGAGGAGGAGGGGCAGGCAGGCTCTCAGCAGGAGGCCTTACCTACCTTAGGTCTTTCGAGAGCTCTTCCCCTACCTGTACTTAAGCCAGGAGCAGTGTATTCAGAGACTACGCGTCACCAAGGAGGTGGTCACAGAACTCTGTCACCTCCTGCAAACAGACCTGCAGCCTCAGAGCAGGGCGATGACGGCGCTGCCAGTGGCCCTCAAGGTCACCGTGGCCCTCAATTTTTTTTGCCACCGGATCCTTCCAGTTTGGAGCAGGAGACATAGCTAACACCTCCCAGTTCGCCGTCCATCGCTGCATTTGGGAGGTCACAGAGGTTCTCTACTCCAAGAGAAGAGACTTCATTGTCTTCTCTCTGAACAGAGAGTTGCAGGACAAGTGTGCATATTGCTTTGCCAGGATAGCGGGCTTCCCCATGGTGCAGGGCGCCATCGACTGCACACACATGGCTTTGCGGGCACCGTATACCAATCCTGAGATGTTCCGTAACTGCAAAGGCTACCACTCAATGTGCAATTGTTGTGCGACCACGCCCAACACATCATGACAATGAACGCCTGGTATCTTGGCAGCAGTCATGATACCTTCATCCTGCGCCAGTCCAGTGCGCCAGCAATCTTCCAGCCACCACGTCAAAACCGAGGGTGGCTGCTCGAAGACAAGGGCTGTCCGCTCTGCACCTGGCTGATGACTCCCCTCCGCAACCCCACCACTCGTGGCCAACACTCATATAATGACAGCTATGCTGCCATGAGGAACCCCATCGAGCAGACCATCGGGGTGCTCAAACAACGGTTCCGCTGCCTTAACCACTTGGGAGGAGCCCTCCAGTACACGCTGGAGCGGGTGTCCCTTTTCGTGGTGGTCTCCTGCATGCTCCAACAGCCGTTGCCACCACGGGTTCCGGGACCATCTCAGGAGGAAGAAGAAGAGGAAGAGGAAGAAGGGAGGAGGCAAGCAGCATATCCCCGTTTCGGACGGGCTGCCCGTGAACGCCTCATCAGACTCCGATTCCAGTGAATGAAACCCCAGATCCCCATTGCTCACCAGTCCCCCATCATACCATTCCTCTGTCACAAAACATTACAGTGAATTCTTGGGCACAAAGTTGTAACGAGAGCCACCACAAAACATACATTCCAAACATAATTTATAAATTTATCAAATTCAAATCAAAAGAACAAAGTCAACTAATCACCCTTGTCCATTCCCTTGGTGTCTGTCTTTTGTGTGCCTTTTCCTATGCTAGTGCTCCTACGAAGTGTTTCCCCAATGGCTGCAGCATGGCTGGTGAAAGACTGCTGACTTTCAGTGTGGGAGACTACACATCCTTGCAGGATGACCTCGACCCGCTCTGGACCTAGAAAGGCCAGCTGTAGACTGAACCACCTCGGCATGGGCGGCAGCAGTCTGGGCTGGCTGGATGACAGGCAGCAGCAAGGGCACTGGCGGAGTGGTTGTGGTGGGAGTATGAATGCTGTCATCCTGAGAGAGGACAGCAGGTTCTTGCTGCACGGTGCCACTGCCACTCCCCCGGGGCGGCGCCTCAGCATTCCTAGCCATCTGTTGAAGCACACAAGAGATTGGTGAGCAAAGTTAAAGCACATGGGATTGGGGGTAATGTGTTGACGTGGATTGAGAACTGGTTGGCACACAGGAAACAAAGAGTAGGAGTAAATGGGTACTTTTCAGAATGGCAGGCAGTGACCAGCGGGGTACCGCAGGGTTCGGTGCTGGGACCCCAGCTGTTTACATTATATATTAATGATTTGGACGAAGGGATTAAATGTAATATTTCCAAATTTGCGGATGACACTAAATTGGGAGGCATTGTGAACAATGAGGAGGATGCTAGGAGGCTACAGAGTGACTTGGACAGGTTGGGTGAATGGGCAAATGTATGGCAGATGAAGTACAATGTGGATAAATGTGAGGTTATCCACTTTGGTGGTAAAAATAGAGAGGCGGACTATTACCTGAATGGTGGCAGATTAGGGAAAGGGGACGTGCAACGAGACCTGGGCGTCATGGTACATCAGTCACTGAAGGTGGGAATGCAAGTGCAGCAGGCAGTCAAGAAAGCAAACGGAATGATGGCCTTCATAGCAAGGGGATTTGAGTACAGGAGTAGGGAGGTGATGCTACAGTTGTACAGGGCCTTGGTGAGGCCACACCTGGAGTATTGTGCGCAGTTTTGGTCTCCTAACTTAAGGAAGGACATTCTTGCTATTGAGGGAGTGCAGCGAAGGTTCACTAGATTGATTCCTGGGATGGCCGGACTGACATATCAAGAAAGATTGGGTCAACTGAACTTGTATCCTCTGGAGTTCAGAAGAATGAGGGGGGATCTTATAGAGACATTTAAAATCCTGACTGGTTTAGACAAATTAGATGCGGGCAGAATGTTCCCAATGGTAGGGAAAACTAGAACCAGGGGTCACAGTCTAAGGATTAAGGGGAAGCCATTTAGGACTGAGCTGAGGAGGAACTTCTTCACCCAGAGAGTGGTGAATCTATGGAATTCTCTTCCACAGAAGGTTGTTGAGGCCAGTTCGCTAAATATATTCAAAAGGGAGTTAGATATAACACTCACAACTAGGGGGATCAAGGGGTATGGCGAGAAAGCAGGAATGGGG
This sequence comes from Squalus acanthias, assembly GCA_030390025.1. Taxonomy (NCBI): domain Eukaryota; kingdom Metazoa; phylum Chordata; class Chondrichthyes; order Squaliformes; family Squalidae; genus Squalus; species Squalus acanthias. The sequence continues at coordinate 140,768,181 of CM059425.1, read as the reverse complement.
TACTGAGGTAGCATGTTCAGCCATGAACGCATTGAATGGCGGTGCAGGCTCGAAGGACCGAATGGTCTACTCCTGTACCTATTTTCTATGTTTCTATGTTTCTAAATTGCTGGACTGCTGTGACACCCTGCAAGCCCCTTTCGATGCTCGTAAACCCAGCCAGGATGGCAGCAAGCTGAGACTGCAGGAGAGCAGTCTGTGCTTCCACTGCAACATTGTGACATTCGGTCGCTTCCGCCTGTGCTGCAATGGAAGCTGCAACATCGCCCATCACACCCAGCATCATGGTTGGGTCCACAAGTGCTCTCATGGAGTTGCCAGTCGCTTCCATCCTGGAAATCATGGGCTCCAAGCTCTGCACAAAACCCTGTGTAATGTTGGAGCCGGACTCCTCCATGCTCCTTGATACTGACAAGAGGCTCTCTGGCAGGCCTGCCATTGCAGCAAGCATTTCTGTGTGCATGCCCATCACCCTTCTTCTGAAGACTACCCCATCGAGGTCATCATCTGAGTCCTGTGCAGCAGAAGTCGTGTGCGAATTCACCCTCCGGGGAGCTGGCACCCGAGCTACCCTTTCCCCCTGGCCTGGCTGCAGCCCACTCGTGCCCGGTGCCTCACCACATGCAGATCCCGTCTCTATACTACACTCTGAAGTCCGTGCAGTGCCATTTTCTGAGCTGATGTCTGCGAGTGTCAGATGCAGTGCCAGTGTGACTTCTTCTCCTCCAGAACTTCAGTGACAGGCTGGCCAGGTTGGAATTCTTGGGTATCTGAAAGGAGAAAGGCACAAGTGTCGGGTTGTGGTGGGGGGAGGGGTGAAAGCAAGATATCCATGCATACACCAGCAGCAGCTTGTAAGTGAGAAGAGATTGTGGGATGAGGGGGATGTGGGATGTGAGAAGAAGAATGAGCATACCATCACTGCCCCTCCAATCATGTCCCGCACTGCTTCCTCCAGGTCCATCAGGTTTTCAAGTCTTGCTTGGCCGGCACCCATCTGCTGGTGCTCACTCGGTTATGCGCCACCTTGGCCTGCAAGAGAAAGGGAAGTGTGTCAGAGAGTGTGGTGCAATGTGTTTGGGTGATGTGTGTGTCAGTGAGTGGTGCAATGAGTTTGGGTGAAGTGTGTCAGAGAGTGTGGTGCAATGAGTTTGGGTGATGTGTGTGTCAGAGAGTGTGGTGCAATGTGTTTGGGTGATGTGTGTGTCAGTGAGTGGTGCAATGTGTTTGGGTGATGTGTGTCAGTGAGTGTGGTGCAATGTGTTTGGGTGATGTGTGTGTCAGTGAGTGTGGTGCAATGTGTTTGGGTGATGTGTCTGTCAGTGAGTGTGGTGCAATGTGTTTGGGTGATGTGTGTGTCAGAGAGTGTGGTGCAATGTGTTTGGGTGAAGTGTGTCAGAGAGTGTGGTGCAATGTGTTTGGGTGAAGTGTGTCAGTGAGTGTGGTGCAATGTGTTTGGGTGAAGTATGTCAGTGAGTGTGGTGCAATGTGTTTGGGTGATGTGTGTGTCAATGAGTGCGGTGCAATGTGTTTGGGTGATGTGTGTGTCAGTGAGTGGTGCAATGAGTTTGAGTGAAGTGTGTCAGAGAGTGTGGTGCAATGAGTTTGGGTGATGTGTGTGTCAGAGAGTGTGGTGCAATGTGTTTGGGTGATGTGTGTCAGTGAGTGTCGTGCAATGTGTTTGGGTGAAGTGTGTGTCAGAGAGTGTGGTGCAATGTGTTTGGGTGATGTGTGTGTCAGAGAGTGTGGTGCAATGTGTTTGGGTGAAGTGTGTCAGAGAGTGTGGTGCAATGTGTTTGGGTGAAGTGTGTCAGTGAGTGTGGTGCAATGTGTTTGGGTGAAGTGTGTCAGAGAGTGTGGTGCAATGTGTTTGGGTGAAGTGTGTCAGAGAGTGTGGTGCAATGTGTTTGGGTGAAGTGTGTCAGAGAGTGTGGTGCAATGTGTTTGGGTGAAGTGTGTCAGAGAGTGTGGTGCAATGTGTTTGGGTGAAGTGTGTCAGTGAGTGTGGTGCAATGTGTTTGGGTGATGTGTGTGTCAGTGAGTGTGATGCAATGTGTTTGGGTGATGTGTGTGTCAGAGAGTGTGGTGCATTGTGTTTGGGTGATGTGTGTGTCAGAGAGTGTGGTGCAATGTGTTTGGGTGATGTGTGTGTCAGTGAGTGGTGCAATGTGTTTGGGTGATGTGTGTCAGAGAGTGTGGTGCAATGTGTTTGGGTGATGTGTCTGCCATGGTTGAATAGCTGGCAGTGTGTTCAAGGTGTGAGATGTGGGTGTGGGGTGTTACAGCAGTGGTAAGTGTGTGAGCATGAAGTGAAGTGAAGGTATGATTGTGAGGTATGAGTGGTGATAGGTAGTGATTGTTGGTAGGTGAGAGGTGGGGGTGTGGTGCATTGAGCAGTGTGTGAGGCTTGTGGTGCAGATGGTGGTCTATGGCATATGCTGATGCATTTAGTCACTTGACCAGGCATGTGAGGTCATTAAACTTTTTGAGGCACTGGATCAGGTCCTGGGGACAATACTCGTCGCAGTGACGGATTGAGCGATCTCCTCCCAGATCTTTCTTGTGATCATCCTTAAAGGCCTGTTGCCCCCTATGGGTAGAGAACGTCCTGGCATCGTTGGACCCCCAGGACCAAGGACTCCAGTGCCTCATCAGAAAATCGTTTCGCCCTTTCTCTCGGCTGTTGGGCCATGGCTTCCTTTCAACTCTCAATGAGGTGCTTCTGCAGCAAAGCACCTCCCCTTTAAGTAGTGGAGAGAGCCAAGGCCAAACTTTATTGGCCAGTAGACTGCACCCGATATTGGCTACCCTGTTGAGTGCTAATCCAATCAGCAGCGTGTTTAGTGCTAAGACCAGAGCTGCAATTATGGAAATGAGCAGGCAACACAAATTTTGTGTGCTGCCTGCACCAATTTGATCGGGCGCAGGCGATGCCCCCGCCCATTTTTGAGCCTTATCCAATTTCTAGGCCAAGAACTCTACAGTAGTGATAATGGGGGACTTCAATTATCCTAATATAGACTGGGAAAATAACAGTTTAAAGGGCAAAGAGGAGGAGGAATTCCTGAAATGTGTACAATAGAACTTTCTTCATCAGTGTGTTTCCAGCCCATGAGGAATGAAGCAGGAGAATGAAGTGGGCAAGTGGAGCATGTTCCAGTGGGAGAGTATTTGAGAAACAGTGATCACAAAATCATTAGTTTTAGAGTAGTAATGGAAAAGAACAAGAAAAATCAAACGTGAAAATACTTAAATGGAGGAAGGCTAATTTTAGTGAGTTGAAAAGAGATCCAGCACAGGTGGATTGGAATCAAAGATTGGCAGATAAAACAGTAAATCAGCAATGGAAGGCCTTCAAAGAGGAGATTGTTCAGGTACAGACGAGAGACATTCCCATGCGAGGGAAAGAAAGAGCATACAAAGATAGAGCTCCCTGGATGACTAAAGATATGGGGGGCGATTTTCGGCAGCACATTCAGGCACTAACGATCCTCTGAGGTGGCCAAGATTTGGACTTAATCTGAAATGCCGGTTTAGCTCGCGTTTAGCGCAAAGCATCATCATGGTAATGGAGTTGAAGCCAGCACTAGGAGCGGCTGCCCGAAGGTTCATTTAGGGCCTGATTGCCACTTAAAATGCCTACTCGCGCTCATTAATCATAGAGTCATAGAATCATAGAATCGTTACAGCACAGTAGGAGACCATTTGGCCCATCGAGCCCGTGTCGGCTCTCTGCAAGAACAATTCAGCTAGTCCCACTCCCCCTGGGGAGGCTGCACAGCATTTTGCTGACTAGCGCTTGTCCTAATGCCCTCTCCGAACAGCAACCAGCTGTTTTGTTGAAGTAAACACGGCTAGGTGGCAGTGTCAGTTGCGAAGAGGATGTGAAGAAGCTTCAAGGGGATCTCGACAGTCTCAGTGAGTGGGCGAGAACATGGCAGATGGAATATAATGTGGATAAATGTGAAGTTATCCACTTTGGTAGAAAAAACAGAAAGGCAGAGTATTTCCTAAATGGTGAAAGATTGGGGAATGCAAATGCTCAAAGGGACCTGGGTGTCATTGTACATGAGTCACTGAAAGTGAATGTGCAGGTGCAGCAAGCCATTAGGAAGGCAAATGGTATGCTGGCCTTCATTGCAAGAGGATTTGAGTACAGTAGTAAAGAAGTCTTACTCCAATTATATAGGGCCTTGGTGAGACCACACCTGGAGTGCTGTGTACAATATTGGTCTCCTTACCTAAGGAATGATATACTTGCCATAGAGGGAGTGCAACGAAGGTTCACGAGATTGATTCCTGGGATGGCGGGACTATCATATGAGAAGAGATTGAGTAAACTAGGCCTGTATTCTCTTGAATTCAGAAGAATGAGAGGGGATCTCATTGAAGCATACAAAACTATTACAGGGCTTGATAGGGTGGATGCTGGGAGAATGTTTCCCTTAGCTGGGGAATCTAGAACCAGGGGCCACAGCCTCAAGATAAAGGGTAGGCCATTCAGGACTGAGATGAGAAGAAATTTCTTCACACGGAGGGTGGTGAATCTTTGGAATTCTCTACCCTAGAGGGCTGTGGAGGCTCAGTCATTGCGTATATTCAAAACAGAAGTCGATAGATTTCTGACCAGTAAGGGCATCAAGGGATATGGCGATAGGGCCGGTGAATGGAGTTGAGGCAGAAGATCAGCCATGATCTCATTGAATGGTGGCGCAAGCTCGAAGGGCCGAATGGCCTACTCCTGCTCCTATTATGTTCTTATTGATGTCGATTTCAAGCGCTACTTAAAGGATACTCACCATTTCATTTTCACTTGCTGCTGGAGCTGTGAAGAGGACATCTGAAACACATCAGGAGCCTTTCAGTGACAATTTGTCAAGACTTCACCAACAATCGAAGAACATTTATTCTGCAAATTCTATGAGGACTTCACCTAAAAAGAGTAAGGGGGAAAAATTCAGTTGGTTGCGCCTCCCGTTAGCGCCTTAAGAGGGCGCTAATGGGGTGCAAAGCCGCTAATGCCCGGGCGCAGCGATGTTTGCGCCGCTCGGGACCTTAACTTGACATTGTGCGGCGGCGCTAAAACTTACCGCTGCGACCACCTGCGCGCACAGATTGTGACGTCATTCCATGGTGCAACGCCCTTGTGGCGCCCCGGAGCGGAAATTGAGTGGCGCCCCCTGCCTTACCGCCTGGCGCTTCCAACGACCAGAAGACTGGAACGCTATCAATCGCTGTGGGGCTGGGGGGGGGCGCTATTTAAAGGGGGCCTCTTCCTGTCTTTTATTGTTGGTGGCATTTTTGAACTACGCATTCTGAGAGAGAGAGGGAGAGACTTCTGGAGAGATTCAACGTTGTGTGAAGGAGTTTTGGGTACTGAGCAGCACTTTGCAGGTTCATTTTGATTTGCCATTCCTTGTATCGATTTAGCAGAGACTGTGGGAGCTGCACTCTGAGCTCTTTGCCTGGTACTCTCCATTGTTCTTTCCAGCACATTTGATGTGCAAGTCTCTCCAGGCCGAGATTCAAGGCTGCAATGAACAGGATGTGGATGGAAAGCAAGATTAACCATCCCCTTTAAGAACTGGCCCGTGCCATTGTGTGTGTGTTCCATTGCTGACTGACATTACATGAGCTTCGCCAGCACTCTGAGTTAGCGCCTCACTGCTCGGCCTTTGCGCCTTAAGACAGGTGTGCAGCGCCTGCTTTAGCGCTCCACTCACCTCCCGGGGCGGTAAAAGTGAAGTTTCCAGTCAGTGCCGATAATTAGCGCCAGGCGCTAATATTTGCGTCCAGACGATATTTGCGCCCCAAATGGGGCGCGACCTAATTTCTACCCCTAAGTGCTGTGCTACTCCACCTTATTGAACACCTTCTCAGAGTCACCAGGAGAAAGGGAATGCTTGGTCATGGGCGTCTTGCTTTGGTCTGGAGGAGGAATGGGAGGAGGATATGAGGCCAGGCAGAACAGCACCAGCTGCTGCAGGAGAGAGGGACAGGAGGGCGAGATGGACTCCTCACGCCCTGCTCATACAGAACATTTCTCCTCCTCTGGACTTCCAGTGCTGCCTCCGAGAACCTGTGTGCCCTCTCCCTCGATCCCTGAGTCATCCTGAAACCTGCCGCTGTGCGTCAGCCAATGCACTCCACACCTTCAGTGGAAGTGGGTACGGGGAGCCCACATACACTGCTCCACGAAAATTGTGTCTAACCAGCACTTGAGTGCTAAAGCTGCAGGTTTCTGGTTTCAAATTATGGTAATCAGCAATTAGGACCAAAATTGTGTGCTAATTCCAAACTTTCAAACAGGCGTGTCTTATTAGCACTGCACCCATTTTTTTTCTATTTGTTCTTGGGATGTGGGCATCGCTGGCAAGGCCAGCATTTATTGTCCATCACTAATTGCTCTTGAGCAGGTGGTGGTGAGCCGCCTTCTTGAACCGCTGCAGTCCGTGTGGTGAAGGTACTCACACAGTGCTGTTAGGGAGGGATTTTGACCCAGCGACGATGAAGGAACACCGATATATTTCCAAGTCAGGATGGCGTGTGACTTGGAGGGGAACTTGCAGGTGATGGTGTTCTTTGCGCCTGCTGCCCTTGTCCTTCTAGGGGGTAGAGGTCGCGGGTTTCAGAGGTGCTGTCGAAGAAGCCTTGGCAAGTTGCTGCAGTGCCTCTTGTAGATGGTACACACTGCAGCCACGGTACACCGGTGGTGGAGGGAGTGAATATTTAAGGTGGTGGATGGGGTACCAATCAGGCAGGCTGCTTTGTCCTGGATGATGTCGAGCTTCTTGAGTGTTGTTGGAGCTGCACTCATCCAGGCAAGTGGAGAGTATTCCATCACACTCCTTACTTGTGCCTTGTAGATGGCGGAAAGGCTTTGGGGAGTCAGGAGGTGAGACACTTGCCGCAGAATACCTAGCTTCTGACCTGCTCTTGTTGCCACAGTATTTATGTGGCTGGTCCAGTTAAGTTTCTGGTCAATGGTGACCAGAAGCATTTAGTGCTCGTTTTCACCCTTTGGCCAAAATAACCCCAACATGTTTTGGCTTTGATTTGGAGATTAGGTGAACAAATTAACATGAACATAAGGTTGGATACCGATTTAGACTACCAAGCATTGAATGGATCCACGTCAACAACCAGGGCACATAGCTGGTACCTCCAATTAGGAATCAGCATGTTTTTATCATGTTAAATTGGAGACCCATTCTGTCTCCTCTATCCTCCTCTGTAAGGATCCTACATAAAATGATTTTGGTTTATCTCAATCCAGTTCCTAATGGGCATGAATCTACAGCCCAAAACTGCTCTTCGGCAGCACTAAATGGCAATCTCACTTGGAGGATGGCTGGTGTGGGAAATGGAAAAATGTTGCAACAGCACTCGAGGGTTGCAGTTCTGATGTTGGGTCTAAGGCACGTTATTCAAGTGCAGCAGCAGAAGTTTTACTCTACATTTAATTAAAAAAAGCAATCACCTATTATAACCTTAAACAAGAATAGCTTTCAATCTTGGTAGTTTTACATTGTTGCACCATTTATTCTTTCATATTGTCTCATTCAGGTTGATAGAGCAAAAGACAGGCGACATGCCAGCCTGACACTGCATTCGCTCAATATTCTGCTTTTGCTGCCTGTAATCATGAGCAAATCTTACATCCTGGCATCTCTTGATGCCAATGCCCACATATTCAGAAGTTTCTTCTCTGTTTCTGACGTTGCAAAAGGCAATGTAAATTTATAGACAGGAAGAAATCATTTTGGTAAGGAAAAGATAATGGCCTAGAAATCCGCTAACGCGCGAAAACAGGCAGTGCCACCACAGGGCCAGGTTAACTCGCACCCGTAAAAAGAGCGCAGGCAGCACCATTATTTTGCCGCTGTTTCAGGCGGTGCATTCAGCAGAGGCATAATGTAGTGTGGCTGAAATGTCCCTGTAGCGAGGTTGCGTTTTCTTAAAGCTAGCCTGTCATTTTAGAAAGCAGTCTCGAGCCCTTAAAACCTTCCTTCTAAAATAAAAAAAAATCATTTAAAAATAGGCAGTCTTTAGCCCTTAGAGCTCAACTACCTTTTGTAAAAACAAACCATTAAAAATAATTCCAAAAATAGCAGTCTTTAGCTCTTAAAGCTGAACTGCCTTCTGCATGTAAAAAAAGTGCTTCAGCACTAACACAAATGGTTCAACAAGCCAGGGAAGGGGCATCCAGGGTTTTGCATGCAGCACTCCAGGATTGTGCAGGGCGTCAACACTGCAAGAGAGGTCCTCTACCCACAGGGGACCAGGAGGCCCACCAGAAAGAAGGACGTGGAACCAGATCACCAAGGCTTTCACTGCCAGCAGTGTCACCCCCAGGACCTGTCTCCAGCACCCAAAGAAGTTTCATGAACTCACACAAGTGGTCAAGGTCAATGAATTCATCTTCAAAAGCCATCTCCTACCAACTGCACCACTAGCCTCAAAAACTGTTCAATGCACGACCCACCCCATCACTCACCTACCAACAATCTCTATCAAACACAAGGCACACTTCACATTCCTAGCTTCATCTCACCCCCTTGGAGGAGATGGTGCTGGACATTCTTGGCAGAGGCACGACTGAGCCCTTGGCCAGCGGCAGAGCTGAAAGAATACATGATATTGGTATCCTCATATGTTATCCTTCTTCTCACATTCCACTTCCCCCTCATCCCACAATCTCTTCTGATGTACAAGCTGCGCATGGTGTAAGCATGCAGGTCTTGCTTTCCCGCTCTCCCCTCACCACAATCCTACCCTTGTGCTTTCCTTATTTCAGACACCCAAGAAATCCAGCCTACGCAGCCAATGGGTCAACAGGAAGAGGGAGAGGAGAGAGAAGAAGAAGAAGAAGAAGAAGAAGTAGAAGTAGAAGAAGAAGAAGAAGAAGAAGAAGAAGAAGAAGAAGAAGAAGAAGAAGAAGAAGAAGAAGAAGAAGAAGAAACACCGTCACTCGATTTGACACTCCCAGCCATCAGCTCCTCAAGGTATCCTGCAAGGCCATTTGCAGTGTCCCCCACTGAAAGTCAGCAGCCTTCTACCAGCCATGCTGCAGGCACTGGGAGAGCACTTTATAGGAACACTAGACTAGGAAAAGGCACACACAAGACAATCACTAAGGCAATGCACAAGGGTGATTAGTTGATTTCTTGACGTCATATTGATGCATATATGGATAAAGTTGGATTGAAAAGTTTGCTTTGTGGTTTATTTCAGCATTGTGGCCAAGAGAACACTGTGATAGTCAATAACAGAGGGAAGGGAAGGTGTGGGACACATGTTGAAAGGGGAACTGGGGTTGTGGTCACTGGTACCACAGGCAGATGATTCCATCCTGGGTATCCTGACCAGAAAGGGGCTGTCTGGGTGGCAGCCTTACTTCTGCTTACTCCTCTTCTGCTTCTTCCTCTTCCCTCTGTGAGCAGCTTGTCCCCTTTGCTGCCTCTGCTTCATCTCCATGTGCCACCCCCAGGACAGTGAGCATGTGATCTTCTCAGAGGCAAAATACTGCGGATGCTGGAAATCTGAAATAAAAGCAGAAAATGCTGGAAATATTCAGCAGGCTCAGGCAGCATCTCGACCAGAAACATTAGGCTAGAAAATCGTTATAACCAAAGAATGGGTGGTGTCAGTAGTAAAGTTGGAGAATTAGCGCAAGGCACTAATGCTTTAGACTGCACGCAAAATTCGTGCTCACTGCTCAAAAAATTATTGGAGTCCTAAATCAAGTCTTAAAATCCAAGCTCATTGGTGTTACACTCAAAGGGTGGACCAATATCAGGTGCAGTCTAATTGCAAGTTATGATTGCCAGAGGCTTTTTTCACTACTTAAAGGGAAGGTTCATTGATGCTGCAGCACCTCATTCTCAGCATTGCTGGCTGTGCAGCTGCTTCAGCAAGCAGAAGCAGGACAAAGAGAAGGAGCCGGAGGACTGAAGCAGCTGTACTCATGGCAGATCCACGCCCCAGGGAGAGAGCCCGCAGATTCTGCGATGAAGCATTGAGGCATTGGTTTTCACTGTAGAGAGATGGAGGGCGGTGATCTATCTGGCAAGTGGTAGGAGGCCCTCGCCACAAGTCTTCTTCACCATGTGGAGGGAGGTAGTGCAGCACATCTCAGGCAGCACTGTGGTCCCCAGGACCCACACACAGTGCAGGAAGAAATTTAACGACCTCACTCGGGTGGTCAGGGTGAGTGAATGCTTCAACAAATGCTACATACCACCATCTGAGCCACAATCCTCACACATTGCCCAAAGCCCCACACCCCCAGCACTCACCCACCAACAATCTTGACCTACCAACACTCAGACCTACATCTCACACCTTGCACACAATGATAGCTATTCAACTATGGAAGGGATATCACCCAAAAATATTGCTCCACACGCACTCACACACTTTCCTTTCTCTTGCAGGCCAAGGTGGCTCACAACAGGAGGGAGCATGAGTGCACAGGCAGGGGACAAGCCAACACCCAACCACTGTCTGCGCTGGAGATTTGAGTGCTGGAGATCATTGGGCACCAGGTGCTGGGGGCTGTGGCCATCGGTGATGCTGACCCCCTTGGGGACAACAACGGTATGTTCATCCCTGCTCCTTCTTCTTACATTCCACTTTCCTCTCACCCCACAAGTGTTTCGCACTTTCCAGTTAATCATGCTGTAAGCATGCATTTCTCCCTTCCTGCCCCCCTTCCCTCACCTTAACCCGACTCTTGTGCTTTTATGCATTCAGATAATGAGCAAGCACCTGAGCAGCCTGTCTCTGAGGGCACGGTGGAGAGCGAGGTGGGAGAAGAGGAGGAGGAAGAACACACCCACTGCATCTCTGACCCGCAGACACCAACTCTGATACTGGCACTACGCATTCTTTAGAGGCTAGTATAGTAGTGGGATCTGCACAGGGTGAGGCACCGGGACAAGTGGGTTGCAGAAAGGCCAGGAGGAAAGGGTAGCTCGGGGGCCAGCTCCCCGGAGGGCGAGTTCGCGTGCATGTTCTGCTGGACAGGACTTAGATGAGGACCTCGATGGGGAGACATTTAGAAGAAGGGTGATGGGTATGCACACAGAGATGATAGGTGAAATGGCAAGGGTGCCTGAGAGTCTCTCGGCAACGGTAAGGAGCATGGAGGAGTCCACCTCTAACATTGCACAGAGCTCTGCGCACACCATGGAGCCCATCATTTGCAGTCTGCAAAGGATGGTGGACTCCCAGAGAGACCGTGGTGACCCAGACCTGATGCCGCGTTTGATGGGCGATGTGGCAGCTTCCATTGCAGCACAGGCAGAAGCGACGCAACGTCTTAGTGCTGTAATGCAGTCTATGGTTGGTGCCATTCAATCTCAGTCTGCTCTCATGCAGTCTCAACTTGATGCCACGCAAGCTCTGACTGCTGCCATCGTGGCTGGGTCTACCACCATCCACCGGGGCTTTCACGGTGTCGCACCCCATCTACTACCTTAAACATTCACTCCCACCACCACCGGCGTACCGTGGCTGCAGTGTGTACCATCTACAAGATGCACTGCAGCAACTCGCCAAGGCTTCTTCGGCAGCACCCGTGACCTCTTGCACCTAGAAGGACAAGGGCAGCAGGCGCATGGGAACACCACCACCTCCAAGTTCCCCTCCAAGTCACACACCATCCTGCCTTAGAAGTATATCGCCGATCCTTCATCGTCGCGAGGTCAAAATCCTGGAACTCCCTACCTAACGGCACTGTGGGAGTACCTTCACCACATGGACTGCAACGGTTCAAGAAGGCGACTCACCACCACCTTCTCAAGGGCAATTAGGGATGGGCAATAAATGCCAGCGACGCCCACATCTCATAAACGAATAAAAAATCCTGTCAGCAGTATACTGGATCAGAAACAAAAGGCAGTTCATGTCAATTCTGCTCTGATGATGTGGATGGCATTTTTTTTTTAACATTCTCAGGATGTGGGCGTTGCTTGTAAAACTGGCAATTATTGCCCATCCCTAGATGTCTAGAGAAGGTGGTGTCATAATGAATGGTTTCAGATGCCAGCCCTACCCTCCTGTAGAAAAATCTCCTGGATCACATTTTGGCACAATTAAATGTGTTAATGAATAGGAGAATGCAAAACATGAAGCACTTTTGAAGTGTTTACATTTTCTATGTGAATTAGACATTTTGTTATGTCTGAAGTAATTTGTGGAATTGTTCTATTGTAGTTCTTTCAAATTGAATTTCCCCAGGGATTTGTTTTGATTGTTCTGTGTCAAATATGATATTTATTTTAAATCATTGCCTGTGTAGTCTTCCTGCGAATTGTTTGTTCCTTTGTGAGATATGAATTGACACATAGAATAACACCATTTTGCCTTAAGTTTCTTTGAAGTAAATCTTGCATCTATATCTGTGCCTCATACCAGTGTTTATTTGTCCATTTTTGACTAACCCATGGCTAGAATTGTACACGATAGAGTTGCATCAGCCCATTGAAAGGTTATTTTGGGCTGTGTATTTTAACCAGACTATATTCATGAAGACAAAATATATCTTTCAGTTGGTACTCCTGATTTGTTTGAAAATGAGGTACTGCATGTAAACATTTGTAGTGTAGTCACTTTGTAATGTAGGAAACGTGGCAGCCAATTTGCACACACCAAGCTCCCACAAATCGCAATGAAATTAATGACTAGATCACCTGTTTTTAGTGATGTTGGTTGAGGAATAAATATCGGCCAGGACACCAGGAGAACTCCTCTGCTCTTCTTCGAATCGAGCCGTGGAATCTTTTACATCCATCTGAGAGGGCAAACAGAGCCTCGGTTTAACGTCTCATCCGAAAGACGGCACATCCAACAGTGCAGCACTCCCTCAGTACTGCACAGAAGTGCAATTTAAAATTATGGCCCCGTTATTTACTGGGGTGGGATTTCCAAGCGGGAGGGAGGCGTTCTAGTTGGAAAACCCGGAAGTCTGAGTTTCACCGAACGTCATGGAGTTTTAACTCCACAGCGTGCTTGTTTTTTTATTAACACGTTCCCCGCCCATAAGCCAGCCTGATTGATAGGCTTGGCTCCGTGTCGGGCGGGGAACGCTGCAAAAGAGGCTGCGGCCCAGGAGCAGGTAGGTTTCCTGCTGCTGGGGTGGCGATTCTGGGACGGGGTGGCTACAGCATGGTTTGGAGGGTCGGGGGTGATTCCAGGGGTCCGAGAGAGACCGGGGGCAGAGATGGGGGTTTGGTGATCGCGGGGGGTGGTCGGTGAGTGTGGCAGGGTCTGATCGCGGGGGTGGGTCCAATCGAGGAGAGGGAAGCAGATTAGCTTGGAGAGCTGAAGGGAAGCACTCCTGCTCCTCCTAGTCAACAAGCAGAGTTGGAAAGGTACTTACCTCTTCCATGCAGCAGTCCTCGCCTCCCTATAGCTGCCGGGTTTCCTGAGGCCCGGGAAACCCGGCCGACCAGCGTTAAAGCTGGAAGTGAGATAAAATCTGAGGCACGCAGCCTCATTAAAATATTTAAATGAGCAAGTCGCCTCCTGCGAGTGGGTTGGTCGCCTGCCTTCCATCCCACCTGTTAAAATCAGAAGGCGGGTTGGATTCGCATTTGAGATTTTTTAAATTTTAACATCCCACTCGGCCCAAACCTACCTGTTTTAGGGGGTTAAAATTATCCCCTATGTCTCTGGAGTGGGACTTGGACCCACAACCTACTTACTCAGAGGTGAGAAAGACATCACTGAGCCAAGACTGACACTGGAACATTATCTCATATATCCCATAGATCTGGATAAAAGTACTATTACATGCCTCCTTGAATCTAATCCATGTTTTTTAGGCTATTGGAAAGATACATTACAGAAATCTTTTCAGGAGTTGGTAGTGGCCTCTGAGGAATCAGCACATCTAAATATCAGAAGGATTTATTCGCTGCTGGCCCATCTTCACATTGAAAAGGTCTTAGAGATGGAGGAGTGCAATGAACTCTAATCTTTCTCCCGACATGTACCATCTGGGGAAAATCACCAGATCACAACAATTAAAAGCACACTTAAAGGGGTGCTGTCCTTATGGGGGGGGGGGGGGGGGAATAAAAGGTTTGGCAAAGGTTTGGACAAGAGAAGAAGCAGAACAGCTGTGTATCATTGATATCATGGTGATAGCTCGTGCAAGTTAAACAATGATGGATTTTGACACAATTTACAGCGTATTTGTAAAGAAATGAAAAATGGTCCAACACCGCCTTTTCAGGATGACTGTGTCCCTTTAAATTACCATTTTAATTTCAGTTTCACAAATTCAGTATGAGATGGCTGGTGATTGCAGTGGAAATTGTCAGACCTGTGAATGAAAATTGGTAATAACCAGATGAATGCAATAGATTCAAAGATCCTTTCAAAGGAAAGCAATCAGCAGAGAATAATAGAAGTTCAGCAAGCAGGTACTTTTCATATTGCCACAGAACCAAATATAATATAGTTCAGAAGCACAGTGACTGATGCTTTAATGGTTAACATGCTTTCCCCCCTCCCCTGCATTCTTTCCATCTCTCTGAAAACATGGGATACATACAAAAGGTAGGTGGGATGTTGGGTAATGTACCTTGTGGTCATTGCTATCTCCTGAAGGTGATCGATTTTGATCAAGAGGAATTTGCTAGAATGCTATTCCCCCGAATTACATTATTTATTTTTTTTAAATCTGTCTTTTTGCCTCTCCCAGGAGATTACATGGCTGGTGGTGGCTGGGGAGCGTTGAGGTTGGGTTGCAACATGGCTGAATGTGACAGACTCTTTGGACCAGTCGGTCTTTTCCTTTCTCTCTTTTTGTATGTTCGTGTGGGTGCCATAATCCTTTGATACCTCTCCCTCCCAGGAAGCTATTCTTTCGGTGTGCCAGCAGGCTATGAGCGCCAGCTGGGGACATTATAGTGTAGCTCAATCCTGTCCCCACTTGACATTGACACATACGACCTTCCAGTAGGGGTCACTGGGCAGTTTTCAGTAGTGAAAAGTACTGTCTTTATTATTTGTCCATGCAAACTCAGGGGTACTGAGACCAATTGCAGCATCCCTATCTCCCCTCCACCACCTCCCCCCCACTCCCCCACCCCCCACCCCCCTCTGACCTGGGCCCAGATCCGCTAACCTAGCACAAGGTGGGAATCAAACCTGCCACTTCCTGGCCTGTAACATGCTGGTCTAACACTAGGAAGGATGGGGTATTGGCTCCAGCACAAATGTAGCGGGTGAAAAGATTTTAGAGTTAAGAGCAAACTCTAGTGGCCCTCTGCACCATCATTCACATGTTAACGTTTTAAAAGGACCGACAATCCTGTCAGTTATAGTGGAATGTGCTGGTGGGGAGCAGTGTGCCTTCAATGCATTTGTGTCTGTCGTGTGGAGCCTTACCTTTAATTTCACACAGAGATGGAAGGTTATTCACCAGCAGCGAGTGAAAATGTGGCACCTACTGTGAACACAAAGCCAGTACCCTTCAGTGCAGTATAAATGCGACAATATATTTAACTCTTCTCTCGATAACTCTTTTATTGTTTTTCTCTCTATCCTTGCTCTCTGTTTGCTTCCTCCTGTCACTTTTCTCCATATTTTCCATTCCTTCTTAACCTCTTGTTTTTATTTCTGTCTTCACAGCCCACTTGGCTGCAGCTGAGTGATGCTATTGAGTTTTCCCTTTGCTATCACTTGCTGAATAGTGAAAGTAAAAGAACACTATAGAGTGGGGGCTATCCAGCATTCTTAGCAGCAGTATATCACAACATTGGGTCTCTAGTTTTAATACAAGGCTTTCAACGAATGCTGGGATAGCACACAATCCATAGCATTCTCCTGTGGAAAGAACACAATAGCAAATCGTGAAGTTGAGATTAACTGGTATAGTGGAAGTGTGAAATTGTGATCTCATATATGAGCCCCCTGACAAATATGGGACAGCTGGCAGTGGTGGTGTGGCCCATATCACCAAGTCATACCTTTGCCTCTTCCCCCTACTCCTCTGGCACCCTATCTTCCTTCAAGCACTTCACCCTGTTCCATCCTTCTCAACATTCCTTTAAAGTCCTCATTGTGTAACGACTTCCAAATCCCATCCCAAATTTCTCCCTGAGATATCCTTCCTCCTTTCTTCCCTCAACCTTTGAACTGAGTGAGTTCTCAACCTCCATCTCAGCTCACCTTGTCCTCTCTCCTCTGAATTTCCTCCTCTCCTGTCCTCCCTAAATCTCTCCCTAACATCACTAGCAAACACTGATGCTTTGCCCTACTTCTCTTCTACCTCTCTTGACCCCTCCACTCTCTTTGTGCTGTCAGACTACTGGCAAGACCTCAAGTCTTGGATGAGCCACAATATCCTCCAGCTAAGACTGAAGCCACCATCTTCAGCCCTCAGCATATACACCATTCCCTTGTGACTAACTCCCTGGCCACTGTCTCAGGCTGAACCAGAGTATTTGCAAACTCAGCATCCTATTCAACCCCTATCTGAGCTTCTAAACCCATCTACTCCCTGTCACCAAGATTGCCTGCTTCCACCTTAGTAACAGCTGCTTCTCCATCCCTACCTCAGCTAATCTGCGATTGAAACCTTTATTCATGACTTTGTCACCTCCAGACTCGATAATTCCAATTGTCTCTTGTGCAACCTTCCATCCTCCACCTCCAGAAACTTCAGCACATCCAAGTCTCTGCTGCCTGTATCCTATCCTGCATCATGTCCCTCTCCCCAATCAGAGCTATCAGAAATACACAAGGGGAATACTGTGAATGTGTGGGCTAGATGGACCGGTGGTTTTGTCCTGCCTGAAAGGGTTATTATGTTACTCCTGTCCTTGCTGACCTAAATGTCAGGAATGGTAGCATAGTGGTTATGTTACTGAACTCAGTACGCCAAAGGCCTGGACTAATGATCCATTGTAGATGTGAGTTCAAATCCCACCATGGCAGCTGGGGAATTTAAATTCAGTTAATTAAATAAACCTGGAATAAAAAGCTAGTGTCAGTAATGGTGACCGTGAAACTATCAGATTGTTGTAAAAACCCATTTGGTTCACTAGGGAAGAAAATCTGTTGTCCTTACCTGGTCTGGCCTATATGTGACTCCACTCTCTGTGGTTGACTGTCCTAGCAAGCCACTTAATTGTACACAGAAAAACAATAAGAATAAAACTGGACGGACCACCTGGCATTGAACTCGGCACCGGCTTCGGACACGACAACGGCACACCCAGCCCAGTCGACCCTGCAAGGTCCTCTTCACTAACATCTGGGGACTTGTGCTAAAATTGGGAGAGCTGTCCCACAGACTAGTCAAGCAACAGCCTGACATAGTCATACTCACAGAATCGTACCTTTCAGCCAATGTCCCAGATTCCTCCATCACAATCCCTGGGTATGTCCTGTCCCACTGGCAGGACAGACGCACCAGAGGTGGTGGCACCGTGGTATACAGTTGAGAAGGAGTGGCCCTGGGTGTCCTTAACATTGACTCTGGACCCCATGGCTTCAGGTCCACAGTACAAATTTAAAAGAGAAAACCCTTGGTAGTTACATTTATTTTTATGGAAGTCTGCACGCCTTCTGACAAACAATAAAACCATACTTCGAGCAATGAGGGCTTGACATTTTATTTGTGTACAGGTTTATCATCAATTTGAGTATAAACCATAACTTGTAAACTTAAACCGTGACCCTGAATACATTGGCCTCTCTTTCTAGCACTTTGTTTACAAGCACTCCTACTGTTACCAGTCTGCACAGTGGTGTTTGACCCTGCTCCCTAAAACACTCAAATACAGATTTGAGGACAAGAAGCAGTTTCCCCTGTGTTGATTCAGACAAAGTGTGAACTGCACCATAGCTGCAAATTAGCAACTAGAGGACTATCCAAGTAAACAGAATTTAGCCCCTGGACTGTAATTTACAGTGCAGCTGAGGTGAGAGGAGGCTTAACTTAAACAGAACTGCAGCCAGAAAAAAGAAAGTGAAATTAAAAAAATCAAAGAGACTAATTATGCATAATTCCATGCGTTGCTTCTCATGTGGAAAACAAATGCATTGTTTCTCATCTCTAAATAATATCCTTTACCTGACTTTTCTGCCAAGAAATGTGATGACTGATTTGTTTTTTTAAAGGCAACACTAATGACCAGTTTTTGATTCGAAAGTTTAAATCAACATTTGGGGGGAGAAATTCAGTATCGCCCCATTTGGGGCACAATTATCGGCCGGGCGCAAAGATTAGCGCCTGGCGCTAATTATCGCCACCGACTGCAAACTTGACTTTTATCGCCCCTGGAGGTGATTGGAGCGCTAAATCAGGCGCTTCACACCTGTCTTAAGGCGCAAAGGCCGAGGAGTGAGGCGCTAACTCGGAGCGCTGGCGAAGCTCATGTGATGTCAGTCAGCAAGGGAACACAGACACAATGGCACCGGCCAGTTCTTAAAGGGGATGGTTGATCTTGCTTTCCATCCACATCCTGCTCATTGCAGCCTTGAATCCCGGCCTGGAGAGACCTGCACATCAAATCTGCTGGAAAGAACAATGGAGAGTACCAGGGAAAGAGCTTAGTGTGCAGCCCCCACAGTCTCTTCTAAATCGATACAAGGAAGGGAAAATCAAAATGAACCTGCAAAGTGCTGCTCAGTACCCAAAACTCCTTCACACAGCGTTGAATCTCTCCAGAAGTCTCTCTCTCTCTCTCAGAATGCGTGGTTCAAAAATGGCACCAACAATAAAAGGCAGGAAGCGGTCGCCTTTAAATAGCGCTCCCCCAGTCCCTTCATGACTGCAAAACGCTCCCCTCAACCTGTCGTTGCTAGCGTCAGGCGGTAAGGCAGGGGGCGCCAATCAATATCTGCTCCGGGACGATACCGGGGCGTTGCGCACTCGACTGACGTCACGATCTGCCGGCGTAGGAGATCGTGGTGGTAGTGTTTAGCGCCGCCGCAAAATGTCTAGTTAATTTCGCGAGCGGCGCAAACATCGCCGCGCCCGGGCGCTAGATGCTTTGCGCCCCTTTAGCGCCCTCTTAAGGCGCTAACGGGAGGCGCAACCAACTGAATTTTTCCCCCTTGTTTCCTTCTTCAATTTTCTTCTTTTCCTTTCCTGAAGGTGCTGATTTGTACTGGCACATGGTTCCACGGTTCCTCTACCCAAGTGACAGCTCTTTATGTGTGAGCCTAGACAGTGAGGCTATTCAAAGATAGCGGGAGAGACATCGTGGCGGAGCTTGATCCAGCTGACTCCCATCACCTATACATGTGCATTCTCCAGCAGTTGTCCCTAAGTGTGGACATGGCAAAGTACCGGACTGGAAAAGAGTCTGCAGTCCATCTGGCCAATCCCCAAAGCAGTACATTCCAGATCATGACAACTCGCTGCGCAAAACAATTTCTCCTCATCTCTCCCGTGGTTCTTTTGTCAATTATATTAAATCTGTGTCCTCTGGTTACCGATCCACCTGCCAGTGGAAACAATTTCTTCTTATTTACTCTATCAAAATCCTTAATAATTTTGAACACCTCTATTGAATTAGGGTGACCATATTTTCTAAACCGAATCTGGGGACACACAGGATGGGAGCACAGAAAAGTAACCAGGATGGAAAGTGTAGGTTGCACAGCGTTGCGAGGCAAAATTTTTTAGCAGCCTATATTTTAATAGTTGCACATATACACTACAAATCAAAACAAATGTGCAGATAATTATCGCGGATGTGACATCACACTATTGAAGCGCATTCAGACACCGTTTATAAACAATACAATAACACTCTTCAGGAACGTCAGTTTTTCGTATCCACTGTTTATACGACCTATTTAGAAAATCTCTTTCTTCACATCACTGCCCAGGTCATTTATTTTTCAGAGATTTATAAACGATTGCTGTGCTATCTCCGCTTTTCAAGAAAACCGGCATGGCGACTTTGTTGCTTCTGCTAGTGGAATACAAGTCGAGATTAACCTCCATCAACCATCACGCAGTCAACGATAATGTGGATATAACAAGTGTGATCATGTTAATGAGAATTAACAGAAATGACTTTCACCACCTAGTGGTACATTATAAAACTACAAACAAAATGATTTTATACAGTTTAAACAGTGATTCAGTCAAAATCACCAGACGGTTACCCCCAGAACCAAACAGACAAGTGTGTGGAAGCGGGTCACCCTAGCACAAACAGATTAGTGCGGGGGAGGGGATACCCTGGCACAGTGAGGGAAAAGGGTCCTCTTGACACAAACAGACTGGGGCGGGGGTTTGCCCTGGCACAGAGACAGTTGAGGGTGGGGGTTACCATGCTGCTTGCCTATGGCATTATTATAATGGAAATGGCATTCAGTAGTATAGACACATACATACAGAGCCAGGTTTAGCTTCAGACTGGCACTGTTCTCATTGGACCTAATGAGACTGATGTACCGAGCCCTGTCTGCCGAGTTACAGAGGCAGAAACTAAAACCCTTCCACTCCGCACATTAATGCACCCACAGTGTTACCTGTCACACAGACAACACCGCCATCACACCTCCCACACAAACACAGCTGCTTCATTGGCTAGCACTCACCTCCAATCTGTCCTTTTATTGGTCCAAACCGAAGCCAATTCGGTCAGAGACAAACTGTCGTCACAAACCGCGATCCGCCCTTTCATTGGTCCAAACCAAAGCCAATCCGGTCAAAGCAATTCAGCAGGTAGCAAATTGATCCATCGCTGCCAGTGGGCAGGGAGTCTGTCAATCAACAGTGGGCCCTGTTGATTGGTATGTCTCTGAGTTCCTGAGTGTGGGTGCAGATTTACACAAGCTGCAATTAGGATGAATGGAGCTTATTCAAATAAAATGGCAGCTAGGGTATTCGGGGACGAGTTTTGTGAACTGGGGACTCTTCCGGGGACATTCTTTGCCAGGGGACACAGTCCCTCATCCGGGGGCTGTGCCCAGAAAACAGGGACGTATGGTCACCCAATATTAAATCTCCCCTTAACCTTCTCTGATCTAAGGAGAACAATCCCAATTTCTCTAGTCGCTCCACATAACTGAAGTCCCTCATCCCTGGTATCATTCTGGTAAACCTCCTCTACAATTTCTCCAAGGTCTTGACATCCTTCTTAGCGCCCAGAAATGGACACAGTACTCAATCTGAGGCCTAACCAGTTATTTAGAAAGGTTTGGCATAACTTGCTTCAGTATGATCCTTCAGACCCATCACTTCTCTCCCAACATTCGTATAAACAGCTCAGTGATTTAGCAGACTTACAAGTTATGTTTTCTGAACAGAAGCTTGAAATTGAAATTAGGGCCAAATGAATTATTGAAATGAAGCTGACTGGAGGTTGCTGTAACTCTGTTTGAATTCTTCAGCTGATCAGGGTACAATTTATCCAGATAAGTTTCAAAGCCCAATATACATTGCACTCACCCTTGGGTGAGGCCTTTAATTAAGATATAACATGTGTTTCCAGGTGTAGACTTTTAATAGCATACCTAGGCCTTGAGGTCACTCTCATTAACACATGAATAGTTTAGGGCAGGAAAATAGGAATGAGACATGAATGTCAGGGCAAAAATATTAATAACTGGGATACAAGAACAAAAGATGAGCTGGCTATTATCATTGTCATTTATTGCTTGTAAATCATTTCCTATATTTGCAGGAAAATAGTAAAGCATTAATTAAAATGTCATCGCAGCTCTTAAATACTAACTGCTGAAGGCATGAATGGAGGTTTCTTCCAAAACTCCACATATACTCCTACCTCACATCTTTTGCAATGATTGTGATCCTGACATCTGGGTGAATTTTACCCTTTACTCTGATCACAACCTGAGTCAAAACTGAGATAATAAAAGGTCAAATGATTGGGATTCTGAAAATTGATGTATACCAACTCTAGATCCCCCTTCATCCAGAATCAGCCTTGTCAAGCTTCAGATTCTCAGTGAATGACAGTGCCATCTCTTCCTGTCCATTCTGGGCATGGTGTCACCAACATTTGTACCAAGGATGTTTTTAAACTAGTGCAAAAGATTACGGAAATTCGATTTGCGCTGAATGTAATTTGCGCTTAAAATTCCGCGATCAATTGCACTGGTTTCGCTGATTTTGGGCGAATTGCGCTGAAAAACACAGCAAACCTAAATGGAAACTCAAGACCAATGTCTCAATTAATTGTCAGGAACCCTTTCAATTGAGTCAATGATGTTCAACAAGAAGAATTGTCTGGTCTTCTTATCAAAACTTAATACCCTGTTTATATTACCAATTCATTACATGGCATAATTAGCAGTCGAACTATCTGCCAAATGTTTGATGCAGATTTCACATTGACAATAAAACCCAGTTGTTCCAGGGCTTGTTTCATGAATGTTTTTATGCAGCTAGTTGTTTTGATCTAGAATGCACTGCCTGAAAGACTGGTGGAAGCAGATTCAGTAGTAACTTTCAAAAGGGAATTGGATAAATACTTGAAACAGAAAAAAATGGGGAAAGAGCCATGGAGTGGGAATAATTGGATAGCTACTTCAAAGAATACTTAGTGCTTTCACATGCATACCATTCAATCCAAACATCAAGTGCACCTAATATATTAAAGCAAGTGTATTTTGTTTGTTGAAAATTAAACTTTACAGCAGAGTTCAGACTGTACAACTGGAATCATTAACATATAATTATGATGTTTTTATGTTCTTATGTAATGCTCAGTGTCTAATGCCTCATCGTCTTGGCAGAACCTAGACATCCTAAATTCAACTTCCAAATGACAAAGAAATCTGTCCTCCAAATTGGTCCTGGCATACCTCTGGGTTTGGGGTAGGTTTCATACTTGAGCCAATTTGGAGACAGTATAAATGACATAAACAAACCTCACATTTACCACTTGCTGCATCCATTCTGTTCTGCCCAATAATTCTTTTTTTGGTTTTGTATGTATGCAACATTGCACAAGCCATAAAATTGATCCATTCCAGCGATGACGTTGCCTTGTTGAGAACCACCAGTGTCGATGATGCGACTCCGTTCCATCCACTAATACAGAGGGAGTGAAATCCCGCAGGAGTTGTCCTGTTCATTCGCTGTAACTTCAGCTGAAGGGATATGGAAATACCAGAAAAAATTACACAAATGTCTTATTGAATGGCGGAGCAGGCTCGAGGAGCCATGTGGCCTACTCCTGCTCCTAATTCTCATGCTCTTATGAATGTCGTTTGCGCCATTTTTTGTGGCTTCTGTGGCCCTTCCTTCAGATTTATGGTAGATGAGCAGGAGATTCCCTATAAAAATTCACCTCCAGATTTACATACTTACTACTGATTAAGAATTACTAATGAATTGGAGATTTATCTTAAAGATTTAGGGGGAGAAATTCAGTATCGCCCCATTTGGGGCGCAATTATCGGCCGGGCGCAAAGATTAGCGCCTGTCGCTAATTATCGCCACCGACTGCAAACTTGACTTTTATCGCCCCTGGAGGTGATTGCAGCGCTATATCAGGTGCTTCACACCTGTCTTAAGGCGCAAAGGCTGAGGAGCGAGGCGCTACCTCAGAGCGCTGGCGAAGCTCATGTAATGTCAGTCAGCAATGGAACACACACACAATGGCACGGGCCAGTTCTTAAAGGGGATGGTTAATCTTGCTTTCCATCCACATCCTACTCATTGCAGCCTTGAATCTCGGCCTGGAGAGACCTGCACATCAAATGTGCTGGAAAGAACAATGGAGAGTACCAGGCAAAGAGCTCAGAGTGCAGCCCCCACAGTCTCTGCTAAATCGATACAAGGAATGGCAAATCAAAATGAACCTGCAAAATGCTGCTCAGTACCCAAAACTCCTTCACACAATGTTGAATCTCTCCAGAAGTCTCTCCCTCTTTCTCTCAGAATGCGTAGTTCAAAAATGGCACCAACAATAAAAGGCAGGAAGCGGTCACCTTTAAATAGCGCTCCCCCTTTCCCTTCATGACTGCAGAACGCTCCCCTCAACCTGTCGTTGCTAGCATCAGGCGGTAAGGCAGGGGGCGCCACTCAATATCCGCTCCGGGGCGATACCGGGGCGTTGCGCACTCGAGTGACGTCATGATCTGCCGGCGCAGGAGATCGTGGCGGTAGTGTTTAGTGCCGCCGCAAAATGTCTAGTTAATTTCGCGAGCGGCGCAAACTTCGCCGCGCCTGGGCGCTAGATGCTTTGCGCCCCATTAGCGCCCTCTTAAGGCGCTAATGGGAGGCGCAACCAACTGAATTTTTCCCCCTTAATCATTACTGCATGCCTAAAAGGATCAGCATGGCATTTGAAAATGGCAAATACTGATTGAGTGAAGTAAATATTCCTGTGATTGAGGGTAAAGATTGTGGGGTTAAAGGTTACTCAGGGTCGGGGTGAGTACCCTTTGTAATAAATTCCATTTTAAACATCGATTGCACATGAAGTACTTTAAGGGTTTTTTTGAAGACGTGGTAAAGTGCTATAAAAATGTGAGCCTTTGATTTGCATTCTGGAATTTCCCAAGCTAGTTGTGTTTTGAACCTATAATCAACACTCACTCGCAGCTCTCAGCAGCAAATTTACTGTACTGAAAGCAATAAACAGGAGTTAACACATCATGGGATCAGATGTAACAGATACGTTTACCAACATCACTAAAACAGATTATCTGGTCATAATCACGTTGCTGTTTGTGGGACCTTGCTGTGCGCAATTTGGCTGCCGTGTTTTCTACATTACAACAGTGACTCCAGTTCAAAAGTACTTCATTGGCTGTAAAACGCTTTGGGACAGCTGAGGTTGTGAAAGGCGCTATAGAAATGCAAGTCTCTAAATGCTTTTACAAATTTCGAGTCTACTACAGATATTCTCTTTCCTCAGGTGTCGCAGGTCTCAACCATAATTACTTTAGGGAGGACCAGGGGTTACAATTTAAAGTTGTGTAAGGCCAGATCTAGGTTAGCTGTCAGGAGATGGTTCCTTTCCCAGAGAACTGTGGACCTCTGGAACACGCTGCCATCGTATGTGGTGGATGCCGATTTGCTAAATTCCTTCAGGCGAGAGCTGGACGTATTTTTGGTTGGGATGGACATCACCTCTTACAAAAGGTAGATACTTCAGCGAATTCAGGGCCAGAGCGATCACCTAAATGGGTCGGAGAGGAATTTTTCAGATTTTTCCCCCCCAAATTGTCCTGGGTTTTTAACTTTTTTTTTCACCTCTCCTATGGAAATCACCTGGTTTTGGATGGGGTGGAGAGTGTAAAGGTATCACAATTGTGTGGGACAGGCTGGACGGACCAGAATGTCTTTACCTGTCCATAATTGTTTGTATGTTCGTATAAGTGGACTCTGCATCCCTTATGGTCAATATCTAGCAGTTTGACAGTGCGACTCAGAAGGGAGGGGAGTGTAATGGTGAGATACACTTGCTATATTGACTGGATATGATGATGCTCCACATATGTCCTAACGTATGCTTTTCCAATCTTCCAGGAGGTGGACTGATTAGCATTTTAGTGAGACATGGCCAGATGCAGATCATTAAATGTTTATTTTACAGTCAGTCATACAAAGGGGTCAATTTTTATTCCCTCCACTGGGTAGAAACAGCGTAGTCAGGTGATTAAAATAGCGGCGCAGCAGTTATCGGCCCGGCCCCACTGACATCCGGGTCACCACCATTTTGGTTGGAGCCATGGAATGGGTAATCCAGAGGCCCACCAGAAACAGGAGGCAGCCTCATTAGCCAGGCAAATCAGGTTCCTATGGAATCAATAGAACACGATGCAATTATACATACCAATGGGCTCAGCACATGTCGCATGCGCTCCACACATTGGTGCTTGGTGTTGGGCGGCCTAACCAGTGGTCCTTAAAGGGACTATTGAAAGCCACTCAGAAAAAGGCAATAAAAGGATCATTAATGTTCCTTCTGGCCCCACACAAATCGATCATCCCAATGCCTGACCCTATACAGCCCTCCCCCGAGATAAACTTCCCTCATCTTTTAACTTAGCTGCACTAGTTGGGCTCCATGGTGGAGCTGTTGGATTTTTAGCCCCCATCAATCAGTGACCTGCTCCAAAATGATAATGAGGCCTGACCATGAACATTGGTCAGGCCTTTGACCGTTTGATCAGGCGGGCAATTGGTTCACTTCATCCAACTCTTGTCTGATGTAAAAGGTCACACAATAATCTACCAGAGTAACAGTTATAGCAAATCTTACCTTATTTAAAGAGAGTGTCAGTCCCCCGTAATAAAGAAAACAATAAACCGGACAAAACTGTCCTTGAACATCTATCTGCCTTTTCCCTTTTGCCTGTCCCTCAGCTGAAAGTTCAGCTGCTTGACTCCTATCTCCTTCCCTGCCCAGGGATTGGTCAGTAGAACTGCTAATTAAATCAGCTACTGCCTCCCCAGGTACATCCCCTGGAAACTAGCTTGTGGTTTCAGAATGAATAATGCTATCTCAGCACAATTAGCCTGGATAGTTCACAAGAAATTCTTAATGACCACGTCCCCATTGCTAGATCAAAAGGCAGGCAGCGTTCCAATAGCTGGTCTATCTGGCTTGACCGCATATCTCCTCCCCCCGCCAGCTCTGGCTGCAGATTGATATTTATGGCTTACTTTAACTGAAACTTAATAATTCAATATAAATATTACCCGAATTCTTCCATGGTCAAAATCGTCAAAATCCTGAAACATTACAAACACACATTGGCACTTTTATACTTAAGCTGAGGTAGGAGCTCTTTTCCTTGGAGCATTCCTTGAACATTTTTAATCAGCTTGGAATTAATTAAATTAGGTGGAAGAAAAGGTTTTCATTTGGAAAAACTACCTTGCAGGAGATATTATTTTACCTCTCCCCTGCGGAGAATCACTGTCTCCTGTCTTCAGACTCTTTAGGGTCTCAATCAGCTGACATCAGTTGAGTGGCTTCTTGCTGTGTCTGGAGACCTGAACTGGAAGGTCTCCCGGGGTAAAGGAAATTAAACCGAAATTCTAAATTAAATGCACTCTCCATGCCTGCACTCTACCTCTTCCTTTAATAATTAACAGTTACAAGCAATTATATTTTTCTGAAGTGATTATTAACTGTGACTATTTGTGTTTAATTTTTTAACATCCTGACTGTACACTTCTAGATGTAAAACAGTACATTGAGACTCTGAACCTGTGCTATTAGCTAAATAAATAAATGATAATGTCAATATTAACTTAACTCTATTGGTAATGCTTATGAGCAAACCAGAAAGATTACAGTTTAGAGAATGTTAGTGACATGGTTTCGCATCAGGAATCATTTTCTCCCTTCAGGGAGCTTCACCCACTGGCCGCATCTACTAGAAATTTGGGCACACGTTGCACGCAATCTTTCAACCAAAACGATTGGTAAAACATGCCGAGCATGCCCGAATTTCTAATATGCAGTGTTGGCAAGTGAGAATACCTGTTAACAGTGCAAAGGCAGAAATGATCCTTACAATGAGTAGCCTCCGCCACAGATGAGTAATGCTCTCTTAGTCAATTCTATGTGTGATGTGTAGGTGCTAAAATCATTAGGTGATCCTTCCTTTCTCGTTGTTGCAGAAAGCATTGTGAATGCAAGATGATCCCAGCATCCTGAGCACCCGTGATGGGAATAGACCACTTTCACAAGCACTTGAATGATGGGATATTCTCAACTGCACTGTGCTCTCTGTTGCTGAAAGGCAGGACCTTTGGGAATATGAGAAAAGACAGGATGCACAGGCAGGTATCAGGTTGAAATGTCTCAGAATGCTTCACACTATGAATTATTTTTTGAAGTGAAGTAACTGATCTTGCATAGGTAAATGTGGTGGCAACATTCCATAAACATATAATGAGCAGTTAATGTTTCTGCTGATATGTTTTGAAGGAAGAATTTTTGCAGAACCCCAGGTTTGGCCAAGATAGATATGTATTTGCACCTCAGTAACTGTTTTTAGCAGTCATAAATGAATTTCAGACTCTGTTACCTCACTGGAAAGAATGGGTGGGCATCACTTCCCATTTATAGTGCAACTGTGTAACTGCAACAGAATTTGATAAAGCCACATTGTTGGATGTTACACAAACAGGGGTTTGTCTGTCCAAATTTTCAAAATGGGTTCTCTTGATCTCCCACCGTACCTTCAGCAGAAGATCCACAGAAGCCTTAGAGAAATGGCAGATTCTCCAGGGTTTCTGTGGATCTTCTGCCGAAGATATGGCAGATGGCAGGGAGAACCCTCAGAAATTCATCCCCAAGACATTCCCAGGCTGCATACTTCTCCAATGCCACCCATTTTGTGTGGGAATCTCACCACTAATATTGCTTTTGATTGTTTCACTGCCTCTCCATCTGGCCATCCAGTTCCTGCATTTATTTACATATCACACACGCACAAACACACACACACACACACACACACACACACACGTAAGTATGGTATATAGGGCTGCATTATTCACTATTGTGTGGTACCTATTGACCAATGAGTTAAGTTTTACTTTCCTGTTAGTAACAAGTAAATTTTAATACATTAATCTCTGCCCAACAGAATTCAGGCATAGTGATGGATGTTAGCTCAGTGAGCGGTGAAGAATCCACGAGGTAATTTTATGAGTTTGTGTTGCTGGCCAGCTGTGCTGATGGAAAATTGGACCACATATTCCCTACAGTTTTCTGACCATTAATGGTTGGAAAATCAAGGGCAGTGCGCGCTCAAATTTACAATTTATGCTGTCAATCGCAAAGCTTTCCAGTTGGCACCGTGGACTCAGAAAATTAGCCCCCATAAGAACCATTAACTGTGGACCCACCAAATCTGTGAGAGGTGTTCTAACACAATCCCCACAGCACAGTGAACAAAATAAGACCATCAGTAATATCTCCACTTTTGCAAAACATGGGCATAAATTAATAACCTAGATATTTGTGCCTTCAAATGTCCGCTTGGATTGTTGATTCTTCCCCTCGAGAAGCTTTCACTTTCTAAATAACTGAAAATCACTATATTCTCTCAGCATACCCCGCAACAACATATAAAAGCATGAAAGCAATTACGTCATTTACTTATATTACTGAAATTTACAAGGAAACCTGGAGATTCCAAGATGATGCCCAAAAAAAACCAGAAGAATGTCTGGAGCCCAACATGCCAACTCCATCCAGACCCCATGTGTGATTAGTCTATTATGGACTTTCCCTCCTCCTATACCATCAACTGTTGATCGCCTACGTGAAGCACCATTAAGTTCCTTCCCATGGAAAAAAATCAAACAGTGATATTAATAATTCTATGGCCTTTAATCCTCATTCTCAACAGATAAATTCTGACAGGACAGGACAAACTAGATGCAGGAAGGATGTTCCCGATGGTCGGGGAGTCCAGAACCAGGGGTCACAGTCTAAGGATAAGGGGTAAGCCATTTAGGTCAGAAATGAGGAGGAATTTCTTCACCCAGAGAGTGGTGAACCTGTGGAATTCTCTGCCACAGAAGGCAGTAGAGGCCAATTCATTAAATAGATTCAAGAAGGAGTTGGATATATTTCTTAAGGCTAAAGGGATCAAGGGATATGGGGAGAAAGCAGGGACAGGGTACTGAATTTGGATGATCAGCCATGATCGCATTGAATGGCGGAGCAGGCTAGAGGGGCCGAATGGCCTACTCCTGCTCCTATCTTCTATGATTCTATATGCTCTACAAGGGATGAGCAAACGAATGTTAAGGAACTTGGAAAACGCTGGAAGAATATCAATGAATTATCGTGGGTGATTTTCAACTTGCTGCCCATCCCTTTTATGGGATTGGTCGCAGTTGAAAACTGGGAGAAAAGAAATTGCCTGCTCATTAGCTGCCCGAGGCCCACCTGTTTCTATGGGAGCACTGGCTGTCCAAGGCCCAGCTAAAGCGAATTTCAGGCAGGCCTTGAAATGGACGGCCAGTGCTCCCATTGAAACAGGTGGGAGTCTAATAGTCTATGCAAATCGAGGTCCTGTACTGATTGTAATTTTCAGTACGAATAGACAGAGTGAGTGTGGTGCATGCTTGTGGTGCAGCCTAACCAATGGTTCTTAAAGGGAGTGCTGCAGATCATCCAAAAACTGGTACGTTTCAGGAGGCCTAGCCCCTCATAAATTGACCTCCACAATGCCTGACCCTCCACAACCCTCTCCGGGATAGTCTCCTCCCCTCCCCTCCCTTACTCATAACGGCACCACCCGGGCTCCCTGATGGAGCTCTTAGATTTTCATCCCTCTCCATTCGATGAGCTCCTCGTAGTGTGTGGCACCTTCCCGATGGTATGGAAAAGAAGTCTGGCCATGAAAGTTGGTTGGGTCTCTTGCTGCAGCCAATGGGTGGGCGCAGCAGATGCCCCACCTACTTCCTGCCCATTTTCTAGTTTCATTAAAGAGTAGTACTGGGCCTGAGGCTGCAGTAGATGCAGACTCATCATTAAAGAAAGAAAGAAAGAACGACTTGTATTTATATAACACCTTTCACGTCCTCAGGACATCTCAAAGCGCTTGAAGTACATTTGAAGTGTAGTCAATCACTGCTGGAATGTAGGAAACGGGGCAGCCAATTTGCGCATAGCAAGTTCCCACAATGTAATAATGACCAATTAATCTGATTTAGTGATGTTAGTTCAGGGATAAATATTGGCCAGGACACCGGGGAGAACTCCCTTGCTCTTCTTTGAATTGTGCTATGGGATCATTTACATCCACCAGAGAGAGCAGACAGTCAAACATGTAACTCCTGTATGTTTTCAAAGACAGTGCAAATGTAGCTGGTTGGTTTCAAAAGCTCTTACTCAGGGGTGGCCAATTATTTGGGCTGGAGGGCCACTTAACAATACTGCACGTGCAGTATCTCTTCCAGCCGCAGGAGCTGGTGAGCAACCTGCGCTTTACATCGCGATTGGTGCACGACCGCATAGCCGGGCACCTTAGGGGGAACATTGGTGTGCGGCCCTCAACAGCTCACCAAAACTTGTTAAGTGGCCCTCTAGCCCAAATAATAGCCCACCCCTGGTTTAATGTCTCATCTGAAAGACGGCCCCTCCGACAGTGCGGCATTCCCTCAGTACTGCACTGGAGTATCCAGCTAAGATTATGGGCTCAAGCACATATCTGGAGTGGGACTTGAACCCACAGCCTCTCGACTCAGAGACAAGAATGCTACCACTGAGCCACGGCTGAACATGAAGATGAACTGGTAGGGGGCGGTGGCAGCCCTGCCACTTCATTCTCCTATTTGTCCGCCCATTTGGGTTCCTAGGGATGGGCAATAAATGCTGGCCTTGCAAGCGATGCCCACATCCCATAAATGAATTTAAAAAAAGTTTTAAATGGAGGGGTGCCCCAAAATGCTAGTAGTGGGATTTGCGCCGGGAGCCTCAGCAGATGACACGGTCTGCAGGTCTCCTACGAACAGCCCAGAGATCCAAGGTGGTGAAAAGTAAGTGAATTCCTCACTCCCCATCACCTGCACAACTCAGAGCTGCAGTTACACTAATGTTTCCAACTCCTCTTCCCATCCCAGCCAGGGATTGGGTCTATGTTGGGCGGGTACGTTGGCCATGCCAAGAAATGTAGGTGCACTACTCCCTGAGCAGGCGCTGCACACCTCTGGTACACTGCGCCCAGTGGCCCTGTGATGCTACTGATAATGTAATGGATATCCTTTCAGAATTTCAAGGCACTACTTAATCTTAGGACTTATTATAAACTGCTTGGGGCAGAGTTTCCACTTTGGGCGCAATCGGCGTTCTGGGCACAAATTGCGCCATTTTGAGAAGTATTTTATTTTCTCGAGTTTCTGCTCACACTCATTTGCATATTGGCGAACGTAAAATCTGCCATGAAACAGCTTAATCGGGCAGCGTTTTAATACGTTATTTAAAAGAAATTTGCTTTAAAAATATTCCTTGATATATTTAAAAGTGGTAACTTGGTAAAGTTTGATTGATGCAGGTGAAAATGGGCTTATCACAAAAAATAAGCATTTTAAATCACAGTGTCAATCCACTACCTATGAGTAACCCGATTTTAAATGACTGAAAATTACTTAAATAAAAATACAAACTATTTTCTAATTAAATTGGGGTACAGTATTTTAGGTCCTTAGTAAATTTTTAAAAATGATTAATTCAAAACCTTTCAAAACGTACCTATTAGTCTCCCAAAAGACCCAGCTTTGTTTTTGGAGCCTCCTTGAAGGCCTGCAAACGAGCGCAGTGGAAACTCCCATTGGTGATTATTTCATCCTGGGAGCGTGCTCAGTTTTGTGGGCGGGGCCGGCTTCTAGCGCAACGTTTTTAAATAGCGCAAAAGATCGCGGAGACCCGATTTGCGTTGAGTGTAATTTGCGCTTAAAATTCCATAATCTTTTACGCCAATTTGGGTCGAATTGCATCGAAAAAACCAGCGCAACCGAGTGAAACCTTAGGTTTTTGCTCTCATACCATGTGGCATTTTCTGAAACTCTTGATTAATCACTCTCCAGTACCCAGTGCGCTCTCTGTACGTTGAACATCTGCGTCAATGTACTCAAGATTTTTATTGCCAAATTTTCTATTGTTTTCAATTCTCTTCCTCTGATTTGTTTTCCCTGGCAGTGTCATTATTGGCCCTTGATCAAGTTACCCCTACCCCCAGGAGTCTTTTTTGTGCCATATCATTGTTCCCTTTCTTCAGTATCCAGCATGAGCAGATTCAAAATCAGGTGAACTGTGACGGAACTGTACATATTAGCCAAAGGCAAAAATCCGAGAATGTGTCCACTCATAGCAGGGTAAGTTTTCTTGATTTGCAAATCTACAGTGAACCACTGTGACTAGCCATTGATATGCTGCCAACATACAAATAAACTACGGCCGTCCCACCTCACACCTTTTTCATTCCTACAGCCTAAAAGAGTGATGAACAGTACAAAAACAAATGACTGCCAATAAGATGAAAGGCAGAAAGTAGTAATTAAGTCATATCATTAAGCTTGTTTACCAACCCCACTAATCTAATCTGCGGAGGTGTCCATATTTATACAGCTAAAAACAATGCTCTCATCCATCTATTGTATTCATTGACTGCAGGGTGATATCTGGCAGGCAGAGATATATCCTGCTCAATCCTCACGTAAAAAAATCCACCAGGACTAATTACTAGGCTGGTACAGCACTTATCGTAATTACAGAGCCGTCTGACATTGACGGCTACAGATCCAAGCCTCCGGTCAAAAATGCTATAAAGGAATAAATTATGCCAACAGAACACATTCAAAATCAGAATGTAGACACATCTGGCATTAGCAAGGCATTTCCACCTGCCATTTCATCATTCACACCCCACTAATCGTTATGGAAATGGTCAATAAGCCAATATGAGTACAAATAGGCTCATTGAGGTAGTATTAATATGCATTTTGATATAATAACAATTTCCGTCAAACTGATCTTCTTAAAATGATTAAGGAATGTCAGGGTCAGAATGGCAGTGCAGTCTCTGTAGAGGAAACTAGCTTTAGGTACACTGAATGGTTTCTTCAGAATAGAATGGCTCTTTTTTGACTGAACAATCAACATTAAAGTAACACTGAGAAACTGGAAATATTTGGGATAAAGGGAAATAATCTAACGCATTTACAATAGTTCTTTGTCCATTTAGGGAGCACTACAAATAAAGTTTGCTTAAATCTACATTGTAAAATGTATTAATTAAGAAATTATAGAATCATAGAATCATAGAATGGTTACAGCACAGAAGGAGGCTATTCGGCCCGTTGAGCCTGTGCAGGCTCTCTGCAAGAGCACTTCAGCTAGTCCCAATCCCCTGCCCTTTCCCCGTAGCCCTGCAAATTTTTTTCCTTCAGGTACTTATCCAATTCCCTTTTGAAAGCCATGATTGAATCTGCCTCCACCATCCTCTCAGGCAGTGCATTCCAGATCCTAACCACTCACTGCGTAAAAAGGTTTTTCCTCATGTCGCCTTTGGTTCTTCTGCCAATCACCTTAAATCTGTGACCTCTGGTTCTCGACCCTTCCACCAATGGGAGCAGTTTCTCTCTATCTACTCTGTCTAGACCCATCATGATTTTGAACACCTCTATCAAATCTCCTCTCAACCTTCTCTGCTCTAAGGAGAACAACCCCAGCTTCTCTAGTCTATCCACATATCTGAAGACCCTCATCCCTGGAACCATTCTTGTAAATCTTTTCTGCATCCTCTCTAAGGCCTTCACATCCTTCATAAAGTGCGGTGCCCAGAATTGGACACAATACTCCATTTGAGGCCGAACCATTGTTTTATAAAGGTTCATCATAACTTCTTTGCTTTTGTACTCTATGCCTCTATTTATGAAGCCCAGCATCCTGTATGCTTTTTAACCGCTTTCTCAACCTGCCCTGCCACATTCAACAATTTGTGCACTTATACCCCCAGGTCTCTCTGTTCATGCACCCCCTTTAAAATTGTATCCTTTAGTTTATATTGCCTCTCCTCGTTCTTCCTACCAAAATATATCGCTTTGCACTTTTCTGCGTTAAATTTCATCTGGCACGTGTCCGCCCATTTCACCAGCCTGTCTATGTCCTCTTGAAGTCTATTACTATATTCCTCACTGTTCACTATTCTTCCAAGTTTTGTGTCATCTGCAAATTTTGAAATTGTGCCCTGTACACCCAAGTCCAAGTCATTAATATATATCAAGAAAAGCAGTGGTCCTAGTACCGGATCCTGGGGAACACCACTGTGTACCTTCCTCCAGTCCGATAAACAACCTTTCACCACTACTATCTGTTTCCTGTCACTTAGCCAATTTTGTATCCATGCTGCCACTGTCCCTTTTATTCCATGGGCTTCAACTTTGATGGCAAGCCTGTTATGTGGCACTTTATCAAACGCCTTTTGGAAGTCCATTTACACCACGTCAATCGTATTGCCCTCATCAACCCTCTCTGTTACCTCATCAAAAAACTCAATCAAGTTAGTTAAACACGATTTGCCTTTAACAAATCTGTGCTGGCTTTCCTTAATTAATCCACACTTGTCCAAGTGACTGTTAATTTTGTCCTGGATTATTGTTTCTAAAAGCTTCCCCACTACTGAGGTTAAACTGACTGGCCTGTAATTGCTGGGTTTATCCTTACACCCTTTTTTGAACAAGGGTGTAACATTTGCAATTCTCCAGTCCTCTGGCACCACCCCCATATCTAAGGAGGATTGGAAGATTGAGGCCAGTACCTCCGCAATTACCACCTTTACTTCCCTCAGCATCCTAGGATGCATCCTGTCTGGTCCTGGTGACTTATTTACTTTAAGTACAGCCAGCCTTTCTAGTACCTCCTCTTATATAGAAATTCCTTTTGCAGCAGTTATTGCTGTGTTTTACAAAATGCACTCACTTCACATAGTGATGCAAAAGGTAAATTATATTACACCAAATGTGGTCTGAGAAACAATTTCATTATTGGAGAAAGCAATATGGAAGGGGACATGATCCATGTCTTCAACATGCTGAGATGCATGAATTTTACAATGGAAGCAGGCTGTCTGATTTGGTCTGTGATTGCCAATATATGCCTGGAATTTCCATTGGAGTTCTCCCAATCTTCCATCGTAACTTTGGCGGTAATCCAGGAGAAATGGCATAAACGGACGCTTAGGTTGTTTAAGGGGGGCTTTTATCGATCTTCCGATGAAGTTATGGTGGAATATCAGGAGAGCCCAGCAGATATTATCCCCATGGGGTTTACAATGAATAAGTAATAAGGAAGGTAATTCTCAATGGGATGAAAGTTGGGCGGAAGGCAGAAATCTGTAATTAATTAATTAATTCTTTCTTTCTGAGTGAGAAGTGTCATTTAAAATGCCACTGACAGATGTGCTGAGCTTACGCAATATTGGACTAGGGAGGAGGGAAGCATGGAAAATCTGGCAAAGTGGAGAAGGTTCCTATGTCCCGGGAATGTGGCAGAAGAAAGGCAGGTAGACCCCAGGGGTGTGGACCAATATTGTCTGCAAGATGCCATTTTGCTAGAAATTTTAAAATGTGCAAAAGGTCAGGCAGCTTATGAACACAAATGATAGGTTCAAAAATGATAGCTCCAAAAGAGAGTTTGACCTGAAATATTGGGCCGTATTTTCCGATCGGAGGCTTCCTGCGTGCGGAGGCCTCCGATCTGGAAGAAATCTACGGACTTACCTGAGGGCTCCCGAGGTCCAGACACTTCCGTTCCTGGGCCTCTCCAACTCGAAATGTGCAGGGCCCACGTATCCCAGAGGCGCATGCGGTTTGCAAGCGTCCCTGGGATCACGTGCGCCATGGGGAGTCAAGAGAAGGGAATCTCCCTTCATACACTTGACAGATAGACCTGTCAAATATATGAATGGAGATCACCCCCAAAACACTGTAAAACATTAAATAAATTTAAAAAAAAAATCACATTTTTAAAATTAGTTGAAATTACAATAAATTAAATATTTTAAACAAAAATTTAATTTTTTGAAAAAAATAATTAAAGTTTTTTACGGGGCTAAAAATAAACTTACCTTTTTTAAAGTATTTTTAAATGATAAATGAGTGAACAACATTTTTTTAAAACTTTTTTTTCAAATCTTATGCTGGTAAAAGCAGGCCTTTTACCAGGCTTAAGATTTCTAAGGGTTTTCTGCGGGCGGAGGTTCTCCAGAAAGCGGAACTATCCGCCCGCAGAGGCCCTTCTCTAGGGCAGGCGTCCGATCTGTCAAGAGCATTCTTGACAGATCGGAAATGTCAGTTTTCAGCGCATTGCGCTTGGCATGCCTGAAACCGGCATTTCCGATGTCCCTACGGGCAACTGTACACACCGTCGGCATCGGAAAATACGGCCCATTAACTTTCTTCGTTCCCTTTCAGATGCTGTCTGACCTGCTGCACTATTCCAACAGCTTCATTTCAGATTCCCAGAATTTGTATTGTTTTTGTTGATCTATTACTTTGCTAGATCTGTAGACAGAGGAACGGGCAATAAAGTGACAGCATCTAGCTCATTTTTTTATTAACATTGATCCTTTACCCAAGACCCAGAAGTAGCATCTGCTGCCGCGTAAACATGTC
Organism: Squalus acanthias; assembly: GCA_030390025.1. Lineage (NCBI taxonomy): Eukaryota > Metazoa > Chordata > Chondrichthyes > Squaliformes > Squalidae > Squalus > Squalus acanthias. The sequence goes on along the minus strand of CM059425.1, from coordinate 140,731,070 downwards.
TCTGCAACAGTCTTGCCAGGGTGATTAATATCGTAGGGTTTGAACTTAATTTTGACAGCAGGCTGCTCCTACTTACACCATGGATTAGATCCGCTTAAACAAATTCCACTGTAATCACATTCTCCTTTAGATGTACTTAAAAAGAATATGGATTGGGATAAATTGGTTGCAGAGATTCAATTCTGGAGGTAGGTTTCCGACCTCGTTGCTACCTCTATTTTCTGCTACAGTGATTTTATGAAGGGCTTCACAGATTTTTTTTCCATTGCTATATAGCAGCACTCATTAAAGTGTGAGCAAACCAGAATTCACACAACTGCATACATGTCAAAGGGCAATGGAATACTTTCAGCATTGAACATGATGCTGCTTTGGTCTGGCTCTTTGTATTGAAATATTCCGCTAACAAATCAGAGCATCCTTACTGTCCACTGAAGGTTATGGTTTGACGCCCTCAGCTCGCTGAGGCTCAGCTTTGTGCTTCAGAAAAACATATGGTCACCTCATGCTGAGTGGAAACATTTGAAGCTGGTTGATGTCTCATCGAGTTACCAAGTCTGCACATTTCTCATTGTGAACAATGTGAGGCGTCATTGCTGGAATTGAACACTTTGCATTAAAACAAGTTTAAGATGACTGACGGGGAAAATAAAACATTTTTAGACATAAATTTATATAAAATTAAATATTTATCTATATATATCTTACGTTCATAGATATATCAATATGTATATATATCTACTTATCTATACAGTGAAACCCCTAAATTAGGGGCACCTAAGGGAGTTGTATCAAGTGTCCTTTTTTTGCAGGAGTCATTATTTTCAAAATGGTCATTATAGGTACTGTAAAAATTGTCCCAATAATCCTGAACAACCAGCTGAGATTATGATCAGCAACTAATCAGCTGCAACAACAGCAAGAACTTATGCTTGGAAGCAGATAAAACACAAAACTGATTTTGCAAGTACAGTACCTGTACAGTGGAACCTGTTCCAACGACACTCTCAGAAAATGCACAACCGTACCGCGTGGGGTCTGAAGCACACGCATCTTCTGGGTCCGCGCTGGGTTGGGAGCACGTGCATCTCCTGGGTCTGTGTGGGGGTGGGTGTGTCTGCATCTCCTGGGTCTGTGTGGGGGTGGGTGTGTCTGCATCTTCTGGGTCTGTGTGGGGGCGGGGGTGTGTCTGCATCTTCTGGGTCTGTGTGGGGGCGGGGGTGTGTCTGCTTCTTCTGGGTCTGTGTGAGGGTGGGTGTGTCTGCATCTTCTGGGTCTGTGTGAGGGCGGGTGTGTCCACATCTTCTGGGTCTGTGTGGGGGTGGGTGTGTCTGCATCTCCTGGGTCTGTGTGGGGGTGGGTGTGTCTGCATCTTCTGGGTCTGTGTGAGGGCGGGTGTGTCTGCATCTCCTGGGTCTGTGTGGGGGTGGGTGTGTCTGCATCTCCTGGGTCTGTGTGGGGGTGGGTGTGTCTGCATCTTCTGGGTCTGTGTGGGGGCGGGGGTGTGTCTGCATCTTCTGGGTCTGTGTGGGGGCGGGGGTGTGTCTGCATCTTCTGGGTCTGTGTGAGGGTGGGTGTGTCTGCATCTTCTGGGTCTGTGTGAGGGCGGGTGTGTCCACATCTTCTGGGTCTGTGTGGGGGTGGGTGTGTCTGCATCTTCTGGGTCTGTGTGGGGGCGGGTGTGTCTGCATCTTCTGGGTCTGTGTGGGGGCGGGTGTGTCTGCATCTTCTGGGTCTGTGTGGGGGCGGGTGTGTCTGCATCTTCTGGGTCTGTGTGGGGGCGGGTGTGTCTGCATCTTCTGGGTCTGTGTGGGGTCGGGTGCATACCAACATTCCCGTTAAGCAGTCTGGAGGTCCCACACAGGCCGCTCACTGGCATTTACATGGAAGAAACTGCGCATGGGACATGCAGCCAGTTAAAAGGACTGTGTACGAAAAAATAATTACAGGGAACATTGGTGCGTGCATATCTTCTGGGTCCGAGTGGGGTGGGGTACGTGTGCATATTCTAGTGTGCATTGTCAACAAGGTTGCTTTTGGAAGTAGGTGCAACGGCTGCAGGTAGGAATCAAATCCCGATAAAAAGGAATCCAGTAACAATCCATCGCTTATCACGATCTTCAGACTAAGATATAGGACATACTTTGAACATTTTAAAGTGGTATGCCAGGCTGTGTCCCGTGTTTTAAGTTGTAAAAGGGCTTGGTGCATTGAAGGCTGTCCGCAGTTTGTAATTTGCAAGTGTCCATAGTTTCAAAGTGCCGCTTGTATATTTTGCAACGTGAGTTATTTGGGTCTCTTAATAAGTGTATGTTTTTTGGGAGTGCCCATTTATCCAAGTTTCACTGTACATGTATATTGATAAAAGCAAACCAGTTTTCTGTTAAACAAAAACAGAAAATGCTGGAGACACTCAGCAGGTCAGAGAAAACACAAATCAGTCAATGATTCAGGTGTTGAACCCTTCCTCAGACTATCTTAGTTGTGCAAATGAAATTAAGTCAGCTTATCATGATAAATAACTAGTCAACTGCATGTAAGTCCCATCAACAGATGACTGGCTGTAACTGCACCTTTGCTGCTGCTCACAGGAACTCTAATAAAATGAATGACAGAAAACACAAACGATAACAAAACGCACTAAAACCGCAAGTGATTAAGTACAAGAAAGAGGAGGAAACAGCACAAAGCAACGGGTCAGGTCTATCTCGGTGGGGAGTCACTGCTCAGACGAGTATGATCCAAATATGCCACAATGTTCTAAAGAAAGAATGACTACAGAGGCTTCACTTGCAATTGCGAATACTGTATGAAAGCATGTGTAGGCTGCATCAGTTTGAACAAAATTAATCATTTTGAGTTCTGCATGCGACCTGTAAATGGGGATTCTGTTTTTGATAACTTCAGTGGCATCTCCGATTTACCAAACTTCAGCACCTATGCGGTGTTCTTGATACCTCATTAAGACAGGCAGAGGTTCAGGCAGCAAAATAGCAAAACAGCAATTTGACTAGCAGTAAACATTAAAAAGGGTAGCAGGGAGACGTTTAATGGCAGTGTTGCTTTGGGGAGAAAGTAAAAGCAACATCAGTACACTGCAAAATAAAATCTGGCAAATTTCAGCTTTTGCAGAAAATAAAAGCAGCCATTCTGCTGCCCATGAATTCGGCCTGCGGGAGAAAGGTGTGCCAACAGAAGAAAGACAAGCTGGCTGATGCCTCGTGGCACTGCAAAGCATTTTGCGGATCCAAACATGAGGTTCACCAGAAAGTGGGCACGAAGTGATGCAGTTCATTGTAAGAATTACAAATAGATGGCTATGTGGTGACAATTTTATTTGTTCTTGGAATATGGACAACATCAGCAAGGTAGCATTTATTTCCCGTCTCTAGCTGGCCTGAAGGCATTAGGGCTAAAAATTCGATTGCCCCTGAAAGCGGGCGCGGGTATAGTGATGCGGGATCAATCCGCCCCCGTTCAAAGTAATGCAGGCAGCACGCCAACTTCGTGCTGCCTGCTAATTAGAATGATTGTGTCATGCAGTCAGCACTGAACACGCTGCTGAGTGGCTGCACACTCAGCAGGGGGGCCAAGTTCATGCAAGGCTCGAACCAATTAAAGCCAGCCTGCACCTCTTAAAGGGGAGGTGCATTTTGGCTGCAACAGGTGATTCAACTGGCTGGCAGTGAACAGAGTGTGAGCAGGAAGAAGCACAATGGCACAACAAGGGAGAGAGCATGGTCCAAGTCTCTTGGATGCAGCACTGGAGGCCTTGGCGCAGGAGGTGGACAGGAGGAGAGAGGTCCTGTTACCACAGGGGGGCAGGAGACCCTCCAGGCAAATTTAGAAAAGGCAATGGGAGCAGATAGCCATCATGGTCAATGCAAGCAGCATAGCCCCAAGAACCTGGGGGCAGTGCTGCAAGAAGTTTAATGACTACAAACGAGTGGTCAAGTTCAGTGAATTCATCTTCAAATGCCATATTCTTACAACTGAACCACTAGCCTCAGACATTGCTCAATTCACCACACCCCCATTACTCACCTACCAACAATCTCCATCAGTCATGACTCAAAACTCACATTCATAGGGCTGAATTTTGTCAGCCCCGAGGAGGCGGGTATGGAGGCGGGACTGCCGGTAAAGTTGCAGAATTTGGGGGCGGGTGGCAAACCCGCCCCCAACCCGCCTCCGTGCCCTCTTGCCAGGAGGCGGGAAGCCGTCCAGCTCCGGGTCCCATCTCCTCGAGGCGGGAAAGGGATTAAAGCCTATTAACTGCCTGTTAACAGATTATCCCCATTTTTCCTTCCGAAGTGCAGGCTTCCCGACCTCGGGGAACCCCGCCAGGGTGTAGGAGACGAGTAGGAGGTCTGCGGGGGTCGGAGGGGTCTGAAAGTGCGATGTAGAGATGAGTGATGGGTGCAAGTGTGGAGTGGTAAGTATGTGAGGTGAATGTAAAGTGTTAGAAAATGTTCACTTACCTTTGTTTCTGCTTACAGCCTTCAGCCGCTGTGGAGCCGGAGTCTCGACATCTCCATTGTAGATATCACAGACTGGTTGTTGGATCCTCCGACCCAACAGCCAGGTGATTTCTGAAAAGTTGAAAGGTTTGATGAGTCCTGAACACAAGTACTCATCAAACTACACAGAATGTCAGTGTTTTACAGCTTCACAGAGCTGTCAAACGATGACATTTCTTCTTTCAAAAGTTCTTGACAGATGGCACGTCATACGTTGACGTGCTCTGTCACTGACTTCCCCCTAATTGGCCTGCTGAGCCCGCTGGGCAGGCTTAACAAGGTCAATCAGGGGAAAATCCTGCTGGTTGGCCAGAAGCTGATGGAGGCAGGATTGAAAGCCGGCAAGCAGCAGTCCCGCCCTTAGCTTCACCTCACCCTCACACACTTACCACTGCTGCAAGCCTCAAACCCACATATCACAGATTGCTATTGAACCATGACAGGCATATCACCCAAACACATTGCACCACACCCACTGGCACAGTTCCCTTTCTCTTGCAGGACAAAGTGGTTCACAACCGGTGCCAGCAGGACCTAACCGGTGGGTGACAGGTGAGTCTGCATAACCTGACCCCAATGGAGGAGACGGTGCTGGCCAGTATTAGGTGGGCCATCGCTGAGCTCGTGGACAGCAGTGGGGCTGAAAGAATACAAGATGCCGGTATCTTCATACATAATCCTCCTTCTCACATCCCACTTCCACCACATCCCACAATCCCTTCTGATTTAGAAGCTGCAGATGGTGTAAGCATGAACCTCCTGCTATCCCCTCCTCCCCTCACTGCAACCCTACCCTTGTTCCTTTCTCCTTTCAGATAGCCAAGAACTTCAACTTGGCCAGGCACTGGTGGAGGAGCAGGAAGTGGAAGAGGAAGAAGGAAGTAATGCCGAAGACGCACCATCACTCGATTTTACACTCGCAATCACCAGGTAGCGCAGGTGCCAACTCCCCAGAAGATGAAGTCATACACGAGTTCTGCTGCACAGGACTCAGATGAGCACTTTGATGGGCGGCCTACAGAAGAAAGCTGAGGGGTACACACAATGCCTGCCAGAAAGCCTGAGTGCAATGATAAGGAGTATGAAGGAGTCGAGCATCAACCTTGCACAGGGATTTGCGCAAAGCTTGGAGCCCTTCCTTTCCAGCATGGAAGTGGTGGGCAACTCCATTTGTGCACTTGTGAACCCAAACATGATGCAGCGGCTGATGGCCGATGTCTCAGCTTCTATTGCAGCACAAGCAGAAGCCACCCAACATCTGAGTGCTGCAGTGGAAGCTCAGACTGAAGTCATGCAAGCTCAGCTTGTTGCCATGCAAGCACAGACTGCTGCCATCATGGCTAGTGTTGAAAGGCGCTTGAAGGGTGTCACAGCAGTCCAGCAATCTGTCCTCCAACAGATTGCTCGGATTGCTGAGGTGCCGCATCGGGGGAGTGGCAGTAGCTCTGTGGAGGACGAACCTGCTGACCTCTTTCAGGATGACAGCATTCGTCCTCCCACCACTGCCACTCCCCCAGTGCCCTTGCTGTTGCCTGTCAGCCAGCCAGCCCCGACTGCTGCCGCCCATGCTGAGGTGGTGCAGTCCGAAGTCGGGTCTTCTAGGCCCAGAGCTGCTCGAGGTCGTCCTCCAAGGCCATCTGCAGTCTCCCCCACTGAAAGTCAGCAGCCTTCCACCAGCCATGCTGCAGCCACTGGGGTAGCAACTGTGTAGGAGCACAAGGACAGGCAAAGGCACACGGAAGACAGGCATTAAGGGAATGCACAAGGGTGATTAGTTGGCTTTGTTATGTAATATTGGATGGCTTGATGTATAAAGTTGGTTTGGAACTTTTGTTTTGTGGTAGCTTTTATTGTAGCATTGTGCCCAGGAGAACGCTGTGATGGTCAGTAACAAAGGGAAGGTAAGGTGTGAGACTGTGGGTGAATGGGTATTTCGGGTTGTGTTCACTGGTGCTGCAATCGGGTCAATTGATCATGGGCAGGCCAGCCAGAAAGGGGCTGTCTTGTTGCCTCCTCCCTTCCTCCTCCCCCCTCTTCCTCCTCCTCTTCTTCCTCTTCCTCCTCCTCCTCCTCAGCTCTTTGCCATATACCTGGGGGCAAAGTCAGTGCCCTCATAAGGGCAAAGTTGTGCAGCATGCAGCAGACCATGAATGTACTGCTCTATCAAATTCCATGTGGCATCATGGCTTTCGTTATATGCAGGCTGCCCACGTGTGGTTGCGTTGCACACTGGAGTCATGAGCCAGGTGGTCAGTGGATAGCCCTTGTTGCACAGTAGCCACCCTCTGGTTTGTCGCTGTGGCTGAATAGCGGATGGTACAGCAGACTGCCACAGAATGAAGGCATCATGGCTGCTGCCAGGATACCAAGCATTGACTTGCATGAGGTGCTGAGTAGAATCTCTTCCGGTTGTGGTACATCTCTGAGTTCACATGCGGCGCCTGCAAAGCAATGTGTGTGCAGTCAATGGCACCCTGCACCATGGGGAAGCCTGCTATCCTGGTGAAGCCATGTGCTTGCTCCACCTGTTTCTCTCTGGCAAGAGAGAATGAAATGTACTCACCTTTCTTTGCATACAGAGCCTCAGTGACCTCCCTTATGCAACGGTGAACAGCGAACTGTGAGATGTTGGAAATATCACCTGCTCCAGCCTGGAAGGAACCTGACGCATAAAAATTCATGGCCACTCTCACTTTGACAACAACTGGCAATGCCGTCCTCGCCCGGCTCTGAGGCTGCAGGTCTGCCTGCAACAGGAGGCAGATTTCAGTGAGCACCTCCTTAGTGAAGCAGAGACGTCACATGCACTGTTCCTCGCTGAGGTTGAGGTAGGAGAATAGTTCCCTGAAGACCCTGGGTGGATATGTCCTCCTGCTGAGAGCCCTTCTACCTTCCTCCCTCTTTGAACAGATTGTCCTCCTCTGTGTCACCTCTGCTCATTGTCCCTATCATGCTGCATGCCAAGGGAGTTACAAACTGCAGCACCCATGACTGGGAGCAACTGGTCTGAGCAGAAGCCTTGAAGTAATCTGCCACTTCACTCCCGGGAGACTTCAGCAACATCAAATAAGACACCAAACCAAGAAACACCTCTACAAACTCAACAAGAGCTAAGAAATCAATCAGCAACTAACCTGAAAGCAGGTGTTGATCCCTTTGCTTGTGGGGGGTCTTTCCTGCTGCTGTACGCATGTTCAGCTGTGGGAGGTTAAGAGAAGGCGTTAGCTCCAGCATTGAGGTTGAAAATGGCAGTGCTGGCATTGCACGCTGATTGACGTCACGATCTGCGTACTCTGCATACTTGTGGTGCATGCTCCCTGCGCCGACGCAAATGACCTCACCAAAATGGCATCCAGTGCGGTCCACAACAGAAGTGTGCACGCGCACCCTGGACTCCATTTTGGACACAAACGGGCATCCATAGTGTCAAAAAATCAGGCACAACGGAGCCGAATTTCTGGGCCTTATAGAACTGGAATCATATGTAGGCCAGACCAGGGAAGGGTGGCAGGTTCCCTTCCCTGAAGGACATTCGTGAACCAGTTGGGTTTTAACAATGCTTTCACAATCATTTTTTCCTGCTGCAAACTCACAAATTACCAGATTTATTGAACTCAATTTCATAACATAATGGGATTCAAATTCAACACCTCTGGTTTACTAGTCCACAACCATAACCACTAGGCTACCAAACATGACAATTGAAACTATTTAGAAAAAGGCATGACAAACTGCATGAAATAAAATACTTCAATAAGGATTTCAAGGTGAACCAAGGATGGGTCACTCTTTCATGGGCACACTGGGTTTTCCTTATAATGCCATACAACAATTAGCTAGTACTTGCCAGATGGCTACAACACAAAGCTGGTATACTATCAGTGAAAAAAAGACTTGCATTTATATAGCACCTTTCACGACCACCGGACGTCTCAAAGCGCTTTACAGCCACTGAAGTACTTTTTGGAGTGTAGTCACTGTTCTAATGTGGGAAACACAGCAGCCAATTTGCGCACAGCAAGGTCCCACAAACAGCAATGTGATAATGACCAGATAATCTGTTTTTGTTATGTTGGTTGAGGGATAAATATTGGCCAGGACACCAGGGATAACTCCCCTGCTCTTCTTCGAAATAGTGCCTTGGGATCTTTTATGTCCACCTGAGAGAGCAGACGGGGCCTCGTTTTAACGTCTCATCCAAAAGACTGCACCTCCGACAGTGCAGCACTCCCTCAGTACTGCACTGGAGTGTCAGCCTAGCTTTATGTGCTCAAGTCTCTGGAGTGGGACTTGAACCCACAACCTTCTGACTCAGAGGTACATTAGGATTATGCTATGGACCAAATGGGCAATCAAGATAAAGATTATGTACAGTATGAAATGCCTAGCAACACCATAATAAAAGAAAAAAGTGTCTCTCCTATTTCCATTAGAACAACAAGCAATGAAAATGAGATTTACCGTAATGCTGGAAGCCATGGAAGATGACAAGAAGCCGCCACCATTTGTGATACTGAAACAAATGACTACCCAAGGATGAAAGTCCACCTGGTATATGCTGTCTGGAATCAAAGGCACTATTAATGATGGATGCTTTCTGTGGCCATTTAGCTGTTAAGCGACTCATTAGCAGTGCAACACTGTTTTGGCCATAATACCAAGAGCGATGACCAGCCAACATGTAAGGATGCAAACAAACTGTTAAAGGATGCCCCAAAGGTGGCTTTGCATAGACAATCATCAGTTGACACTCACAGGCTGACACCTGCAGAAAGCTGGATTGCTTCAGATACAGAAGTGGGTACTGGACACATGGCAGCAGATAGTGACAGACTCCATTATTTAGGGATTTAAAAAAATATTGAGGTAATTTTTTGGCAATTTCATTCCCAGCGTGGAGTCTCACTCATTGGAAACAATTTAGCCAATTTATAAAACTCTCTATTTTCTGGTCAATAATGTCACATCTCTCTGATGAGACATTAAACCGACGCCCCACCTACCCTCGCAGGTGAATGTAAAAGATGCCAAGCCACTATTCGAGGAAGAACAGGAGAGTTCTCCCCAGTCTCCTAGCCATATTTATGTTTCAACCAACACCACTAAAAAAATAGATGAACTCATTGCTGTTTGTAGGACTTTGCTGTGCACAAATTGGTTGCCACGTTTCTTAAATTACTACAGTGACTACACTTCAAAAGTACTTCATTGGCTGTAAAGTGCTTTGGGAGGTCCTGAAGTGGTGAACAGCGATATATAAATCTAAGTCTTTCTTTCTCAGAAAGGCCGCAAAGCGCTGCACATACAATGAATTGCTTTAAAGATGCAGTCACTGTTGTGTAGATTTAGTATCTCAGAAACAAGCTCTGACGATAAATAAGGGCAGGCCTGCTGCATGGTTTACTTTTCTTTTTTGGTAAGTAATACCTCAGTATCAGAAAATCTGGGAATGTGCTCCAATGTTTTTATTCAAAATTTGCAAAGGGAGCACTGGGACTGTATTCTGCTTTTTATAACTTATTCTCAGGATATGGGCGATGCTGGCGAGGCCGCATTTACTTTCCATCCTTAGTTGCCCTGAGACAGTGTTGGTGGGCCTTCTCCTTGCCCTGCTGCAACCTTTGTGCTGATGGTGCTCCCACACGTGGGCCGGAATTTTCTTTACCCTGGGCGGGTCGGGTGCGGGTGGTCGGCGTGGCGGATCGTGACCCTGTTGTTGCTTCCATCCCGCTGCTGAGATCGACTTTGCACGAATGGGGCCTATTAAGCCTGCCCTGCGCGTTACCCGGCCCTATGAAATGGTGCAGGTCTGATGACGTCATCGATGACGCATTTTCAGCTGGGATATTTAAAGTAGAGAGGTCGCACAACACCAGGTTATAGTCCAACAGTTTTATTTTAAATCACAAGCTTTCGGAGTTACAACTCCTTCGTCGGGTGAAGTGAGGAGATACAGAATCGTCAAAGCATATATAGATAGAGAACAATGCATGTGTAACTTACAATTGCAGACAACTAAATTCAATCATCCTGACTGTTTATCTGCCGAGGTGTGATAAAGTTAATCAGGTCAGCCAGGAAGTTACCACATCAAAGACATAGCAAGATACAACTGAGACAATGAGGTGGAGTCGCATGGGGTCTAACGTGTCAAAAGCTGCCGTCTGTATGTAAAACGATTAACTTTAAAATTTTTACTTTTTTACTGGGAATCACATCTGTGAACAAGCCAACGACGACTCGAGTCCGGATCACGTCATGTATCGTGACATAAACCCAAGATCCCGGTTGAGACCATCTTCATGAGTGCGGAACTTGGCTATCAGTTTCTGCTCCATGATTTTGCGTTGTCGTGTTTTCCTAAGGCCGCCTTGGAGAACGCTTACCCGCAGATCCGAGGCTGAATGTCCTTGACTGCTGAAGTGTTCCCCGACTGGGAGGTAACAATCCTGCCTGGCGATTGTTGCGCGATGCTCGTTCATACGTTGTCTCAGTGTCTGCATGGTCTCGCCGATGTACCATGCCGCGGTGCATTCTTTCCTGCAACGTATGAGGTAGACAACGTTGGCCGAGTCACATGAGTATGTACCATGTACCTGGTGGGTAGTGTCCTCACGTGTGATGATGGTATCTGTGTTGATGATCTGGCATGTCTTGCAGAGTTTGCCGTGGCAGGGTTGTGTGGTGTCGTGGTCGCTGTTATCCTGAAAGCTGGGTAATTTGCTGCGAACGATGGTACTTCTGAGGTTAGGCGGCTGTTTGAAGGCAAGTAGTGGAGACGTGGGGATGGCCTTAGCGAGGTGTTTGTCGTCATCGATGACATGTTGAAGGCTGCGAAGAACATGGCGTAGTTTCTCCGCTCCGGGGAAGTACTGGACGACGTAGGGCACCCTGTTGGTTGTGTCCCGTGTTTGCCTTCTGAGGACGTCTATGCGATTTTTCGCTGTGGCCCGTCGGAACTGTCGATCGATGAGTCGAGCGTCATATCCCGTTCTTACGAGGGCGTTTTTCAGCGTCCGTAGGTGTCCATCGCGTTCATCCTCGTCTGAGCAGATCCTGTGTATTCGCAGGGCTTGTCCATAGGGGATGGCTTCTTTAACGTGGTTAGGGTGGAAGCTGGAGAAGTGGAGCATCGTGAGGTTGTCCGTGGGCTTGCGGTAGAGTGAAGTGCTGAGGTGTCCGTCTTTGATGGAGATTCGTGTGTCCAGGAATGAAACCGATGTAGCCATGGCCACATTGCATTTGAAGGTTCATCTAGGAGAGTGCAGGCAGCATACTGGAGGTTTTGATTGTTCCAAGCAGTTGGAGAGATGACTGCACAGAGGCAGAGGGCTGTACCCAGGTTCTCTGATGACTCCCTCTATATGCTTGTGGAGAGATCAGTGCATGCAGGGAGGTCCTCTTCCCTTCCAATGGGCAGAAGAGACCTCCACAGGAGACAAAAAGAGCCTGACTCCAAATTGCAGAGGAGGTCAACAGGAAGGATGTTTTCAGGAGGACCTGGGTACAGTGCTGGAAACATTTCAATGATCTCAATAGATCAGGAAAGGTAAGTGCAAAGCCACATTCAACTTCATCCTGCTGTGCCTCTCATCACATCCCCATCACTCTGCCTTCCCAACCTTACTCCTGCACATCCTTACTCACACCAGCATACCTTGCACATCTACCCATCCCTCTCTCTCTATCTACATTATCATATCCTCATCTTACTAGCTACCCCTCACACTTACCCTAATGCAATTATACCAACTAACAACACACAAGGAGACCACTAGGTATTGCTACCCCACTCCATCATAGTTACCATCTAAAGATGTAACACATCCATTCCTTACACTCATTCCAACACTCTCACTCAACCATCTCTTCTTTCCCTCCTTGCAGGAAAAGAGAGCACACAATAAGAGGGAAAGGGAGAGAACTGGAGGTGTCCTCCATCATTTGCCACCCTCACAACAGCAGAGGAGGCTGCGTTAGAAGTATCGGGAGTGGCCGAGCAGCTGGAGGTGGCAGATGGAGAGAGAGGGATCATCTCAGCAACCTTGTGACAGAATTTCATATCATACAGCTACATGGCATACATCGGTCACTCATATGGGGACTGATGTCATCAGTCGCTGAATGGTCATCATGTGCATAGTGGTATCAGTACCCATTCTCCATATGGCATATCAAACTCATCTCTTTACTCTCCCACAGGTCCATCAAGAGCACCCCCCCCCCCACCCAGCACCAGCGCAGAGACACACACATGCGAGATAGAGTAGTGTTGTCACCGGGTCCGTCACAAATCACAAGTGAGCAGCAGCAGATGGTGGAGACAGGGTCAGCAGTGGAGACTCCTCGCCGAGGGTGCAGGATGCTCCCAGCTCTGCTCAGTTGCATGCAGACGCTGAGCCTCGGGGGCCATCCAGAAAGAGGGTGATCCTGGAGGTGCAGGAAAAGGTGCAGGAGGTTCTGACAGGTTTTGTGAGCGCGATGTCTGCAAATGTTCAGAGAATGGAGGAGTCCGTCTCCAACATGAGCACCACCGTGTCGCAGGCAATGGTGACTGTAGGCTCTTCCATGGATAGGATGGCCACCTGCATGGAGCAGCTAATGTGCCACTCACAGGAGCGCATGGTTTCTATGGATAATAGATGGTGGCTATCTATTGAGCATAGATGGCAGAGGCTCATAGACCTCCTGTCTAGGAGAGATGTCAGCGTAGACGTGGATCCCCATGGCCCCACTGATGTGCAGCAAAGTGCTCTCCAGCTCCTTGCTAGCAGGGAAGTGCGGGTGGCCCATGAGAGAGATGATGGTGAGAGGGGACATGGAAGTGTGGGCTCCTCTCAAAGCGCTTACACTTCTCCCCCATTGCCACCCCCTCAGTTAGAGCCCCAGATGGCTCCTCGGATCGCGATGGCCGAGTCTGCCCCTGCACAGTCGCAGGAGGAGCAGACTTTGACGGGGCCATCACAGGCTCCAAAACCCAGAAGACATCCACCAAGAGTGTCTAAGCAGTCGCAGCAGGGAAGTGAGCAGGCTGCCTCTACCTCTGCTGAAGCCACAGGGGTAGCACCTCGTAGAAGCATGCAGAAGAGAAAGATAACACACAAGCAGATTCACAAGGGTAGCCACTTGGGTGTTTTATTCAATGTTAATGTCAAGTTTCCGTTAACGTATTGTCAACCATAAAAATCTTTATTTTCACTACTTTCCCGTCTTGGACAGATTTGTGTGCACCTTTGGAAGTGGCTTAGTGAGTTGCACTGAATGGTGAGACATAACAGTACCTCCAGCAATGGTGGTCAGTGTGAAAGGAATGGCTTGGTCATTGTAGGGATGCTTTATGGTGTTGCTGTGGGGTGGTGACAACCTGGTGCAACATGTGGCAGCCATATGGGTGTACTGCGTAAAGTTAAGTAAATCTGGCCATGATGAGGACTTCCCTGGTCTCCCGGGCAGCAATGTGTTCGGGTGCTGGTGGGATCTGGGCCGCAGGTTCCTCCAGATCCTGCTCCTCCTTGTCTTCCAGCTGATGCTCCTCCTCCTCCTCCTCCTGCTCCTCCTCCTCTGAAGAGGCTGTGCGCTCAGAGTCTTGCTCCTCATGCAGCGCTAATCCTTGCTGCTGTGGGCGACCGACTGCAAGATGCTGCAAATGTCTGCTGCAGATCCCTGGAAGGAGCCTGAGGCAAAGTAGTTGAGGGCACTGGTGACTTTGACAGCCACTGGTAAGGCGTGCCCACCCATTCCTCCGGGCTGCAGGTCTTGCTCGGGCAATGTGAAAATGTCTGCGACGACCTGCCTGAGCCTCCTTTGGCACTGCTGCTCTGTCATTTGGAGAAAGCTCATCCTCTGCCTGTATACCCTGTGTTGGGCGTATCGCCTCCGGCGCAGTGCTGTCCTGCACTCAAGCCCTCTATCCTGTGGAGCATCAGATGGTTGAGGAGAAGGTTGGTGGTGTTGTTGTTGGTGCTGATGGTGTGCCTGGTGCTGCTGGTGCTGGGGCTCATCATGGTCCGATTCTGAGGACCAAGGTGACACAGTATAAACGGCACCCATGCTTATGGAATAGATGGCAGGTCCAGTAAAGATCAGAGGAGCAAGCTGTCAATAGTGTGATAGGTTGTAACAATGAGGTGAGACTGGATGGCGACTTTACTGGAATCACTTGCAGTCTGTAGAAAGCTAAATGTGTGCTGGGAATGCAGTCAGCAACAGCTTTTGCCTGAGGAAAATGACCAGCTGTGAGGTGGGAGTTTTGATAGTACATTTCATGCTGTTAACTCATCAGCTGGAGCAATGGCCACTCAACTCCCGCCTCAGGCTGACAGATGTGGTTCCCAAGCTGCGTGAATCCCGTGGGCAGCCAGGGAAATTTGAAAGGTAGGCTGAAAAAGGCGCTTACGGGTCTGACAACTACCTGTTAATGATTTGAATTAGGTCGCCCGCCTCTGCCAGTCGGGTCGCTGCCGCACCGGCAGATGCGCCTGAGGGAAAGGCACGTGGGGGCGGGGAGACGGCGGATACCCGACCCACTGCAACTTATTGCAAATTTCCTACCTGACCCGCCTCCAATCGCGCCCACACGGACCCCAGAAAATCCAAGCCATGGTGTTAAGGAGGGAATTCCAGGATTTTGACCCCCAGAAAAATGCTTACAGTTATCCTGGAGCATGTTGTCCTTTATGCAGTACAGTTTAAATTACTGGAATACATTTTAAAAATTGATTATGGGAAGAGGAAATTATACAGAGCATTTTGCTTTTTGCTGATTGCTGTCATTTAGCACATTGCTCAATGTATCGTTCCCAGTACATCATTGCAATTAAAATTACCCATATATTTAAATCTATAAATTTGTGTTCTCCAGGGATTTTATTATTTCCAGAAGGTGGTGGTCATGGTGGGGCAGTGGCGGGGTGGGGGGGGGGTGCGGGTGGAGGAGATGCCTTGAGTTGGGAATATATGCTCAGGCAACCTACCTTTGTGTCAACAAAGTGCATCAGAGAAGCTGGTCGTAGGGGAATAAAGACACAGATTTTATTACTGAAGCTGAAATCTCCTTGAATTTTTTGTGGAAGTGACATCCACGTGGAATGTGGAAACCCCTGTGAGAAGCAGAATGCTGGGCTATATAGCCAATGAGTAGTGTGTAACCAGTGCCCTACACAAGAGTACAGTGTCCAGTTTTAGTCACTGAGACACAAGAGTGACATTAAAGCCCTGGAGGAGTTTCAAACAAGATGCATGATCTAGCACCTGAGCACCGGGTTATGAGGAAAGACTGGAACAAAGTAGGCTTTTCAGACTTGAAAGGAGGTGAGTAAAGAAGGACTTCATAGAGGTGAAAAAGATAATGGCCCAATTTTCTTCTCCCCTTGCACCCCAGAGTGTGCTCCACCTGACATGAGCTGAATCTGCATGTGTTTCTTGATTCAGGTCACTAGCATGCCCCTAATAGAAACATAGAACATAGAAAATTAGGAGCAGGAGTAGGCCATTCGGCCCTTCGAGCCTGCTCCGCCATTCAATATGATCATGGCTGATCCTCTATCTCAATACCATATTCCTGCTCTCTCCCCATACTCCTTGATGCCTTTTGTGTCTAGAATTCTATCTATCTCCTTCTTAAATATATTCAGTGACTTGGCCTCCACAGCCTTCTGTGGTAGAGAATTCCACAGGTTCACCACCCTCTGAGTAAAGAAATTTCTCCTCATCTCAGTCCTAAATGTCCTACCCCATATCCTGAGACTGTGACCCCTTGTTCTAGACCCCCCAGCCAGGGGAAACATCCTCCCCGCATCCAGTCTGTCTAGCCCTGTCAGAATTTTATACGTTTCAATGAGATCCCTCTCATTCTTCTAAACTCTAGTGAATACAGGCCTAGTCAACCCAATCTCTCCTCTTACGACACTCCTGCCATCCCAGGAATCAGTCTGGTGAACCTTCGCTGCACTCCCTCTATGGCAAGTATATCCTTTCTTAGGTAAGGAGACCAAAACCGCACACAGTACTCCAGGTGTGGCCTCACCAAGGCCCTGCATAACTGTAGTGAGACATCCTTGCTCCTGTACTCAAATCCTCTTGCAATGAAAGCCAACATACCATTTGCCTTCCTAACTGCTTGCTGCACCTGCATGTTTGCTTTCAGTGACTGGTGTACAAAGACACCCAAGTCCCTTTGTACATCAACATTTCCCAATCTATCACCATTTAAATAATACTCTGCCTTTCTGTTTTTCCTACCGAAGTGGATAACTTCACATTTATCCACGTTATACTGCATCTGCCATGTATTTGCCCACTCACTCAACTTGTCTAAATCGCCTTGAAGCCTCTTTGCATCCTCCTCACAACTTACAATCCCACCTAGTTTCGTGTTGTCAGTAAACTTGGAAATATTACATTTGGTTCCCTCATCCAAATCATTGAGATATATTGTGAATAGCTGGGGCCCACTAGTCACTAGTCACCGCCTGCCACCTCGAAAAAGACCCATTTATTCCTACTCTCTGTTTCGTGTTCCAGCGCAAGCCTGCTCCTGGTAATGTCCACAAACAGCAGCCTGAAGGCCTCCAGCCCCGAAGGTGTTCTCAGTTACCTAGAAAAGGAAAAGAAAGGTACTTACCTTCTGTATGAATTCACCGACTGACACCCAGGCCCTGCTCAGATCCTCCAATCTGGTTGGGGCTAGACACAAGGCCTACTTTTATTTGCAATCATCCAAATGGGTGGTTGCCCAGCTTTCTGAGAGGCAAGTAAAGCAGGAGGTCACCCTACTTCATTTAAATGGCAGGCACGAGCCTTCCACCCTCCCCTTCCACGCTCCCCTTCCACGCTCCCCCCGCCCCCCCACCACCCGGGGAATCCCCAGGCAACACAAAGGGGACGGAGATCCAGCATCACGAGTCTCCGCCCCTTTTCCTCTGCTTTCAGACCAGGAAGTGGACGTTCAACAGGGTAAGGCAGAGGAAAATCTGCCCCCATATATTGTATAAAAAAGGTGAATCCGGAACAGCACTTCCAGCTAAAAGGTGACAATAGGACGAAGGGACATGGATCAAAACTGGAAAAAGGTAAGTTTAGGACTGATGTTAGGAAAATGTTCTTCATGCAAAACATGATCAACAACACCAAAAACATGCAATTATATAGCACCTTTAACATAGTAAAACATCCCAAGGTACTTCACAGGAGGGTATTGAAACAAAACTTGACACCGAGACAAAAGAGGAGATAATTAGGATTTGTGACTAAAAGCTTCATCAAAGAGTTAGGTTTTAAGGAGCGTCTTAAAGGAGGAGAGAGAAGCGGAGAGAGGTTTAGGGAGGGAATTCCAGAGCTTAGGGCCTTGACTGCTGAAGGTACGACCACCAATGGTGGGGCTAAGGAAGAGGGCGATGCATAAGAGGCCAGAGTTGGAGGAATGCAGAGTTCTCAGAGGGTTGTAGGGCTGGAGGAGGTTACAAAGATAACTTGGAGGGCTGAGGCCATGGAGGGATTTGAACACAAGGATGAGAGTGCAGTCTTGAGTTCCAGATGGAGAAAACGCCATGGAATCGTTTGAGAAACAGTTGAATGCTGTGATGGCAGGACAGTAGGTTTTAATGATATGGTGACTTAGGCTGGTCTTAATGGCTTTCCTCTTCCGCATCTATCTCGTGAATGCATTGCCTCATGGTCATGTGACTCAGGAGTTTTGGAACATGATAAAATTATGTCAGTTAATATCAGGTCAAGGTGAACTTTGTTGCAGTGATGCCAGCAGAAGAAAAGGGAATATTAGAAAAGTTAAAGATAGAATCAAAAAGTCAAGGGAAATAAAATCATGGGGAGGACTGGAAGGCCTTTGGGTAAGTAATTTGACTCGAAGGTGACAAGCCTGGATTATTGCAATAAGTGCTCTTTCTATTCATAACAAAACTATATTTTCAGGAGGTGCACATTTCAAAACTGAGCGTTACCATGACATTATTAGCTGATCATAAATCACAAGGAAAACTGGCATTTCTCTCACTTTTTTTTCGAGCAGAGCACTTAATAGTTCCCAAAATGTTACTTACTTGTACAATTTGGTGAAGAACAATTGGCTGCATTGATTTTGTGTTAGAGGTCCACCCTTAAGATACCCAGTGTAATTGTTGACTAGGTGACAGAGTCGTGGAGGCAAGTTACGCCCAATATTTACAGTCATCCTTGCTTCCAGTAAGAAACACATGACTGCAACAACAGGACATTAATGTATTATTCTATTTTGCACATGTTTAAGTTAAGAATCTTATTGGAATATATAATTATGGAACTAGTTGTCAACATATGCTAGATATAATCAGTCTTGTATTTACCTCCCAGTGCTAATTGCTGATGTGCCCATGGCTTCAGCCACAGTGAAAGTTGTGAGCTCTGACTCATGATTTTAGTTCTCCGAAGAGTCTTTAACCTAGATTTTCTTCTCTAGCAGGTTTGCTGCTGGAAATATGGTGCGGCGGGTCATCTGCTCACCTGACTGAACCGATGCTGATTCTGGCGCATTTTCTGGAGTCAGCTTCCTTTAAATATTCTCGACGGGCTCTCAGATGTATTTTCACCTCCAATTGGGCGGTTGCTACTGAGGAGGCAGGAAATGGTGTACGGCTGCAACTTAAAAGGCTAGGCAACATCAAAAGAGGTCTTTTTATTTATAATGAAGGACTGAAAATCATTGGACAATGAAAATCATTGGACTACTCCAGAGCACAGTGGCTCCACATTTCAGAGTCTTCGGTAGAAGTGCTGCTTTCCTAAATAAGGTTAAGTAGGTAGAGGGACAGACATGAGAAAGATGTCCTAAGAAGCCACAGCAGCAAGTGCCACCACAATCTAACGCATGGCAACACAGTGCCAAGATGTTTAATGATGTTATCAGGTCATGGTAAGGTAAGAAGAGTCAGACACAATTTAGACAAATGACTCCTCAGTGCCACGTAACGGTAACCACATAACTGACTACACTTCAAAACTGCTTCATTGGCTGTGAGGCATTTTGGGACATCCTGAGGTTGTGACAGGTGCTGCGTAAATAAGAACATACATAAGACATTAGACGTAAGAGCAGGAGTAGGCCATTTGGCCCCTCGAGCCTGCTCCGCCATTCAATAAGATCATGGCTGATCTGATCTTGGCCTCAACTCCACTTCCCTGCCCATTCCCCATAACCCTTGACTCCCTTACCATTCAAAAATCTGTCTATCTCCACCTTAAATATATTCAATGACCCAGCCTCCACAGCTCTCTGGGGAAGCGAATTCCAAAGATTCACGACCCGCTGAGAGAAGAAATTCCTCCACATTTCCGATTTAAAAGGGTGCTCCCTTATTCTGAAATTATGCCCCCTAGTTCTAGATTCCCCCACGAGGGGAAACATCCTCTCTGCATCTACCCTGTCAAGTCCCTTCAGAATCTGATGTTTCAATAATATCCCCTCTCATTCTTCTAAACTCCAGTGAGTATAGGCCTAACCTGCTCAACCTTTCTTCATAAGACAACCCCCTCAGCTCTGGAATCAACCTCATGAGCCTTCTCTGAACTGCCTCCAATGCAAGTATATCCTTCCTTAAATAAGGAGACCAAAACTGTACGCAGTACTCCAGGTGTGGTCTCACCAACGCCCTGTACAGTTGTACAGCCCTACTTTTATACTCCATTCCCTTTGCAATAAAGGCCAACATTCCATTTGCCTTCCTAATTACTTGCTGTACCTGCATGCTAACTTTTTGTGATTCATGTACAAGGACCCTCAGATCCCTCTGTACTGCAGCATTTTGTAATCTCTCCCCATTTAAATAATAATTAGCTTTTTTATTTTTCCAACTAAAGTGGATAACCTCACATTTTCCCACATTATACTCCATCTGCCAGGTTTTTGCCCACTCACTTAGCCTATCTATATCCCTTTGGAGATTCTTTGCATCCTCCACACAATTTGCTTTCCCACCTATATTTCTGTCATCAGCAAATTTGGCTACAGTACACTCAGTCCCTTCATCCAAATCATTAATATAGATTGTAAATATTTGAGGCCCCAGCACTGATCCCTGTGTCACCCCACTACTTACAGTTTACCAATCTGAAAATGGCCCATTTATCCCGACTCTCTATTTTCTGTTAGTTAGCCAATCCTCTATCCATGCTAATATATTACCCCCAACCTCGTGAGCTCTTATCTTGTGCAGTAACCTTTTATGTGGCACCTTATCGAATGCCTTCTGGAAATCCAAATACACCACATCTACTGGTTCCCCTTTATCCACCCTGCTCGTTACATCCTCAAAGAACTCTAGCAAATTTGTCAAACATGATTTCCCTTTCATAAAACCATTCTGACTCTGCTTGACTATATTATGATTTTCTAAATGTCCTGCTACCACTTCCTTAATGATGGACTCCAGCATTTTCCCAATGACAGATGTTAGGCTAACTGGTCTATAGTTTCCTGCTTTCTGTCTCCCTCCTTTCTTAAATAGGGGCATTACATTTGCGGTTTTCCAATCCACTGGGACCTCTCCAGAATCCAGGGAATTTTGGTAGATTACAACCAATGCATCCACTATCTCTGCAGCCACCTCTTTTAAGGCCCTAGGATGCAGGCCATCAGGTCCAGAGGACTTGTTCATCTTTAGTCCCATTAGTTAGCCTAGTACTTTTTCTCTAGTGATACTGATTGTTTTAAGTCCCCCCCCACCCCAATAACCCCCTGATTATCCATTATTGGGATGCTTTTAGTGTCTTTTACCGTGAAGACCAATACAAAATATTTGTTCAAAGTCTTCGCCATTTCCCGGTTTCCCATTATTAATTCCCCAGACTCATCCTCTAGGGGACCAATGTTTACTTTAGCTATTCTCTTCCTTTTTATATACCTGTAGAAGCTCTTACTGTCTGTTTTTATATTTCTTGCTAGTTTACTCTCATAATCCATCTTCTCTCTCTTTATAATTTTTTTAGTCGTCCTTTGCTGGTTTTAAAAATTTCCCAATTCTCTGGCCTTCCACTATTCTTTGCAAGTTCTTTCTTCTTTACAGAGTACCATGAGCCACCAGAACAGGCAGATGGCCCCTTGGAATAGCCCAGCTGATTCTACAATGCCATGGGACGGCAATACGGGAAATTATTCAGTGAATGTTCTGTGCATTATTGAGCATCCAGGTCTTATACCAAAGAGCAGAACATAGAATAACACAGAAGGCTAGTGTCAGGGAGCAAATGTTATATTCTGTGTGCTTCCCCCATTAGGCATGTTAAATTTATGTAATTTATCTACTTCACCGCCCCTGCCCCCCATAACCCGGTCTAAATTACGACCAAACTCAAGCATTGGGACGTAGTAACATAGGGTGACACAGTTCAGCAGAAACGCATTAATCCCACAGAATATTGGTGTTGGTCAGTGCAGAAAGTGATCAAGTCATTGGCTCTGCTGTATATTGTATCTGTAATCTTCCAGACACATCCTTGGACAGCGAACTGCAGATGTCCGCTGTGGTAGTCTGGAAAGAACCAGTGGCATAGATATTGAGGGCTGATGGCCACTGACAAATATCCCTATGTTCCAGGCTGCCTTCAGGCCTTCTTGAGGCTAAAGACACAGCTACGTAAATGCCTTCCTGCTAAACCTGGGCCTTCAAAGTTGCTGCCTGATAGTTGTATCTGGACTTATAGATACACTGAGGGGGAAAAATTCAGTTGGTTGCGCCTCCCGTTAGCGCCTTCAGAGGGCGCTAATGGGGCGCAAAGCAGCTAGCGCCCGGGCGCAGCGATGTTTGCGCCGCTCGCGAACTTAACTAGACATTTTGCGGCGGCGCTAAACACTACCGCCACAATCTCCTGCGCCGGCAGATTGTGACGTCAGTCGAGTGTGCAACGCCCCGGTATCGCCCCGGAGCGGATATTGAGTGGCGCCCCCTGCCTTACCGCCTGACGCTAGCAACGACAGGTTGAGGGGAGCGTTCTGCAGTCATGAAGGGACTGGGTGAGCGCTATTTAAAGGTGACCGCTTCCTGCCTTTTATTGTTGGTGCCATTTTTGAACTACGCATTCTGAGAGAGAGAGAGAGAGACATCTGGAGAGATTCAACGTTGTGTGAAGGAGTTTTGGGTACTGAGCAGCACTTTGCAGGTTCATTTTGATTTGCCATTCCTTGTATCGATTTAGAAGAGACTGTTGGGGCTGCACACTAAGCTCTTTCCCTGGTACTCTCCATTGTTCTTTCCAGCAGATTTGATGTGCAGGTCTCTCCAGGCCGGGATTCAAGGCTGCAATGAGCAGGATGTGGATGGAAAGCAAGATCAACCATCCCCTTTAAGAACTGGCCGGTGCCATTGAGTGTGTGTTCCATTGCTGACTAACATCACATGAGCTTCGCCAGCGCTCTGAGTTAGCGCCTCGCTCCTCGGCCTTTGCGCCTTAAGACAGGTGTGAAGCGCTTGATTTAGCGCTCCAATCACCTCAGGGGTCGATAAAAGTGAAGTTTCCAGTCAGTGACGATAATAAGCGCCAGGCGCTAATTTTTGCGCCCGGACGATATTTGCGCCCCAAATGGGGCACGACTGAATATTTCCCCCTGAGTGTCATAGTGGACAGTATTGCCTCCAATGACATCCGATAGCCCTGGCATGCTCTCCTCTGGCCCTACTTGTTCTCATCCCACAAAATTGCAATGGCAGTTTCTAGGCATTGATGATGAAGTAGTTTGATTGACTAAAATGAAAAACTACCCCATACATTACAAACCACATGCAGAATTCATTATACAAAACATGAGGGCGGTTTCAGTGCCCACCATGTCTCAGGCGACAATCAGTTCCACAGGATTGCTGTCTCATTTTGGACACCTACAAATTTCCGATTGGGCTTGGCATCGGAGCTGTCCTGTCTGAAGCATGTGGGAGCCTTGTTAGTATATTCTAAAGGGCCTGGGAAGGGTATTACTTTTGTGGCTGATAGGCATGTTGGTTGCCAGTCCCAAGAGGACTGCCACATGTAGGGACAATAATGGTCATCTGTGCCCTGACATTTGGCTGTATCTCTTTGCAGATATGCAGTGCTGGCCTATGGGGATGGTACCACGAAGTGGCACAGAGGGCAGCCCTCCTTGCAACCACCTTATGCGTCACCTCCACTTCAGCAGCCACCAAACAGAGGGGGTGGATGCTGGGCTGTTACATTAATTGTCTTCAACTGGGATAAACTATCTCAACATCAGTTCGGCAGCAAAGAGAGACGTGGGGAAAGGAATGTGCTCTAAATGGCATTCCCAAGATAACTGCACATTAACCCACTGATATCACATGTTCTGGACTTACTACTAATGGTAATTTGCAGGCTTATTTGCTTCACTCAGTTAACTAATTCCGTAGAAATTAATAAAACCAGCTTTTGCTGATCTTTTAAAAAGCCGTTTATTTTGAAACCTGCATCGGAAACAGAGTAGAAAGGACAAGCTACTTTTTTTGCTTGGGCCTCAACTATTACTGATTATTTATATTCAGCGACACAGCCTGTGGTCAAACATAAACAACAGTAAACAACCCCGCAATGAGGTAGAAAAGCTGGATGTGCTGAATGGCTTGCTTTTTGTGCCTGCATCCTAATGTTTCCCTCCTGCAAGTCAGACAACTGAGAAAAGGTGAAAGCTACATTATGAAACTATTTGTTATATTTGGAATAAATGGCACTTTTGACTTCATGGGAGGAAGATTAGGGACCCTGAAGTGTGTGTGTGAAAGGGGGAGGGGTGAGCAGTTATAAATAACTCTATTCTTCATGGTAGTTAAACATCGTTCCATTATCTCTAGTGCCAGTTTGGCATGGGAATAGGACTAGAGCATCAAATGATAACAAAAACATGGGAATTGGGAGTCTCCTTCCCACAAATAGCAGGGTAGCTTGTAGGGTGTGGGAAAAGATTGTGTGTTGGTGATTCTCTTTTTCATTCTCCCTCTGGAAAGTGGATAGCCCCTTCAGAGAGCTGGCAGAGGCATAATGGTCAAATGACCTCCTTATGTCCTGTAACATTTAATGAGTCTACATCTGAGTGTAAGTAGAACTCTGCAGAAACCAGCATAGCAATCCTTGAATCCTAGTGATCACAGAATGTGCATCAGAGGTAGCACTCTTGCTTCTGAGTCAGAAAGTTGTGGGTTCAAGTCCCACTCCAGAGAATTGAGCACAAAATCTAGGCTGATACTTAGTGCAGTACTAAGGGCGTCCTGTACTGTCAAAAGTGCTGTCTTTTTGATGAGACATTAACCCAAGGTCCCATTTTCCCTCTTAGCTGGATATAAAAGATCCAATGGCACTATTTTGAAGAAGAGCAGAGGAGTTTTCCCCAGTGTCCTGGCCAATATTTATCCCTCAACCGACATTACTAAAAAACAGATTATCTGGTCATTATCACACTGCTGCTGGTTGGACCTTGCTGTGCACAAATTGGCTGCCATGTTTCCTACATTACAACAGTGACTACACTTTAAAAGTATTTCATTGGCTGTAAAGCACTTTGGGACGTCCTGAGGCTGTGAAAGGTGCTATATAAATGCAATGTTGTGCGACTTCTCATATAAATGCAAGCCCTTTCTTCCTTTTTTCTTTATCTGCTGATGATAAGTGTCCCATGTAAACTAGGTGTGGGTATTTCTGAGCAGGCTAGAGTTGGGGCTGATTTAGAAACAAGAACTGGAACACTGGCTTACTTTTCTACCTTCCTCTATCCAATCCCTAGCTGGGATATTTTGGGGGCAATTGTGGTACCCTCCTAAACCACTGGAAAATCTAACAAAATCATTTGACACATTGTACTACATTCCATAGAATTCTTAAAAATAAATAGCTGATGAGCAACTTATTGCACTCAAAAATAAGGGACATGTGAATTCCTGATAACTGTAGGTTCTATTATGGGCAAATCATGTGGAAACTCTTCCTTCCTCTTCAGAGAAATCAACTCTAATATAAGTTTATTTACATTAAATTAAACAATTGATCATTTTCAACAATATTAGCTGTAGATGCTACTTGAAGGAAACAGAAATTCTGAATGTTGCGTATAACTGACCTGTGAAAATTACTTCAACTGTGTCTGGGAACATTTTTTTTAAAGATATCACTCATGGGTTATTTTTGTGAGTGTATAATAATCCCATTCTCTAGGAATGACAGCTACTGAAGGGACCTAATAAACATGTTCGAAGAAATGGCAGCAGCATAAAAAAGGATGTCATTTTTAAATTACGGAGCATTTTATGAAATTTGACAGTCACTTGTGATGGCTCTGCTAAGAGACAGTGTGGCAGCTCCCAAAGAGCTGTAATCATCTGGATACACAGCCCCTTGCTATCAGTCAGCCCATGTCCTTCAGCTCTGCTTTCACTCCTACCGCATTGTACCACACATCACTGACTTTCAAATATGGTTTACAATTAACATATCTACAGATTATGATAAGAGCAGAAGTGAATTCAAATGAAGCCTAATATGGATTTGCTGAATTAATTGATATAATTCCAAGGTAGCATTAGGTGTGACATGACATTTTCAAGACTGCAGGACTTCTATTGTCATAAAGTTTCAAAAACTTGAAAGATTGGGAGTGAGTGGTGTGACTGGCACCTGAGAGCAAATCTGGCCAGAACGATGGGATGAAAGTCTTTCTCTTTTGGCTGTAAAGAAAGTGAGGTGAGTTTGGACAGGTTAAGTCTTATCTTAGTTGGTGCAGCTCTGCTTTATTGCATTAAATTGGTTGGGTTGAGAACTATTGAATTTGGTTGTTTTTTGAGGATGCTGTTGAGAGCTCATTACCGGGATAATGCAATGCAAGATATGGGGATGGTGCTGTGGAGTGGCACCATGCTTGAGATAGTTACAGAGACCACCCATTTCGTAACTATCTCAAGGAGCACCTCCTCAACTTTAAGAGCCACCAAATGGTGCTGGGCCACTCCAACACAAGCCTGCAGACTCATGCCTGGCTATAGGATTGCCTTTCCCTTCACTTTTGTTTGTCATTGTTTTTATGCCCTGTTTCTTCAGTCTTCAGTTACGCAAATTGATTGAGATTTGCTGAAAACTTGCAGAATTTTTGTCCCCATCCCTTTGAACTTCACTTCCTTATAATTTTCCATTCTCACCACTGGCTTCTTTCCTGCCCTAAGTCTGTGAATAATTATGAAAATGGCGACCTAGAAAATTTGAGTGCCATTAGCACTTCACCATTCCAGACAAATTATCATCAGTTCTTACTTAGAACAATAGATGAAAATCAGGTCCTTTATGCTTTACACAACATGGGAACAATTGAGTATGAAATTATTACAGAAAATAATCCCAAATAGATTATCAATAGATAATGTTTGTGGGGGAGAAGGATTACATATGCTGCAATGTGTGTAGCAAACCTAAAGTGTTAGATGATTATTATGAATTAATTGTATCCAAATATATAAATAGTCCGAGAAATATTTTATATGAGAAAAATAATTAAAAATCCAAACACTTAGTGATCTCATCTCCATTCAAGGCACAGGAAATGAACATAATAATGGGTGAGTTGTACCAGAAAGATGATAAAGGAGGAGAAGATCATAGAGCTGAGGTTTCAACATTGCAACCTCTCCCTCCCCATAGTGTAGTCTACTTGGACTTTCTGTTTAATTGTTTGATGCGAACACCATATTGCTTATAGTTATGGCTTTATTTGGCACAAGCAAAAATTAATACATTACAGTATTTAAGCAGTAGTTTACAAAGTACAATTGAGAATTATATTACCCCATTGTCCTTTGGGTAGAAGCTGTAACTTTGTTCCACACACCCTCTACAATTTCATCCTCATTCACCCACCTAGTGCCCTATGTTCAATCCTCTACTCTGAGTTAATTTTGAGTTGCCTGCTTCTTCTCTGAATGTTCCTGCCCACCCTTTGTCGTATCACGCCCACAACGTCATTACAGTCTGTCAGACTTTTCCTGCCCGCTTTTCCTTGAGCCAGTAAGAATGAAGAACAGTTCATGATGGAAAGCTCCACACCTGGTTGTGGCATCTTAGTACACATGACTATGGCTAAGGCGTATATAATGAAAATATCATTATTGAAGTTTCCTGTCCCAACGTGTCACTTTTCTGACCTGCAGCACTTGTACAGAGACTCGTTCAGACTTGTCTATTTGGACAGGTTCATCCTGTATATCTTGAAACTAATGAGAACTCTAACTGTAAAGAAATCCTAGCCTAAACATCAGTCTCTTTACTAATTCTAATAAAGGAGTGTGACTACAGTCTAACAAAAATTAATACTAAAATACATTCTAGCAAAATAGCAAAAGGAAATTCTAATTCCACAAATAACAAGAGTTCTTTAGTACACGCGACCACCACTAGAGGACTGAATAACAAGATAACAGGGGTGGAATTCGAAAGTGCTAAAATCGGCACGGGCACCACGGTGCGAAGTATAGAAACATAGAATCTAGGAGCAGGAGTAGGCCATTCGGCCCGTCGAGCCTGCTCCACCATTCAATACGATCATGGCTGATCATCCAAATCCAGTACCCTGTCCCTGCTTTAATCCCCACAGTACACATATCCCACCCTACCCCCGTAACCCCACATATTTAATTCCCCCTAACATATCCCATCCTATCCCCATAACGCCACATATTTAATCCCCCCCTAACACTAAGGGTCAATTTTTATCATAGCCAAATCAACCTAACCCGCACATTTTTGGACTGTGGGAGGAAACCGGAGCACCCGGAGGAAACCCACGCAGACACGGGGAGAATGTGCAAACTCCACACAGACAGTCACCCGAGGTCAGATTCGAACCGGGGTCCCTGGCGCTGTGAGGCACCAGTGCTAACCACTATGCCACCGTATGCCGCGCCCGTTCAAAAATTGCAGGCAGCACGTCAATTTGATGCTGCCTGCTAATTACCATGACAGGAGCGCACAGAAGAAGAAACACCGTCACTTGATTTGACATTCACAGCCACCAGCTCCTCGAGGTCATCCTGCAAGTCCCTCTGCAGTGTCCCCACTCAGTAGCCTTCCACCAGCTATGCTGCAACCATTGGGGTACCACTGTGTAACATCACTAGGATAGACAAAGGTGCATGCAGACAGTCACTAACGGAATGTACAAGGGTGATCAGGTTTTTTTGATGTAATATTGGATGCATATATGGATAAAGTTGGATTGGAAAGTTTGCTTTCTGGTGGGGTTTTTTCAGCACAGTGGCCAAGAGGACGCTGTGATGGTCAGTAACAGAGGGAAGGTAAGGTGTGGGACAAATGTTGAAAGGGGAATTGGGGTTATGTTCACTGGTACTGCAGGTGGATGATTTGATCTCGGATATTACGACCAGAAAGGGGCTGTCTGGGTTGCCTCCTTCATTCTGCTTCCTCCTCTTCTGCTTTTTCCTCTTCTGCTTTTTCCTCTTCTTTCTCCTCTTCTGCTTCATCCTCCTTCTGCGAGCAGCTTGTCCCCTTTGCTGACTCTGGTCCATCTCCATGTGAAGCTGCAACCCAAGGGGGACTGCAACTTGAGCCCCCGGACTGGGAGCAAGTGGTATTCTCAGAGGCCGTCCTTTAAGAGCCAAAGCCTTGCAAACGTCCAGCAGCACTCATTGAGCTCTCTGCACACTTTAACAACTTTTTAAATGTACTATGCCAAGGCAGTACTCCAATAAAATGTAAAGAAACCAGTCCAAAAGCAAAAATCTAAACTTACCTGAGAGTTGTGTGTGTCCCTTTAAGAAGCGCTGGCAGCGGCTCCGTTGTACTGCTGCACGCACATTCTTCCGTGTGTGGTTTGGAGAGGGCGGTATTAAGAGCAGCGATGTTGAAAATCACGGATCGTGTGTCAATTCAGGCATTGCACGCCGATTGACGTCACGATCTCGATCATTTAAATATGTGCAACGAGCGCAGGCAATGGCAGCGCTGCCGACCTGCCTAAAATAGCGGCCGCCACGTTCCACACCGGAAGCAGGTGGAAGTGAGCTGGCCGCCACTTTTTCTGCCAAACCGGCCTTAACAGCCGCTGCTAAAGGTACCAATTTTGCGGCCGCCAAATTTCATGTCTCAATGTTTCTTCTTTGGTTTGCAACGACAGGATACTCTTGTTCAGGATGTCACAGTTTTTCTTAGCTTTTAGTTTTAAGCTACCCTGCACCTGGCAGTCAGTTAGTCTAAAAACAGTTTCAGCCATTTGAACAGTTTAATTAAAAGAAACAACTATTCCAGCCAAAGCTGAGTTATTTAACTCTTTCAATGCCTAAGCCCTACATTATCCTACTAAAACTATATTCTTACAAAAGCAGGTAAAAAATAAGGGATTGTCCTATGTAGCTGGATATATATTTTTAAAAGTGAAAATAGAACTATCACAAGAAAACACTGAGTGTTGACTGGTCATGGTGATGGGAGCATTCTATTACTCTGAGACAGATATTTTTGGCAGTCTTTTGGTGGAAGAGTCGGGAGCCCTTGTGGTAATGTTCATTGGCTGCATGGATGCCTATGAGAGAAGGGGGTAAGTACCTATCTGTGGAGCTAAGAAGTATAACCACCTCATTTTAAGTTCTGCTCAAAGTTTTGATATTAAAACATCCCATTTAAACTCAGCTATGCAAATACCAGAGTTTTAAATTCTAAAGGGGAATGCAAATCCAAGGCCTAAAGAAAGCTTTGAACCACTGAGGAAATGAGTTAGCAGAGCATTTCACATCTGGGATCTGGGCACAAATCCAGCTCTGTTGATTAATAGAATGGAAGTCTCCTCTCTCTGCCAGCTCCAAGGCTCAACATGAAATTAGTTTGTTGGGAACAGTCTGAACCCAGATCCCACTGGGTGGTGGCCCACAGCATAAAACTATCCATATCTTTAGAAAAGTTGGCTAAAGTCCCAATGTCATTCAGAGTTGACAAGGATGGGTGGTGTGGGAAATGGAAATACCACACTGAGCATTAAGACTATGCCACATGTTTTGAGCAAGTGAAGAGAACGTTCCCTCTGCAAAATGCATAAATCAGGATTGCTTAATAGAAACAATGGGTACAAGAATGGAATCTTATCCTGTTCCTCAGAATTATCATTTTGCAGCTTGATAAACAATCAAAAATGCTTAAGAATTGTAACCATTTGTTTTATTCCCTTACTATGATACATGATCCTTCCATTGGCATTCAGTCACATTGTCATCAGTTTTCCATTGGGAATGAAGACATCACTTTTTAGATCTGTATTAAACGCAACAAAAACCATGTACACAAGAGAAAAAGAACTGCATAATTTCAGACTTCTTTGAAGAAATCTGGGTTTGAGCCAAAAAGAGGTGGGGAAGGAAGAGGACAGGGCAGAGTAGGAAGGGGTAGAGGAGGAGAAGGAGGAGGAAGAAAAGGAAGAGAAGGCAGAGGAGGAAGGAGGAGAGCAGGAAGAAGAAGGGGAGCAGGAACAGAAGGGAGGAAGATGGGAAGGAGGAGGTGTAGGAAGAAAGAGGAAAGGAGGAGAAGAAAGAAAAGGGTGGAGAAGAAGGAATTGGAGGAGGAAAAAAGGGATGAGGAAGAGAAAAAGGAGGAGCAGAAGGAGGAGCAACAGCAATAATAGCATTTATTTAGTGCCTTTAATAGAACAAAATGTCCCAAGACATTTGATATAACAAAGCAGACCTGGCAGTAGTGGGTGATCAAATGCACGATCTAAAAGTATAGGCTGTGAGGAGACTTTCAGAGGTGTCAAGAAAAGCAGCAAGTTAAAGAGATTTAGGGATGGAGTTCCAGAGGGGAGGATCTAGACAGATGCTCAGAGCAACAATTAATCCCTCTACACGTGTGCAGTGCTCATTTCAGATCTAGTGATGGGGCCTAGGGGAAGGTGTATGAGCACGGTCTAGTGGGGAAGCTTACAATTTCATGAAGTCTAGTGGTTGATTTTCCATGGCAGCCCAGCTGTAGTGGGGTGGAGTGGCTGCATCTTTTTTCACTGACAGTATGCTGATCATTCTGGGGAAGATGCATCCAATTCTTGGCAGTGTCAGGGTGACTATCTATTTGTATTCTCTAGTGGTAAGCAGGGACATATTTAGGCATTCTGGTGACTTTTTTTATTACAGAACGTAGCAAAAAACTTACTCCCATATAGACTGGAAATTGGGGAAAGAGTTGTATTTCCTTTCAAAGGCACTCACAATCCTACCCTCCCCTTCCCAAACTCCCGCCTCAAACCCTGCTTTGAGATCTCTATTATTCTATATATTCCTTTGCAGTCTCATGACAGAAATAATAGGTTTAAAAATTTATGTTTAAAATTTTCATTGTTAATCTCTTCGTTTGATACTGATTTTGAAATACATAGAGACAATTCCTGACAGCTGTCTTACCCCATGAATATTATCCAACATCCCAAGGGAAACATGTGCAATAAGATCCATGAATATTGAACCGCAGCAGAGGAGATAAAGAAATATGGGGTTATAAAATGTTACCTGTTGAACTCTGCAGGTCTGAATCCAAGCCCAGCTTGATAGATGCCCAAAGCCATCAGAGAGTTCAGATCCAGAATCAGATTTCAGAGCAGTCAATGAGTCAACAGTGGAATTCAAGACTAATTTAAAAGCCTCATCTTCAACTTCAGAATGCTTGGGAAGTGTCATTTGATGCAGAGGATGAAGGCCTTCATTCCGATCCACAATTCTGTGACATAGATATGACAGCCAATGTAGAGAGCACCAGACTGCAGTGATCTTACTGATATTGCAAACTACAAGATAAGCAAACATAAACATTCACACTGTCAATCCATAAGCTGAAAACATGCAGAAATAACCCAGAAAAGGAAAACAAGAGATTGATTGCTATGATTAGTCAACACCTTCATCATCATTGTATCATGTGACTACCAGGATGGTAGATTGTGAACTAGATGGATCTTTATTCGTCTAGCAATTCCTATGCTCCAATCACACCTCAAATGACACTCACGCACATCTGAGTTCAAGTCTTAATAGAGCTTGCATTTGATTTGCTCAATTTTATATGTGCAGCATTTCATCAGTTATCATCTTGGATATTTTTTAATGAGATTTCTTACCTTGGCAGAAAACTGGCATTGGATATAATGCACTTTCCTTGAATTTAGCATGCCACTTGTTAGCTTTTAACTGTGATTGTGATTGGAGTCAAAAGCCACAAAAAGATATTCACATTTCATTCTCTCAGCCTGATCACTGAAAATGAAGGAATATGAATGGTTACAGTCGAAAATGGAATAAGTAGAGAGAGTGACCCATGCCCCTGAAAAGCCGTTGCATATAACACATGTCAACGCATCAAAACATCAAGCAATCAGTGATAATTGTCTAAAAATGTACTTAGTATCATACTGTAAAATGTAATTAGTGTATTGCATGATATACTTAGCATTATTTTGTACAAAGTAACTAGATTATATGGCACAATATATTTCGTATTATATTGCACAATGTACATGATATTATTTTATACAATATATTTAGCATTATATTAAATAATGTACTTAGTATTATATTGTACAATGTACCTCGTATTAGAATACACAATGCATTTACTATTATATTGCACAATGTACTTAATATTAGATTATACAATGTACTTAGCATTATATTGCACAATATATTTAGTATTACGTTGTACAGTGTACTTAATATATTACGCATTTGACTGAGTATTTTGTTATGCAATGTAATCAGAAGAAAGTTTAAAACAGTAATCTGTTTCAAAACATTTTCTACAATTTAGTTTACATTTGGCCATAATATACCAAATTATTATTAAAAAAAGCTGAAACAAGAACATAAAATTCTGAGCAAATTAGTCAGCATCTGAAAAAGATTGCTAGACTAACACCTTGGGTAGAACCCTCCATCTGCTCCACTGTGATGATGTTTTGATTCGGGCTGTTTGCTATTAGTGTCCATAGGCAAGGACAGGCTTCCTGTGGATGAAAACTTGAACTTATGCACAAAGCATCTAGGGTATGGGCCACATGGTCCATCTCCGAGTCCTCCCTTCCCTTCCTCAACTTCTCTGTCTCCATTTCTGGGGATAGCCTGTCGATCAATATCTACTATAAGCGCACCAACTCCCAAAGCTACCTGAACTACATTTTCTCCCACCCCACATCCTGCAAGGACTCTATTCCTTTCTTCCAGTTTCTCCATCTCCATCGCATCTGTTCTGATGGTGCCACACAAGTGTGTCCAATATGTCTTCCTTTTTCCTCAATCGAGGATTCCCCTCTACCGTGGTTGACAGGGCCCTTGACCGTGTCCGTTCTATTTCCTGCACTTCTGCTCTCACCCCTTCCCCTCCCTCCCAGACCCATGATAGGGTTCTCCTTGTCCTCACCTTTCACCCCACCAGCCTCCACATTCAACGGATCATCCTCTGCCATTTCCACCACCTCCAATGTGATGACACCACCAAACACATCTTCTCCTCCCCTCCCCTTTCAGCATTCTGAAGGGACCATTCCCTCCCCGATATGGTGGTCCACTCTTCAATCACCCCCAACAGCCCGTCTCCTCCCCACAGCAACTTCCCGTGCAAGTGCAGGAGTAACAACACCTGCATTTTTATCTCCTCCTTTTCCACTTTCCAGGGCCCCAAACACTCCTTCCAGGTGAAACAGCGATTTATTGTACTTCTTTCAATTTAGTATACTGTGTTCAGTGTCATGACATGTTCTCCTCTACATTGGGGAGACCAAATGCAGATTGGGTGATCGCTTAGCGGAACACCTCCGTTTAGTCCGCAAACGTGACCCCGAGCTTCTGGGCGCCTGTCATTTTAATTCTCTGCCCCACTCCCACGTATTGGGAAGCGCACATACACTGGGATGGAAACATGGGTTGTGGATACTTGATTTTCCAATATGTGCTCCTGGTAGGTGATATTCAGCACTGGGAGCATGTTGGAAAATGGCTTAAGTGGGAAATTTACCTTTACACATGAGAAATGAATCCCAGTCTTTCCTGCTGCCATGACTTGGATGTGTTCTCCACATCATTACATGCCCTGCAGACAGAACCCTCCTTCAAAATTCAGAAGAAAGACATGATAGGAGCTGGTTTGCATATCATCTTGATTGCTATTTGCCAGTCAACTCTGCTTTAACCAGGGATACTAACTCTGACACAATGCACAAATTTTAAAATAAAGTTTACTTTTGATTGTTCATCATTATGGATAATTATGGGTGGGGGGGTTTATTCTGGTGAAAGGGTGAAAACAGGTGCTAAATGGGTGCTGTGATAATAAGAAAGGCCTGTTTGAAAATCTGGCTTAAGCACCAAATTCGGTCCTAATTGCTGATTACCATAATTTGAACTTGCCTGGAGGTGCTAAAGCAGACACTTGCAGGTTTAGCACTCAAGCACTGATTAGACACAATTTTTGTGGAGCAGTCTATGTGGGCTCCATGCACCCACTTCCACTGAAGGAGTGGAGAGTGCTGGCTGACACACAGCAGTACGCTTCAGGATGGCTCAGGGACCGAGTGAGAGGATGCACAGGTTCTCCGATGTGGCACTGGAGGTCCTGGTGGAGGAGGTCCAGAGGAGGAGGGATGTCCTGCACATGCAGGGGGGAAGGAGTCCACCTCGCCCTCCGGACCCTCTCTGGTGCAGGTTTCCCTGGCCTCATGTCCTCTTCCTATTCCTTCTGCAAACCAAGGGGGACCCCTAGCAAGATGCTGATGACCAAGCACTCCTTTTCTCCTGGTTACTCCTATAAAGTGTCCAATAAGGTAGAGTTGCACAGCACTTACTCTTTTTAGGCGAAGTCCTCAGAGAATTTCCCAAAAAAATGTTGATACAGCGTTGGTGAAGTCATGACAAAGTGTCCCAGAAAGTCTCCCGATATGTTTCAAAAGTCCTCTTCAAAACTCCAGCAGTATGTGAACAGTAAAAGGTGATAAACCTTTGAGTAGCGCTCAAAATTCTCAGCAACGAATAATTTACTCCCAATCAGCTGGTCGGTGTTAGGAGAGGGTGCTAGGTCAAATGGTAACCACCAAAATGCCGTGCAGCCTCCTTAATGAGCTCTAGCAAGCAATTTAAATGACAATCAGCTGCTTAACGATTCCCTGGCCAGCCGTTCCTACCGCAAGCTTCAACTCCTTTACCAAGATGGTGTCATGCGCTAAATACGGATAAAACTAGCGTTTAACCTTGAGACCCCATCTTGGCCACCTCAGAGATTCTTTAGTGCATAAAGGGGGAAAAATTCAGTACCTTAGCGCCTCCTGTTAGTGCCAGCAGATGGCGATAACGGGATGCAAGAGCAGTATCATCGGGGCGAGGCGAATCCAACGGTGCACGCCAAATCCCCCGCCCCCCGCAGCACAGCCGCTATCAGTTATCGCCGGGAGCCTCAACGCCAGGTGAATTGTGACGTCAGTGAGTGTGCAACACTCACAGACTGCCTGACCTCCAAAATTGATTGTCGCCACCTACCTTAGCGCCTGGAGGAAACAGCGACAGGGAAAGCTGCATATGAAGCAACAGGAAGCCGGCTCCAGGGACATTATTTAAAGGGAGCATCAGTATTGAGTCGCAGCTGTAGGTTAGTGGAGTTTCAGTGCTTTCTTGTCAGTTTCACATAGTGCAACAGTGTCATTCCGTCATTTCAAAGTTATTTAGTATCAGGAATGTTGTGGCAACTAAAAAGTAGCTACATTTATTCTTAAAAAACATCAAACTGGTACGCATGGTTACATTAATGGGGCTGTATGGCAATCGGCCTCGCCCTCCAGGATCTACTGCGGAGGGAGCGGAGGCAGCGAGAAAAATTGGAACGTATGGCCAGAGGGAGGAGGAGAGCCATCAGGGCTCTCAACAGGAGGCCTTCCCCTCCAAGGGTATTCCAAGAGCACTTCTCCTACCTCCAATTAAGCAAGGAGCAGTGCATTAGAAGGCTCCGCTTCACCAAGGAAGTGGTCAAAGAACACTGCCACCTCCTGCAACTAGACCTCCAGCTTCAGATCAGGGCGACCATGGCTCTCTCAGTGGCAGTCGAGGTCACTGTCGCCCTCATTTTCTTCACCAGCAGATCCTTCCAGTCTGCAACAAGAGACATAGCTAACATCTCGCAGTTTGCTGTCCATTGCTGCATCCGGGAGGTCACAGAGGCTCTCTACAGTAGGAGAAGGGATTACATTTCCTTCCCTATCACCAGAGAGAAGCAGAACAAAAGTGCATGTGGCTTTGCCAGGATAGCGGAATTCCCCATGCTGCAGGGCGCCATTGACTGCACCCACGTGGCTTTGCCAGCACCTCATAACAATCCTGAGGTCTTCCGGAACCGCAAAGGCTACCACTCACTTAATGTCCAGTTGGTGTGCGACCACAGACAGCGAATCGTCAATGTCAAAACCCGCTATCCTGGCAGCAGCCACGATGCCTTCATCCTGTGCCAGACCGGTGTGCCAGCACTCTTCCAGCCACCATGTCAAACTCGCGGCTGGCTGGTCAGAGACAAGGGCTATCCACTCTCCACCTGGCTCATGACTCCCCTCCGCAACCCCAACACTCCTGCCCAGCACTCATACAATCAGAGCCATGCTGCCACCAGGAACATCATCGAGCAGACCATCGGGGTACTCAAGCAATGGTTCCACTGCCTTGACCGCTTGGGAGGAGCCCTCTAGTACTCGGCTGAGTGGGTGTCCCATTTCGTGGTGGTCTGCTGCATGCTCCCCAACTTAGCCATCATGAGGGCCCAGCCCTTGCCATCAGGGATTGTGGGACCACCTCAGGAGGAGGAAGAGGAAGAGGAGGAGAAAGAGAAAGAGGAGGAGGAAGAGGAAGACGAGGAGGATGATGAGGCAGATGAGGAGGAGGAGGAACAGGAGAGAGGGAGGAGGCGGCCAGTCAATCGGCCTTCCGGAAGGGCAGGCCGTGTCTGTCTCATCAGACTGCGGTTCGAATGAATTAAACCCCAGATCCACATTGCCCACCACATCCCCATCATTCCTTCCCTGTCGCAGGCCATATCACAGCGCAAAGCTGAAATGAGACACACGACAAAAGAATCCAAACTGAATTAATAAATTTATCAATAATCAGTGAACTCCTACTTACAACAACTATATTAACAATTCTCCCTTGTGCAATCCCTTAGTGCCTCTCGTTACTGTGCCTTTGTCTACTCTAGTGCTCCTACGAAGTGTTGGCCCAGTGGCTGCAGCACGGCTGGTGGAAGGCTGCTGAGTGTCCATGAAGGAGACTTCAGATGGCCTTGCAGGACGCCCTCGACCAGCTCTGGGCCTGGAAGGCCCGGCTGTAGACTGCACCACCTCAGCATGGGCGGCAGCAGTCTGGGCTGGCTGGATGACAGGGAGCGACATGGGCAATGGCGGAGTGGCAGTGGTGGGAGCAGGAATGCTGTCATAATGAGAGAGGACAGCAGGTTCCTGCTCCACTGACCCACTGCACTCCCCCGGGGCTGCACCTCAGCATCACTACCAATCTGTTGGAGCACAGATTGCTGGCCTGCTGTGACACTGTGAAAGCCCCGGTGGACGGTGGTCAACCCAGCCACGATGGCAGCAGTCAGGGCTTGTGTGGCATCAAGCTGAGACTGCATGAGAGCAGTCTGAGATTGAATGGCACCAACCATAGACTGCATTACAGCACTAAGATGTTGCGTCGCTTCCACCTCTGCTGCAATAAAAGCTGCCAGATCACCCATCACACACGACATCAGGTCTGGGTCGCCACGGTCTATCTGAGAGTCTACCCTCCTTTGCAGACTGAAAACGATGGGTTCCATGGTGTGCGCAGAGCTCTGTGCAGTGTTGGAGGCAGACTCCTCCATGCTCCTTATCATTACCAAGGGGCTCTTGGGCACCATTTCCATTGCACCTATCATCTCCGTGTGCCTGCCCATCACCCTTCTTCTAAATGCCTCCCTATCGAGGCCCTCATCTGAGTCCTGTGCAGCAGAACTCGCGTGCGAACTCTCCCTCTGGGGAGCTGGCCCCCGAGCTACCTTTTCCTGCTGGCCTTGCTGCAGCCCACTCATCCCTGGTGCATCACCCTGTGGAGATCCCGCTATTATACTAGCCTCTGAAGAACGCGTAGTGCCAGTATCTGAGCTGGTGCCTGCGGGTGAGACATGCAGTGATGCGGTGTTTCCTTCCTCCTCCTTTTCTCCTGCCTCGCTCTATGTGGTGCCCTCAGGGACAGGCTGCTCAGGTGCTTGCTCATTATCTGAAAGCATAAAGGCACAAGAGTTAAGTTAAGGTGAGGGGAGGTGGGCAGGAAGGAAGAAAGGCATGCATACAGCATGATTAGCTGGAAGGTGCAAAATGCTTGTGGGGTGAGGGGGAAGTGGGATGTGAGAAGGAGTAGGGATGCATACCGTTGTTGTCCCCAAGGGGGTCAACATCGCCAGTGGCCACGGCACCCACCGCCTGGTGCCCAACAACCTGCGGCACTCTATTTTCCAGCACAGACAGTGGTTGGATATCGGCTTGTGCCCTGCCTGTGCGCTCCTGCTCTCTCCAGTTGTGAACCACCTTGGCCTGCAAGAAAAAGGAAAGTGTGTGAGTGAGTGTGGAGCGATGTGTTTGGGTGATGTGCCTGCTATAGTTGAATAGCTGTCATAGTGCACAAGGTGTGAGATGTGGGTGTGAGTATTGGTAGGTAGAGATTGTTGGTGGGTGAGTGCTGGGGGTGTGGTGCTGGGGGTATGGTTCAGATGGTGGTATGTAGCAGTTGTTGAAGCATTCACTCACCCTGACCACCTGAGTGAGGTCATTAAATTTCTTCCTGCACTGTGTGTGGGTCCTGGTGACCACAATGCTGCCCGAGACGTGCTCCTCTACCTCCCTCCACATGGTGCGGAAGACTGGCAGCGAGGGCCTCCTGCCACACCCGGGTAGAGCACCGCCCTCGGTCTCACCACAGCGAACAACAACGCGTCCAATGCTTGATCTCAGAATCTGCGGGCTCTCTCCCTGGGGCGTGGATCTGCCATGGGTACAGCTGCTTGAATCATCCGACTCCTTCTCCTTGACCTGCTGCTGCTGGCTGAGGCAGCTGTCCAGCCAGCAATGCTGAGAATGAGGTTCTGTAGCATCAATGAACCTTCCCTTTAAAAACTGGAATAAGCCTGTGGCAATAATGTCTTGCGATTAGACTGCACCTGATATTGGTCCACCCTTTGAGTGTAACACTAATGAATTTGGGCTTAAAAACTTGAATAAGTGCTCCAATCATTTCTTTGAGCAGTGAAAATGAATTTTGCGTGCAGTCTAAAGCATTAGCGCCTGACGCTATTTCTCCAACTTTTCTAATTATACCGCCCATTCTTGGGCTATAATGAATTTCTAGCTGAAAGTATATGGGGAAAATCACCCCTCTTGTCCTGCCAACCATACGTATGACAAGCTTGAGGTGCCTGGCCAAACATTCTGAACCCGACGTGGGATTGTTCACAAACAAGTAAACAAAGGGTAGACACCTCGCTCCCCCCACCCCAACATCACACATTTCAATTGTGAGAAGTCGCACAACACCAGGTTATAGTCCAACAGCTTTATTTGAAATCACAAGCTTTCGGAGCGCTGCTCTTTCATCAGGTGAAGTCAGCGCTCCGAAAGCTTGTGATTTCAAATAAAGCTGTTGGACTATAACCTGGTGTTGTGCGACTTCTCACATTTGTCCACCCCAGTCCAACACCGGCATCTCCGCATCACACATTTCAATGTCAGACTCAAACCATAATAGGCCTAAATTTTCTGCCCACAGATCTAACTTGAGCGGACTTGGCTAGGAAATGCATTGGGATCCAATCTACCTGCTTCCTGCCAATGCCGGAATGTCCTACCTAAAGTGACGGGAAATACAATTTTATGACCATATATTGCTACGTAAATGACAGAAATACATCACCCGGATCATTGGTGCCATAGGGATGCCTGTTCGTTCCTGGAGTGTAGTGTTGCAGTGGGGCCTGTTATGATTTAAATGGGCAAAGAAGTCCATGCAAAGTCATTGATTACATATGTTCAGACACCGATTGAAAAAGTTACAACTGTATTAAAACATTTTAAAGATGGGAGAAAGTGGCCACCAGACATCCTGCCGAGGCAAGTCACAGGAAATCTCCATGCCCCATCCAGGTAGACTTCCTGGCGGGAGCCTGAAATAAATATTTAAATGACTAACTATGCTGGAGAATCGACTGGGTTGGGGTGCATCATTGCAGTGGGTGGAAGTCCTGCCCTGCAACCTTTACATTGGTGTAAGGGCCCAGTGTAAGATATAGGCTTCCTCTCCTTCACCATGCTAACAGAAAATCTCTCCCGTAAGTAGTCTTGAACCATTTTAGAATTGCTACAATACCTGGCATAATT
Source organism: Squalus acanthias (assembly GCA_030390025.1). Taxonomy (NCBI): domain Eukaryota; kingdom Metazoa; phylum Chordata; class Chondrichthyes; order Squaliformes; family Squalidae; genus Squalus; species Squalus acanthias. The sequence continues at coordinate 140,690,123 of CM059425.1, read as the reverse complement.
AAAAATTCCTTAAAATATATATAACATACTGAGATTCTTATGATCTGAGACAAGAAGGATCTTCTGGGCCTGTCACAGAAGGGTCCCATCCAAAATATCTACCTGCCTTCAGATGGTGATTGGTCCAATGTGTATTTCCAACACATGGGCTACAGTTTCCGCTTTGTGTACAATCGGCGATCCGAGCATAAATTGCGCTCAAAATTGCGCTAGTTTCGAGAAGTGCTTTTTTTTTCCTTCAAGTTTTTGCTCAAATTCATTTGCATATCGACGAACGTAAAATCTGCCATGAACCAGCACAATCGGGCAGTATTTTCGAACCTAATTAAAAAAGAAAATTTGCTTTAAAAAATATTCCTTGATATATTTAAGAGTGGTAGCCTGGTGCAGTTTTATTAATACAGCTGAAAATGGGTTTATCACAAAGAATAAGCATTTTAATCAGATTGTCTAGTCTATCACTTGTGAGTAACCTGATTTTAAATAACTGAAAATGACTTCAAAATTACACAGAACTATTTGCTGATTATATTGGTGTACAGTAGACAGTGTCTTTCAGAATTAAAATATTATTGAAAGTTAAAAATTAAAAAAAAAATTATATTCAAAAGCTTTTAAAAAGTACCTATTAGTGTCCTTGTGCCCAAGCTTAATTTTTAGAGCCTCCTCGAAGGTCCACAAACAAGCACAATTAGCAGAAACTCGCAAAGGTTATTAATTCGATCTGGAGGCGTGGCCAGTTATGTGGACGGGGCCGGCTTTTGGCGCAACGGGGGAAAAATTTGGTATCGACCATTTTGGGGCACTAACATCACCTGGACACTAACTTTAGCGGCCGGCGCTAATTAGCACCGGTGACCGCGAAATTGAGTTTTAGCACCCCAAAATCAAGCGCTCCACTTCCTTCTTAGGGCGCTAACGTCAGAGAGCGGGGCAGAGGTTTCAGCAGCTCTGCACACTGGGCTGCCGCGTTCAAAGGCTTCTTCCCTCCCTTAAAGTGAAGGGCCATCGCTGCAGGCTCTGCAGTTTAAAAAATACCTACCTGGACCGTCAAGGCAGCCGTGATCCCACGCGATCAACCCGGCACTCAAGCAGAGTGCCGGGCTGATCGATTGCATGCAGGAACCCACGAAAAAAACTACAACAGGAAAGGTAAGTTTTTTTCCACTTACCTTGGCCACCTCGCCTTTAATAATTGCCCCCGAAGCGGCCGGCCACCTGATGCACGCCTCCTGCAGCTGTCGGTGTTTTCGACCGGCGCTGCTGCAGGGGGCAGAAGTCAATTTCGAGTCCGGCGCGCTACCAGGACGATGTGCACGGCGATGACATCACAATCTCCGGGTGAAGGAGATTGGGGCGCAACGCCACAGTGCCACAAAAGTCCTGCCAAATATGGCGGGAGTCTATTTCAGCGCCGCGCCCGGTCACAAAGGCACCCAATTTCACCCCCAGTGTTTTTTAAACTAGCTCAAGAAATCACGGAAAGTCAATTTGTGTTGGACGCAATTTACCCTTAAAATTCCGTGATCTTTTGAGCTGGTTAGGCTGATTTTGGGCGAGTGCGGTGGAAAAACCAACGTGACCGAACGGAAACTCCTACCTCTTCTGTTTTTCTTTTTCTTTACTCTGATTGCAATTATCCCTAATTTAAAACAATTGTGAAAATTTCATACCTCAGTTGAGATTGATAAGTATGTATGTGATTACAATTTCCCAGGAAGGGAGATTTGAATAAGCAGCAATTAATCCTCTTAATCCTTATGCGGCTCTAATTTTTCATGTTAATTGCATTTAATTTCTTGTGTTATATTCAGTTAAAAGTTTGCTGCTTATTTTTCATTGTCATAATCCATGTAATATATTTTACATGTTAAATTGGCACCCTAATAGCCAGCAACATGATATTATGGGATCAATGCATATAATTTTGTAAGACTGTATTTCCTTTTGGCATTTCTGTATTTTACATGTAGTTTTATCATAATCTTGCCAGAATTCTAGGAAGAAAGAAAACATTTGAAAACAAAGGGAAAAGTTGTGAAAATCATAGAATAGAATCATAGAATGGTTTCAGCGCAGAAGAAGGCCATTCGGCCCGTCGAGCCTGTGCCTGCTCTCTGCAAGAGCATTTCAGCTAGTCCCACTCCCCCGCCCTTTCCACATAGCCTTGAGGGATAATTAAAACATGGTGCTGTTTGAATCAATAAGTTCTATAAATGTTACATATTTTTCATAGTTTATTGTTTGGGATGTGTTTTGAATCTTCACCCTTCCTCTCTGTTTGGAGATTGACATCAAACACTGAACTGGTTTGCAGTAGCTTGACATGAGATGCTGGATACCAAGTATCTGAATGTGACCCAGATCAGACCGTATTTTGGTTTAGAGATATTTGTTCCTCCAGAAAAAGTGCATCATGGATGCTCAGACATTACAGGTCCGATAATGTGATCCTGGCCATGTCATGTTGGGAGATTACCAAAGACGGCAAATGGCATTATTAGTGCCAGCAGCTCTTAAAGGGCTATTCGGTGCATATTAGATTGAACAACAAGAAATAAAAAGGATGCAGAGTGGATCCATTTGGCAATCAGGTCCTGGCAGTCCTGCAGTGAAAAGTGGCCCTCTGTGGAGGAAAAGGCCATCTTGCCATCAAGTATTGCTAGAGTAACATGGATGGAGGTGATAAAGTGAGTCTGGGAGCAGGTGAGGAAGACACTTTATGGCTTATGCAAGGTTACCAGGGTGAGTGTGCAAAGATGTGGCAACGTCTTAATAGGCTGTCTTGCCAAGCTACTTTATTGCTCCTCACTGGTACAGCACCAGCAATGTAGAATGCAAGAAACTTTAACAACTGCTGATCTTTGTAAATGCACAGCATACTCAGTTGCTTCCATTTCCCTGTACTAAATTGCCATATTGCAGTGCTGCCCTTGGTGGTCTAGTATCAAGCAGCCAAGTACTATGGTAGCATAAGGTTCCTTAATCCTGATCTTCACACACTCACTTGAGGTGGCTGTTGTCAGGGCCACTTTGGTAGAACTCAACCTCTCTCGCAAACATCTTCAGCTAAATGTGCCATTTGGCGATCTGCTGAGGTCATAGTTGCCAATGTCCAGCCAATTCAGTGTACACCATGAGACACTAAGAAGTGGCTACGTGCACTGGACACAGATGGCTTAAGTCCTGATAACATTTCAGCTGTACTGCTGAAAACTTATTCACCAGAAATAGCCACCTCCCAACCAAGCTATTTCAGTGCAGCTATGACACTGGTATGTGTCCGACAATGTTGAAAACTGCCCAGGTATGATGTAGCCATAAAAAAACAGGATTAATATAACCTGACCAATAACCACTCTTTCAGCCTCTGCACAATCATCTGTAAAGTGATGGAATAAGTCATCAACAGTGTCATCAAGTGTCATCTAGTCACCAATACCTTGTTCACTGACACTCAGTTTGAGCTCCGCCAGTATCACTTAAGAAAGAAAGACCTCCATTTATATAGCGCCTTTCACGACCACATAGAAACATAGAAACATAGAAGATAGGAGCAGGAGTAGGCCATTCGGCCCCTCGAGCCTGTTCCGCCATTTAATGAGATCATGGCTGATCATCCAAATTCAGTACCCTGTCCCTGCTTTCTCCCCATATCCCTTGACCCCTTTAGCCTTAAGAAATATATCTAACTCCTTCTTGAATATATTTAATGAATTGGTCTCAACTGCCTTGTGTGGTAGAGAATTCCACAGGTTCACCACTCTCTGGGTGAAGAAATTCCTCCTCATCTCAGTCCTAAATGGCTTACCCCTTATCCTTAGACTGTGACCTCTGGTTCTGGACTCCCCCGCCATCGGGAACATCCTTCCTGCATCTAGTCTGTCTAGTCCTGTTAGAATTTTATAAGTTTCAATGAGATCCCCTCTCATTCTTCTAAACTCTAGTGAATATAAGCCCAATCGACCCAATCTCTCTTCATACGTCATTCCTGCCATCCAGGTATCAGTCTGGTGAATCTTCGCTGCACTCTCTCCATGGCAAGAACATCCTTCCTCAGATAAGGTGACCAAAACTGCACACAATACTCAAGGTGTGGTCTCACCAAGGCCCTGTACAACTGCAGCAAGACATCCTTGCTCCTGTACTCGAATCCTCTTGCTATGAAGGCCAACATACCATTTGCCTTCTTAACCGCCTGCTGCACCTGCATGCTTACCTTCAGCGACTGGTGCACAAGGACACCCAGGTCTCGTTGCACTTCCCCTTTTCCCAATCTATTGCCGTTCAGATAATAATCTGTCTTCCTGTTTTTGCCACCAAAGTGGATAACCTCGCATTTATCCACATTATACTGCATTTGCCATGCAGCTGCCCAATCACCCAACCTGTCCAAATCATATTGGAGTTTCTCTGCATCCTCCTCACAGCACACACGCCCACCCAGCTTTGTGTCGTCTGCAAACTTGGAGATATTACATCTAGTTCCCTCGTCTAGATCATTAATATATATTGTGAATAGCTGGGGTCCTAGCACTGATCCCTGCGGTACCCCACTAGTCACTGCCTGCCACTCGGAAAAAGACCCGTTTATTCCAACTCTTTGCTTCCTGTCTGCCAACCAGTTCTCTTTCCAAGACAGTACCTTACCCCCAATCCCATGTGCTTTAACATTGCACGCTAATCTCTTATGCGGGACCTTATCGAAAGCCTTTTGAAAGTCCAAATACACCACATCCACTGGTTCTCCCTTATCTATTCTACCAGTTACATCCTCAAAAAATTCCAGTAGATTAGTCAAGCATGATTTACCTTTTGTAAATCCATGTTGACTTTGTCCGATCCTGTCACTGTTTTCCAAGTGCTCTGCTATTACATCTTTTATAATGGACTCTAGCATTTTCCCCACTACCGATGTCAGACTTACCTATAATTCCCTGTTTTCTCTCTCCCACCTTTTTTAAATAGTGAAGTTACATTAGCTATCCTTCAATCCATGGGAACTGTTCCAGAGTCTATAGAATTTTGGAAGATGACCAGCAATGCATCTACTATTTCGAGGGCCACTTCCTTAAGTACCCTAGGATGTAGATTATCAGGCCCTTGGGATTTATCGGCCTTCAATCCTGTCAATTTCCCTCGGTGAGATGTCCCACCAGACATCGCAAAGCACTTTACAACCAATGAAGTACTTTTGAAGTGGAGTCACGGTTGTAATGTGGGAAACATGGCAGCCAATTTATGCACAGCAAGGTCCCAAAAACAGCAATGTGATAATGACCAGATAATCTGTTTTTGTTATGTAGGATGAGGGATAAATATTAGCCAGGGCACCTCCCCAGCTCTACTTTGAAATAGTGGCATGGGATCTTTTACGTCCACCTGAGAGAGCAGACGGGGCCTTGGTTTAACATCTCATCTGAAAGACGGCACCTCCAACAGTGCAGCACTCCCTCAGCACTGCACTAGAGTGTCAGCCTAGCTTTATGTGCTCAAGTCCCTGGAGTGGGACTTAGAACCCACAACCTTCTGACTCAGAAGCGAGTGTGCTACCAACTGAGCCACAGCTGACACTTAGATCTCATCACAACCTGGACCCAGGCTGGGTGCCAGAGGAGAGGTGGGAGTAGCTTCCCTTGATATCGAGGCAGCATTCGACCAAGTAGGGCACAAAGAACCCAAGGCTCAGGCTGACATGTGGCAGGTAATATTTGTGTCATTTAAGTGCCAATAACCATTTCCAACAAGAAAAGGCTCAACACCTCTCCCCAATCTTCAATGTCAGCACCATTGCCGAGAACCCCAACATCCTAGGTGTCACCATTGACCAGAAGCTTAACTGGACCAGTCATATCAACACAGTGACAGGGTAGAGGCTGGGTCCTCTGCGACAACTGGCTCAGAGCCTCTCCACCATCTACAAGGCTCAAGTAAGGAGTGTGATGGAATACTCACCTAGATGGCTGCAGCCAGAATAACACTCAAGAATCGCAATACCAACCAGGATACAGCAGTCTGCTTGATCAGTGCCCCACCACTCTACTCAATATCCACCTCCCTAAGTTCTCCTTCAAGTCACACAGCATCCTGACTTGGACAGATACAGTTCCTCCATCATCACTGGGTTAAAACCATGGAATACCATAACTAACATGATTGTGGGAGCACTTTCAGCACAGGACTGGAGCAGTTGAAGGAAAAGGCTCAACACCATCTTTTCAAGTCAACTAGGAATGGGCGATAAAAATACCTCTTTTCCAGCATCGTCTACATCCTGAGAACAAAACAAAAAAAGTATCCTCTTTCTTGCATGTGTTCCTTTCATATCTGCTTTTGCAGGAGCAGGTTGCCTTTAATAAAAGGCAGCGCTTGCAGACTGGAGAAGGTTACCAAAGCTATGACCCTTGACCCCTCATTAGGAGTATACCATTGAGGTTACAGGTGTGGAGACAATAGAGGAACTAGGGTGAGCTGAATTCAGAGGCCTCTTGTAAGATCATTGCTTTACATTGCTTATCTACTTATTCACTGACTAATTCATTCCCCACACAGGCTCACCTTGCAACATTTCAGTATAACATACTGCCAATTTTTGCCAGGTGCAGATATGTTTGCATGGGTGTATTACTGTAACCATTGTAAAGTATGTTCTTCATCTTTTCCTCCGGGTACCCAAGAGAAGGAGGAGACCGCTAAGCTAATTGTACAGTCTTGAAGTAACATCTCACCCACATTCTGCATCACCCGCTCCCTAAGGTGCCATTCCGGGGGAGCCCGTTAGCATGATGCAGCTCAGGGCACTTGGTGAAACACTGAGCACAATTGAGGAGGAGAAAGTGCAGGTGGAATTTCAGGAGATGCAACCTGCTGGCATCAGAAGCAACTTGAGGCCTACTTCAGATGTTTTGCACAGACTACAGACCTCACAGGGCCTTTGTTGGAGTCATTTGAGGCTGTGCCTTGCAACATGTACAGGATGGAGGAATCCCGAGAGAAGTCCACAATCCACATCTATAACTGGCTGACTGGGGGGAAACTATGATTGAGAATAAGGCCCCTGTAGCAGAGCATGCCAAGGCTCTAATCTCGGGGGTAGTTTATCTCATGAATGCTTTGACTGGTGTTATGGAGACCTTGAGCGCCATTCTACAGCAGTCTATCTCTGGATTGTAAAGTTTCACAATTATCGCGATTTGAAATAACGAGATAGAAGCAGATTCGTTTGATCAGTTTATTTAAACAAAATGCTGTCATGATTAAACAGGACACAGAAGCCTGTAAAATGGCTGCTGCGCATCGTGGCAGAAGTTTCCAGAAGTACAGTGGGCAGACAAGATGGCGTTTGAATAAACATTTTCGATAAGCACTGATAAAGACAGGATGCAACCTGTTTGCATTTGTGACAATAGCAAAAGATATGAGTGCTGGAATCGTTTTCCATGCACAAGTAAGGACCATTGTACTGGGCAATCGAAGGCCCATCCAGACACATCAATACGCAAATACCCCCACGGCTCTACAATGAGAGAGCCATTCTCGGGTGATTAAACAAGTATTCGGGGGCCCCCAAAACCCAGCCAGGGAGGCTCCGAGCCGGTTCAACAATGGGGAAAACATTAACCGGTAGTTGGCCAGTCTCAGGTGCTACCGAAACCCGTTAAAGACAAGAATCACCCCATGCTGGGAGTTTTGAGCGCCAATATTTCACAAAGGACAAACATTAAGATTTGAGCGGGAGATAAGGGAACACAGCACTATAACTATAGACAACAAATGTCCATCGCTCTCTTATTCTCTTACTCCCTTGATTCGATTCTTATTCGCTTGATTCGTGCTCTTGTTTCTCTGGACTGTTGACTCTGGACTTTTAGCCGCACTGGACGGTTATTCGAATGTTGGGTGGAGCTCAAACGGGACGAGCCGCCTCGACGAAGGGCGAGTAACCGGGTGCACCATCCCGAGTGTCGGTAAACGGTGTTCTGGACCCGAAGGCCCGAAGAGACGAGACGAGACGAGATGAGAAGAGAAGAAGAAGAATCCACGTGCCGCCGCGGTCAGTAAACCCCGACCGCACCGAATTTATACGAACTCTACAGGTTACTGCACGAACTGGTCATAGACTCTTCCTCGAATTTTATCGACAACCGGTGTCGATACAGGAAGACTCTTCTTTGAATTCTACCGGCAACTGGTGTCGGTCCAGGAAGACTTTTCTTTGAGTTCTACAGCCGGGCCCGAGCACTGTCGAGTTCTTCATGACAACGGGGAGTCCAGCCTGCTTGCAGCAGCAGCGAAAGTAAACAAGTGGGGTACAGAGACCCCTCAAAACACGTGACAGTCAGGCGCTGCAGCGAAACGAGCCGAGTGCCTCACTTTAAAATTCTCCGAAGTATCACGAGTGGTGAGCATGTTTCCCAATCCTACAAATCTAGATGTAGTGTAGGTATTGATAGGGGAGGGTGGTTTTATTAAGGATAAAGTAATGTGTTCCCCTTTTTACGATGTGCCGTGCGTTCTTCATTACCATAGACCAAGCTTTATGAATGTATGTATACTCGTACTATCGTTAATTTGTGCCTATGACATGTACTTCATGATTTTAGACGCTATGCAATAAAGATTTCCATTTCGTACTATTCAACCAGGTCTATTTGAGTTTTTTCTCTGCATTACTGCTCTCGCACCTAAGTCCAGTGTTAGAACCGTAAGGGCGAGTGGGTCGAACCACTCACAGGTGCTTATTGCAACAAGGCTGGCCGGAGACCAGAGCAAGCAATAGTATTGGGCAACGAAGGCCTAACCCCGCACCAGCACCGTATGCGATACAAGCACGACACAGAACCCCTTACAGGATCTACCATGTTCGAGACAGCCATAACACAAAGCTTCAAATATCTCATTGTTGCTCAAGGATTTACTCCCACAGAAATCTCTGGCCATGTTGAAGTAGTGCCCAGTAGTATGGGATTGACCATGTGGATGATGGAGCTATCTGTCAGGTCAATGCCACATCCCTACCTCTATGCCACATATCTCAGATGACAGTCGCTGATTCTATAGGCTCAGACAACTAATTCACCCCTCGTTGTGGTGCCTTCATTTGCAGAAACATCAACAAATTCACCAGAAAAAGGGATTGGGCCACCTCCATCCCTAGAGGGATTGCTGTCCCATAGGCATCATCTTCACTCCTTTCACCCATTTGGGGGAGGGGGGAACACTCAGAAGGAGTGCAAAGTTAAGAAGTAGAGGACACACACAATACAATTTGTCTGATCAGAAGCGGGACAAACCACACCGAACACAGCAGCACCATATACTGTGAGAGTTAATAAAAGCTGCATTGACTGAGGACTGAGGTGCATACACTTAGCTTGTATTCCCTTCTGTTTAGAAAGTTGAATGATCCAGGTGTTTAAAATAATAAAGGAATTCAATAGGCTAGATAGAGAGAAACTGGTGGATAAATCCAGAACAGAAGGACATAATCTTAAATTTAGAGCCAGGCCATTTAGGAATGAAATCAGGAAGCACTTTTTCACACAGAGGGTAGTGGAAATCTGGTATCCTCTCCCCCAAAAGGCCGTGGATACTGGGTCAACTGAAATGATCGAGACTGAGATTGATAGATTTTAGTTAGACAACGGTATAAAGGGATATGGAACAAAGGTGGGTAAATGGAGCTGAGGTACAGATCAGCCATGATCTAATTGAATGGCAGAACAGGCTCAACAGACTGAATGGCCAACTCCTGTTCCTATGAGAATGTCTCCTGACAGTTCTTTTGGTATGATGTTGATTTCAGGTTGCACTCTTGGATGCTGGGCCCAGTGGAGGGAAAGCTTTATTTATCTGGTCATTTATTTCATCACTGCTTGTGGGACCATGCTTTGTGGAAATTGGCTGCCATGATTTCCTAACATTGGCCCAGAATTTGCTGGGAAAATAACGGTGAGTTAAATGCACACGCCGTTATTAGTTTGTAAAAAACATAGCAATATGTGGCAAGGAAGAGATACGTGTGAGTTGCGAATTGCCACAAATTGCTGGACGAATTGTGCCACTCCGCCATTAGCCTCGCAAAAAACGGAGCTCGCCATCAACCTCCCTATGAGTGTCAAGAAATTGATGGATTTATTTTATTAAAACAAATTAAAGTCACCTCAGAAAGTTAGGGCTGATATTTAGTGATGTAAGGATCCTTTTAATGATGAGATTTGTGTTCCACAATGCAACTCAACCTCGTAGGCCCAGAAAGAGAACAATTGAAACTGTGGAGTCTAACTCTTGCAGGTAGTAAATTGTTTTTAGAGGCTTTTAAAAAAAACCTTTTTGTATCTTTTTTCTCTCTCTCTTAATCCAATCTTTCTTCCTTTTTATTGCTTTTTTTGCATCTAACTTGACTCCATTTCAAGGGCATTACCATCACCGAATCCCCCACCATCAACATCCTGGGGGTCACCATTGACAAGAAACCTAACTGGATCAGCCACATAAATACTGTGGCAACAAGAGCAGGTCAGAGGCTAGGTATTCTGCAGCGAGTGTCTCACCTCCTGACTCCCCAAAGACTTTCCACCATCTACAAGGCACAAGTAAGGAGTGTGATGGAATACGCTCCACTTGCCTGGATGAGTGCAGCTCCAACAACACTCAAGAAGCTCGACACCATCCAGGACAAAGCAGCCCACTTGATTGGCACCCCATCCACCACCTTAAACATTCACTCCCTCCACCACCGGCGTACCGTGGCTGCAGTGTGTACCATCTACAAGATGCACTGCAGCAACTCGCCAAGGCTTCTTTGGCAGCACCTCCCAAACACGTGACCTCTAACACCTAGGAGGACAAGGGCAGCGGGCGCATGGGAACACCACCACCTCCAAGTTCCCCTCCAAGTCACACACCAACCTGACTTGGACATATATCGCCGTTCCTTCATCGTCGCTGGGTCCAAATCCTGGAACTCCCTCCCTAACAGCACTGTGGGAGTACCTTCACCACACGGACTGCAGCTGTTCAAGAAGGCGGCTCTCCGCCACCTTCTCAAGGGAAAGCGACGCCCACAACCCATGAACGAATAAAAAAAATCACCGTATTTCCTTCTCTGTTGTTTCTTTGTTTCTTTCTCTATTCTTAAATTTCATTGGTTTAAGAGATAGACTGTTGGTCCTGTCATTTACCTAGGTCCCAGATGCTCCATTATCAGTCCACATTTCCAGCAATTTATGGTGCAAATAATCTTTGAGTGGAAGGGTGAGGAAAAAATTCTAACAAATGGGCCACACCACGAGATGCCCTGCTCCAGTAAATTCTGGGCCATTATAACAGTGACTAGGCTTCAAAAGTATATCATTGGGTATGAAGTCCTTTGGGACGTTCTGAGGATGAAAAAGTGTAATATAAATGCAAGTTATTTCTTTCTATTTGGCATGGCAATTGAGCATATCTGAGGAGGAGTGTTGTGTAAAGGCCGCAAAAGTCTATGGGGTGAATTTCTGTGTGGGTTCTCCTGGTCGTCCACTGTAACTTCAGCAGAGGAGTTGCAGAAACCCTGGAGAAATGGCTTATATGGTGTTTAGGCCATTTTTCTGGGGCTTCCGTCACTCTTTCACCAAAGTTATGGCGGACAACTGGGAACCCCCCCCCCGCCCCACCCCGTGGAAATTTACTCCTTATTAATGAAAGACTTGGGCAATTAAATCCTGTCATGCAATCTGCAGAGCTCATTCTGCAGGCAATTCTTTTCTGTTGTGCTCAGTCTCATCTTCTTCAGATTCTTGGAGTCTTTCTTCCCTTGGCTTCTCCATCAATAAGACTCTTATTGAGTGGCGAGAGCAGGCAACAATAATTGTGGGCCTTGACTGGGCTATACTCCAAGTAACAGATCACTATTTGAGGATGCCGAGTTGCACTATGATTCCAATGGGGTAACACTATACCTTTCCTGAGCTCCTATGCTCAGTTACTGCACTGGTGTCATGAGCTGTGTCTGCAGTGCACTTCCTTGGTCTCTCAAAAGCCATTCTTGGTGTCTTCTTGGGCTTTCTAATAAGGCTGGCAAGTTGATGAGCACAGGATGAATTAATCATGGGAGCGCAGATTCATACATATTCAGTTCCTTACCAAATGGCAGAGCACCATAAAGAATATGGCCACTGGCACACTATATGTCAATCGAACAATAGTCCTTTCTATTCATGAATGGTGCTCCCTTCAGGCTAGGGACATATATGGCCACATGAGTATGTTCAGTGTATGTACTGGAATCCGGCCAAACAATAGAAGTGGAGGTTTCTTTTTTGCTGCTGGCTTCTTTCCACAGGAAATATGATAAAATATCTGGCCTTGGCAAACAATGTGTCAGCTACTCGCCTGATACAATTGTGGACTGAAGGTCAGGAGTCGTGACATAGATCTCAAAGCTGGAAGGAGTCTGCCACATAAAATCTCAAAGCAGCTGTAACCTTGACAGCCACAGAAAGAACTGTCCCTGTGCTAGAGCTGGTCTCCAAGTCTGGCTGTATAAGAGTCCAGTAATGGGTTCCTTTGGGAGTCTAAGTCAATGTTGGAAGGTGTCTTCAGACAATGCCAAATGAAAGACCCCATTCTTGTACATACGACTATCAGCATAGAAGAATGGAGCATCGAAGGTGGAATCTCATCTGTCCAGCTTGCCTCCTCGAATCCTCCTCATAGGAATACCTACAGCAGGATGGTAATGAGATCTCTAACAAGTACAGCTGTATAAACAGTAACTGACAAAAGATGCAGTGCAGCTTTGAGTATCTATCAGGAAGGCTCCAACTAGTAACATGACCAAAACAATGCACGCAAGAAAATAACAGCAACTTACCTTCAACAAGAAGAACCCAGCCGAAGCAGACAGGCCTTCCAGAAAGAATCCTTTTAAGACAAATGCCAAGCCTATGTGATGCTGCCCTCATTATTATGAATACAACCACCTCATTTAAATGAATTTGCAGGTTACAATGTACTTTATGCAAAGTCTCTACACAGGCTCCAAGATGTCACTGCACATCACAGCTGTATTATTTAATGCTATGCAACTACCACTGCATTATCAAAATGTCCCTTTGTGCACATGTGGCACCTTTTCTACGGTCCATCACTGTTGTGTCTAAGTGCACATGAACGAGATGTCCCTTTCTTTAAGGCCGGTCAGTGCCACATCAGATGTTTGCCCTCCTCCAAGTCCCACAAAAACACTGTGGGCCGATGCCGGCCCGGCCTCGCCACCCTCGGGCCTCGCCTCCCCTCCTCCTAGGACCCACGGCAGCTTCTGCCGGCGCCTCAGCCGGCTGACCTTCCTGTGGTCGAGCGACCAGTTTGGTGTTTGCAGCTTGCCAGTCAGATACAGATGGTGCCCAATCTCAAGATCGTGGGGGCCTGTTTGCCACTGGAACAGCTGCTACACCCAAAAGTCAAAATCTATCCTCATAACTGACACAAATAAGGGCAGGGGAAATCAGGAGATTTCTCAAGTGTCCCCGTAAATGGTTGTATTATCGGCACACCCACTTTTTCTGTGAGAATCCTGAAGAATCTCCTGCTACTTCAGGGGAGCCAATCCACCCCTGGGTAAAATTGAGCACTGCGGGAGGGAGCACTGCAAATTCAGACGGCTCCTGGGCCTTCTGGCTGTTGTAAAATACTGTAGAAAATGGAGGGAGAGAATACAGAAAAAAGACATCAAGATGTATTGGGACGAGATAATTGTAACCTGTTAATTGAAAAATTGTATGTTCATGATGCCAGAGTGACAGAAAAATTGTTTTTTTTTTATTCTCTCCTGGGATGTGGGCATCGCTGGCAAGGCCAGCATTTATTGTCCATCTCTAATTGCCCACAAGAAGGTGGTGGTGAGCCTCCTTCTTGAACTGTTGCAGTCCTTGTGGTGAAGGTACTCCCACAGTGCTGTTAGGGAGGGAGTTCCAGGATTTTGACCCAGCGACAATAAAGGAACGACAATATATTTCCAAGTCAGGATGGTGTGTAACTTGGAGGGAATTTTCAGGTGGTGGTGTTCCCATGTGCCTGCTGCCCTTGTCCTTTTAGTTGTAGAGGTCGTGGGTTTGGGAGGTGCTGCCAAAGAAGCCTTGGCGAGTTGCTGCAGTGCATCTTGTAGATGGTGCACACTGCAGCCACGGTATGCCGGTGGAGGGAGTGAATGTTTAAGGTGGTGGATGGGGTGCCAAACAAGCAGGCTGCTTTGTCCTGGATGGTGTCGAGCTTCTTGAGTGTTGTTTCAGCTGCACTCATCCAGGCAAGTGAAGAGTATTCCATCACACTCCTGACTTGTGCCTTGTAGATAGTGGAAAGGCTTTGGGGAGTCAGGAGGTGAGACACTTGCCGCAGAATACCTAGCCCCTGACCTGCTTTTGTTGCCACAGTATTTATGTGGCTGGTCCAGTTAAGTTTCTGGTCAATGGTGATCCCCAGGATATTGATGGTGGGGGATTTGGCAACGGTAGTGCCATTGAATGTCAAGAGGCGGTGGTTAGACTCTCGCTTGTTGGAGATAGTCATTGCCTGGCACTTGTGTGGTGCAAATGTCACTTGCCACTTATCTGCCCAAGCCTGAATGTCATCCAGGTCTTGCTGCATTCGGGCATGGACTGCTTCCTTATCTGTGGAGTTGCGAATGGAACTGAACACTGTGCAATCATCAATGAACATCTCCACTTCTGACCTTATGAAGGAGGGAAGGTCATTGATGAAGCAGCTGAAGATAGTTGCGCCTAGGACACTGCCCTGAGGAACTCCTGCAACGATGTTCTGGGGCGGTGATGATTGATCTCCAACGACAACCATCTTCCTTTGTGCTAGGTTTGACTCCAGCCAGTGGAGAGTAGTCCCCCTGATTCCCATTGACTTCAATTTTACTAGGGCTGTAGAATTCGCAATATATCGCGATTTTATTTAATAAGGAGAAAACACAGAGTTTCGTTCAAACAGCTTTTATTTCAGAAGAATGCTGCCAGGTTGTTCAAAGTGGACACAAGCAGCCTGTAAAATGGCCGCCGCACCTCGTGACAGAACATTCTAGACTTTTCAACAGGCAGACAAGATGGCGTTCCAATAAACATTTGTGCAAGATCGATTAAGATTCAGCACAGTGAAGATAATACACGAGACATTATGGGTTTGCAGTATACACATAAATACTGAAATCGGTCTCCCAGGTACGAATGAAAGCTATTGTACCGAGTAATCAAGGGCCCATCCAAAAGACATTAATATGTAAAATCCCAACGACTCTACGATGAGAGAGCCGTTAGCAGGTAGTTATACAAAACACTTGGAAGCCCCACAACCCCTCCAGGGAGAACACCGACCGATTTAACAATGGGAGAAATATTAACAGGTACTCAGACATTTACGAGTAGCCCCGAAACCCATTAAGAACAGAGATCACCCATACAAGACATTTGAGCGCCAGACCCTTAACAAAAGAATGGACATTAAGGTTGGGCGGGAAACGGAAGATTTTGCACTATAATTGCAGGCTCCAAACCGTCCATCTTTCTCTTATTCGCTTATCCTCGTGGCTGCTCCTGTGCTCTTATTCGTAACCTCGTGGCTGCTCCTGTGTACTCGTAGTCGGGCTCCTGCTTGCCTGGTGCCTCTTTGAAAAGGACTGTTGAACTTTCTGATCCGTTCGGATCTACCTCGTGTCGCGTAACGAAGACCTATGTTGGTAACTGGCAGCGGAACCAAAGGCCCGAGATGAGATGAGATGAGATGAGATGAGATGAGATGAGAAGAGAGGAAGACCATATTCATCGCCACGGTCAGTAAATCCCGACCGCGCCTGTAGGTCGAATAGCCAAGTTTTCCTTGCCAGGGAGACTTCTTCGAACTTGCAAAGAACAATATCACATCGATGATATTGACTAAACTGTGAACTGTGCTCGAAAGTACCTGTTAAACCAACCAACACAGGTCTTCATCACAGCAGACGGTCCAGCCTGCTAGCCGGAGCAGCAGAAGCAAGTAAACAAGTGGGACCAGGAGATCTCCTGACCGACACGTGGGTGCTGCGGTGAAAAACATCCGATCAGCTATTCGGAATTTCTCCGAGTTATCACGAGTGGTGAGCATGAGTCTCGAAATCCTACGAATCTAGTTAGGATAGATATTGATTGGGGAGGGTTTAAGTATTAAGGATACTTGTAATGTGTGCCCCTATTTACGGTGTGTCGTTCGTTCCTCGTTTCCCTAAGATCAGCTATATAACTGCTTGTAAGGTTGTACTGTCATTAATCTGTGCTTATGACATGTATTTCATAATCTTAAATATCATGCAATAAAGATTTTCCATTTCGTACCATTCAACCGAGTCTACATGAGTTTCATCTCCATTACTGCTCTCGCATCTAAGTCCAGTGTCTAGAACCGTAAGGGCGAGTGATTCGAACCACTCACAGGTGTGTCTAGTGTTCCCAGACTGGCTGGAGACCAGAACAGGCAACAAGGCCTAGACCCGCACTGACATACAGGCTGCACAGAGCCGCGTGAATCTCACAGGCTGCGAGACACGCAGGGTCAGAATCCCTTACAGGGCTCCTTGATGCCACACTCAGTTAAATGCTTCCTTGATGTCAAGGGCAGTCACTCTCACCTCACCTCTGGAATTCAGCTCTTTTGTCCATGTTTGGACCAAGGCTGTAATGAGGTCTGGGGCTGAGTGGTCCTGGCGGAACTCAAACTGAGCATTAGTGAGTAGATTATTCGTGAGTAAGTGCCGCTTGATAGCACTGTCGACGACACCTTCCATCACTTTGTTGATGATTGAGAGTAGACTGATAAGGCGGTAATTGTCTAGATTGGAATTGTCCTGCTTTTTGTGGACAGGACATACCTGGGCAGTTTTCCACATTGTCGGGTAGATGCCAGTGTTGTAGCTTTATTGGAACAGCTTGGCTAGAGGGGCGACTAGTTCTGGAGCACAAGTCTTCAGCACGACAGCCGGGATGTTGTCAGGGCCCATAGCCTTTGCTGTATCCAGTGCGCTCAGCTGTTTCTTGATATCATGTGGAGTGAATTGAATTGGCTGAAGACTGGCTTCTGTGATGTTGGGGACCTCAAGAGGAATCCGATATGGACCATCCACTCAGCACTTCTGGTTGAAGATGGTTGCAAACGCTTCAGCCTTGTCTTTTGCACTCGCGTGCTGTGCTCCGCCATCTTTGAGGATGGTGATATTCATGGAGTCACCTCCTCCCATTAGTTGTTTAATTGTCCACCACCATTCACGACTGGATGTGACAGGACTGCAGAGCTTTGATCTAATCCGTTGATTGTGAGATCCCTTAGCTCTGTCTATAGCATGCTGCTTCCGCTGTTTAACATGCATGTAGTCCTGCATTGAAGCTTCCCCAGGTTGGCACCTCATTTTTATGTATGCCTGGTGCTGCTCCTGGCATGCTCTTCTGCAGTCCTCATTGTACCAGTGTTGGTCCCCTGGCTTGATGGTAATGGTAGAGTGTGGGATATGCCGGACCTTGAGGTTACAGATTGTGGTGGAATACAATTCTGCTGCTGCTGATGGCCCACAGCACCTCATGGATGCCCAGTTTTGAGCTGCTAGATCTGTTCTGAATATATCCCATTTAGCACGGTGGTAGTGCCACACAACACGATGGAGGGTGTCCTCAGTGTGAAGACGAGATTTTGTCTCCACAAGGACTGTGCGGTGGTCACAGCTATCAATGCTGTCATAGACAGATGCATCAGCGACAGGTAGATTGGTGAGGACGAGGTCAAGTAGGTTTTTCTCACCACCTGCCACAGTCCTCATCTGGCAGCTATGTCCTTCAGGATTCGGCCAGCTCAGTCAGTAGTGGTGCTACCGAGCCACTCTTGGTGATGGACATTGAAGTCCCCCACCCAGAGTACATTCTGTGCCCTTGCTACCCTCAGTGCTTCTCCCAAGTGGTGTTGAACATGTAGGAATACTGATTCATCAGCTGAGGGAGGACGGTAGGTGGTAATCAGCAGGAGGTTTCCTTGCCCATGCTTGACCTGAAGCCATTAGATTTCATGGGGTCCGGAGTCAATGTTGAGGAGTCCCAGGGCCACTCCCTCCCGACTGTATACCACTGTGCCGTCACCCCCGGTGGGTCTGTCCTGCCAGTGGGACAGGATATACCCAGGGATGGTGATGGAAAATGCCTCTTATATCAATTTGCTAGGTTTCCACGTGACAGACACCCAAAAAAGAGGATTACTCAGAGAAGGTTGGTGGTAGAAGTTGCAGCCAGGCCCTTCAGATTGCAGCACCTGAGAAGAGGCTGTGAGCAACTATTACAAATCCTCCTGACCCTAAAGTCTGATAAAACCACATTGTCGGGTAGATGCCAGTGTTGTAGCTGTACGGGAACATGTGCAATCGTACAAAGGGATGAAAAGAAAAAGGAATATTTATCCAGAAGCAGCATGCCATTCTTTCCCAAATGCAGCTTCAACCCAGTTGCAGAATGACTTCCTGTGCGTCATGCAGCTGTGCAGCCAACTGCGAGCAGTTCATTGCTGTAGACTCAGGGATGAAAGACTACCACAACTCATTTTGATTGTGACCTTTCCCGGCATTCATTTAGTCCAGGCCCGTCAGAAAGAAAGACAGAAAGAAAGAAAGACAGAAAGAAAGAAAGAAAGAAAGAAAGACAGACAGAAAGAAAGAAAGAAAGAAAGAAAGAAAGAAAGAAAGAAAGAAAGAAAGAAAGAAAGAAAGAAAGAAAGAAAGAAAGAACGAACGAACGAACCTCAGGACATCCCAATGTGCTACACCACTAATGAAGTACTTTTGTACTTTAGTGGGGCCAAGCAGTACGCCAGGATTCTGTACCTTTGGGCTCAGCCTAAGGTGACAGCCTGGAAGGTTGATAGATCTGAGGGTGGAGGCATGTAGGTGTTTGCAGAAGCTGAAGATGATGGCTTTTGTTTTGCCAATATTGAGCTAGAGGAAATTTTGACTCAGCCAAGTTTTAATATTGAATACACATTTAGAGAAAGTGGCAACAGGCATTAGGTTGATGGTAGAGGCATGGAGTTAAGTGCCATTAACATCCATGTGGAAGCTGACTCCATGCTTCCTGGTTGATGCCACAGAAGGGTAGGATGTAAATGATAACTAGGAGGGGGGCAAGTATGGAGCCCTGAGTATTTGTGGGCATGAGAGGAGAAGCCATTTGAAAATGTGTACTGTAAGAGTCTAAAAATTCTAATAAAACCGCTGCTACCATGTGGAGATCGAAGTTCAGAATGAATTGTGAAATAGTTACAGACGGATTCAAAATATAGGAATCAGCATGTGGTCTTTGTTTGTGAAGACACAAAATGGTGGAAGTCAGCAGGGAGTCCTTTGCCTGGTGGTCAGTATGGTCCTTTGTTTGAAAGGCCACATGAAGAAGAAACACGACTGACAAGGAAGTCCCGCCCCCACATACCTCACAGGAACATGAACGTGTCATGCGGAAGGAACTCCAATCAGGGAAGGTTTGGAGTGAAACTGACCTATCAGAGGAAGGCAGACAGTGATATATGAGTGGGGCCGGCAGAAAGGCCCTATAACAGAAGTGACCCAGGGGCAGGAAATTCAGAACACAGAAGGGATAAAGAAGACAGAACAGAAGAACAGATGAACAGAGGAAGCTGGCCAGTCTATGTTTTGACGTACGACTCTCCCTGGACCGATCACCCAGAGATAAAGGAGTATGTATGAAAGTCGGACATAGAGTTTAGATATTGTTAAAAGGGGTACTTTTATGTACAGTTGACTTGGAATATAAATCGCTCAGAGGTAGCGTGTAAATTGCTGGGAAATACTTTAATGTACGGGTAAATTGGGCGCATATTGATTGCGATTGTACACTTGAATTTTGAACTATAGTGTGAATAATGACCAATTTTATTGATCACATACTTGTCTGTAATTGTTACACTTATTCGTAATTCTCGAAGTCTAAACAGTAGTAAGAGAAAGGTTTACAGTACTGACAATGACAGTATGACAGAGCCATGGAGGTAGACTGTAGAGGAGAGACATTTGAAGAGGATAGAATGGTAGCGAAGTCACTGGAGAGCTTGAGGAGGATGAGTTGGGAGAGTTAGCCATGGTCACATCACACAGGACATCATTGGGGGGTCTGACCAGCAGCAGTCTAATGGCGAGATGAGTGTTTACAGGGAGTGCTGGGAGATATAGGAACAAAATTATGATGTAATGCTACATTTCAGAACTTTAGAAAGAAAGGAAAGATTGGAGATGGGGTGGTAATTGAAGAGGGGTTAAGAGTAGATTTTATTTAGGAGAGGCATAATATTATAGTTTTGTTAGATGTAAGGACCGAGCTAGAGCAAAGGGAGAGAGTGATAATTTTGGAGATTATGAAATTATAAATGAAGTTGGATGATCAAGAGCCATGATGGAAGTGACCAATGATGAGCTTCATGAACAAGCTAAGATTAGTAATGGTAGTAGGGCAGATTAGAGGGAAACTATGTAATAAGGAATGCTGAGTGACCAATCAGACGTTTGGAACAAGGAGAGATTAGAGTATGCTGAGGCAGAAGAACAGATGCCCTCAATTTTGGACAGGATGATATCTACGAGCACCTCACAGTTGGTGGTTAAGGTGTCGATGGAGGGTGTTGTGGGAGGTGGTGGAAAAAGGTGGCTTGCTGTGGAGAATAGGAATTTAGAGTTGTTTCTGCATGCTCCACTATCAGTATTATTCAGCATGATAAGTGTTCCACTACACACCAGTATTATCCACCAGTATAAAGTTCCACTGTACACCAGTATTATCCACCAGTATACTGCTGCACTACATACCAGTATTATCCACTAGTATCACAATACACTAGTATTATGTGTAGAATTCGCAATTTATCGCGATTTAAAAATAATGAGAAAGAGACATACAGTTTCGTAAACACAGCTTTATTTCAGCAAAATGCTGTCAGGTTTCAAAACGGACACAAGCAGCCTGTAAAATGGCCGCCACGCCTCATGGCAGAAGGTTCTAGACTTTCAGCAGGCAGACAAGATGGCGTTTCAATAAACATTTCAGCAAGATCGGACAGGACTCAGCATATTGAGATAAGACAAGACGAGATCGTTTTGCATTTTTAACACCCAAGCAAGGAATATAAGTGCTGGAATCGGGTTTTCCATGCACAAACGAGGGCTATTGTACTGGGCAATTAGGGGCCCATCCAAAAGACATTGATACGCAAATTCCCCACGGCTCTACGATGAGAGAGCCATTCGTGGGTACTCACAACAAGAATCGGAGGCCCCCAAAACCCCTCCAGGGAGACTCCTAGCCGGTTCCACGATGGAAGAAATATTAACGGGTACTCAGACAGTTACAAGTATCACCGAAACCCATTAACGACAAGTACCACCCCATACAAGAAGTTTGAGCGCCAAAACATGACAAAAGATGAACATTAAGATTGGGCGGGAGATAAGGAATTACAGTACTATAACTGTAGTGTCCAAACGTCCATCTTTCTCTTATTTGCTCGACTCTTATTCCTTTTGACTCGCTTCTCTGATCCGTGGATTTTCCGGGAGTCAACCTCGTGGCTTGCCGCGAAGATCTGTGGAGAGCTGGTCTGCGAAGGCCGGTAAGCGGGCGCACCATCCCGAGAAGTCGGTAAACGGTGTTGGAACCGAAGGCCTGAGAGGAGATGAGATGAGATGAGAAGAGAAGAAGACGACTACACGTGCCGCCGCGGTCAGTAAACCCCGACCGCGCCCGAAAATCGATTAACCATTTCTTCGAATTCTATCGGCTACTCCACAACTGGTGTCGGTCCAGAAAGACTCTTCTTTGAATTTTACCAGCTAACTGGTGTCGGGCATAGGAAGACTCTTCTTTGAGTTTTATCAGAGTTCCGAGGTCAACACAGATCTTCATGACAGCAGACGGTCCAGCCTGCTAGCCGGAGCAGAAGCGAGTAAACAAGTGGGGTACAGAGACCCCTGATCAACACGTGGATAGTCAGGTGCTGTGGTGAAAACATCCGAGCAGAGTTTCGGAATTCTCCGAGTTATCACGAGTGGTGAGCATGAGTCTCGATCCTACAGATCTAGATTAGGACAGGTATTGATAGGGGAGGGTTTATGTTTTAAGGATAATTATAATGTGTGTCCCCTTTTACGATGTGTCATGCGCTCCTCGTTTCCCTAAACCTAGTTGCATAAATGTATGTAAGTTTGCACTGTCATTAATCTGTGCTTATGACATGTATTTCGTAATCTTGGATAATATGCAATAAAGATTTTCCATTTCGCACTATTCAACCGGGTCTACCTGAGTTTTCTCTGCATTATTGCTCTCGCACCTAAGTCCAGTGTCAGAACCGTAAGGGCGAGTGGGTCGAACCACTCACAGGTGTCTAGTGTTACCAGGCTGGCTGGAGACCAGAACAGGCAACAAGGCCTAACCCCGCACTAGCACCCAGGCTAAGCACAGAGCCACGCAAACCCCTTACATATGCACCACATCACAGCTGTATTATACACCAATATAATGCACTATCGCACACCAATATCATCCACCATTATAATGCACCACTGCACACCAGTATTATCCACCAGCATAATAACCTCTACATCAGTATTTTGCACCATTATAATACACCACCATACACCAGTATTACAAAGCAGTATAATGCACCATTACACGTCAGTATTATAAAACAATATCATACACTAACCATTATTATAGATCAGTATAATGCATCACTATTTTTAGAAACATAAGGGCTAGAAATTGAGTACCTTAGCGCCTCCTGTTAGCGAATCCAGGGGGCGCTAATGGGGCACAAATGACTTTTTGCCCAGGCGCAGCGCCGCTAACGACTCCCGCTAAATTCAGTGGGAGTTTAGCAGCGGCTGTAACCAGTAGCCCCCCCACTCTGCTGCGCAGGCAATGATGATGTCATCACCATGCGCAGCCCCCCCGTTTTCGCCCCGCCTGCAAGATTGGACCGCGCCCCCTGATTCTGCGCCGGGCGATGACAGCAACCAATTCAGTGGGCGGGAACGGAGCGACAGGAGGCTCGCAAGGCGCTAAGTAAAGGGGAGGTGGTGGGCAGGGAAAAAAACGGCCGACTTACTTGTTGCGGCTCATTGCTTCTTTGACCGCGGGGTCCGTGCCGCGATGCATTCATCCTGCGTGAGACTGGAGTCCCAGCACTGTTCCACCCACCACAAGAAACTCGTGGCTGGCTGCTCGGAGACAAGGGTTATCCATTCGCCACCTGGCTGATGACACCCCTCCGCAACCCCAAAACTCCTGCTCAACACGCATACAATGACAGCCATAGCGTCACCAGGAACCTGATCGAACAGACTATCGGGGTGCTAAAGCAACTGTTCCACTGCCTTGACCACTCTGGAGGAGCCCTGCAGTACTCCCCTGATCAAGTCTCCCTTTTCATTCTTGTGTGCTGCATGCTGCACAACCTCGCCATTCTGAGGGCCCAGCCATTGCCAACAAGGATTGCAGGTCCACCTCAGGAGGAGAAAGAGGGACAGGAGGAGGAGGAGGCGGAGGAGGAGGAGCAGCACCAACGTAGGAGGGAGCCACTCAATCTTGCTTGTGCAAGGGCCATTTGTGAACGCCTAATTTCACAGCGCTTCCAATAAATGAGATAGCACATGGCCTTTGCGCAGAACAACCACATCATTACAGCCAGCTCGCAGCCCCCATCACTGGGCAAAGCTCAAATGACAAACATCACAAAATTTGCTACATCGAATTAAAAATGTATTATTCTGCACAACTCTCTCTTATGAAACACAACCAATAATAAACAAACACAACAATTTATCAACTAACACAACTCTTTCTTAGCAAACTGAACTATTTGTTACCAAACTCAACAATATATTTACAAACTCAATAAATTATTTACACACACTCCCCCCATTTGCTAATAACATATTATTCACTTGCCCTTCCTCAACGATTTCCCTCCCATTTGCACTTTCCCCCTCCCAACCCTACTGCTCCTCCGTAATGTGGCCCCAGTGGCTGCAGCAAGGCTGGTGGAAGGCTGCTGAGTCTGGGAGCTGGAAATTGCAGACGGTCTTGCAGGATGCCCTCGACCAGCTGGAAGGCCCGGCTGTAGACTGCACCAACTCAGCATGGGCAGCAGCAGTCTGGGATGGGATACAGGCTGCGGCAAGTGCAATGGCAGAGTGGCAGTGGTGGGAGCAGGAATGCTGTCATCCTGAGAGAGGACAGCACCTTCCTGCTCGACCGACACATTGCCACTCCCCCGGGGCAGAACCTCAGCATCCGGAGCAATCTGCTCGAGCACAGATTGCTGGCCTGCTGCGGCACCGTGAGATCCCCGGTGGACAGTGGGCGACCCAGTGATGATGGCAGCAGTCAGCGCTGGCGTGGCATCAATCTGAGACGACATGAGAGCAGTCTGAGATTGGATGCCACCAACCACTGACTCCATTACAGCACTAAGCCATTGCGATGCTTCGGCCTGTGCTGCAATAGCTGCTGCCACCTCACCCATGACATGCGGCATGAGGTCTGGGTCCTCACGGTCTCTCTGCAAGTCAACCATCCTCTGCAAAGTGCCAAGGATGGGCTTGATGGTTTGCTCAGAGATGAGTGCAATGCTGGAGGTGGACTCCTCCACGCACCTAGCCAGTGCATCCATGCTCTCGGGCACCCTTGCCATTGCACCCATGAGCTCAGTGTGCATGCTCATCACCTGTGTGGTCATCGCCTCTACATCGAGATCCTCATCTGAGTCCTGTGCAGCAGAACTCGTGTGCGCACTCACCCTCCGGGGAGATGGCCCCCAAGCTTCCCTTTCCCCATGGCGTTGCTGCAGCCCGCTGGGTCCCGGAGCTTCACCCACATCAGAGCCATTTCCTCAGCTCCCCTCCAGTGACCGTGTGGCCCCATTATCAGATGTCTCGCCCTCGGGAGACACAGGCAGTGAGGCTTCGGCTTGGTGTTCCTCCTCCTCTCCCGCATCGCTGCCACTGGGAGGCTGAGGGACAGGCTGGTCAGATGGTGGCTGATTATCTGAAAGCATAAAGGCACAAGAGTGGGTTTAATGTCAGGGGAGGGGGCAGGAAGGGAGCAACGAATGGAGACAGTATACTTAAATGGAAAGTGGGAAGGGCTTGTGGTGTGAGGGGGAAGTGGTATGAGAGCAGAGGGAGAGGTGATGAACATACCGTTGTTGTCCCCAAGGGGGGTCGACGTCACCAACTGCCACAGCGCACACGACCTGGGCCGTAATGATGTTGTGCAGTCACTCCTCTAGGTCTATAAGGGAGTGCAACTCTGCCTGACCTCCTCCCGTGCGTTGCTGCTCCCTCCTGTTATGAGCAAGCTTGGCCTGCAAGAAAAGGACAGCGTGTGAGTGAGTGTGCAGCCATGTGTTTGGCAGATGTGCCTACCATAGTTGAATAGCTGTTAATGTATGCAAGATGTGAGATGCGGATGTGACTTTTAGTAGTTGGTGGGGTGAGTGTTTATACTGTCTGTGCACAGAGTGAGGTTGAGATGGTGGGATGTAGAGGTTTTTGAAGCATGTACTCACCCTGACCACCCCAGTAAGGTCTTTGATCTTCTTGCGGCACTGAATGGAAGTCCTGTGGACCACACTTCTGTCCCAGACGTACTAGGCGACCTCCATCCACAACCTCCTGAAGTCCTGCGGCAATGACCTCCTGCCAGTGTCTGGGAAGAGCACTGCCCGTCGGATTTCCACAGCCGCTACCAGAGCCTCCAAAGCTTGGTCGCTGAACCAGCGAGCTCTCTCCCTGGGCCTCTAATCAGCCATGAGATACTTCAAGGATGGTTTGCAGCTCCTTGCAGGCCCAGGTCACAAGCAGCAATGATCAGATTGAGGCTGTGCAGCATGATGGACCCTCCCTTTTAAGATCTGGAAGGCGCCAGTCTGTCTGAGTACTTGTAATTGACAGCGCCGGACCTTGAGTAGCGCTCTGCAATTGTGACCCGCTCCCCGACGTTAGCGCCCTAAGAGGAGTGTGTGGTGCTTGATTTAGCGCTCCACTTCCCTCTTGGGGGCGCTAAAACTGAATTTCGTGGTTGCTGCCGCTAATTAGCGCTGGGCGCTAAAGATAGCACCCAGGCGATGTTAGCACCCCAAAATGGTCGTTACTGAATTTTCCCCCCAAAGCCTTTAAAAATAGCTTACGCCAATATCTTTCTTGGTAATAAGGCTCATTGCTTGTTTCAGAGGGTGGGTTTCAAAGTTATATTATTAGACCGAACTAAGTCAAGAATAATTACGTGAATAATTATTGTCAAAATTCTTTGTTAAATTGGCAGATTAAATATGATTTCCTCTTAATTGTACAGGGCAAGCTGTGCTAATTCCCTGGTTGCTGCAACACGCACTCTGAGACTCAGTGCTGTCTCTCTGACTGTTAAAGCTCCTTTACTCACTGCAGGACTGTGTCTCATCCACAATTAATGTTTTCCACAATACAGTTTCCATAATCTTATGAGCTGGTGAACTTGCTGGAAAGTCCAATCTTTCAGGCCAAAAAATGGATATACATCTTTGCTGCTGTACGTCCGGCCTCATGGTAGCTTATATAATCTATTCTCATTGACTGCCATAATGCAGCTTTAGTGTTTGCTGAGAATGTGCATCACTGTGTTAGCATTAAGGAAACTCCATTTTTTACTCATGCTGACTTTCATTAACATTATTTACAGGATAAATTTTTCATTTCTGCCATACTTAATTACAAAATGACAGATTCATCATCGGCAACAGGTCTTGGTCTGGAACAATGATATTTTACTACAGCCTGTGAAAATACATGAAAGAAAGAAAAACTGGCATTTATGCAGCGCCTTTCATGACCACTGGCCATCCCAAAGCACTTTACAGCCAATAACATGGACAAAAGAGCTGAATTCCAGAGGTGAGGTGAGAGTGACTGCCCTTGACATCAAGGCAGCATTTGACCGAGTGTGGCATCAAGGAGCCCTAGTAAAACAGAAGTCAATGGGAATCAGGGGTGGGGGGAGGCTGGTGGCGGAAATCTCCACTGGCTAGAGTCAAACCTAGCACAAAGGAAGATAGTTGTGATAGTTGGAGGTCAATCATCACAGCCCCAGGACATCACTGCAGGAGTTCCTCAGGGCAGTGTCCTAGGCCCAACCATCTTCAGCTGCTTCATCACTGACCTTCCCTCCAACATAAGGTCAGAAGTGGGGATGTTTGCTGATGACTGCACAGTGTTCAGCACCATTCACAACTCCTCAGATAATGAAGCAGTCCATGCCCGCATGCAGCAAGACCTGGATGACATTCAGGCTTGGGCTGATAAGTGGCAGGTAACATTCGCACCACACAAGTGCCAGGCAATGACTGTCTCCAACAAGCGACCATCTAACCACCACCCCTTGACATTCAACAGCATTACCATCGCCGAATCCCCCACCATCAATAGCCTGGTGGTCACCATTGACCAGAAACTTAACTGGGCCAGCCACATAAATACTGTGGTAACAAGAGCAGGTCAGAGGCTAGGTATTCTGCGGTGTGTGTCTCACCTCCTAACTCCCCAAAGCCTTTCCACCATCTACAAGGCACAAGTAAGGAATGTCATGGAATACTCTCCACTTGCCTGGATGAGTGCAGCTCCAACAACACTCAAGAAGCTTGACACCATCCAAGACAAAGCAGCCCGCTTGATTGGCACTCCATCCACCACCTTAAACATTCACTCCCTTCACCATCGGCGTACCATAGCTGCAGTGCGTACCATCTACAAGATGCACTGCAGCAACTCACCAAGGCTTCTTCGGCAGCACCTCCCAAACCCGTGACCTCTTCCACCTAGAAGGACAAGGGCAGAGGCGCATGGGAACACCACCACCTCCAAGTTCCCCTCCAAATCACACACCATCCTGACTTAGAAGTATATCGCCGTTCCTTCATCGTCGCTGGGTCAAAATCCTGGAACTCCCTACCTAACAGCACTGTGGGAGTACCTTCACCACAAGGACTGCAGCGGTTCAAGAAGGCAGCTCACCACCATCTTCTCAAGGGCAATTAGGGATGGGCAATAAATGCTGGCCTTGCCAGCAACACCCACATCCCATGAACAAATCAACAAAAAAAATGGGCATTGCTAGCAAGGCCAGCATTTATTGCCCATCCTTAGTTGCCCTTGAAAATGTGGTGGTGAGCCGCCTTCTTGAACTGCTGCAGTCTGTGTAGTGAAAGTTTTCCCACAGTGCTGTTAGGTAGGGAGTTCCAGGATTTTGCCCCAGCAATGATGAAGGAATGGCAATATATATCCAAGTCAGGATGGTGTGTTACTTGGAGGATTGCACACACAGATACACAAAGAAACTAGGTAGGAGCTAGCAGAGGCACTAGTATCCAAATATAAAAATTCAGTTGGAAAAGGAATAGTGCCAGAGGACTGGCGAACAGCACATGTAATTGCTATCTTCAAAATGGGAGATAGAACTAATCCAGGGAACATAGACCAGTTAGCGTAACATCAATGGTAGGAAAGATGCTGGAATCTTTGCTAAAAGACCAGATAACAAACATCTAGAGAAGAAGGGGGACAATTCAGTTGGCCAGCGCCTCCCATTAGCGCCAGCAGCTAGCACTAATGGGGCGCTGATGCAGTAGCTCCAGGACAAGGCGAATCCAGCGTCGCATGGCAAATCTGGTCCCCCCCCCCGTTGCACCGTGGGTGCGAGGTACCGCCGGGGACTTCAACGTCAGGCAGATCGTGACGTCGGTGAGCGTGCAACGCTCATAGGGCACCTGATCTGCAAAATTGATTTTCACCACCTACCTTAGCGCCTTGACCAGACAGCGGCAGGGAGAGGAGGCGTCAAGCAGGCGGAAGCCGGTGCCAGGGATGTTATTTAAAGGGATCATGAGTAATGAGTGCCAGCTGTCAGAGTAGTAGAGTTTCAGTGCTTTCTTGTCAGTTTGACACCGTGCAACAGTTTAATTCAGTAATTTAAAGGTTCTTCTGTATCAGGAGTGTTGTGATAACAAAAAAGTAGTACATTTATTCTTAAAAATATCAAAGTGCTACACTTGGCTTACATTAATGGGGGCTGTACTGGCAGTCGACCTTGCCCTCCATGATCTACGGCAGAGGGAGCAGAGGCAGTGAGAAAGAGTGGAACATGTGGCCAGAGGGAGGAGGAGGGCCATCAGGGCTCTCACCAGGACACGGTGGCATAATGGTTAGCACTGGTGCCTCACAGCGCCAGAGACCCGGGTTCGAATCTGACCTCGGGTGACTGTCTGTGTGGAGTTTGCACATTCTCCCCGTGTCTGCGTGGGTTTCCTCCGGGTGCTCCGGTTTCCTCCCACAGTCCAAAAATGTGCAGGTTAGGTTGATTTGGCTATGATAAATTGACCCTTAGTGTTAGGGGGGATTAAATATGTGGGGTTATGGGGATAGGATGGGATATGTTAGGGGGAATTAAATGCGTGGGGTTACGGGGGTAGGGTGGGATGTGAGTACTGTGGGGATTGGGGCAGGGACAGGGTGCTGGATTTGGATGATCAGCCATGATCGTATTGAATGGCGGAGCAGGCTCGACGGGCCGAATGGCCTACTCCTGCTCCTAGATTCTATGTTTCTATGTTTCTAGGAGGCCTTACTATCCGAGGATATTCTGACAGCACTTCTCCTACCTTCAATCCTCTGGCTCCTTCGCTTTGTTGTGCTTCACCTTGCTGAGGCAGCTGCACAGCCATCAATGGAGAGAATGCTGCAGTATCAATGAACCTCCCCTTTAAGTACTGGGAAAAGCCTGTGGCAATGATGAGTCGCGATTAGACTGCACCCGATATTGGTCCACCCTTTGAGTGTAACGCCACTGAGCTAGGCCTTTAAGACTTGATTTAGTGCCCCAATCATTTCTTTCAGCAGTGAGAATGAATTTTGCGTGCCGTCTAAAGCATGAGTGCCTGGCGCTAATTCTCTAGCTTTTCTAATTTTACCGCCCATTCCTGGGCTATAATGAATTTCTAGCCCAGAGAATATAATAAAGAACTCAGCATGGATTTCATGCTTAGCTAACATTATTAAATTCTTTGAAGAAATAAAAGAAAGAGTGGACAAGGGCAATGCAGTGGATGTGACATACTTGGATTTTCAGAAACCCTTCGATAAGGTGCCACATAAGGGCATGTGGATTCAGGGTCCAGGTAGCAGAATAATTGAAAGATGACTAGAAAACAAAAAATAGAGTGTGAGTTAAAGGAAGTTTCTCAGACTGACAAAAAATTGGAAGTTATATCCCGCAGGGATCTGTGCTGGGACCACTGTTATTCACCATTTACATAAATGATTTGGATTCAGATATTGAAGCTAGTTTAACCCTTTTCTGACGTGAAGTACGCCTGGTGTGAAACACTCCAGTGAAACCTGGCGGGAGCACAAGTGGACAGCTGACTATCAGCTGCAGGTCCACTATTACAACGGAGATGTGATGAAGGTAGTAGTAGTATTAGGTCTGAAAGTCGCCGCTGCTGCATTGAATGTGTTCAGAGACTGCCTGGCCTTTGCTGTGAGAGGACTTGGATGCAAAAAAATTCATTCTCTCTCTCCCTCTCTCTCTCTCCTTCTCCCCCCACCCCAAAAGCAAGCCAGGCAGGTCCTCTCTCACCAACAGTCTCTGAGACTAGGCAGTCAGCAATGATGACATCATCAGAGGCGACTTTCAGACTGAAACCACTAATTGGTTCATGGGTTCCCACATGCTGGAACTCAATTGCCCAATTAAGTGAAAATTGCATCATTCATCCACATTAATCTGGAGTCAGGGGGGAAACACGAAATACGGATTACACGACCCCAACCCGACCCCAAGACAAAATCCAGCCCATTGTGTCAAAATGTTCAGATGTTACCAAATTTGGGGGTATAGCGAATAGTGTGGAACACTGCACCAAAGTACAGGTAGACATAAACAGGCTTGCAGAGTGGGCTTTGCCTCACCACCACTTCTCTCGACCCCTCCACGGTCTCTAAATTGTCAGACTGCTTGTCCAACAGCCAGTTCTGGATGAGCAGAAATTTTCTCACGTAAATATTGGGAAGACCAAAGCCATTGTTTTCGGTTCCCACCACAAACTCCGTTCCCTAGCCACTGACTCCATCCCTCTCCCTAACATCTGTCTGATGCTGAACCATACGTTTGCAACCTTGGTGTCAGATTTGACCCGGAAATGAGCTTCCAACCACATAACCGCGGGATAACTAAGACCACTTATTTCCACCTCTGTAACATCGCCCCTCTCCACCCTTGCCTCAGCTCATCGCTGCTGAAACCCTCATCCATGCTTGTTACCTCTAGACTTGACTATTCAGTCCTGGCTGACCTCTGCGAGATGCGGTGCCGGGCTGCACAGTGGTGGCCACGGACCACGCCAAGGGCTGCCACAGAAAGCCGACCTGGAGGTCGGCCAAAAAAAATAAAATGGCAGAGTGGGTCGCAGCCACACCTCCATTTAATTAACGCCCGCAAGCAGAGGTCGGCCCGGCTCACGACCCGCGAGGCTGGCGCTGACACCGCCCGCGGCAGCCTCGCGGGGCACAGCCGAATTTCTGCCGCAGGGCGGTAAGGGGTTGCGGTGGGGCAGTAAGGGGTCGCGGTGCGTGGCGATGACGTCATCGGTGGGGGAGCAGCGTCCCAGGGCGCTACTGGCGGGGGCGTGGCGCTATCGACTAGCGCCTCAGTAGTTCCCCCGCCGAATTTCTCAGGGGGCGCCCCCGCCCAGGCGATAAGTCCTTTGCGCCCCCCAGAAGCGCTAATGGCAGGCGCAAAGGAGCTGAATTTCACACCCTATATAAATACAAGTTGCTGTTGTTGTTGTCGGTTAGATCAATGGCAAATACAATTCAATATAGCAAAGTGTGAAGTGGTTCAATTTGATAAGAGGAATAAGGAGGCCACTGATTCGTTGGAAGGTAAAAATCTAAATGTGGTAGAGGAGCAACGAGATCTGAGAATACAGATACATATATCACTAAAGTAGAAACACAAGTTGATAAGACCATACCCCCAAATTTGGTAACATCGGAACATTTTGACAATATACCTGTTTGTGGGCTGTAGATTCCTTGTAATTCTATGTAAAACTGTTTTTGTTTTATTTGAATTGTTAGATTGATGGATGTAATAATGCTTCTATTTGAACCTTGTTGTGAAATTCCTATTTGAAAAATAGATCTTTTGAAGTAATTTTGCAAGCTCATATCCAGACATTACCCCCCAAAAATAGTATTTACATCACTATTTCAAACTTTAAAAACACAAAGGAATGAAATGGGATAAATGGTTACCTGTACCTGTCTGATTACATTTGTTGTACCACCTGGATACTGAAGGAATTAGATCCTTTCTGATTTATCTAGGCAATAGCATTATGTTAGCATAAGTACAGTTGATAGTATCCAGCACCTTTAGAAGTCCAGCAATGGCAAACAGTTGTCGGAGTCCCCAGCTGCAGATCCTTAAATTCCGAGGAACTGTAAGTAACAATGTGCCATTATTATATTGCATATTCCCTGATGATGCCAGGAACTAAGACCATGACGTACTGGCATGCATGCTGAGGACTGTCATCACTTTCACTGCTACTAGTAATAGACTGGGGATCACAGTGGAGATTACATCTTCTTCATCTTAGGCAGTCCCTCGGAACCGAGGATGACTTGCTTCCACATTAAAAATGAGTTCGCAGGTGACTGATGAGTCCAATGCGGGACCTACAGTCTCTGTCACAGGTGGGGCAGACGGTGGTTGAAGGGGCGGGTGGATGGGGTGCTTCGGTTGACGTGCGCTCCTTGCGCTGCCTGCGCTTGGCTTCCGCTTGCTCCCGGCGAAGAGACTCGAGGTGTTCGACGCCTTCCCGGATGCTTCTCCTCCACTTTGTGCGGTCTTGGGCCAGGGTGTCGGTGGGGATGTTACACTTTTTCAAGGAGGTTTTGAGGGTGTCCTTGAAGCGTTTCCTCTGCCCACCTGGGGCTCTCTTGCCATGCCGGAGTTCCGAGTAGAGCGCTTGTTTCGGGAGTCTCGTATCGGGCATGCGGACAATGTGACCCATCCATCGGAGCTGATCGAGCGTGGTCAAAGCTTCGATGCTGGGGATGTTGGCCTGCGCGAGAACACTGATGTTGATGCGCCTATCCTGCCAATGGATTTGCAGGATCTTGCGGAGGCAGCGTTGGTGCTTTGAGGTGCCGGCTGTACATGGTCCATGTCTCTGAAGCATACAGCAGGGCGGGTATCACTGCTGCTCTGTAGACCATGAGCTTAGTGCCGGGTTTGAGGTCCTGGTCTTCAAACACTCTCTTCCTCAGGCGACCGAAGGCTGCACTGGCACACTGAAGGCGGTGTTGGACTTTGTCATCGACGTCTGCCCTTGTTGACAGTAGGCTCCCGAGGTATGGAAAGTGGTCCACGTTGTCCAAGGCCTTGTTGTGGATTTTGATAATCGGGGGGCAGTACTGTGTGGCGGGGGCAGGTTGGTAGAGGACCTTTGTCTTACGGATGTTTAGCGTAAGGCCCATGCTCTCGTACGCTTCGGTGAAGGTGTTGACGATGGTTTGGAGTTCGACCTCTGAGTGAGCGCAGACGCAAGCGTCGTCTGCGTACTGTAATTCGACGACAGAGGATGGGACGACCTTGGATCTGGACTGGAGGTGACGGAGGTTGAACAGTTTCCCGTTTGTTCTGTAAATTAGCTCCACTCCAGTGGAGAGCTTACTGAGGGTGAGATGGAGCATTGCAGCAAGGAAGATCGAGAAGAGCGTTGGTGCGATGACACAACCTTGCTTGACCCCGGTTCGTACGTGAATTGGGTCTGTGGTGGAACCGTTGGTCAGGATCACGGCTTGCATGTCGTCGTGAAGCAGGCGGAGGATGGTGACAAACTTTTGAGGGCAGCTGAATTTGAGGAGGACACTCCATAATCCCTCACGGTTGACAGTGTCGAAGGCCTTTGTGAGATCAAAGAAGGCCATGTACAGCAGTTGGTGCTGTTCCCTGCATTTCTCTTGTAATTGACGTGCGGTGAAGATCATGTCCATTGTGCCCCTTAGTGGGCGGAATCCGCATTGTGACTCTGGGAGGAGCTCTTCAGCCACTGGGAGAAGCCGATTGAGGAGGATTCTTGTGATGACTTTCCCTGTGGCAGACAGCAGGGAAACTCCTCTGTAATTACCGCAATCGGACTTGTCACCTTTCTTGAAGATGGTCACAATTACGGCATCTCTGAGATCCTCTGGCATGCTCTCCTCCTTCCAGATAAGAGAAATGAGTTCATGAATTCGCGCCAGTAGTGCTTCTCCGCCATGCTTTAGTGCCTCGGCGGGGATTCCATCTGCTCCTGAGGCCTTGTTGTTCTTCAGTTGTTGGATGGCCTTTTCAACCTCATGCCGGTCTGGGGTTGTGCTGAGATGGTGGCGGGTAGCATGCTGCGGGATGGAGTTGAGGACACTCGCGTCGAAGACAGAGTCTCAGTTAAGAAGATCTTCGAAGTGCTCCTTCCAGCGGGCACTGACTACCGCTCTGTCCTTGATGAATACCTCTCCGTTTTTGGCCCGCAGTGGGGTAGGCCCTTGGGTGCTTGGGCCGTAGATGGCCTTGACTGTGCTAAAGAATCCACGCACGTCGTGGTTGTCGGCTAGCTGCTGGATCTCCTGCACTTTCTCCACCCACCATAATGAGATACTAGCCAACACAAATTGTGGATATGATCATTTCATTTTAATTAGATTTAGTCAGTGGCTTTTGATCAAGAGATCAAAAGAGGTCTTTGATGCTGAGGGTTCATTGTTTAAATTGTAAAGTGGTTCATTCCATTGATTGGTTGGTTGATAGATTAACGGGCAATCGTTAATTGGGTTTGCCGCTTTACAGACAAGTTTGGGTAATGCTCTGACTGGAGTGTGTGAATTCAGCCAGTCTCCCAAAGTATTTATTTGTATTTGAAGCTACCAGCAGTGGTGAATTTGAATGTAATATTGTTAAATTAATTTGAAAATCTCAACTTCAAAACAATCAATGGGTTTAAAGAGCGAGATTGCTTTAGTTCAGTAAATTATGTATTTTCTGAGCACTGATCAGATGGGAGACTCACGTTTAACTCACAGTTTGAGGTGGATGTTCCAAAATTATAGCCATGACATTGCGAGATTCTGTGTCACTAGTGGGGTCTCTCATATAGACTGGAAATTCAGGAGCATTTTGCCAAAGTTACACAGCTGGCGCAGGTCTCGTAGCATTTATCATAATATGTTATGCCACTCCAGACA
The DNA here is from genome assembly GCA_030390025.1 of Squalus acanthias. Taxonomy (NCBI): domain Eukaryota; kingdom Metazoa; phylum Chordata; class Chondrichthyes; order Squaliformes; family Squalidae; genus Squalus; species Squalus acanthias. The sequence continues at coordinate 140,654,752 of CM059425.1, read as the reverse complement.
GTGGTACAAGAAGATGGAACCAACTGAATTCACCTTGCCAGTAACCAATCCTTTGTCTTTCGAAACTAAAGAGCTGCAGGTACAAGTAGCTACATGGGATTGTTATTTTTCGTTCATGTAATGTGGGCATCGCTGGCAAGGCCGGCACTTATGATATTTGACATAATGGCAATAACAGAGACCTGGCTCAAAGAAGAGGAGGACTGGGAACTTAATATTCCTGGCTGCAAGGTATTCAGGAAATATAAGGAAGGAAAGAAAGGAGGGGGGTGGCAGTATTGATCAAAGAGACTTTTACAGCACTGGAAAGGGATGATGTAGTTGAGGGGGTCAAAGACAGAAACTATTTGGTTAGAATTAAGGAACAATAGATGAGCTATTACACTACTGGGTGTATACTATAGGCCACCAAATAGAGGGAAGGAGATAGAGGAGCAAATTTGCAGGTAAATTGTGGAGAGATGCAAGAACTATAGTGTAGTGATAATGGGAACTTCAATTATCCTAATATAGACTGGGATAGTAACAATGTAAAGGGCAAAGAGGGGGAGGAATTCCTGAACTACATACAATAGAACTTGTATGTTTCTAGCCCAGCAAGGAAGGAAGCAATGCAGAATCTACTTCTAGGGAATGAAGTGGGGCAAGTGCTGCATATTTCAGTGGGGAGCACTTGGGGAACAGTGATCATCATGCGGAAGCAGCATGCTATAGACAGGGCTAAGCGATCCCACAATCAACAGATCAGATCAAAGCTCTGCAGTCCTGCCACATCCAGTCGTGAATGGTGGTGGACCATTAAACAACTAATGGGAGGAGGCAGCTCCATGAATATCCCCATCCTCAATGATGGTGGAGCCCAGCACGTGAGTGCAAAAGGCAAGGCTGAAGCATTTGGAACCAACTTCAGCCAGAAGTGCCGAGTGGATGATCCATATCGGCCTACTCCCGAGGTCCCCACCATCACAGAAGCAAGTCTTCAGCCAATTCAATTCACTCCACGTGATATCAAGAAACGGCTGAGCGCACTGGATACAGCAAAGGCTATAGGCCCCGGATAACATCCCGGCTATCGTGCTGAAGACTTGTGCTCCAGAACTAGCCGTGCCTCTAGCCAAGCTGTTCCAGTACAGCTACAACACTGGCATCTATCCGACAATGAGGAAAACTGCCCAGGTGTGTCCTGTCCACAAAAAGCAGGACAGATCCAACCCGGCCAATTACCGCCCCTTCAATCTACTCTCAATCATCAGCAAAGTGATGGGAGGTGTCATCGACAGTGCTATCAAGTGGCACTTACTCACCAATAACCTGCTCACTGATGTCCGCATGATGATCACTGTTCCCCAAACATGGACAAAGGAGCTGAATTCCAAAGGTGAGGTGAGAGTGACTCCCCTTGACATCAAGGCAGCATTTGACCGAGTCTGGCATCAAGGAGTCCCAGTAAAACTGAAGTCAATGGGAATCAGGGGGAAAACGCTCCACTGGCTGGAGTCATACCTAGCACAAAGGAAGATGGTTTTGTTGGTTGAAGGTCAATCATCACAGCCCCAGGACATCGCTGCAGGAGTTCCCCAGGGCAGTGTCCTAAGCTCAACCATCTTCAGCTGCTTCATCAATGACCTTCCCTCCAACATAGGGTCAGAAATGGGGATGTTCGCTGATGACTGCATAGTGTTCAGCGCCATTCACAACTCCTCAGATAATGAAGCAGTCCATGCCAGCATGCAACAAGACCTGGACGACGTTCAGGCTTGGGCTGATACGTGGTAGGTAACATTCGCGCTACAGAAGTGCCAGGCAATGACTATCTCCAACAAACGAGAGTCTAACCACCTCCCCTTGACATTCAATGGCATTACCATCACCGAATCCCCCACTATCAACAGCCTGGGGGTCACCATTAACCAGAAACTTAACTGGACCAGCCACATAAATACTGTGGCAACAAGAGCAGGTCAGAGGCTAGGTATTCTGTCTCACCTCCTGACTCCCCAAAGCCGTTCCACCATCTACAAGGCACAAGTAAGGAGTGTGATGGAATACTCTCCACTTGCCTGGATGAGTGCAGCTCCAATAACACTCAAGAAGCTCGACACTATCCAGCACAAAGCAGCGCGCTTGATTGGCACCCCATCCACCACCTTGAACATTCGCTCCCTCCACCACCGGCGTACCGTGGCTGCAGTGTGTACCATCTACAAGATGCACTGCAGCAACTCGCCAAGGCTTCTTCGGCAGCACCTCCCAAACCCGCGACCTCTTCCACCAAGGACAAGGGCAGCAGGCGCATGGGAATACCACCACCTCCAAGTTCCCCTCCAAGTCACACACCATCCTGACTTAGAAGTATATCGCTGATCCTTCATCGTCGCTGGGTCAAAATCCTGGAGCTCCCTACCTAACAGCACTGTGGGAGTACCTTCACCACACGGACTGCAGCGATTCAACAAGGCGGCTCACCACCATCTTCTCAAGGGCAACTAGCGATGGACAATAAATGCTGGCCTTGCCAGCGATGCCCAGATCCAATAAGCGAATAAAAAAATAATAATATCAGGTTTAGAGTAGTTGTGGAAAAGGAAGAAGTACATTCAGGTGTGAAAATACATAACTGGAGGAAGGCTAATTTCAGTGAGTTGAAAAGGAATATGGCCCAGGTGGATTAGAATCAAAGATTAGCAGGCAAAAGAGTAATTGATCAATGGGAGGTCTACAAAGAAGAGATAGTTTCGGTACAGAATAGACACAAAAGGGAGAAAGGAAGGGCCTCCAAAGCTAGCGCTCCATGGATAACTAAAGAGATAGAAATTAAAATGAAACAGAAAAAGGAGTCTTAAGACAAAAGTCAGGTTCATAATACAGTAGAGAAGCTAACTGAATACAGAAGGTACAGAGGAGAATGGTGAAAGGAAATAAGAGGGACAAAGAGAAAGTATGAGAATAGATTAGCAGCTGATATAAAAGGGAACCCAAAAGTACTTTACATAAGAAATAGGAGCAGGAGTAGGCCATTCGGCCCATCGAGCCTGCTCCGCCATTCAATAAGATCATGGCTGATCTTTTACCTCAACTCCACCTTCCTGCACTATCCCCATATCCCTCGATTTCTTAATATACAAAAATCTATCGATCTCTGTCTTGAATACACTCAATGACTGAACCTCCACAGCCCTCTGGGATAGAGAATTCCTAAGATTCACCACCCTCTGAGTAAAGAAATTTCTCCTCATCTCAGTCCTAAATGGCCGACCACTTATTTTGAGACTGTGACCCCTGGTTCTAGACTCCCCAGCCAGGGGAAACATCTTCCCTGCATGTACCCTGTCAAACCCTATTATTATTTTGTATGTTTCAATGAGCTCACCTCTCATTCTTCTAAACTCTGTAGAATATAGGCCTAGTCTACTCAATCTCTCCTCATAGGACAATCCCTCCATCCCAGGAATCAGTCTGGTGAACCTTCGCTGCACTCCCTCTATGGCAAGTATAACCTTTCTTAGGTAAGGAGAGCAAAACTGTACACAATAATCCAGGTGTGGTTTCACCAGGGCCCTATATAATTGCAGTGAGACGTCTTTACTCTTATACTCAAATCCTCTTGTAATAAAGGCCAACATACCATTTGCTTTCCTAATTGCTTGCTGTACCTGCATGTTAACTTTCAGTGATTCTTGTACAAGGACATCCAAGTCCCTCTGAACACCAACATTTCCCAATCTCTCACCATTTAAAAAGTACTCTGCTTTTCTATTTTTCCCACCAAAGTGGATAACTTCACATTTCTCCACATTATATTCCATTTGCCATGTTCTTGTCCACTCACTTAGCCTGTCTATATCCCCATGAAGCCTCTTTGCATTCTCCTCACAACTTACATGTCCACCCAGCTTTGTATCATCAGCAAACTTGGATATATTACATTTGGTCCCTTCATCCAAATAATTGATATAAATTGTGAATAGCTGAGGCCCAAGCACTGATCCTTGCGGTACCCCACTAGTTACAGACTGCCAACCCGAAAATGTCCCGTTTATTCCTACACTTTGTTTTCTGTCCATTAACCGATCTTCAATCCATGCTAGTATATTACCTCCAATCCCATGAGCCCTAATTTTGTTCAATAAACTTTTGTGTGGCACCTTATCAAATGCCTTCTGAAAATCCAAATACACCACATCCACTGGTTCCTCCTTATCTATTCTGCTAGTTATAACCTCAAAAAACTCTAAGAGTTGTCAAACATGATTTCCCTTTCATGAATCTGTGTTGACTCTGCCCAATCCTATTATTATTTTCTAAGTGCCCTGTTACCACGTCCTTAATAATAAATTCTAGCATTTTCCCTACTATTAATGTCAGACTAACTGGGCTGTAGTTCCCCATTTTCTCTCTCCCTCCTTTCTTAAATAGTGGGGTTACATTTGCTACCTTCCAATCCATGGGAACCATTCTAGAATCTATGAAATTTTGGAAGATGGCAACCAATGCATCTGCTATCTCTATAAAAAAAAAAGCCACCTCTTTCAAAATCCTAGGATGTAGGCCATCAGGTCCAGAGGATTTATTGGCTTTCAGTCCTATTAATTTCTCCAGTACTTTTTTTTACTAATCCTAATTTCTTTCAGTTCCTCATTCTCGCTAGACCCTTGATTCTCCATTATTTCTGGGAGTTTTTTTGTGTCTTCTTACGTGAAGACAGGCACAAAGGGCTGGATTTTGTCAATGGGTGCGCATTGGGGGCGGGACTGCTGGTTGTTGTGTTTCAGTCCGCCCCCAATGACGTCCGGCCAACCCATGCTATTTTCCCTTGATTGACCTTGTTAAGTCCGCCCTGCAGGCTTAGCAGGCCAATTAAGGGAAAGCCGGTGACAGAGGACAGAGGAAATTTTTTGACAGATGAATTGTCAGTGTTTGACAGCTTAGAGAAGCTGTCAAACACTGACAATCTCTGTTCTATGGTGAACCCTTGTACTGAAGGCTCACCAAACCTCTTTCCCCAGCAGAAATCAGATGGCTGCTGCATCGGAGAATGCAGCAGCCATTCTGTCATCTCTGCCGTTGAGATGAGGCACCTCCGGATCCCCAAGGGTTGAAGCCTGCAGGAAGAATCAAAGGTAAGTAAACTTTTTCTAACACTTTACACTCACCTCCCACACTTACCTGTCCACACTTGCACCCGTCACTCACCTCCACAGCGCACTTTTCGACCCCTTTCACCCAAGCAGAACCACTGCTTGCCTCGCTGACCTTGGCGGGGTTTCCCGACATCGGGAAGCCCGCAGTTGCAGGGGTAAAATGGGGATAAGCCTCAAAACTGCCTGTTAACTACCTGTTAACTGGCAGTTAATTGGCTATAATCCCCTTCCCGCCTCGAGGAGACAGGTCCCTGCGCGAGTCGATGACCTGCCTCCCGGGAAGATGGCACGGAGGCGGGTTGGGAACGGGTTCGGTACCCGCTCCCAGTTTCTGCCATTTTCCCGGCAGTCCCGTCTCCATACCCACCTCCCCAGGGCTGGGAAAATTCCTCCCAAAGTATTTGTTTAATTTCCCTGCCATTTCCTTATTCCCCATTATATCTCCTGTCTCAACCTGTAAGGGACCCACATTTACTTTTGCTAATCTTTTCCTTTTTATACAGCTATAGAATTTTTTACAGTCTGTTTTTATGTCTCTCGCTAGTTTACCTCATATGCTATGTTCCCTTTCTTTATCAATTTATTGGTCCTCCTTTGCTGAATTCTAAAATCCTCCCAATCCTCAGGCTTACTATTATTTTTGGCCACATTATAAGCCTCTTCCTTTGATCTAATACTATCTTTAACTTCTCTTGTTAGCCATGGTTGGACCACTTTTCCTGTGGGGTTTTTGTACCGTAAAGGAACTTATATTTGTTGTAAATTATGTATTAATTCTTTAAATGCTAGCCATTGCTTGTCTACTGTCATACTTTTTAATGTAGTTTCCCAATGTACCTTAGCCAACTCACCCCTCATACCTACGCAGTTTGCTTTGTTTAGATTTAAGACCCTAGTTTCGGATTTAACTAAATCACTTGCAAACTCAATATAAAATTCTATCATATTATGATCACTCTTCCCTAAATGTCCCTTTACTACATAATAATTAAACCTTTCTCATTGCACAATACTAGATCTAAAATAGCCTGTTCCTTAGTTGGCTCCTCAACATACTGATCTAGAAAACTATCTTGTACACATTCCATGAATTCGTCCTCCACACTATTACTGTAAATTTGGTTTCCCCAGTCTATATGTAGATTAAAGTCCCCCATTATTACTGTTTTATCCTGGTTACATGCGCCTCTAATTTCCTGATTTATAGTTTGCCCTACATTACAACTATTGTTTGGAGGCCTATAAACAACTCTTACCAATGTTTTCTGCCCCTTGCTGTTTCTTAGCTCCACCCAAACTGATTCTACATCTTGATTTTTAGAGCTAAGATCCTTTCTCTCTACTGTCTTTATTTCATCTTTTATTATCCGGGCTACCCCTCCTCCTTTTCTATTTTGCCTATCTCTTCTAAAAGTTAAGCATCCTGGAATATTTAGTTCCCAACCTTGGCCACTTTGCAACCATGTCACCGTAATAGCTATTAGATCACACCTATTAATTTCTACCCTGCGTTATTAATTCATCTATTTTGTTTTGAATGCTTCGCGCTTTCAGATATAGTGCCTTTAGCTTTGACTTATTTCTATTTTTCCCTGATGTCACCTTAGTCACTGATGCCTTATTACCTCTGTTACTCTTTCTGTCCCTTCCTGACCCACTCTGCTTATTTTTACCCAAAACTCTGCTCTAGAGCCTCGACATTTCTCTTGCTGCTTTTAAATTTACTCTTTCCTGAATCCTCCCACCCACTTCATTAGTTTAATGCCTTGTCTACTGCCCTAGTTATTCGGTTCGCCAGGACACTGGTCCCAGCTCGTCCCAATGGAACAGCTCCCTCTTTCCCCAGTACTGGTGCCAGTGCCCCATGAACTGAAACCTCTTCCTCCCACACCACTCTTTGAGGCACACATTTAAACCTCTAATCTATTTGTCCCTATGCCAATTTGCGCGTGGCTCAGGTAACAATCCAGAGATTATTACCTTTGAGGTTCTGTTTTTTAATTTGGATCCTAGCTCCTCAAACTCCCTCAGCAGAACCTCATTCCTAGTTCTACCTATGTCGTTGGTTCCTACGTGGACCACAACAACTGGATCCTCCCCCTCCCACTCCAAGTTCTTCTCCAGCTGCGAGGAGATGTCTTTAACCCTGGCACCGGGCAGGCAACGCAACCTTCGTAACTCCCAGTCGTGGCTGCAGAGAACAGTTATCTATCCCCCTGGCTAAACTGTCACCTACCACTACCACATTCCTTTTTACTCCCCCCCACTTGAATGGCCTTCTGTACCACGGTGCCGCGGTCAGTTTGCCCATCCTCCCTGCAGTCCTTGTTCTCATCTATACAGGCAGCAAGTACCTCGTACCTGTTGTACAAGGTCAAGGGCTGAGGCTCCTCCATCACTACATCCTGGGTCCCCATACCTTCCTGACTCGCAGTCACACCCTCCTGTCCTTGACCATTGACTATTTCAAAGGTACTGCTTAACCTAAGTGGTGTGACTGCCTCCTGGAACAAAGTGTCCAGGTAACTCTCCCCTTCCCTGATGCATCGCAATGTCTGCAGCTCGGACTCCAGCTCAACAACTCTGAGCCGAAGTTCCTTGAGCTGCAGACACTTACCACACATGTGGTTGCTCGGGATCTCATTGGTCTCCACCAACTCCCACATGCTGCAGTTATGACACACCACCTGCACTGCCATCTCTAACCTTATTTTATTTATATAATTAGTTACAGTATTTATTCAAATGATTATTTTTACTGTTAATTTTTAGTTTTAATTAGTTAATTTAGCTTACGTTATTAATTCAATAAAGTTATAGTAGTTAATACTCTCCCAGTTCTGAATTCAATCCACTTACCTAATCTAGAGAGCAATAGAGCTGTACTACTCACCAACCAATCACCTACCTGCTGTCCTGTGACATCACTCCTTGTTTTTTAAGCCGCCGCTCCCACTGCCTCTGCTCCTGCTCAGGCCCGCGCTGTGTCCTGGGCCTTCTCCGGTGCTCCCTTTAAGCCGCCGCTCCCACTGCTGCCGCTCCCGCTCAGGCCCACGCTGTGTCCTGGGCCTTCTCCGGTGCTCCCTTTAAGCCGCCGCTCCCGTCGCCTCTGCTCCTGCTCAGGCCCGCGCTGTGTCCTGGGCCTTCTCCGGTGCTCCCTTTAAGCCGCTGCCTCTGCTGCTGCCGCTCCCACTCAGGTCTACACTTTATAAAAATATAAATAGTAAAAGGGTAGTCAGAGGAAGGGTGGGGCTGATTATGGATCAAAAAGGAAATCTTTTTGTGGAGGCAGAGGGCATGGCTGATGTATTAAATGAGTACTTTGCATCTGTCTTCACGAAAGAAGTGAATGCTGCCATTTTCAGTGTAAAGGAGTATGTTGTAGAGATATTGGACAGGATAAAAATAGATAAAGAGGAGGTATTTAAAAGTTTGGCAGTACTCAAAGTAGAATAGTCACCCAGTGGGAATGATTTGATTGTTCTTCCAAAGAGCCGGCACAGATATGATGGACCAAATGGCCTCCTTCTGTGCTGTATCATTCTATGATTCTTCAGCAAAAGTTCTTCTGAAGGATATTGATTTATTACGGGCTTTTCTAATTGCATTTATGTTTATATATTTTACTGTAAGTACTTGCTGAATTTTTATCCTTCATATCACTATTTATTTGTAAAAAAGAAAGAACTTCCACTTATGTGCTGCCTTTCATGACCTCAGGAAGTCAGAAAGCCCTTCACAGCAGATTAAGTATTTTTCTGAACTGTAGTCATTGTTGCAATGTAGGAAAAACAGCAGCCAATTTGTGCACAGCAAAGACCCACAAGCAGCAATGAGATAAATGACCAGGTAATCTGTTTTATTGATGTTGGTTGAAGGATAAATATTGGCCAGAACAGCAAGAGATCTCCCCTGCTTTTCTTCCAATAGTGCCATGGGATCATTTATGTCCACCCAAGAGGGGAGATGGGGAATTTGTTTACTGTCTCATCCAAAAGGTGACATCTCCAACAGTGCAGCGCTACCTTAGCACTGCAATGGAATGTCAGCCTGGATCGTGTGCTCAAGTCCCTGGCATGCGGCTTAACTCATAAATTTCCAGAATTTGTAAATATGTACATTAGCGAATAAATGTTGTGAGGCTCTGTACCCCCATAGAGCCTCACTCAGTGGAAGTGTGGATAGAAAAATCCACGACTTGCAACACTCCTGATGTACTGACGATGGATTTCATTCAGTGGAAAATTGGGTTTGCCTGCAAATCTCCATGTCCAATTCTTCGATGTTCCTTCCCATTGAGCTTGAGTGAAGTTTCGCCAAATTTATCCTTTATCTTAGCAATCTGGTCTTAATTTAATCCATTCTGATATTGGTGTGATAGCGTAGTGTGAGACTATGTTTGATCCTGCAAGTAGAGTAATTAATAATCCTCAGATCACACAATTCTACAAAAAGAGATTAGAGAAAGGGAGTCATAAGCAGACGGTGACCCCGTTTCCAGAAGCTGTACTTTTTTGTGCAATAAACTATGGTTTTTCAGATTGCTACAGTTAAGGGTACGTTTTGTGAAGCTCCACCAGTGACATGGAACCTTAGTTCAACAGGAGTGAGCATTGAAGGAGTGGGCGTGGAGGCGCTCTTTATTTTTCGCTGATTAAAATCTATTATTGTAACATCAAGGGTGCAGCAAACTGGACGCACTGACTCCCACAGTGGATTCTCTAATACGTTCATATTCTTCTGCTGGTGTCCCATTACAGAAGGTGATTTTTGCTGTTTCCTTTGTTTATTATTAACACCAGTTTGACCTTGGCCCATAAACTTCCACTAATTAGTACTGGAGGCTGCTGTGAAAAATTGCATGAACGTAGCTTTTCCACTGGTACATACACTCATTAGGGCTATCTGTTGACCCTCATAATTACACTTGCCCCTTGCACTACCACTAATAACTAGCACAAAGTAGAAAATGCAGACTGTTGGTAAATATGCTACTTGCATAATTACGGCCTAATTTCACTGCTGTTGGAGGCAAGTCTACAAAATCATCAAGTGAAAAAGTAACCCTATATGTTTCTGGATTTATAAGCAACAGGGGATTTATTTGATGGTCTACAGGGAACACTTTATCTGAGACATGCGTAGCTCAATCCAGGTGTGTGAAACCTTGATCAAAGCAAACCATTGACCAAAGCCTCTCCAACACCAACACTGGCACAAGTCAGGAGTGTGATGGAATACTCTCCACTTGCCTGGATGAGTGCAGCTCCAACAACACTCAAGAAGCTCGACACCATCCAGGACTAAGCAGCCACATGATCAGCACCTCATCGACTAGCCTAAATATCTGCCCCCTCTCCCACCGATGTACCGTGGCTGCAGTGTGTACTATCTACAGGATGCACCGCAGTGACTTGTCAAGCCTTCTTTGGTAGCACCTCCCAAACTCACGACCTCCACCACCTAGAGGGACAAAGGCAGCAGGTGTATGGGAACACTATCCTCTCCAGGTTCCCCTCCAAGTCACACACCATCCTGACTTGGATATGGATCAGCATTCTTTCATCATTGCTGCAAACTCACTACCTAACAGCATTGTAGGAGCAGTTTCACTACACGGACTTGAGCGGTTTAAGAAGAAGGCCCAACACTTCCTTCTCAAGGGCAACTTGGGATGTACAATAAATACTTGCCTTGCAAGTGGTGCCCACATTCTGAGAATTAATTTTTAAAAATGGTCAATCCCCCAGGAGTTGCATCCAAACTGCCCAAACTCATCTCACAAGAAGACCCTTGCATTCAGTAGACAGAGAAGACTTTCATCATCCCATCGGCCTGGGCTTGATTTGAATCCAGGTCCCGGGGTGAAAAGACAGTGTCTGACCCATTGTGTTACCCAAGTTAGACTAACAGGGTGAAAGTCTCAGATTAAGTCCTGTATGGTTGAGATGCCTAAAACTTACACTGCATGGTCACCCGGACTACCAATACTATTACTACAACAACTTGCACTTATATAGCACCTTTAGTGTAGAAAAAACATCCCAAGGCACTTCACTGAGGCGCAATCAAAAAAATGGATGATGAGCCATAGAGATATTAGGGAAGGGTGATCAAAAGTTTGGTCAAAGAGATAAGTTTTAAGGAAGGTCTTAAAGGAGGAGCGGAGTGAAGAGTTTAGAGTGGGAATTCGCAAGCGTGGGGCCCAGACAGCTGAAGGTACATCTACAGGCACAGCACTAATGGCGTTCTGCATCATACTTTGCAACGCGTTGGTGGTACCTCTCCAGTGCTTTGAGGTGCCTGCTGTACATGGTCCACGTCTCTGAGGCATACAGCAGGGCGGGTATCACTGCTGCTCTGTAGACCATGAGCTTAGTGCCGGGTTTGAGGTCCTGTAAGATTCTCAAAATTCACAGATCCCCCAAACCTCGAAGACAAACCCTAAGGAAAAAGACTTTGGACTCTTTTCCAACTATTACAGGGTGGTGAAGTGCATTTGGGCCTAACCTAAGGAAGTTAAGACCAAAAACCAAGTTTTGGCATTTTAAAAACATGTCTGGGCCTGTAAAGGGACAAGAAGGTGGGATCAACCTCTATAAAAGCAGTTTGGCTATTACAGTTAAGTACACTGTCTGGGGAACCATCATGACCTCACTCAAAACCCCAGCAGATATTAACATTTTGACAATAGACCCTGGGAGAAGGCAGTCCCACCCAAAACACAGGCCCCATCAAAACCTATCACAGGACCCATCAAAACCATGCATAATACAAATCACTCAGACCCATTCCATAGAAAACCCGGGCCCAGTCAAGAAAACCAAACACAAAAACAATCACCTGTAATCAACCGAGGAGATCTAAAGGATGCAAGCCATCCCAAAAGCCATTTGACACTTACAGAACAGTTACTGGTAACGATCCCGCCAAAACCTCACAAAGAGCAGGACAAGATTTGGCGCGCAGATAAGGCCATGTTCAATGGGTGAGATTGAAGGCCTGTTTTAAACCAGTTAACAAATTATTGAAATTGTTACTGTTAACGAGCCCTCCAAAATCTTACAATGATAAGGAAGCTTCAATGGGTATAATTAAAGGCCCGTTCTCAACAGTTCAAGTTCGAGTTCTCCAGTTCGAGTTACACGGCAGTTCAAGGAGACAAGCAGTTCAGCAGTTACAACAGAAAGGAGTTCTCGAGTACAACCGTACACAGTTTCAACGAGACAAGCAGTGCAAGGAACAAGCAGGCAGCAAGGAACAAGCAGGCAGCAAGAAACAAGTTACAGCAAGCAGCAGGGAGTTCAGCAAGCAGTCCGGCAGAAGGCAGTTCCACAGTTCTGCAAGAAGGCAGTTCCACAGCTCTGAAGAAGACAGTTCAACAAGGCGAGGGGGCAACAGAAAGAAGTTCAACAAAGAAGGCCAACAGCTCCAGAAGCAGCCGACACGCAAGAAGAAACCAGAGCGACCGCCTCAGTGACCATCGGACACATCGCGGCAACAAGGGCCTTACGAAACTTTTTACTTAAAAAGACTCTAAACCCTGACTCTCAACTGTCAAGGATTCGTTTGGTGAGCATTATCCCTGGTCCTCCAGAGTCCAACTTAGCTAGTGAAGTGGGATTGGGAGGGGTGAAGTATTCTTCTAATATTATTTCCCTCGCTTGTACCGAAGTGTACCCCACCTTTAGAGTGTTAAGAGTGTTTGTGTTGTGTTTTACTTTCTAAATAAAGATCAAAGTTCTTGCATCAAAACCAGTTGTCTGCTGCACTTTTTATCACAACCCCCAAATAAGTCCAAGGTCTAGAACCAAGGGAGTGGGAGCGATTCGAACCGCTCAGAAGTCAGAGGTGAAGCTGACACAAACCTCCACCCCCTACAGTCCTGGTCTTCAAACATTCTCTTCCTCAGGCGACAGAAGGCTGCACTGGCACACTGAAGGCGGTGTTGGACTTCGTCGTCGACATCTGCCCTTGTTGACAGTAGGCTCCCGAGGTATGGAAAGTGGTCCACGTTGTCCAAGGCCTTGTCGTGGATTTTGATAATCGGGGGGCAGTACTGTGTGGTGGGGGCAGGTTGGTAGAGGACCTTTGTCTTACGGATGTTTAGTGTAAGGCCCATGCTCTCGTACGCTTCGGTGAAGGTGTTGACGATGGTTTGGAGTTCGACCTCCGAGTGAGCGCAGACGCAAGCGTCGTCTGCATACTATAATTCGACGACAGAGGATGGGACAACCTTGGATCTGGACTGGAGGCGACGGAGGTTGAACAGTTTCCCGTTTGTTCTGTAAATTAGCTCCACTCCAACGAGGAGCTTATTGAGGGTGAGACGGAGCATTGCAGCAAGGAAGATCGAGAAGAGCGTTGGTGCGATGACACAGCCTTGCTTGACCCCGGTTCATACGTGAATTGGGTCTGTGGTGGAACCGTTGGGTCTGTGGTGGAGAGGTACCACCAACGCTGCCTCCGCAAGATCCTGCAAATCCATTGGCAGGATAGGCGCACTAACGTCAGTGTTCTTGCTCAGGCCAACATCCCCAGCATCGAAGCTTTGACCACACTCGATCAGCTCCGATGGATGGGTCACATCGTCCTGCATGCCCGATACGAGACTCCCAAAACAAGCACTCTACTCGGAGCTCCAGCATGGCAAGAGAGCCCCAGGTGGGCAGAGGAAACGCTTCAAGGACACCCTCAAAGCCTCCTTGAAAAAGTGTAACATCCCCACCGACACCTGGGAATCCCTGGCCCAAGACCGCACAAAGTGGAGGAGAAGCATCCGGGAAGGCGCCGAACACCTCGAGTCTCTTCGCCGGGAGCAAGCGGAAGCCAAGCACAGGCAGCGCAAGGAGCACACGTCAACCAAGCACCCCACCCACCTGCCCCTTCAACCACCGTCTGCCCCACCTGTGACAGAGACTGTAGGTCCCGCATTGGACTCATCAGTCACCTACGAACTCATTTTTAATGTGGAAGCAAGTCATCCTCGGTTCCGAGGGACTGCCTAAGAAGAAGAAGAAGAGACTTTGCAACAAAGGAAGTTGCAGGACTGGAAAAGAGCCTTCAGTTCATCTGGCCGGTCCCAAAATTGAATTCTTCTCAATCCCCAGCTTCTTCAAATATCTGTCCAATTCCCCCTTAATTTATTCCACATTATCTCCCTCCACTGGTCCCTGGGTAGTTTATTCCGCACATTCACCACTCTCTGTGTAAAGTTGTTAAATTTAAACTGCCTGTGCATGTTCCATCTTCTAAGCTTCAACCTATGCCCTTGGTTCTAGAGTTTGTCATAATCTACAAAACAGTACCGAGGTTCAATTTATCAATCCCCGACAGAATTTTAAATACTTGAATAATATCTCCCTGGGCTTCCCTTTCTCCAAAGTAAACAATCTCAGGCTCGTTAACATCTCCTCATAATTCAGATGCCTTAGACTTGGTATCAGTTTGGTTACCCTTTTCTGCACTGGATTAATGCTGTGATATGGCAACCAGACGTGTACACAGTACTCCACATGTGGCCATAACAATACCTTGTGCAGACTCATTATCACTTCCTGAGATTTGTTCTTTATCCCTCTTGCTATAGATCCCAAGATCTGGTCAGCTTTCCTTACTGCTGCTGCACACTGTGCTATTGGTTTCAGTAAGCTCTGATATCCCATGTTTTGTCCTGTGGGGTGATTTAGTTTATATCCCCAATATTTATTTATTTTCCCCATTCTTATTACCTTGCATGAGTGGTGAATGCCAGTTATCATTCATCAGTCCACCTTCTCAACTTATCTTGATCTCTTTGTATTTGGTTTGCCTTTTCCCTATTGAAAGATTTTGCTGTTGTGCCTTTCATATTCTCAGGACATCCCAAATGCTTCACAGTCAATGAAATGCTTTTTTTGAAGTGAACTTGCACTCAACTGGTAAATATAAAAAACAAGAAGCAATGACTTATAGTCAGACGCATCACTTATGTTGTTGTAGTCTTAGAGAGGACACTTGGTAGGAAACTGACTATACATTTGTACATGGGCATTTTGTCCCTCTTCATAGTATATTGAAATGGAAGATGTGACTATGCTGTTGCTCAGCCATTTTTTAAAACGGTAGACACAGTTGACATCAAAGTGGAACAACCTGAACCAAACTCAGGCATTTCCAATAAATCCAAAATTATCCATTTTGAGCTTTTGGAATCGGAAGTACAATTTCAAAATTTGTTGGTGACAAACTGCAGGAAGACATGAATAAACTTGAAGAATCCGCGTGTAATTGACAAATGAATTTCAATATAGATAAGTGTGAGGTGGTGCATTTTGATAAGAAGAATAAAGAGGCCATATACTGCTTGGATAATAAGAGTCTAAATGGGGTAGAGGAGCAAAGGGATCTAGGGGTACAGATATACACATCACTAAAAGTAGCGACGCAGGTTAATAAGGTCATAGAATAAAGCAAACCAAGCACTGAGGTTCATTTCTAGAGGGATAGAATTGAAAAGCAGAGAGATTATGTTAAACTTGTACAGAACCTTGGTTAGACCACACTTCGAGTACTACAGACAGTTCTGGTCTCCATATTATAAAAAGGATATAGAGGCATTGGAGAAGGTGCAAAAAAGGTTCACAAAGATGATACTGGAACTGAGAGGATATATTTATCGGGAGAGGCTGGAGAGGCTGGGACTCTTTTCTCAAGAAAAGAGAAGGCTGAGGGATGACCTTATAGAGGTCTTTAAGATAATGAAAGGGTTTGATAGGATAGATGTAGAGAAGATGTTTCCACTTGTGGGGGAGTCCAAAACTAGAGGTCATAAATATAAGATATTCACTAATAAATCCAATAGGGAATTCAGGAGAAACTTCTTTACCCAGAGAGTGGTAAGAATGTGGAACATGCTACCACAAGGAATAGTTGAGGTAAATAGCATAGATGCATTTAAGGGGAAGCTAGATAAGCATGAGGGAAAAAGAAATAGAAGGATATGCTGATAGTGTTAGATGAAGAGAGGCGGGAGGAGGCTCGTGTCGAGCATAAACGGCATAGATGAGTAGGGCCAAATTTTAGAGATGTTGTTTGAGGGTTTAATATTGGCCAAAGCACAAGGGGATCATTTGCTCAGGCTGGAGGTCTCCCCATGACTTTCACTGTGTCTTGCACCAAATATAGGTGGCAGAGATAACTGTCTCAAAAGAAATGCATTGTGGGAGCTGCCAAGGAACTGGGCATTAATCTGCATAATTCTGTTCTGCTGGTTGCAAATCAATTGGACATTGAGAGAGCAGAATGCCTTTCTGCTCCTGCAGGCTACAGCACAATAGACAGGGGATCAAATGGGTACATGGGTGCAATCAATAATTTCTTGTACTTGTGGAAAGCCAGCTGTACAATGTGCAGCCGATGTCAGGCTGCTGTCAGTGGTAAATGTCATGAAGGTGTTGGCACTCCTGAATAAGATGCATCTGTGTGCAGCCAACTGCTGGCATTGCATTGGCATGGCCTGGCAAGAACTGGAAGATAAAGATAGAGGCGTGTTGTTACCTTGACAGCCAGTGGAAATACTGTCAGATTGCAGACATTGACTGTGGATCTTCTTGCAAGAGATGGCACAATTTGGTCACTGCCTCCCTGGTACTCCATAATCTCCTAAGACACAGATCTTCAATCAATCCCAGGTAGCTGTGCATGGGGCAGTACACTCAATGAGCAGCATAGTGGCAAGTCTGGGCAGTATGCTTTTGGTCTCACCTTACATCTCTAGGAGCCCTTTCCTGTTTCTTCTCCTGCCTGACCCAGGGAAGCAGTAATTGCAAACTGCCTTTGTACTGTGTACACAGAATAACCTTCTGTCAGAGGCAGCTGCTTCCTGGAGATTCTGCTATCAAAATTAGCCACGACCTGGGAAGTCTCCTCTGGAACAGAATCTGGCTCTGTTCCAATGCGTCAGCTGATTAATCTTGTACGTTCCCCGTGTAACTGGCAATTTTGCTGGTACTGATAAGGCAAAGGTGTACTGTAGAGCAGAGTCCTGTTTCCACTAACAGCAATGCGGATTGGAGCAGTGATCAATCGGCAAACATGTGCCGACGTGGGGAACAGTAGCATGGTGGTTATGTTACTGGACTAGTAATCCAGCAGCCTGAACTAATGATCTGGGGACAAGAGCTCAAATCTCATCATGGCAGCTGGGGAATTTAAATTCAGTTAATTAAATAAATCTGGAATAAAAAGCTAGTATCAGTAATGGTGACCATGAAACTACCGTATTGTTGTATAAACCCATCTAGTTCACTAATACCCTTTAGGGGAGGAAATCTGCCATCTTTACCTGGTCTGGCCTACACGTAACTCCAGACCCACAGCAATGTGGTTGACTCTTAACTATCCTCTGAAATGGCCTAGCAAACCACTCAGTTGTACCAAACCACTACAAAGAACAGTGGTTAGAGAAGACAGCTCACCACCACCTTCTCAAGGACAATTAGGGATGGGCAATAAATGCTTGCCAGCGATGCCCACATCCCTTGAACAAATTTTTTAAAAGAGCCGTACTCCCAATTTTACTGACACTTTTTCTGTCAACAGCATTTTCTAGGCTTCATTAACCCACAGTTTACCAGCTGTGCACCAATAGCAATTTATAACCTAGAGAGTCTCCTTTACATACTTGCGCCAACTCCATAAACAACAAGAAAGGGAAGCAATCATTTTAAACTATTGTTAATCCTGTATGCTTCCCCACCAAAAATACAAGTGTTCGGGAAATAGCTTTTTTTGTTGTGAGGTTTGTTTTGTCAGGTTCATTTCAGCTTCTCAGGAAACCAAAATGGTGGAGCAAAGCCAACAAAGGAAATGTCCCACACAATACATTAAACAGCATTAGCAGGTGATTCACATTGGGTCCACAGGGCAAGTCACTGTAAAATTTTTCTGAAGAACTCTTCGGATGCTAACTACAGGACTCCTAGTTGTGAGAAGCTTAATTAAATCACATATTGTGCCATGGAGGGGGCTCAATTTAGAATAAACAAGCTCTTTGGGGGCGTGATATATAACAAATATGGTGACATTTTGTATTATCTGAGTACAATGCTACCCAAAAATATATTAAACCCACCAATTGACACTAAATACCACTGATGAGCAAGATGCACTTTCCAGACAAAAATGTTACTGTTGTAAGGAATGCAAACAATACAAATAAAAATCCTATGTGAATAAACATGATGGCCCGGATTTTGAGGTAAAAATAACGGTGAGGCTAAAGAGTGCTCACAGTTATTAAAGTGTAAATTGGACAACAACTTCTGGCGACCACACATGCGCAGTTAAACGGGGAAATCAGGAAGTTGCTGTCTGAGTTGCTCTGCTCCTCCAGAAGCTTCGCCATACCAGTATCTCGCCGAGAGACTTGGCATTCAAATAAATAGAATGGCATGAAATTACTGTCCTTACCTTATAGATACCCACTAAACACGCCAGAAAAAGTTAGGGCTTGACCATTCCAGTCTAAGTGAAATTTTAACAGTGTGATAATTCTTAATTACAGCCAAACAACCTCTCTGGCACTGAAAATTAACTTCTACAAGTATGGAGTCTCATTCCTTCAGGTTTTAATTATTGTTGGAGATTTAAAAAAATAAAAATAATTAAATACATTTTTTATAACTTTGTCTTTCTGTCTATTTTATCTCTCTTTCTCTTAATACCATTTTTCTTTTGCCTCTCTTTATTTTGCTTTCTGTACTTGATTTGGCATTGAATTAACTATTCTAAATGACACTTCCTGGTTCAGACTCTGTGCTGCTCAGTACTGATTTCAATCTGATTGATTAAGGAGATATGCTTGCCCTGTTTACACGTGTCCCAGATCCCCTGTAGAGGATGCTGTGCTGTTTTGGATTTCTAATCACTGCAAGCTCCATGGCGAAATTCCATAGAAAGTCTGTGGGCAAGTGAAAGTGCAATCAACGGCAGGCCCCATTTGTTCGCCACTGAGAGCAAATTATGGCCCACTGTTTTTTAACACACAAGATAGAGATGGAGTTGGAAGAGGGGCTGATAACATAGCAAAATTGAATGGACATAGCAATTGACAATGGCAAATGTTGACTGCAAAGTGTGACCAAACTTTGTGACAACAGGAGGTACGGCTCTGGCATGGGAGCACATGCCCTATGCAAAAAGGTTCATAACCAGGAGTGAGTATTGGGAAATTGAACACTGAGGCCAGCAGGCCCAAATTAAGAATGGAAAATCCTCTAGGAGTCATTGATCTTCTTTCCCAATTCCTGATGTTCATTTGTGGCAGGTGAAGCTGTGCTCTGGGAATGCAAAATAGAAAATTTACTCTGTTCGGGAATATAGGTGTTAGCCGTGGCTCAGTGGTAGCACTCTCACCTCTGAGTTCAAAGTTTGCAGGTTCAGGCACTGCTCCAGAGACTTGAGGAAATAATCTAGGCTGACACTCTAGAGGAGACAATAAACTCAAGGCCTGTCTGCCCTCTCAGGTGGACTTCAGAAATTCTCATGCCATCATATGAAGAGCAGGGGAGTTCTCCCTGTTGTCCTGGCCAATATTTATCGCTCAACCAACATCACTAAATCAGATTATCTGCTCATTATCACATTTCTGCTTATGAGACCTTGCTATGTCCAAATTCATAGGGGTAAAAATTCAGTTGGTTGCGCCTCCCGTTAGCGCCTTAAGAGGGCGCTAATGGGGCGCAAAGCCGCTAACGCCCGGGCGCAGCGATGTTTGCGCCGCTCAGGAACTTAACTTGACATTGTGCGGCGGCGCTAAAACTTACCGCTGCGACCACCTGCGCGCACAGATTGTGACGTCATTCCATGGTGCAACGCCCTTGTGGCGCCCCGGAGCGGAAATTGAGTGGCGCCCCCTGCCTTACCGCCTGGCGCATCCAACGACCAGAAGACTGGAATGCTATCAATCACTGTGGGGCTGGGGGGGGCGCTATTTAAAGGGGGCCTCTTCCTGTCTTTTATTGTTGGTGGCATTTTTGAACTACGCATTCTGAGAGAGAGAGGGAGAGACTTCTGGAGAGATTCAACTTTGTGTGAAGGAGTTTTGGGTACTGAGCAGCACTTTGCAGGTTCATTTTGATTTGCCATTCCTTGTATCGATTTAGCAGAGACTGTGGGAGCTGCACTCTGAGCTCTTTGCCTGGTACTCTCCATTGTTCTTTCCAGCACATTTGATGTGCAAGTCTCTCCAGGCTGAGATTCAAGGCTGCAATGAACAGGATGTGGATGGAAAGCAAGATTAACCATCCCCTTTAAGAACTGGCCCGTGCCATTGTGTGTGTGTTCCATTGCTGACTGACATTACATGCGCTTCACCAGCGCTCTGAGTTAGCGCCTCACTCCTCGGCCTTTGCGCCTTAAGACAGGTGTGCAGCGCCTGCTTTAGCGCTCCACTCACCTCCCAGGGCGGTAAAAGTGAAGTTTCCAGTCAGTGCCGATAATTAGCGCCAGGCGCTAATTTTTGCGTCCAGACGATATTTGCGCCCCAAACAGGGCGCAACCTAATTTTTCCCCCCAAGTATCATAGTCACAGGAGAAGGACATTCAGCCTATCATGTCTGTGCCTGCTCTTTGGTAGAGCTATCCAATTAGTACCATTTCCATGCTCTTTCCCCACAGCCCTGTATTTTTTTCCCTTCAAGTATTTTTCCAATTCCCTTTTGAAAGTTACTATTGATGCTGCTTCCATCATGCTTTCAGGCAGTGCATTCCAGCTCATAACAACTCGCTGTGTAAAAAAAATGTGTCCTTCCTCTGGTTAATGATCCTTCTGCCACTGGAAACAGTTTCTCCTTATTTTCTCTATCAAAACCATTCATGATTTTGAACACCTCTATCAAATCTCCTCTTAACTTTCTCTGCTTTAAGGAAAACAGCTCCAGCTTCTCCAGTCTCCCCACATAACTGAAGTCCCTCATCCCTGGGACCATTCCAGTAAATCTCTTCTGCACCCTCTCCAAGGCCTTGCCATTCTTCCTAAAGTGTGGTGCCCAGAATTGACCTCAATACTCCAGCTGAAACCTAACCAGTGTTTTATAAAGGTTCAGCATAACCTCCTTGCTTTTGTACTCTATGGGGCGATTTTGCCAGCCCTGGGGAGGCAGGTATGGAGGCCGGACTGCCAGGAAAATGGCAGAATTTGGGGGCGGGTGCCCAATCCGCCCCCAACCCGCCTCCATGCCATCTTGCCAGGAGGCTGGTAGCCGTCCCGCGCTGGGTCCCATCTCCTTGGAGGTGGGAAGGGATTAAAGCCAATTAACTGCCTGTTAACAGGTAGTTAACAGGCAGAAAATAGGATTATCCCCTTTTTGTCCTCACAAGTGCGGGCTTCCCGAAGGCTCCGAAACCCGCCAGCTCAGCTCAGCGAGTAGTGGGTCTGCGGGGATCTGCGGGGTCCAAAAGTGTGCTGTGGAGGTGAGTGATGGGTGCAAGTGTGGAGAGGTGAGTATCTGAGGTAAGTGCAAAGTGTTAGAAAAAGTGTACTTAACTTTGTTTCTTCCTGCAGGCTTCAGTCAGTGGGTATGCAGAGAATCTCGCACCTCTGCGGTAGAGATGACAGATGGCCGTTGCATTCTCCAATGCAACAACCATCTCATTTCTGCAAAAGAAAGAAGTTTGATGAGGTCTTGAATTCAAGACCTCATCAAACTACAGAGAATGTCACTGTTTGACAGCTTCACAGAGCTGTCAAACGATGACAATTCATCTGTCAAAAATTTTTGACAGATGAAACGTCATACGTTGACGTTCTCTGCAACCGGCTTTCCCTTAATTGGTCTGCTAAGCCTGCTGGGCGGGCTTAACAAGGTCAATCAGGGAAAATAGCAAGGGTTGGCCAGAAGTTGATGGAGGCGGGACTGAAACCTGACAAGTGGGGGTCCTGCCTCCAAAAGCTCCCCATTGACAAAATCACCCCCAAAGCTTCTATTAATAAAGCCAAGGAGCCCATATGTTTTTTAACAGCTTGTCCTTCTACCTTCAAAGATTTGTCTACATACACCCCCAGGTCTCTCTGTTCCTGCACAACCCTTTAAAATTGTACCATTTCGTTTATATTGCCTCTTCTCATTCTTCCTACCAAAATTTGTCACTTCACACTTCTCTACATTAAATTTCATCTGCCTTGTATCTGCCCATTTCATCAGTCTATGTCCTCCTGAAGTCTGTTACTATCCTTCACATTGTTTACAACATTTTTGAGTTTCATGCCATCTGCAAACTTTGAAACTATGCCCATTATACCAAGTCCAGGTCATTAATATATATCAAAAAGAGCAGTGGTCCCAACACCGGGGCCATGGGGGACACCACTGTATACTTCCCTCCAGTTTGAAAAATAACCGTTCACCACTACTCTCTGCTTTCTGTCCCTTAGCCAACTTCATAACCACGCGGCCACTGTTTCTTTAATCTCATGGCCTTTAATTTTTCTAACAAGTCTATTACATGGTACTTTATCAAATGCCTTTTGAAAGTCCATATACACAACAACAACTTCCCTACCCTCAACAACCCTCTCCGTTACTTCATCAAAAAACTCGATCAAGTTAGTCAAACATGATTTTCCTTTAACACATCCGTGCTGACTTTCATTTATTAACCCATACTTTTCGAAGTTCCAATTAATTTTGTCCTAGTTTATTGTCTCTAAAAGCTTCCCCACCACTGTCATTAGGCTGACTTGCCTGTAATTGTTGGGTTTATCCCTCTCCCTTTTTTTGAACAGGGTTGTAACATTTGTAATCCTCCAGTCCTCTGGCACCGTCCCTATATTTAAGGAGGATTGGAAGATTGTGCCCAGAGCCTCCGCAATTTCCACCCTTACATCCTTCAGCAACCTGGGATGCATCACTTCTGGACCGGGTAACTTTTCTACTTTTAATTACCTCTATTTTTTCTATTTTTATCCTTTCTAATATCGCTACTATCTCCTCCTTTCCTGCTACATTGGCAACATTCTCTTTTGTAGTGAAGACAGATGCAAAGTATTAATTTCGTACCTCAGCCATGCCCTCTGCCTGCTCAAGAAGATCTCCTTTTTTGTCCCTATTCGGCCCCACCCTTCCTTTGATTACCCTTTTACTATTTATATGTATATAAAAGACTTTTGGGTTCCATTTTATGTTAGCCGTTAATTTATTCTTTACCCTTTTTTGTCTCGCTTTGTTAGATCTCCTCTGTACTTTTTGTATTCAGCTTGGATATCTGCTGTATTATGAACTTTACATTTGTCATAAGCCTCCTTTTTCTCTTTCAGTTTAATCTTTCTTTAGTCATCTAGGGAGCTCTAGTTTTGGATGTCCTTCCTTTTCCTCTCATGGAAATGTGTCTACTCTGTACCCAAACCATCTCCTCCTTGAAGGCCTTCCATTTTTTTATTACTGTTTTGCCTACCAATTTTTGAATCAATCCACATGGCAAGATCCCTTTGTAACTCACTGAAATTAGTCCTCCTCCAGTTAAGTATTTTCATGCTTTATTGTCCCTTGTCCTTTTCCATAACTATTCTAAACCTGATGACATTTTGATCACTGTTCGCCAAATGCTCCCCCACTGAAACATACTCCATTTGTCCCACTTCATTCCCCAGAACTAGATTCAGCACTGCTTCCTTCCTCGTTGTGCTGGAAACACACTTATCAAGAACGTTCTCTTGTACATATTTCAGGAATTCCTCCTCCTTTTTCCCTTTACACTGTTACTATCTCAGTCTATATTAGGATAATGTTCTGTAAATCCCTCTCTAAATTTCCCCACCTGTCTACCTCTCACTCCTCCTTAAAGTCGCTCCTACCTATTTGCTTTTGGTCACCTGTCCTAATAACTCTTTATGTTGTCAAATTTTGTCTCATAACACGCCTTGGGACGACTTTACTATGCTAAAGGTGCTATATAAATGCAAGTTGTTGTTGTTATCGTCAGTCAGAAACCTGGCATATTATGCCTTCAGTCCTTTTGTATTTATTGCTATATTTTTGCGGCCTTTAATGAAGCACCCATAAATTTCACCTGATCATGGCTGCGCATAAACCTCTGGCATTTGGAAAATCATGCTTTGAAAAGCAGACAAGGTCTTCTCGCTTGACCTCCTGCTCACCCAATCCACGCTGACGCCATGAGGCATGTGGATCGGAAAATTATCCCGGTTACAATTAGGGCGCATGATTTGTTGCCGGATGCCTTTTGTCATCACACAGAGCTGCTCAGAATCTGCCATTTGCAGTGCTTCAGGGACACATTGTGCAAAATTGAGGGAATTGGGCAGCAAAGCACGTTGCACGAAGTGAGTGTAGAAATCCACGGCATTTGATGTGAGGTGTCAGGTGTGACAAATTAATTGCCTTATTTATAGTGCAGCAAACAGCAACAAATGAAAGCAAACTTTATTACAGAGCTTGGCAGTAAGAGGTGTTAATACTGCTGCAATGCTCCATCAAGGAGACCTGACAGATGGAGACCCTATTTCATGCTCAGCTGACATCTGTAACCAGCTCAGTCAGCCAGCAGCTGGATTAAAAGAACAGCCATTGGCATCCTTTTTGTTCGTGGGCTTTCCTCAGATTAACAATGACTGACTCAAGGTTGGCAGCTGTGCATATAAAAAGAAATTATGAATGGAAATTCTGTAATTACAGTCATAACAATTCAAGTCCAAACAATTGTCAGTCTATTCTTACAACCCTGAACTCATTCAGCATCCCTGAGCTGCTCCAGCACAGATTCATGTACAGCAGGACTTTTCTATTTACTTTGTTCCTTTCAGTATGGTTGGCCTTAGGAACATAGGGACAGGAGGAGGCCATTCAGCTCCTCGAGCCTGTTCCACCATTCAATTAGATCATCACTGATCTGTACCTCAACTCCATTTACCCACCTTAGATTCATATCCATTACTTAATAAAAACCTGTCGCTTTCAGTCCTGAAAATTTCATTGATCCAGCATCCAGTCTTTTGGGGGAGAAAATTCCAAATTTCTGCTACCCTTTGTGTGAAAAAGTGCTTCCTGATTTCACTCATGAATGGCCTAGCTCGAATCCCTTGTTCTGGATTCCCCCACCAGAGGAAATAGTTTCTCCTTAAATTATTCTATCAAATCATTTTATAATTTTAAAGACCTTGATTAGATGTTTCAACGGTATTATCGAATCAATCAATTCAAGTTTATTCAACCTGTCCTCATAATTTAACCCTTTAAGCCCTGGTAGCATTCTGGTGAATCTGTGCTGTCAGGCTGAGTCAAATATACGTGTGAAAAGATACCTGGTGATTAAAACACAACGATTTGTACATGGAAGATGGACACATCTGAAAATAGCATCAAGATGAGACGGGCATGCATAAACTGCAATGGATGACTATTCCACGGGGTAGGAATCATATCATTAGTACCTGAAATCAATGAAATCATTGCAATGGACTAGGTGGCAGGGAAGGATGGGTTGAAGGTTTTCTGTTATTCAGAAGTAACAAAAGTAGCAAAAGACTTCTTCCTGTTTACTGTTGATTTTGTCTCCTACTGATCTCACCTTCAGAGTGGGCCAATTCTATCCTATGCTTACACTCCACTCTGCTTAATTCAAAGTCACTCAATTCAAATTACGTGATAATTCAAAATGTATTTGCACCAGATTCGCACTTTCCCGTGTTACTCATATTGCTTCATTCAAAGATAGAAATTACTGTCAGTGATGTTATCATATGAACGCTTAATGGACTTGTATCAAATTCATGGCGACTTTAACCCTTTTATATGGACTAACACTTGCATTAAACTAGCAGAGAAATAAATTTGATACAGATGTACTAATCATTCATATGATAACAACACCAACAGCAATTTCCACCCTTACGTTTTGGCTCTGAGTGTGTTATCTTTGACTATTATCTTCTCAATCAAGTTCTTTATTGAAAAATGAACATCTGGCATTAGAGAGTGCAGGGCTGACATTCCACTGCCTAATGCCCATGTGCACAGTAAAGTTGAAGTCAATAGAAATCGGGAGAAAGCTCTCCACTGGCTGGAGTCATACCTAACACAAAGGAAGATGGTTGCAGTTGTTGGAGGTCAATCATCTCAGTCCCAGGACATCGCTGCAGGCGTTCCTCAGAGCAGTGTCCTAGGCCCAACCATCTTCAGCTGCTTCATCAATGAACTTCCCTCCATCATAAGATCAGAAGTGGGGATGTTCGCTGATGATTGCACAGTGTTCACTACCATTTGCAACTCCTCAGATAATGAAGCAGTTTATGCTCGCTTGCAGCAAGACCTGGATGACATTCACACTCCACAAGTGCCAGGCTATGACTATCTTCAATAAGAGAGGGCTAGAAATTCGTCTCGGGCGGTGACACAAAGCAGGCAGTAATGGATCGGCCGCCTGATATTCAGTTCTATTGCAGTCAACGGAGGTGAATATCAGGCGCTGCGTATAACGGGCGACCGATCCGATACCACCGTTTTGCGCCACCGCCCGAGACAAATTTCTAGGCCTACGAATCTAACCACCGCCCCTTGACATTCAACGGCATTACCATTGCTGAATCTCCCACCATCAACATCCTGGGGGTCACCATTGACCAGAAACTTAACTGGACCAGCCACATAAATACTGTGGCTACAAGAGCAGGTCAGAGGCTGGGTATTCTGCAGCGAGTGTCTCACCTCCTGACTCCCCAAAGCCTTTCCATCATCTACAAGGCACAAGTCAGGAGTGTGATGGAATATGCTCCACTTGCATGGATGAGTGCAGCTCCAACAACACTCAAGAAGCTCGACACCATCCAGGACAAAGCAGCCTGCTTGATTGGCACCCCATCCACCACCTTAAACATTCACTCCCTCCACCACCGGTGCACCGTGGCTGCAGTGTGTACCATCTACAAGATGCACTGCAGCAACTCGCCAAGGCTTCTTCGGCAGCACCTCCCAAAACCGCGACCTCTTCCACCTAAAAAGGACAAGGGCAGCAAGCACATGGGAACACCACCACCTCCAAGTTCCCCTCCAAGTAATGTGTTTCATTCATAAAATTTGAGTCTGACTGAGTGAATGCAATGTAGGTGAGGTCATACTTTGGTGATCTCACTGCACAGTAGCTTTTTTATTGGGGATTGACGGAGCAGGTGGACTTGCATGATGCTCAACTGCCACGTGATACTACTAGGGTGCTCCAAAGTCTTGGATTGAGGTGGGATGCTTGCAGAGAGCTTTCAAAGTGATAATTGCAGTTTGGATTCAAGGTAAAATATATAAGAATGCATTCCTCCCAGTGGAAACATTCTCTGATGCTTTTTGATGCACCACACATAGGGATATAGATAGACTAAGTGAGTGGGCAGTAAGGTAGCAGATGATGTATAATGTAGGGAAATGTGAGGTTATTCACTTCGGTAGGAAGAACAGAAAAACAGAATATTTTATAAATGGTGAGAAACTTTCAAATGTTGGTGTTCAGAGAGATTTGGGTGTCCTCGTGCAAGAAACAGAGAAAGCTAGCATACAGGAACAGCAAGCAATAAGGAAGGCAAATGGCATGTTGGCCTTTATTGCAAGGGGGCTGGAGTATAAGAGTAAGGAAGTCTTGCTACAATTGTACAGGGCCTTGGTGAGACCACACCTGGAGTAATGTGCACAGTTTTGGTCTCCTTATCTAAGGAAGGATTTACTTGCCTTGGAGGCAGTGCAACAAAGGTTCACTAGATTGATTCTTGGGATGAGAGGGCTGTCCTATGATGAGAGATTGTGTGGAATGAGCCTATACTCTCTGGAGTTTAGAAGAATGAGAGGTGATTTCATTGAAACATACAAGATTCTGAAGGGGATTGACAGGGTAGATGCTGAGAGGTTGTTTCCCCTGGCTGAAGTATCTAGAACTAGGGGTCATAGTCTCAGGATGAGAGGAAGGCCATTTAAGACTGAGATGAGGAGGAATTTCTTCACTCAGAGGGTTGTGAATCTTTGGAATCCTCTGCCCCTGAGGGCTGTGAATGCCGAGTCTTTGAATATATTCAAGGCTGAGATAGATAGATTTTTGGACTCATGGGGAATCAAGGGATCTGGAGATCGGGCGGGAAAGTGGAGCTGAGGTTGATGATCAGCCATGATGTTCTTGAATGGCAGAACAGGTTTGAGGGGCTGTATGGCCTACTCCTGCTCTTATTTCTCATATTCTTATGTTCTTGCATCAGTCCTTATTATTGCATCTTTTTAATATAGAAACATATTACAGATACATGATACATTTTCCAGTGAGTTCAGGGAAATAATTTTTCTTTCAATTTACAGGCAGAAGAATATATCCCCTAATTTTTGTAAAACATCAATGAGTAATTGCATTCTGGAGACTGGAATCTTGTTAAGGACCTGTGGGCTGTCGGGTAGTGGATTTGTGGGCTGTTGATGGACAGCAGCTTTCAAGGGGCAGTTCTGATGAAAGGACCTGGTACTTTTGGGGTAATTTTAACCCCCCCCATGAAGGCTGGGAGAGGGTTGGGGGGGCAGGTGAGTTTAAGTCATCAAATATGTGAAACCCGACCCCAATCAGCCGCAAACGCGCCTACTTCTGTTTTAACCTCGGCGGGTTTGGGGGCATCCAAGTAACCCACTCTGGAAAGGCAGATTTCTCAGTATAATATGGAAATGAGGCTCCGTTCCTGATATTTTGGTAACCATTTAAATTTAACGTTGGCCGGCCGGGTTTCGCAGGGCTCGGGGAAACTGGCAGGCTAAAGGGAGGCAGGAGAAGGCTGGATCCAGAAGGTAAGTGCTTTTTACAGCACTGCTTGTGGGCCAGGAGGAGCAGGAGTGCCTCCGCCCTCCCACCAACTAGCGATGCTTCCCAGTCCCCCCTCCCTCTCGATTGCCAGTCTGACTCCCCCAGCACCAACCCGCGATGTTTCCTGGTTTCCTGGCTGCTGCCTTCTACCGCTGGCTGTCCCACTCGGCAGCTGGCTGGCTGCTGGGGTGGGAAGCAGAGTAAAGAAATTATAATGAGGTCTTGCCCGTAAATTCGGCAGGACCTCCGCATTCCAGGCATTTACGGGTTTCTCCCCCGCAAATGCGGCCCTCGTTCCCTCCCCATCTCCCCATAAAACTCTGTTTCTCTCTCCACAGATGTTGCCTGACCTGCTGAGCGTTTTTAGCATTTGCTGTTTTTAGTTCAGATTTCCAGCATCCGCAGTACTTTGCTTTAGCTTTCAAGGGGAACTCTGTTCTTCACCATAGTGTGAATTTGGGAGGGACTATTGGTATCACTGTTGCTTACAAAACTAGGGTGGGCCATCTCTGCAATTGACTTTAAGAAATGAAGTCAGACCTTCAGATTTTGGACCATCAGACCCAACCTGATTAAAACAGTTGGGCCGCCTGTCACTTGGGGTCACATACAATTGTCAGTCATACAGATTTCCTGCGAACCTCAGTGTAAACTCTCTGGGGCTTGCGTATTATGTTTGCCCTGTTACCAAGCCCTGCAGAAAAAGTCTGGAGCATTTGTAACCTTGCAGTTTCCTTCATAAATCTTCTATTACCAGCTGTGAGCAAAAAAAAAGGCTTCAGGATATAAATAATGCCCTTTTGCCCAAATGAGGACAATTTTTTTTGTCTCACGGTTCTCCCGAGATCCCTTGACTTCAGCGCAGCTATTGCATACTGGTCACCTTCAAATGTTAAAGACCAGAAACCATTTAATATAACATCTGCCACACCGATGTGCTCCTTATATAAATTTATAGCTACAAGCCAGATCCCTTCATGGAATAAAACATAACAACTAATTTAATCCCTGTGTAATAGGATTTCTTTGCAGATCAATGGACTCACAGTATCCCCTTTCTGGCTGTTTATTCTATATTCGAAGGTATATTGCTCCTGTCTTTTTTAGATGAATCAATTCTGATCATTTTTCTTTGACAAATAATTCAGAAATGTCTATACTAAGTTATTTAAGCACTCTGAGTCATCTCTCAGCATGTAATTAGCAAAATTTAAAAGTAAGTTGTTATGTATTTACTTTTAAAACAGACCAAGTTCACAGAGGCCATAGGCTGATGGAACGAGAATATGTGCAACTGGCATTGAATTTACAAGTAGGTCACTGAGAAAGAAACACTGGCTGGTACAGTTCTAACACGCACATAATAGCAATAATACCGCAGAGGCAGACTTTGAGCAGGGGGCGATAGGGGGCATGAAATGGGGAAGATCGTGGGACGCGTGGCAATGTCCAATTTCAACAGGCAAAGCTCATTACATTTCACTTCTGGGTTTCGAGTCTCCAATGTGTGTGAGCAGGTGTGATGCGCACCCACATGACGTGACTTCACCTCGACTATTTAAAGGGCCAATGCACTCGTGGAATTTGGAGATATTGGGAGGATTTCAAGGAAAAATTAGAACTGGAATCAGGACGGTCAAAGTTTACTCCGGTTTCAACAACGCCTCATTTGATGTACTGCTGTGCGCAGTAAGGACCAGGAAGGAGGTAATATTCCCAAGCAATGGTAAGATGAAATAAAAACAGAAAATGCTGGAAATACTCAGCAGGTCAGGCAGCATCTGTGGAGAGAGAACCAGAGTTAATGGCCGGAATTTCCCGGGGGGTCAGCGGGCAGGATTGGTGGCGAGTCGGGTGGAAAATTTGATACTTTTGACAGCGGGTCGGGAACCCACTGCCAACCTGCCACAAAGTGCCTTTCCCGATGTCAGGTCTGTCAATGCTAAGCAGACCTGACAGGCAGCAGCAGTCGACCCAATTCAGGTAATTAGTGGCTTGTTTAGAGCCACTTAAGAATGATTTTCAGCTCACCTTTTGCATTTGACAGCTTGCCCATGGGGTCCTTGCTGGTTCCAAAGATGCACACAAATCTGTCCAAGAAAGCAAAGTGTTGAAAATAAAAGTTTCAATATTTGACACCACATTAACAGAAAGTTTATGAACATTGCATAAAACACTCAAATGGCTACCCTTGTGTGTTGTTTGCTGGTATGATTGGACTAGGATGAGGGTGAGTGTGAGGGGTTGCTAGTGAGATCGGAAAGTGATAATGTAGATAGAGAGAGAGGGATGGGTGGAGGTGCAAGGTAAGTTGGTGTGAGTAAGGATGTGCAGGAGTAGGGTAGGGAAGGCAAAGTGATGGGGATGTGATGAGAGGCACAGCAGGATGAGGTTGAGTGTGGCTTTGCACTAACGTTTCGTGATTTAATGAGATAATTAAAACGTTTGCGCCACTGCAGCCAGGTCCTCCGGACCACATCCCTACTTGTGCCCTCCTGTGTAATGAGCAACCAGGCTGTTTTGGTCTCCTGGGGAGGTGTCTTCCGCCCATCGGAAGGGAAGAGGACCTCCCTGCATGCTGTGACTCCCTCCATAAGCATATGGAGGGACTCATGGGAGAGCCTGAGTGCAGCCCTGTGCCTTTGTGCAGTCATTGTCAGTGTTTGCAGCACCTCAGTGCTGTAGATCACTGACAGCACAAATGCCAAAATAAATTTGGACATGGTCCCTTTAAGGAAACCGGCTGATGACGTGTCATCAAATGATGTCACCAGACCCACTTCCTCTAATTGGTCGGGAAACACGCTGGGTGGGTTTAACAAACCTAATCAAGAGAAATTCATTTCACAGAGCGGGAGGGAGCCAATAGTGGGGCCGCAACCCGCTACCAATGTCGCCCACCACGGTGATCAAAATCCCGGCCAAATTTCAGGTCGATGACCTTTCGTCAGAACTGGAAAAAGTTAGAGATGTAACAGATTTTAAGCAAGACAAAAGCAAAATAATGCGGATGCTGGAAATCTGAAATAAAAACAGAAAATGCTGGAAATACTCAGCAGGTCAGGCAACATCTGTAGAGAGAGAAACAGAGTTAACGTTTCAGGTCAATGACCCTTTGTCAGAACTGGAAAAAGTTGGAGGTGTAAAAGGTTTTTAAGTAAGTGTGGGGTCAGGGAGAGGGGGGAGGAGAGGAAACAACAAAAGGGAAGGTCTGTGATAGAAATTTGTCACATGGCAGCTGTTGATGATTCTGCCATTGCCATTTACACTTCATCTAGAATCATCTTTTGTTTCTTAACTTGTCCCATTATCATCTCCTTTTGCCTTGCACCATCATCCCTTTTTTCTCTTAATCTCTCCTGCCTTCCATCATATCACAGACCTTCCTTTTTGTTGTTTCCTCCCCTCCCCCCCTTTCCCTGCCCCTACACTTGCTTAAAATTTTACATCTCCACCTTTTTCCAGTTCTGACGAAGGGTCATCAACCTGAAACGTTAACTCTGTTTCTCTCTCTACAGATGCTGCCTGACCTGCTGAGTATTTCCAGCATTTTAAGATTTTAAGCAAGTGCAAGGGCAGGGAAAGGGGGGAGGGCAGGAAAGAACAAAAGGGAAGGTCTGTGATATTGTGGAAGGCAGGAGTGATTAAATGACAAAAGGGATGATGATGCAATGCAAAAGGAGATGGTAATGGGACAAGTAAAGAAACAAAAGATGAGTCTAGAAGAGGTGTAAATGTGAATGGCAGAAACATCAACAGCTGCCATGTGAAAAAAATAGGGCAGAGGTTATGGTCTGAAATTATTGAACTCAATGTTGAGTCCAGAAGGCTGTAAAGTGCCTAATCGAAAGATGAGGTGCTGTTCTCGAGCTTACGTTGAGCTTCATTGGAACAGTGTAAGAGGCCGAGGACAGAGAGGTCAGAGTGGGAGTGGAGCGGAGAATTAAAGTGACAGATGACCGGAAGCTCGGGGTCACGTTTACGGACTGGACGGAGGTGTTCCGCAAAGTGGGCTCCCAATCTGCGTTTGGTCTCCCTAATGTAGAGGAGACCGCATCGTGAGCAGCGAATACAGTATACTAAATTGCAAGAAGTACAAGTAAATCGCTGTTTCACCTGGAAGGAGTGTTTGGGGCCCTGGACAGTGGGAAGGGAGGAGGTAAAAGGGCAGGTGTTGCATCTCCTGCGCTTGCATAGGAAGGTGCCGGGTGAAGGGGAGGCAGTGTTGGAGGTGATTGAAGAGTGGACCAGGGTGTCACAGAGGGAGTGGTCCCTTTGGAATGCTGAAAGGGGAGGGGAGAGGAAGATGTGTTTGGTGGTGGTATCATGCTGGAGGTGATGGAAATGGTGGAGGATTAACTGTTGAATGTGTAGATTGGTGGGGTGAAAGATGAGGGCAAGGGGAACATTATCGTGGTTCTAGGAGGGAGGGGAAGGGGTGAGAGCAGAAGTATGGGAAATGGAACGGACACGGTTGAGGGCCATGTCAACCATGATTTTGAATACCTCTATCAAATCTCCTCTCAACCTTCTTTGCTCTAAGGAGAACAACCCCAACTTCTCTAGTCTTCCATGTAACTGAAGTCCCTCATCCCTGGTACTGGGATGCATCCTAGGATACAGAGGGAGGTTAAATTGATAAAGAGGAGATACTAGGTTAATTTCAGACAGCCTTTCTAGTATCTCCTCTTTATCCATTTTTAACTCATCTAGTATCTCCACTACCTCCTCTTTCACTATGACTTTGGCAGCATTTTCTTCCTTGGTGAAGACAGATGCAAGGTACTCATTCATTACCTCAACCATGCCCTCTGCCTCCATGCGTAGGTCTCCTTTTTGGTCCCTAATTGGCCCCACCCCTCCTCTTTCTATCTGTTTATTATTTATATGTCTATAGAAGACTTTTGAATTCCCTTTTATGTTAGCTGCCAATCTATTTTCATACTCTCTCTTTTCCCCCCTTATTTTCTTTTTCACTTCCCCTCTGAACTTTTTATATTCAGCCTGATTCTCACTTGTATTCTCAACCTGACATCTGTCATACACGCCCTTTTTCAGCTTCAGCTTACTCTCTATCTCTTTCGTCATCCAGGGAGCTCTGACTTTAGTTGCCCTACCTTTCCCCCTCGTGGGAATGTTCCTCGACTGTACCCGTCCATCTCCTCTTTAAAGGCAGCCTATTGTTTGATTACAGTTTTGCCTCCCAATCTTTGATTCCAGTTGACCTGAGCCTGATCCGTTCTCAACCCACTGAAATTTGCCTTCCTCCAATTAAATATTTTTGCTCTAGATTGCAGAGAAACTGGGAGAATGGAATAGAGTCCTGACAGGAAGCGGGGTGGGAGGAAGCTTAGTCCAGGTAGCTGTGGGAGTCAGTGGGCTTATAATGGATGTTTGTCGATAGCCTATCCCCAGAAATGGAGACAGAGAAGTCGAGGAAGAGAAGGGAAGAGTTGAGATGGACCATGTGAAAGTGAGGGAAGGGTGGAAATTGGAAGCAAAGTGAACGAAATTTTCTAGTTCAGGGCGAGAGCATGAAACAGCACCGATACAGTCATCAATGTATCGGAAAAAGAGGTGAGAGAGGGGACCTGAGTAGGACTGCAACAAAGAATGTTCCACATATCCCACGAAAAGGCAGACATAGTTAGGACCCATGCGGGTTCCCATAGCAACACCTTTAATTTGGAGGAAGTGAGTGGAGTCAATGGAGAAGTTGTTCAATGTGAGAACAAGTTCAGCCAGGCGGAGTAGGTGGTGGTGGATTGGGACTGCTGGCACCTCAGTTCAAGGAAGAAGCGGGGAGCCCTCAGGCCGTCCTGGTGGGGGATGGAGGTGTAGAGGGATTGGGTGTCCATAGTGAAAAGGAAACAGTTGGGGCCAGGAAACTGGAAACTGTTAAAGTGGCGGAGGGCATCTGAAGAGTTGCGGATGTAGGTGGGAAGAGACTGGACAAGGGGAGAAAAAATAAAGCCGAGATAGGAAGAAATCAGTTCCGTGGGGCAAGAACAGGCTGAAACGATGGGTCGACCAGGGCAGTCCTGTTTGTGGATCTTGGGAAGGGGGTAGAAGTGGACTGTGCGAGGTTGGGGAACTATGAGGTTGGTGGCCGTGGAGGGAAGATCTCCAGAGGAGATGAGGTTTGTGACAGTCTGGGAAATGATGGCTTGATGTTCAGTATTGGGTCATAGTCCAGGGGGAGGTAGGAGGAGGTGTCAGAGAGTTGGCGTTCAGCCTCCACAAGGTAGAGGTTGGTTCGTCAAACAACAACAGCGCCACCCTTGTTAGCAGGTAAGATGAAAGCTGCTACTTTCACCAAGGAGGGGTGGTTACAGGTGGCTGAGGAGGCCAGCAACAGGTGTATTGTGCCCTGTATCTGGATCTAGTGCAGGAAGTGGTTTAATGACCTAACAAGGTCAGGAAAGGTGAGTACAGTTGCAGATTCAGCTATACCGTGTAGTGCACCCCCCTCACTCTGTCTTTTCAAACGTAAATGAGAAGTCGCACAACACCAGGTTATAGTCCAACAGTTTTATTTGAAATCACGAGCTTTCGAAGCGCTGCTCCTTCGTCAGGTAAAGTGAAGGAATACAAATCAGCAAAGCATATATAGACAGAGAACAATGTGTAGCGTACAATGTCAGACGACTACAGTAAATCTTACTGACTGCCCTCCATCACACCTCGGCAGAGATACAATCAGGTCAGTCAGGAAGGCATTACATCAAAGACACAGCAAATACAGCTAAGACAATGAGGTGGGGTCACAGGGGGTCCAACGTGTCAAATGCTGCAGTCTGTATGGTTAAGCACACTACATTTTTTTAAAACTGGAAATCCCATCTGTGAACAAGCCAACGACGACTCGAGTCTGGATGACTCTACGTCATGTAACGTGACATGAAACCAAGATCCCGGTTGAGGCCGTCCTCATGGGTGCGTAACTTGGCTATCAGTTTCTGCTCGATGATTTTGCGTTGTCGTGTGTCTCGAAGGCCGCCTTGGAGAACGCTTACCCGCAGATCCGAGGCTGAATGTCCTTGACTGCTGAAGTGTTCCCCGACTGGGAGGTAACAATCCTGCCTGGCGCACCCATGAGGACGGCCTCAACCGGGATCTTGGTTTCATGTCACGCTACATGACGTAGAGTCATTCAGACTCGAGTCGTCGTTGGCTTGTTCACAGATGTGATTTCCAGTTTAAAAAAAAAGTAAAAAGCTTAACCATACAGACTGCAGCATTTGACACGTTGGACCCCCTGTGACCCCACCTCATTGTCTTAGCTGTATTTTGCTGTGTCTTTGATGTAATGCCTTCCGGAGCAGAGAAACTACGCCATGTTCTTTGCAGCCTTCAACATGTCATCGATGACGACGAACACCTCGCTAAGGCCATCCCCACGCCTCCACTACTCGCCTTCAAGCAGCCGCCTAACCTCAAAAGTACCATCGTTCGCAGCAAATTACCCAGCTTTCAGGAGAACAGCGACCACGACACCACACAACCCTGCCACGGCAACCTCTGCAAGACATGCCAGATCATCAACACAGATACCATCATCACACGTGAGGACACTACCCACCAGGTACATGGTACATACTCATGGTACATACTGCTGTTTGTGATTTTTATCAATGACTTGGAGGAGGGGACTGAAGGGTGGATCAGTAAATTTGCTGATGACACCAAGATTGGTGGAGTAGTGGATGAGGTGGAGGGCAGTTGTAGGCTGCAAAGAGACATTAATAGGATGCAGAGCTGGGCCGAAAAATGGCAGATGGAATTTAACCCTGATAAGTGCGAGGTGATTCATTTTGGTAGGGCAAATTTGAATAAGGATTACAGGGTCAACGGCAGGGTTCTGAGGAACGTGGAGGAGCAGAGGGATCTGGGGGTTCATATCCACAGATCTCTGAAGGTTGCCACTCAAGTGGATAGAGCAGTAAAGAAGGCCTATGGTGTGTTGGCGTTTATTAACAGAGGGTTTGAGTTTAAGAACCGTGAGGTTATGCTGCAACTGTACAGGACCTTGGTGAGACCACATTTGGAATATTGTGTGCAGTTCTGGTCACCTCACTATAGGAAGGACGTGGAAGCATTGGAAAGAGTGCAAAGGAGATTTACCAGGATGCTGCCTGGTTTGGGGGGGAGGTCTTATGAGGAAAGATTGAGGGAGTTGGGGCTGTTCTCTTTAGAGCGGAGGAGGATGAGAGGCGACTTAATAGAGGTTTATAAGATGATGAGGGGGATAGATAGAGTGGATGTTCAGAGATTATTTCCTCGGGTAGAGGCAGCTGTTACAAGGGGGCATAACTATAAGGTGCATGGGGGGAGATATAGAAGGGATGTCCGAGGTAGATTCTTTACTCAGAGAGTGGT
The DNA here is from genome assembly GCA_030390025.1 of Squalus acanthias. Taxonomy (NCBI): domain Eukaryota; kingdom Metazoa; phylum Chordata; class Chondrichthyes; order Squaliformes; family Squalidae; genus Squalus; species Squalus acanthias. Next base: position 140,617,415 of record CM059425.1, on the reverse strand, counting down.
TGGGGTGTGGAATGGACTGCCTGCTGTGATAGTGGAGTCGGACACTTTAGGAACTTTCAAGCGGTTATTGGATAAGCACATGGAGCACACCAGAGTGATAGGGAGTGTGATAGCTTGATCTTGGTCTCGGACAATGCTCGGCACAACATCGAGGGCCGAAGGGCCTGTACTGTGCTGTACTGTTCTATGTTCTATGTTCATGTGACTCGGCCAACGTTGTCTACCTCATACGTTGCAAGAAAGGATGCACCGCAGCATGGTACATCGGCGAGACCATGCAGACACTGTGACAACGTATGAATGGACACCGCACAACAATCGCCAGACAGGATTGTTACCTCCCAGTCGGGGAACACTTCAGCAGTCAAGGACATTCAGCCTCGGATCTGCGGGTTAGCGTTCTCCAAGGCGGCCTTCGAGACACACGACAACGCAAAATTATCGAGCAGAAACTGATAGCCAAGTTCCGCACCCATGAGGACGGCCTCAACCGGGATCTTGGTTTCATGTCACTCTACATGACGTAGAGTCATCCAAACTCGAGTTGTCGTTGGCTTGTTCACAGATGTGATTTCCAGTTTTAAAAAAAAGTAAAAAGCTTAACCATACAGACTGCAGCATTTGACACGTTGGACCCCCTGTGACCCCACCTCATTGTCTTAGCTGTATTTTGCTGTGTCTTTGATGTAATGCCTTCCTGACTGGCCTGATTATCTCTCTGCCGAGGTGTGATGGAGGGCAGTCAGTAAGATTTACTGTAGTCGTCTGACATTGTACGCTACACATTGTTCTCTGTCTATATATGCTTTGCTGATTTGTATTCCTTCACTTTACCTGACGAAGGAGCAGTGCTCCGAAAGCTCGTGATTTCAAATAAAACTGTTGGACTTGTAAGGGATTCTGGCCCTGCGTGTCTCGCAGCCTGTGAGATTCACGCGGCTCTGTGCAGCCTGTATGTCAGTGCGGGTTTAGGCCTTGTTGCCTGTTCTGGTCTCCAGCCAGTCTGGGAGCACTGGACACACCTGTGAGTGGTTCGAATCACTCGCCCTTACGGTTCTAGACACTGGACTTAGATGCGAGAGCAGTAATGGAGATGAAACTCATGTAGACTCGGTTGAATGGTACGAAATGGAAAATCTTTATTGCATGATATTTAAGATTATGAAATACATGTCATAAGCACAGATTAATGACAGTACAATCTTACAAGCAGTTATATAGCTGATCCTAGGGAAACGAGGAACGAACGACACACCGTAAATAGGGGCACACATTACAAGTATCCTTAATACTTAAACCCTCCCCTATCAATATCTGTCCTAACTAGATTCGTAGGATTTCGAGACTCATGCTCACCACTCGTGATAACTCGGAGAAATTCCGAATAGCTGATCGGATGTTTTTCACCGCAGCACCCACGTGTCGGTCAGGAGATCTCCTGGTCCCACTTGTTTACTTGCTTCTACTCCGGCTAGCAGGCTGTGATGAAGATCTGTGTTGGTTGGTTTAACAGGTACTCTTCCGAGCAGGTTTCACAGCTCAGTCAATATCATCGATGATGAACCGTTCTTGCAAGTTCAAAGAAGTCTTCCTGGCAAGGAAAACTTGGCTATTCGACCTACAGGCGCGGTCGGGATTTACTGACCGTGGCGATGAGTATGGTCTTCCTCTCTTCTCATCTCATCTCATCTCATCTCATCTCATCTCGGGCCTTTGGTTCCGCTGCCAGTTACCAACATAGGTCTTCGTTACGCGACATGAGGTAGATCCGAACGGATCAGAAAGTTCAACAGTCTTTTTCAAAGAGGCACCAGGCAAGCAGGAACCAGACTACGAGTCAAAACACAGGAGCAGCCACGAGGTTACGAGTCGATCGGATAAGAGAATAAGAGGCAGATGGACGGTTGGAGCTTGTAATTATAGTACAAAATCTTCCGTTTCCCGCCCAACCTTAATGTCCTTTCTTTTGTTAGGGTCTGGCGCTCAAATGTCTTGTATGGGTGATCTCCGTTCTTAATGGGTTTCGGGGCTACTCGTAACTGTCTGAGTACCTGTTAATATTTCTCCCATTGTTAAATCGGTCGGTGTTCTCCCTGGAGGGGTTTTGGGGCTTCCAAGTGTTTTGTATAACTACCTGCTAACGGCTCTCTCATCGTAGAGTCGTTGGGATTTTACATATTAATGTCTTTTGGATGGGCCCTTGATTACTCGGTACAATAGCTTTCATTCGTACCTGGGAGACCGATTTCAGTATTTATGTGTATACTGCAAACCCATGATGTCTCGTGTATTATCTTCACTGTGCTGAATCTTAATCGATCTTGCACAAATGTTTATTGGAACGCCATCTTGTCTGCCTGTCGAAAAGTCTAGAATGTTCTGTCACGAGGTGCGGCGGCCATTTTACAGGCTGCTTGTGTCTACTTTGAGAAACCTGGCAGCATTCTGCTGAAATAAAAGCTGTTTGAACGAAACTCTGTGTTTTCTCCTTATTAATAAAATCGCGATATATTGCGAATTCTACAGACTATAACCTGGTGTTGTGCGACTTCTCATTTTTGTCCACCCCAGTCCAACACCGGCATCTCCGCATCATTTTCAAACGTAATCCAGCACATCACTCCTCACAGCCACTTAAGTTTCAGCAGCATCCACCGTTCACTTTCTATGCACTTCCTAACCTCCCCATTTATCCTCCACCACTGGCACTCACCCCAACCCTTATGCAATGAGATGTCACCTCAGTCAACTCCCACAATTCTCAGTACACGTCCTCAAATGGCACTGTCAACACAATCCTCAAAATGGGTTGATGTCGCAGGCCATTGCGAGGATGTCTTCCATAGATAGTGTGGCCTCCTCCGAGGAACTTCAATTGTGCCAATCTAATCAGTTCATGCAGGCCCAGACCACGGCCATGCAGATTATGGATGTCAACATGTCTGCTGCCTTAATCAGGACGACAGATACCTTATCCATGGCCTTACAGTGTTTCACTGATGTGCTCCAAGCTGGTCTGCAGCAGAGTGGTAGGAGTGATGTGCCGCTGGCCCATGAGAGGGATGATGGCAAAAGGGGACATGGAGTGGGAAATCCACTGAAAGCGCTCCCAGTTCTCACCCATTGCACCCCCCACTGCCAGTCAGTACCCAACATGCTGCCTCGTCTCCTGATGGCCGAGTCTACCCCTGTACAAGTGCAGGTGGAGGAGTCAGTGGCAGGGCCCTCACGAGCTCCAACACCCAGAGGTCATTGGGCGCGAGCATCTCAGCAGTCAGAGCAGGAATCTGAGCAGCCTGCCTCTACCTCTGCTGAAGCAATAGGGTTGCAACATGTAGGAGCGGTATGAAAAGGAAAAACAAGTTATGTAGCTCATCAAGTGTATGCACATGGCTGTTTGTGAAAATGTTATGTTATGAAGTTTCCATTTTTTATCAACTCACATAAATTGATTATTTTGCATCAATTTCCTGTGTTGACCATTCTTGCTTGCCAAGTGGCAACTCATATTTTCATTGGTTGGTGATGTAGGTGAAGACATGACTTGATGGGGACCAACTGATGCATGTGCAATGGGTGGAAGGTTGGTTACAGGACTGTTTTGTGTCAGTGGGAATGGGGGAGATAGGCCAGGGGATGTGATAGCCACCCATCCTGATGTTATCTGTGTGAAGACCTCCAAACTGTACAAATAAGTCTCTCACAACAAGTACTCTCACCAAACCGTTTCCCACAGGGAACTGAGGAAGTAGCTGCGAGCACTGAGCCTTTATTCATATCAGGCCTCCTGACCTTTAATTAGCCCCATAATGTGAACATATGATGTGAAGCTACCTCTTCTGTATAATGCAAGACTGCCTCTTCCAAATGATGCGAGACTACCTCTCCATATAATGTGAGACTACCTCTCCATATAATGTGAGACTATCTCTTCCACAATGCTGTGAGACTACCTCTCCATATAATGTGAGACCACCTCTCCAGATAATGTGAGACTACCTCTCCAGATAATGTGAGACCACCTCTCCATATAATGTGAGACTACCTCTCCATATAATGTGAGACTACCTCTCCAGATAATGTGATACTACCTCTCCAGATAATGTGAGACTACCTCTCCATATAATGTGAGACTACATCTCCATATAATGTGAGACTACCTCTTCCAAATGATGCGAGACTACCTCTCCATATAATGTGAGACTACCTCTTCCAAATGATGCGAGACTACCTCTCCATATAATGCAAGACTACCTCTTCCAAATGATGCGAGACTACCTCTCCATATAATGTGAGACTACCTCTCCATATAATGTGAGACTATCTCTTCCACAATGCTGTGAGACTACCTCTCCATATAATGTGAGACCACCTCTCCAGATAATGTGATACTACCTCTCCAGATAATGTGAGACTACCTCTCCATATAATGTGAGACTACCTCTCCATATAATGTGAGACTACCTCTCCATATAATGTGAGACTACCTCTCCAGATAATGTGATACTACCTCTCCAGATAATGTGAGACTACCTCTCCATATAATGTGAGACTACCTCTTCCATAATGCTGTGAGACTACCTCTCCATATAATGTCAGACTACCTCTCCATATAATGTGAGACTACCTCTCCATATAATGTCAGACTACCTCTCCATATAATGTGAGACTACCTCTTCCACAATGCTGTGAGACTACCTCTCCATATAATGTGAGACTACCTCTTCCACAATGATGTGAGACTACCTCTTCCACAATGCTGTGAGACTACCTCTCCATATAATGTGAGACTACCTCTTCCACAATAATGTGAGACTACCTCTCCATATAATGTGAGACTACCTCTTCCACAATAATGTGAGACTACCTCTCCACATAATGTGAGACTACCTCTTCCACAATGCTGTGAGACTACCTCTCCATATAATGTCAGACTACCTCTCCATATAATGTGAGACTACGGGGGAAAAATTCAGCTGCTTGCGCCTCCCGTTAGCGCCTTAAATGGGCGCTAATGGGGCGTAAAGCAGCTAACGCCCGGGCGCAGCGCCGCCCACGCCTCCCGAAAAATTTAGTGGGAGGTTAGCGGCGGCGGCAGCCGGTAGCGCCCTGTGGCGCTGCGCCGCCGGCGATGACGTCATCGCCGTGCGCAGCGCCCCGCTCGCGCCCCGGCCGTGATCTTCAGTCGCGCCCCCTGATTTACCGCCAGACGCTATGTCCGACGGGTTCAGGGGGGCGTACGTGCGGCCGGGGCGGCGATATTTAAAGGGGAGGTGGCAGGCGGCCATTTTTGTTGCTGGCCGCCTGCCAGCACCTGCCCCCGTTGCTGTCCCCGGCCCCCGTGAAGCCCCCCCACCGTGAAGTGCCGGCTGCGCTCCAAGAGCCCGGCACTTCTCTTGAGTGCCGGGCTCTTTTGCCGGCACTCCCGATCCCTGGGAGCCCAGCTGGGCCCCGGTTCGCGCTGCGCAAGGCCCCTCCCCTTTAAGAAGGGGAGGAAGGCCTGCAATACCGCAGCGCGACGTGCCGCAGCGCGTGGCGCTGCGGCACGTAGCGCCAGGATATTCACTCGCAGCGCCCCAAGAGGGATGCGGGGTGCTTCCAGTTGCGCCCCGCTTCCCTCTTGGGGCGCAACCACTGAAGTTCCGGCGCGGGGCCGCTAATTTTTTCGGGGCGCTAAAAGTCGCGCCCCGGCGAGGTTAGCGCCCCAAATGGGGCGCGACTCAATTTTTACCCCGTACCTCTCCATATAATGTCAGACTACCTCTCCATATAATGTGAGACTACCTCTTCCACAATGCTGTGAGACTACCTCTCCATATAATGTGAGACTACCTCTTCCACAATGATGTGAGACTACCTCTTCCACAATGCTGTGAGACTACCTCTCCATATAATGTGAGACTACCTCTTCCACAATAATGTGAGACTACCTCTCCATATAATGTGAGACTACCTCTTCCACAATAATGTGAGACTACCTCTCCATATAATGTGAGACTACCTCTTCCACAATGCTGTGAGACTACCTCTTCCACAATGCTGTGAGACTACCTCTTCCACAATGCTGTGAGACTACCTCTCCATATAATGTGAGACTACCTCTTCCACAATAATGTGAGACTACCTCTCCATATAATGTGAGACTACCTCTTCCACAATGCTGTGAGACTACCTCTTCCACAATGCTGTGAGACTACCTCTCCATATAATGTGAGACTACCTCTTCCACAATGCTGTGAGACTACCTCTTCCACAATGATGTGAGACTACCTCTTCCACAATGCTGTGAGACTACCTCTTCCACAATGATGTGAGACTACCTATTTGCTGCTGGCGATGACATCATCAGCGCCCCGCTCGTGCCCCGGCCGTGATCTTCGGTAATGCCTCCTTACTTACCGCCGGACGCTATATCTGACAGGGTCAGGGGGGCCTAACTGCAGCCGGGGCGGTGCAAATTAAAGGGGAAGTGCCGGGTGGCCATTTTCGTTGCTGGCCGCCTGCCAGCACCTGCCCCCGTTGCCGTCCCCGGCCTCCTGTGAAGCGCCCCCGCGGGGTGCCGGCTGTGCTCTGTGAGCCCGGCACTTCTCTTGAGTGCCGGGCTCTTTTGCTGGCACTCCGATCCCTGGTGGCCCAGCTGGGCCCTGGGTCATGCTGCGCAAGGCCCCATCCCTTTAATAATGGGAGGAAGACCTGCAGTACCGCGACACATAGCAATGCAATATTCACTCGCAGCGCTCCAAGAGGGTGGCGGGGCGCTTCCAGTAGCGCCCTACCACCCTCTTGGGGCGTTACCGGTGAATTTCGGGCCCAGAGGTGTTAATTTTTCGGGGCGCTAAAATTAGCGCTAAAAGGGTGAAGTTAGCGCCCCAAAGGGGGCGTGACCCAATTTTTCCCCCTTTCTCTCTACTGTTTTTATCCCATAATTTATTATCAGGGCTACCCCCCACCCCACCCACCCACTTCTTTTCCATTTTGCCTATCTCTTCTAAAAGTCTAGTATCCTGGAATATTTAGTTCCCAACCTTGGTCACTATGCACTCTGCATCTCCTTAATAGCTAATGGCCCAGATATTCCGATCCCTACGGGTGGGTACGCGCTGTGTACTCACCCGTTGGGACATTGGAAATGCTGGTTTCAGGCATGCACAGCGCAGGCGCTGAAAACCGGCATTTCCGATCTGTCAAGAATGATCTTGACAGATCCTCCACCTACCCTGGAGAAGGGCCTCTGCGGGCGGATAGTTCCACTTTTTGTAGACCCTCCACCCGCAGAAAATCCTTACAATTCTTACGCCTGGTAAAAGCAGGCGTAAGGCCTGCTTTTACCAGGATAAGAGTTGAAAAAAAGTAAAAAAAAAAAAAAAAATTTCACTGATTTATCATTTAAAAATACTTTGGGGGAAAAATGCAGTCGCGCCCCATTTGGGGCGCAAATATCGTCCGGGCGCAAAGATTAGCACCTGGCGCTAATTATCGCCACTGACTGGAAACTTCACTTTTAACGCCCCGGGAGGTGATTGGAGCGCTAAATCAGGCGCTGCACACCTGTCTTAAGGCGCAAAGGCCGAGGAGTGAGGCGCTAACTCAGAGCGCTGGCGAAGCTCATGTAATGTCAGTCAGCAATGGAACACACACACAATGGCACGGGCCAGTTCTTAAAGGGGATGGCTAATCTTGCTTTCCATCCACATCCTGTTCATTGCAGCCTTGAATCTCGGCCTGGAGAGACTTGCACATCAAATGTGCTGGAAAGAACAATGGAGAGTAGCAGGCAAAGAGCTCAGAGTGCAGCCCCCACAGTCTCTGCTAAATCGATACAAGGAATGGCAAATCAAAATGAACCTGCAAAGTGCTGCTCAGTACCCAAAACTCCTTCACACAACGTTGAATCTCTCCAGAAGTCTCTCCCTCTCTCTCTCAGAATGCGTAGTTCAAAAATGGCACCAACAATAAAAGGCAGGAAGCGGTCACCTTTAAATAGCGCTCCCCCTTTCCCTTCATGACTGCAGAACGCTCCCCTCAACCTGTCGTTGCTAGTGTCAGGTGGTAAGGCAGGGGGCACCACTCAATATCCGCTCCGGGGCGATACCGGGGCGTTGCACACTTGACTGACGTCATGATCTGCCGGCGCAGGAGATCGTGGCGGTAGTGTTTAGCGCCACCGCAAAATGTCTAGTTAATTTCGCGAGCGGCGCAAACTTCGCCGTGCCTGGGCGCTAGATGCTTTGCACCCCATTAGCGCCCTCTTAAGGCGCTAACGGGAGGCACAACCAACTGAATTTTTCCCCCTTTATGTTTATTTTTAGCCCCGTAAAAAACTTTAATTATTTTTTTCAAAAAATTACATTTTTGTTTAAAATATTTAATTTATTGTAATTTCAATTCATTTTAAAAATGTGATGTTTTTGTTTAATTTATTTAAAGTTTTACTATGTTTTTGGAGTGATCTCATTCATATATTTGACAGTGTATGAAGGGAGATTCCCTTCTTTGATTGGCTCCCCATGGCCCACGTAATCCCAGGGACGCTTGGAGTTTGAGAGGCCCAGGATAGGAAGTGTGTGCGTCCCGGGAGCCCTCAGGTAAGTGCGTAGATTTTTTCCAGATCAGAGACTTCCGCACGCGGGAAGCCTCCGATCGGAAAATACGGCCCATTAGATCAAACCCATTTATTTCTATCTGTGCAATTCATTCATTTATTTTGTTGCAAATGCTTTGCACATTCAGATATAGTGCCTTTAGCTTTAACTTTAAAAACATTTTTTCCCTGATGTCACTTTAGTCACTAATGCCCTATTATCTTTGTTAAGCTCTCTGTCCCTTCCTGACCCACTCTGTTTATTTTTATCCAACTTGCTACTTTACTCTACAGCCTTGACATTTCTCTTATTGCATTTGAATTTACCCTTTCCTGAATCCTCCCACCCCTCTTCATAAGTTTAAAGCCCTATCTACCGCCCTAGTTATTCAATTCGCTAGGACACTGGTCCCAGCCTGGTTTAAATGGAGCCCGTCCCAACGGAACGGCTCCCTCTTTCCCCAGTACTGGTGCCAGTGTCCCATGAATCAAAATTCCATGCTTCCCTCCACCTTTGCATTTCTGCTGTAATCATTTACAACTGCTCTGGATCCATCTTTATTTCTCATTATCACCTCCTTTTCCCTTGCACCATCATCACATTTGTAATTTAATCATTCCTGTCCTCCACCCTATTACTATCTGCCTTTTGTTCTTTTCTTGACCCCTTTTCCCTGGCTCTGTACTTGGTTAAAAGCTATTCCTCTCTAACAGCTTCCGTTTCCGATAAAAGGTCAGCGACCTGAAATGTTAACTTTGTTTCTCGCTCCTCAGATGCTGTCTGAACTGCTGGGTGTTTCCAGCATTTTCTGCTTTTATTCATAGCTGGATGTTACAGTGTGAACAAAACTTCTCTTCCTCCAGCAAAGTTGTGGAACATACAGCAAACAATGATAATCTTGGATACCATGGAGAGCTAGATGGTAAAGCACGCCCTGATCTATACAGACATCCGAGGCGCTGGTTCAAGATTCTGGTGGCATGTTCAATAATAATCCTAGTGGTTGCATGGGCCTGGTTTGTTTCTGCTCTGTGCTTCTGTTTGTGATTGTCACAAGGGTGTCATTAGCCAGATTGGAAGATGGCAGCCTTGATCTCGAAGAAGCCAACCTTTCATTTTCCCTTTGCTTTAAAATAAGCTTGGCATAAATCACTGATGCAAAATGAAAGCACAACATGTGTACCTGCATGATGTGTTGGTGGTCACTTCAAGCAGACCATTACATTGAAATTTAGGAGCCTGGGTTACCATATTTGAGCACCAATAAATGAAAGCCAGCACAGATATTTTAAATCGTGTTTGACTAACTTGATTGAGTTCTTTGATGACGTAACGGAGAGGGTTGATGAGGGTAGTGCGGTGGGTGTTGTGCATATGGACTTTCAAAAGGTGTTTGATAAAGTACCAGATAATAGACTTGTTAGCAAAATTGAAGCCCATGGGATTAAAGGGGCAGTGGCTCTGTGTATACAAATTTGGCCAAAGAACAGAAAGCAGAGATTAGTGGTGAGCAGTTGCTTTACAGACTGAAGGAAAGTGTGCAGTGGTGTCCCCCAGGGGTTGGTGTTGGGATCACTGCTCTTTTTAACATATATTAATGACCTGGACTTGGGTATACAGGGCATAATTTCAAAGTTTGTAGTTGACACGAAACTCGGAAAAATAGTAAACAGTGAGGAGGATAGTAACAGAATTCAGGAGGACATAGGCAGACTGGTGAAATTGGCAGACACATTCAAAAGGGAATTGGATAAATAGTTAATGGGGAAAACATTGCAGGGCTATAGGGAAAGAGTAGGGGAGTGGGACTAATTGGGTAGCTCTTTCAAAGAGCCGGCACAGGCACAATGGGCTGAATGATCGCCTTCTGTGCTGTATCATTCTATGATTCTAATCATCCCTTCTACTTTGGGAAAGGTGGCAGTATGGGAGAATTGGGTGGCACTGTTATGTTGCTGTTGCTGGTCAGTGGGAAAGGAGATGCAGGTTTTGGTCAGTGGGAAAGGAGATGCGAAGTATAGGTGCTATAACATGCAGTATAGGTCTACAGTGCACAGGATTGATGCTATATTGCATAGAATGGGTGCTATTACAAACAGTATTAGTGCCGCAGTGCACAGCCAGCTCAGCAGTGCTACATCAATTTTGCGACAGATGTGCAGAGGGTCAGAATAGGCTGAAACAATGCACTCTCTGTATTGCTGACAATTAACTCTTTATTGTTGCTAGTCTAAAGTTTCACACTGACTGCAATTTCCAGGTTCTAATTCCAGAACAATACAATATCATGAATTCAGAAATCCCAACACTTAAGTTAGTTCCAGCAAAATGAACAATTGTGAATCTACCCTATAGGTCACAAATTACATTGCCAGATAATTCCAACTAAACCTAAATTCTCCAGATATCTCTTCCACAGATCTATGCTCCCTGTTAACACCGGAAAACAACAAACCAATTACTGACAAGATATTCTTCATGGGTTTTAAGAGCTTCAGAGAACTTGATATATAACAAAGAGAAGCAATGTTTTCCAATTTCAAATACATGACTACCGATCCAACGCTCTATTTAGATGAATGTGCTCCATCAGCATTAGGTGTCTGATAATTTGTGCAGGTTCCCAACTACATTTGGACAATTATCCTGCCTGTACTTCACAGCAGAAAATTTTGTAATTTAAATGCCCGACCACAGAGATTAAACAGACTAGCCTCATCCGTGTCTCGCTGTTGCCTTCATATGCATAGAACTACTGTCGCGCGTAAGGAGATTGAAAGACAATGGCCCAGAAATTAAACATCGATGGTTCCCGCGGGGGTAAGGATTCCCCGCGATATCGCACTCCGCGCCTACCTTTTTGTTTGGGGCCCACACGAACTTTAGTTTCAGGGCCTCTCCCTGTTGCAACCGTGCAGTGCTTGCATGTCCCAGAGGCGCAATTAGTTCGTGCGAGCTCTGGGATCACGTGATTCAGTTAGAGCCAATGGCAGCACACCATCTTTCATTCATAGTTTTGACAGCAAGGGCTGTCAAAGCTATGAATACTACAAGCCCCCAAAAGAACAGCTAAACCTCAATTAAATTAAAAAAAAAGCCATCACATTAATAAAATAACTATAGTTAAATAAATTAACCACTTTAAACAAAAAATTAAATTTTTGAAAAAATTTAAAATCTTTTTAAAAGTTATAAAAATAAACTTACCTTTCTTTAAAGTCTCTAAAAAAGATAAACCTGTTGAAAAAAATTTAAAATAACACTTAATTAACTACTTACCTTGTTAAAAGGGGGTCCTATGCCTGCTTTCTTTATGTGTAAAATCTTCACCACTTACCTGCGCGTTCAAACCTGAAAAAAAAACTAAGTGCACTGCGTGCGCACAACCTGTAGCGCGCACGTGGTTCACTTAGGAACCGCCCCCTTTGCAATACACGAAGTGCCGGTTTCCCACGCATGCGCAGTGCATGCAGGAAACCAGCAATTCGGGACCTAATACGTGAGAGTACACAGTGCGTACTCTCGCGTATTAGGTCTAATTTTCGGGCCATTAGCTCCAGAATACGAAGTGCACCCCTGACGACAGTTTGCTAACATGGCCTCACTTTATCAGGTTCTTTAACTTTTAGCTTACTGGAAATCTGAAAAACCACTTCAGTAGAAATCCATGGGCTAAATTTTCAGTCCTCCTGCTTGGCGGAAACGGGCAGCAGCGCCTCGAAAATGGTGGGCAGTGACCTACCACCCTGTTGTTGCTGTTGGTGTGGCTGTGGCAATGTTCATCGGGGCCTACAGCTGGATGGTTGGATCGGTCTCTGGAGTCAGACAGTAGGCCCATGTAAAATGGAAATTGGGTTTGTATGCCGTTAATAAGACCCCCGATTGCCATTTTTGGGCTGATTTTGATCGGAGTGTGTGCTGTTATTTACTATAATATAAAATATAATCGAAAATAAATCGAGTTTATCGAAAGTGAAAAGATTTAAAAAGGAAAAAGGTTGAGGTTAAGACAGACAAATATGTTCTCAGTATCATAAATTTTCCAGCTTCATCACTCATTATAATTTTCCTTGCAATAATCGATCAAACCACTATATGCCTAAAATGAGTCTGAATCACAAACACAATGCCACACAGTGTATGCGTGTATACACACACACACACGCGGATACACACAGTGTTGTACTAGGAGTCTTTTTATGCGCCAATAATCCACTGCCTAAGAAGAAGAAGACAATATATTAAAAAGCTTATGTCTGCAGCAATTCCTTTTTACAACATCTTACTTCATTTTGTTACGCGGTGATGGCAATTTTTTCCATTATAAGTTCCAATGTCTGCATTTTTTATGGGATTTGCTGATGTAAACTTGTCAGTTGTAATTACACCCTCCCACCAATTGAGGTGCTTTACTGTCTCAGTGCTGCATTTCTCTGCTTCTCATCCTGTACTGCACAGAAACTCCCGAGCTCCAAACAACTCTACTTCTCTGCTTCCCAAGTGAACCAAATGTATTTTTATTTAACTGTAAATAATAATATGAAATCAAAGTCTTACGTATTATGAATATTCCCTATGAAGAAAGTAAGGCACAACTCAGTCTTAGTTCCCAGTGCCCAAGGGTACCATAAACATTGGGACTCTCTTAAAGAAAGACATGCAAATGATTCAGCACATAATTGAAAATAAATGCTGTGGAAATGATTAAAAAAACAAAGAAAATCAGTGGTTCGAAAAATAAATAGGCTCACTATTGTGTTTAAGGGCGATGAAAAATAAGTAGCAGTAGCAAATACCAGCAGAGACAGAATGAACATGTGGGAAATGAAAAAAAACACTGTAAGAAATTAAATGCAATATTAAAATATAAATTTTGTCTCAACTTTCAGCTTCACATTACATATACTTTGAATTTCCGAAGGATTAGGTGGCTTTGTGAGAAACTGAATTCACAGTTTTGGAGTCTCTGGAGACTGTGTTCCAAACATTGCTTGGGGTGTTAATTAAATTCAATCCAAGCTATTTGCACCTAAAGGGAAAAAAAATATTAATTCCACCTCCAGAAATCATCCCCTCAGCAAAAAAAACCACAGCTACAACAGAACTAAATTTGTTCCTTTTTCTATATTGGATTTCACTTTAACGCTGAAAAATATTTCTGCCTGAACCTTGTGCATTCACTCGGTCAATTCAAGAGACATTCGTCTCCAGGGCAGCAGCAGAATTAAAGAGCTGGGGGAGAAATTCCCCTCGAGGGCCATTTGAGGTGCTAAGTCAAATAGTTAAATTCCCATTTTTTCTTCCAAGAGGGAAGTGGAGCGCTAAATCATGAGATGACGTCATGATCTCTGGGCGCAGAAGATCGGGGCGCTACCCGGAAGTTCCGCCGCTAACCTCCCGCGGAATTTCGCGGGAGGTGCGGTTATCGCCTTGGGGGCGGCGCAAAGCCATTCGTGAGCCGTTAGCGCCTCCCACCAGAGGCGCAAACGAGGGGAATTTCGCCCCCCTGATACTTTGAGTCACCACAGATTGGCATTATGACATGCTGAGTAACTCAGTCATAAATTACATGCTCTCCTATTCTTACAAGTAACAGCAAAGAGCAACCTCAAGATCCTTTATTTCCCCTTCTACTTGGAAATTACCAATTCAAATAACATTTGTAGAAAGGACCTTTAATTGCATCAAATGAAGAGGCACTGGGTATTTCAAAAGGATGATGAGCTTCTGTGTAATTCAACTCTGCCATTGATATGTTCTCACTTTGCTTATTAGTGACAATCCTGGCTCTTGTGTATTACAACTGAGTTTAGGATCATCGGGGTGGAGGTTCATTTCGGCTCATATTCGAGCCATATTCAGGCCTAAAATGGGCAGCAAGCACGAAGCACGTGCCCCACCAGGAAACCAGCCTAAAATTGGGCCTCAGGCCTCATTAACATTATTTGGGCGCGATGCCGACATCTGTCACTCCTCCACAGGCAGCTCTCCCATTTTAGAAAGATGAATGTCAGGCCGTTTGCCTCACTGGCAGCAGCCTGGAGGTAAGCCCTGGAACTGGGAGTGGAGTGGCAATGGGGGAGAAAGGGCGATCATGAGTACTGTGGAGTCGTGGGAGCACTCTACTTCTCCTAGCTCCACAGGAATGATTTTCACATTTAAAAAAATAACTTTTGTTGGCAGTCACTGCTTAAGTAGAGTGGCTGCTGAAGAATCCCACGCAGAGCAGGCCTGGCTCCTGTCCCACACATCACACTTCAATTTCGGCAAGGGAATCTTAAACAGGCGTTAGGCACTTCATTTACATATGAAAGGGGATTAATGCCTGCTTTAGTCATCCTGAAAAACAGCCCCACCGCTTTATTACAGGCGTCCTTTGGGAGCGGGATATTGGTCCCCAAAATTGGTCCTCATTTATCCATTTTACGCCTGTAAAACAGGTGCAACAAGCTCCAACTTCTGCCCCATTATGTTTCCATTTTTTGTGTTGAACATCTGAACCTGGTTGTATCTATTACTGCACTTTACAGTATATGGCAACATGCTTTCATTGACTGCATGAGAGAACCACCAAGAATCTCAATTTCTGATGAGCCACGAGTGTAACATTTGCATAATTCACAGCAATGGGAGATTGTTTCTTTTTCAGAGCTAATGTTCAGGTTAAAGCTGTAACTGTGTCCATTCATATTAATATTATTTAACTGGGCACTAGATGGAGAATAATGGAACACCAGAGAGCACTTGAACGCTAGTCATCTAATTGATTTAAATAAGTATGGAAGTTACATCATAAACTGCAACAGCAAAGAACTGTGTAGTTTACATCCATCAGCTGAAACCCCAAGATGAGATTATGGGGTAAAAATCGGGTAACGCCCTCTTTGGGGCGCTACCTTCGCCGGGATGCTAATTTTAGTGCCCTGAAAAATTTAGCGCCCCCGCGGCCGATTTTCCCAGGTAGCGCCCCCAGAGGGAGGAGGGATGCTACTGGAAGAGCCCCGCGTCCTTCTTGGGGCGCCGCGGTACTGCAGGCCTTCCTCCCCTTATTAAAGGGGAGGGGCCTGGCGCAGTGCGTCCCGGCACCCAGCTGGGCCACCAGGGATCAGGAGTGCCGGCAAACGAGCCCGACACTCCTCTTGAGTGCCGGGCTCATGGAGAGCAGCCGGCACCCCGCGGGGGGACTTCATGGGGGACGGGGACAGCAACGGGGACAGGTGCTGGCAGGCGGCCAGCAACAAAAATGGCCACCCGCCACCTCCCCTTTAACTAGCGCCGCCCCGGCCGCAGGTAGGCCCCCCTGACCCCGGTGGACATAGCGTCCAGCAGTAAGTCGGGGGGGCGCCACCCAATGTTACAGCCGGGGCGTGAACGGGGCGCTGCGCACGGCGATAACGTCATCGCCGGCAGCGCATCGCGGCGCTAATGGTTAGCGCCGCCGCTAACCTCCCGCTGAATTTCGCGGGAGGTGTTAGCAGTGCCGCACCCAGGCGCCAGTTGATTTGTGTTCCGTTAGCACCCTCTTAGGGCGCTAATGGGAAGTGCAAATCAACCGAATTTTCCCCCCATATATAACATTTTTACATACGATAAAAGCTGTTAAATTGCAAAGCACCATTGTCAGCAAAGGGTCCTCACCATGTCTGAGCACAGATCGTAATTGTGGACGAACTGTTGTGCACTGCAATTCGTGATAGTTAATAAAAAGGGCCAAAGTGTTGTCCAATGTTTGCCTCTCTGGGACGTATGGGTTATGATAATAAGGTCCAGCACCAAAATGCACAATGTTTGGGTGAGCTCCATCCTTGGCACTAAATTTGCTCAGATAAAATGGCTGCATCACTAGTTCACTGGCCTGGCCTGCTGAAGTTAGCTTCTTCTAGCTAGTTTATGGATCCAAACATTGACTCACAACTGGTGTTTTTTGGGAAAAAAGCATTGATATTTAGTTACATTTACTTCCCGGCATTTATTTCTTTTTCTGCGGAGGGCATCATTTCAGCCTATTAATATTGTTTGTTTGGAACACTTTCGTGCAATAATTGGGGTGAGCAGCAGTCCTTTCAGAACTGCTGCCTCACTGAAAATCCTGTCCCCAGCCAATTAAAATTCTCCTCCCAGCACCTGTTTTCCCGATGTTGGGAGTCTATCATAATTCGGGGCGTAGGGGACAAGATGGTATGGGACCTAGCCTTGTCATTTCTGACAAGGACTGCCCTCTCCGCTGCCGGCCTGACTGTGACTGGTTTATGTAATGCAGTTAAGATGCGCTCCATTCAATGTTTTGGAAACAGCTGGTGATTGAGAAGGTGAAGTAGAGAGTAGAAGAGATGGCGAGAGTAGAGGGGAGCTTTTTTTAAATGATTCTTTCCTGGGATGTGAGTGTCATTGCCAAGGCCGACATTTATTGCCCCTCCTTCGTTGCCAGGAGAAGGTGGTGGTGGGCCTTCTTCTTGAACTGCTGAGTGCCTTGCTGGGCCACTTCAGAAGGCAGTTAAGAGTCAAAGCACATTGGTTTGGGACTGGAGTCACATATAAGCCAGATGGAAGGTTTCCTCCCCTAAAGGACATTAGTGAACTTGGATTTTTATGACATTCCAATAGCTTCATGGTTACTTTTACTGATACCAGCTTTTTATTTCCAGATATTTAAAACTGAATTTAAATTCATCATGGTCTGATTTGAACTCATATTCTCTGAATCATTAGTCCAGGCCTCTGGATTACTAGTCCAGTAATATAAATACCACACTACCGTACCCTGTACAGCAAGGTGAAGATGAGCAATGAAAGCAGTATACATTAAAATGTAGCTGCTTTAAACTGAAGCGTCATTACAGGAAAGGAAATGGAAGAATTCATGTGGGTGCAGAAACATAGGAACATAGAGGAACAGGAGTAGGCCATTCAGCCCCTTGAGCATTCAATGAGTTCATGGCTGATCTGTATCTTAACTCCATCCACCTGCCTTAGATCCATATCCTTTTATACCCTGGTCTAGCAAAAATATATCATTCTCAGATTTAAAATTATTAATTGAGCTAGCATCTAC
The DNA here is from genome assembly GCA_030390025.1 of Squalus acanthias. Taxonomy (NCBI): domain Eukaryota; kingdom Metazoa; phylum Chordata; class Chondrichthyes; order Squaliformes; family Squalidae; genus Squalus; species Squalus acanthias. The sequence continues at coordinate 140,599,781 of CM059425.1, read as the reverse complement.
TGTTTTTTGTGGGAGAGAGTTCCACACTTCTATCACCCTTTGCATGAAGAAGTGTTTCCTAACTTCTCTCCTGAATGGCCTGGCTCTGATTTAAGGTTCTGACCCCTTGTCCTAGGCTCCCCCACCAGTGGAAAAAGGTTCTCTTGATCTACCCTATCAATTCCTTTCAAAATCCTGAAAACCACAATCACATCACCCTTCAACCTTCTATATTCCAGGTAATACAAGCCTAGTTTATGTAATCTTTACTAATAATCTAACCCTTTGAGCTCTAATAACACTCTGGTAAATCTATACTGCCCTCCTTCCAAGGCCAGTATATTCCTTCCAAAGTGTGGTGCCCAGAACTCTACACAGTACCGCAGGTGTGGTCTAAGCAGGGCTTAGTACAGCTGCAGCAAAACATCTTCCCCTTTATATTCTAGCCCTCTATTTATAAAGGCTAACATTCCATTAGCTTTTTTGATTTTTTTTGTACCTGACTACTACCTTTTAGTGATCTGTGTACATGGACCCCTAAATCTCTTTGGACCTCCACTGTTCCTAGCTTTCCACCATTTAAAAATACTCAGGTCTATCCTTTTTTAGTCCAAAATGGATGACCTCACACTGACCTCCATTGAAATTCATCAGCCATAGTTTTGCGCACTCGTTTAATCTATTAATGTTTCTTTGTAATTTTATGCTCTCGTCTACACTACTTATTATGCCACTAATCTTTGTGTCATTAGCAAACTTAGATTGCGTTATCTAACGCATTCATAAATATAGTGAATAGTTGAGGTCCCAGCACAGATACTTGTGGGACACCACTAGTCACTTCCTTCCAATTCGAGTACATATCTATTATCCCTAATCTGTTTTCTTCCATCTAACCAATCTTCTAACCAGAAAATAATAAGCCTACAATTCCATGGGGTAAAAATTCAGTTGGTTTGCTTCTACCATTAACGCCTTAAGAGGGCGCTAATGGGGCGCAAAGCAACTAGCGCCCTTGGGCGGCGATGTTTCCGCCGCTTGCGAAATTAACTAGACATTTTGCGGCGGCGCTAAACACTACCGCCACGATCTCCTGCGCCGGCAGATCGTGACGTCAGTCGAGTGTGCAACGCCCCGGACTGTATATTGAGTAGCGCCCCCTGCCTTACCGCCTGCCGCTAGCAACGACAGGTTGAGGGGAGCGTTTTGCAGTCAGGAAGGGACTGGGGGAGCGCTATTTAAAGGCGACCGCTTCCTGCCTTTTTTTGTTGGTGGCATTTTTGCACCACGCATTCTGAGAGAGAGAGAGAGAGACTTCTGGAGAGATTCAATGCTGTGTGAAGGAGTTTTGGGTACTGAGCAGCACTTTGCAGGTTCATTTTGATTTGCCCTTCCTTGTATCGATTTAGAAGAGACTGTGGGGGCTGCACTCTGAGCTCTTTCCCTACGTCTCTCCATTGTTCTTTCCAGCAGATTTGATGTACAGGTCTCTTCAGGCCGAGATTCAAGGCTGCAATGAGCAGGATGTGGATGGAGAGCAAGATCAACCCTCCCCTTTAAGAACTGGCCGGCGCCATTGTGTCTGTGTTCCATTGCTGACTGACATCACATGAGCTTCGCCAGCGCTCTGAGGTAGTGCCTCGCTCCTCGGCCTTTGCACCTTAAGACAGATGTGAAGCGCCTGAATTAGCACTCCAATCACCTCCAGGGGCGATAAAAGCCAAATTTACAGTCGGAGACGATAATTAGCGCCAGGCACTAAACTTTGCGCACGGCCGATAATTCCGCCCCAAACGGGGCGATATTGAATTTTCCCCCCCATGAGCTTTAATTTTAATCTACAGTCTCCTATGTGTAACCTTATCGAATGCCTTCTGGCACAGACACAATGGGCCGAATGGTTTTCTTCGGTGCCGCAAATTTCTATGTTTCTATGTTTCGATGTTTCATCTAAACTACATCCATAGACATTCCTCTTTCGTTACTTCCTCAAATAATTGAATTAGGTTAATTAGACAGGACCTATCCTATACAAATCCATGTTGGCTCTCTCTAATCTGCTCAAATTTCTCTAAGTGCTCAGTTACTCTGTCCTTAATTAAAGATTCCAATAACTTCCCCATAACAGATGTTAGACTAACATGTCTACAATTTCCTGGTTTCTCTCTCACATCTTTCTTAAATGTTGGAGTTACATTTGCAATTTTCCAATCTAAAGGGACAATTCATGAATCAAGAGAACTTTGGAAGATTATGGGTAAAGCATCTGTAATGTCCTCACCTACTTCCTTTAAATTCCTGGGGTGGAAACCATCAGGTCCTGGGGATTTGTCAGTCTTTAGTGCCATTATTTTTTCTAATACTGTTTTCTTGCTTACATTAACTTTAGTGATTTCCAGTCCTTGATTCATTACTAATGTCGCTGAATTGTCGGGTATATTATTCTCTTCCTCTATTGTGAAGACTGACACAAATTTTGGGGGTAATTTTCCCAGCCCTGGGGAGGCAGGTATGGAGGCGGGACTGCCGGGAAAATGGCAGAAACAGGGAGCGGGTACCGACCCCGCTCCCAACCCGCCTCCGTGCCATCTTCCTGGGAGGCGGGTCCCCGACTTGCGCAGGGACCCGTCTCCTCGAGACGGGAAGGGGATTAGAGCCAATTAACTGCCTGTTAACAGGTAATTAACAGGCAGTTTTGAGGTTTTTGCCCATTTTACCCCTGCAAGTGCAGGCTTCCCGATGGCTGCGAACCTCGCCAGGAGTGTTTTTGCGGCCGCGGCGGCGCAAATTAAAGAGCAGGTGCCGGGCAGCCATTTTTTTTGGGTCACCTGCCAGCACCTGCCCCCTCTCGTCTCCTCCTGTGGGGCGCCGGCCGCGATCCATCAGCCCGGCACTCCTCTTGAGTGCCGGGCTCTTTTGCCAGCACCCCACTTCCCGGTGGTCCAGCAGGGCCCCGGTGGGTGCTGCGCTAGGCCCCGCCCCTCTAATCAGTGGAGGTAGGCCTGTAGTACCACAGTGCTACATGCCGACGCGCATGGCTCTGCTGCGCTAGCACCGCGATATTCAATGAGAGCGCCCCAAGAGGGAGGAGAAGCACTTCCAGTAGCACCCCACCTCCTGCTTGGGGTGCTACCGGCGAAGTTAGTGCCCCAAAGGGGGCGCAAGCCAATTTTTCCCCCTTTGTGTCTTGATATCCCTCGCAAGTTTCTTTTCTTTTCGTATTCCCTTTTTGCAGATCTTATTATCTTTTTAGCTTCCTTTGCTGTTATTTATATCTCTTCCAGTCCGCTGGATCTACACTATCCTTTGCACTTTTGTATGCACTTTCCTCTAGTTTTATGTTATCTCTCACCTCTTTTGTCGACCATGGCTGTTTTATTTGGTATATAGAGCTTTTGCCCTATAGGGGTCTATACTGGTCCTGTATCAAGCTCGATTCTTTTTTTAATACTTCCCACTGTTCATCTTTAGCATTATCTGATAACAGTTTTGACCAGTTTGCTGTTGTCAGTCTCTGTCTCATCCTGTTAAAGTTATCCTGACCAAAATCTTAACTGTGTTAACTTTCTCGTTTTCAAACCTAACATTGAATTTGACCGTATTATGATCACTGTTGGATAAATGTTCCCTTACTGTTAGATTATTAATTAAGTCTGGATCATTACTCATTACTGAATCTAGTATGGCCTGTACGCTTATTGGAGGTCCTGGTTCTCTGAGATTGGGGTTAAGGAACATTGCTGAAATGTAGTACAGGGACCTTTAGTTTGTATCTGCCTCATGCTGTCTTGTGATTGCTTGTTGCTGACATTGGTTGAAGAAGTAAGAAAGATTTATTTTCCTAACTGTGACAACCTTTTACCTTGAAGAGCACTGAGGGTTGGTAAAATAAAATAGCACATGTACAAGATGGCCAAATATGTTTGTCTTGTGTAGAAGGAGAATGTGAAAGTGCAGGCCGCTGAAATTGAGTTTATGATCTAACCTTCACAACTGATTTAGACTTCATCATTTCTGGATCGTGCTGTGAATATTTGCAGCATTTAATGGTCCGTGAAGCTGAATATTACAAAACCTTATATTACAGCTGAATATTAGAAACTAATGAAAAAAAGAACTTGCATTTATGTAGTGCTTCATCACATCTTCAGGATGTCCCAAAGAACTTTACAACATGAAGCATGTAGATGATGCCTAAAGAGTTAAAAAAAAACTTGTGACTTTGCTTTAGGTTTTAAATGCAGACCCAAATCTCTTAATTCATTTTTTTCTCTTCAGCTACAATGTATTCCTGGTATATACACGCACCTTCCTCATTCTAAATATCTCACCAAAGCACCAATTGGCTGGCCTGTCATGTTTAAAACTATATTATGTAAGAAAGAATGAGAGAAAGAAAGAACTTGCATTTATGTAGAGCCTTTCACGACCTTCAGGACCTAACAGGATGTCAGCCATGGCTCAGTTGGTAGCACTCTTACTTCTAAATCTAAGAGGTTGTGGGTTCAAGTCCCATTCCATGAAACTTGAGCGCATAATCTAGGATGATACTTCAATGCAGTACGGAGGGAGTGCTGCACTGTCAGAGGTGGCACCTTTTAGATGAGATGTTAAACCGAGGCCCTGTCTGTTCTCTCAGGTGGAGATGAAAGATCCCATTGTACTATTTCGAATAAAAGCAGAGGAGTTATCCCTGGGTCCTGGCCAATAATTATCCCTCAGTCAGTATCACTAAAACAGGTTATCTGGTCATTATTCACATTGCTGGCTGTGGGAGCTTGCTGTGTGCAAATTGGCTGGCTCTTTCCTACATTACAACAGTGACTACACTTCAAAATTGGCTGTAAAGCACTTTATGATGTCCTGAGGTTGTGAAAGGCGCTATATAAATGCAAGTCTTTCTTTCTTTCAAAGCGTGTTATAGCCAATTAAATCGTTTTGAAGTGTAGTCACTGTTGTAACGTGGCAGCCATATTATGCACAGCAAAGTCCCACAAACAGCAATGTGATATTGACCAGATAATTATTTTTTTTAGTGATGTTAATTCATTACTGCAGTGCAGTATCAGCCTAGATTATGTGCTCAAGTTTCTGGAGTGGGACTTGAACCCACAACCTTCTGACTCAGAGGCAAGAGTGCTACCCACTGAGAGAAGGCTGACACTTGTAATTGCTTATGTGCTCCCAGTCTGGCAACACCTCGATTTTAACATTCTCATCCTTGTTTTCAAATCTTTCCATGGCTTCGCCCTTCCCTATCTCTGTAAACTCCTCCAGCCCTACAACCCTCCGAGATCTCTGCGCTCCTCCAATTCTGGCTTCTTGCGCATCCCCTACTTTAATCACTCAACCATTGGTGGCCGTGCCTTCAGCTGCCAAGGCCCTAAGCTCTGGAATTCCCTCCCTAAATCTCTCCACCTCACTACCTCACTCTCCTGCTTTAAAATGCTGCTTAAAATGTACTTCTTTGACCAGCTTTTGGTCACCTGTCCGAATATCTCCTTATGCGGCTCAGTGCCAAATTTTGTTTGACAACTTTCCTGTGAAGCGTCTTGGGATGTTTTACTACGCAAAAGGTGCTATATAAGTGCAAGTTGTTGTTGTTATTGATATGTGTCCAGTATAGGGAGTCAATTGCAGATGTAATGTAGTAATTCATTGCCTAAGCTCCTGGCTGAGGTGTAGGTGGTCAGCAAGTTAGAGAAATAAAAATAGAGACAATGGGGGGAATTTTGCCAGCCCTGGGGAAGCGGGTTTGGAGGCGGGACTGCTGGGAAAATGGCAGAAACTGGGAGCGGGTACCGAACCCGCTCCCATCCTGCCTCCAAGCGATCTTCCCAGGAGGCGGGTCCCCGACTCGCGCTGGGACCCGTCTCCTCGAGGCGGGAAGGTGATTACAGCCATTTAACTGCCTGTGAACAGGTACTTAACAGGCAGTTAAGAGGCTTATCCCCATTTTACCAACACAAGTGTGGTAACACAATACAGCTTCCTGTGACTCGAACTTTATTGCATCACTTCCTGTGATTAGTCCAGGATAAATACTGGACTGATCAGTTGGATCCTGGAGAGGCATAGAGTAAGACCTCTTTTGTATGTAGCACCTTTTTAGTTGATTAAAGCTTACTTTAAGTTCACCACGCGTAAGGCTCATTCTTACGACAATTTAATCAACTTTGGAAAACTTCGCACTCAAACTTTTTGGACGAACTCGGAACTAAGGATCCAGGGAATCAGCCATCATGGAAAACATTCTTAAACCATCGCGTCTTGACTTGGACCCAAACACCCCAGCAGCCGGTAAGGTGTGGAAACACTGGTATCGCACGCGCAGCCACGATCCACCCCGTACCGTACGCTCGGAAACGGATCTGCCACAGCCCTGCCCGACACCCGTTCGGGCACCAGTACACAGTCAGGATCGTCCTGACCCCTCACAGAGCGGGCTGGATCACTCGGACTCTGGTCCACGGCCCGCGGCGGGTAAACGGGCTAGGGGCCCTCTACCGCTACGAGAACCCAAACGGGTGCGGCTCTCCCTCGTCCAGCGGCTACGAAATGGAGGGAGCATTCCGGCCTCCTAATCTTTTGGGGGGGGGGGGAGAATGTGGTAACACAATACAGCTTCCTGTGACTCGAACTTTATTGCATCACTTCCTGTGATTAGTTCAGGATAAATACTGGACTGATCAGTTGGATCCTGGAGAGGCATAGAGTAAGACCTCTTTTGTATGTAGCACCTTTTTAGTTGATTAAAGCTTACTTTAAGTTCACCACGCGTAAGGCTCATTCTTACGACAATACGTGTAGAACTCGCAAAATTATCGCGATTTTATAAAATCAGAAGGAGACATAAAGTTTCGTACAAACAGCTTTATTTCAGCAGAATGCTGTCAGGTTTCAAAACGGACACAAACAGCCTGTAAAATGGCCACCACGCCTCGTGGCAGAAAGTTCTAGACTTTCAATGGGCAGACAAGATGGCGTTCCAATAAACATTTGTGCAAGATCGTACAGGACTCAGCACATTTGAGATAATTGACAAGACATGATGGGTTGGCATTTTATACATAAATACTGGAATCGGTATCCCAGGTGCGAATAAGGGCTATTGTACTGAGCGATCAAGGACCCATCCAAAGACATTGGCCCAGAAATTGATCTCGCTCTGTTCCCGCGGGGGTAAGGCTTTCCTGCGATCTCTCACCTCGCTTGTGCTTTTTCAGATCCAGCTCGCACGAACTTCATGTTCTAGAGATCAGCTGGGCAGTGCTTGCGTATCCCAGCGGCGTAGTGAATTCGTGCGAGCTGTGGGATCATGTGACTCAGTTAGAGCCAATGGCAGCACACCATCTTCCATTCATAAGTTTCACAGCAGGCTGTGAAATCTATGAATCTTACACCCCCCCAAAATAACAGCTAAACCTCAATTAAATTTTAAAAAAAACCATCACATTAATAAAATAAGTATAGTTAATTAAATTAACCATTTTAAATAAAAAATTAAATTTTTGAAAAAATTTAAAATCTTTTAAAAAGTTATAAAAATAAACTTACCTGTCTTTAAAGTCTCTAAAAAAGATATACCTGTTAAAAAAAATTCAAAAAAATACTTAATTCACTACTTGCCTTCTTAAAAGCGGGTCTTACTCCTCCTTTTTACATTTCTAAAATCTTCAGTACTTACCTGCGCGTCCAAAGCATGAAGTGCACAGCGTGCGTGCAGCCTGTAGCGCGCACGCGATGCACCGAGGACCCGCCCCCTTTTCAGAAGAGCAATTGCCGGTTTTCAGCGCATGCGCAGGGCATGCAGAAAACCGGCAATTGGAGTGGGAATACGCGAGAGTACGCAGTGCGTACTCTCGCGTCCCGGGATCAATTTTCGGCCCAGTAATATGCAAAATCCCCACGACTCTACGATGAGAGAGCCGTTTGCGGGTAGTTACAGAAAGCATTTGGAAGCCCCAAAACCCCTCCAGGGAGACTACTAGCCGGTTCCACAATGGGAGAAGTATTAACGGGTACTCAGACAGTTACAAGTATCACCGAAACCCATTAAAGACGGAGATCACCCTATACAAGAAGTTTGAGCGCCAAAACCCTGACAAAAGATAGACATTAAGATTGGGCGGGAAAAGAGGAATTACAGCACTATAACTGTAAGGTACAACCGTCCATCTTTCTCTTGCTGCTGACTGCTGCCTCTGCTTCTTCTTGCGCTTGCTGCTTTGACTCGCTGGAAGGCTGTTGAACTTTTATTCTCTTGCCTGACGGCTCTGGACTCTGATCCGCTAGGATCAACCTCGTGGCTTGCCGCGAAGATCTGTGGAGAACTGGGCTGTGAGGCCTTGAAACGGGCGCACCATCCCGAGAAGTCGGTAAACGGTGTTGGAACCGAAGGCCCAAGAGGAGATGAGATGAGATGAGATGAGATGAGATGAGAAGAGAAGAAGACGACAATACGTATCGCCACGGTCAGTAAGCCCCGACCGCGCCTGTAAGTCGAATAAACACTTCCTTGCCTAGGAAGACCCTTCTTCGAGTTTTATCGAACCGGTGTGAGGGCACAGGAAGACTCTTCTTTGAGTAGTATCGGAACTCCGAGGACAACACAGATCTTCATGACAGCAGACGGTCCAGCCTGCTAGCCGGAGCAGAAAACGAGTAAACAAGTGGGGTACAGAGACCCCTGATCAGCACGTGGATAGTCAGGTGCTGCGGTAAAAACATCCGAGCAGAGTTTCGGAATTCTCCGAGTTATCACGAGTGGTGAGCATGAGTCTCGATCCTACAAATCTAGATTAGGACAGGTATTGATAGGGGAGGGTTTAAGTTTTAAGGATAAGTATAATGTGTGTCCCCTTTTACGATGTGTCATGCGCTCCTCGTTTCCCTAAAATTAGTTACATAACTGTGTGTAAGATTGTACTGTCGTTAATCTGTGCTTATGACATGTATCTCGTAATCTTGAATAATATGCAATAAAGATTTTCCATTTCGCACTATTCAACCGGGTCTACCTGAGTTTTTCTCTGCATTATTGCTCTCGCACCTAAGTCCAGTGTCAGAACCGTAAGGGCGAGTGGGTCGAACCACTCACAGGTGTCTAGTGTTATCAGGCTGGCTGGAGACCAGAACAGGCAACAAGGCCTAAACTCGCACTAGCACCCAGGCTAAGCACAGAGCCGCAGGTCACCCCTTACATAAGTGCGGGCTTCCCGACATCGGGAAACCCCGCCAGGGTCACCGAGGCAAGCAGTGGGTCTGCGGGGGTGAGAGGGATCGAAAAGTGCGTTGTGGAGGTGAGTGATGGGGGCAAGTGTGGAGAGGTAGGTATGGGAGGTGAGTGAAAAGTGTTGGAAAATGTTTCCTTACCTTTGTTTCTTCCTGCAAGCTTCAACCGTTGGGGATCCGGAGGTGCCTCATCTCCACGGCAGAGATGACAGAATGGCTGCTGCATTCTCCGATGCAACACCCATCTGATTTCTGCTCAGGAAAGAGGTTTGGTGAATCTTGAGTACAAGGACTCACCAAAGAACAGAGATTGTCAGTGTTTGACAGCTTCTCAAAGCTGACAAACGATGACAATTCATCTGTCAAAATTTTTTGACAGATGAAACGTCATACGCTGACGTTCTCTGTCACCGGCTTTCCCTTAATTGGCCTGCTAAGCCCGCAGGGCGGGCTTAACAAGGTCAATCAAGGGAAAATAGCGTGGGTTTGCCGGACGTCATTGGGGGTGGGACTGAAACCTGACAAGCAGCAGTCCCGCCCCCAACGTGCCCCCATTGATAAAATTCCCCCAATGGTTCTGTAAGAGGAGTGATTTCTCTTCAGTTGCATTCAAAACCCATGTAACATTGGGCACAAGGATTGTCAAAAGCAGTTGCAGCAGGTGAAAGAGAAATGCATGTTGGAATGCATGTGGCCGGTATGTTTATCAAAATAGCCTCAGTGATGCCTGCCTTTTTTTGTACTTGATACACCTGCTGGTCTGTCTCAGTTATGAATTGGTGGCTGATGTAACTAAAGGGGTCATGATTGGATTTAATATTAATGTGCCTGAGCGGTAATGAGCTGTACTCCTGTTATTAAGGAGTGGAGGAACTACATGAATTTTTTGACACTGACTAAATAATGATTATGTGCCAAAAAGCACTTACCAATCATTTCACACCCAAGAAAATCACTGTCTATGAAACAATCCTCTTTTGTCACAAGCAACAGAATGTGGGACAGATAATGATCTCTAAGGCACTTAGCAGTGATGTGTGAATTTCAGAATGTGGTTTCTAAACTGCAAGTGCAGGTTAGTGAAGGGTTCCAATTTAAAGAAGGTAAATGGACCTGTGCGTTAGACACCAATAAATTTAATTTTGGCATTCTTGGTTTGCGGGAAATATGTTCACCTGAGCCATTCAGCCCATCTCAATTCATCCACCCAGAATGAACCTAAAGACCCCCATTGCAGCATTGCAGCAGGTTCTTAAATAATCCAGGGTTTTCATTTCCATTAATCTATCTGGGGGTCTATTCCATATGTGTGGATAAGAACTTCCCAACATCAGTCCTAAATTTGCCTTTTTCCACTTTAAACCTGTGGGGGGAAAAATTCAGTTGGTTGCGCCTCCCGTTAGCGCCTTAAGAGGGCGCTAATGGGGCGTTAAGGCGCTAACGCCCGGGCGCAGCGCTGTTTGCGCCGCTCGAGAACTTAACTTGAGATTGTGCGGCGGCGCTAAAACTTACCGCTGCGACCACCTGCGCGCGCAGATTGTGACGTCATTCCATGGTGCAACGCCCTTGGGGCGCCCCGGAGCGGAAATTGAGTGGCGCCCCCTGCCTTACCGCCTGGCGCTTCCAACGACCGGAAGACTGGAACGTTATCAATCGGTGTGGGGCTGGGGGGGGCGCTATTTAAAGGGGGCCTCTTCCTGTCTTTTTCTGTGGTCGACATTTATGCACCACTCGTTCTGAGAGAGAGAGAGAGATTCGGAGAGAGAGAGAGAGAGACTTCTACATTGACTCAACGCTTTGTGAGGTAGTTTTGCCCAGTTCATCCTAACTTTGCTGCTACTTTAGTTGCTGTACCTCATTACTTTTCTGGCAAAGAGAATATGGGGGCTGCAATGATTGGGGGCGTCGTCCTGCTCCAGCTCAATCGGAGGATAGTGAGACGCAGACAGAGAGTGGCAATGATGGCCAGACGGAGGAGGGCCATCAGGCGCATGTACAGGAGAGCTTACCCTCCCAGGGTATATCGTGAACAGCTCTCCTACATCCATATGTCCGAGGAGCTGTGTTTGCGAAGGCTGCGATTCAGCAAGGAGGTGGTCACTGAGCTCTGCCACCTGCTGCAGCCAGATCTGCAGCCTCAGCTGAGGTCCAGGACGTCTCTGTCGGTGGCAGTGAAGGTCACAGTGGCTTTGAACTTCTACGCCACTGGCTCATTCCAAGCTGCTGTTGGGGACCTCGCCAATATCTCCCAGTTTGCGGTGCATCGCTGCATCCGGCAGGTCACCAATGCCCTCTTCACAAGGAGACGAGACTTCATCTCCTTCCCTATGACCCCAGACAAGCAGCATGACCGTGCTATGGGCTTTGCGAGGGTAGCGGGCTTCCCCATGGTGCAGGGCGCCATTGACTGCACGCATGTGGCTTTGCGTGCTCCGCAAGAGAATGCAGAGGAGTTCCGGAACAGAAAGGGGTTCCATTCCTTGAATGTGCAGTTGGTCTGTGACCACAGACAGGTGATTCTCGCTGTCAATGCCCACTATCCGGGCAGCTGCCACGATGCTTTCATCCTGCGCCAGAGTACTGTGGCAGAAATTTTCGAGGCACCGCATCAGCCAGTTGGTTGGCTTCTGGGGGACAAGGGGTACGCATTGAGCACCTGGCTGATGACACCGCTCCGTGCGCCAAACACCCCTGCTGAGCTGCGGTACCAGGAAAGCCAACAAGCAACCAGGAACATTATTGAGCGCACAATCGGCGTGCTGAAACAACGATTCCGCTGTCTGGACCATTCCGGAGGAGCCCTGCAGTACTCGCCTGAGCAAGTTTCGAAATTCGTAGTCGTGTGCTGCATGTTGCACAACATGGCAATCCTCAGGACGCAGCCAATGCCACCAGGCCTTGCAGCACCACAAGAGGAGGAGGAGGAAGAGGAGGAACAGGACGAGGACGATGATCAGCAGCAGCACCAAGGCAGGAGGGCGGCCCACAATGGTCAAACTGCAAGGGCCGTCCGTCAACGACTAATAGCAAGCCGCTTCTAGGGCCCCTGCCATTGCTACAAACACGAATCAACCCAGCACGCAACCACTAAGCCGGCCAAGGCACCAATAATTCCAACCACCAGCCATGTATATTTTGAATACAGAAACTTGTTTATTGTACAAACTCTGTGTGTGTCATTTCTTCATGACAAACTCATAGAAATAAACACAAAAAAACAGTCAATAACATAACTGGTTCTCACAACCTGGAGATAATGTCCAAAACACTAAACAAAAGTTGGGCCATGAACCTCGGCCTTTAATAAAAAAATGACCAGCATTTTGGCACACCTCCTACTTTTTGCCCTTCGAGGGTGATCTCCTTCCCTTGCGCACTTCCCCCCTTCTAACCCTACTGCTCCTCCGTAATGGGACCTCAGTGGCTGCAGCAAGGCTGGTGGAAGGCTGCTGCTTGTCAGACCCTGACACTGCAGATGCCCCTGAAGGACGGCCTCGACCACTTCTGGGCCTGGAGGGCCCGGCTGCAGACTGCATCAACTCTGCATGGGCGGCAGCAGTCTGTCCTACAGGCGGTGGCAAGTGCAGTGGAGAAGTGACAGTGTTGGCAGCAGGAATGCTGTCATCGTGAGAGAGGACAGCAACTCCCTGCTCGCCCGACACACTGGCACTCCCACGGGGCAGCACTTCAGCATCCGGAGCAATTTGCCGGAGAACAGATTGCTGGCCTGCTGCGGCGCGGTGACAGCCCCGGGGACATGGGCACGAACCATCAAGGATGGCAGCAGTCAGTGCTCGCGTGGCCTCAATCTGAGTCTGCATGAGAGCAGTCTCAGATGGGTTCCTGGCAGCCAGTGACTGAATTGCAGCACTAAGCTTTAGTGTGGCATCCGCCTGTGCTACAGCGAAGTGCTCCACACTCCTTGCCAGTGCCTCAATGCATTCGGGCACCCTTCCCACTGCACCCATGAGCTCAGTGTGCATGCCCACTGCCTGGCTGTTCATTTCTGCAATCAGCCGCTCCTCCTCTGCGTCCATTGCAGTAGGAGTGTCTGGCATACTCTCCCTCTGGGGAGAAGGCTCCCGTTCTTCCCTCCCCCCCCCATGGCGTTGCTGCAGCCCGCTGGGTCCTGGAGCTTCACCATCATCAGCCCCTTCCCCCCTGCTCCCCCGTTCTTCCCTCCCCCCCCCATGGCGTTGCTGCAGCCCGCTGGGTCCTGGAGCTTCACCATCATCAGCCCCTTCCCCCCTGCTCCCCCGTTCTTCCCTCCCCCCCCAATGGCGTTGCTGCAGCCCGCTGGGTCCTGGAGCTTCACCATCATCAGCCCCTTCCCCCCTGCTCCCCTCCGGGGAAGGCGTGTTCCCAGTGTGGCCATGGGCTTCCTCGGGAGAGGGTGGCACTGATGCTCCGGCTTCCTCTTCCTCCTCAGCTGCAGCATCACTCCCAGTGGCAGCTTCAGGGACCATCTCCTCAGCTGGTGAATCACCATCTGAAAGCAGGGAGGTACAAGAGTGGCTTTAGCGTGAGGACAGGGTGGCAGTAAGGGAGGAATAAGTGCAGCGAGTTAGCAAGTTGGATTGAAAGTGTCAAAGGCTTGTATTGTGAGGGACAAGTGGAAGGACAGAGGACAAAAAGGTGATGACCTTACCATTGCTGTCCACAACGGGGTCGGCGTCCCCAGTGGCGACGGGACCGATCACCCGGCTTGCCACAATCCTGTGGACGCGCTCCTCCAGATCGCTGAGGGGTTGCAGCTGAAGCCGCCCTCCACCCGTCCGTTGCTGCTGTCTCCGATTATGAGCCAGCTTAGCCTGCAAGAAAAAGGACAGCATCTGAGTAAATATACAGCCATGGTCTTGCCTGATGTGCCTCCCATAGGTGAATAGCCCTTACAATATGCAGCCATGGTCTTGCCTGATGTGCCTCCCATAGGTGAATAGCCCTTACAATATGCAGCCATGGTCTTGCCTGATGTGCCTCCCATAGGTGAATAGCCCTTACTGTATGCAAAGTGTGGAATGTGTGTGTGTGTTTGATGAAAGGGCCATAGGTGTTGCATGAGTGTTGTGCATTGGGGTTTTAAGACCCTCTGGCCATATAGTGAGGTTGAGATGGAGGGATGGAGAGGTATTGAGAAAAAGCCACTCACCCTGACGACCCGAGTGAGGTCGTTGAATTTTTTGCGGCACTGAACATGGGTCCTGGGCACCATGCTCCTGGAGGAGACGCTCTGAGCCACCTCCCTCCACACTCTTCTGAACTCGCGTGGCAAAGGCCTCCTGCCACTCTCCGGGAACAGCGTGCATCGTCTGCGCTCCACTGCGCCAACCAGAGCATCCAAGGCCCGCTCGGTGAAGCGATGAGCGCGTTCTCTCACCCTCTCCATGCTTGGCAGCAAAATGGATTACAGGTCTCTCCAGGCTGAGATTCAAGGCTGCAATGAGCAGGGTATGGCTGGGGAGCAAGTGGCCCCCCCCCGCTTTAAGAAGTGTCCGGCGCCAGTGTGTCTGTGTTCCCTCGCTAACTGGCAGCAGCTGCGCTGCGCTCGTGCGCTGAGGTAGCGCCTCACTCCTAGGCCTTTGCGCCTTAAGAGAGGTGTGCAGCGCCTAATTTAGCGCTCCACTCACCTCCCGGGGTGGTAAAAGTGAAGTTTCCTGTCAGTGCCGATAATTAGCGCCAGGCGCTAATATTTGCGCTCGGACGATATTTGCGCCCCAAATGGGGCGCGACCTAATTTCTACCCCGTGATCTCTTATTCTATAAAGTAACTTTCCAGATTTAACTTCTCCATACCATTTGCAATCATGTCGACATCTTAGAATCATAGGGGGAAAAATTTGGTTGGTTTGCGCCTCCCATTAGCGCCTTAAGAGGGCGCTAATGGGGCGCAAAGCAACTAGCGCCCGGGCGCGGCGATGTCTGTGCCGCTCGCGAAATTGACCAGACATTTTGCGGCGGCGCTAAACAATACAGCCCCGATCTCCTGCGCCCGTAGATCTTGACGTCAGTCGAGCGTGCAACACCCTTGTGGCGCCCCGGACCAGATATTGAGTGGCGCCCCCCTCCTTTCCGCCTCGCGCAAGCAACAACAGGGAGACTGGAACGTTTCCCAGTCGGTGTGGGGCTGGGGGGGGGCGCTATTTAAAGGCGGCCTCTTCCTGGCTTTTTCTGTGGTAGACATTTTTGCACCACTCATTCTGACAGAGAGAGAAATTCTGAGAGAGAGGAGGAGAGACTTTTGCATAGAGTCAACGCTGTGTGAAGTAGTTTTGGCTACTGAGCATCACTTTGCAGGTACTTTTGGATTTGACTTTCATTACTTTGATTACCAAGAGACTTTGGGGGCTGCACTGATTTGGGGCGTTGTCCTGCGCCTGCAGAATCGGAGGCAACATAGATGCAGAGAGAGAGTGGCAATCATGGCCAGACGGGGGAGGGCCAACAGGCCTCTGTGCAGGAGACCTTACCCTACCAGGGTATTTCGCCAACAATTCTCCTACATTAATTTGTCTGAGGAGCAGTGTTTGTGCAGGCTGCACTTCAGCAAGGAGGCGGTCACTGAGCTCTGCCACCTGCTGCAGCCAGATCTGCAGCCTCAACTGAGGACCAGGACGTCTCTGTCGGTGGCAGTGAAGGTCACAGTGGCTCTGAACTTTTATGTCACCGGCTCCTTTCAAGCAGCTACTGGGGACATCGCCAATATCTCCCAGTTCGCGGTCCATTGCTGCATCCGCCAGGTCACAAATGCCCTCTATAAAAGGAGACACCAGTAAATCTCTTTCCCGATGACCCGGGCCAAACAGCATGAACGCGCATTGGGCTTTGCGAGGATAGCGGGCTTCCCCATGGTGCAGGGTGCCATTGACTGCACGCATGTGGCATTGCGTGCACCGCATGATACTCGCTGTTAATGCCCGCTATCCTGGCAGCAGCCACGATGCATTCATCCTGCACCAGACTGCTGTGCCAGAACTTTTCCAGGCACTGCATCAGCCAAGTGGTTGGCTCCTCGGGGACAAGGGTTATCCACTGTGCACCTGGCTAATGACACCGCTCCATAACCCCAACACCCCTGCTGAGCTGCGGTACAACGAGAGCCAACTCGCCACCAGGAACATCGTTGAGCAGATGATCGGCGTGCTCAAGCAACGGTTCCGCTGTCTGGACCACTCAGGAGGAGCCCTGCAGTACTCGCCTAAGTGAGTCTCCCTCTTCATAGTTGTGTGCTGCATTCTTCATAACCTGGCAATCCTCAGGACCCAGCCAATGCCACCAGGGCCTTGGTGCACCACCGGAGGAGGAGAAGAGGAGGAGGAAGAGGAGGAGGATGATCATCAGCAGCACCAAGGCGGGAGGGAGGCCCACAATGTTGAAACTGCAAGGGCCGTCCGTCAACGGCTGATAGCAAGCCGCTTCTAGGCCCCTGCTGAGGAAATGGCTTCTGCCATGGAGAACAGCATGAATGAAACCAACCAAGGCAGCAATGAGTCCAAAGACCAAACATGCACATTTTCAATACAAAAACTTATTTATTTTACAAACTCTGTGTGTGTCATTTCTTCATGACAAACTAATAGAAACAAACACAAAACATCATTCATTAACATAACTGGTTCTCACAACCTGGAGATAATGTCTAAAACACTAAACAAAAGTTTGAACGCGAACCTCGGCCTTTAATAAAAAATTGACCAACATTTCGTCACACCTCCTACTTTTTTCCCTTCGAGGGTGATCTCCTTCCCTTGCGCACTTCCCCCCTTCCCACCCTACTGCTCCTCTGTAATGGGGTCCCAGTGGCTGCAGCAAGGCTGGTGGAAGGCTGCTGATTGTCAGAACCTGAGACTGCAGATGCCCTTGAAGGACGGCCTCGACCAGCTCTGGGCCTGGAGGGCCCAGCTGCAGACTGCACCAACTCTGCATGGGCAGCAGCAGTCTGGGCTACAGGCGGTGGCAAGTGCAATGGGGAAGTGACAGTGGTGGCAGCAGGAATGCTGTCATCTTGAGAGAGGATAGCAACTCCCTGCTCGACCGACACACTGGCACTCCCACAGGGCAGCACATCAGCATCCGGAGCAATCTGCTGGACCACAGATTGCTGGCCTGCTGCGGCGCGGAGAGAGCCCCGGGGAAATGTGTCCGAACCAGCGACAATGGCAGCAGTCAGTGCTTGCATGACCTCAATCTGAGTCTGCATGAGAGCAGTCTGAGATGGGATCACGGCAGCCAGTGACTGAATTGCAGCACTGACCTTTAGCGTGGCATCCGCCTGTGCTACAGCGAAGTGCTCCACACTCCTTGCCAGTGCATCAATGCATTCGGGCACCCTTCCCACTGCACCCATGAGCTGAGTGTGCATGTGCACCGCCTGGGTGTTCATTTCAGCGATGAGCTGCTCCTCCTCTGCGTCCAGTGCAGCAGGACTCACTGGCCTACTCTCCCTCTGGGGAGAAGGCCCCCGAGCTTCCCTAGCCACATTGCGTTGCTGCAGCCCGCTGGGTCCTGGAGCTTCACCCTCATCAGACCCTTCCCCCCTGCTCCCCTCCAGGGAAGACGTGTTCCCAGTGTGGGCATGGGCTTCCTCGGGAGAGGGTGGCGCTGATGCTCCGGCTTCCTCTTCCTCCTCGCCTGCAGCTTCACTCCCACTGGCAGCTTCAGGGCCTGTCTCCTCAGCTGGTGAATCACCATCTGAAAGCAGGGAGGTACAAGTGTGGCTTTAGCATGAGGACAGAGGGGCAGTAAGGGAGGAAGGAGTGCAGCGATTTAGTAAGTTGGATTGAAAGTGTCAAAGGCTGGTGTTGTGAGGGACAAGTGGAATGAGAGAGGAGAAAAAGGTAATGACCTTACCATTGCTGTCCAGAATGGGGTCGGCCTCTCCAGGGGCGACGGGACCGATCACCTGGCTTGCCACAGTCCTGTGGACGCGCGCCTCAAGATCACTGAGGGGTTGCAGCTGAGGCCGCCCTCCACCCGTCCATTGCTGCTGTCTCCTATTATGAGATATCTTGGCCTGCAAGAAAAAGGACGGCGTCTGAGTAAATATACAGCCATGGTCTTGCCTAATGTGCCTCCCATAGTTGAATAGCCCTTAATGTAAGCAGCCATGGTCTTGCCTGATGTGCCTGCCATAATTGAATAACCCTTAATGTAAGCAGCCATGGTCTTGCCTGATGTGCCTCCCATAGTTGAATAGCCCTTACTGTAAGTAAAGTGTGGAATGTGCGTGTGTGCTTCATGAGAGGGCCATAGGTGTAGGATGAGTGTTGGGCATTGGGGTTTTAAGACCCTCTGGCCATAGAGTGAGGTTGAGATGGAGGGATGGAGAGGTATTGAAAAACAGCCACTCACCCTGATGACCCGAGTGAGGTTGTTGAACTTTTTGCGACATTGTATATGGGTCCTGGGCACCATGCTCCTGGAGGAGACGAGCCACCTTCCTCCACACTCTTCTGTAGTCGCGCGGCAAAGGCCTCCTGCCACTCTCAGGGTAGAGTATAGATCTTCTGCGCTCTACCGCGCCAACCAGAGCCTCCAAGGCCCGCTCGCTGAAGCGCTGAGCTCATTCTCTCACCCTCTCCATAGTCCTTGGCTGGAAAATGTAGTCACAGGTCTCTCCAGGCCGAGATTCAAGGCTCCAATGAGCAGGGTGTGGCTGGAGAGCAAGATCGACCCTCCCCTTTAAGAACTGTCCGGCGCCAGTGTGTCTGTGTTCCATCGCTAACTGACATCACCTGCGCTGCACCCGCGCTCTGAGTTAGCGCCTCGCTCCTCGGCCTTTGCGCCTTAAGACAGGTGTGCAACGCCTGATTTAGCGCTCCAATCACCTCCAGGGGCGATAAAAGCCAAGTTTGCAGTCGGAGGTGATAATTAGCACCAGGCTATTAATAATCGCGCCCCAAACGGGGTGATACTGAATTTCTCCCCCATAGAATCATAGAATGATACAGCACAGAAGGAGGCCATTCAGCCCATCGTGCCTGTGCCGGCTCTTTGGTTGAGCTATCCGATTAATCCCACTCCCCTGCTCTTTTCTCAGAGCCTTGTAATTTATTTGCCTTCAAGTATATATCCAATTCCCTTTAAGAAGTTGCTATTGAATCTGCTTCCGTCACCCTTTCAGGCAGTGTATTCCAGATCACAACAACTCGCTGTGTAAAAAAATGTTTCCTCATGTCACCTCTGCTTCTTTTGCCAATCACCTTAAATCTGTGTCCTTTGGTTACCGACCCTTCTGCCACTGGAAACAGTTTCTCCTTATTTTCTCTATCAAAACCGTTCATGATTTTGAACACTTCTATCAAATCTCCCCTTAACTTTCTCTGCTCTAAGAAGAACAACACCAGCTTCTCCAGTCTCTCCACATAGCTGAAGTCCCTCATCCCTGGTACCATTCTAGTGAATCTCTTCTGCACCCTCTCTAAGGCCTTGACATCTTTCCTAAAGTGTGGTGCCCAGAATTGAACACAATACACCAGCTAAGGCCTAATCAGTGTTTTATAAAGGTTTAGCGTAACTTCCTTGCTTTTGTACTCCACTCCTCTATTAATAAAACCAAGGATCACATATACTTTTTTAACGGCCTTCTCAACTTGTCTTGCCACCTTCAGGGATTTGTGTACATACACCTCCAGGTCTCTCTGTTTCTGCACACCCTTTAAAATTGTACCATTTAGTTCATATTGCCTCTCCTCATTCTTTCTACCAAAATCTATTGGCCCAGAAATTGATCTCGCTCTGTTCCCGCGGGGGTAAGGCTTCCCCGCGATCTCTCACCTCGCTTGTGCTTTTTCAGATCCAGCTCGCACGAACTTGATGTTCCAGACATCAGCTGTGCTGGGCTTGCGTATCCCAGCGGCGTAGTGAATTCGTGCGAGCTGTGGGATCACGTGACTCAGTTAGAGCCAATGGCAGCACACCATCTTCCATTCATAAGTTTCACATACATGCTGTGAAATCTATGAATCTTACACCCCCCCAAAATAACAGCTAAACCTCAATTAAATTTAAAAAAAAACCCATCACATTAATAAAATAAGTATAGTTAATTAAATTAACCATTTTAAATAAAAAATTAAATTTTTGAAAAAATTTAAAATCTTTTAAAAAGTTATAAAAATAAACTTACCTGTCTTTAAAGTCTCTAAAAAAGATATACCTGTTAAAAAAAATTCAAAAAAATACTTAATTCACTACTTACCTTCTTAAAAGTGGGTCTTACTCCTCCTTTTTACATTTCTAAAATCTTCAGTACTTACCTGCGCGTCCAAAGCATGAAGTGCACAGCGTGCGCGCAGCCTGTAGCGCGCACGCGATGCACCGAGGAACCGCCCCCTTTTCCAAAGAGCAATTGCCGGTTTTCAGCGCATGCGCAGGGCATGCAGAAAACCGGCAATTGGAGTGGGAATACGCGAGAGTACGCAGTGCGTACTCTCGCGCAGCAGGATCAATTTCTGGGCCATTATTTCACACTAAATTTCATCGCATTAAAATTTCATCTGCCACGAGTCTGCCCATTTCACCAGTGTGTCTATGTCCTCCTGAAGTCTGTTACTATCCTCCTCATTGTTAACCGCATTTCCGAGTTTCGTGTCATCTGCAAACTTTGAAATTATGCCCTGTATACCCAAGTCCAGGTCATTAATATATATCATAAACAGCACTGGTCCCAACACCCACCCCTGGGGAACACCATTGTATACTTCCCTCCAGTCCAAACACTCACTGCTTTCTGTCCCTTCGCCAATTTTGTATCCTTGCTGCAACTGTCCCTTTAATTCCATGGGCTTCAATCTTGCTAACAAGTCTATTATGTGGTACTTTATCAAAGGCCTTTTGAAAGTCCATATACACAATATCAACCGCACTACCTTCATCAAGCCTCAAAGAACTCAATCAAGATATCATCCAGCGTCAGTTTCCAGATGTACGCTGACGACACCCAGCTCTACCTCACCACCACCTCCCTTCACCCCTCCACTGTCTCTAAATTGTCAGATTGCTTGTCCGACATCCAGTACTGGATAAGCAGAAATTTCCTCCAATTAAATATTGGGAAGACCAAAGCCATTGTTTTCGGTCCCCGTCATAAACTCCATTCCCTAGCCAGCGACTCCATCTCTCTCCTGGCAACTGTCTGAGGCTGAACCAGACTGTTCGCAACCTTGGTGGCATATTTGTCCCGAGATGAGCTTCCGACCACATATTCGCGCCATCACTAAGACCGCCTATTTCCATCTCTGGAACATCGCTGATTCCACCCCTGCCTCAGCTTATCTGCTGCTGAAACCCTCATCCCTGCCTCTGTTACCTCTAGATTTGACTATTCCAACGCACTCCTGGATGGCCTCCCACGTTCTAACCTGTGTAAACTTCAGGTCATCTAAAACTCTGCTAACTGTGTCCTAACTCACACCAAGTCCCGTTCACTCATCTCCCCTGTGCTCGCTGACCTACATTAGCTCCCAGTTAAGCAACGCCTCGATTTTAAAATTCTCATCCCTGTTTTCAAATCCCGCCATGACCTCGCCCTTCCTATCTCTATAATCTCCTCCAGCCCCACATCCCTCTGAGATATCTGCGCTCCTCTAATTCTGCCCTCTTGAGCACCCCCGATTTTAATTGCTTCACTATTGGTGGCCAAGCCTTCCGCTGCCAAGGCCCTAAGCTCTGGAATTCCCTCCCTAAACCTCTCCGCCTCTCTACCTCTCTTTCCTCCTTTAAGACGCTCCTTAAAACCTACCTCTTTGACCAAGCTTTTAGTCATTTGCCCTAATATCTCCTTATGTGGCTCGGTGTCAACTTTTTTTTTAATGCTCCTGTGAAGCACTATATAAATAGAAGTTGTTGTTCTCCCTTATTATGTAAGACCATCTCCTTTCAAGGATGAAGAGCCCATGCTATTTTCTTATAACTGAGACCTCTAAGACTCGATCATTCTTGTGGCTCTTCTCTGTACTACGTCCAACTCTTGAATATCTTCTTTGTGTCTTGGTGACCAGATCTGGACACAGTACTCAAGGTGTGTTCTGACTGGACCAGTTTGATTATGACTTCTCAGCTGTATTTTACGATTTTGGCTTTACAGTTCAACATTGTATTGGTTTTGGTGATTGATACTCTGCATTTGTTGGGCATTTTAAGCGTCGGGTCTACTAGGACAGGGGTTCTCAAGCTTGTTGCTTCTGAAGACACCCTCCCGTGTTATAAAAAATTCCATGGACCCCCTGTGGTTGCGGGGCAGGGGAGAAGGGGTGGGGGGAGGGGGGAGAAGTGGGTGTGGGTGGGAGAAAGGGGTGAGTTAGGAGCAGGGATGGGGGGTTCATCTCACATGGTTGCCATTAGCAACCACCAAAGTTCACTAGGCCTTGGCCCCTCAACACAAACAGGGATAACATTCCACCCACTTTACGGCACCTGGAGGCCCTCGCGTCCAGGCCCCAGGTCTCACTCACCCTCCGACAGATCTCCGATGCACTCGAAGGTGATGTCGAACTGAAAAGGGTTGACAACGGCGATGGGTTGTCCAGCACCACCACGTTGTTCAGCTGCACCTTCGCCATGGCTCCTATGGGGTAATTTTGTGTTTTTCCCTCAGGCCCACCAGCACTGATTTGAAACAGAGACCAAGGCCCCGGGTTGGCTTGGCAGAGTGTGACAGGCCCCAAGTCTTTTCTTTCCCGCAGAAGCACAGGCCCATTCTCCTCCTCCACCTGCCGCTCTTGATAATTTCACAGAGTGCCCACAGGCAGCGCGTGCCTGTACCACCACAGAAGGCCCGGGGAGCCCAGGCTTGGCCGCCAACCTCCCTGCAAGGCACCATCTGCAGGCAGCAGCAGCAAGGTGGGTCCACCCAAGGCCACCTGCTAAAACTAGTCGATCATCCGTGGCGTGGACCCCTTGAAATCTTCTCTTGGACCCCTAGGGAGCTGCGGACCTCCCCTGTTGAGAACCCCTGTACTAGGGCTCCTAGGTATTTTTCAACTTCATTCGTAGCTATTTCAAAACCATTCATGGAGTTATGTATGTTGCCCATTGTTCCATCCAATGCCTAACACTTTACAATTGTCTATTGAGCTTCATCTGCCAGTGTTCTGCCCTCTTACATATATTGTCCAACTTATTCTGTAACTTTTGAGTTACTAATTCCGATTCCAATGCCCCTCCTAGTTTGGTACCATCTGGAAATTTGGCCAATGTGCATTGGCTTTCTGAGTCTCAGACATTGATGGAAACTAGAATAAGTTGTGGACCCAGCACCGATTCCTGTGGCACCTCACTCAGTACTCCCCTAACCTCGTCTTACCTCCACTAAAAAGTTGTTTCCTCTCCTTCAACCATTTACTTATTCATTCGCAATATTTATTCTGAATCGCTCACACTTTGAGCTCAATAAATAACCTTACATGTGAAACTTTGGCAAATGTCTTCTCAAAATCTAGGTGCACTACATTGTTGATCTTGTCACATTTCACTTGGGATGTTACTTCCTCAAAGAAAACAAGGAGGTTGCTCAAACAGGATCTTCTCCTTCTGAATTCATGTTGACTACCATTAATTAAATCATTATTGTACAGATAATCTTCATGAAGTAAGAATAATGGATCTGTCGTTGCCTTTATCTGATTCGCTTTTGCATATGGGCATCAAGTTGCCTGTTTCCAATCTACTGGTACGTTCCCAATCAAAACTCCCTTTGCATCTCTGAGGACATTTTTAACATGTTTTTGCATGTTCCTACATTCATCCCATTAAAACCCCTTCCATTTCTCCCTGTAGGATCTGTAAGGGTCATTTTTTCTCTTTATTGTAACTTTGATTTGTTTATTAACTCATTTAGGGTCACACCTATTCAGTCTGATCTTGCTGATTTTAGGCATTTATTTGTCCTGTATTCTTAACATACATCAAAGGCACTCCACTTCCCTCTTCCATATTATTGCTGAACAACCTACCCAATCAAAATGTCTCTTCATTTTGTTGAAATTAGCCCTTGTTTAATTATACACCTGGCTCCTAGTATTTTGTTATTTCTGAATCCCAGATGATGTTAAACTTAATCATTCTGTGCTTGTTGTCCCCAAATAGTGTCAAGGCTCCCATTTTTTGTACACTGCCCATTCATTTACACGACCTCTCATGGCTTCTCTAATTCACTGGTCCGTGAAACAGTCATGGATTATATTTGCCAGCTCTGACTCTCGACCACTGTGGTTTTACCAGTTGATGTTAGGTTAATTGAAGCCTACCATTAAAATGACTTCCTATTCTCACATACCTTTCTTATCTCTTCCTTCTTGTGCTGGCTTGCTGGCCCATTGGATATTTTCATGACAGACATGTCTAACCTGAATCGCTTGTTGTGTGTTTTTCTATCTCCTGCTGGAACAACTTTTTTTTTTACCTCCCAGGTGTCTCTGACATGCCGGTTATTTGAGAGGATTTTTCGGAGCACTCGGCGTTCGCGGAGACTCGACTGCAACTCGGCAACATTGCCGGTTATTTGAGAGGAGTTTTCGGAGGATGATTTTTGCCGGTTAAGCGAGAATTCCGGATATTTGGGTGCCGGATAAACGAAAGTTTCCTGTATATGGCTACGCCACCTCCTTTTCTATCCTTTCTTTTTTCTAACATTTTATGTCCGAGTTAGGTAGGTTTCTGATATTCTTGAAATGCCACAATGGCCTCCAGATCCAGCATTTTATTTCTAATGCTTTCAGCCTTTGTATATACACATTTTAAATAGATTTTCCCTTTTTCATAGCCCTCTGTGTCTGTCTTTTCCTGGTGTCTGAGTTACTGTTTCATACTCACCTGCTGACTACTGTCTATCCGATCTTCAGTGTCAACTGTGATTCTATTTCCTCCCTGCCCCTTCCCTTCCCTACCATATCTATGTTTTACATGACTCTCAATTGCTCTCTCAATGCTACTTGCAAGTCTCCTTGTTCCTACTTGATTTAGGTGCAGACTGTCTCTCCCATACAAGTCCTTTCAGTTTTGGAAATATCTCCAGTTGGGCAGTATATGAAGAAAAGCCTCTGCACACTGTACCCTAGGATTGGCCTTACCAGTAACCTACACAACATTATAACTTGTTTTCAGTTGAAGTCCAATGCCCTCCAAATGCATCGCAGTATAAAATTTTAAGCCTGGCTTATACTCTGAGTAATATCGCGCCCAGGTGCGGTCATGTCTCTGTAGAAAGGCCCCAGGTTTGAAACCAGGCCAATACTTTTGAGAAACTATTAAATGTTGGTGTTCAGAGAGATTTAGGTGTCCCCGTACAGGAAACACAGAGTTAGCATGCAGCTACAGCTAGCTATTTGGAAGGCAAATGTCATGTTGGCCTTTATTGCAAGGGAGTCGGAGTGCAAGAGTAAGGAAGTCTTGCTACAATTGTACAGAGCTTTGGTGAGACCACATGTGGAGTACTGTGCACAGTTTTGGTCTCCTTATCTGAGGAAGGATATACTTGCCTTAGAGGTGGTCCAACGAAGGTTCACTAGATTGATTCCTGGGATGAGAGGGTTATCCTTTGAGGAGAGATTGAATAGATTTGGCCTATACTCTCTGGAGTTTAGAAGAATGAGAGGTGATTTCACTGAAACATGTAAGATTCTGAATGGCATTGACAGGGTAGATGCTGAGAGGTTGTTTCCCCTGGCTGGAGAGTCTAGAACTTGGGGGCATAGTCTCAGGATAAGGGGTCGCCCATTTAAGACTGAGATGAGGAGGAATTTCTTCACTCAGAGGGTTGTGAATCCAAGGAATTCTCTACCCCAGAGGGCTGTGGATGCTAAATTGTTGAGTATATTCAAGGCTGAGACAGATACATTTTTGGACTCTAGGGGAATCAAGGGATATGGAGATCGGGCGGGAAAGTATAGTTGAGGTTGAAGATCAGCCATGATCTTATTGAATGGCGGAGCAGGCTCGAGGGGCCATATGGCTTACTCCTGCTCCTAATTCTTATGTTCTTATGTTCTTTTCCCATTGCTGTATTCCAGAGTCAGACCGGGTGCTAACACAGAGCTAATGTGATGATATAACTGCACCCTAATAGAAAGTTCGGTCTCAGAATATGCCACTGAGCCAATAGGAATATAATCACGCTGGAAGCCTTTATTTCAGATGCAGCATAGCTTCGGTAAGTTGCTAACTACACAGAACGCTATTAAGATATTAGTTAATACATCATCATTCAGCAACACTTGAAAACATTACAAAGTTGAATATATCAATTTCATAATCCAGTTGAACATTTCCAAATTATTTAATTGGATTCTAACACTGTGCAGTGGAGTGTAACCAAATTTTAAAGTCACATAAATTCTGGGACAAAACTGCCATGTCAAGTTTAAGTTCCCATGATGGAACACTACAGACAGTTACCCGCAGATCCGACCAAAGAACACACCCGCCAACTCAATAGACTGATCAAGACCTTCGATCCAGACCTTCAAAGCATCCTACGCGCTCTCATCCCACGTACTCCCCGCGTGGGAGACTTCTACTGCCTCCCAAAGATACACAAAGCCAACACACCCGGACGTCCTATCGTATCAGGCAACGGAACCCTGTGTGAGAACCTCTCTGGATACGTCGAGGGCATCCTGAAACCCATCGTACAGGGAACCCCAGCTTCTGCCGCGACACCACAGACTTCTTACAGAAACTCAGCACCCATGGACCAGTTGAACCAGGAACACTCTTCGCCACGATGGACGTATCGGCACTCTACACCAGTATCCCCCACGACGATGGCATCGCTGCGACATCCTCAGTACTCAACACCAGCAACAGCCAATCTCCAGACGCCATCCTACAACTCATCCGCTTCATCCTTGACCACAATGTCTTCACCTTCGACAACCAGTTTTTTACCCAAACACACGAACAGCCATGGGGACCAAATTCGCACCCCAATACGCCAACATCTTCATGCACAAGTTCGAGCTAGACTTCTTCGCTGCACAGGACCTCCAGCCAACGCTGTACACCAGATACATCGACGACATTTTTTTCCTTTGGACCCACGGCGAAGGATCACTGAAAAGATTACACGATAACATCAACAAGTTCCATCCCACCATCAAACTCACCATGGACTACTCCTCAGAATTGGTTTCATTCCTGGACACATGAATCTCCATCAAAGACGGACACCTCAGCACTTCACTCTACCGCAAGCCCACGGACAACCTCACGATGCTCCACTTCTCCAGCTTCCACACTAACCACGTTAAAGAAGCCATCCCCTATGGACAAGCCCTGCGAATACACAGGATCTGCTCAGACGAGGAGGAACGCGATGGACACCTATGGACGCTGAAAGACACCCTCGTAAGAACGGGATATGACGCTCGACTCATCGATCGACAGTTCCGACGGGCCACAGTGAAAAATCGCATAGACCTCCTCAGAAGGCGAACACGGGACACAACCAACAGAGTACCCTACGTCGTCCAGTACTTCCCCGGAGCGGAGAAACTATGCCATGTTCTTTGCAGCCTTCAACATGTCATCGATGACGACGAACACCTCGCTAAGGCCATCCCCACGCCTCCACTACTCGCCTTCAAACAGCCGCCTAACCTCAAAAGTACCATCGTTCGCAGCAAATTACCCAGCTTTCAGGAGAACAGCGACCACGACACCACAAAACCCTGCCACGGCAACCTCTGCAATACATGCCAGATCATCAACACAGATACCGTCATCACACGTGAGGACACGACCCACCAGGTACATGGTACATACTCATGTGACTCGGCCAACGTTGGCTACCTCATACGTTGCAGAAAAGGATGCACCAGAGCATGGTACATCGGCGAGACCATGCAGACACTGAGACAACGTATGAACGGACACCGCGCAACAATCGCCAGGCAGGATTGTTACCTCCCAGTCGGGGAACACTTCAGCAGTCAAGGACATTCAGCCTCGGATCTGCAGGTAAGCGTTCTCCAAGGCGGCCTTCGAGACACACGACAACGCAAAATCATCGAGCAGAAACTGATAGCCAAGTTCCGCACTCATGAGGATGGCCTCAACCGGGATCTTGGGTTCATGTCACGCTACATGACGTAGAGTCATCCAGACTCGAGTCGTCGTTGGCTTGTTCACAGATGTGATTTCCAGTAAAAAAAAAGTAAAAATTTTAAAGTTTATGGTTTTCCATACAGACTGCATTTGACACATTAGACCCCCTGTGACCCCACCTCATTGTCTCAGTTGTATCTTGCTATGTCTTTGATGTGGTGCCTTCCTGGCTGACCTGATTGTTTCTCTGCTGAGGTGTGACGAAAGGCAGTCAGGAGGATTAAATGTAGTCGTCTGAGATTGTACGCTACACAGGCATTGTTCTCTGTCTATATATGCTTTGCCGATTCGTATTCCTTCACTTCACCTGACGAAGGGGCAGCAGCTCCGAAAGCTTGTGATTTCAAATAAAACTGTTGGACTATAACCTGGTGTTGTGCGACTTCTCAAGTTTAAGTTCATTTCATAGCTGGAGATTTTCGTACCATTATCTCAGATTTCACATGGATTATGGGTGAACCAAAATACAGGAAACTTTTGTTTATCCGGCACCCAAATATCCGGAATTCTCGCTTAACCGGCAAAAATCATCCTCCGAAAACTCCTCTCAAATAAGCGGCAATGTTGCCGAGTCGCAGTCGAGTCTCTGCGAACGCCGAGTACTCCGAAAACTCCTCTCAAATAACCGGCAATGTTGCCGATCCCGAGTCCGAGTCCGAGTCCGCGAACGCCGATTTAGTCAGCAGGGGTAGTTTTCAAAAGTACCCAAATACTGTATACTGCACATTTCTTGATTTATTTATTTTTCTTTGTTAAAAATAGCCTCGGTAGATATAACTCTCCGTTATCCGGTACTTTCGATAAACCGGCACCACGCCGGTCCCGTCGGTGCCGGTTAATAAAGAGTTTCCTGTACTGATGCACATCAAGTTGACAACAAGCAGAATTGAGTTTTAGTTGTTTGTGGTGACGTAGAATAATGCTAACTATCCACTCGAGAGTTTGCCCGACTGTTTAATGCATAGATTTTTTTTAAAAGGCCAAAGTTTTTCTTCCTAATTAACATCACAGCAGCTTCTTCCCCAAGTGTAAATTGGTCCTTGGAAATACATAATTTGTTTTTATATGTTTTAGGAGTGTGAAACAGTAATATATGTCCAAATGGCTGTCGTACCATTGTTGTGTGTGAAGTCTCAGTTATGTAACTATTGCATGGGGATTAAAACTAGCACATACATAATCGCCTATAAGAAAACCTTCACAACCTATCCCTATAAATAAATGTTAACTAAAAGGCAGTGATTGTTGTCATGGTTGCAGTTGTGAAAATTTCTTTCTATGGCACATAGTCATCACAGAGCTGAGAACATGAATATTCAGGAAGTATTGCATTTCATATTAATTCTAAGCAATATGAGTAACAGCTGTGTTGATACTTCAACATTTTTTCCTTTCATTTAACTAAACTCCATTTTGAATGGGGCTCATTCTCCTGACACAATTATGCATGAATATTTTTAGGAAGGCCTTTTAGCAACGCCTTAATATCCTTTTCCTTGCTAATTTTCTCTCACCCATTTTATGATGGAGTAAGGCTTAGAGTACTAGTAATAACAGAGAAAAAGTCTGTTCTGGTTTCATAGAATCATAGAAATTTATGGTACAGAAGGAGGCTATTCGACCCATCGTGTCTGTGCCGGCCGAAAAAGAGCTATCCAGCCTAATTGCACTTTCCAGCTCTTGGTGCGTAGCCTTGTAGGTTACAGCACTTCAAGTGCATGTCCAAGTACTTTTTAAATGTGATGAGGGTTTCTGCCTCTACCACCCTTCCAGGCAGTGAGTTCCAGACTCCCACCATCCTCTTGGTGAAAAAAGTTCTCCTCAACACCCCTCTAATCCTTCTACCAATTACTTTAAATCTATGCCCCCTGGTTATTGCCCTCTCTGCTAGGGAAAATAGGTCCTTCCTATCCGCTCTATCTAGGCCAGTTTCCACCAGTCATGATCCTTAGTTACTTACAACTAATTACCTGCCAACCTAGAAATCAATAACAACAACAACTTGCCTTTATAGAGCGTCTTTAACATAGAAGAATGTCCCAGAAGCTACAGAGATGTGTAAGCAGAGAAAAAAAAAACCTGGATGCCTAGCCAAAGAAGGAAATATTGGCAGGGTGACCAAACTAGAAAACTAGTAAAAGCTGACAAATTGCTGCAATAAAGCTGATACAACAACAAGTATTTATATAATGCCATTAAAATAGTAAAACGTCCCAAGGCGCTTCACACGAGTGTTACAAAAAACATTTGGCACCGAGCCACAGAAGAGATATTAGGGCAGATGACCAAAAGCTTGGTCAAAGAGGTAAGTTTTAAGGAGCGTCTTAAAGAAGGAAAGATAGGTAGACAGCTTTAGGGAGGGAATTCCAGAGTTTAGCGCCTAGGCAGCTGAAGGCACGGCCACCAATGGTTGAGTGATTATAATCAGGGATGCTCAAGAGGGCAGAATTTGAGGAGCGCAGCTATCTCGGGGGGTTGTGGGGCTGGAGGAGATTACAGAGATGGGGAGGGGCGAGGCCATGGAGGGATTTGAACACAAGGATGAGAATTTTAAAATTGAGGCATTGCTTAACTTGGAGTCAATGTAGGTCAGCGAGCACAGGGGTGATGGCTGAACAGGACTTGGTGCGAGTTAGAACATGGGTAGGCAGCCAAGTTTTGGATGACCTCAAGTTTACATAACATAGAACGTGGGAGACCAGCCAGGAGTGCATTGGAATAGTCAATTCTAGAGGTAACAAAGGCATGGATGAGGGTTTCAGCAGCAAATGAGCTGCAGCAGGGGTGGAGACAGGCGAAGTTACAGAGGTGGAAATAGGCATCTTAGTGATGGCGCGGATTTGTGGTCGGAAGCTCATTTCAGGGTCAAATATGACACCAAGGTTGCGAACAGTCTGGTTCAGCCTCAGACAGATGCTAGGGAGAGGGATGGAGTCGGTGGCTAGGGAACGGAGTTTGTGGTGGGGCCCGAAGACAATGGCTTTGGTCTTCCCAATATTTAATTGGAGAAAATTTCTGCTCATTCAGTACTGGATGTCGGACAAGCAGTCTGACAATTTAGAGACTGTGGAGGGGTCGAGAGAAGAGGTAATGAGGTAGAGCTGGGTGTCATCAGTGTACATGTAGAAACCGACGCTGTGTTTTTGGATGATATCGCCAAGGGGCAGCATGTAGATGAGAAATAGAAGGGGCCAAGGATAGATCCTTGGGGGGACACCAGAGATAATGATGCAGGAACGGGATGAGAAGCCGTTGCAGTTGATTCTCTGGCTATGATCAGATAGATAAGAAAGGAACCAGGCGAGTGCAGTCCCACCCAGCTGGACGACGGTGGAGAGACGTTGGAGGAGGATGGAGTGGCCAACCATGTCAAAGGCTGCAGACCGGTTGAGAAGGATGAGGAGGGATAGTTTATTTTTGTCACAGTCACAAAGGATGTCATTTGTGACTTTGATGAGAGCTATTTTGGTACTGTGGTAGGGGCGGAAACCTGATTGGAGGCATTTAAACACAGGGTTACAGGCCTCCAAAAGCTGACAGCTCATAAGTAGCCCTGAATAGAGGCCTATTGGCATGTTAGGACAAGAAGTTAGACTGAATGTACAGTTTGTCATAAATTAATGTTCATGTGAAACCCTTATAACTTTGATCACTTTTATTGCAGTTCACAAAGACACAGTTTGCAGCAGTGGTGGAGTTAGAAATTACTGAAGAGAATTTGAGTGCCGAAGGAACAAGTTTTAATTCCCAAGGGGGTCTTCAGTGGTTAGAGCCATTATTCCTCACCTGGACAAGATCTTTGCAATATGCAGAATTCTAGACGTGTTAAAGCCAGAGAACGGATCTTCATTCCAGCAGTTTGCACAACAGTTCGAATTTTGCCAACACTGAATGACACAACAGGGCCAGATTTATGAGAACCATCAAGAACTGGGACAAAACTGCTCAACTGGACAGACTGATCCCAGTAGCAACAATGTTGGCTGTTCCTGTGCAACTACCACATTACGTCTTACTCGTGGAGCACCTACAACAACTTTGTTCCATCACAAACCAAGGATCACAGTGCTTGACCATATTACCAAGTAAAATGATCATCAAGAAATTTTGTAATGCCAAGACAACAATAAATGCGCTTATCAAAAGTGTTACAGCCAAGTCTAGCGAAATCAAAGCAGGTGACTGTATCTGGAATTTCTCCAGTGGAAGATCGGTGGAACCATGAAGAAATTGCTTAAGTGGCTTTAAACAACCATTTCAAATACAACCTCCCTTTCCTCTCCAAAGTCCTTGAATGTGTTGTTGCCTCTCAAATCCATGCCCGCCTTTCTCACAACTGCATGTTTGATCCTCTCCAATCAAGTTTCCAGCCCTGCCATAGCACTGAAATGGCCCTTATCAAAGTTACAAATGACATCCCTGGTGCACTATCCCTCCTCATCCTTCTCGACCTGCCTGCAGCCTTTGACACTGTTGACCACAGCATCCTCCTCCAAAGCCTCCCCTCTGTTATCCAGCTGAGTGGGGCTGTCCTCGCCTGGTTCCATTCTTATCTAGCCAGTCGCAGCCAAAGAATCTCCTGCAATGACTTCTCTTCCTGCTCCCACACCGTTACCTCTGGAGTTCCACAAGGTTCTATCCTTGGCCCCCTCCTATTTCTCAGCTACATGCTGCCTCTTGATGACATCATTCAAAAACATAACGCGAGATTCCACATGTATGCTGATGACACCCAGCTCCACCTCAATGCCATCTCTCGACCCCTCCACTGCCTCTGATTTGTCACACTGCTTGTCCGACATCCAGTATTGGATGAGTAGAAATTTCCTCCAATTAAATATTGGAAAGACCGAAGCCATTGTCTTTGGCCCCTACCACAAGCTCCGTTCCCTAGCCATCGATTCCATCCCCCTCCCTGGCCACTGTCTGAGGCTGAACCAGACTGTTCACAACCTTGACATCCTATTTGCCCCTGAGCTGAGCCTCAGACCCAATACCCCCTCCATCACCAAGACCACCTACTCCACCTCTGTAATATTGCCCATCTTCGCCCTTGCCTCAGCCCATTGCTGCTGAAAGCCTCATCCATGCCTTTGTTACCTCCAGTCTCAACTATTACAATGCTCTCCTGGTTGGCCTCCCATTTCCACCCTCCCTAAACCTGAGCTTGTCCAAAACTTTGCTGCCCTTATTCTATCTCACACCAAGACCCACTCATGACCCTCCCCCAACCCTCCAATGACCCCGCTACTGTTTGGCAATGTGCTTTACGTGTTAATACACGGGGAAAAAATGTGTCTAGTGTGACTCTTGCATTCACGATGGTAAAGGATGTTAATGCTGGGGAATAGATCCCTTTCTCTTTCAAACACTCATATCCAGTATTCCTCGTCAGGTATAGCATAGTTAGATGCACAGATGATCTTCCTCTAATCTGCTCCAACAATGTGCTGCACCCTAACTTCAGAAAATCATTCTTTACTCCACCAGTATGACAATTTTTCCTTTTACAGAACTGAATGAGATTGCCAGTTTATTAATAATCTATGCCAGTTTTAGAAGTAGTTTTAATATATGGGCCAGTCCCCAGAAATAAAAACTGGACAGAGTCTCATTCCACACAGAATCCTTAAAACCAATTGAGAGAGAATAGCTGCATCTCATTGTCTGGACTGGATTTGAACCCAGGTTACAGGCGATGAATTCAAAATTATAAATGTAAATTTTTTTAAATCTGAAGTTCAGTTCTCCTCAATAAGAATAGGATATTTCAACAAGGAAAGACACAAGCCAATCTTAAATGTGTTGTTTCATATTTATTCATAAATTGTTATTTTTTGGTCAAATTTAGATGCAAAGTGCTTTAATACAAGGAGCACACTGTTGTGGCTGCCGCGAAACACGAATGGAGGCTGAATCCATGTGTGGAAAACAAGAAACTTTTATTCACTGCATGCTATATCAAAATGGCTGCGAGACTGCTCCCAGAATTCTCTGGAAAACTCCCAGAATTCTCTGGGTAAAACCTGAGGCCCAGCCCACTTCTGCCTTAAAGGTAATGTGCCTTAAAGGGGAGGGGCTGGAAATTTGTCCACAGACGGAAGAGTGGATTATGCCCGTTTTAGATGGCGATCCGCCACACAGCTCCCCCCAGAATCCGCTCAGGAGGTGTGGACGAGACGGTGCGGCGGTCTGATGGGCCGGCCGGAGCGGCTCTTGTAGGACGCCGGTGCACGTGGAACGGCCGGGCGTGGAGCAGCCGGGTGAACCGGCTTGAGGGCAGGTCGGCCGCGTGCAGGTGGACGAGCTACAGGGACCTGCTCACCGGGCTCCGAGTGTGCTGGCTTGAGTCGGTCCACCGACACTTTTTCGGTCCTGTCGCCCACTTGCAGGGTGAAAAATTTGTCCCCAGCCTGTAGCACCTTGTAGGGCCCGTCGTACGGGGGTTGAAGGGGTCCGCGGTGGGCGTCGTGCCGGACGAAAACAAACCGTGCCTGGTGCAAGCTTAGTGGGACGTGTGAGGTGGATTCGCCGTGTCGGGCAATGGGCACCGGGGCGAACTGCAGCACCGGTGAGGCAAAGTTGTGGCGTTGCTGGTCAGCTGACCAGGGTGTCGTGGCGGTGGGCAGGAACTCGCCGGGTACACGCAGTGGCTGACCGTACACGAGCTCTGCTGCCGATGCGTGGAGGTCTTCTTTAACCGCGGTGCGCAGGCCGAGGAGGACCCACGGAAGTCGGTCGGTCCAGGCGCCGTTTTGGAGGCTGGCTCGAAGAGATGCCTTCAAGGATCTGTGGAACCGCTCACACAGTCCGTTGGCTTGGGGGTGGTACGCTGTGGTGCGGTGAATGGTCACCCCGAGATTGCGTGCGACGGCGGTCCAGAGTTCAGAGGTAAATTGCGGACCTCTGTCCGACGTCATGTCGGAGGGGACGCCGAACCGTGCGACCCAGGTGCTGACGAAGGCTCTGGCGATGTCGGCGGTGGTGGTAGAGGTCAGTGGAATTGCCTCAGGCCAGTGTGTGGTGCGGTCAACGATGGTCAGCAAGTGCGTGTGGCCTTGCGACGGTGGCAGGGGCCCAACGATGTCCACGTGGATATGGTCGAATCTCCGCGAGGGGACGGTAAACTCCTCGAGGGGTGCTATCGTGTGTTGCTGTACCTTGGCCCGTTGGCAGGCGAGGCAGGAGTTGGCCCAAGTACGCACATCCTTGCGAAGGCCGCACCAGACAAAGCGGTTGGCTACCAATTTGATGGATGCGCGGGCGCCGGGGTGGGAGAGGTTGTGGAGAATGTCGAATACCCGGCGGCGCCAGGACGCTAGGACGACGGGCCGAGGTTGACATAGGGATATGTCGCACTTGACCGTGACTGCGGTCGGGCCACAGGCGACGTCGGCCAGGCGTAGCCCTGGTAGGTTGGTGGGTGCGGAGAGCAGATCAGGGTCGGTGATCTGGTCTGCTGCAAGTTGAGCGTAGTCGACTGCTAGGTGTGCGGCGTGGATGGCGGGGCGGAAGAGGCAGTCGGCTACCACATTGTCTCGGCCGGAGATGTGTTGGATGTCCGTGGTGAACTCGGACACTGCCGCGAGCTGGCGCTGCTGCCTGGCGGACCAGGGGTCGGTTGTCTTTGCCATTGTGAATGTCAGGGGCTTGTGGTCGACAAACGCAGTGAAGGGGTGGCCCTCAAGCAAAAACCGGAAATGGCGGACCGCCAGGAACAGCGCGAGGAGCTCGCGGTCGAAGGTGCTGTACTTGACCTCCGGGGGGCGTAGTTGGCGGCTGAAGAAGGCAAGTGGCTGCCAGGCGCCGTCGACCCACTGCTCATACACGGCGCCGACCGCGTGGTCGGAGGCATCCGTGGTGAGCGCTACCCTGGCATTGGGCCGTGGGTGCGCGAGCAGGGTGGCGTTGTCGAGCGCGGTCTTGGTGGAATCGAAGGCGGCGGACGCGTCTGCCGTCCATTCGACCGCCATCTTGCCGCTCCTGCCCCGGAGGGCTTCATACAGGGGCCTCATGAGGGACGCCGCTTTGGGGATGAAGCGGTTATAGAAATTCACCATCCCGAGGAACTCCTGGAGGCCTTTGATGGTGGTGGGGCGGGGAAATTGTTGGATGGCCTGCACCTTGGTGGGCAGGGGAATGGCCCCAGCATGGGTGATGTGGTGGCCGAGGAAGTCGATCTTGTCCAGGCCGAACTGGCATTTGGCTGGGCTGAGGATGAGCCCGTGGTCGCTGAGGCGCCCGAACAGGATGCAAAGGTGTTCGAGGAGTTCCTGCTTGGAGGAACTGGCTACCAGGATGTCGTCCAGGTAGACGAACAGGAACTTCAGGTCCCGAAGGACCGAGTCCATGAGCCGTTGGAATGCCTGGGCTGCGTTTTTGAGGCCGAAGGGCATCTGCAGAAACTCGAACAGGCCGAAGGGGGTGATTACGGCTGTCTTGGGGACGTCCGCGGGGTGGACGGGGATTTGGTGGTAGCCGCGCACCAGGTCGACCTTGGAAAAGACTGAGCGGCCGGCCAGTCTAGCCGAGAAGTCCTGAATGTGCGGCATGGGGTACCGATCAGGGGTGGTGGCGTCATTGAGGCGGCGGTAATCCCCGCAGGGGCGCCAACCTCCGCCTGGTTTGGGGGCGATGTGGAGTGGGGAGGCCCAGGGACTGTTGGAGCGGCGGATGATGCCGAGCTGTTCCATGGTGGCAAACTCGGTCCGCGCGATCTCCAGTTTGGCCGGGTCCAGCCTGCGGGCGTGGGCGTACACTGGGGGGCCTGTGGTGGGGATGAAGTGTTCCACCCCGTGTTTGGCGGCCTCCGCGGAGAAGGTCGGATTGGTAAGGGCCGGGAATTCGGCCAGGAGAGCCGAGTAGTCATCCGTGGCCCGGGCGTGGCACTGTGACGCCATGTCGGCGGGTTGACGGGGGGCCATGGCGCCCAGAATGGGGGACATGGTGTTCATGTCCACAAGGCGGTGATGAGGGATGTCTACCAGTAGGCCTTGGGTGCACAGGAAATCTGCGCCGATGAGGGGGGAGAGCACCTTGGCAGTGATGAACTCCCATCGGTAGCGGTGACCAGCGAGGTCGAGGGTGACTGTCCGGGTGCCATACGTCCGGATTTCCGAGCCATTAGCAGCAGCCAGCGCCGGTCCTCGTTCGCCCTTTTGGATGTCGAGGGCGGAGGCCGGGATGATGCTGTGCTGAGCCCCAGAGTCGCACAGGAACCGGCGGCCGGTTTTGTCATCCGTGATGAACAGCAGGGAGCCCGCGTGGCCCACGGCCATCGCGGGGGCTGGAACGGGGGCGGACTTGAAAGAGCAGGGAGGTGTGCACCATTGCGCCCTGGCGCCGAACCATGCGTGGTAGTAATAGTGGCCTGGGTTAGTGGGGCGTGAAGGCCCCGTGGGCCTGGTGACAGGCCCTTGTGGCCGTGTGCTGGATGGTGAGGGGCGCGCCCAGGCATTGGCTGCCAGGTCCGGAGTGACGTCGCGGCTGGAGTGAGCGGACAGCAGCTTGTCGGCCTCATCGGCCAGGGCTTCCAGGTTCGTGAGGCCGGACGCCACGATCGCTGGGCGGATGCTGAGAGGGAGCTGGCGGATGAACAGCGTGCGGAAGAGGGATCCGGGTGGGCTCTCGTCGGTGAGGGAGAGCATGTGGGAGAGGAGGTCTGACGGTGAGGCATCACCGAGGCCTGGAAGGTCGAGGAGGTGGCAGTTTCGCTGATATGCCGAGGCCGTAAATTTTTTAAGGAGCGCTGTTCTGAGATGTGCATACTTGCCTTCCTCTGGTGGGTTCTGCAGCATTGTCCAAATCTTGGAAACTGTGGCGTTACTGAGTGATGTGACGAGATAGTCGTACTTCGTCCCATCTGTGGTGAGATTTCGCAGCCGGAAGCGAGATTCAGCTTGGAGAAACCAGGCTTCGGGCTGGTTTTCCCAAAACTCCGGCAGTTTCACGGAAACTGCGTTCGTGTCCGCCATTGCAGTGCTCGGAATACGTTCTGAGCGTCGGGGTCACCAATGTTGTGGCTGCCGCGAAACACGAATGGAGGCTGAATCCATGTGTGGAAAACAAGAAACTTTTATTCACTGCATGCTATATCAAAATGGCTGCGAGACTGCTCCCAGAATTCTCTGGAAAACTCCCAGAATTCTCTGGGTAAAACCTGAGGCCCCACCCCCTTCTGCCTTAAAGGTAATGTGCCTTAAAGGGGAGGGGCTGGAAATTTGTCCACAGACGGAAGAGTGGATTATGCCCGTTTTAGGTGGCGATCCGCCACAACACTTTACAATTGTTCCAGCAATTTGCCATATTTTATCGGTTCTATGCTTGCCCTCTTATACGCATTCATGGTATCATGTTGACCAGTTCTATCCATTTATCTATGTAATAGCACTCACTACACTCCAAAATTAATTAATTGTAAAACATGCTTAGAGGAGTTTCAACATGGCAAAGCTTTATATAAATGCAGGTACTATCGTATGAGTTTTAGCTGGAAATTTCCTGAATCTGCTCCCGTTCCGCCGTTGTAACTTCATCGGAAGTGCGGCAGAGACCCCATGTACAGGCGTGCTACGGGAACATTTCCAGACTATATTATTATTCACTAAAGAAGAGGATTCTGCCAGTATAGGAGAAGGTAGTAGAGAAATTGGATAGGATAAACATAGATAAAGAGAATGTCCTTAAAAGGATGGCAGTGCTCAAAGTCAAAAAGTCACCCGGTCCGGATGAGATGCATCCAAAGTTACTGAGGGAAGTAAAGGTAAAAATTGCAGCGGCTCTGGCCACAATCTTCCAATCCTCCTTCGATATGGGAGTGGTGCCAGAGGACTGGAGGATTGCAAATGTTACACTTTTGTTCAAAAAAGGGGAGAGAGATAAACCTGGCAACTTCAGGCCAGTCAGCCTAATGCCGGTGGTGGGGAAACTTTTAGAGACAATAATCCAGGATAAAATTAATTGGCACTTGGAAAAATATGGGTTAATAAATGAAAGGCAGCACGAATTTGTTAAAGGCAAACCATGTTTGACTAACTTGATCGAGTTCTTTGATCAAGTAATGGAGAGGGTTGACAAGGGTAGTGCGGTTGATATCGTGTATATGGACTGTCAAAAGACGTTTGTTGAAGTACCATACAATAGAATTGTTTATTAAAATTGAAGCCTATGAGATAAAAGGGGCAGTGGCTACATGGATACCAAATTGGCCAAGGGACAGAAAGTAGAGAATAGTGGTGAACGGTTGTTTTTCAGACTGGATAGAAGTGTTCAGTGGTGCTCCCCAGGGGTCGGTGTTGGGACCACTTCTATTTTTGATATATATATATATATATATTGACCTGGATTTCAAAATCATGAAAGGTTTTGATAGCGTAAATAAGTAGAAACTGTTTCCAGTCGCAGAAGAGTCGGTAACCAGAGGACACAGATTTAAGGTAATTGGCAAAAGAGCCAGAGGGGAAAAAAATTCTGCAGCGAGCTGTTACGATGTGGAAAGCACTGCCTAAAAGGGTGATGGAGGCAAATTCAATAATAACTTTCATAATTGAATTGGATAAATACTTAAAGGGAATAATTTGCAGGGTTATGGGGAAAGAGCAGAGGATTGGGACTAATTGGATAGCTCCTTCAAAGAGCAGGCACAGGCACAATGGGCCAAGAAGACTGCTTCTGTGCTGTATCATTCTATGATTCGATGGAGCAAAATCAGCAGGCCTTTATGTCTCATTAGGACTTCTCATGGAAAACAAAAACTCCTGTGTAACTCACATTTATACCCAAAGTAAATATGGTTAAAAATATTTATATTTGAAATTTTTGCTTGCATCCAATCTTCCCCGGTTGTGTAGCAGGTGCAAATAAATTCAGTTCCCAGGAGGTCTGATGACATGCATGCTTAAGCTTCCTGGTGGATTTGAAGGATTAATATTTCTTGTACTTTGCAGTCTGATGCAAGAGATTTGAATTTTAAAATCTATATCTGCAACAAAAGCCCTGGAAAAAAAAAAATGAGACTCTCCATCTGTAGTCACAGCGTATGCTTTCAAATCAACCTCTGTCTAACAGACTGTAACAAAACACTGACAGAGTGCAGAAAATTACAAACATTGTACTGAGATGGATCATAATAACATTATTTGTTCAGGTATTATGGTCATTACCAGCCCTGGGGGTCTCATTATTGATCTGAGTGAATGAGCAGCTCAGGACTGGTAATGACCAATAATACCTTCCAAAATGATATTAATACTATATTACACCACATGTGAATGAGAGACATTAGACAAGTCTATCAAATATCTTTCAATGTAAAAGCATGAAATATTATGAGTAATAAAGCTGGAAAGGAGCTGGTTCCTCAGACAATGGCACCATGGGTTTATGTTACATTTACATTCCAGTAGTTTACTTACCAATTCAAACATAACAACAACTTGAAACAAAGTAAGATCTTGCATTTTAAAAGAAAGAAAGACTTGAACATAATCAGAACATAAGAAATAGGAGCTGGAGTAGGCCATTTGGCTATTCGAGCCTGCTCCGCCATTCAATAAGATCATGGATGATCATCTACCTCATCTCCACCTTCCCGCCCTATCCCCATATCCCTTGATTCCCATAATATCCAAAAATCTATCGATCTTTGCCTTGAATATACTCGACGACTTACCATCCATAGCCCTCTGGGGTAGAGAATTCCAAAGATTCACCACCCTCTGAGTGAAGAAATTTCTCCTCATCTCAGTCCTAAATGGCCGACCGCTTATCCTGAGACTATGCCCGGTAGTTCTAGACTCTCCAGCCAGGGGAAACAGCCTCTCAGCATCTACTCTGTCAATCCCCCTCAGAATCTTATATGCTTCAATGAGATCACCTCTCATCCTTCTAAATGTTAGGGAATAAAGGCCTAGTCAACTCAATCTGTTGCATTTGTTATTATGGCCCAAAAATTAGTCTTGCTACGCGAGAGTACGCACTGTGTACTCTCGCGTATTCTGTCTCCAATTGCCGGTTTTCTGCATGCACTGCGCATGCGCTGAAAACCGGCACTTGGTAAAATGAAAAAGTGGGCGGGTCCTAGGTGCACCGCGTGCGCGCTACAGGCTGCGCGCACGCAGTGCACTTAGTGCTTTGAACGCGCAGGTAAGTACGGAAGATTCTACACATAAAAAAAGGAGGAGTAAGACCCACTTTTAACAAGGTAAGTAGTGAATTAAGTATTATTTTGAATTTTTTTTAACAGGTATATCTTTTTTAGAGACTTTCAAGACAGGTAAGTTTATTTTTATAACTTTTTAAAAGATTTTAAATTTTTTCAAAAAATTAATTTTTTATTTAAAATGGTTAATTTATTTAACTATACTTATTTTATTAATGTGATGGTTTTTTTAAAAATTTAATTGAGGTTTAGCGGTTCTTTTGGGGGGCTATAGTATTCATAACTTTCACAGCACTTATGTGAAAGTTATGAATGGAAGATGGTGTGCTGCCATTGGCTCTAACTGAGTCACGTGATCCCACAGCTCGCACGAATTAACTACGCCGGTGGGATACGCAAGCCCAGCACACCAGCTGTCCAGAACATCAAGTTCGTGCGAGCTGGAACTGAAAAAGCCAACGCGGAGTGAGAGATCGCGGGGAGGCCTTACCCTCGCACGAAGGCTTCCTCACGAATTTTTGGGCCAATGCCTTTTATGACCACAGAACATCCAAATGGGCTTTACAGTCAATGAACTTTTGAAGTGTAATCACATTTGTCATGTAGGAAATGCGGCAGCCAATTTGTGCACAACAAGGTCCCACAAAAAGCAATGTCACACTGATGGGATAATCTGTTTTAGTGATGTTGGTTGAGGGATAAATATTGCCGGGGAGAACTCCCTTGCTCTTCTTTGAAATAGTGCCATGCAATCTTTTATGTCCACCTGAGAGGGCAAAAGGGGCCTCGGATTAATGTCTCATCTGAAAGACAGTACGTCAGACAGTGCAGCACTCCCTCAGTACTGCACTGAAGTGCCAGCCTAGACTTTGTGCTCAAGTCTCTAGAGTGAGACTTAAACCCGCAACCTCCTGACTCAGAGGCGAGAGTCACAGCTAACATTTATATAGTACCTTTAATGATCTTAAGAGCTTGGAGAACGCAATTTGGTGGAGAGGAGGAAGACAGGTGAGACAGCTAACTGAAAAGGAGGAGTGGAGCCACAGAACCCAAGGTCTCTAAGTTAATAGACACGAGAGCGGACCTGTGGGAGAGCGAGAGGAGCGGCTGCAGATAAAGGTAGTCCCGAGAGCCCAGAGCCCGGAGGGAGCGCCAGTGTCAGGGAGTGAGGGAAGTGGCATCAGTGCAAGGGAAGGAGCTGATTGGTGAGTAGCTGGTGATTGTTTTTTTTTAAGTCTTAAGTTTATTTCTGTTAAGTTACTTAATAGTCTATTAAGCAGAGGCATGGCAGGGCACCTCAGTCCCATTGAATGTACATCTTGTGCCATGTGGGAACTCCAGGATGCTTCCTGTGTTCTGGACAACCACATGTGCAGGAAGTGTTGTCAGCTGGAGGAGCTCAAGCTCCAGCTTTCGGAGCTTGAGCAGCAGCTGGTGTCACTGCGGTGCATCTGTGAGGCTCAGAGCTACGCGGATAGTAGTATTCAGGAGGTGGTCACCCCTCAGCGTAAGAGTGTGCAGGCAGAGAGGGAATGGGTTACCGTCAGACAGACAAGGAGGACCAGGCAAGTAGTGTAGGAGTTCCCTGAGTGCATCTCACTCTCTAACCAGTATTCAGGACTGAATACTGCTGAGGGCAATGTTTCCTCTATGGAGTACAGCCAGAGCCAACTCCATGGTACCACGGGTATCTCAGCTGTACAGGGTGTGGATGGTGGGGGGGTGGTGGTGGGGGTGGGGGGGGTGCGGCGGAGGAGGAAGATCAGGAAAGCAATAGTGATAGGAGATTCGATAGTTAGGGGAACAGACAGGTGTTTCTGCAGCCGCAGATGTGATTCCAGGATGGCATGTTGCCTCCCTGGTGCCAGGGTTAAGGATGTCACTGAGCAGCTGTAGAACATTCTGAGGGGGGAGGGTGAACAGACAGAGATCATGGCCCATATCGGTATCAGTGGCATAGGTAGAAAGAGGGATGAGGTCCTGCAGGCAGATTACAGGGAGCTAGGAAAAAGATTAAAAAGCAGGACCTCAAAGGTAAATACGACAGTCAATTTGCGCACAGCAAGTTCCTACAAACAGCAATGAGATAAATGACCAGATAAGCTGTTTTAGATGGTGTTGGTTCAGGGATAAATGTTGGCCATTGACTGGGACAACTCCCCTGCTCATCTTCTAAACATTCCATGTGATCTTTTATGCCTACCTGCGAGGTCAGACAGGTCCTCTGTTTAACAGATGGCACCTCCGACAGTGCAGTAGTCTCTCAGTACTGCACTGAAGTTCCAGCCAAGATTATGTGCTTGTGTATCTGGAGTGTGACTTAGACGTTCTGACTCAGAGGTGAGAGTGCTACCACTGAACCAGTTATAGTGCTTCACAGATGCACAAGGAAGAAAACAATGAACATTCCAGTGCAAAACAAGGAGCCAAAGAAGGAGGTATAAAGAGGGGCCAAATTTGGCCCAGGGGGTGGGTTTTAGGGAGTGTCTTAAAGGAAGAGAGGGATGTAGAGAAGCAGATGGGGTTGGGAAGGAATTCCAGACATGGTGGCCTAGGTGGCTGAAGGCATGTACACTGATGGAACAGAGGGAGGGAGGCATAAGTGACCTCAGTCAGAAGAATGGACAGTCTAAAACGGAAAAAAAAGACTTGCATTCATATAGCGCTTTTCATGACCTCAGGACTTCCCAAAGCGCTTTACAGCCAATTAAGTAATTTTTGAAATATAGTCACTATTCAAAAAGCGGGGTAGGGAAAAAGCAGGTAATTACAGACCTGTAAGCCTTACATCAGTTG
Organism: Squalus acanthias; assembly: GCA_030390025.1. Lineage (NCBI taxonomy): Eukaryota > Metazoa > Chordata > Chondrichthyes > Squaliformes > Squalidae > Squalus > Squalus acanthias. Next base: position 140,555,512 of record CM059425.1, on the reverse strand, counting down.
TGGGCAAAATGCTGGAGTCCATCATTAAGGATGAAATAGCGGAGCACTTAGCAAATGGGGACAGGATAGGACAGAGTCAACATGGATTTACAAAGGGTAAATCGTGCTTGACTAATCTATTGGAATTTTTTGAGGGAGTAACTGGTAAAATAGATGGGGGAGAGCCAGTAGATGTGGTGTACCTGGACTTCCAAAAGGCCTTCGATAAGGTCCCACATAAAAGATTAGCATGGAAAATTGAAGCTCATGGGATAAAGGGGAAAGTATTGACGTGGATAGAGAACTGGCTGTCAGATAGAAAACAGAGAGTTGGAATAAACGGCTCATTTTCTGAATGGCAGGCAGTAACAAGTGGGGTACCACAGGGATCTGTCCTGGGTCCCCAGCTGTTCACAATTTGCATTAATGACCTGGATCAGGGAGTCGGATGCAGCATTTCCAAATTTGCAGACGACACTAAACTAGGAGGGGGGGTGGGCTCAGAGGAGGAGACCAGGAAGCTCCAGAGCGATTTGGACAGACTGGGTGATTGGGCGGATAAATGGCAGATGCACTATAATGTGGACAAGTGCAAAGTTATCCACCTTGGGTGCAGGAACGGGAGGGCAAATTATTATTTAAATGGCAATAAATTGGGAGAGGGGGAAGTACAGAGAGACCTGGGTGTTCTTGTACACCAGTCACTGAAGGCGAGCATGCAGGTGCAACAGGCGGTCAAGAAGGCAAACGATATGCTGGCCTTCATAGCAAAAGGGTTGGAATACAGGAACAGGGATACCTTGCTGCAGCTGTACAGGGCACTGGTGAGACCACACCTCGAGTACTGTGTACAGTTTTGGTCGCCTCATCTGAGGAAAGATGTTCTTGCCATGGAGGGGGTGCAACGGCGATTCACCAGGCTGATACCAGGAATGGCGGGATTGACCTATGAGGAGAGACTATGTAGTTGTAATGTAGGGAAACGCAGCAGCCAATTTGCGCACAGCAAGGTGCTACAAAGAGCAATGTGATAATGATCAAATATTTTTTTTTGTGATGTTTGTTGAGGGATAAATATTGGCCAGGACACCAGTGAGAACTCCCCTGCTCTTCTTTGAAATATTTCCATGGGATTGTTTACGTCCACCCGAGAGGGCAGACAGGGTCTCGGTTTAATGACTCATCCAAAGACAGCACCTCCGGCAGTGCAGCACTCCCTCAGTACTGCACTGGAGTGTCAGCCTAGATTTTGTGCTCATGTCTCTTGAGTGGGATGTGAACCAACAATCTTCTGAGTCAGAGGTAAGAGTGTTACCCTCTGAGCCACGACTGACAAACGTGAGGATCCAACCACCTGGGATATTATTTAAGGAAGGATGTAAATGCGATGGAAGCAGTTCAGAGAAGGTTTACTAGACTAATCGGCAGCTGTCTCTCATTCTGCCAGCATTTCACACCTCACCTTTTGTTTCTTAACCTGTCCCATTACCATCTCGTCTTGCCTTGAGCATCTCTTAATGTCTCTACTTACCATAGACCACCCCTTTTGTTCTTTTATTCCTCCCCCCAGCCTCCCCCTTGCATTTTTATCTGTTTAATTTCCTGCTCTTCTCTCAGTTCCGACGAAGGGTTTTGACCTGAAACGTTAACTCTGTTTCTCTCTCCACGGATGTTGCCTGGCCTGCTGAGTTTTTCCAGCGTTTTCTGTTGTTATTACTAGACTAATACCTGGAATGGGCGGGTTGTCTTATGGGGAAAGGTTGGACAGGCTAGGCTTGTATCTGCTGGAGTTTAGAAGAGTAAGAGGTGACTTGATTGAAACATATAAGATCCTGAGGGGTCTTGACAGGGTGGATGTGGAGAGGATGTTTCCTGTTGTGGGAGAATCTAGAACTAGGGGTCACTGTTTAAAAATAAGGGGTCGCCCATTTAAGACAGAGATGAGAAGAAATTTTTTCTCACAGAGGGTCGTGAGTCTTTGGAACTCTCTTCCTCAGAAGGTGGTGGAAGCAAAGTCTTTGAATATTTTTAAGGCAGAGGTAGATAGATTCTTGGTAAGCAAGGGGGTGAAAGATTATCGGGGGTAGGCGGAAATGTGGAGTAATCAGATCAGCCATGATCTTATTGAATGACGAAGCAGGCTCGAGGGGCTGAGTGGCCTACTCCTGCTCCTAATTCGTATGTTCGTATAGTAGCAGAACACGAATCAAATAATGGTAGAGAGAGGCTCTCAGTTAATAAATAAACAGCTCAAATTTTACATTATCTACTGGCAAAAGGATTAAAGTAAAAAAAGATTCATTTTAAATCGTATTATGTCCAGTTTACCCAGAGATTATTGGCTTTCTGATCTTTTGTGATGTATAGTTTCAATTCTCTTATTTTTTAGAAAAAACGGATTTATAGTATAGATTTTCCTAATCCTCTCACCGCCTGAGTGTATGGAAAAATCACAGCAACACTCCCAGGATTTTCCCAAACAAACTGTCAGCAAGCAAGGACTCAGAAAATCTACTTTCATGTTTTGGATTTTTCAGAACTGAAAACTGAAAGATAAACAGTATTTTAGTAGAATGGGAAAAAAATGCAGATGGCAAAAAACACACAGAGGAAGTTAATGGGTTGAGTGATTTGTAACCTGCTGTAAGTGTGGCAGGGTGGCATTTATTCCCCATCCCTGGTTGTAGGCCAAACCAGGTTGGGGTGGCAGGTTCCCTTCCCTGAAGAATTTTAATGAACCAGCTTTGCTGGTTATTTTTTCTAGTCATAGCAAGTTACCAGATTTATTGAATTCAGGTTGGCCCTCAAAATTTTCAAGATTAGTTTCTTCACATTCCTGTATTCTTAAAAAGTATTTTCTTTTCTCTATGGTGCTCTCCCAAACTCATTCCCTCTGTCCTTCTTTCTACATCCAATTCTTTCGGTTGTTCTTTTCCTGACCCTCCTTTTAATAACCCCCTTTCCACCTGCCTCAGTCTCACTGGCTCATCCAATCTTCGAAGTCCATTGTGAAAAAAAAACTGTGGCGCTAGAAATCAAACAAAAACCAGAAAGGGCTAGAAACATTCAGCAGATCAGACAGCATCTGTGGAGAGAACAGTAAAAGAGTTGTCAGAGGAGCACTTCAGTGTGCCAGTGCAGCCTTCGGTCGCCTGAGGAAGAGAGTGCTTGAAGACCAGGACCTCAAACCCGGCACTAAGCTCATGGTCTACAGAGCAGCAGTGATACCCGCCCTGCTGTATACCTCAGAGACATGGACCATGTACATTAGGCACCTCAAAGAACTGGAGAGGTACCACCAACGCTGCCTCCGCAAGATCCTGCAAATCCATTGGCAGGATAGGTGCACCAACGTCAGTGTTCTTGCTCAGGCCAACATCCCCAGCATCAAAGCTTTGACCATGCTCGATCAGCTCCGATGGACGGGTCACATCGTCCGCATGCCCGATACGAGACTCCCAAAACAAGCGCTCTACTCGGAACTCCGACACAGCAAGAGAGCCCCAGGTGGGCAGAGGAAACGCTTCAAGGACACCCTCAAAGCATCCTTGAAAAAGTGCAACATCCCCACTGACACCTGGGAATCCCTGGCCCAAGACTGCACAAAGTGGAGGAGAAGCATCCGGGAAGGCGCTGAACACCTCGAGTCTCTTCGCTGGAAGCAAGCGGAAGCCAAGCGCAAGCAGAGGAAGGAGTGCACGTCAACCCAAGCACCCCACCCACCCGCCCCTTCAACCACTGTCTGCCCCACCTGTGACAGAGACTGTAGGTCCCGCATTGGACTCATCAGTCACCTGAGAACTCATTTTTAATGTGGAAGCAAGTCATCCTCGGTTCCGAGGGACTGCCTAAGAAGAAGAAGGGGTCGATTATGGACCAAAATGGAGAACTGTTGGTGGAGGCAGAAGGCATGGCTGAGGTACTAAATTAGTACTTTGCAACCGTGTTTACCAAGGAAGAGGACTTTACCAAAGCTATGGTAAACGAGAAGGTTGCTGGGATACTGGATGAGATAAAAATAGATAAAGAGGAAGTACTAGAAAGGCTGGCGGTAATTAAAGTGGATAAGTCACCTGGTCTGGATGGGATGCATCATCAGTTACTGAGCGAAGTAAGGGTAGAAATTGCAGAGGTGCTGGCCACAATCTTACAATCCTCCTGAGATACAGGGGTGGTGCCAAAGGACTGGAGGATTACAAATGTTGCACACTTGTTCAAAAAGAGAAGGATAAAGCTGGTAATTACAGGCCAGTCAGTTTAACGTTGGCAGTGGGGAAGCTTTTAGAAACAATTAACAGCCACTTGGACAAGCATGGACTAATAAAGGAGAGCCAGCACGGATTTGTTACGGGCAAATTGTGTTTGACTAACTTGATTGAGTTTTTTGATGTGGTACCAGAGAGGGTAGTTGAGGGCAGTGCAGTTGATGTTGTGTATATGGACTTTCAAAAGGTATTTGATAAAGTACCACATAGTAGGCATGTTAGCAAAATTGAAGCCCATGGGATAAAAGGGGCAGTAGCAGCATGGATACAAAATTGGCTAAGGGATAGAAAACAGAGAGTTGTGGTGAATGGCTGTTTTTCAGACTGGAGGAAGGTACACAGTGGTGTCCCCCAGGTGTCGAAATAGGACCACTGCTGTTTTGATATACATTAATGACTTGGACTTGGAGGTACAGGGCACAATTTCAAAATTTACAGATGATACAAAACTTGGAAGTTTCATAGTAAAGGAGCCTCTGGGGCAGAGTGATCATAATATGATAGAATTGCACATTAAGTTTTAGAGTGACTTGCCTAAGTCCAAAACTAGAGTCTTCGGGCTGGATTTTCTGAATGGGAAGCTTTTGGAGGCGGGACTGCTGCTTGCCAGGTTTCAATCCCGCTTCCATCAGCTTCTGGCCAACCAGCAGGAATTTTCCCTGATTGACCTTGTTAAGCCCTCCCGGCAGGCTCAGCAGGCCAATTAGGGGGAAGTCAATGACAGAGCACGTAAACGTATGATGTGTCATCTGTCAAGAACTTTTGAAAGAAGAAATGTCATCGTTTGACAGCTCTGTGAAGCTGTCAAACATTGACATTCTGTATAGTTTGATGAGTCGTTGTGTTCAGGACTCATCAAACCTTTCTACTTTGCCGAAATCAGCTGGCTGTTGGATCGGAGGATGCAGTAGCCAGTCTGTGATCTCTACAATGGAGATGTCGGGACTCCGGCTCCACAGCGGCTGAAGGCTGTAGGTAGAAACAAAGGTAAGTTAACATTTTCTAACAATTTACACTCACCTCACCTACTTATCACTCCACACTTGCACACATCACTCACCTCCACGTAGCACTTTCAGACCCCTCCAACCCCCGCAGACATCCTACTCACCTCCTACACCCCGGCGGGGTTCCCCCAGGTCGGGAAGCCCACAGTTCAGCACGAAAAATTGGGATAATCTTATTTTCTGCCTGTTAACTACCTGTTAACAGGCAGTTAATAGGCTTTAATCCCTTCCCGCCTCCAAGGAGACGGGACCCGGGACCGGACAGTTTCCCGCCTCCTGGCAAGAGGGCACAGAGGCGGGTTGGGGGTGGGTTTGCCACCCGCCCCCAAATTCAGCAACTTTCCCGGCAGTCCCGCCTCCATACCCGCCTCTTCGGGGCTGACAAAATCCAGCCCTTAAACTTAAATAAAGCCAATTACATAGGTATGAGGGGCGAGTTGGTTAAGGTAGATTGGAACAATAGATTAAAAGGTATGACGGTAGATAAGCAGTGGCTAGCATTTAAAGAAATATGTCATAATTCTCAACAAAAATACATTCCACTGAGTACCAAAAACTCCACGGGAAAAGTGATCTATCTGTGGCTAACTAAAGAAGTTAAGGATAGCATTAGATTGAAAGAAGAAGCTTATAATGCTGCAAAGAATATTAGTAAACCTGAGGATTAGGAGAGTTTCAGAAACCAGCAAAGGATGACCAAAAAATTGATACAAAAGGAAAAAATATGAGAGAAAACTAGCAAGAAATATCAAAACAGATTTTAAGAGCATCTACAAGTATGTAAAAAGGAAGAGAGTAGCAAAAGTAAACGTTGGTCCCTTAGCGGCTGAGACAGGAGAAATTATTATGGAGAATAAGGAAATGGCAGAAACGTTAAACAAATATTTTGTATATGTCTTCACAGTAGAAGACACAAAAAGCATACCAAAAATGAGGGTGAGGAACTTAACGTAATTAATATAAGTAGATAAAAAGTACTAGAGAAACTAATGGGACTAAAAGCGGTCAAATCCCCTGGACCTAATGGCCTACATCCTAGGGTTCTAAAAGAGGTGGCTGCAGAGATAATGGATGCATTGGTTTTGATCTTCCAAAATTCCCTAGATTCTAGAACGGTCCCAGTGGATTGGAAGTTAGAAAATGTTAACACCGCTATTCAAGAAAAAAGGGAGAGAGAAAATAAGGAACTATGGGCCAATTAGCCTGATATCAGTCATTGGGAAAATGCTGGAATCCATTGTTAAGGAAGTGGTATCAGGGCACTTAGAAAATCTTAATATGATTCGGCAGAGTCAACAAGGTTTTATGAAAGAGAAATCGTGTTTGACAAATTTATTCGAGTTTTTTGAGGATGTAACTAGCAGGGTAGATAAAGGGGAACCAGAGGATGTAATATATTTAGATTTCCAAAAGGCATTCGAAAAGGCGCTACATAAAAGGTTATTACAGAAGATAAGGGCTCATGGGGTTGGGGGTAATATAGTAGTATGGATAGAGGATTGGTTAACAGACAGAAAACAGAGAGTAGGGATAAACGGGTCTTTTTCAGGTTGGCAGGCAGTAACTAGTGAGGTGCGCAAGGATCAATGCTGGGGCCTCAGCTATTTACAATCTATATTCATGACCTAGATGAAGGGACCGAGTGTAATGTATCCAAGTTTGCTAACAATACAAAGCTAGTTGGGAAAGTAAGCTGTGAAGAGAACACAAAGGGGAGAATTTTGCCAGCCCTGGGGATGTGGGTATGGAGGCGGGACTGCCGGGAAAATGGCAGAAACTGGGAGCGGGTACCAAACCCGCTCCCAACCCGCCTCCGTGCCATCTTCCCGGGAGGCGGGTAGTTAACAGGCAGTTTTGAGGCTTGTCCCTGCAAGTGCGGGCTTCGCGACGGCTGCGAACCTTGCCAGGGTCAGCGAGGTGAGCAGTGGGTCTGTGGGGGTGAGAGGGGTCGAAAAGTCCGCTGTGGAGGTAAGTGTTGGGTGCAAGTGTGGAGAGGTGAGTGTAAAGTGTTGGAAAAAGTATTTTTACCTTTGCTTCTTCCTGCAGGCTTCAACCCTTGGGGATCCAGAGGTGCCGCATCTCAACGGCAGAGATGACAGAATGGCTGCTGCATTCTCAGATGCAGCAGCCGTCTGATTTCTGCTGAGGAAAGAGGTTTTGGTGAGTCTTTGTGCAAGGGCTCACCATAGAACAGAGATTGTGAGTACTTGACAGCTTCTCAAAGCTGTCAAACGCTGACAATTCACCTGTCAAAAATTTTTGACAGATGAAACGTCATACGCTGACGTCCTCTGTCACCGGCTTTCCCTTAATTAGCCGGCTAAGCCCACAGGGCGGGCTTAACAAGATCAATCAAGGGAAAATAGCGTGGGTTGGCCGGACGTCGTTGGGGGCGGGTCTGAAACCCGACAACCTGCAGTCCTGCCCCCAATGCATCCCCATTGACAATATCCAGCCCAAAGGCCGGGATCTTACCTGAAGAGGCGTGTTGGGGGCGGGACTGCTGCCTTTCGGGTTCAAGTCTCGCCCCCAGCGACGTCCGACGCACAGATGCTACTTTGCGTCAATTGGCCTTGTTAAGCCCGCCCTGTGGGCTTGCTGGCCAATTAAGAGAAAGCCAGTGTCAGATGACATCAGTTGATGACGCGTCATCTGCCGGTTTTCTTAAAGGGACCACCACCATTTCTTTTTGACAGATGATTTTTTCAGTGTTTGACAGCATTGAGGAGCTGCAAACACTGACAATCACTGTACAACGGTGAGCCCTTGCACCCAAGCTCTCTAGTGACTCTTTCCTTAGGCTAAAAGAGATGGCAGCTGCAGGTGAGGTTACAGAAGCGATCTGTCACTCGTGAGAGAGGTTCTCCCAATGAGGTGGGACTACACAAACACTTCAAAGCTTGTCACGTACAGAAAATTAAATACCTGTTAACAAGCAGTTAAGTGGCTATAATCCTCTTCCCGCCACTAGGAGTCGGGTCCCTGCACAAATCAGGGACCTGACTCCCGGGAAGACTGATTGGAGGCGGGTTGGAAGCGGGTTTGGGATTCATTGCCAATCTTTTTGATTTTGCCAGCAGTCCCACCTCCAAACCCGACCCCTGAGCACTGGCAAAATCGCCCCCATGAAGTTGCAAAGGGATATAGATAGATTAAGTGAGTGGGCAGTAAGGTGGCAGATGGAGTAAAATGTAAGGAAATGTGAGGTTATTCGCTTTGGGAAGAAGAATAGAAAAACAGAATATTTTTTAAATGGTGAGATACTTTCAAATGTTGCTGTTCAGAGAGATTTGGGTGTTCTCGTGCAAGAAACACTGAAAGCTAGCATGCAGGTACCACACGCAATAAGGAAGACAAATGGCATGTTGGCCTTTATTGCAAGGGGGTTGGAGTATAAGAGTAAGGAAGTCTTGCTACAATTGTACATGGCCTTGGTGAGACCACACCTGGAGTACTGTGCACAGTTTTGGTCTCCTTATCTAAGGAAGGATATACTTGCCTTGGAGGCGGTGCAACAAAGGTTCACTAGATTGATTCCTGGGATGAACGGGCTGTCCTATGATGAGAGATTGTGTAGAATGGGCATATACTCTCTGAAGTTTAGAAGAATGAGAGGTGATCTCATTGAAATATACAATATACTGAAGGGGATTGACAGGGTAGATGCTGAGAAGTTGTTCTCCTGGCTGGAGTGTCTACAACTAGGGGGCATAGTCTCAGGATAAGGGGTAGGCCATTTAAGACTGAGATGAGGAGGAATTTCTTCACTCAGAGGGTTGTTAATCTTTGGAATTCTCTGCCCCAGAGGGCTGTGAATGCTGAGTCTTTGAGTATATGCAAGGCTGAGATAGATAGATTTTTGGACTCTAGGGTAATCAAGGGATATGATGATTGGGTAGGTAAGTGGAGCTGAGGTCGATGTTCAGCCATGATCTTATTGAGCGGCAGAGCAGGCTCGATGGGCCGTATGGCCTACTCCTGCTCCTATTTCTTATGTTCTTATGGAAGTTTAGTAAACAGTGAGGAAGGAAGTAATAGACTTCCAGAAGACATAGACAGGCTGGTGGAATGGGTTGACACAAGGCAGATGAAATTCAATGCAGAGAAGTGTGAGGTGATACATTTTGGTAGGAAGATTGAGGAGAGACCATACACACTAAATGGTACAATTTTAAAGTGGGTGCAAGAACAGAGAGACCAGGGGGTGCTTGTGCACAAATCTTTGAAGGTGGCAGGATAGGTTAACAAAGCAGTTAATAAAGCATATGGGATCCTGGGCTTTATAAATAGAGGCATAGCGTACAAAAGCCAGGAAGTTATGCTAAACCTGTATAAAACACTAGTTCGGCCCCAGCTGGAGTATTGTGTCAAAATCTGGGAACCACACTTCAGGAAGGATGTGAAGGCTTTGGAGAGGGTACAGAAGAGATTTACGAGAATGGTTCCAGGGATGAGGGAATACAGTTACGTGGATAGTCTAGAGAAGCTGGAGTTGTTCTCCTTGGAGCAGAGAAGGCCAAGAGGAGATTTGATAGAGGTGTTTAAAATCATGTAGGATTTAGACAGAGCAAATAAAGAGAAACTGTTTCCAATGGCTGAAGGGTCGATAACCAGAGGGCACAGACTTTAGGTGATTGGCAAAAGCACCAGAGGCGACATGAGGAAAAACGTTTTTACTCAACGAGTGGTTAGGATTTGGAATGCACTGTCTGATAGGGTGGTAGATACAGATTCAATAGTAGCTTTCAAAAGGGAGTTGGATAAATACTTAAAGGAGAAAAAATTGCAGGGATATGGGGAAAGAGCAGGGAGTGGGACTAACTGTATTGCTCTTTGAAAGAGCCAGCACAGACTCGATGGGTCAAATGGCCTCCTTCTGTGCTGTACTATTCTGTGATTCTATGCTTCTATGAACAGAAAGAGTCTATACTCAAAATGTGAACTCATCTAATTCTTTCCATGGATGCATTAGCTTGCACATCCAATTTTGCAACTACATTTACGCTTAGCAAGGCTTTTTGCATCGCTGGCACAAATTTATGGCTACTGAATTACATTTGGAGAACGAAAATGGAGATATTTATGATATCTCAGGTACAAATGGCCTGTGTAGTTTAGTTGGCCTTTGGTATTAACATAGAAACATAGAATCTAGGAGCAGGAGTAGGCCATTCGGCCCGTCGAGCCTGCTCCACCATTCAATACGATCATGGCTGATCATCCAAATCCAGTACCCTGTCCCTGCTTTAATCCCCACAGTACACATATCCCAACCTACCCCCGTAACCCCACGTATTTAATTCCCCCTAACATATCCCATCCTATCCCCATAACCCCACATATTTAATCCCCCCCTAACACTAAGGGTCAATTTATCATAGCCAAATCAACCTAACCCGCACATTTTTGGACTGTGGGAGGAAACCGGAGCACCCGGAGGAAACCCACGCAGACACGGGGAGAATGTGCAAACTCCACACAGACAGTCACCCGAGGTCAGATTCGAACCTGGGTCCCTGGCGCTGTGAGGCACCAGTGCTAACCACTATGCCACCGTATTGACTTGACAATTTCCCAAACCTAGCCTCAGCATAATTTTCCCCCTTTTCCATATTCTGATTTCGAGGAGTGAGATGACCAAATGGCAAATGCTGATAGAACCTCTTCGAGAAGACATCACTGAGTGCCTTTTCAGACTACAATGTCCTTCTGTTGCATTATACCACTCTCTGTGTATCAGTTCCTATCGATGTTATACTCAGAGAACTCTATTTTAAATCCTGTCCTGTGCGAACCAATATGCAAATTGTCCAAGAATATTCTCAGTGAGTTCCCCTGATAACCAAGAGAGTGGAGACACGTATCCAATCTAGTTTAAAGAACAAAAAAAGTAGCTTTTATGCAGTGCACTACTTTATAGAGTGCAGTGACTGCTGTAATGTAGGAAAATGTGGCAGTCATTCTGCACCAGTGACAGGAGGTAGATTTTTGATGTACTGAGACTTCCAAAAACTAATGCTCTATTCATCCGTGAAGGTGTGATGAACGATTCTGTCTCTCAGCTGTCTAGCAGCCATTGCTACTGCATCTGCTTCCTGTTCTTCATGGGCTCATCTTCAGCATCAGCAGTGTCATCACCAGGCTCTTCGACATCCTCTGGGACATCCACCATCAGTCCTTTCTCGATTGCAAAGTTGTGAAGCACACAAAGTGCTCCCACAATTCACAAGACGGTGCTGACGGGACATGCTCCAAGGCACTTATCCAGATGCCCAACCTTACCTTCAACATCCCGATGGCTTGCTCAATGCTTATCCTTCTCTTCATGTCGTTGTTGCGCATCACTGCAGCACTGGTGGTCTGACAAAGAGGCCTCATGAGCCATGGGTGTAGGGGGTATCCCTTGTCACCCAGCAGGCATCCTGCCCTTTGCCCCTGGTGTTGTCTATAGAGCTGTGAGGTACTGAATGGATGCAGTATAAAAGCATCATGGAAGCTCCCAGCTAGTCAAGAACTCATGAAACTGTGTCTGTTGTCACAAATGAGCTGTACACTTAGGGAATGGAAGCTTTTGTGATTTGTACAAATATGGAAGTTTAAATTTGGATCACACATGAATGCAATTAATAGCTCCCACAAATTTGGTGAATCAGGCAGTTTTGAAAAATGTGATGGTCTTCTTAGTCATCCATCTGGGAGTACTTTCAGAGGGTACAAACTGAGCAGAGGGCATCGGTGACTTGCCTTACAGAGCAATACACAGCAAATTGACTGATCTGTCAAAAGTTCCCTATGGCTCCCTGAAAAGAACCACTGGGATGAAAGTTAAGAGCTGTGGTCACTTTCTTTGCCACAGTTAGAGCTGTGCGTGCTGTGGACCTTGGCTGCAGCGAATACCAGAACTCTTCCAAAGATTCATACCTGAAGCGCAATCCTCCTGAGACAGATCTCCTGGGAAAGTTCTCGGAAAGTGGGGCTGGGTTTATACATCCTACTGAATGGCTAGTGCTGGGATGATCTTGAAATATAGTGGGGGTGAATTTCCTCGAGGCTTTTCTTGTTTCGCTGCCGTAACTTCCCCGTTCACAATTCTGCCGAGTTTCTGCCACAGTAACAACAGTGGAGAGGGAGATCCCCAGAGGAAATTCACGGCGCATGTTTTCCAAAGGCAATGCAGAACAACAACAACTTGCATTTATATAGCGCCTTTAACGTAGTAAAACGTCCCAAGGCGCTGCACAGGAGTATTTTAAGACAAAAAATTTGACACCGATCCACATAAGGATAAATTAGGGCAGGTGACCAAAAGCTTGGTCAAAGAGGTAGGTTTTAAGGAGCGTCTTAAAGGAGGAAAGAGAGGTAACGAGGCGTACAAGTTTAGGCAGGGAATTCCAGAGCTTAGGGCCTAGGCAACAGAAGGCACGGCCACCGAAGGTTGAGTGATTATAATCAGGGATCCTCAAGAGGGCAGAATTAGAGGAGTGCAGATATCTCGGGGAGTTGTGGGGCTGAAGAGATTATAGAGATATGGAGGGGTGAGGCCATGGAGGGATTTGAAAACAACTATGAGAATTTTGAAATCGAGGCGCTGCTTAACCGGGAGCCAAGGTAGTTCAGCGAGCACAGGTGTGATGGGCGAACAGGATGTAAAAGGGAAAGCTTCCCGAGTATAACAGTAATTTATTTTCCCCCTTGAATACCTGCAGCGAGTCCCAAGTTACGGCGAGAAGTCGTGCACAAGCAATCTTAGCTGAGCAGTGTCTTTTAACCAAGTACTTACAACCTGATGAATGGGCCCTGGCAAACTGCATCTTTTAAACAGGGATGCATGTTCTCAAGGGTGAAAAGGCGGAAGTCATGGAATTTAGGATGGCTGAAGTCATCCCATCCAAACTCCACCATTTGTATGTGGCTCCCACTGGGATGCCAAGTGTTTCTTCAACACGCCCTGAAACTGAACTGAATTTAATACTGGGGCGCTTCACAAGTGAAACCTCATCATACATCAGCCCCGTCAGAAATCCTGGACCCGCAAAGTGCAATTGCTGACTTGACACCCTCCCCCAACCCAGGAATTTCAGTCTTTTGATGGTGCTTTTATTTAAAATTGTGTTTTATCCGTTTCTTTTTTTTTGTAGCTTGTGGTCAATACCCAAGTAATAAAGCTACTCCTGACATTTGGGTAGGTTATTATAATATTATTGTTTGGCTCAGGGTCATCTTGTGTGAGCTGTAAACTTAAGCAGCTGGCTGGCCCAGGGAGGCGGCTGTTTCATTGGACCTGCCAGAAGTCGAAGGGCTAATCTAGGGCACGTAGTTGGGCTCATGCCATAGCTTTGTGGATATTAAAACACTTTGCAAATGTACAGAGGATGTGCCGTAAATGAAAAATGACATTTACAGTCGTATAGTTGTACCTCTTTATGGCTGCAGCAGATAAACAGGACGCATTGAGAGCGAGAGCCTCGGACTGTACATTGTGTGTGGAGGGGGAGGGAGGGAGGGGGTCTAATTCACTGGCCTGAGTTCAAATCTCGTAAAATACAGCTTATGAAGGTTAATTGTGCCCCCAGTCTTGTTTTACAAAGTTGTAATGTCTCAAATCACCTTGCATGCAATGGAACTGACTATCAGGAACATGATCATCTGCCTCTTTACTGCAGGAAAACAGAGTAATTGTGCCACACAAATGCTGCTTGTTTCAAATCTGAGCTGCACCTGCCCTGTGACTCATTATGATAGATTTTAATTCAGCCCACCCAACACTGACAAGCTGGGCAGGGTTGTTAAAATGGTGGGGGACGAGGAGATTTGCACCACTTTCCATCTCCCCCCCACCGCTGTCTTAACTCACTTCAAAACATGCACAGGAGGGCTGCCTGCTCCAGGCGGGCGGGCGCCTATTGTACGTTCAAAAGTCCCGGCCCAATGATGTCATCAATGTTGCAATGCCATTTTAACTCATGGGGCCAAGCCCAACAGGCAGACTTTGCGGCAGACTTTGCGGCAGTCAGCTGAGTGGCCAGAAGCGGCTGGGCTAAATCTCTTTATTGAACTTTCCTGAGGATTCCTTCGGGCCAAGAGGAGCAGGAATGCTCTTCTCGGGCCCCGCAAGGAGTCCTTGGTCCACTCCAGCCCTGGCCTTGCCTCTCCCTCCCAGTGCCAGCATCTGTCAAATCCCCCAAACGGCAATAACTTCATGCCATTCCTGCGGGTCCCTGGCATTCTCGGACTCCCATCCCGCCTGTCTGTCCTGACATCACTCCTTCCGGGAGTTCAAATTGCCTGAGCCTCAGGTTCAACTTTGCGCTAGCCCCGAACGTGTCCCGAGCTAAAATCAACCTTGATCATTCTGCCATTGCCATTTACACTTCATCTAGAGTCATCTTTTGTTTCTTAACTTGTCCCATTACCATCTCCTTTTGCCTTGCACCATCATCCCTTTTGTCTCTTAATCTCTCCTGCCTTCCATCCTATCACAGACCCTCCCTTTTGTTCGTTCCTCCCCTCCCCCCTTTCCCTGCCCCTACACTTGCTTAAAAACCTGTTCCATCTCCAATTTTTTCCAGTTCTGACGAAGGGTCATCGACCTGAAACATTAACTCTGTTTCTCTCTCCACAGATGCTGCCTGACCTGCTGAGTGTTTCCAGCATTTTCTGTTTTTATTTAAAATCGACCTCGTTGTTTCTGGAGTCATTAAAATGGCCCCCAAAATATTAAAGTAACTGTTCAGAATTCTGCAGATTGTTATGACCCAGCAGCTATTTCTGATGCTTTGTTAGTGGAGTGCAGGTGGCGATTGTTGTTTGCTGTGACTCATTTTGGCTGTTTTCATCCATTCTCTAAATGCAGCTGTGGGTATGGGGCAGGGAGAACCACTTTACACTCACGTATCTTTTAGCTAAATTAGCAAACAGATGGAGAGATACCCGAACATGTGTTAGTGTTTGGAGATCACTGAAAAATTGTATTCTAGTTAGCAAATGGGTACTAATTCACATTTAAGCATTGCATCTTTACAACCCTACAATTTACAATTCATCAGGTACTGTCATCTCTTAGGGTATATTTTTCTTCATTTGCTAATGTTAGAAGAAAATTAGATGCATGTACAGTGGTAATCCGTGCTTTATTTTCTCACAATTCCATTGTCTATAATTACCAAATGGACAAAGTATGTTATTGAGCCCATTTACCCTCTTCACTGCATCTTTAATAAAGTGCAATTTTACCAGAGGTAGAGCACAATTGCTTCATTTTCTTCAGTACTTTGATAAATAATGAATGCAGCTGTTGTTATGGCAATTCTAACAAACAAACACTGCACTAACAATATTGGACTGGATTTTAATGTGCAGGATCGCGCGGGTTTGGGAGGGGGTGGGGGGGTTAAAACCGGCAAAATTCAGAGCACGTCGGGAAGCTGGCTCTTACCCGTCGCCTTCCAGGTTTCAGTGCAGCGAGTTAGACTTCATCCGCGCAATCCTCTCAGGAGAGGCGGATTGCCACTTAACAGATGTTAAATCACTCAATTAGAGTGATATTGACATGGGTTTTCAACTTTAACTTTGGGTCCATGGGTTTCCCGGGCTTCCTGGAACTTGTCAGTGAAAGCAAGGCGAGAACACAACGGCAATTGAGGGGGCTGAAGCCATGGCAGGGAAAAGGGCCAATAAGCACTCAGTACTCACAGCTGCTTTCTTACCTGCTTGTGGGAAAGGGTTTGTTAGAGTACTTAGAGGTTACTTTATTTGGAGGTTACTTTACACACTTTGGAGGTTTTTTCAACACGTTGGAAGTTTGGAGGTCTGATCTCCACTTTGGAGCTCTGATCTTCACCTGACAAAAGAGCAGCGCTCCGAAAGCTTGTGATTTCAAATAAAGCTGTTGGACTATAACCTGGTGTTGTGTGACTTCTCACATTTGTCCACCCCAGTCCAACACCGGCATCTCCACATCATGGCTACTATCAAATCAGCATGGGGGCCACTTACGCTGTGTTAGATGGTACCTCAGATGAGAACCAAGATGACCAGCAGCAGCACCAGCAGCAGCAGGAGCAGCAACAATAGCACCAGCAGCAGCCTTCTGCTCACAGACCTGTAGCTCCACAGGAGAGGGGAGATGCAGAGAGGTTCAGCTCGAAGGAGGCCATACCCGGCACACAGGGTCTACAGGCAGAGGATAAGCTTCCTCGACATGTCTGAATACCAGTTTATCAGGAGGCTCATGGTGTCGTGTGAGCTGTTGGCAGACATTTGCAGTCTGCTGGAACAAGACCGGCTGCCAGCTGGAACTGGTGTCCATGCTTTACCAATAGCTGTCAAAGTCACCACCGACCTCAACTTCTTTGCCTCTGGATCCTTCAGGGCTCTGCTGGAGACATTTGCAGGATCTCCCAGTCAGCGACACACAAATGCATAAGACAGGTGACTGATGGCTTGTTTGCCAGGGCCGCCAATTATGTTAACTTCTCCTGCGATGCCAGTCAGATGTGGGCGCTCGGGTTTGCAGCTCTGGCTGGCTTCCCACAGGTGTAGGGCGCATCAACTGCACACATGTGACAAATAAGGCACACGTAGATCACCTAGGCATGTTCGTCAACCACTCGGCTGCCGACCTCATTACAGCCTTGGTCCAAACATGGACAAAGGAGCTGAATTCATAGAATCATAGAATCATAGAAAGTTACAGCATGGAAGGAGGCCATTTCGGCCCATTGTGTCCGCGCCGGCCAAAAAAGAGCTATCCAACCTAATCCCACTTCCCAGCTCTTGGTCCGTAGCCCTGCAGGTTAGAGCATCCCAAGTGCACATCCAAGTACTTTTTAAATGTGGTTAGGGTTCCTGCCTCTACCACCCTTTCAGGCAGTGAGTTCCAGACCCCCACAACCCTCTGGGTGAAGAAATTTCCCCTCAAATCCCCTCTAAACCTTCCACCAATTACTTTAAATCTGTGCCCCCTGGTTTTTGACCCCTTTGCTAAGGGAAATAGGTCCTTTCTATCCACTTTATCTATGCCCCTCATAATTTTATACATCTCAATAAGGTTTCCCCTCAGCCTCCTCTGTTCCAAGGAAAACAGACCCAGCCTATCCAGTCTTTCCTCATAGCTAAGATTCTCTACTCCCGGCAACATCCTTGTAAATCTCCTCTGTACCCTCTCTAGTGCAATCATATCTTTCCTGTAATGTGGTGATCAGAACTGCACGCAGTACTCTAGCTGAGTCCTCACTAGTGTTTTATACAGTTGAAGCATAACCCCCCTGCTCTTGTATTCTATGCCACGGCTAATAAAGGCAAGTATTCCTTATGCCTTCTTAATCACCTTATCTACCTGGCCTGTTACCTTCAGGGATCTGTGGACATGCACTCCAAGATCCCTTTGTTCCTCTACACTACTCAGTGTCCTACCATTTAATGTGTATTCCCTTTCCTTGTTAGCCCTCCCCAAATAAATTACCTCACACTTCTCCGGATTGAATTCCATTTGCCACTGTTCTACCCACCTAACCAATTTATTGATATCTTCCTGCAGTCTACAGCTTCCTTCTTCAGTATCAACCACACAGCCGATTTTAGTATCATCTGCAAACTTCTTAATCATACCCCCTATATTCAAGTCTAGATTGCTGATATATACCACAAAAAACAAGGGACCTAGTACTGAGCCCTGCAGAACCCCACTGGAAACAGCCTTCCAGTCACAAAAACACCCATCAACCATTACCCTCTGCTTCCTGTCTCCGAGCCAGTTTTGAATCCAACTTGACACTTTGCCCTGGGACCCATAGGCATTTAACTTTGTGACCAATCTGCCATGTGGAACCTTATCAAAAGCCTTGCTAAAGTCCATATACACTACATCAAATGCACTACCCTCATCTACCCTCCAGAGGTGAGGTGAGAGTGATTGCCCTAGACATCAAGGCAGCATTTGACCGAGTGTGGCATCAAGGAGCCCTAGTAAAACTGAAGTCAATGTGAATCGGGGGGAAAACTCTCCACTGGTTGGAGTCATACCTAGCACAAAGGAAGATGGTTGTGGTAGTTGAAGGTCAATCATCACAGCCCCAGGACATCGCTGCAGGAGTTCCTCAGGGCAGTGTCCTAGGCGCAGCCATCTTCATCAATGACCTTCCCTCCAACATAAGGTCAAAAATGGGGATGTTCGCTGAAGACTGCACAGTGTTCAGTGCCATTCACAACTCCTCAGATAATGAAGCAGTCCATGCCCGCATGCAACAAGACCTGGATGACATTCAGGCTTGGGCTGATAAGTGGCAGGTAACATTCGCGCCACAGAAGTGCCAGGCAATGACTATCTCCAACAAGCGAGAGTCTAACCGCTTGACATTCAACGGTATTACCATCGACGAATCCCCCATCAACATCCCGGGAGTCACCATTGACCAGAAACTTTACTGGACCAGACACATAAATACTGTGGCAACAAGAGCAGGTCAGAGGCTAGGTATTCTGTGGTGTGTGTCTCACCTCCTGACTCCCCAAAGCCTTTCCATCATCTACAAGGCACAAGTAAGGAGTGTGATGGAATACTCTCCACTTGCCTGGATGAGTGCAGCTCCAACAACACTCAGAAGCTTGACACCATACAGGACAAAGCAGCCCGCTTGATTGGCACTCCATCCACCACCTTAAACATTCATTCCCTCCACCACCGGCGTACCGTGGCTGCAGTGTGTACCATCTACAAGATGCACTGCAGCAACTCGCCAAGGCTTCTTCGGCAGCACCTCCCAAACACGTGACCTCTTTCACATAGAAGGACAAGGGCAGCAGGCACATGGGAACACCACCACCTCCAAGTTCCCCTCCAAGTCACACACCATCCTGACTTAGAAGTATATCGCCAATCCTTCATCGTCGCTGGGTCAAAATCCTGGAACTCCCTACCTAACAGCACTGTGGGAGTACCTTCACCACACGGACTGCAGCAGTTCAAGAAGGCACCTCACCACCACCTTCTCAAGGGCAATTAGGGATGGGCAATAAATGCTGGCCTTGCCAGCGACGCCCACATCCCATAAACAAATTTAAAAAACCAAGGGCTTCCACTCCATCAATGTGCTGCTGGAGTGCAACCACAAAAAGATCTTTATGCAGGTGTGCGCAAGATTCCCAGGCAGCTGCCAGCTTTCATCCTGTGGTAGTCACCCTCCCAGACATCTTCACAACTGGAAGCAGAGTTACTGGCTGGCTGATTGGAGACAAGGGATCCCTACTTAAAACATGGTTGATGACCTCTCAGAAACCCGAGGAATGAGGCCCAGGAGCACTCTAATGAATGCTATATGACCACCAGATGTGTCATCGAACAAGCCATCACCATGTTGAAGATGCGCTTCAGGTGCCTGGACAGAGCAGGAGGTGTCCTTCAGTATGCACCAGCCAGGATCTCCAGAATGGTTGTGGTTTGTTGCATACTGCACAGCATTGCCCAGAAGTGAGATTTGAACCTGCAGGAGGACCAAGGCGCAGAGCACAGATCCTCTTCGGATGATTCCGAGGAGGAGGAGGAGGAGGAGGAAGACGAGGAGGAGGAGGATGAAGTTGAGGAGGTGGAAGGTGACAAGGGCAATGCACCACCAGCAGGGCTCATTGCTGGCTGGGATGCCCTGATTGTTGTGAGGTTCGTTTAGGTTCCACCAGTGCACCTGTCTAACAAACGCATGCAAAAGCCACTTTTGCCCACCCGTCACAATGCCACTAACACAAAGCATGTCCTGCAAACAACCAAGCCTCCCTTTCACAGTGCCCCATTGGTCACAGTAAATTCATGCCTTCCCATTCATCATCAAACAACTGAAAAGGCTACTTGCCAGCCAGCAACCAAAAATGAGCCGGAAGGGAAAGTGATGCAAAAGAATAATATTTATGTGCTTCAAATACACAACAGAAAGTTAACAATATAACAATGTCTAACACACCCATGTGCATACCCTTGTGCAACTGCAAATTTTTACTCTTCCTTTTCCTAGCGCTTCTATGTGGTGCAACCCCTGTGGCTTCTGCAGAGGTAGAGGCAGGCTGCTTAGGTCCCTGCTCTGACTGTTGAGTTACTCTTGGCAGACATCCTCTGGGTTTTGGAGCCATGACTGCTAACATTACTTCACCTGCATCTATGCAGGGGCAGACTTGGCCATCGGGACACGAGACAGCGTGTTGGGTACTGACTGAAGCGGGGGGAGGGGCAACGGGTAAGAAGTGGAAGCGCTTTGAACAGAGTCCCCACTTCCATGTCCCCTTTCGCCATCATCCCTCTCATGGCTCCGCCGCACTTGCCTGCTAGCACTGTGCTGAGAACACTTTGCTGCAGATCAGTGGGGCAATGAAAGGCCAAGGCTAGGGTTTCATTCATCCTATTTAAGGTGGCATCCAGAGTCTGCAAACCCTTGTTGAAGGCCTGCATGGACTTGTTTGATTGCCGTGTTTGATGCTCCTCGCAGTTGCCCATTCTATCCATGGAAAAAGACATCGGCCCAGAAATTTGCCTCTCCGGCTTGCTGCGGGGGTAAGGATCGCGTGCGCTCTTACCTACCGCGCCTGCCGTTGTGTTTTGGGCCCACGGGAACTTCAGCTCCTGGGCCTGCTCCAAGTGCCGGCGCACAGTGCTTGCGTGTCCCAGGGGCGTAGTTAGTGCGATGCGTCCCCTGGGATCACGTGGGCCATGGAGAGCCAATGGCAGCAGACCATCTTTCATTCATAGATTTGACAGGAGACCTGTCAAATCTGCGAATTGAAATCGGCCCCAAAAGAACAGCTAAACTTAAAATAAATTTAAAAAAAAACATCACATTTATAAAATAACTATCGTTAAATAAATTAACCACTTTAAACAAAAATTTAAATTTTTGAAAAAATTAAAACACTTTTTAAAAGTGATAAAAATAAACTTACCTTTCTTTAAAGTATCTAAAAAAGATAAACCTGTTGAAAAAATTTAAAATTCTACTTAATTAACCACTTACCTTGTTGAAAAACGGGTCTTGCGCCTCCTTTTTAATAGCGTAGTTTCTTCAATACTTACCCTCGCGTAGAAACCTGAAAAAAAATCTAAGTTTGCTGCGTGCGCGCAGCCTCTAGCGCGCACGCGGTTCACCTAGGAACCGCCCCCTTCACCACACCGGAAGTTCCGGTTTCCCGCACATGCGCAGTGCATGCAGGAAACCGGCACTTCGGGACGCCTTACGGGTGAGTACGGACTGTGTACTCACCCGGGAAGGGCCGAATTTTTGGCCCAATATTGCAATGGCCTGCGACAGCATCCCACTCATAATTGAGACAGACTCCTCCAATCTATCTGCAATCAGGCAGAGTACGCTGGGAAATCCTGTCAGTACATTGCACATTCTCTGCTGCTGCTCAATAAGTATCCTTTTCACCTACAGCCCCGGAGGAACAGCATCTGTGTCCTGCTGAGCAGAACTTGGAGAGTCCTGCTCCCTCTGACGTGAAATCTCCACTGCTGTCCCTGACTCCACCATCTGCTCTTGCTCACTTGTGAAGTACAAGTCACCAGGTGAAAACTTAACTATGTCTGTAACTGGTCCCACCGAAGTGGGAATATCTGAGCTGGTGCGTGGTCTGCATATGTCCTGTGACGGTGCACCCTCAGAGGGAGTGAGCTCCTCTAAGGAGTCGTCATTGTCATGGGCAACCTGGACCACCTCCTGTTGAACAGGTGAAGGCCTTGTGGGAGATAAAAGACATGAATGAGCACTGCCAAGGTAAAAATGTTTGAAGTTTTCATTATGCACATGATCATATTTCATTCGCTGTTGACATCAAGTCAACATGAATGAGTGTTGTATGCCATGTGATGTCTGATACTTAATTCTGGCACCAGGTAGCTGGCAGGCCCTGATCTCCCCATCTCCGACAGCCAGGCATGCCGAGACACTGCTGATCTCCAGTGCCTCCTCCTCTGCAGGTGTTAATTGCGAGATCTGTGGAGGGTCACTTCCGGTTCTCTCCCTCTCCCTGGTGTTCTGTGCTCTCTTCTCCTGCAAGGAGGGAAATAAGAGTCCTATGATCGAGAGTAATGGGATGTGTTCAACCGATGGATGGAGAGAATTTGTTGAAGGTGACTATGGGGGATAGGCATGACATTGCATAAGGATGTGGGTGAGTGTCAGTGGTGGATGGATAGATGGGGATGCGAGGAAATGCATAGACAGAGAGGGATGGGTGCACCTGCAAGGTAAGTTAGTGTGAGGCGTGATGTGCTGGAGTAGGCTTGAGAAGGCAGAGTGACGGGTTGGGGTGATACGCACATCAGGATGTAGGTGAATGTGGCATTGTTCTCACCTTTCCTGCCCTGCTGAGGTCATTGAATCACTCCTGCATTGGATCCAGGGGCATGGCACCAATGGCAGCCTCCAGCCATGCCTTCTGTGTCTCAGCAGCAGGTTTCTTCCTCCCATTACTAGGGAACAGTATCTCCCTCCGAATCCTCACAGCCCCCAGCAGCACATCCAGTGAGGCGTTGGTGAAGCGGGGTGCAGCCTTTGCCTGTTTCGACTCTATTCCAACACTTGTCTCTCTCTCCATGATATCTCCAACTGCTTCAACTTGCATGTTTGGAGTGCCCCATTAAATACTGGAGTTGAGATTGTGTCATATGCTAATTGGATGGGAAACCTGGAAATCAGACATTAACGAAGTGGCTGCGTTAAAAAGCCACTGAGAGACGCGCTGCATATATTACCAGGTTTCCCCACGTGCTATCGGGCCCCCCCGCTCCCAACAAAACATTCTGCATATTTACCTCACTATTTGCTAGGAAGCAACATTCTTGTTCATTTGGTCTTTGGGCTCAGTTGGTAAATGGAATTGTGTGGAATTGAGCAGACAGATGAAGAAGGTGGTTTGTTTGTTCACTAATCTATGTTGAATTAAGTTAGCCGCTCTCTGCCAAGGCTGCAGTAAATGAGCAACAATTTTTCTTGTTGCCCCTGAGGTTGAAAGAGGAAACATTAGCCAGGACTCTCACTCCTGATAACAATCCAGTAAAACCAGGTGGAAAGTGCACATGTGTCAATGTCATGTGAGGACAGGTTGACTTTGGTCAGTTGGCTGGATGATACTCTATCTTGGGAAAAGCACTGGAGGACAACTGGTGTCTGTTTCACTATACCCCAGTATAAGTCTGCACCTTTGGAGAGGAGAGGAAGAATCTGGAAAAATAAAACTTTTGGATTTTGGATTCAGATTTAGCTTCAAAGGATTTAAAATTGAAACCACCCAAATCCAAATCTGAAGCTGTAGTCCACTGGGAAGATCATGCTGTACAAATCAAAATGGCAATATTTCTTACTGAAATTCATATATAACATTACTCAAGGTTGTATATACATTCAGGAAGATGGATAATAGTTGTCAGCGGTTTGACTTGTGTACTGTTTTGGCTCAGTGGGTAGCACTCTTGCCTCTGAATCAGAAGGTTGTGGGTTCAAGCCCCACTCCAGGACTTGAAAATATAATCTAGGCTGACACTTCAGTGCAGTACTGAGGGAGTGCTTCAAAGTCAGAGGTGCCATATTTTGGACGAGACATTAAAGTGAGGCCTGATCTGCTCTCTCAGGTGGACGTAAAAGATCCCATGGCACTATTTCGAAGACGAGCAGGGGATTCTCCCAGTGTCTTGATCAACATTTATCCCTCAACCAACATCACCAAAAAAACAGATTATCTGGACATTATTTCATTGCTGTTTGTGGGACCTTGCTGTGCACAAGTTGTCGGCTGTGTTTCCTACATTACAACAGTGGCTACACGTCAAAAGTACGTAATTGGTTATAAAGCGCTGTGGGACATCATGAGGTCATGAAAGACACAAGGTAACTGCAAGTCTTCCTTGTTTCTTTCGGCCCTTTTATTTAGGAGGCCGACGTGCCCACCTGACGCACCTGGGTGCCTCATTGATACACACAAATGGGGGTTCTATGATGCCACTAGGACCCCAATGGCATTTTACCTGCTGGTCGAGCAGGGCGTCCTCAGTAAAACCAGTCTGGGTGTTAGAAAACATGGGTGAAGAAGGGGTAAAAAACAGAATGCTAATACAGTAAAAACAGCACGACAAAAAATTCCACTTTCTGCTCGAGCACCAGAATGGTGCCGCTGTAAATACAGATAACACCTGGCATTCTTATCATTCTCTGAACCCTGGGAACATCCATATATGGCAATGCCTGTTACTACTTAATTAAGAATAGTCTGGCAACCCTGGAGTTGGAAGATAAGGCAACGTACTTATTAGAAACAGGATGAGCATCGGGTTAATCAGGTTCACCCATATCAAAAAGATTATGTAACTTGCAGATTGATTATGTGCAATAGTAGCCCAGGAATGTATGATGGCATATGAACAAGGCACGATCAGGTCACGCTGAGGATGCCATATATGGCCATTTTGATAAGAAAAGTATGTAGTTTAGGTATACAAGATAGCGTTTTTGTAACAGGAACTTTGATTTGACCTGGGAAGATTGAGCTCAAGTATTGTAACTCAAAAGACATTGGCCAAGATTTTTCTTACCTCGGCGGGTCTGGGGCGGGCGACGTCGGTGGCGGGTCGCGACCCCGCTGCTGGCTCCATCCTGTTCTGGAAAATGAATTTACGTTGATAGGGCTTGTTAAGCCCACCCAGTGTGTTTCCCGACCCAATTAGAGCCCGTCAGCTACCTCTTTACACTCATGTGGGAAGTAAATGAGGCTCGCCCTGCCCCTTCTCCCCCCCTCCCATCCTCGCCTGCCCAAAACCCCGTCCCAGTTCAAATCCCCACTTTGTGTCACTGCTGCAATCCAAGGCCATTGCAAGGCACAATAACTTTCTTAAGTTCCGTACCCCCATTAATCACATCAGTCGTATAAATACTTTTAGATCAATAGAACTCATGAACATATAAAATATCAAAAGGAATTATCATTAAAAAAAATTTCAAAGTGGTACTTTTGCTGGGACTGTGCCTCTTTAAGATCTGACTGACATATATACAAGTGAACAAGTCACAATAAAAGGCAAAGCCACATCAGGAATGCACCCAGAAAATAGGGGAGGGGAGGAGCTTTGTTCTCCTTTAGTATGGTGGAAAAACAAGTCTGGTCCAAACAGAGGGTGAGTGGCATTGGAGGCATTTCGCCCAGTAGGGGATGGTACAGATAAGGGAGAGAAAACTCCCACCATGAGTAAAGCATAGTGGGGTGGAGTTTCCACTTTGGGCACAATCGGCAATCCGGGCTCAAATGGCAATCAAAACTGCGCTAGTTTTCTGAATTGATTTTATGGTTCAAGTTTCCGCTCAAACCTATTTGCATAATCACAGATGTAAAATCGTTCATCAACTAGTGCAATTTGGCAGTGTTTCAAAACATAATTTTATATTTTTGCATTAAAAAAAATCCTTGATATATTTAAGAGTGGTAACCTGGTGCAGAGAATGGGTTTATCACAAAAATAAACGTTTTTAATAAGAGTGTCTAGTCCACCACCTGTGAGTAACTTGGTTTTAAATAACTTAAAATGACTTAAAAAAAACTATTCAGAACCATTTACTTGTTACATTGGTGTACAATTGTCAGTTTCTTATTAAATTGAATATTTTTAATATTTAAAAGCATTTAAAGTGTGCCTTTTAGGGCCTTTGCACCTAAAAAAAAAGCTTAATTTTGAGAGCCTCCTTGAAGGCCTGCAAACGAGCACAATTGGCGGACACTCGCCATGGTGATTAATTCGATCGGTAGTGTGGCTAGTTTTATGGGAGAGGCCGACTTCCAGCACAATGTTTTTTAAACCAGCGCAAAAAAACTCGATTTGCGCTGGACGTAACTCGTGCTTGAAAATCCTCCATTATTTAACGCTGATTTGGCCCATTTTAGGTGACTAGCGCAACCAACTTTACCCCATGAGGTCCCACAGAAAGAGAGGATGGTATTGTGTATCTCACAGCTCCACCCAGCTGACATGTCTCTAGAAATGTGGTGGAAAGTTACTTGTCAGTATGAATATAGATCGTAAAACTATTTTACCTTTAACTCCCACCTCCACATTTGAGGGGCTGATTCTTCCAGACTGAACACAGTTTAAAGAATGCTGTGCCTAAAATTCTAATGAGGACAATGATAAGTGAAAGAGATATTGCAGGAATTCTGTGTGATGAATTATTATAGGCTCCATAAATTAGATCTGAGTCTGTTAGGAATTATTGCTTGGCAATGTGATAATTAAAAAGGGTAATTTACTGCACTAAATTTTCACGCAGTACTTAGTCGTGTTCTCTGCAACCTAAAACAACTTTACTGTTTATAAACAATGCCCCTGAGAATAAACAGTCTACCTATAAAGCTATCATGTGTGCATCTCATTTTCAAATTGCTTCATACTGTACATTTATAATATAAAATGTTAACATTTGTGTTTCCAGGTCAGATCTGAGCAAAGACACTGTCCCAGTGTTTCTATATGTGAGACCTTGGCACAAAAATGTAGCGAGGGCAGAATGTAAACTTTATTAATAAAATATTTTTGTAATCTCTCTTTGTCTCATTTGGTAAATTTTGCAACAGCACGTCCTCACATGCCACCAGGAGGACCTTGTATATCACAAGCAGGACCTCGAATGCCACAATGCATATCAGAAAATCATGGGAGCTCTGGTCGTGATTTGTCATCTACTGAAATTAGTGGAGGATGACTCACGGCAGTATGCTGGCAATTTTCTGATATATAATGGTGGTGGGCAAGGAGGCGCTGCTAGTGATGCAGGGCCTTCCAAAATTTACCCCATTTTCAACTTAAAAGGGAGAATAAAAGATCTCCTCCCAACTCTCTGCCAATGCTACTCTGTGACCACAGGTGCATGAGAGTGGCCGGGGTGATCTGTATTCTGATGGCCCCTTCTTCTCTCTTGTGAAACGATTTGCTTCCATGTGATTTGGTTCAGATCCAAGGACTATGTCGGTAACTGCAGATACAAACTCGTGTCCAATCCATGGCATAGTTGGTACACCAATGTCCTGTACCACCAGACTGTCTGCATTAAATTAAATGTCATTTTTAATAAACTATTTTGAATCTGAGGTTATGTTGTTTTGTAACGTTTTGCAATTATTAAGACCACTGACTAATGGTGATTGAATAAGTCAAATTGCGATTTTATTGCACAGTACTGTGGGAGAGATAGTCGAATTGCATGCTTTGATTATATGCAGTTTTGCTTGGAAACTGTAAATCAGTGGCCTTGATTGCAATTAAAAGTTTTTTTTTTAATTTTGCTGATTGGCCCTCTTACTCTGGGAACATGGTTTCAGCATGACACCAGAGACTTGAGCATATGAGCTATGCTGGCACTTCAGTGCAGTACTGAGGGAGTGCTGCGCCTTTTAGATGAGATGCTAAACCGAGTCCCTATCTGCCCTCTCAGGTGGATATAAAATATCCCACGATACTATTCACAGAAGAGCAGGGGAGATCTCCCGGTGCCCTGGCCAATATTTATCCTTCAACTAACACCACAAAAACAGATAATTTGGTTATTTATCTCACTGCTGTTTGTGGGACCTTGCTGTGCGCAAATTGGCTGCCGCATTTGCCTACATTACAACAGCGACTGCACTTCAGAAGTACTTAATTAGCTGTTAAGCTTATTATGGATGATGGTTTCCTTTGTGTGTCACATCTGATGTTACCTGCATGCAGAAGAAGATAGTGGGAAAGATGCCGCAGGTTGCTGTTGATATGTAGGCAGTAGGTGGGATGTAGGGACTGTCTGTAGAATTCTGAAGAGTTGGGAAGGGGCTTTGTGGGTTGGTAGTGCTGTGGACAGTGGGTCCTGGGGTTTGGGAATTAGGGTTATGAGGTGTGGGGCATTGGAAGGAATGTGAGGGTCTGGGAAAATCAGGGTGGGTTTGCACAGAGAGGGCCTCTTGGTGTTTGGGAGCACTGGGAAATGGGTATATGGTAGGAGAGGAAGAAGAGATGACAGAACTGAGGGAAGTCTCAGATATAGAAGGGGTGGGAGACATCTTGGGATGTGGGAGAACTGGAAGCAGGGCGCTGCATGTGGGAGTCCTGAGAGGGTGATGTAGGGTGTCATTGACAATGGAACAGGATGGGATTTTTCAAGGTGGGTTGGCAGTGCAATGCAAGGCAAGGGATGAGAGCAGTGAGAGGCAGCAAGGGACAGCATGGCTGGGGGTGGGGGAAGTTTGTGACTTCAGGACAGGAGGGTCCCACCCTGTTCGTAGAGGTTGGCAGTGGTGGGAGGTCTAGTCCTGGTTACAAGAGCATGATTAGAAATGTGTGGATTTTTAAAGTGATTTCAGAGCAGTGAGTTGTATTATTTAAAATACACCTGATACGTTTTTCCAGTTCCCCGGCCCCACCCTCACTCGGTCTTGACCAGACCGAAACCAGTGTTGCAGTTCAGGGTCCACTCATGGCCAGTGGGCCATGGAGAGGGGTGGGTGGAGGGTGGCATCAAGTTTACAGCAGGGTGGGAAGTGGCAGTAGAGATTTTGGGGATTTATTAAAATCAGTTCCCCAGCATTGAGTAGGGAAACCTATAATATTCAAATAAATACAGCTGAGTGAGTATTTATTTAAAATATAACACAGGTTTGAGCACTGCTGGAGAAAGCCTTTGAACAATGCCCAAAGCCTCTGCTGCAACTGTCCAAATACCTCCTGGTGCGACTTGTGCCCCCTCTCCGCCCCCCACCCCCTCCCAAGCTGCACTGGACCTGGAGCCAGTCCTGATATGGGATGTTGAGGCTTGGAGTTCAGTAGTGATGCTGGGCAGGAGTGGCAATGGCAGGGGCTCCAGTCACGGGAGGTGAGTATGTCTCTCAAAAGGAGCAAACCAATGGAGAAAGTTGTTCCCATCCTTTGAGCACTGAGTGCCCCTTTCCTCCAATGTCAAAAGCCACGTTCCTGGCTGATCCCACTCTCCAGCACTTTTAAAATCAACACTGATTTTAGAAGTGCTCAAGAGCTTGGAAGCTGATTCCCAGCAATGGCGGGTAACATGGCTTTTGTTAACTTGGGGTGGAGGTCCTTGGGGCTCAGGACTCGAGGTCTGGTCATGAGATGCAGCAGTGGGGACACAGCAACGTTTGTAAGTCATTGTGCTGGTCAATCTGGCGGTGGTAAATCTGCTAACAGTGGGTGAATACAACAATAGGGAGAAGAGGGTTAGCATTAGGCCTGTGGCCTAATTTTAAGTGCCCCAAGGTGGCAACAGTGTGGAGAACAACTGGAAGAGCTGACAGAAAAGTGAGCAAGAGCACCACCTACCTTGAAGGCCAGCCTTGGATAACTCATTCAGAAGTGAGAAAGAAATATGTATAAAGGGGTATGAATACCACATTCTCAACCTATGATATTCCATTTAGAAAATCATAGGCTGACCATGTGCGTTTTACAATATGTGTTTCTGCTGTGCATTAGTAGCACAGAAGTGACATTTTTTACCATATATCATTTCCTGAAAACGTCGCAAAGCCCCTCACAGCCAATGAATTTCTTTTCAAGTTTAGTCACTGTTGTTACGTAATCAAAGTTACATGTAATTTCGAACCTGACCGAAGAGCATTACAGAGAGGTGTGATGGAAATAACATGACAGGAAAAACATGACAGAAAAAGTATAATGGAATTAGATGTGACCAGAATGACTTTACTTGATAGTTAGTGCATTAATTTGTGAGATTTTTAATATATTATAGAAAGAAAATAAGATATATTTTCCTTTGTTTACTAGTTTGTGAAAAGGGCAATATGAGTATAAAATGGCTACAATATATGTGCCCTTATGTGCCAAAATACTAGGAACTCTGGTAGAATGTGAGTACTGGGACTTAATTCATTGGGCAGAGAATAATACTGATTCATTATTATTTTCTTCTGCACAATCAACATCACAAATCCTGCTATTCTGGGATCTCTACCTCTGACTTCACTTCCTTTCCTCGTGTACTTCACATTTCCCTTTCATCGCTCCATATCTTCAAAACTTATAATGCTCTATTTTTCTTCCATTTAAAGGCTGGCAGCAGCACTTTAAAGAGGAGGTGCTTTTTATCAAATGGGATAGTGACCCGCAAGATTGTGCAGCAGCCGACAAAATTACTTCCAACAGTGCCCCGAGGTTCTCCAATACTGATTGAACAAGTAACCAACAGAAAGGAGGTCATTTCCTCAATGACAGATGCCATGGAATATCAGTCAACAGGCACGGAGATGTGACAAACAATGTCAATGCTAGCAGCATTATCCCATAAACTTGGCTGCACTGCAGGAAAAATGTAATGAGTGGACCAGGACTAATAAGGTAAGAAAAACAGAGTTAACGTTTCAGGTCGATGACCCTTCGTCAGAACTGGAAAAAGCTGGAGATTGAACAGGTTTTTAAGCAAGTGCAGGGGCAGGGAAAGGGGGGAGGGGAGGAAAGAACAAAAGGGAAGGTCTGTGATAGGATGGAAGGCAGGAGAGATTAAGAGACAAAAGGGATGATGGCGCAAAGCAAAAGGAGATGATAATGGGACAAGTTAAGAAACAAAAGATGGCTCTAGATGAAGTGTAAATAGCACTGGCAGAATGAAAGACAGCTGCCATGTGGAGAGAGAAAAAAAACATGGAGAAAAAGAAGATTGGGGCAGAGGTTATGGTCTGAAATTGTTGAACTCTATGTTGAGTCCAGAAGGCTGTAAAATGCCTAATCGAAAGATGAGGTGCTGTTCCTCGAGCTTACGTTGAGCTTCATTGGAACAGTGTAAGATGCCGAGGACGGTGAGGTCAGAGTGGGAGTGAAGCGGTGAATTAAAGTGACAGGCGACCGGAAGCGCGGGGTCACCCTTACGGACTGAACGGAGGTGTTCCGCAAAGCGGTCACCCAATCTGCATTTGGTCTCCTCAATGTAGAGGAGACCACATGGTGGGTAGCAAATACAGTAAATTGCAAGAAGTACAAGTAAATCGCTGTTTCACCTGGAAGGAGTGTTTGGGGCCCTGGACAGTGGGAAGGGAGGAGGTAAAAGGGCATGTGTTGCATCTCCTGCGCTTGCACAGGAAGGTGCCAGGCGAAGGGGAAGGGGTGTTGGGGGTGATATAGGAATGGACCAGGGTGCCGCGGAGGGAGCGGTCCTTCAGAAAGCTTCGGCAACAGTCCAAAATGGCTGCCTAGATTTGAGACGGGTTGGTGGTAGGTTGTTCAAGTTGGCCTGGATTGGCATGTCTTTGCTGGTGTAGCGGTTGTAAGGGGTGACCTGCGGCTCTGTGCTTAGCCTGGGTGCTAGTGCGGGGTTAGTCCTTGTCGCCTGTTCTGGTCTCCAGCCAGCCTGATAACACTAGACACCTGTGAGTGGTTCGACCCACTCGCCCTTACGGTTCTGACACTGGACTTAGGTGCGAGAGCAATAATGCAGAGAAAGACTCAGGTAGACCCGGTTGAATAGTGCGAAATGGAAAATCTTTATTGCATATTATTCAAGATTACGAGATACATGTCATAAGGACAGATTAATGACATTACAATCTTACACACAGTTATGAAACTAATTTTAGGGAAACGAGGAGCGCACGACACATCGTAAAAGGGGACACACATTATAATTATCCTTAAAACTTAAACCCTCCCCTATCAATACCTGTCCTAATCTAGATTTGTAGGATCGAGACTCATGCTCACCACTCGTGATAACTCGGAGAATTCCGAAACTCTGCTCGGATGTTTTTACCGCAGCACCTGACTATCCACGTGTTGATCAGGGGTCTCTGTACCCCACTTGTTTACTCGTTTCTGCTCCGGCTAGCAGGCTGGACCGTCTGCTGTCATGAAGATCTGTGTTGCCCTCGGAGTTCGGACACCACTCGAAAAAGAGTCTTCCTGTGCCCTACACCAGTTGTCTGTAGAACTCAAAGAAGGGTCTTCCTAGGCCAGTTGTGGAGTAGCCGATAAAATTCAAAGAAGTGTTTATTCGACTTACAGGCGCGGTCGGGGCTTACTGACCGTGGCGATGCGTATTGTCATCTTCTTCTCTTCTCATCTCATCTCATCTCATCTCATCTCCTCTCGGGCCTTCGGTTCCAACACCGTTTACCGACTTCTCGGGATGGTGCGCCCGCTTCCAGGCCTCACAGCCCAGTTCTTCACAGATCTTCGCGGCAAGCCACGAGGTTGATCCTAGCGGATCAGAGTCCAGAGCCGTCAGGCAAGAGAATAAAAGTTCAGCAGCCTTCCAGCGAGTCAAAGCAGCAAGAGCAGCAAGAGAGAGATGGGCGGTTGTACCTTACAGTTATAGTGCTGTAATTCCTCTTTTCCCGCCCAATCTTAATGTCTATCTTTTGTCAGGTTTTTGGCGCTCAAACTTCTTGTATGGGGTGATCTCAGTCTTTAATGGGTTTCGGTGATACTTGTAACTGTCTGAGTACCCGTTAATATTTCTCCCATTGTGGAACCGGCTAGTAGTCTCCCTGGAGGGGTTTTGGGGCTTCCAAATGCTTGCTGTAAGTACCCGCAAACGGCTCTCTCATCGTAGAGTCGTGGGGATTTTGCATATTAATGTCTTTGGATGGGTCCTTGATCGCTCAGTACAATAGCCCTGGTTTGCACCCGGGAGACCGATTCCAGTATTTATGTTTAAAATGCAAACCCATCATGTCTTGTCAATTATCTCAAATGTGCTGAGTCCTGTACGATCTTGCACAAATGTTTATTGGAACGCCATCTTGTCTGCCCACTGAAAGTCTAGAACTTTCTGCCACGAGGCGTGGCGGCCATTTTACAGGCTGTTTGTGTCCGTTTTGTAACCTGACAGCATTCTGCTGAAATAAAGCTGTTTGTACGAAACTTTATGTCTCCTTCTTATTTTATAAAATCGTGATAATTTTGCGAATTCTACACGGTTGTATTTTCTGGAGACTGCATATTTACGGCGTAGGTGTGGTGGTGCGATGTTTACAAGCACGGGCAGCCAAGGTGTTGGTGTAGATAAAAGTGTACTGGTGATAATTCTTATAGTAGAATCAGCGTATTTGACCTGTGGACTTGATAGCCATGCCGGAGAGCAGTACTCCACTGTAGAGTACACCAGGGCGAGAGCTGCCATTTGGAGGGTTTGAGCATCTGCTCCCCATGTGGATCCAGCGAGTTTCTGGATCAAGTTGACCCTACTCTTTAGTTTTGTCCCAAGTTCTGGAGATGCTGTCTATACAACAGGGTGCAATCAAGCGTGGCTCCTAAATAGGAGGGGATTTTGGCATGGTTTACCTCTACGCCGCAAAAAGAGACTTTCAAAGCTTGGTTTGCTTGATGGGTGCTGAGGGTAAATGTCGAGCTGATGGTCTTTGAGGGTTTGGCTGAAGTTGTCATCAGTGAAAGTAGGCCTCCATCCTCTGTAAATCACTGGTCAGGGTCTCCTCGGTGATGGACAGATTCATGTTTTGCGTGACCAAGGCAATTTCATCAGCATATACGAACTTGCGAGACTCTGTTTCGGGCAGGTCACTGGTGTAAACGTTGGATAACATGGGTGCCAGGACAGAACCCTGTGGGAATCCATTGTTCAATGTCCTATATCTACTCTTCTGGGTGCCTTCTTCTTCTTCTTAGGCAGTCCCTCGGAACCGAGGAGGACTTGTTTCCACACTAAAAATGAGTTCTCAGGTGACTGATGAGTCCAATGCGGGACCTACAGTCTCTGTCACAGGTGGGGCAGACGGTGGTTGGAGGGGCGGGTGGGTGGGGTGCTTGGGTTGATGTGCGCTCCTTCCGCTGTTTGCGCTTGGCTTCTGCTTGCTCCCGGCGAAGAGACTCGAGATGTTCGGCGCCTTCCCGGATGCTTCTCCTCCACATTGTGCAGTCTTGGGCCAGGGATTCCCAGGTGTCGGTGGGGATGTTGCACTTTTTCAAGGAGGCTTTGAGGGTGTCCTTGAAGCGTTTCCTCTGCCCACCTGGGGCTCTCTTGTCGTGTCGGAGCTCCGAGTAGAGCGCTTGTTTTGGGAGTCTCGTATCAGGCATGTGGACGATGTGGCCCGTCCATTGGAGCTGATCGAGTGTGGTCAGAGCTTCGATGCTGGGGATGTTGGCCTGAGCGAGAACAGGGTGCCAGTGTATACACAAACATTAGTTGCTAAGCATGGAGTTGAGAAGATGGATTGTTGTTCTGCAGGGTAAAATGGTGGAGAGCTTGAAAAGCAGTCCATGCTTCCATACTGTGTCATACGCCGCTGACAGGTCCACGAGTGCTACGGCGGTTTTGAGCTGGTGCAGGAAGCCTGCTTCGATGTGCGTTGTGTCGGGGGTGGTGGTTTGTGTCAGCTTTACCTCTGACTTCTGAGCGGTTCGAATCGCTCCCACTCCCTTGGTTCTAGACCGTGGACTTATTTGGGGGTTGTGATACAAAAGGTGCAGCAGACAACTGAGTTTGATGAAAGAACTTCAATCTTTATTAAAAGCTAAGACACAAATAATAGCACTCTTATCACTCTAAAGGTGGGGAACACTTTGGTACAAGCGAGGGAAATGACAGTGGAACAATACTTCACCCCTCCCAACCCCACTTTACTAGCTAAGTTAGGGTTTGAAGGACCAGGGATAATGCTCACCAATCCTTTGACAGTTGGGCTAAATCGCGGTTTTGGGGTTCGCTGTTTATGGCGGTTAGTGTCTGCCGTACCCTGTATGCGGTAGAGGACTTCACCTGGGTCTCTGGTCAGTCTTCGCGAGTCCGCTGATGCGGTAGGATGTCGTTGTGGATTTATCTGGTGAGTACCCAATTTCTTTAGTTCAGCAATAGGGCTTAGAGTCTTTGGGGAAAATCTTACCCAGGGGTAAGTCAGGAGTAGTTTGTTGTGTGGAAACTTTGTGATTCTTCGGATTTTCTTCCCTGGAGTTGGTCTTTGTTGGTCGCGGTGGCCTGCTATTACCCGGTCATTTGGGGGTAATGCGCGGTTGTTGGTTTCGTGAGGCCTTTGGTTTCCGCGATGGCTTTAGGCCTTGGTTGTTGTGTCGGTCGACCTCGTGGAGCC
The DNA here is from genome assembly GCA_030390025.1 of Squalus acanthias. NCBI lineage: Eukaryota > Metazoa > Chordata > Chondrichthyes > Squaliformes > Squalidae > Squalus > Squalus acanthias. The sequence continues at coordinate 140,520,210 of CM059425.1, read as the reverse complement.
GTCAGTGACTTGTTGCTGCTTGTTGCTCCGGGTGACTGTGTTGGGACCGTTGTTGGAGGTCCGTCGAGGTGGTGTCTTCGCGAGCTGGACTCAGGTGTGTCTGAGTGGTGAGTGATGCCGACTCGCTTCTAGCTCGGGCCTTCTTCTTCTTGGTCTCTCCTCCTTCTGATGACCATCGGTTGCGACTGACTGCTCGGCCCAACGACTTTGAACTGTGTTGTTTCTCTCTCTTCTCGCTAGCTCGGTGTATGCTTGGTGGGCCTTCAATTATACAGAATTGAAGTGGCCTTATCTACCCGCCAAATCTGTTCAGTTCATTGACTGGGAGAAGCAGAACAGCTCGAGTAGTAATGGCAATTAATTTCTAGAATGTATTCAGAACAGTTTTCTAGAACAATATGTTTTAAAACCAACAAAGAAACAGCCCATACTGTATTTAGTGATGAGTAATGAATCAGAATTAGTTAACAATCTGATTTAAGTTAATTTAAGTATGGCAAACTTCGAAGAGATGAGAAATAAATTGATCACAGTAAACTGGGCTGAACTATTAATGGGTAAACCTACAGCCAAAGAGTGGGAAGTATTTAAAGAAGTATTTAGTATGATACGAAACCAGTGCACATCTCTAAAAGGCAAAGGCTCCAATTATGTAGTGAAGCAATAATGGTCAAGAAATGAGGTAAGAGATAGTGTCAAGCCAAGAGAAAAGGCTTACATAAATGCAAGGAAAATTGGAATCCAGTAGACTGGGAAAGCTATACAAAGCAACAAAGGGATACAAAGTAAGTAAAAAGTGGTGCAAAAGGAATTTGAAAAAAAACTTGCAAAGGAAATCAAAGCTAACAGCAAAAGTTTTTATTAATATATTAAGGGAAAGAGAGTTGTAAAGAAAAATGTGGACCCATTAAAGACAGATGCAGGTGAGACTGTAATGGACAATAAGGAAATTGCAGGTTTGTTAAATGAGTACTTTGAATCTGTTTTCATAATGAAGGAAGAGGACAAAATACCAGTGGTACAAGTGAACCTAAACATAAGTCACAGGGAGGAACTTAGTGCATTTGATATAAGTAAGAAAATGGTCATGGAGAAAATAATGGAATTTAAGATCTTAAAACTCCAGGACCTCATGAATTTCACCGCAGAGTATTAAAAGAATTAAGTAAGGAAATTACAGATGTATTAGGCATAATTTTCCTAGGTCTCTAGAGTCAGGAATTGTGCCTTCCGATTGGAGAATTACGAATGTCACTCCATTATTTAAGAAGGGAGGGAGTGACAACCTAGGTAACTACAGACCTGTCAGTTTAACATCAATTGTGGCAAGGTTACTGGAATCTATCATCAGACAGAGTGACTGAGCACATGGACAGGAATCAGCTGATCAAACAGAATCAGCATGGATTACTGAAGGGCAGGCCATATCAGACTAAACTAGTTGAATTTTTTGAGGATGTCACTAGCATGGTGGACAGGGGAGTGTCTATGGATTTTGTCTATATGGATTCCAGAAGGCATTTGATGAGATTCTACACAAGAGATTATTAGCAAAAGTGAGCGCACATGGAATTGGAGATAACCTTGTGACCTGTGTTGGCAATTGGTTGGGAGGTAGAAAACAGAGATTGAGGATAAAAGGTTAATTCTCTGATTGGTGATATGTGACAAAAGATTTGTACAGGGCTTCAGCTTTTCACCATATATATTAATGACTTGGATGAAGGAATAGAGAGTTGTATATCCAAGTTTGCAGATGAAACTAAATTAGGAGACACAGTAAGTTGTATGTATGGGAGGAGGAAGTTACAAAGGAATATAGACAGGCTAAGCAAGTGGGCAAAACTATGGCAGATGGAGTACCATGTGGGGAACTTGAGGTCATCCACTTTGGATCTGAGAAAGACCAAATGGAATATTTTCTAAATGGTGAGTGACTAGGAACTGCAGAGGGAAAAGCGATTTGGGTATCCAAGTACATAAAGCTAAAAGCTAGTACACAGGTACAAAAAGGGCTAATGGAATGTTGTCCTTTATCTCAAAGGGCCTGGAATACAAAGAGGAGCAAGTTATGCGTCTATTGTACAGAGGCTTGGTCAGACCCCATCTGGAGTACTGTGTTCAGTTCTTGGCACCATACCTCAGGATGCATATATTGGCCTTGGTAGGGGTACAGTTCAGAACCACCAGAATGATACCAGGGTTAACTTATGAGGACATGTTGCATAAACTTGGCTTGTATTTCCTTAAGTTTAGAAGGTTGAGGGTAATCTAATCGAGGTATTTAAATGATTAAGGGATTCAGTAGGGTAGATATAGAGAAACAATTTCCTCTTGTGGGGAACACAGAACAAGGGGGTATAATCTTAAAATTGGAGCTAGGCCATTTAGGAGTGAAATCACACAAATGTTGATGTAAATTTGAAACTTGCTCCCCAAAAGGCTATGGATGCTGGGTCAGTTGAAAGTTCCAAACCGAGATTGATAGATTTTTGTTAGGTAAGGGTATCAAGGGATATGGAGTGAAGATGATTAAATGGAGTTGAGTTACAGATCAACCATGATCTAATTGAATAGCACAACTGGTCTGAGGGGCTGAATGGCTTACTCCTGTTCCTGTGTTCCTATGCCTGCATAACTCCTTCTTCCTCTTGGCCACACTTGCTACTTCTTTCTGTCATCAAGCACACTATGCTAAGCTGACACATACATGTTGAAAACCCTTAAACAGGGCACAGATGAACCCACTTCCACTCTTCTTGCAGGAGAAGTCAGCACACAACAGGAGGGTGACAACCAGAACATTACGAAGCCCTGCTGCTCTTTAGACTCCAACAGCAATGGACGAAGCCACCATTGACATTATTTTCTGGCTGGAGAACTTGCACAGCAGGGTGTTTGGGCACCTCCTCAATGTCATGCACCAGAACTGCACACAAGCTGGTAGTGAACTTCTCCACACTCCAACATGTTATGGAAGCTCTCGCAGGCAGTTTGAAGCATTCAGCATTTGTTGCTGCACAGAAATCATCTTTCTTTTAAAGGCTGCATTTCTGTCCTCTTCAGCAGAGCTAGGATGCAAGGTGGCCCTCCCATCCAACTTCATCTAACCCTATCAGTATTCTATTCCTTTCTCCCTCATTTGTTTATCTAGCTTCCCATTAAAGGCATCTATGATATTTGCCTCAACTATTCCGTGTAGTAGCGAGTTCCGCATTCTCACCACTCTTCTGGCATGAAGTTTCTCCTGAATTCTTTATTGGATTTATTGGTAACTATCTTATATTTATGACCCCTAGTTTTGGACTCCCCCACAAGTGGAAACATCTTCTCTATGTCTAACCTATAAAACCCCTTCATAATTTTAAAGACCTCTATCAGATCACCCCTCAGCCTGCTCTTTTATATGGAAAACAGCCCCAGCCTGTTGCATCTTTCCTGATAAGTATAACATTGCAGTTCTGGTATCATCCATATAAATCTTGTTTGCACCTTCTCCAGTGCCTCTGGCATCGAAGTACCAAAAATAACAACTATCTAAAGCAAGAAAAATGTCTCCCAAAACTTTCTGCAGTTTTACCCGAGAGCAGCTGAGGAACCTTTTAAATATCGCAGGATATGGCTGCCTCCTGACTTTTACTGCCCATGGTTTGTAGGCGAGAGCAGGAACTGGCGTTAGCAATGTGGGCAGAGACGAAAACTATCTTGGGGATCATAACTACATCATTTGACCCTGATTAGTATATATTATATTAATGAGGCTCCCACCTGCTTCACAGTGGTAGCTCTGGCCACCTGGAGTGAGGTCCGCTCGAAAATTGGCACGGGCAGGAATGCAACAATGAGTTGGCACTAGCATTGCATGTGCCATTTTGGTTGTGCTATTGACCCATTTTTAAGCAAGGGTGCAAGGGGCACAAAAATCACTCCCTAATCTACCAGGGTTCATAACAAAATCTAACAATCACTAATTTGGTGCAGTCAAACGTGGCCAAGGCTAGTGCTTATTAATTTGGTTTTAAATGGCACCTTTATTTGTGTTGGCACGCAGTCACAAATTTGCACACTTCTAATTTAATTGCACTCTAGGGCTGATTCCCAGACTGGGTACTTCTGGCAGGGATTGGTGTTCACAGGAAGCTTTGGTCAGGAAGTTATGGGCACGGAGACCTTGATTTTCCATCCGTTTAAATGAACAAGTTCGAAGTCAGGGCTGTGAGTGTGTGAATTCCTGAGTAAGAACATAAGAACATAAGAAATAGGAGCAGGAGTAGGCCATTCGGCCCTTCAAGCTTGCTCCGCCATTCAATGAGATCATGGCTGATCTTCTGCCTCAATTCCAATCACCGGCCCTATCGCCATATCCCTTGATGCCCTTACTAGTCAGGAATCTATCGACTTCTGTTTTGAATATACCCAATGACTGAGCCTCCACAGCCCTCTGGGGTAGAGAATTCCAAAGATTCACCACCCTCTGTGTGAAGAAATTTCTTCTCATCTCAGTCCTGAATGGCCTACCCTTTATCCTGAGGCTGTGGCCCCTGGTTCTTATCTCCCCAGCCAAAGGAGACATTCTCCCAGCATCCATCCTATCAAGCCCTGTAATAATTTTGTATGCTTCAATGAGATCCCATTCATTCTTCTGAATTCAAGAGAATACAGGCTTAGTTTACTCAATCTCTTCTCATACGACATTCCCGCCATCCCAGGAATCAATCTCGTGAACCTTCATTGCACTCCCGCTATGGCAAGTATATTCTTTCTTAGGTAAGGAGACCAAAATTGTACACAGTACTCCAGGTGTGGTCTCACCAAGGCCCTATATAATTGGAATAACAACAGAAAACGCTGGAAAAACTCAGCAGGCCAGGCAGCATCCGTGGAGAGAGAAAGAGAGTTAACGTTTCAGGTCGATGACCTTTCGTCAGAACTGTGAAGAGCTGGAAATCAAATAGATTTAAGGCCAGAGTAAAGCTGGGAAAAGGGGGAGGGGATAAAAGAACAAATGGGGAGATGAAGAGACATTAAGAGACATTAAGAGATATGCAAGGCTAGAGGTGGTGTTAATGTGACAGATTAAGGCTGAAAGAAGTGTGAAATCCACTGGCAGAATGAAGGACAGCTGCCAGCTTCTAGGAGGAAAAAAAAGGTGGGGGGGGGGGCAAATAAAAGGGTGGAAAAAATAAAATATAAATGTGATTCCAGAATCTATAGAATTTTGGAAGATGACAACCAATGCGTACACTATCCCAATGGCCACCTCTTTCAAAACCCTAGGATGTAGGTCATCCGGTCCTTGGGATTTATCGACTTTTAGTCCCATTAATTTTGCTAGTACTGTTTTTTTACTAATAATAATTTCTTTAAGTTACTTATTCTTGCCACACCCTTGGTTTTCTCGGATTTCTGGGAGGTTTTTTGTGTCTTCCTCCGTGAAGACAGAAACAAAGTATTTATTTAATTTCTCCGCCATTTCCTCATTCCCCATTATAAATTCTCCCATCTCTGACTGTAAAGGACCTACATTTACCTTCGCCAGTTTTTTCCTTTTCACATACCTTTACAATCCGTTTTTATATTTTTTGCTAGTTTGTGCTCATATTCCATTTTCCCTTTCTTTATCAATGTAGTGCTGCTACTTGCCCTGTGCACGAATTAGAGAATTAGCCCTTATAATTCTTAACTATTTACTAACATTGACAGAGGTTTAAGCTTTCTTACGCGTAGATGGAGCTGAAGGATACTATCACTGAGGATGTATCTTCTTCCTTGTGACTGTCTCAGTCATTTATCATCTTCTTGTCTGCTTACTGGTGTGAAGGCATGATGAATGGCCTGCATGATCAAATATTTTTCAGGATGTCCATCCATCAAACTAGCTGGTCCCCTGGCATGACCTCTGGGCCCAATTTGTGATGTGTCACAGTTCATACAGCAATGAGTGTTGTAGGGTGACCTCTGAGCATGGTGTGAAGATATGTCACAGTTTAAGGCAGAAGAGAAAGAAAGAGAGGAAGAGAAAGGAAGAGACAGAGAGAGAGAAAAAGAGACAGAGAGAGAATGATAACAAATAAAATCTACAGGATTTGCTTTTTGTTCTTATTAATGCTTCTAACACAGTGATGATAGTCTTAAAATTATGGAGCTGCAACAAAAACACGCAGCTTACTGTTTGGGATGTTTGTTTAATTGAGAAACCAGGGTAGGCAAGTAAGGGCTATAAGTGCAGGACCACCAAGGATGCAAGGAGTATAAGAGATGAGGCAAATCAGGAAAAAGGAAGTGTGGTTAACATTTGGCCTCAATGAATATTCAGAGCAATAGAACTCAAAGGCTGGATCTTACATAGAAATGATGAGGTTCTGACATTGATTACGTTTCGTTAAGTGCTCTCTCAGGTCTTTTCAAAGCATCACTGTATGGCACTTTCATTTCAAATGGCTAATTCACAATTGCAACAAGATGACTGATAAAAGGAAATGGATCTTGATCAAGTCTAATTTTAATCCTGAGGTGAGAATATAAAACTGCTAAATTTGGAATTCTAAATATATATAAAATGAATTGAGATTTTGCCTGAATTCTATTTTTAGAGCTATGCGGAAAACAGCAGTGAAGTCAGGAATAAAGTGCAGCCCATTAATCATACGCAGTACTCGTACACCAAGCGTGCGTTTAAACAAATAAAATAATTGTAAGTATTTAAATGTAGGAGTTTGTTCAGTGTATCCAAATTGTAGCCAAACTGTTTCAGCTTCATAGGTGAGCAAACATATGTTATGTAATTAAACACTTTCCTGTCTTTTTACTAAATGCTCTTCTATTCTGGAGTTTCAGTATGTTTCTAGGAAGAAAGTTCTAATCATTTAGCAAGATATCCAGGAATATTGCTTCACTTCCACGCAATGAATTGACCACAATTTTTCAGGCCGTAAAAGCAGATCTACAAAAAGATGATTTGTCAGCAGCCATGTGTCTTTTGAAATAATATATATTTACAATATAAATATTAAAATGGGTGTTGTTTGTAAAATGGTTTGGGCCTCTCAGCATGCCCGACCAAAATTAAAATCGGCTCCCATATCTTTGGCTTCCTATCAAACTGCAACACAAGACAGTCTACAGATATTCGAAGCGGAAACAGTCACAGGGAGATGGGTCCTTCACCCCACCATTGGCGGCTGTGCCTTCAGCAGTCTAGACCTTAAGCTCTACAATAACCTCCCAAAACCTCTACGCCTCTCCACCTCTCTCTCCTCCTTTAAAACCCTCCTTAAAACCTATCTCTAAGACCAAGTTTTTGGTCACCACTCCGGTTTTGTCTGATTACATTCCTGTGAAGTGCCTTGTGAGGTTTTATTACGTTAGAGGTGCTATATAAAAGCAATGATGCGGAGATGCCGGTGTTGGACTGGGGTGGACAAAAGTGAGAAGTCACACAACACCAGGTTATAGTCCAACAGTTTTATTTGAAATCACAAGCTTTCGGAGCTGCTGCCCCTTCGTCAGGTGAAGGGGCAGCAGCTCCGAAAGCTTGTGATTTCAAATAAAACTGTTGGACTATAACCTGGTGTTGTGCGACTTCTCACTTATATAAAAGCAAGTTATTGTTGTCCCTTCATATAATTACAGCTGACTAGCTACAGAGATTTTTTAGTTTGTCAAATGAATTTAGCCTGCTGACAGGGGTAGAGTGGCCTGCTTAGTTATCTTCTATGCTAAGAAATAGATTGAAATTCACTGAAAACTGCATTCTGATTGTTTATATGTCACATGTAAACTAAAACAGCTTGTTGTTTACAATTGGCCTCATCACATTAGAGTGTTCATCAGTCTGCCTTCCAGCATATAAAAGAAATGCATATCAGGGTATGTGCAAGATTATAGTATCCAGTATACACAAGGAGTCTCATTGTTATGTGCCCAGGTAACACTGTTGTATGGCTAGATATTGGACAGTAAAGGTAAACCTTAATCTTATGAGGTCTGCTTATGGGAGAGACCGGTGTTACTCAAGAGAATATCTAGTTCAGACCCAATTTGTAACATATGATATATATAACTAATAAAAAGAGAAGACTTTCATTTATATAGCGCCGTTCATGACCTCGGGACATCCCAAAGCACTTTACAGCCAATTAAGTACTTTTGAACTGTAGTCACTATCACATCATATATCATATAATATCATGTAATATCATATGTATGACAGTATAGCAATGGAGACTGATGGGTGGGTTACCTCAGACCTTGGCTTTCAATTTACTTCAGAGGAATTTAAAATCAGGGCCCTTTAAAGCCAAATTCCATACATGAAGGGCTTGTATCAGAGTAAAAATAGCAATGGTTCTTACCAATGGATGGTAAAATAGTTTCACTTTATCAAAGGAATGAAGATAGAAGGCAAAACATTACTGCTTTGGTACTATTAAAGGGTTATCTGAGCATTGCTTAATGTTTCTGAGTTACGAAGCATGCTGATTAATCCCCCATTTTACTGTTTCCTGGAGTTGCACTGAAGCATGCATTTTAACATCAGCACATTGAGCCATCCAGTGAAGCAGTAGAATCAATTATCTGGGTTATCAGCTGTGAACTGCAGCAATGAGCCTTAAAACTGCTGAAATAGCACTGGGGGCCCAGGATAGCTGCTTACTGAGAGGGATGGAGTGTTTCAGACAGAGAATTAGTCAAGTTTACTGACCAGAAACTATAAGTCCTGCTAGAAGAAATGCAGAGGAAGAATGAACCATGTGGACTAATGACCACTTCTGAAGCACCTGGTACAACAGGCATTGGAGAAGGCAGCCAATAGCATAAATATTGGCCCTGAAATTCTAAGGGGGCTCTCCCACTCTCTCACAGTAACCCAGGTTATGCCATGCCTCTGTCATTTCCCCGCAGGTTACGGCTAAGGAGCAGGAGAAAGAAACCCGCTCACCAAAAATGTCAGTGCCACGATGTCGAGGTCCCGCAGGAGCTGTGAAGAGGTTACTTCGATACATAGATGACAGAACCAGGGCAAGGAATGCTTTGTTTCAATAGAGATATTTAGATGAAGGATGATATTAAAGAATAAAGAAAGAATGAACTCATGTTTATATACCATCGTTCATGTCAACAGCACATTGCGAGTGCTTCACAGCCAATTACTTATTTTGAAGTGCAGTCACTTTTGTTTTGTGGGCACAGCAAGATTCCACAAATAGCAATGAGATAAATGACCAATTAATCTGTTTTGGTGGTGTTGGTTGAGGGAAAAATGCTCTTCTTCAAATAACACCATGGGATCTTTTATGTCCAATTAAACAGGCAGACAGGGCTTCAGTTTAAGATCTCATCTGGAAGACGGCATCTATGACAATGCAACACTCCTTCAGTACTGCACTCGTTTCAGCCTATATTATGGGCTCAAGTCTGGCAGTGGGGCTTGAAACTAAGACCTTCTGACTCAGAGACAAGAATGGCTTCTCTTCCCGCTCCTGCACCGTTACCTCTGGTGTCCCCCAAGGAACTATCCTTGGCCCCTTCCTATTTCTCAACTACATGCTGCCCCTTGGCGCCATTATCCGAAAACAAATCAGGTTCCACATGTACGCTGACGACACCCAGCTCTATCTCACTACCACCTCTCTTGACCTCTCCACTATCTCTAATTTGTCATGCTGCTTGCTCAACATCTAGTATTGGATGAGCAGAAATTTCCTGCAATTCAATATTGGGAAGACCGAAGCCATTGTCTTTGGTCTCTGCCACAAACTTCATTCCCTAGCCACTGACTCAATCCCTCTGCCTGACGCTGAACCATACAGTTCACAACCTTGGAATCTTAGTTGACCCTGAGCTGAGCTTCCGACCCCATATCCTCTCTATCACCAAGACCGCCTACTTCCACCTCTGTAACATTGCCCAGCTCTGCTACTTCCTCGGTTCATCTGCTGCTGGAACGCTTATCCATGCATTTGTTACCTCAAGACTCAACTATGCCAATGCTATCCTAGCCAGCCTCCCAGCCTCCGGAAACTTGAGCTTGTCCCAAACTCTGCTGCCCGTACCCTAACTTGCACCAAGTCCCGTTCACCCATCGCTCCTGTCCTCGCTGACCTACATTGGTTCCCATATCTTGCAACGATTTTAAAATTCTTATTCTTTTTTTCAAATCTCATCATGGCCTCATCCCTCCCTATCTCTGTAACTTCCTTCAGCCCTACAACCCTCCAAGATCTCTGCACTGCACCAATTTTGGCCTCCTGCGCATCCACGGTTTTTGTTGCTCCACCATTGGCAGCCGTGCCTCCAGCTGCCTAGGCCCTAAACTCTGGAATTCTCTCCCTAAACCTCTCTGCCTCTCTGCCTCTCTAAGATTTTTATCATCCGCAAACTTCAAAATTGTACTCTCTATACACAAGTCCAAGTCATTTATGTATAACAAGAAAAGCAATGGCCTTAATACCGACCCCTGAGGGACCCCACTGCATACTTCCCTCCAGTCAGAAAAACATCTGTTCACTGCTACTCTCTGCCTCCTATCCCTTAGCAAATTTCATACCCACGTTACCACAGTCCCTTTAATACGCCCTCTGGACTCAATATCGAGTTCAACAATTTTAGATCATAACCTCAGCTCCAATCACATTTATATTTTATTTTATCCACCCTTTTATTTGTCCCCCCCACCTTTTTTTTTTTTTTTTTTCCTCCTAGAAGCTGGCAGCTGTCCTTCATTCTGCCAGTGGATTTCACACTTCATTCAGCCTTAATCTGTCACATTAACACCACCTCTAGCCTTGCATATCTCTTAATGTCTCTTAATGTCTCTTCATCTCCTCCTTTGTTCCTTTATCCCCTCCCCCTTTTCCCAGCTTTACCCTGGCCTTAAATCTATTTGATTTCCAGCTCTTCCCAGTTCTGATGAAAGGTCATCGACCTGAAACGTTAACTCTCTTTCTCTCTCTACGGATGCTGCCTGGCCTGCTGAGTTTTTCCAGCGTTTTCTGTTGTTATTTCCTTTAATACCATGTGCTTCTATTTTCCGAATAAGTCTGTTATGTGGTACTTTATCAAATGCCTCTTGAAAATCCATGTACACAACATCTACTGCATTACCTTCATCAACTCTCACTGTTACTTCATCAAAGAACTCAATTGGATTAGTCAGACACGATTTGCCTTTAACAAATCCGTGCTGGCTAGCCCTTATTAACCCACGCCTCTCCAAGTGAGAATTAATTTTGTCCCTGACAATGGTCTCTCGTAGTTTTCCCTCCACTGGCATTAGACTGACTGGCCTGTAGTTACCAGGTTTATCCCTCTCCCCATTTTTGAATCAGCGTGTAGCATTTGCATCCTCCAATTCTCTGGCACCACTCCCATATCCAAGGAGCATTGAAAGATTGTGGTCAGATATTCTTCTTATCTCCACCCTAGCTTTCTTCAGCAGCCTTCTTCAAAAAAGGATATGGCAAGAAATTATAGGTCAGTTAGTCTCACTTCAGTTGTTGGTTAATGACTTATGACTAAATTGCGAAGATTTGGTTCGTGCAAAAGTGGTGTCATCCTGGCATTGGAGGCCGTAATTTAGAGTGTGTGTCAGATATGCCAGTGTTACACCTGTTCTTAGACATGCGTTAAATTCCAGTAGAACTGGCTGCTAGCAAAAGATGTACCCACCCCCAAACTGGTGCATATTTGCAAATCAAAGGATACTGAGGGCAAAAGGTGCTGTCCAGAAATTGCACCATTTGTACTAGATATGACCTTACTTAAGCCTATAAAAAGAGGGGTGAGTTAGCTACAGCACTTGGCAAACCAGGAAGTGGTTAAGCTCACTGGAATGTCCACAACCTTTGACTGAAACATCAGCTTTGACTGAAGTGATGAGAGATATCTTTTAGTTTTCTTGTCCACCCTTTTGTCATGGAACCCTTACCAAGGGGTTCACTGTGGTCATTCCCATATGTGTCTTTATAACAAGGCAGAACAGGAGCAGAAGGAACACAAAATGATGGAGGAATGCAGGATAAGGCTACACCAAAGGAGAAGATGACTAACTAGGAGGTACCCTTCCACCAGAGTCTACAGACCATACTGCTCCCTCATTGATGTATCAGAAAAGATCTGCTTAAGGAGGCAACTGTTCAGTAAGGAGTCATAAAAGGAACTCTGCTTTCTCTTGCAATCATCATCTCATACACAAAAGCCAAAGAACAGACTAACCAGAACAATGGACTTCACATCACAAAGTGGTTTTAATGTGTACGTAGATATTTACAACAGATGCTTCTTATTAACACCATGCCTATCTCGGTGCCTCTCTCTGATGTTCTTAAACCTTTCCTGGTGCTGCGCCAGCGTGATACCCGAAGGTCAGTGACACCAGTAGTAATTGGAAATATTGTGGTATCATGAGTCTTTTGTGAATGAGGGGACCATTGTTTCAGGGCTTCTGAATTTGGAAGGACCCTTCAGCAGGCTGCTGCACTAGTGCAGGAGGAAGGACAACATCATGAAGGCAGATTCTAGGAATGCCATCTGTTGGGTGTTGCAGTTGAGTGCCCACTGATCAGCAGGGGAGCAGACCTGATGCTAGCAGTAAGACCCTGCATACCCCTAGAGGTGGTGCCTTGCGCTCTTGAGTGGTGGAGCAGGCTCGAAGGGCCAAATGGCCTAATCCTGCTCTTATTTCTTATGTTCTTAGCAGCTGCTATCCATCATTGTTTCACTACAACACCCAAGGCCTGAAGTTTCAGTGATCAAAGCCCTTGATCAAAGCCCTTGAAATCTGCCTCAGGTCCTTCAAGATAGTCTTCAGTGCCTCCATGTAATTGTGATACATCCTTCTTTTTAGAGCAGGACCCCAGAAATCTGAATACACAGGCCTGGGAATCAGGGGTTGACTCTGCTGGCACTTCCACTCCTCACTGTCAAATCCCAATTTTACCTGTCTGATTTAGCTGGCACTGTGAGGGTAATGAGTGAAGCAATGGCACACATATAAAAAAAACTGTGATGAAAGTGCCAGTGAGAGTAGGTAGCCTAGCTTGGTTGCTCTGGTAAGGTCATTAAACTTCTTCCTACAAAGGAATCCTGGGGATCAAGGAGGCGGCATTCACTGTTACAGCCACCTACCTCCACAAGCTGTACCACATTCTTGATGGGTTTTCTGGCCCCCAGCCACAAAAAGACCCCCCATTCTGCTTTCTATCTTCATTCCAAGGATATACAGGTCCAGCTTTGTGAAATTTGCCACTCGTTTCTCCAATCTGGCTGCAATCTTTTTTGCCCAGTTTATCTGCTTCCTCCAGTACTTTCCATTGCCACTTTAAACAGTAGCAGGTTTTTGTGCCCTGCTGCTGCACCAGGGGCTCGATTTTGACACACTTACCCATTATGGTGAAAGTCACCGCCACATTGATCTTTCATGCCACAAGCTCATTCAGGTCACCCACTTGTGCGAAAGCAGTCAGATGTTCATTGGCCGCTGCATCAAGCAGATTTAGTTTTCCCAAGAACAGCAGGGAACAACTCAAGAGCACACAGCACCCGTACCAAGGAATGGGCTCCCCAAAGAGCAGAGCCACATTGATGGCACCCATGTAACCATTAGGAAGCCTAGCAATGACCTTGCGGCATAGATCAATCACAAAACTTCCATTCCCTCACTGTCCAGGTGGTCTTGGACCACCACAGCAGAATAATGCAGATGACTGCAAAGTATCCCAGCCCCAAGGTATCATCACAGCTTGAAGGAGCTGACTGAATGGAAAGATGGCTTATGAAGTGGGAAGAAAATACATTGAGACTCATGCCTCCACCTGAATTCTGGTGGAACATATGATCAGTACATTAAAGAAGCACTTCGACTTCAACTCACTGGACAGGTCAGGTGGGGCCCTACTCTATAACCCTGTGAAAGTATTCAAGGTCATATGCATCTTCTGCGTACTGCACAACTTTGTCATTTGTAGAGGAGAACCCAGGCAGTCAGAAAGTGTGGCAGGCGAATCTACAGCCTTGTCTGCAGAAAAGGAATAAGAATAGGAGGAATGATGTATTAATGAATAATTAATAGTTTAAAGCAGCCCTTGAACTCCTACATGAACAATCCTATGGTCCTCTCTATATATATAGCTGGACTATATGGCAGGGCATTCCCCAGACTGATTCAGACAGCAACAACAACAAAAACAACAACAATTTGTATTCATATAGTGCCTCTAAAAGAACATTATAAAACAAAATTTGACACATGACACATAGGGAGATATTAGGGCAGATGTGGGGTAGGTTTTAAAGAGGATCTTAAAGGAGGAAAGAGATGTAGAGAGGCGGAGAGGTTTTGGAAGGGAATTCCAGATCTTAGTTCCTTGGCAGCAGAAGGCACAGCCTCCAATGGTGGAGCGATTATAATCGGGGAGTGCGCAAGAGGCCATAATTAGAGGAGCGCAGAGATCTCAGAGGATTGTAGGGCTGGAGGAGATTACAGAGATAGAAAGGGGTGAAGCCATAGAGGGATTTGAAAATAATGATGAGAATTTTAAAATCGTGGCATTGCTTAACTGGTAGTTAAGATATAGGCAGCAGATTTTGGATGAGCTCAAGTTTATGGAGGCTGGAAGATAGGAGGCCAGCATCGAGCTGTTGCTTAACTGGGAGCCAATGTAGATCAGCAAGCACAGGAGTGATGGATGAACGGAACTTGGTGCGAGTTAGGACTTGGGCAATAGAGTTTTCGATGAGCTCAAATTTATGGGGGGTAGAACGTGGGAGGCCAGCCAGGAGTGCGTTGGAATAGTCAAGTCTTGAGGTAACAAAGGCATGGATGAGGGTTTCAGCAGCAGATGAGCTGAGGCAGAAGCGGAGTCAGGCAATGTTATGGAGGCGGAAATAGGCTGTTTTAGTGATGGCGCAGATATGTGGTCGGAAGCTCATCTTGGGGTCAAATATGACACCAAGGTTGTGAACATCTGGTTCAGCCTCAGACAGTTGTCAGGGAAAGGATGGACTCAGTGGCTAGGGAATAGAGTTTGTGGCAGGGGACTGAAGACAATGGCTTTGGTCTTCTCAATATTCCCAATATATGCATGCTAAATAGCGAAAGCCACATGCTACAGACTGAGCTAAGCAATTCCACAACCAACGGATCAGGTCAAAGCTCTATAGCCCTGCCACATCCAGTCAAGAATGGTGGTGGACAATTAAACAACTAACAGGAAGAGAAGACTCCATGAACATCCCCATCCTCAACAATGGCAGAGCCCAGCACGTGAGGGCAAAAGACAAGACTCAAGCGTTTGCAACCATCTTCAGCCAGAAGTGCCGAATGGATGACCTTCTCGGCCTCCTCCTGAGGTCCAAACCAAGACAAGATGCCAGTCTTCAGCCAATTTGATTCACCCCACATGATATCAAGAAATGGCTGAGTACAATGGATACAGAAAAGGCTATAGGCCCTGACAACATCCCGGCTGTAGTGCTGAAGACATGTGCTCCAGAACTAGTTATGCTCTAGCCAAGCTGTTCCTGTACAGCTACAACACTGGCAGGTAGCCGACAATGTGGAAAAGTGGTGGAAGGATTCATCAACAGTATTATCAAGCGGCACTTACTCATCAATAACCAGCTCATTGATGCTCAGTTTGGGTTCCGCAGGGACCACGCCGTCCAGTCCTCTTTAAAGCCTTCATCCAAACATGGACATGAGCTGAATGTTAGAGGTGAGGTGCAAGTGGCTGGCCTTGACATCAAGGCAGTATTCAACTGAGTGTGGCACCAAGGAGCCCTAGTAAAACTGAAGTAAATGGGGATTAGGGTGAAAATGTCTTTTAGGAAAGGAAACTGCCCTCCTTATCCTGTCTGACCTATATGTGACTCTCGTTCCCCACCAATGTAGTTGACTCTTAACTTTCCTCTGAAGTGGCCTAGCAAGGCATTCAGTTGTATCAAACTGTTACAAGAAAGAATAACAAGAATAAAACCGGACAGACCTGGCACAAAAGATGATGGTTGCCGTTGTTGGAGGCCAATCATCTCAGCCCCAGGACATCGCTGCAGGAGTTCCTCAGGCCAGCATCCTAGACCCAACTATATTAAGCTGCTTCATCAATGACCAGGTCAGAATTGGGGTTGTTTGCTGATGATTGAACAGCGTTAAGCTCCATTTACAATTCCTCAATGTCCAGGCTGGGCCTGATAAGTGACAAGTAATATTCGCACCACAAACGTTCCAGGCAATGACCATCTCCAACAAGAGAGCCGAACTACCTCCTTGCCATTCTATGGCATTACCATTGCTAAGTCCTCCATCATCAACATCCTCAGGGTCACCATTGACCAGAAACACAACTAGAACATCCCTAGAAATGCTGTGGCTGCAAAAGTATGTTCAACGTTGTGTATTCTGAGGTGAGTAGCTCACCTCCTGAGTCCCCAAACCTCTCCACCACCTACAAGGTACAAGTATGATGGAATACTTTCCACTTGCCTAGATGGGTGCAGCTGCAACAACACTCAAGAAGCTCAACACCATCCAGGACAAAGCAGTCCAATTGATCAGCACCCACTAATTTAAACATTCACCCCCTCCACCACTGGTGTAACCTGGCTGCAGTGTATGCTATTAACAGACGCACTGCAGCAACTTGCCAAGGCTTCTTCAGCAGGACCTCCCAAACTCACAACCTCCACCATCTAGAAGGACAAAGGCAGCAGGTGCAAGTTTAGCTCCAAGTTACAAACCATACAAATGCCGTTCCTTCTTCATCACTGGGTCAAAATCTTGGAACTCCCTACCTACAGTGGTGTGGGAGTGCTTTCACCACATGATCTGCAGTGTTCTAGAAGGCTGCCCACCACCGCTTTCTCGGGCATCTCAGGATAAGCAATAGATGCCGGTCTTGCCAGGGATGCCCACATACCATGAATTTTAAAAAATTTAAATATTTGGAATATGTAATTAGGTCTGACCTGATTACATGTTCCAAATATTTACATAAATTATCTGAACTTAGGAATTATGGAAACAATCTCAAAATTAGTTCATTCAGGATGGGGCCTATCTCACTCAGGTGGGTGCAAATACTGTATCATAACAGCCTCCCATCCTCAACTAGTGTGGAAACATAGAAACATAGAAGATAAGAGCAGGAGTAGGCCATTCGGCCCTTCAAGCCTGCTCCACCATTCAATGAGATCATGGCTGATCATCCAAATTCAGTACCCTGTCCCTGCTTTCTCTCCATATCCCTTGATCCCTTTAGCCTTAAGAACTATATCTAACTCCTTCTTGAATATATTTAATGAATTGGACTCAACTGCCTTCTGTGGTAGAAAATTCCACAGGTTCACCTCTCTCTGGGTGAAGAAATTCCTCCTCATCTCAGTCCTAAATGGCTTACCCCTTATCCTTAGACTGTGACCCCTGATTCTGGACTCACCCGCCATCGGGAACATCCTTCCTGCATCTAATCTGTCTAGTCCTGTTAGAATTTTATGGGGGAGAAATTCAGTATCGCCCCATTTGGGGCGCAATTTTCGGCCGGGCGCAAAGATTAGCGCCTGGGGCTAATTATCGCCACCGACTGCAAACTTGACTTTTATCGCCCCTGGAGGTGATTGGAGCGCTAAATCAGGCGCTTCACACCTGTCTTAAGGCGCAAAGGCCGAGGAGCGAGGCGCTACCTCAGAGCGCTGGCGAAGCTCATGTGATGTCAGTCAGCAATGGAACACACACACAATGGCACGAGCCAGTTCTTAAAGGGAAGGGTTGATCTTGCTTTCCATCCACATCCTGCTCATTGCAGCCTTGAATCTCGGCCTGGAGAGACCTGCACATCAAATCTGCTGGAAAGAACAATGGAGAGTAGCAGGCAAAGAGCTCAGAGTGCAGCCCCCACAATCTCTTCTAAATCGATACAAGGAATGTCAAATCAAAATGAACCTGCAAAGTGCTGCTCAGTACCCAAAACTCCTTCACACAGCGTTGAATCTCTCCAGAAGTCTCTCTCTCTCTCTCTCAGAATGCGTGGTTCAAAAATGGCACCAACAATAAAAGGCAGGAAGCGGTCGCCTTTAAATAGCGCTCCCCCAGTCCCTTCATGACTGCAAAATGCTCCTCTCAACCGGTCGTTGCTAGCGTCAGGCGGTAAGGCAGGGGGCGCCACTCAATATCCGCTCCGGGGCGATACCGGGGCATTGCGCACTCGACTGACGTCACGATCTGCCGGCGCAGGAGATCGTGGCGGTAGTGTTTAGCGCCGCCGCAAAATGTCTAGTTAATTTCGCGAGCGGCGCAAACATCGCCGTGCCTGGGCTCTAGATGCTTTGCGCCCCATTAGCGCCCTCTTAAGGCGCTAACAGGAGGCACAACCGACTGAATTTTTCCCCCTATAAGTTTCAATGAGATCCCCTCTCATTCTTCTAAACTCTTGCGAGTATAAGTCTAATCGACCCAATCTCTCTTCATACGTCATCCCTGCCATCCCAGGTATCAGTCTGGTGAATCTTCGCTGCACTCCCTCCATGGCAAGAACATCCTTCCTCAGATAAGGTGACCAAAACTGGACACAATATTCAAGGTGTGATCTCACCAAGGCCCTGTACACTAAAGGTGCACTAAAACAGCAAGCTATTATATTCCAGTTCAGCTAGTAGCTCAGTGGGGAATACGATTAAATACATGTGCTGCTAATTTAACAAGAAGTTCCAAGCTTGTGTCAGGTATGTGTTTAACCAGATTCCAACATACCAACACAAAAGCAAAATACTGTGGATGCTGGAAATCTGAAATAAAAACAGAAAATGCTGGGAATACTCAGCAGGTCAGGCAGCATCTGTGGAGAGAGAGAGAGAGTTAACGTTTCAGGTCGATGACCTTTCGTTCCAACATACCATATTTGCACTCTCTATAAGAGCAGTGAAAGAATCTCTTGCATATTCTTCCAATTGTTGCCAAGAATAGCTCATTCTCACCATAGCGACTTCACCAAGAGCTTATTCCATACACTTTAACAAAAGTTGAGTTTCACTTTTGCCTTATCAGCTCATGCTCCTGAACAAATGAAGCTGCATTTTTGTGAGATCTTCATTTTTATTCCGCAGAAGGAGAAGGATGAACAGAGGAATTTTAATGAAATTACATAATCAGCCTATTACCTCCATCCTGCCTTAATCGTTAGAGAACATGCTCAGTGTGCTCAAGTGTAAGATATTCAGTCTGTCTTCTTGAAAGCTCAAGCAAAGAATTGAGAAGATGTAGAATAGAAGTATTAGAAATTAACATTGCCCAAAGGGTATATCAATGAAAAATGCTGAAAGCCTTCATTTCCAATATAATTCAATATCCAAAGCAATATTAAAATTCAACAAGACGATAGCATTAACGTAATTCTAATCAATGGAGACTTACTACAATTGCATGCTGTTTGTTATCAGCCAGAATAATACATTAGAGTTACAGAACCTCATTAAAAAAAAACAAGTTGCATACAGTGTGAGGAATAAATGGACTGTGTCCTCTTGAAAGGACCTAACTAAACTTAATTGATAAAGATATACCTACATCTGTGGAGGTTCTATCTTAAGGTCTATCAAGGAAACTTCCAAGAGTAAATTCACCAATTCTGTGCTCCCAGCAGGGGTAGCATTGTCACCCTATCTCCGACCCACACTCCCGTTCGAGTATGGTTCCTTGCTAGGAGGGTGGAATCAGTGAATTTACTCTCAAGGACTAGAAGGTGTGAATGACTGTCGGTGATAATAGTGAAGGATGACTTTCTGCTATTTGAATGCAGATGATTGAAATTAGACCGGTTAACATCGCGGTTAAAAAAAATAGCAGGCTGAAGAATGCTACACAAACTTCAAGAGATTGTCCACTTCTGAGTACCAACAGTAATTTCCAATATTATTCACTGCTAATAAAAGCTTGTAATAATTAGTCCATGGATTGTTTCCAGGTGCAGGCACTGAAAGGTGCGAGGTACCATTAACCTATGAATAATCGGTAAATATACAAGACTTTTTGAATGAATCATATCTTAGAATGTAACAAAATTCCCATGAATTCCATTATCACTGTCAATATTAGTGATTTCTGTAATTTCTTCATTCTAACTAATTATTTCTCTTTATTATTAATAAGAATATGTTGCTATGGTTTGGATATTACTGGAAATTAACATTGAGAAGTAAAAGAGCAGTGCGCTAACCCACTGCATCACCAAAACCCCCAGCAAATACTAAGGAAAAATCTTGTTTTAACTTGTTCTTCTGTTACAAATGTAGTTATGGGTTTAGTTGCTCACAGATTTGGTTGAAGTATATAGAGTCAGCTTGGCTCAGTTGGCAGTACTCACATCTCTGAGTCAGAAGGGTGTGGGTTCACACCACACTATAGACCTGAGCACATAATCTAGGCTGATGCTTCAGTGCACTACTGAAGGAGTGCTGCTTTGTCTGAGGTTCTGTCTTTCAAACACGATATTAAACCAATGTCTCGATTGGACGTAAAAGATCCCATGGTGCTATTTGAAGAAGAACAGGGAGTTGTCCTAGCCAATATTCCTGCTTCAACCAACAGCACCAAAAACTGATCATTTTCTGTTTGTGGGATCTTGCTGTGTGCAAATTGGCTGCTATATTTGCCTACATATAAAAAATGTATAAACTTCAAAGTAATCCTTTGGTTGTAATGCTTTGGGGTGTAAACAGGTGCTAAATAAATAAAAGTTTTTCTTCTATATAATTGGATAAAAATGGAATATATCAATACACATTTCAATTTAATCACCTCTAACTGGAGGAAGAAAAGAAGAATGATACAACATACTGAAACAGGAAGAAACAGAATTAGAATGAGCATAAAAAGGAGAAAACCATGAAGATAAAAGGAGAGAGTGGAAACAGATTAGGGTTCAATGTTAATATGTGGAGAAATGGAAGCTTAGCAGATCAACACAAAACAATTTCCATCCCCCAACTTCACGACCCAGTGCTACCCAAAATGAAAATTATATTATTGACTGCAGGGATCCTTGAAACTACTTAAATCTGATGAGTTCCATTTTGAAAGCTATTTAAATTTTTCTTAATCTACTTATTGATGGAAAACACAAGCTCCTTGGTTGGTTTAACTTGAATTTGTTAAATTGACCCCAAATTGTAAAGCTATGGAAAAGGAATACAATCTCTTTGAAGGTCGAAGAACAAGGAAAAGATTCAATATGGCAAATATGTAAATAGAAATAAAAAGACTAAGTAATATTAAGAGCAATCAATATACAACATGCCTATAATCGTTGTCTATTAATTTTCATCAGAAAATGCAAGATTATTTTATGAATATTAAAGACATGTTGGAAATTATGTAAGTTCCTCCTCTATATATAAAGCTAAAATACCTCAACGAGCTACACAGCTTTTCTTTTTTTTAAATATGGGCAATACAGAAAATGGAATATTACACTTGTTGATACTTCATTTAGCTAATTATTTTCAATGAGATTGCTCTGGAGGATTCGATTTTAGCTCGAGGCAGGATCGGTGTGTCGGAGACCTGAAGCAGGTTACACAGCTGGAGGAAGAGAACAGCGCGAGGTCTAGCTGATTTTAATTGCTGGGTCTCATTTAGATATTGAACATATGTCTCCTGCCTGATGCCAGTGGAATGATGTCAAGGCTGGGAGCAGGAATTGGGCTGGGTACGGGAATTGAGGCAGGAGCTGGATGCTGCCGGAAACTCGGGAATGGTCCCCAACATATAGTAAGTGCTGGGGGGCGGGGGTGGGGGGGGGGTGGTTGTCGGGAGGGTTTCCCAAACAGATGCTGGTATGGGGAGGAAGAGGAAAAAATTGAGAGGTCGCACAACACCAGGTTATAGTCCAACAGTTTTATTTGAAATCACAAGCTTTCGGAGCTATCGATTGCCCCTTCCTCAGGTGAAGTAAATAGATACAGAATCGCCAAAGCATATATAGATAGAAAACAAAGCATGTGTACCTTATATGCTTTGGCGATTCTGTATCTATTTACTTCACCTGAGGAAGGGGCAATCGATAGCTCCGAAAGCTTGTGATTTCAAATAAAACTGTTGGACTATAACCTGGTGTTGTGCGACCTCTCAATTTTGTCCACCCCAGTCCAACACCGGCATCTCCGCATCATGAGGAAGAGGAAAGGCAGGGGAAGCAAAGGACCAAGGATTCCTTCTGGGGCCTGGAGGAGCATTCCTGTTTCTTCTAGCCCTCAGAAAATCCTCCCGAAGAATTTAAAAAATCCTAGCCTCGCCTCTTTTTTAAAAATTTGTTCATGGGATGTGGGCATTGCTGGCCAGCATTTATTGCCCATCCCTAATTGCCCTTGAGAAGGTGGTGGTGAGCTACCTTCTTGAACCGCAGAGGGCATTTAAGAGTCAACCAGATTGCTGTGGGTCTGGAGTTACATATAGGCCAGACCAGGTATGGATGGCAGATTTCCTTCCACTAAAAAATGACATTAGTGAACCAGATGGGTTTTTACAACAATCCAGTAGTTTCTATGGTCAACATACTGATAATAGTTTTTAATTCCAGATTAATTTAAATTCCACTGTGGTGGGATTTGAACTCATATCTCCAGATTATTAATCCAGGTCTCTTGGATTATTAGTCCAGTAATATAACCACTATGCCATCTGCCACTCTGCTGCCTCTGCCAGGTTTCTCTGATGGGCTTTCCACCAGCCGGGCCTCTCTAACTTGCAATAGAAATAGCTTCATAGCGCCGATGACATTATCGGGCCGTGACTTTTACAGTTCAATTCGGCCACTGCCTGCCTGTAGTGGAAACCTTGGCCGACTTCAAAGTCGGTGAAGAGAAAATGGTGCCGCGCGGGAACGGAGCGGCTTTGGGCCAGTAAGTCAACTTGCTCAATTTTAATCCCTTCCACACACCATTCCCACCCAGCGGAGGGAGGTACAACCCCATAGTATCAGTAAAAGTACAGGGTGGAGTGCCCAAGCCTTTTGTCTCAGGTGCATAGTATGGAAGCAATTAATCAATGATTCTATTAATTCCATCTGCTTCATGCTGCTGAATCTAGTGGATTTGATCTAGGATTCAGCGATCTTTGAGCCAACAGCAGTAAGGGCAACAATTCCATATCTTAAGACCCAAACATAAATCCCAAACAGGACAAACCATAAGCATGAAATGCAAGTGGAATTATAACTGAGTCATCTGGTGTTTGTGGGACATATATGGCTCTTGGGCTATAGTTTGGACACCCCTGCTAGCAGGTGAATAGCTAAGAAGTCTCGCCAGTAAAAAGGCAAAGGGAAACTTGTCACTAGACCTTAGATTGATTACTTTTTTGTTTGTGTTCATCAAGGTGGGAATGCCAGTGCTGAGGGATTCAACTATGCCTTTGTTCGTGAAGAGCCGATGGAACAGTCAGCATCTTATGATCAACATTAAATTTACAAAGAACTAAATTTCTGTTTAAAAGGTTCACTTCATAGGTTCTCCAGATGGCTTAGAGGCAAAGACACTGGTTTTAAAATGACACTATCAGATACTGGCGTATGGCATTTAACGTGTTCATAGGAAATTCCTTCCACCGCTATTTTAATTGAGACATCGGCCCGGATTTTCCAAGGCCTATGGGTGCGTAGGTGCCCGTAAGGGCCCCGTAAGGGCCCCGCAAGTTCAGGCTTTCCGCGCACGAAGCGCATGCATGAAAACCCGGAACTTGCGATCTGTCAAGAATCTTCTTGACAGATTCTTCACATCCCCGGGAAATGAACATTCACGGACGGAGAGTTGGGCTATTTGCCCAACTACTGCCCAGCAAATGCTTGTGAAATTCTTACACCTGGTAAAAGCAGGCATAAGGCCTGCTTTTACATAGAAGAAACATAGAAGATAGGAGCAGGAGTAGACCATTCGGCCCCTCGAGCCTGTTCTGCCATTTAATGAGATCATGGCTGATCATCCAAATTCAGTACCCTGTCCCTGCTTTTTCCCCATATCCCTTGATCCCTTTAGCCTTAAGAAATATATCTAACTCCTTCTTGAATATATTTAATGAATTGGCCTCAACTGCCTTGTGTGGTAGAGAATTCCACAGGTTCACCACTCTCTGGGTGAAGAAATTACTCCTCATCTCAGTCCTAAATGGCTTACCCCTTATCCTTAGACTGTGACCTCAGGTTCTGGACTCCCCCGCCATCGGGGACATCCTTCCTGCATCTAGTCTGTCTAGTCCTGTTAGAATTTGATAAGTTTCAATGAGATCCCCTCTCATTCTTCTAAACTCTAGCGAATACAAGCCCAATTGACCCAATCTCTCTTCATACGTCATTCCTGCCATCCCAGGTATCAGTCTGGTGAATCTTCGCTGCACTCTCTCCATGACAAGAACATCCTTCCTCAGATAAGGCGACCAAAACTGCACACAATACTCAAGGTGTGGTCTCACCAAGGCCCTGTACAACTGCAGCAAGACATCCTTGCTCCTGTACTCGAATCCTCTCACTCTGAAGGCCAATTTGCCTACTTAACCACCTGCTGCACCTGCATGCTTATCTTCAGCGACTGGTGCACAAGGACACCCAGGTCTCGTTGCACTTCCCCTTTTCCCAATCTATTGCCATTCAGATAATAATCTGTTTTCCTGTTTTTGCCACCAAAGTGGATAACCTTGCATTTATCCACATTATACTGCATCTGCCATGCATCTGCTCAATCACCCAACTTGTCCAAATCATACTGGAGTTTCTCTGCATCCTCCTCACAGCACACATGCCCACCCAGCTTTGTGTCATCTGCAAACTTGGAGATATTACATCTAGTTCCCTCGTCTAGATGATATATATATATTGTGAATAACTGGGGTCCTAGCACCAGTGTAAGAGTTTAAATTAACATAACAATAATTTTTAAAAATTATTTAAACATAAAAAATCTGTAAAATAAGTTCAGGTTATTTTTAGCCCCTTTAAAACTTTTTAATTTATTTTTCAAAAAATTAAACTTTTGTTTTAAATATTTAATTAAATTGTATTTTAATTAATCTTAAATATGTATTTTTTTTATTTATTTGGTATGTAAATGTGTTTTTTATGTGCTTCCCATTCACGCTTATGGAGCTTCCTTCTGAAAATGGAATCCCAATAAGCATGAATGGGGATCCACTTCTTTCATTAGTTGGGCCGGCCCACTAGATCCCAGGGGCGCTTGTGAACCGCCTGTGCCCCGGGATACGTGGGCCTTTACGCATGTCTACGTGTAGAGGTCCAGGAGCACGAGTCTCCATGGATCCCAAGGCAGAAGGTAGGCGGGGACTTTATTTGCGGATCGGAGGCATTTCCCCGTGGGAAGCCTCTGACCACAAATTCAGGCCCAGTATTTTGAAAGAGATGATGCCTCCATTAAAATCGTGGAGAATGAAATTTAATGCAAACAGATTTTGTTATTTATTCTCGGGTTGTGGGCGTCGCTGATAAGTCCGGCATTTATTGCCCATCCCAAGTTGTCCTTGAGAAGGTGGTGGTGGGCCTTCTTCTTGGACCGCTGCAGTCTGTATGGTGAAAGTGCTCCCACAGTGCTGTTAGGTAGGGAGTTCCAGGATTTTGAACCAGCCACAATGAAGAAACGTTGAGATATGTCCAAGTCAGGATGGTGTGTGACTTGGAGGTGAACTTGGAGGTGATGGTGTTCCTATACTGCCCTTGTCATGTCAATCACTCCTTCAGTAGTATACCATGGTATAATTTCAAGTCTATCATCTCTGAGCCACACTGACCGAGGAGGCTCAGTTTCCTATCTATGTCTATTTACCTGATCACAGGTGGTTGAGGGTTCTACAATTAGCTGCAAAGCCCCTGGATTAGGGAAGGGGGAAAACATTTGGATGTAGAGATAAGGGTAGGAAACTGTGGGCATGCAGACATTGGCAAAGGAAAGCATGAGGCTCAGCTGTGATGTCCTCCACAATCAAGTTCCTTGCTGGCAATTACCATCAAGGTTCACACACGAATTAAAGAATGAAAGTACTTGCATTTATTTAGCGCCTTTCAGAACCTCAGATTGTCCAACAACTCTACACGGCCAATGAAATACTTTTTGAAGTGTAGTCACTGTAGTAATGTAAGCAAATGCTGCAGCTAATATGCGCACAGCAAGATGTCAAAAACAGCAACGAGTTAAATGATCAGATAATTTGTTTTAGGACTGTTGATCACAGGATAAATATTAGCCAGGACACTGGGGAGAACTACTCTGCTCTTCTTCAAACTGTGCCATGGGATCTTTAACGTCCAACTGAGTGGGCAGACTGGGCTTCAGTTTAATGTCTCATCAGAAAGACGGCATCTTCCTCAGTACTGCACTGAAGTGTCAGCCTAGATTATGTCCTCAAGTCTCTGGAACGGAGCTTGAGCTGACGACTTCTGAATTAAAGCTTCTTGGGTGAGGTATCAGAGTGCAACCACTGACCATAGAATTGTAACCCAGCAAGGGAGTCAAATGAGTTAAGGAGAGGGCATCAAGGGAGGGTTGAAAAGAGAAAAGTATATTCACTTAGCATTGGTTTTATTGATACTGCAGTTGGTGTGAAGCAAAGTGATGCAAGACCATCTCTTTGAGGTCCTGCCCAAACCTCTACACTTGCTGTTTTGGCTTCATTTATGCTGCTTAGAAGCTGAAACTGCTTAACTGTGGCACAAAATGTGCAGTCTATCTATTTGTTTAAGTATATCCTTACTTTCTAACATTATCACACAAAATAATTGAATACAAAGTGCATTTGATCATGTTTATATTAGGTTGTGCCACAGGCACTGCTAGCTTTTGAGATGTAATTTTCTTTACCAATCTGTTATTATTTTTCTTATATATTGAAAGAATTTCAAGTACACCTCAGGCACAGTAATTCAGCCTTTAAAACATGGAGTGGGTGAGGGGATTTTAACTCCTCCCGCCCAGCGGACACCGTTGGAGGGCAGTTGAAATAGAATGGAAGACTTGCCCACTGGCCTCCCATCCCTAATGTGTTGACTATAACTTTAAATTGCAAGTGCCAAGGACACCTGCTGGTGGGGTCCTTCTTTAAATATGCAAGTACTGCCATTTTAACGTTAACCCGAGCAGGGAAACAGCTTTCACGTTAGGCTGAAGCAGGCCGGAGGCTAATCACCGAGAGAGGAGGCCCCGCAAGGTAAATATATTTCTTTCCTTTGTGGGACCAGGAAGAGCAGGCATGCTCCTCCCTCCAGGCCCCAGAAGGATCATGTAGGCCTCCTCTGTCCTGGACCCCCTCCTCCCCCAAACAGTTGACCACCCCCATCCTCACACTTACCTTGGGCTCCACTGGCAGCCTTTGAACTGCTTCCCGGCTGTTCTGGCAGGGAGGTTGGTAAGTGGTTTGTTAGTGAGGTTTGCCTGTTAAAATCGTCTGTGCCTCCCACTATCACTCCCGGATAGGCTGGCCACTCACTAGGCCGTCTACTCGCCCAGGAGTTAAAATTACCCCCTCCCTCCGTACTTATAAACTATACCAAAAGCGCTAAAGGTCATGCTGTAAAGGATAGTTTATATAGGCTCTCTAATAGTGACAGACATAAATACACCGCAGAGAATGTAACTGTGGGGGAATACTGCAGTTTAAGATAAAGTATGGCCTTTTATAAAAATCTGCAAACAATAAAGTAGAACTGCACAGACCCAATATGAAGAATTTCTATAATTTTAAAGTACAAGTAAAGGTTAAATATCAAAGAAAATATTTTAAGAGAATCACTTCACTCACCCACAGATTCAAAATAAATGCCCGACTGCATCCTGGAGATTCCAACCATTTTTAACCATTGTCATGTGCTATTAGTTAACTGAACTGAAAATGCAGAGGTCCTTTATGAACCGGGGTCTCACCAGGGGTTTAATAGTTGCCAGCCATTTCCATACATCTTCCCAATGCCAGCTCTTGCGATGAACAATTAAGTAAACGCAGTTCTGGATCTTTCTGTAATTACCCATCTTAACACCCTGTTGCTTGTGCGACACTAATTATAACCATTACTAGCTGATAATACAGAAATTATCTTTCCACTACATGCAAATGTGACAGGTCCTTGTGAGCTGTTTGATAACGGTCATTTTCTTATCCATTTGTAACACGTTTTTAAATCTTAAATTTGTTAGCGTGGATGTGAAAGAAACAACGTTAACTTATTGTTGGGCTGTTTAGGCGTAATATACTAAAAAATACATATCTTTGATCTCTACCATATTCAATTAACCTTTGGACTGCTGGTTGATCCAGGGAAATTGCAGGGACAGTGAGTATTAACAGACAATTTTCCCATGGGATATCAACTAATTCACCATATACCAAGGATTGAACTTGGGATCTTTCTGCTTGGATAAACTCATGAAACCATCAAGTGCTATACTTTTTAATTCCACTGGGCATAGAATCAATATTTTAGTGACTTTAAAATTAAATATGATCATTCATATCTGTGAATTGATGAGCAGCATGAGGTGTAGAAAGAGAGAGAGCAATTTGAAGTTCTACTAAGAGTTATACACCCTTAGAAGAAACAGAATATATCACTGGCTTTGGCACATTCCCAGTGTTGTTTCAGTCATGGCAAAGTCCAAGCATTGTTTCGGTCATGTGAAAGCTTGTTCCATGTGAAAGAATTGTTGTAACTTGTCATCGCTGTATATTCCAGAGTTTGTTATATATCAACCTTTGACACTATGTCCCATTACTGACAGTGAATGCACAAGATTAATGTGCCTCATGTAAAAACATCTTGTCTTACGCTGCCTCGCTGAATGAAAAATGCAGTGACTCTTCTCAAAGGCCCATCTTTCATTGTATCCCTTCTATTTATTTTCCCCATGGAGTCTGTAATGATGCACAATGTGTGATGAACTCACATCCTGGCTCTTGGTTATTCCTTTTGGTCTCTTACAGTGCAGTTATACTGTATATTTTGTGTTAACACGACTTGTTAAATCTAATGATCTTGTTCATTCAGCAAAACACATTTGCACTATAGTGTAGTCAAACTATTGATTCATTACTTTAAAGAAATGCTAACCCGTCCAGTACAATTATTTCCAATGTTTCTCCATGTTCTGCATTGCACCAGCATCAAAGTGTGCATTATTTTCTAGCCAAATTTCTATCCATCTTGAAAAGGGAGCACCTGGGACAAGTAGTTTTGTATTTGCCCATTTCCTGCAGTACAACTACACCCAACTGAAGATCAGGAGAATTATGGCCCAGAGTGCATGTGGCAAATGCATCGGTGCACAGAAGGAAAGGCTTTTTAGCTCATCCTCCCTCGCAGTAAAAAGAAAGACTAATATAGCGCCTTTCACAACTTCAGGACATCCCAAAACACTTTACAGTCAATTAAATACTTTTGAGGTGACGTCACTGTTGTAATGTAGGAAACGCAGCAGCCAATTTGCACACAGCAGGATCCCACAAACAGCAATGTTATAATGAGCAGATAATCTGTTTTAATGATGTTGGTTGAGATATAAATATTGGCCAGGACACCGGGGAGCACTCCCTTGCTCTTCTTCGAAATAGTACCAGGGGATCTTTTATGTCTTCCTGAGAGGGCAGATGGGGCCTCGGTTTAACGTCGCATCCAAAATACAGCACCTCCAACAGTGCAGCACTCCCTCAGTACTGCACTGAAGTGTCAACTTGGATTATGTGCTCAAGTCTCTGGAGTGGGACTTGAACCCACAACCTTCTGACTCAGAGATGAGAGCGCTGAGCCGTGTCTGAACCCTACAACTCCGCACTAATCTCCAAACAGTATTGACAGTAAGAGTGCAGCATTAATAAGTGAAGGAGGTTTATTTTGGGTCAAGTTTATTTCTCAGGAAATCTTCTTACATCATACATCTGAAAAAGCAGGACAAAAGAGAAAAACTATACTAGGAAAATGGATTAGTAAAATAAGCATTATCTATTAGGAATAATTTTATAAATATGTAGATCTTCAGTATTTAAAACCCTGATCCAGTGGACTATAAGGAAAATAGTAATGGTGGGAGGGGCGAGGGAGGGCAGGATTAAAATTTAGTTCTGCTAATGGGTTCTGCAGTGTTCAGGAGCAATACTTGAATCGTTAAATCTAATGATCTTATTCATCCAGCAAAACAGATTTGTAATCTAATGTAACCAAGCTATTGATTCATTAGTCTACTGGTGTGCCAATCTATCCAACACAATTAATTTCAGCTCCTCTGTGGATTTATTGAATTTGCACCTCCCTGGACCTGAAAAATTAATGTCCAGTGTCCTGTACTTATGTTACCACAGAAACTAGCTTCTCATTGCATACTAAAGAGCCATTGGCATGGAATCATAGAATCATAGAAGATAGGAGCAGGAGTAAGCCATTCGGCCCCTCTAGCCTGCTCCGCCATTCAATGCGATCATGGCTGATCATCCAAATTCAGTACCCTATCCCTGCTTTCTCCCCATATCCCTTGATCCCTTTAGCCTTCAGAAATATATCTAACTCCTTCTTGAATCTATTTAATGAATCGGCCTCTACTGCCTTCTGTGGCAGAGAATTCCACAGGTTCACCACTCTCTGGGTGAAGAAATTCCTCCTAATTTCTGTCCTAAATGGCTTACCCCTTATCCTTAGACTGTGACCCCTGGTTCTGGACTCCCCGACCATCGGGAACATCCTTCCTGCATCTAGTTTGTCCTGTCCTGTCAGAATTTTATAAGTTTCAATGAGATCCCCTCTCATTCTTCTAAACTCCAGCGAGTATAAGCCCAATCGACCCAATCTTTCTTCATACGTCATTCCTGCCATCCCAGGTATCAGTCTTGTGAATCTTCGCTGAACTCCTTCCATGGCAAGAACATCCTTCCTCAGATAAGGCGAAAAAACTGCACACAGTACTCATGGTGTGGTCTCACCAAGGCCCTGTACAACTGCAGCAAGACATCCTTGTTCCTGTACTCAAACCCTCTCGCTATAAAGGCCAACATACCATTTGCCTTCTTAACCGCCTGCTGCACCTGCATGCTTACCTTCAGCGACTGGTGCACAAGGACACCCAGGTCTCGTTGCACTTCCCCTTCTCCCAATCTATTGCCATTCAGATAATTTCTGTTTTTGACACCAAAGTGGATAACCTCGCATTTATCCACGTTATATTGCATCTGCCACGCTTCTGCCCAATCATTCAACCTGTCCAAATCATCCTGGAGTTTCTCGGCATCCTCCTCGCAGCACACACGCCCACCCAGTTTTGTGTTGTCTGCAAACTTGGAGATATTACATCTAGTTCCCTTGTCTAGATCATTAATATATATTGTGAATAGCTGGGGTCCAAGGACTGAACCCTGCGGTATCCCACTAGTCACTGCCTGCCACTCAGAAAAAGACCCGTTTATTCCAACTCTTTGCTTTCTGTCTGCCAACCAGTTCTCTATCCAAGTCAATACCTTGCCCCCAATCCCATGTGCCTTAACTTTACATGCTAAAATCTTATGCGGGACCTTAATAAAAGCCTTTTGGAAGTCCAAATACACCACATCCACTGGTTCTCCCTTATCTATTTTACCAGTTACATCCTCAAAAAATTCCAGTAGATTGGTAAAGCATGATTTACCTTTTGTAAATCCATGTTGACTTTGTCCGATCCTGTCACTGTTTTCCAAGTGCTCAGCTATTACATCTTTTATAATGGACTCTAGCATTTTCCCCACTGCCGATGTCAGGCTTACCGGTCTGTAATTCCCCGTTTTCTCTCTACCACCCTTTTTGAATAGTGGGGTAACATTAGCTACCCTCCAATCCATGGGTACTGTTCCAGATTCCATCGAATGTTGGAAGATGATCAGCAATGCATCTACTATTTCTAGGGCCACTTCCTTAAGTACCCTAGGATGTAGATTATAAGGCCCTGGGGATTTATCGGCCTTCAATCCCTTCAATTTCCCTAACACCATTTCCCTACAAATACTGATTTCTTTCAGTTCCTCCCTTTCATCAGACCCTATGTTCCCCAACATCTCTGGTAGGTTATTTGTGTCCTCCTTTGTGGAAAACAGGCACACTTAACAAAGAAGTGAAAGATTTATGATATAAAGCAGGAAGCAAGTTACTTTTAAACTAATGATTTAAAATTGATTTTTAATGCAGTATTCTTCCCATAAGCTTGTGGAAAGACATAAACCTGACCCTTATTGTATAACTATGGGGATTAGAAACAGAAATGGAAAAGGTAGAGAAACTTCAACAAGCAACAGTGAACTTTATGTTGGTTAACACTGGCATGCATTCCTTAACCATATTTTAATCTTCATTTTTGTGATTGCAGAAGAGAAATTATCCTATGTGCACGTGAGGCATTTTTGTGTGTGTATCTATATACACACACGTAAATATATATCTATATGAATATATCTACATCTCTACAGCTTTATCTATCTATCTCTATATCCATATATCTATACAAACACACTAGTAGATCTCCTGTGGCATGTTGATGGCCAAACTTGGGATTGGTTTGTGGACCAGAGCAGTGGGTAATGGAGCACCCAGTGATACAGCTACATCAGTGTGGCTTCATTATCTTCATTTAATCTGCATTGCTGCTTTGTTTACTCATCAGAATCATTGGAATAACGTCACTAATCCTGTGGCAGCTATTACCTCCTTTTTCGAAAAACGATTCTCACTTTACCACCATCAATTGTTTACAGAATTATACTGTGAGGATATTAGCAAGCTTGACATCCTGGCGGTCTTATCTGTGTTACCTGAGGGAAGGATCAAATGCTGGGCAGGGGCTACTTCCTGCACCACTTGGGTGAGCATCCAGGCAGATTGAGCACGGAGTGACACTGACAGCACTTTCGCAAATGTGTGCAAGTTGGGCTTTCCCATCCTCCAGGCTAAGGATAACATGGATGCTGCAAACAAAACTGGGAGATGGTGGAGAAAGCATTTAATTAAAGAAACATGAAGATAAATGGAATGCTCCCACATTCATTGACACGACTACGGTTGAATCTGTGTTAATTGTTTACTTGGGGACTCTGCTCCTCACTTATGAGAAAATCAATAATTATCAAACCTACTTAAGGACTCTCATGCAAATCATTCAGGCTCAGCTGTAAAAACTAGACTCACTGGTACAGTGAATGAAGCACTTCCTGATTCCATAATAACCACTCGAAGAGAAAACATCTTTCTTAAAAACCCTTCATCACTCTTATTAGCAGCAAACTGTCCTGTTCTCCCAAGAATACTTATCCACTTGTAATTCAATTACAATTCTATGAAACACAAACTTTACAGAACACACACTATTAGGCAGAAAAATTGCTTAAATTATTGTAAGCTCCAGTAGCTATGTTGTACTTGTATAGTGAAATGCAATTATATGCTGAACTGAGAAAGACACATATTACCAATTACTTCTATTTTGCCAGTTTTCTCCCTCTCTTTGCTTGAAGTTTGTTCTACAGCTGCATTACCAAGTTTAATACCTTGCTCAAGTGGCCATTCTTCATGTGCAAACCAAGATAGTAAGTGTTGGTAGGCTATTTGACTGTAGTGGGCATCAGCGTCAAGCCCAATTGATTCCATCCCCTTACCTGGCCACTGTCTCATGCTGAACCAGACTGTTCGCAACCTCGGCATCCTATTTGACCCTGAGCTGAGCTTCTGATCTCATATCCTCTCCATCACCAAGACCGCCTGCTTCCACCTCCGTCTCATCGCTCGTCTCCGCCCCGCCTCAGCCCATCTTCTGCTGAAACCCTCATCCATCTTTTTGTAACCTCCAGGCTTGACTATTCCAATGCTCTCCTGGCTGGCCTCCTATCTTCCACCTTTCATAAACTTGAGCTCATCCAAAACTCTGCTGCCTTTATCGTAATTCGCACCAAATTCCGTTCACCCATCATCCCTGTGCTCGCTGACCTACATTGGCTCCCGGTCCGGCAATGCCTCAATTTGTGTTCAAATTCCTTCATGGCGTTGCTGTTCTCTATCGCAGTAACCTCCTCCAGCCATACAACCTTCTGAGAACTCTGCGTTACTCCAATTCTGGCCTCTTGTCCATCCCCCACATCCTTCACCCCACCGTTGGCGGAGTATTTCCAGGGCCTAGGCCACGACTGACTACTCCTAACCCTCAACATTTCAACTGCTCTCAGAACCCCACCATGTAGACTGCTGACATGCCCCACACTCCATCCATGCACACCTGTTGAGTGGTCCCAGATGCTATGTCCCCTTAGTGCTCCTGAACCCCAGGTCTAAAATCTCCAGGCCTCATTGTCCATGAGTAATCTGAGATGGCAATCCCTTAAAGGCCCTGGTCTTAGGCATCTACCAACTCCAGCCCCATGATCCCTTACTTCCTCCCAGCCCCAGCCTCCCCACTATGTTCCATCCCGAGTCCCCAGCTCTCACTTTCCTTCTTACTTGGATGATTTCTACCAACTCCATGTCTCATCCCTGTCTCTAACTCCAAGCTGGTACATGATACCTACCAAATCATTCGTGTAATCCAGAATTTAACAGGTGAGAGATAAAAGTTGATTTTATAGCCAAAGAAACACATAATAACAATCATCAAATTCACCAATTTATGATTTTCACTTAAAATTACATAGAATTGCAGAAACATTGCATTTTCTGTGTTTGAAATGCCCCTGATTTCTATTGGGGAGCTGTTCCTGTTTGAAAAGCGTAGGCATGGAATTTATATTTCTTCACAGAGCCATTACTGATATATGAAGAAAAACAACTACAATTCCCAGAATACATCCCTGCCTACATTTCCCAAAAAGCTATCGTATGGCAGAGGTCACTGTGGACAGAACACCCAGTAAGCTTCAATATAATTCACTGCAATACTCAGGAATTATGGGGGAATTTTTAACCCCAAAAGTCAGGCAGTTTGGGGTTGGGTGGGAGGTTAAAGTGTTAAAAATCTGAATACTGACTCCAACCTGCCTCCAACTCACCCACTTCCGGTTTTAAAGGAGGCGGGACAGGGGTGGGCAGCCAGCCCGCTCCCAGGAGGCAGGTTGGCACTTTAAACATGATAATGAGGCTTGGGCAACACGGTGGCATAGTGGTTAGCACTGGTGCCTCACAGCGCCAGGGACCCGGGTTCGAATCTGACCTCGGGTGACTGTCTGTGTGGAGTTTGCACATTCTCCCCATGTCTGCGTGGGTTTCCTCCGGGTGCTCCGGTTTCCTCCCACAGTCCAAAAATGTGCGGGTTAGGTTGATTTGGCTATGATAAATTGACCCTTAGTGTTAGGGGGGGATTAAATATGTGGGGTTATGGGGATAGGATGGGATATGTTAGGGGGAATTAAATACGTGGAGTTACGGGGGTAGGGTGGGATATGTGTACTGTGGGGATTAAAGCAGGGACAGGGTACTGGATTTGGATGATCAGCCATGATCGTATTGAATGGTGGAGCAGGCTCGACGGGCCGAATGGCCTACTCCTGCTCCTAGATTCTATGTTTCTATGAAGCCTGGGATTTAACTGTGCAGGTTTAACTGTGGCCGGCCAGGGTTACCGGGTCTCGGGAATCTCCGCAGCATGCAGGAAACCCAGACATCCAGGTTTCCTGCATGCTATGAGACCGACCCCCTCTGCCCCTGCGCCCCCCCCACCCGCTCCCAGCGGGTCTACAGGTAAAAATTCCACCCATGAGTTGGTTTGTTTTTCCTAATAACTTGAAAACAAAGCATGACCTTTGTAACCTTTTGAGCGGTAAATTGACAGAAAACTTTCAGGTGGAAAAATAGACAGGCAAAAACAACAGATAAGTAGAGGGTTTTTTTCGTTCATGGGATGTGGGTGTCGCTGGCAAGGCCAGCATTTATTGCCTATCCCTAGTTGCCCTTGAGAAGGTGGTGGTTAGCCGCGTTCTTGAACCGCTGTAATCTGTGTAGTGAAGGTACTCCCACAGTGCTGTTAGGGAGGGAGTTCTAGGATTTTGACCCAGCGACGATGAAGGAATGGCGATATACTTCCAAGTCAGGATGGTGTGTGACTTGGAGAGGAACTTGGAGGTGGTGGTGTTCCCATGCACCTGCTGCCCTTGTCCTTCTAGGTGGAAGAGGTCGCAGGTTTGGGAGGTGCTGCCGAAGAAGCCTTGGCGAGTTGCTAAAGTGCATCTTATAGATGGTACATGTGACACGGGACATACATTAGATGTTAGCACGTAGCGTCTGAGTCATGGGAATCGTCAGGTGACTTATCAGGTGATAAATCAGGTGATTCTATTGTTTTTTCTCTCTCTGTTTGTCTGGAAAGTAGCTGGCTGATTCAGCCCCTGACGTTACTGTGAGTTTACTGAATATTTTACTTAAATAAAACATTGATATTCTTTGTAACAAATCATGGTTACACCTACTATTCTTAAAGATATATCGGCATATGGTGGCAGCGGCAGTAGTGATTGTTTAAAGCAACTTTCACTATTATCTTTTGGTGGACATCTCGGTAGCCAGCACGGGTTTTAAAGTTACGTGAAAACTGAAGCGTGTGCACGATAGCGTCTG
Source organism: Squalus acanthias (assembly GCA_030390025.1). Taxonomy (NCBI): domain Eukaryota; kingdom Metazoa; phylum Chordata; class Chondrichthyes; order Squaliformes; family Squalidae; genus Squalus; species Squalus acanthias. Next base: position 140,483,632 of record CM059425.1, on the reverse strand, counting down.
GAGGTGCTCTACCACCACCTCGGGCTCTCGAAATCCATGATGCGAATGTTGCGGAAAAGTGGAAAAGATTCAAACGAGCCTGGAAGCGTTATGCCCTGACAACGGAGCTAGGCCATAAACCAGAATTGGTGCAGGTCATAGAGTCATAACGGCACAGAAGGAGTCCATTCGGCCCATCAAGTCCGTGCTGGCGCTCTGTAGAGCAATCCGGTCAGTCCCATTTCCCCGCTCTATCCCCATAGCCCTCCAAGTTTATTTCCCTCAAGTGCCTATCCAGTCTCCCCTTGAAAACATTGAGTGTCTCCGCTTCCACCACTTCCGTCGGCAGCAAGTTCCAGGTCCTCACCACGCGCTGCATAAAAAAGTTTTTCCTCACATCCCCCCTGTATCTCTTGCCCAAAACCTTAAATCTGTGTCCCCTAGACCTTGTACCATCAACTAGTGGGAACAGCCTTTCTTGTCATAATCTTGTACACCTCTATCAAATCACCCCTCAACCTCCTTTGCTCTAATGAAAAAAAATCCAGCTTCTCCAACCTGTACTTGTAGATAAGATCTCCCATTCCCGGACCATTCTGGTAAATCTCCTCTGCACCCTCTCAAGGGCCTTCACATCCTTCCTAAAGTGTGGTGACCAGAACTGGACGCAATACTTCAGTTGTGGCCTAACCAGCGCTTTATAATGGTTCAGCATAACGTCTCTACTTTTGTACTCAATACCTCTATTTATGAAGCCCAAGATCCCATATGCTTTGCCAACCACTCTCTCAATATGTCCTGCAACCTTCAGGGACCTATGCACATTAACTCCCAGGTCCCTCTGTCCCTGCACACTCTATAAAACTGTGCCATTAAGTGTATATTGCCTCTCCCTGTTCCTTCTGCCAAAATGCATCACCTCACACTTCTCCGTATTAAATTCCATCTGCCACTTGTCTGCCCATTCTGCTAGCCTTTCTATGTCCTGCTGTAGTTGATTGGTATCATCCTCACTGTTTGCCACACCTCCAAGTTTGGTGTCATCGGCAAATGTAGAAATTCTACCCTGTATTCCAATATTCAGGTCATTTATATATATCAAAAAAAGCTGAGGCCCCAGCACTGACCCTTGGGGAACACCACTGTCTACCATCCTCCAGTCTGAAAAACAGCTATTTACCACAACTCACTGTTTTCTGTCCTTAAGCCAATTCCTTATCCAAGCTGCCACTGACCCAGCTATTCCATGAGCCTCAATTTTGTTAACCAGCCTTCTATGTGGTACTTTGTCAAACGCCTTGCGAAAATCCATGTAGACAACATCCATTGCATTCCCTTCATCAATCCTCCCTGCTACTTCATCAAAAAATTCAATTAGATTAGTCAAACACGATCTGCCTTTTACAAATCCGTGTTGGCTCTCCTTAATTAGCTTAAACCTCACCAAGTGCCCGTTAATTTTTTCCTTGATTATTGTTTCTAAAATTTTACCCACCACTGATGTTAAACTCACCGGCCTGTAGTTACTAGGATTGTCCTTACACCCTTTCTTGAACAATGGTGTCACATTTGCCACTTTCCAATCCTCAGGCACCTCCCCCGCATCTAGGGAAGATTGGAAAATTATGGCAAGCCCTTCCGCTATCTCCTCCCCCAATTGCCTTAGCAACCCGGGTGTCGAAGCTTCTCACAGTTATAGGGGGCAGACTGGGCCTAGGATGGAGACAGAGACAAGGTAGAGCCGGTGCTGGAGAAGTTTGCTCAGTACTGCCAACCCGCACAAGAATGTTCCTTTTGAAAGATATAAATTCAACAGGAGAATTCAGGAGGCTGGTGAAACGTATCATCATCATAGAAAGTTATAGCACGGAAGGAGGCCATTTTGGCCCATCGTGTCCGCGCCGGCCAACAAAGAGCTATCCAGCCTAATCCCACTTCCCAGCTCTTGGTCCGTAGCCCTGCAGGTTAGAGCATCCCAAGTGCACATCCAAGTACTTTTTAAATGTGGTTAGGGTTCCTGCCTCTACTACCCTTTCAGGCAGTGAGTTCCAGCCCCCCACAACCCTCTGGGTGAAGAAATTTCCCCTCAAATCCCCTATAAACCTTCCACCAATTACTTTAAATCTGTGCCCCCTGGTTTTTGACCCCTCTGCTAAGGGAAATAGGTCCTTTCTATCCACTTTATCTATGCCCCTCATAATTTTATACACCTCAACAAGGTCTCCCCTCAGTCTCCTCTGTTCCAAGGAAAACAGACCCAGCCTATCCAGTTTTTCCTCATAGCTAAGATTCTCTACTCCCGGCAACATCCTTGTAAATCTCCTCTGTACCCTCTCTAGTGCAATCATATCTTTCCTGTAATGTGGTGACCAGAACTGCACGCAGTACTCTAGCTGAGTCCTCACTAGTGTTTTATACAGTTGAAGCATAAACCCCCCTGCTCTTGTATTCTATGCCACGGCTAATAAAGGCAAGCATTCCGTATGCCTTCTTAACCACCTTATCTACCTGGCCTGCTACCTTCAGGGATCTGTGGACATGCACTCCAAGGTCCCTTTATTCCTCTACGCTACTCAGTGTCCTACCATTTAATGTGTATTCCCTTTCCTTGTTAGCCCTCCCCAAATGCATTACCTCACACTTCTCTGGATTGAATTCCATTTCCCACTGTTCTGCCCACCTGACCAATTTATTGATATCTTCTTGCAGTCTACAGCTTCCTTCTTTAGTGTCAACCACACAGCCGATTTTAGTATCATCTGCAAACTTCTTAATCATACCTCCTATATTCAAGTCTAGATTATTGATATACCACAAAAAACAAGGGACCTAGTACTGAGCCCAGCGGAACCCCACTGGAAACAGCCTTCCAGTCACAAAAACACCCATCAACCATTACCCTCTGCTTCCTGTCTCCGAGCCAGTTTTGAATCCAACTTGACACTTTGCCCTGGATCCCATGGGCTTTTAACTTTGTGACCAGTCTGCCATGTGGAACCTTATCAAAAGCCTTGCTAAAGTCCATATACACAACATCAAATGCACTACCCTCATCTACCCTCCTTGTTACCACCTCAAAAAATTCAATTAGGTTTGTCAGACACGACCTTCCCTTAACAAATCCATGCTGACTATCCTCGATTAATCCATGTCTTTCTAAATGAAGATTTATCCTGTCCTTCAGAATTCTTTCCAATAATTTTCCCACCACCGAGGTTAGGCTGACTGGCCTGTAATTACTCGGCCTATCCTTTTCTCCCTTTTTAAACAAGGGTACCACATTAGCAGTCCTCCAGTCCTCTGGCACCACACCTGAAGCCAGAGAGGATTGAAAAATGATGGCCAGGGCCTCTGCTATTTCCTATTTTGCTTCGCTTTACAGCCTGGGATACATTTCATCCGGGCCTGGAGATTTATCCACTTTTAAAGCTGCTAAACCCCTTTATACTTCCTCTCTCACTATATTTATTTCATCTAATATTTCACGCTCCTCCCCCGATAGCAATGTCTGCTTCGCCCCTCTCCTTTGTGAAAACAGACGCAAAGTATTCATTAAGAACCTTACCGACATCTCCCGCCTCCACACATCATGATCTCTAATAGGCCCTACCCTTTCTTTAGTTATCCTCTTACTCTTAATATATTCATAAAACATCTTTGGGTTTTCCTTGATTTTACTTGCCAAGAATTTTTCATGCTCTCTCTTTGCTTTCCTAATATCCTTTTTAATTGCACCCCTGCACTTTCTGTACTCCTTTAAAGATTCTAGGGTATTTAGCCCTCGGTATCTGTCATACGCCTCCCTTTTTTTCTTTATCCTACCCTGTACGTCCCTAGACATCCAGGGGGCTCTAGATTTGTTAGTCCCACCTTTTTTCTTTAAGGGCACATGTTTGGTCTGAACCCTCCGGTTCTCCTCCTCGAATGCCTCCCACTGCACTGACACTGATTTACCTTCAAGTAGCTGTTCCCAGTCCACTATGGCTAAATCCCCTCTGAGCTTAGCAAAATTTGCTTTTCCCCAGTTTAGAATTTTTATTCCTGGTCTATCCTTGTCCTGTATGACCACAGCACTGCGAAAACTCGCTGAAGGGTGCGAGTGCGACCATAAAACACCAGAAGAGATACTCAGAGACCGACTCGTGTTTGGAATTCCGGACTCTGAGGGTGCTAGAGAGACCGCTTCGAGAGGCTAATCTAACCTTGGTGAAGATGGATGAGATTTGTCACGCAGCTGAAAGCATGGTAGTGCCGCTGAAATTCATCGGGGAGTTAAAGGGATAGAATATGAGTGCGGTACATAAATTCAAGGAAATACCTAAGCGGGATAGAGGCAAGCTTCGGGACAATGCTAAAGATTCCCCAAAGACTCATGAGTGCTGGAACTGCGGGAGATCCACAAGAGAGAGCTCCGCCCAGTTTTTAGGAAGGTGTGCAACAAGTGCAGAAAGAGCAACCATTTGGCAGCAAAATGCCATGGAAAAGAATCGCCTGCACATAGACAGACAGTTAGAGCAATAGATGAAGAACCAAGAACAAAATAAATATTTGTTGTCAATGAGGTCAGTGCTATTGGTTTGGAAGACTCAGAGTGAGTTAAAATTAAGCTGGAGTCAGGAAACTACCTAAGATTTAAAATAGTCACGGGTGCACATTGTAATGTAATTACGCTGCATCTTTACAAAAAAACAAGAGATTTTAAGCTAGTAAAGGTGAAACCGTTGAAGTCAGCGATTGCAACTTATTGTTTATTTTTTTTTTATTATTCGCTTATGGGATGTGGGCGTCGCTCGCAATGCCAGCATTTATTGCCCATCCCTAGTTGCCCTTAAGAAAGTGGTGGTGAGCCGCCTTCTTGAACCGCTGCAGTCCGTGTGGTGAAGGTACTCCCACAGTGCTGTTAGGTAGGGAGTTCCAGGATTTTGACCCAGTAACGATAAAGGATCGCCGATATACTTCTAAGTCAGGATGGTGTGTGACTTGGAGGGGAACTTGGAGGTGGTGGTGTTCCCATGCGCCTGCTGCCCTTGTCCTTCTAGGTGGAAGAGGTCGCGGGTTTGGGAGGTGCTGCCGAAGAAGCCTTGGCGAGTTGCTGCAGTGTATCTTGTAGATGGTACACACTGCAGCCACGGTACGCCGGTGGTGGAGGGAGTGAATGTTTAAGGTGGTGGGTGGGGTGCCAATCAAACGGGCCAATGGCGGTACAAGTCTCCCCATTAGAGGACAGGTACGAATTCTGGTTCAACGTGGTAACTATAAGTGTAAGCTGGACTGTATGCTAATCAAAAACGCAACTGTACAACCTCTGCTGGGTAGGAAGGCTTGCCTGGGCATGGACATCATTATGTACAATGATAATGATGAAATTATTAGAACAACATCTACTGGAGTAACGGTATATACGATCAATGCTTACAAGGCACTAACAAGGAGCGTTTAATACTGAAACATCCTCGGGTATGCGGTGATGACGTAGGACAACTTGAGGGAGAATACCAAATCAGGGTCGACAAGACAGTAGATCTGGTCCAACATGTCCCACGTCATGTACCAGTGGCTTTAAGGGATAAGCTGAAGGAAACCCAAGATGGTCTGGTCAGACATGATATCATCGCTCCTGTAACAACGCCGACCTCATGGATCAGTTCGATGGTCGTCGTACCTAAGAAGAATGGCACACTACGCATTTGTTTAGATCCGAAAGACTTAAACAAAGCTCTCAAAAGAGAGCATTATCCTCTACCAACGATTGAAGATGTAGCTACACGCCTACACGGTGCTAAAGTCTTTACAATTCTTGACGTCAGAAATGGGTTTTGGCACGTGAGTCTCAATGAACAGTCGTCATATCTAACAACATTTCATACACCTTTTGGATGATACCGCTGCCATTTGGGATCAACTCAGCGCTAGAAATGTTCCAACGGAAGATGCATGAGCTGGTGGAAGGACTGCATGGGATAGAGGTCATTGCAGAGGATTTTGTGATGGTTGGTTTTGGAGGAATGCTTGAATTAGCAATTCAGGACCATGATAAACACCAAGAAGCTTTCCTATAGTGATGCAACGATCGTGGAGTGGTGTTAAACAAAGATAGAATGAAACTTTGTATGCAAGAAGTTCCTTTTATTGGACACGTGGCTACGGGACAAGGACTTTGTGTTGATTCAGCCAAAATTAAAGCGGTTTTGGAGATGCCGACACCGACTGATGTAGCAGGGACTGCTTGGGCTTGCTCAATATCTGAGTAAGTTTCTCCCGCTTCTGTCGGACATCACAAAACCACTCAGAGATTTAACACAGAAAGATGTTCTGGGGAGAACCACAAGAATTGGCACTGCAACCACTTAAAGTAGCGGTCACCAGGACTCCAGTCCTTAGGTATTACAACATATAGGCCATAAATTGTGGTTGACATATAATGACAATGCTATACAGATAGATGTACTGGCTAGTTGGCTTCGTCCTTAAGACAGTTCTAAAAAAATGCTAGTGCTTCACAATCTGGGATAACCTCTGCTACTACTGGTTCAGTCAGGCTCAGAATGGTTTCTAATTATTAAGCTTTAGTTATGCAAACATGATTTATGGACCAGCTATCAGGAATCACCAGTTGCTAGGGGACTTAGATGTCTGTACTTGTGTGCAGTGTATCCTTTTGAGTAGCCTATAATGTACAGGAGCAGTAAAAGTGGATTATTCAACAACTTATTAATTATCAACAGAGATAGGACCTATTCCAGAATGTTTTTCTGATAGTTCTAATTACTCTCAAGGCCACACAATTTTTTCTTCTCTCATACCACTTATTACAAACTGAGAGAACTTGCAATGAAAAGGTTGGGAGTAAATTCATAAGTAGAAAACAAAACAGCAAGGATCAGTTTAACAGAATTAGGTTTCAGGGTGGGTAATCTATCCTGCTGCCATATTAGTGTGAAATGTTTAATCATATTGGAGGAATACAAATAAGAAACAGGCCTGTACGAAAGTTGGAGGACATAGATAATGCTCAAGGAATGCATGATTAGGATGATTCTGCTACAGCTTTCAAATAATCCAAGTATCATAACACCTCAAATGTTGAAAAGGAGGGATGTGCAACATAAGATGCTAAAAAACAGAAATAGATATATTGAAAAAGTGTTAATAACACAAATTTCTCAACACTATTTCAATCAAGATCTCTTAATTAGTCAGAATGCCATAGGTTATAGAATATGCGAAGCATCTTTCATGAAGCCACTCAACCACAATCTACTCTTATGATATAGGATCACATTTGGCACGACCTCCTTCATGATCTTTAACCCCAACATACAACAGAGATAGACCCACTGCATAGTAAATTAATTGAAAGAGTGTACCTATGGCACACGGCCCAGTTCCGTCAGATCACTGTTCCAATGTCTTTTGAGTTCAAAAGGCTTTGGGGGAGAAATTCATTATAGCCCAGAAATGGGCGGTAACTTTTGAAAAGTTTAAGAATTAGCGTCAGGCACTAATGCTTCAGATTGCACGCAAAATTCAGTCTCATTGCACAAAGAAAGGTTTGGAGTGCTAAATGAAGCGCTAATGGCCTAGCTCAGTGGTGTTAAACTCGAAGCGCTGACCAATATCAGGTGCAGTCTAATCACAAGTCATCATTGCCACAGGCTCTTTCCAGTTCTTAAAGGGATGGTTCATTGATGCTGCAGAACCTCATTCTCATCATTGCTGGCTGTGCAGCCATCTCAGCCAGCAGCAGCAGGTCAAGGAGAAGGAGCCGGATGACTCAAGCAGCTGTAATGATGGCAGATCCATGCCCCAGGGAGAAAGCTCGCACATTCTGCGACCATGCATTGGAAGCGTTGGTGTTCGCACTGGAAAGACGGAAGGCGGCGCTCTACCCGGCATGTGGCAGTAGGCCCTCACCACAAGTCTTCCGCACCATGTAAAGGGAGGTAACCCAGCAGGTCTCGGGCAGCACTGTGGTCCCCAGGACCCACACACAGTGCAGGAAGAAATTTAACGACCTCTCTCGGGTGTTCAGGGTGAGTCAATGCTTCAACAAATGCTACATACCACTGTCTGAACCTCAGTCTGCACACACTGCCCAAAGCACCGCAACCCCAGAACTCAACCAGCAACAATCTCTACCTACCAACACTCACACCCATGATGTGGCAGCATCCATTGCAGCACAGGCCAAAGCCACGCAATGTATTAGTGCTCTAATGCAGTCAATGGTTGCTGCCATCGAGTCTCAGACTGCTCTCATGTAGTCTCAGCTTGATGCCACGCAAGCTCTGACCGCTGCCATTATCGCTGGGTCCACCACAGTCCACCGGGGATCTCACGGTGTCACAGCAGGCCAGCAATCTCTGCTCCAGCAGATTGGTAGGGATGCTGAGGTGCTGCCCCGGGGGAGTGGGAGTGGCTCCGTGGAGCAGGAACCTGCCATCCTCTCTCAGGATGACAGCATTCCTGATCCCACCACTGCCACTCCGCCATTGCCCTTGTCACTGCCTGTCATCCAGCCAGCCCAGACTGCTGCCGTCCATCCCGAGGTGGTGCAGTCTACAGCCGGGCCTTCCAGACTCAGAGCTGGTCAAGGATGTCCTACAAGGCCATCTGTTGTCTCTGGCACCGACACTCAGCAGCTTTCCACCAGCCCTGCTGCAGCCACTGGGGAGACACTACGTAGGACCAGTAGATTAGGAAAAGGCACTGTAAAGAAAAAAAAGAAAGACTTACATTTATATAGTACCTTTCACGACCACCAGACGTCTTAAAGCGCTTTCCAGTCAATGAAGTACTTTTGAAGTGGAGTCACTGTTGCAAGAGGGGAAGTAAGGGTTTTCACAAGGGTAATTAGTTAATATTGTTGTCGTATCTATGTGTTTTCTGAATTTTGATAAATTTATTAATGGAATTTTGCTGATTTTGTGCTGTCTCTCATTTCAGCTTTGCGCTGTGTTATGGCAAACAAAATGGATGTGATGTCATGTGGATGGGGATGTGGTCAGCAACCAGGATGTGGGGTAGAATTTATTGGAACCGCAGTCTGATGAGGCAGTCACGGACTGCCCTTCCAGAAGGCCGATTGAGTGGCTGCCTCCTCCCTCGCTGCTGTTCCTCCTCTTGTTGCTCCTCCTCATCCTCTTAGTCCTCATCCTCCTCTCCCTCTTCCTCCTCCTGAGGTGGTCCCGCTATGCATGTTGGCAATGGCTGGGCCCTCATGATGACCAAGTTGTGCAGCATGCAGCAAACCACCACGAAAAGGGACACCCATTCAGCCAAGTACTGCACGGCTCCTCCCGAGCGGTCAAGGCAGCGGAACTCCGATGGTCTGCTCGATGATGTTCCTGGTGGCAGCATGGCTCTCATTATATGAGTCCTGGGCAGGAGTGTCGTCATTCCGGAGAAGAGTCATGAGCCAGGTGGTGATTGACATAGCCCTTGTCTCCGACCAGCCAGCCGCGAGCTTGATGTGGTGGCTGGAAGAGTGCTGGTGAAGGGATAATTACTAGTCCTAGCCCCTTTAGGGCTACCCCGGATCAGGCGTATTTCTCAGACGTTCACTTTCAACTAAAGTTTGAGGTAGCCGAATCCTAAAGACGCTTAATTGGGTCTAAAGGTCCGGGCTATCTCTCCTTAAAGGAAAGGAACAACCCGAGAATGTTACCATCCTCCAGATAGCGCTTTTAATATGTTTAGCTAGACTGTAACATCACAGATATTATGAGGGTCCGGAAAACTCCCTCAGAATTTTGCAACTCTTCACCAAAGAGTGTACAGAGATTGAGTTTGTCAGTTTTTGATACAGAAGACTTATGTGAGACAATTCTAAAAATATATAGAGATTTATTAAAAGAACTGACATGCAATTTACAGTTGGTGAATCAGTCAATCGCAACATTAACAGTTCTAAAAAGAGAAAAAGTACTATCTTTTTAACAGAGAATCTTACTTTCAAATCTTAACTTTGCTACAGTATTACAGTTCTTAAAGTTCTCTATACAGGATATCCATTGATATCAAATACCTTTGATCCCCGAGGTACAAAGAGTGGTAGACCTCTGAAGCCGAGAATCGCTTTGCCCGATTAAAGCGAGTCTGTTATCCAATTTGAAACTTTAATATTTATACCCTTTTCCAGTGGTATTTCCTTTAAGGTTTTCTGCTGATGCAAGTTAATTATCCCTATTCATCTTTCTGCCGACCTCTGCAACTCTTACTGCCACATCAGCCAGAATCTTGTCTCATCTCCAGGTGTTCTAGGGTCACCATATAGAACGGTGTGAAAGGCAGGTCTTCCTTATTTTATGTCATCTTTACGAGGGCAGATGTTCCTTATCTTATGTGCCATCTTTACAAAGTTTAAATTAGAACACCTTATCCACCATTGTTTTTGTTCCCAAAGGTCAGCTTGTCTGAGCCATGCACCTTCTGTTTCAATAAGATTATTTATTCAGGGTCAACAACTGTTTTATCTCAATAGCCAGAATCCTTTCATAGCTATTTCATAGTTAGGTTTCTAAATTTCCAAACCCAGTTTGTCTTGTTTTAATAAGACAAGAATTCTTTCATAAGATAGTGTATTTTTCTAAATAGGTTATATGGCTTATTCCTTCACACTGGAACAGGATGAAGGCATCGTGGCTGCTGCCAGGATAGTGGGCATTGATGGTGAGGATTCGCTCTCTGTGGTAATATAACTGGCTTAAAAAATGTTTGTTAAATTGGTTGCTTTTATCAGGAAATTGTGAGATTCGGGTAACATGAAATGGGGACCCAATGGTTTTAACGCTGATTTTGTGATACAGGACCTGAAAGGATACAGTATCACACAATAAGTTCTATAATTGTACAATATTTTAAAACAAATTGTGTGGGAGAAAGAATTTACCTTTTTTTTCTGTCATTCAAAATATAAATGAAATCGTAGGTAGGTTTAATGGAGGATTCTGATTGGTGAGAACCCACAGTAAACATAGTTCACTTTGAGGATTCGCTGTCTGTGGTCACACACCAACTGCACATTAAGTGAGTGATAGCTTTTGCGGTTACGGAAGACCTCAGGATTGTTATGCAGTGTCCGCAAAGCCACGTGGGTGCAGTCAATGGCGCCCTGCATCATGGGGGAGACCGCTATCCTGGCAAAGCCACATGCACATTCGTCCTGCTTCTCTCTGGTGATGGGGAAGGAAATGTAGTCCCTTCTCCTTCTGTAGAGAGCCTCTGTGACCTCCCGGATGCCGCAATGGACGGCGAACTGCGAAATGTTAGATATGTCTCCGGCTGCAGACTGGAAGGATCCGCTGGTGTAGAAATTGAGGGTGACGGTAACCTTGACTGCCACTGAGAGAGCCGTGGTCCTGATCTGAGGCTCAAGGTCTGGCTGCAGGAGGTGTTAGAGCTCTGTGACCACCTCCTTGTTGAAGCGGAGCCTTCTAAGACACTGCTCCTCAGTTAAATTTATGTAGGAGGAGTGCTCCCGGAATACCCTGGCAGGGTAAGGCCTCCTATTGACAGCCCTATTGGTCCTCCTCCCTCTGGCCACATTTTCCAATACAGCCCCATTAACGTATCCAAGTGTAGGAGTTCGAAATCTCAGCACAATGAAACTGTCAAATCTTTATCAGCCAGAACACTCCTGAAAGTAATAAACGTTTAACTACTGAAAACGGCTGTTTCGCAATGTCAAACTGAGAAGGCAGCATTGATTGGCGACTAAAATGAAACCGGATGTTGATCCCTTTAAATACCGCTCCTACAGTGGCCATCCAACTGCATCACGCCTCCTATTCATACCGTTGTTCATGCCAGGCGCTAAGGCAGTAGGCGGCAGTCAATTTTGCATCTGGGCCGTTAACAGGGCGTTCCACACGCGTTGACATCACGATCTGGCAGCCACTAAAGGCGTAGGCGCTAAATGTTATTGGCAGCGCTAAATTGCGGGTGAATGCCGTCCTCTCTCAGGAGGACAGCATTCCTGCTCCCACCACTGCCACTCCGCCATTGCCCTTGTCGCTGCCTGTCATCCAACCAGGCCAGACTGCCACCGCCCAGCCTGAGGTTGTGCAGCGTACAGCCGGGCCTTCCAGGCCCAGAGCTGGTCGAGGACATCCTGCAAGGCCATCTATAGTCTCTGGCACTGACACTCAGCAGCCTTCCACCAGCCCTGCTGCAGCCACTGGGAACAGACTATGTAGGAGCAGTAGATTAGGAATAGGGATTGAAAAGAGGGGAGGTAAGGGCTTATACAAGGGTGATTAGTTAATATTGTTGTTGTATCTATGTGTTTTCTGAATGTTGATAAATTTATTCATGGAATTTTGAAGATTTTGTGCTGCCTCTCATTTCAGCATTGTGCTGTGATATGGCATAAGAAATGGATGGAATGATAGGGATGTGGTCAGCAACCGGGATGTGCAGTAGAATTTATTGGAACCGCAGTCTGATGAGGCAGTCATGGACCGCCCGTTCAGAAGGCAGATTGAATGGCTGTCTCCTCCTTCGCTGCTGTTCCTCCTCCTGTTGCTCCTCTTCCTCCTCCTTCTCCTCCTTGTCCTCCTCCTCTCCCTCTTCCTCTTCCTGAGGTGGTCCTGCTATGCCTGCTGGCAATGGCTGGGCTCTCATGATCGCAAAATTGTGCAGCATGCAGCACACCACGACAAAAAGTGACCCCTGCTCTGGCGAGTACTGGAGGGCTCCTCCCGAGCAGTCAAGGCAGTGGAACCATTGCTTGAGCACCCTGATGGTCTGCTCAATGATGTTCCTGGTGGTGGCTTGGCTCTCAATATATGAATGCTGTGCAGGAGTATTGGGGTTGCTGAGAGGAGTCATGAGCCAGGTGGAGAGCAGATACCCCTTGTCTCCAACCAGCCAGCTGCGAGATTGATGTGGTGGCTGGAAGATTGCTGGTGCAGGATGAAGGCATTGTGGCTGATGCCAGGATAGCGGGCATTGACAGTGAGGATTCGCTGTCTGTGGTCATACACCAACTGGACATTAAGTGAATGGTAGCCTTTGGGTGTAGTCAGTGGCATCCAGCACCATGGGAAGCCCGCTATCCGAGCAAAGCCACATGCATGCCTGTCCTGCTTCTCTCTGGTGATGGGGAAGAAAATGTAGTCCCTTCTCCTTCTGTAGAGAGCCTCTGTGACCTCCCAGATGCAGCAATGGATGGTGAACTGCGAGATGTTAGATATGTCTCCTGCTGCAGACTGGAAGGATCCACTGGCGTAGAAATTGAGAGCAACGGTGACCTTGACTGTCACTGAGAGAGCTGTGGTGGTCCTGATCTGAGGCTGGAGGTCTGGCTGCAGGATGTGGCAGAGCTCTGTGACCACCTCCTTGTTGAAGCGGAGCCTTCTAACACACTGCTCCTCAGTTAAATTTATGTAGGAGAAGTGCTCCCGGAATACCCTGGGAGGGTAAGGCCTGCTGTTGAGAGCCCTGTTGGCCTCCCTCCCTCTGGCCACATTTTCCAATGCTTGTCTCTGCCTCCGCTGCCTCCGATGTTGATGCTGGAGGGTGAGGTCGAGTACCAGTACAGCCCCCATTAACGTAATCAAATGTATGACTTCCAAATGTTAGCAGAATGAAAGTGACTAAATGTTAGCAGGCAGAACACTCCTGAAAGTTACAAACATTTATCTCACTGAAAACAGCTGTTGCGCTATGTGAAACTGAGAAGGCAGCATTGATTGATGACTAAAATGAAAGCGGCCATCCGAATGCATCACGACTCCTCTTCTTGCCGTTGTTCAGGCCAGGCGCTAAGGCAGGGGACGACAGTGAATTTTCCATCTGGGCCATTAACGGGGCGTTCCAAGCTCAATGAAGTCACGATCTGGCATCCGCTAAAGGCCTAGGCGCTAAATGTTAGCGCAATGAATCCCGGGTGAATTTCTCGTGCGGCGATGGATTCGCCGTGACCCGCCGCAATCCCATTAGCGCCCTGTTAGCGCCCCCCAGGCGCTAACGGGAGACGCTACCATGCCGAATTTCTTCCCCTAGGACTCCAATCATTTTTTTGAGCAGTGTGCATGAATTTTGCGTGCAGTCTAAAGCATTAGCGCCTGGCACTAATTCTCCAACTTTTCTACTGATCCCGCCCATCCCTTGGCTATAATGAATTTCTAACCCCGTCTCTTTTAGAACAGTCCATGAAAATTGTATCTTGTGCATAAGCCAACTCTTGGATTGCAGGACTCAATCATGCTTGTTAAATGGCTTCTTAGCTCCTTAAGTAGAGTGAAATCAGCATCATCACAGGTGTGTTACGATTGGCCAGTTTTCTTTCAAATTCAGGTGTCGCAATTTAACTGGCGAATAAATTAAGCGCACCGGCCATTTTTAATTTGTGGCCAGTAAGTTTGCTAAAGATTGGGCAGTTAAACCTTCTTTCAGAAAAGAAGGAAAATCTTGCCCATTGTGAGCAATCTCATGGCGCTTCATTTGCTGCTCAGAAAATGCAGCTTTTGTGAACTGTATAAAACTGAGTAAGTCCACCTCAGCAGCCTATAAGCTGAGAATTAATGAAGCTCCCTCCCGACAAAGGCAGCTGGAGCAGCGTGACAGGCAGCCCTGGGAGGTGAACCCACAACCAGCTGAGTGGGAGGTAGGTGTACCACCTGCGCTACCAGGCCTCCTAATCACTTCCATCCTTTGAAATAGCTGCTCTGCGCAGAATTGCTCCATTAGGCCTTAGGGAGATCAGCCACTTTAGAAACTATTCTTCTGTATCACTGTAGGTCACACTTTCATTATTCATACACAAGAAATTAAACCTGCTTTGGAAAGCAATGGAACCATGGCCTGCGTGACACAAGGGAGAACACTCACAACCATTAACGTTTCAATTATTTTATTCAGCAACTGGCTTCAGAACGATTTAATATGTTCAAGACATTAGCATTTATGCAGGATATTAAAATATATTTCAGGTTAGGATTGTTCACTTCTATCAGAGATGCTATTAATGAATAAATGTTCTTGCATGCTAGATTGCCATTCACCAGCACAATTTTTTATAGAATATCATCCTTGGGAACATCGCATGAGAGATTATTTCCTTCGACTAGGTACAAAAGTTTCTCATAAGATTAATAGTCAAATATTCAGACCCTTAGGAAATTTACCTTATTGGAGATTTTATTTATAGATTCCGCGAGATCGTTGCTGTTTTTGTGTGCGCTTGTTTTGTTTTCCAACACGATAGCTGTTAGCATGATCACCCTTGGGATCTTCTGTTCACATTCCTCTAGCCCATGGCGCCACCAGAGCAGCAGACATTTGTATTCTGAAATGTTTTTATATTGCTACATAAAGAACAAGAGCTAAACTTAATTCAAACCCTTTTCAAGGGCTTCGTTCACAAATGGCCATAAAGCATATTAAATCTTAATTCAAAAAAGAAGACTTGCATTTATTTAGCATCTTTCATGAGTTCAGGGTGGCCCAAAGCGCTTCACAGTCAATTAAATCCTTTTGGAGGTGTAGTCGCTGTTGTAATGTAGGAAACGCAGCAGCAAATTTGTGCACAGCCAGGTCCAACGAACAATAATGAGATAAATGAGCAGTTCATTTGTTTGTGTGGTGTTGGTTTAGGGATGAATGTTGACCAGGATGATGAGTGAAGTCCCCTGCTCTTCTTCGCATAGTACCATGCGATCTTTTACGTCCCCCTGAGAGGGCAGACGGGACCTCGGTTTAACGTCTCATCCAAAAGACGGCACCTCTGACAATGCTGCACTCCCTCTTTACTGCACTGATGTGTCAGCCTGGATTATGTACTCAAATCAAATTAAATGCGGAAAATGTGCCTGTTTGGTGTAAATAGTCCAACAGCTGATCGACCACACCCACCAATTAACACGGTGAAGTGATTGGATTAAATATAGGTTTCGTTCAACATATTTTGGAAATTTACAGAGCACATTGTAATCCCACAAATGTAAAAGTTGATCTGATGGAGTCTAGGAGACCAATTAATGAATCTAATAGAATTTAGTAAAAATCAGACAAGTATCAACATGAAAAGGTGCATTACATTTTTCACTAGATATACTGGGGGGAATTTTTACTTCCCAACGCATTGGGAGTGGTGGTGGTGGTGGGGGGGGGGGAGGGGGGTGCGGTCCCACAGTGCACAGAGTCAGGATTTTCCCACACGCTGTGGAGATTTAACTCCACAGAGTACGGGGAAACCCTGACTTCTGTGCGCTGTGGGACCCCGCAGATTTAACTCCAGAGCGTGCGCCTTCATTCACTAACAGGTTCCCTACCCAGAAGTCAGCCTGATTGACAGGCTTGGCTCCCAGTCGGGTGGGGAGCACTCCAGAGGAGGCCACAGGACCAGGCAGGTCCGATTCCCAATCCTGAGGGGTGGGGGGGAGGGGTTCCAATCCCAGGTGGGTCCAATCCCAAAAGGGAAACAATCCCTGACCCCGGGGAGCGGGGAGAGGGTTGTATGGGGAGGGTCTGATGGTGGGGGAGCTTGGGGGGCCAGGAGGAAGCACCCCCCGAGGCTGTCCTCGCCTTGCTGCAGCTGCCGGGTTTCTCAAGGTCTGGGAAACCTGGCCGGCCGCAGTAAAATCTGCAAAGCAGGTTAAATCAGAGGCTTCCAGTCTCATTAACACATTTAAAATGCCAACCCACCTCCTGGGTGCGGTTTGGCTGCCCGCCCCTTGTCTCGCCTCAGTAAAACCCAGAAATCGGTGGGTTGGAGCAGGCTTCCGGACACACTTCAAATTTTTGCCCCTTTAACCCCCCACCCGCACCCACTCCCATCTGCTCACCCATGTTAAAATTCCCCCCATTGTATCAATATCCACAGGTGATTCTCCACATTTTCAAATCTGATCTTCTTCAAATTATTATAAAGTCTCTATAGCCCCACTTATAACTCAGATTGGTGTGGGGGCTGTGAGGTGAGCTCCAAGCCCTGGTCAGACTGGAATGATACCGAGGCCACTTTAACTCCAGGGCCACATTTCCAGGTCCCAGGTGAGACTCCCGCCCAAGCCCAGTGGAAATTAGTACCTGGCCGGCAGGAGAGAGCGGGATGTCGGGTGGTAGAAGGTCGCTCCCAGGAACCCACAGGAACGGTGCCTGGTAGTTAGGTAAGTGACGTAAGAAAACTACGAGGCACTTGGTCTAAGCGTTAAACAAAGCTTTAATCAACTGTTTTACAAGATGGAGGTCTAGTTGTGTCCTTCACTACTTCCTGTTAAGAATGTCCTGCGCAAGCTGGGCCCGTGCCCGAGTATTTATACTTTCCCTGGACAGGCCACCCGCAGGCCACTCAGTATTATTTCATAAGTCATTTCCACATGAATGACAAGATTCATGTCAGTAAGGTCGCTGGAAGCAGGTACGGAAGTGATCGCGGGGATGGTGGGAAACCCAAGGTTTCCTAGTGGGGCCTTCAGCAGCATTCCTGCTCCTCCTGGCCCAGAAGGAAACCATAAAAATTCAAAAATCTTACCTCTTTGAGGCCCTCACCTGCTGTCTAAAATGCACCTGTTAAAATGGCACAGAGCATGCATGCTCGCAAACATGGATAGTACCACACTCCCACAATTTTAACACACCACACACCTCGCTCTTGTCGAGCGCGAGGGGCGGGGGGGGGGGGGGTTAAAAATCAAGCCTTATAATGTAATGAAAACTGCTTCCTTATAGGGGCCACATTGAAACTTATGATGGTGCAGTTCCCTCAGAAATGGATTAACCAGATGTTGGTATGTGGCATTTCTTGACATAAAAATCAAACTGTTGTTAAACAAATCTTGGTTTTGGTATTCACTCCCATCTGTGAGGTAAAAGTACTCAGTATAAAACATTGTTCACATTAAAGCTTCTTAACTTAAACTGGGAAAAATTCAGTTGGTTAGTGCCTCCAGTTAGTGCCTCCAGTTAACGCCTGGGCGAGGCGAATCCAGCGACGCACGCCAAATCTGGCCCCCCCGTAGCCGCCGCCACTCACTGGGCGCCTGATCTGCAAAATTCATTTTCGCCCCCTGCCTTAGCGCCTCGCCCCGACAACAATATGGAGAGGAGGCGTCCAGTAGGCGGATGCCAGCTCCTGGTGGGCTACTTAAAGGGATCATGAGTAATGAGTCGCAGCTGTCATGTTAGTGCTGTTTCCCTGCTTCCTTGTCAGTTTGACATTGTGCAACAGTTTAGTTCAGTCATTTAAAGGTTGTTTAGTATCAGGAGTGTTGTGGCTACATAAAATTAGTTACATTTATTCTCACAACATATCAAAGTGCTGCACTTGGTTACATTAATGGGGGCTGTACTGGCAGTCGACCTCTCCCTCCAGGATCTACGGAGGAGGGAGCAGAGGCAGCGAGAAAGATTGGAACATGTGGCCAGAGGGAGGAGGAGGGCCATGAGGGCTCTCAACAGGAGGTCGTACCCTCCTAGGGTATTCCGAGAGCACTTCTCCTACCTCTAATTAAGCGAGAAGCAGTGTATTAGAAGGCTCCGCTTCACCAAGGAGGTGGTCACAGAACACTGCCACCTCCTGCAACTAGACCTCGAGCCTCAGATCAGCACGACCACAGTTCTCTCAGTGGCAGGTCAGGGTCACCGTCGCCCTCAATTTCTTTGCCAGTGGATCCTTCCAGTCTGTAACAAGAGATATAGCTAACATCTCGCAGTTCGCCATCCATCGCTGCATCCGGCAGGTCACAGAGGTGCTCTACAGTAGGAGAAGGGATTGCATTTCCTTCCCCATCACCAGAGAGATGTAGGATGAGCGTGCATGTGGTTTTTCCAGGATAGCGGTCTTGCCCATGGTGCAGGGTGCCATTGACTGCACCCACGTGGCTTTGCGGACACTGCATAACAATCCTGAGATCTTCCATAACCGCAAAGGCACTTAATGTGCAGTTGGTGTGTGACCACAGACAGCGAATCCTCAATGTGAATGCCCGCTATCCTGGCAGCAGCCACGATGCCTTCATCCTGTGCCAGACCGGTGTGCCAGCACTCTTCCAGCCACCATGCCAAGCTCGGGGCTGGCTGCTCAGAGACAAGGGGTATCCGCTCTCCACCTGGCTCACGACTCCCCTCTGGAACCCCAACACTCCTGCACAGCACTCATATAATGAGAGCCATGCTGCCACCAGGAACATCATCGACCAGACCATCGGGGTGCTTAAGCAACGGTTCCGCTGCCTTGACCACTCAGGAGGAGCGCTTGGCTGAGTGGGTGTCCCATTTTGTGGTGGTCTGCTGCATGCTCCACAACCTGGCCATCATGAGGGCACAGCCCTTACCACCAGGGATTGCGGGATCACCTCAGGAGGATGAAGAGGGAGGGGAGGAGGAGGAGGATGATGAGGATGAGGAGGAAGAGGAGGATGAGGAGGATGATGAGGAGGAGGAACAGGAGCGAGAGAGGAGGCAGCCATTCAATCGGCCTTCCGGAAGGGCGGTCCGTGACCACCTCAGCAGACTGCGGTTCCAATAAATTCAACACCAGATCCCTGTTGCTCACCACATCCCCATCATTCCATCCCTGTCGCAGGCCATATCAAAGCGCAAAATTAAAATGAGCGACAACACAAAATAATCCAAACTGAATTAATAAATTTATCAATAATCAGTGAACACATATTTACAACAACAATATTTACTATTCCTCTTGTGCAATCCCTTCGTGCCTCTCATTACTGTGCCTTTGCCTACTCTAGTGCTCCTACGAAGTGTTGGCCCAGAGGCTGCAGCAGGGCTGGTGGAAGGCTGCTGAGTGTTCGTGTGGGAGACTTCAGATGGCCTTGCAGGATGACCTCGACCAGCTCTGGGCCTGGAAGGCCCAGCTGTAGACTGCACCACCTCAGCATGGGCGGCAGCAGTCTGGACTGGTTGGATGATAGGCAGCGACAAGGGCAATGGTGAAGTGGCAGTGGTGGGAGCAGGAATGCTGTCATCCTGAGACACGACAGCAGCTTCTTGCTCCACTGACCCACTGCCACTCCCCTGGGGCAGCACCTCAGCATCCTAGCATGTTGGAGCACAGATTGCTGGCCTGCTGCGACACTGTGAAAGCCCAGGTCAATGTTGGTCGACCCAGCCACGATGGCAGCAGTCAGAGCTTGCGTTGCGTCAAGCTGAGACTGAATGAGAGCAGTCTGAGATTGAATGCCACCAAGCATATGATCTTATTGAAATATATAAGATACTGAGGGGGCTCGACAAGGTAGATGCAGAGAGGATGTTTCCCCTCGTGGGGAAATCTAGAACTCGGGGGCATAGTTTCAGAATAAAGGGTCGCCCTTTTAGAACTGAGATGAGGAGGAATTTCTTCTCTCAGAGGATCGTAAATCTGTGGAATTCTCTGCCCCAGCGAGCTGTGGAGGCTGGGTCATTAAATACATTTAAGGTGGAGATAGACAGATTTTTGCAAGATAAGGGAGTGAAGGGTTATGGGGAGTGGGCAGGGAAGTGGGTTTGAGCCCAAGTTGAGCCATGATCTTATTGAATGGCGGAGCAGGCTCGAGGGGCCAAGTGGCCTATTCCTGCTCCTATTTCTTATGTTCTTATAGACTGCATTACAGCACTAAGATGTTGTGTCACTTCCGCCTGCGCTGCAATGGAAGCTGCCAGATCGTCCATCACACACGGCATCAGGTCTGGGTCGCCACGGTCTCTCTGGGAGGCCACCATCCTTTGCAGACTGGAAATGATGGGCTCCATGGTGTGCGCAGAGCTCTGTGCAATGTTGGAGGCAGAATCCTCCAAGCTCCTTACCATTGCCGAGAGGCTCTCGGGCACCCTTACCATTTCACCTATCATCTCCGTGTGCATGCCCATCACCCTTCTTCTAAAGGCCTCCCCATCGAGGCCCTCATCTGAGTTCTGTGCAGCAGAACTCACGCGCGAACTCGCCCTCTGGGGAGTTGGCACTCGAGCTACCCATTCCCCCTGGCCTTGCTGCAGCCTGCTCGTCCCCAGTGCATCACCCTGTGCAGATCCCGCTACTATACTAGCCTCTAAAGAACGCGTAGTGCCAGTATCTGAGCTGGTGCCTGCGGGCGAGACATGTAGTGACGTGATGTGTTCTTCGTCCTCCTCTTCTTCCGCCTCACTCTCTATGGTACTCTCAAAGACAGGCTGTTCAGGTGCTTGCTCATTATCTGAAAGCATAAAGGCACAAGATCCAGGTTAAGATGAGGGGAAGGGGGCAGGAAGGGAGAAATGCATGCATACTGCATGATTAGCTGGAAAGTGCGAAAGGCTTGTGACGTGAGGGGGAAGTGGGATGTGAGAAGAAGGAGTAGAGATGAACATACCGTTGTTGTCCCCAAGGGGGTCAACGTCACCGGTGGCCACGACACCCACCACCTGGCGCCAATAATCTGTGGCACTCGAGTCTCTAGCTCAGACAGTGGTTGGGTGTCAGCTTGTCCCCCGCCTGTGCACTCCTGCTCCCTCCTGTTGTGAGCCACCTTGGCCTGCAAGAGAAAGGAAAGTGTGTGAGTGTGGAGCAATGTGTTTGGGTTATATGCCTGCCATAGTTGAATAGCTGTCATTGTGTGCAAGGTGTGAGTGTTGATAGGTAGAGATTGTTGGTGGGTGAGTGCTGGGGGTGTGATGCTTTGGGCAGTGTGTGCAGACTGTGGTTCAGATGGTGGTATGTAGCATTTGTTGAGGCATTCACTCACCCTGACCAACCGAGTGAGGTTGTTAAATTTCTTCCTGCACTGTGCATGGGTCCTGGGGCCATGCTGGGCTACCTCCCTCCACATGGTGCAGAAGACTTGCGGCGAGGGCCTCCTGCCACATGCCGGGTAGAGCACTGCCCTCTGTCTTTCCAGTGCGAACACCAACGCCTCCAATGCATGGTCGCAGAATGTGCAGGCTCTCTCCCTGGGGCATGGATCTGCTATCATTACGGCTGCTTGAGTCGTCTGGCTCCTTCTCCTTGACCTGCTGCTGCTGGCTGAGATGGCTGCACAGCCAGCAATGATGAGAATGAGGTTCTGCAGCATCAATGATCCTCCCCTTTAAGAACTGGAAAGAGCCTGTGGCAATGATGACTTGTGATTAGACTGCACCTGATATTGGTCAGCGCTTTGAGTTTAACGCCAATGAGCTAGGCCATTAGCACTTTATTTAGCGCTCCAATCTTTTCTTTGTGCAATGAGACTGAAATTCGCCTGGCGCTAATACTCAAACTTTTCCAAAGTTACCGCCCATTCCTGGGCTATAATGAATTTCTCCCCCGTTGTCTCTTAATGAAAGTCACTGCTAATGCAATGTGGCATTTACACCATTTATGGGAGATTAATAGTGCCCAGAGACCCTAACAATCTTGATGTTTCATTAAGTGGCAATTTGCAGATCACCAAAGTTATTGAATAACATGTTCATAACAGCAATTTGTGGTTTTGAGCCTCCAAATAAATTTTAAAAACAGTATTCTGCAGAAAACCATTGGTGCATGAAGTCACAGTTGGCATAACTTACACATGCAGTCATTCAGCAAGCAATTACTTCCAGAACAATTTACAAAAAAATTATTTTTAAGGTCCATCAATGTTTTGTGATTAGGGATGATATTAAAGAAAGAACTTACGTTTATATAACTCCTTCCATGTCCTCAGGACATCCCAAAGCACTTCACAGCTAATGAATTACTGTATTCTGAAGTGTGGTCATTCTTGTAATGTATGCAACCATTTTGTACACAGCAAGATCCCCCAAACAGCAATGAGATAAACAACCAGATAATCTTTTTCAGAGATACTGGTTGAGGGATAAATGTTAGCGAGGAGAACTCCTCTGCTCTTCTTCAAATGAGATCTTTTACATCCATCTGAGAGGGTGGACGGGGCCTCGGTTTAACACCTGATCTGAAAGATAGCACCTCTGGCGGTGCAACTCGTTCAGTATCATACTGAAGAGTTAACGTAGTTTATCTGCTGAAGTCTCTGGAGTAAAACTTGAACCCACATCATTCTGACTCGGAGGCAAGTGCTACCACTGAGCCAAGGCTGACTCTTGTAAGCTAATGGGACTTTTATTGTGTCATATTGAAATAAAGCATTACAGCACCTCACCTTCATTTATATTTTGCTAATAATTTCTCCTGTACATAGTGGCGATCCTGTTCCAAGTTGCTTCATAGCCAAAGAATTATGTTTGCAGTGTAATGTAGGAACTGCTGCAGCTAATTTGCACAGCCTAGATTGCATGCCTCAAGTCTTGGGCTTGAGCCCATGAGCTGACTTAGAGACATGACTGCTATCACTGAGCCAAGCGACACTGCATAAGGCTCTGTTTAACTATGTTTGGAGCAGACTGATGACTCCCCTGTATGAGGCTTAAACAAATTGTGGAAATTAATGGAAGCTGAAAATTTAATTTGGAATTTCATTTTTGAATGCTCAAATCCAAAATTGAAAAGTAGATTCATTCAAACGTCTGCAGGGTGGCTCCTGCCTCCTTGACCCGCAGTATTTACCCTAAAAAAGACTGAAGCTGAACTATTGCTTCCATGTGTTCTGTCAAAACTAAAAGTTCAATACTTTATCTGAGACCATTGGTGCTCGGTCCTGCCCTTCCCAATTCCTCATCCTGATCACTAAGTAATACCAACTGCTCCAATCTTGAATCTATCTAACTGTTCAAAAATAACAGGTCATTGAAATTGGGATATACATCTTTAAATCTGATGTAAGTTTTGGTGACATAGGGCGATTTCATTAATGGTAAAGGTAGTTGAAATAAATTGCATGGCCTATATTTGCATACACTTAAAGATATTTATAGAAGAGCGCTTCTCTGTAAGCACTTAAATTTTGTTCCCTCTCAATCAACAAATACTACCTCAAGAAAACATCATGTGCAGAAGAAGCTAATTATGGAAGGTTCAGCAGCTGAGTTCAGTATTAGAATATGGTCTTCAACACAATAGCTTCTCTTGGGAGTATATATCGTGGCAACTGGCGAATGAATAATTACTGCAGGTAGAGTCTGAATATTTCAACAAATGCACTGTTTTGTTAGGACCAACAAAAGCACTGGAGAATCTAAATATTACTTTTGACAACTCATCTGTGAAACTCCAATGAAATATAACAGACAATTTATAGTATGAAAAACTGCACCGGAATCCATTAAAATACATCCCACAGGACCACTGGAAGAGAAACATTTCTCAATCATCCTTCTGCATGTTACATACATATGAGCGAGAAGCCTGGGCCGACATCATTTAAACCCGTCTTGCAGAACATTTGGTGTCATAATAAAGACATTCAGGGCTAGAAATTAGGCTCTGCAGCGCCCGATTTTTCAGCGCTATGGGTGCTGTTTTGTGTTGAAAATGCGCCGTGTGCACACACTTTTAGTGCGGGCTGCGCCGGACGTCATTTTGGTGAGGGCAGTAGGGCGGGCGTTAGGATCATGTGCCGGAAGTAGGTTGAGTAGGCAGATCATGATGCCAGTGCTTCCATTTTCATCTTCAACGCTGGAGCTAACGCCCTGTCTTAACCTCGCACGGCTGAACATGTGATCAGCAGTACCAGGACCCTCCACCGGCGATATTTAAAGGGATCAGCAACATCGCTCAGGTTAGTTGCTGATTAATTTCTACTGGCTCTGTGTAAGTTTGTGGAAGTGTTTGGAGCTTTCCAGAGTTGTTTAAAGTTGGTGAGGTGACAGGGAGTGGTGCTGCAAGTGGAGAAGGCCTTGGTTCTGACTTCAAGGGTTCTGGTCAGACCACTTGCTCCCAGTCATGGGGGCTGTACTTGTCATCCCCCTTGGTCTGCAGCATGACAGCGAGATGGAGCAGAGGCAGCAAAGAAGAGGACAAGCTGCTTGCAGAGGGAAGAGGAGGAGGGGGAGAAGGGCTCTCAGCAGGAGCCTTACCTACCTCGGGTCTTCCAAAAGCAATTCTGTTACCTCAACCTGAGCCAGGAGCAGTGTGTGAGGCAACTGAGCTTTACGAAGAAGATGCTCACAGAACTCTGCCACCTCTTGCAACCAGACCTGCAGCCTTACTCCAGGGCAAGGACAGCGCTGCCAGTGGCTGTGATGGTGAGCGTGGCCCTGAATTTCTTTGCGACGGGATCCTTCCAGGCTGGAGTAGGCGACATCTGTAACATCTCCCAGTTCACCGTCCACTGCTGCATAAGAGAGGTGACAGATGCTCTTTATGCCAGGAGATGGGAGTTCATTGTCTTCTCTCTGACCATAGAGAAGCATGATGTGGAGATGCCGGCGTTGGACTGGGGTGGACAAAAATGAGAAGTCGCACAACACCAGGTTATAAAATTAAATAAATCTGTTGGACTATAACCTGGTGTTGTGCGACTTCTCATAGAGAAGCAGACAGAGCATGCACATGGCATTGCCAGGATAGCGGATTTCCCCATGGTGCAGGGCGCCATCAACTGCACCCATGTGACTTTGTGGGTGCCGCATCTAAATGCTGAGATGTACCACAACCACAAAGGTTTCCATTCGCTGAATGTGCAGTTGGTGTGTGACCACACTCAGCACATCATGATGGTGAATGCCCAGTATCCTGGCAGTAGTCATGATACTTTTATTCTGTGCTGGTCCGCTGTTCCCTCAATCTTTGAACCACCACGACAAACCAGAGGGTGGCTACTGGGTGACAAGAGCTATCCCTTGACTGCCTGGATCATGACTCTGCTGCTCAACCCACGCACATGTGGGCAGCATTCATATAACAAAAACCATGCTGCCACATGGAATCTGATAGAGCAGACCATTGGCATCCTTGAACAATACTTGCGCTGCCTGGACCGCTCTGGAAGAGCCCTGCAGTACTCAGCAGAATTTGTCTCAAGATTTGTCGTGGTCTGCTGCATGCTCCACAAACTCGCCATCATGAGGGCACAGCCTTTGCCACCAGGCATACGGTGACCAGCTGAGGAGGAGAAAGAGTAGGATGAGAATGAGGAGGAAAAAGAAAAAGAAAGACTTGTATTTATATAGCGCCTTTCACGACCACCGGACGTCTCAAAGCGCTTTGCAGCCAATGAAGTACTTTTTGAAGTGTAGTCACTGTTGTATTGTGGGAAACGCGGAAGCCAATTTGTGCACAGCAAGCTCCCACAAACAGCAATGTGATAATGACCAGATCATCTGTTTTTGTTACGATAGCAAAATACTGCGGATGCTGGAAATCCGAAATAACAACAGAAAACGCTGGAAAAACTCAGCAGGCCAGGCAGCATCCGTGGAGAGAGAAAGAGAGTTAACGTTTCAGGTCGATGACCTTTCATCAGAACTGGGAAGAGCCAGAAATCAAATAGATTTAAGGCCAGGGTAAAGCTGGGAAAAGGGGGAGGGGATAAAGGAACAAAGGGGGAGATGAAGAGACATTAAGAGACATTAAGAGATATGCAAGGCTAGAGGTGGTGTTAATGCGACAGATTAAGGCTGAATGAAGTGTGAAATCCACTGGCAGAATGAAGGACAGCTGCCAGCTTCTAGGAGGAAAAAAAAGGTGGGGGGGGACAAATAAAAGGGTGGAAAAAATAAAATATAAATGTGATTGGAGCTGAGGTTATGATCTAAAATTGTTGAACTCGATATTGAGTCCAGAGGGATGTAGCGTGCCTGAACGAAAGATGAGGTGCTGTTCCTCGAGCTTACGCTGCGCTTCCGTGGAACAGTGTAATAGGCCGAGGACGGTGAGGTCAGAGTGGGAGTGAAGCGGTGTTTTTGTTATGTTGGTTGAGGGACAAATATTGGCCTGGACACCGGGGATAACTCCCCTGCTCTTCTTCGAAATAATGCCATGGGATCTTTTACGTCCACCTGAGAGAGCAGACAGGGCCTCGGTTTAACGTCGCATCTGAAAGATGGCACCTCTGACAGTGCGGCACTCCATCAGCACTGCACTGGAGTGTCAGCCTAGCTTTATCTGTTCAAGTCCGTGGAGTGGGACTTGAACCCACAACCTTCTAACTCAGAGGCGAGTGTACTACCCACTGAGCCACAGCTGACAAAGAAGAGGAGAAAGAGGAAGAGGAGGAGGAGGAAGTGGAAGAGGAGGAAGCAGAAGGGAGGAGGTAACCCAGACAGCCCCTTCTGTTCGGGCTGTCCGTGACTGACTGATTCAACTGCAGTACCAATTCCCCATTCAACAATAGTACCACACCTTACCTTTCCTCTGTTACTGACCATCACCGTTTCCTCTTGGACACAATGCTGAAATAAAAGCCACCACAAAAGAAACACTTCAATCCAACTTTATACATCAATCCATACAATATTACATAACAAAGTCAACAAATCACCCTTGTGCATTCCCTTAGTGCCTGTCTTCTTTGTGCCTTTGCCTGTCCTAGTGCTCCTATGAAGTGCTACCCCAGTGGCTGCAGCATGGCTGGTGGAAAACTGTTGACTTTCAGTGGGGGAGACTGCAGATTGCCTTGCAGGATGACTTCGAGCAGCTCTGGGCCTAGAAGGCCCGGCTTTAGACTGCACCACCTTGGCATGGGCGGCAGCTATCTGGGCTGGCTGGCTGACAGGCAACAGCAAGGGCACTGGCGGAGTGGCGGGGTGAGAGGACGAATGTTGTCATCCTGAGAGAGGACAGCAGGTTCGATCTCCACAGAGCCACTGCCACTCCCTCGGGGCGGCGCCTCAGCATTCCTAGCAATCTGTCGGAGGACAGATAGCTGGACTGCTATGACACCCTGCAAGCCCCTTTCCACACTGGTAAACACAGCCACGATAGCTGCAGTGTGAGCTTGTGTGGCAGCAAGCTAAGCCTGCATGAGAGCAGTCTGAGCTTGCCTGACAGAAGTCTGAGCTTCCACTGCAGCACTCAGACGTTGGGTGGCTTCTGCTTGTGCTGCAATGCAAGTTGAGACATCGGCCATCAGATGCTGCATCATGGTTGGGTCCACAAGTGTACTAATGGAGTTGCCCATCACTTCCATGCTGGAAATCATGGGCTCCAAGCTTTGCTGAAAGCCCTGTGCAAGGTTGGTGCTTGACTCCTCCTTGACATTGCACTCAGGCTTTCTGGCAGACCTGCCAATGCACCAAGCATTTCATTGTGTACACCCATCAGCGTTCTTCTGTAGACCACCCCATCGAAGTCCTCATCTGAGTCCTCTGCAGCAGAACTCGTGTGCGACCTCACCATCCATGGAGCTGGCACCTGCACTACCCTTTCCCTCTGCCCTGGCTGCAGGCCACTCACGCCCGGTGTCTCACTGCATGCAGATGCCGCCTCTAACCTAACCTCTAAAGTACGCGGAATGTCAGTATATGAGCTGGTGGCTGGGAGTGTGAAATCGAATGATGGTGCTGTGTCTTCAGCATCACTGTCTTGGTGCTCTTCTTTTTCGTGCTTCTCCACCACTGCCTGGCCAGGTGGCAGTTCTTGGCTATCTGAAAGGAGAAAGGCACAAGGGTAGGGTTGTGGTGAGGGGAGAGGGGGAAAGAAAGAAATGCATGCTTACACCATGTGCAGCTTGTAAATAAGAAGAGATTGTGTGTTGACGGGGAAGTGGGATGTGAGAAGGAGCATTACATATGAGGATACCGGCATCTTGTATTGTTTCAGCCCAGCCATTGGCCACGGGCTCAGCGATGGCCCTCCCAATAATGGCCAGCACCATCTCCTCCATCGGGGTCAGGTTATGCAGGTGCGCCTGTCCCCCACCGGTTAGTTCCTGCTGGCGCCAGTTGTGAGCCACCTTGTCCTGCAAGAGAAAGGGAAGTGTGTCAGTGAGTGTGGTGCAATTTGTTTGGGTGATGTGCCTGAAACGGTTGAATAGATGACAGTGTGTACCAGCTGTGAGATGTGGGTGTGAGGCTTACAGCAGTGGTAAGTGTGTACGGGTGAGGTGAAGCTATGAATGTGAGGTATGAGTCATGTTTGCTAGAGATTGTTGGTAGTGGAGTGATGGGGGTGTGGTGCATTGAGCAGTGTGTTAGGCTAGTGGTGCAGATGGTGCGATATGGCATTTGAAGATAAATTCACTGACCTTGACCACTCGTATGAGGTCAGTAAGCTTCTTCCTGCACTGCGTCCAGGTCCTCGGGGCTACACTGCTGGCATTCACCATGATGGCTATCTGCTCCCATTGCATTTTACGCATTTGCCTAGAGGGCCTCCTGGCCCCCTGGCCCACTGTGGAAACAATACCTCGCTTCTCGTGTTCACCTCCTGCACCAAGGCCTCCAGTGGTGCATTGGAGAAACTAGGCGCACGCTCTCTCCTCTGTTGTGACACCATTGTTATTTTTATTGCTGCCTTGACTCTCTTCCCCAGCCAGTTGATTGACCTGCTGCGTGTAGAATGCACCTCCCGTTTAAGAGGTGCAGACTGCCTTTAAGAATTGCAGGCTAGCTTTAATTGGAGCTAGCCTTGCACGACCTTGGACCCCCTACTGAGCATTCAGCCACTCAGCAGCACGTTCAGCGCTGGGCTGAACGCTACAATCATGTCTGTAGACAACTCTCACCGAGTCTTGCATCCTTTGCTATTCCATAATTCTGCCCAGAGTGTTTCCGCTGCCTGATCAACCATATGAAATCCCTTTGTTCCACTGCTATAACTGTGTATTTTATTAATATTGCTACTCCCCCTGCTTTACCAATTTCCCCGTGCTTTCTAAAGATCCTATAGCCTTGACTATTTAGCCCCCAATCATCTCAAGTTGTAGCCAAGGCCCCACACTGTGAGTGGATGGGAGGGGTTTTGGACGGGAATCCGGAACTATGGGTTTCCCTGACGTCCTATAGTTTTTAACTGCAGGACATCTTTTATAATGTTTCTGCAGGTTTCCCTTCCACAAGCAATCTTGATTGACAGACTGCCTGTCGGGCTGGAAAGCCTGAGGCACAAGGCCACAGCTGAGCAGAGAGCAGGTAGGGAGGCAGGGAGAAATCATGGTCAGGGGTTGTAGTGGTGGTCGGCTGGGGTCTAGTGGTGGTCAGGTGGGGTCTAGTGGTGGTCAGGTGGGGTCTAGTGGTGGTTGGGGGTTTCTAGTGATGGTCGGGGGTTTTTAGTGGTGGTCGGGGTGGGTTCTAGTGGGGTTCAGGGATTTCTAGTGGTTGTCTGGGGGGTGTTCTAGTGGTGGTCGAGGGGGTCTCGTGGTGATCAGGGGGTCTAGTGGTGGACGGGGGTTCTAGTGGTTGTCAGAGGTCTAGTGGTGGTCAGGGGGTTTTAGTGGGGTTCAGGGGTTTCTAGTGGTTGTCTGGGGGGTGTTCTAGTGGTGGTCAAGGGGATCTCGTAGTGATCAGGGGGTCTCGTGGTGGACGGGGGTTCTAGTGGTTGTCAGGGGTCTAGCGGTGGTCGGGGGGTTCTAGTGGTTTTCAGCGGGGTCTCGTGGTGGTCGGGGAGTCTCATGGTCGGGGGGAGAGATCAGGGGGAGTAATCACGGGGAGGTCGAGCGCGGTCAGGGGGAGGGATCGCGAGGAGGACGAGATGTTGGTCAGATGGTGAGATGGTGGTAGGGGAGGCAAGATGGTAGTTGGGAGTGGGGGTAGATGGTGGTCGGGGGACGATATGGTGGTCGGGTGGCGAGATGGTGGTTGGTGGTAGGGGAGCGGGGAAGAGATCACAGGGGGAGAGGGGAGTCGGCGATCATGGAGCTAGAAGCAGGTAGGCTTGCTGTGCCGGGAGGAAACACTCCTGCTCCTCCTGGCCCACAAGCAGTGGTAAGAGCACTTACCTTATGGATACGGCCCTTCCCGCCCCCTTTTACCTGCTGGATTTCCCGAGGCCCGGGAAACCCGGCCTAAATGTGTTAAACCTAAAAAGCTTGTGAACATGGAAGCACACAGCCTCCTTAAAAGCTGTTAACAACTGATCCGCCTCCTGAGAGCGGATTGGTCGCTAGCTCCCCGCTCTGCCTCCATTAACACCAGAAGCAGGCGGGTTCAAGGCGAGTTGATGTCAGATTTGAAATTTACATTTTTTAACTTCTCACCCGACCCTAACCCACCTGTTCTTGGGGGTTAAAATTACCTCCCCAGTCTCTGTAATGACTACTACATCATGCCCTTTAGGTTCAAATTGCACTTTTAAATGAGTTTTCCCCTCCCACACACGTAACTAAGTTAAATATTTCTCCACTGTCCCATTTCTCCTTTCTGCAAGGACATGGATGTTTGTCTGGGAAATCCCATCTGTACAGCCTTCCCTGGCTCCAAAGGAAATCCCAGTGCACCAGAAATCGGAAACCCTCCCTTCTACTCCATCTTTCCAGCCACGCATTGTCAATCCTAACCCTGTCTTGTCCAGCGCGTGGTACTGAGTGTAATCTAGAAGTTCTGCTCCTCAGTGCTCCTTGCAGAACCTCAGACCTACTCCTATCCATGTCATTGGTGCGCACGTGAACCCCGACCTCTAGCTGCTCACCACCCCCCCCCCCCCCCCCCAAATATTCCAGAACATTTTGTATTTGCTCAGTGATGTCCCAAACGCTGGTGCCTGGGAAGCAACATAGCATTAGGGATTCTGGATTAAGTCTACAAAAGAAGCGATTTATCCCCCCACCCCCACTGACTATAGAACCCCCCACAATCACCACATGCCTATTCTTACTACCTCTACTATTTCTTCCATGGATAATCACTTGCTCCCCAGTGCCTTGTTGTTGCTTATTGTTACCATCCTGTATGTCACCCTTTTTGTCCACAAAAGGCCCCGTCTGCCCTCCCAAGGCATAAAGGGTCCAATGGCACTATTCGAAGAAGAGTAGGGGGTTCTCATGGTGTCCTGTCCAATATTTATCCCTCAACCAACATCACTAAAACAGATTATTTGGTCATTATCATTGCTGTTTGTGGGACCTTGCTGTGTGCGAATTGGCTGTTGCACTTCCCTACATTACAACAGTGACCACACTTCTAAAATACTTCATTGACTGTAAAGCACTTTGGGACATCCTGAGGTCATGAAAGGTCAAAGAAAATTCAAGTTCCTTATTTGTAAAAGGATGGAATGAAGTAATGAGTTTTAAATGCCAGGGAAAGAATGTGTTCGAGTCGGAGATGGTGCAATGATTTGGGATTTCTCTACCAGATCTGAATAACATGAGCAGAATAGGATCACATGCTGAACTAGCACGATTTCTAACAATAAACACAAACCCACTTACACAAATTCACCTCAAGCTGTTCCACATGATCCTCATTAACTCCTGACCAGAGCAGACACTAACTTTGTTTATGTACACAATGTTTCCAGGAAGAGAAACAGCTAAATCCTATTTGTGATGGGACTTACATTCATGTTCATCTTTTACTTAATAGATTTGATAATATTTTAAGTTATAACGAGGACTGATGTCATACTCTACGCTACTGCTTTTGAAGACTTCAGTTAGATCTTATGGAGCCATACAAGTCCAGTAGCTAAAACCAATTACTAGACAGGGTTTGCTGTTTGTTTTCTCAGACATATTAGTTTAGCTAGATCACAAGGCAAGATACTCACGTATGAGAGTGATATAGTATATGAAAGATGAAATCATAGAATCACAGGGGAAAAATTCGGTTGATTTGCGTCTCCCGTTAGCACCCTAAGAGGGCGCTAACGGGGCGCAAAGCAACTAACGCCCGGGCGCGGCGCCGCTAATACCTCCCGCAAAATTCAGCAGGAGCTTAGCGGCGGCAATAAACGTTAGCGCCCCACGGCGCTGCGCCTCCGGCAATGACATCATCACTGTGCGCAGCGCCCCGCTCGTGCCCCGGCCGCAATCTTCGATAGCGCCCCCTGACATACTGCCGGACGCTATGTCCGAAGGGTCAAGGGGGCCTACCTGCGGCCGGGGTGACGCAAATTAAAGGGGAGGTGCCGGCCGGCCATTTTTGTTGCTGGCCGCTTGCCAGCACCTGCCCCCGGTGCTGTCCCCGGCTTCCTGTCTCCGTGAGCCCGGCATTCCGATCCCTGGTGACCCAGCTGGGCCCCGGGTCACGCTGTGCTAGGCCCCTCCCCTTTAATAAGGGGAGGAAGGCCTGCAGTACCACGGCATGATGTGCCGGCGCGTGGCACTGCTGCACATAATGCCGTGATATTCACTCGCAGTGCCCCAAGAGGGAGGCGGAGCGCTTCCAGTAGTGCCCCGCCTCCCTCTTGGGGTGCTACCAGTGAATTTCGGGCACGGGGGCGCTAATTTTTCGGGGCGCTAAAAGTAGCGAAGTTAGCACCCCAAATGGGACGCGACCTAATTTTGCCCCCATAGAAATTTACAGCACAGAAGGAGGCCATTCGGCCCATTGTGTCTGTGCTGGCCAAAAAAGAGCTATCCGGCTTAATCCCACTTTCCAGATTTTGGTCCGTAGCCTTGTAAGTTACGACACTTCAAGTGCATATCCAAGTATTTTTTAAATGCAGTGAGGGTTTCTGCCTCAACCACCCTTTCAGGCAGTGAGCTCCAGACCCCCACCACCCTATGGGTGAAAAAATGTATCCTCAATTCCCCTCTAATCCTTCTACCAATTAATTTAAACCTATGCCCCCTGGTTATTAACCTCTCTGCTAAGGGAAATAGATCCTTCCTATCCAGACTATCTAGGCCCCTCATAATAATCTAGGGTAAGGAGATTAGAAAAGACCCAAAAATATAACAGCTATGGAAACATCAGAGTAAACTGACGTGAAGTAGTAAATACTCTAACAATACCAGTACCAGGATGCAATATTCCACTTCTGGTAACACACAGGTCATTTGTCTCCTAGCTCAAATGATACTTGTATAAATAGTCCCATGAAAAGATCCAAAGTAAAACCAAGAGCCACTCAAGTGGCACTGATAGGAATGATTAAGGAATCTTCAATGATTCGCAAAGTAAGGGATAAAAATCAGTTGAAGGTGTGGTAAGACTAAAATATGATGGTATTATGGAATACTTGGATATTTTACATTTAATTCAGGAGCTAATTGGGGCAATTATGGAGACTCATGAATACACAGCTGGATGGACTTTGACAGGGAATAGTCCCACCAGTCCTTGGTTGAAACAGAGATCCCAGCTATGGTTGAGATACTGCGATATGCTTAAACTACATTTGTGCCAGCAACAACTTATACTCGATTAATAACCTAAGTGCCTATTGTAATTCTCACTGGTTGTTCTTGCAATGGTATTGGTTGTGTTCACTTAGATGTTTGAATAAAGTCACAATAGTTCATCCATCCCTGACTAACTTCATCTTTGTTGACTCTGCTAAGAAGGAGTCAATTCATTTCGCTAAGGATTGTACAGAGATTTTGTGCTGATTGATTCAGGTTACTTTGGACTGGATATGTAAGAATGTGCAGACTAAGCTAAATTCAGCATCTGAAAAATCTTAACCACATATGGTAGAAATGTAAACCAGTTCCTGTGTACTCATTTGGAAAAAAGACAGATATTGATCTGATATCCTTCAATGTTCTGAATATTGAAAATTCTGATAATATATTCACAACGTAGTAGACATCCAGTTTGGGATTTGTCTCTAATACCTTACCTCTGTCTCCTGGAAAGGAAAGAAAACCACATGCTAAGTCACCTTAGTGCGTGTCAAAGTAGAGCCTGAGAGCATCTATCATGAAGGAACTAGACAAAAGAAGTAGCAAACAAAGCAAACTAATGCGGTCAGAGCTCTGATTAAGACATATCTTTGAAGAAATACTATAAATCCTTAGCCATTAAAAACGAACTCGCCGGGCGGGAAACCCATGGGATCTGGTGAATGTCGGTTTTACACCCCGCCCAATATTAACCTCCAGTGATGTCATTGCATTTGCACCCAATCCTGTCAGTTTCCCCACAGGCGGGTTACATTAAAATTGTCCCCATTGTGTCACAATTAATGACATAGGCTTATCCATCACAGTTTCTAACAAACATCAGAAGCTGTTCATAACTCAATGCTAACTCACCAAACTTACAACTATTTAATAGCATTATGTTTTTGTATGGTATCAATTCATTAACAGTTTACTTACTGACTGAAATCTTTATTCTCATTTGACCAAATTGTCACGACTTAGGCCTTACAGATTTTCCGATATGGAATATTATAGAATTGTGACCAAGATATTCCAGGTATTGACTGTGATTGGGCAGAAAATGTATGAGAGTCAAGATGGACCTGTTGTACTGAAAAATTCATGGCAGGTTTTCACACCGAGGTCTAAATTTTTCCTAGCATGCACCAGGGGCAAGTAACCTTGTCCACCACCAGAAAGTCTCAGGCTGTGCGCCCTCAATTTTCTGGCAGTCCATGAGAATCCTCACTGCAGGTATGTACTTGTAAATTATAGAACCTAGTGAAGAGTCATCCTGACTGGCAGAGACAATTCAGTGATTCTACTTTCCAATAACCTCAGCAATTTTCCATTTCTTCAAGCACAACATTTAAAAAATAAGATTACATATCCCCCTTAATAATCCACTTATCTTCAAGAGAAATCTTTTCATACAGTAGATGGGTGGAGGAAATCAGCAAATCAAAACTCTCGGCCGTTTCTATGATACTATCATGGTGGTCATTGGCTGGGAAGCTGTACATGGTGTGGACGATGCAGAAATCTGCCGAGGAAAATAGAACCATAGATGTTTAGAGCCCAGAAGGAGACCATTCAGCCCATCGTGTCTGTGCTGGCTCTTTGCTAGAGGAATTCGAAAAGGAAAAGTATTGCAGTACTTTTAACTTTCTTCCTCAGATAATCTGAGGAGTGGGAGAATCCAGGCTCTGTGTTAAGTGGAAGATAACGGGATAATTTTCAACCCATTAAATTGATAGATTGAAAATCGAGTTGGTGCTGCAAAGGATGGGCGATCCGCTCCACCAGATTATCGACCAGGTGGTGAAGGTGAACATTAACATCAATGGGCCGTAATTTGCGGCCCCTACAGGTGCGCACGAGGTGTGTACGTGCACGTAAGGGCCGCGCAAGTTCCGGGTTTAGTTATGAAGTGCATGCGTGAAAACCAGGAACTTGCGATCTGTCAAATATCTTCTTGACAGATCATCCACATCCCTGGGAAAAGGGCATCCGCAGGCGGAGAGTTGGGCTATTTGGCCATCTTCTGCCCAGTGGATGCCCGTGAAATCCTTCCACCTGGTAAAAGCAGTTTTAAAAAAAGCATTAAAATAAATTTTTAGCAATCATTTATACATTAAAAAACCTGTACAATAAGGTAAGTTTATTTTTTGCCCCTTTAAAACATTTAAATTTATTTTTCAAAAAATTAATTTTTGTTTTAAATATTTAATTAAATGGCATTTTAATTAATTTTAAATATGTAATTTTTAAAAATGTATTTGATGTCTAGGTATATTTTTGGGGGTATTCCCATTCATGCTTATGGGGTTTCCGCACATACAGAATCTCCATAAGTATGAATGGGGATTCCCCTTCTTTCATTCGTTGGGCTGGCCCACGTGATCCCAGGGGTGTTTGTGAACCACCTGCGCCCCCGGGATACGTGGGCCTCTACCTGCGGGTATCTGGAGCGGCCCAGGAGCGTGAATCTCCATACCTCCCGGACCGCCAGGTACATGGGGATTTTATTTGCAGATCGGAGGCATTTCCCCGCGGGAAGCCTCCGACCGCAAATTCAGGGCCAATATCTTTGCCTGTTTTTACTTTGTGCTTTCTGAGAGCTGGAATGCATTAGTGTATTCAAAAAGTAAGACAAAACTGAGTAGCCAATCAAAAGCACCCGCAAGAATGCTGCTTAACTTGATTAACGGCCACCTAACTAGTATAACTAACACACTGTGGGCCAATCCAGCTATGGAAATCTCATTTTTTGTAGGAAATTGGGACTTTGCAGGGATGGGGGAAGAACACAGGGGACATAAACCAAGATTAGCAGATGATAGGAGACAGTTTGAGGGGACAGTGATGTGCTCTGAGTGGAGGGGCGCATCACCAATAGTCAGAAAGTAAAAACAGACATGGAAAATCATCAGATAGGTCCTTATAAGGTCATTTACCAGGAGATGCTGGAAGGATATCCAGAAGAAATCAGACTTAATAAAACTTCCAAGGTGAGAAGTAAAAATTAATTTGACTAAAAGTACCCTGCTACAAACAAAGGCTGCCACACGGGAAAATAAGGAAGAAAGAACTTGCATATATATAGCACCTTTCATGTCCTCAGGAGATCCCAAAGTGCTGCACAGCCAATGAAGTACATTTGAAGTGTAGTCACTGTTGTAATGTAGGGTATTCACAGCCAATTTGCACACAGCAAGCTTCCACAAAAAGCACTCCCACAGAATTGCGCAGGAGTCGGTCTAGAGTGTGTGTTCAAGTTGTGACTTTCTGACTCGGAGGTGAGCTACCACTGAACCAAAGTAGTCACTGATGCAGAAGTAAATGAGTGTTTTTGAGTACCATAGTGTACAATCTCAAATCGATCCAGTAAAAGGTCAGTAAATAGAAGACATAAATTTCAAGTAATTGGCAAAAGAACCAGAGGGGAGGTAAGGAGAATTTTTTTACGCAGTGAGTTATGATGATCTGGAATGCGCTGCCTGAAAGGGTGGTGGAAGCAGATTCAATAGTAACTTTCAAAGAGAATTGGATACATACTTGAAGGAGAAAAAAATTGCAGGGCTATGGGGTAAGAGCAGGGGAGTGGGGAAAGAGCAAGTGAATGGGGAAAGATCAAGTGATAGCTCTTTTAAAAAGCTGGTAAAGGCATGATGGGCCGAATGGCCTCCTTGTGTGTTGTATGATTCTATAAAGTGCGAAAATGCAGCACAAAGGGATGAGACAGACAGGGCTCAGAATTAGCTCAACAGGATCACAAAAGAACCTAGAATGATGCAGTTGAGAAAGATTTTAGACAGACTATAATTAGTTACAATGACAGCTGACAATTACAATGCACTCAGTCAGCTCAAACATTCTCACAGGTTTTCTGTTGGCAGGGTATTTTGCTTTCAGATAAGCTATGGATACGGCTATAAAAATGTGCTGCTGTCTAAAATTAACTGCTAATTTAAAGGCATATTTATCCTTTCCTTATAGAAAGTGGCTGCTTCCAGCAGTAGCTACAAAGGATAGATGGATAGAGGAACTCATATGATCAAAACTTTCAGCCCCTTCAAAGATACTCTCATAGATGTTGATGGCTGGGAAGCTGTACATGGTGTGGATGATGCAGTAATCTGACAAGAAGAATAGAACCATAGATATTTAGAGCCCAGAAAGAGACCATCCAGCCCAACATGTCTGTGCTAGCTTTTTGCTAGAGTAATCCAAACTAAACCCACTGCTCTGTGCTCTCCCAATAGCCTTGTATCTTCCTCTGCTTCATATATTTCACCAGTTTTCCCTTAAAAGATGTATTAGTCTCTGCCTCAACCTCTCCCTGTAGCAAAAGCACTCCAGGCTCCAACAACATCTTTATGTAAAGAAATTTCTCCTAACTTCTCCTTTCACTCATAGTGATAATTTTAAATTGATGACCCTGCTCCTCAATGAACGAGTGGAGAAATGAACGAGTGGCTCAAAAGACTGGTGAGGGAGAAATGGGTTTCGATTTGTGGGGCACTGGCACCAGTACTGGGATAAGAGGGAGCTGTTCCGTTTGGACGGGCTTCACTTGAACCATGCTGGGGCTAGAGTCCTGGCGAATCGAATAACTAGGGCTGTAGAGAGGGCTTTAAACTAAATAGTGGGGGGAAATGGTCCAGGTGAGCGGGAATTTAAAAAGTCAATGAGAAATGAGAAAGCAATAGAGCAGGATAGAAAAGGGGGAAATAATAACCAGAGTGTTGACAGAATGTTTAAAAATAAGAGTGCAACAGAAAATGGGGCCAAAACAAGGAGAAATGGTAAAAAGACAAATGTAAAAGCTCTGTATCTGAATGCACGCAGCATTTGTAACAAGATAGATGAGTTGACAGCACAAATAGATACGAATGGGTATGATCTGATCGCCATTACAGAGACGTGGTTGCAAGGTGACCTGGGCTGGGAACTGAATATTCCAGGATATTTGACAATTTGGAAGGATAGACAGAAAGGAAAGGGAGGTGGGGTGACTTTGTTGGTAAAGGATGGGATCAGTGCAGTGGTGAGAAGTGATACTGGCTCAGAAGATCAAGATGTAGAATCAGTTTGGGTGGAGATAAAAAATAATAAGGGGAAAAAGTCTCTGATGGGCGTAGTCTACAGACCCCCGAACAGTAGCAATACTGTTGGACAGAGTACAAAACAACAAATAATGGAGGCCTGTAAAAAAGGTACGGTAATAATCATGGGTGATTTTAATCTCCATATTGATTGGACAAATCAAATTGGCCATGGTAGCCTTGAGGAGGAGTTCATAGAGTGCTTCCAGGATGGTTTCCTAGAACAGTATGTAATGGAACCAACCAGGGAGCAGGTTATCTTGGATCTGGTACTGTGTAATGAGACAGAATTAATAAATGATCTCACAGTAAAGGATCCTCTAGGAAAGAGTGATCATAGCATGGTTGAATTTCAAATTCAGTTGGAGGGTGAGAAAGTTGTATCTCAAATCAGTGTCCTGATCTTAAACAAAGGCAATTACAATGGCATGAGGGCAGAACTGGCTAAAGTTGACTGGAAAAATAAATTAAAGTGTAAGACAGTTGAAATGCAGTGGCGGACATTTAAGGAGATACTTCATAACTCTGAACAAAAACATATTCCAGTGAGAAAGAAAGATTTTAAGAAAAGGGAGCACCATCCGTGGCTAACTAAGGAAGTAAAGGATGGTATCAAATTGAAAACTAAGGCATACAATGTTGCCAAGATTGGTGGGAGGCCAGAGGATTGGGAAATTTTTAAAAACCAGCAAAGGATGACTAAAAAAATAATAAAGAAAGAGATGAATTATGAGAGTAAACTGGCAAGAAATATTAAAACAGATAGTAAGAGCTTCTACAGGTATATAAAAAGGAAGAGAGTAGCTAAAGTAAACATTGGTCCCTTAGAGGATAAGACTGGGGAATTAATAATGGGGAACGGGGAAATGGCAGAGACTCTGAACAAATATTTTGTATCTGTCTTCACGGTAAAAGACACTAACAACATTCCAATAAGGGATAATCAAGGGGCCACAGGGAGGGGGGAACTAAAGACAATCACTATCACTAAGGAAATAGTACTTGGTAAAATAATGGGACTAAAAGACGACAAGTCCCCTGGACCGGATGGCCTGCATCCCAGGGTCTTAAAAGAAGTGGCTGCAGAGATAGTGGATGCATTGGTTGCAATATACCAAAATTCCCTGGAATCTGGAGAGGTCCCAGCGGATTGGAAAACCACAAATGTAACACCCCTATTTAAGAAAGGAGGGAGACAGAAAGCAGGAAACTATAGACCAGTTAGCCTAACATCTGTTGTTGAGAAAATGCTGGAGTCCTTCATTAAGGAAGCAGTAGCAGGGCATTTGGAAAATCATATTGCAGTCAAGCAGAGTCAGCATGGTTTTATGAAAGGGAAATCATGTTTAACAAATTTGCTGGAGTTCTTTGAGGATGTAATGAGCAAGGTGGACAAAGGTGAGCCAGTGGATGTAGTGTATTTGGATTTCTAGAAGGCATTCGATAAGGTGCCACATAAAAGGTTACTGCATAAGATAAGAGCTCACAGAGTTGAGGGTAATATATTAGCATGGATAGAGAATTGGCTAACTAACAGAAAGCAGAGAGTCGGGATAAATGGGTCATTTTCTGGTTGGCAAATGGTAACTAGTGAGGTGCCACAGGGATCGGTGCTGGGGCTTCAACTATTTACAATCTACATTAATGACTTGGATGAAGGGACCGAGTGTAATGTAGCCAAGTTTGCGGATCTTACAAAGATGGGTGGGAAAGCAAGTTGTGCAGAGGACTCAAAGAATCTGCAAAGGGATATAGACAGGCTAAGTGAGTGGGCAAACATTTGGCAGATGGAGTGTAATGTGGGAAAGTGCGAGGTTATACACTTTGGCAGGAAAAATAATAAAGCAATTATTATTTAAATGGAGAGAGATTACAAAATGCTACAGTTCAGAGGGACCTGGGGGTCCTTGTGCATGAAACACAAAAAGTTAGCATGCAGGTACAGCAAGTAATCAAAAAGGCAAATGGAATGTTGGCCTTTATTGCAAGGGGGTTGGAGTATAAAAGCAGGGAAGTCCTGCTACAACTGTACAGGTTATTGGTGAGACCACACCTTGAGTACTGCGTACAGTTTTGG
The DNA here is from genome assembly GCA_030390025.1 of Squalus acanthias. NCBI lineage: Eukaryota > Metazoa > Chordata > Chondrichthyes > Squaliformes > Squalidae > Squalus > Squalus acanthias. The sequence goes on along the minus strand of CM059425.1, from coordinate 140,442,476 downwards.
TCTCCTTATTTAAGGAAGGATATACTTGCATTGGAGGCAGTTCAGAGATGATTCACTAGGTTAATTCCAGAGATGAGGGGGTTGACTTATGAGGAAAGGTTGAGTAGGTTGGGCCTATACTCATTGGAATTTAGAAGAATGAGAGGTGATCTTATATCTTACTTATATAAGATACTGAGGGGGCTCGACAAGGTAGGTGCAGAGAGGATGTTTCCCCTCGTGGGGAAATCTAGAACTTGGGGGCATAGTTTCAGAATAACGGGTCACCCTTTTAGAACTGAGATGAGGAGGAATTTCTTCTCTCAGAGGGTCATAAATTTGTGGAATTCTCTGCCGCAGAGAGCTGTGGAGGCTAGGTCATTAAATACATTTAAGGTGGAGATAGACAGATTTTTGCAAGATAAGGGAATGAAGGGTTATGGGGAGTGGGCAGGGAAGTGGCTTTGAGCCCTAGATCAGCCATGATCTTATTGAATGGAGGAGCTAAGTGGCCTATTCCTGCTCCTATTTCTTGTTATGTTGTTAATGTCTTTCTAATCAGAGAAAATAATCTTCCTTATTTGTTCTATCAAATCAAAACCCTTCATATTTTTTTTAAAACTCCATTAAATCTCCTCATAGCCTTCTCAGTTCCAATGGAAGTCGTCAGAAGAGCAGGGGAGTTCTCCCCGGTGTCCTGGCCAATATTTATCCCTCAACCAACATAGTAAAAGCAGATTATCTGGTCATTATCACATTGCTGTTTGTGGGAGCTTGCTATGTGCAAACTGGCTGCCGTGTTTCCTACATTACAACAGTGACTACCCAATAAAAAAACTTCATTGGCTGTAAAGCGCTTTGGGACATCCGATGGTAATTAAATGCAATTCTTTTTTCTTTACAGCATCTGAACTCTCTCCTCATACCTACAGTTTTCTATTCTGAGCTTCATTCTGGTAGATCCTTGCTAGAGCTTTCTTTAATCGGGTGCCCTAAACTGTGTACTGTAGCCCATCTGTGATCTAAACAGCCTTTTGTATGAATTTATCATTGTAACATCTTTCAGAAATCCCCCCATTGATGATATCAAGGTCTTGAGATCCAGCACCAGGCGTACCTAAAAATGAGGTGCCAACCAAGAGAAGCTACAACATGATAAACAGCAGAAGCAGCATGCTATAGGCAGAGCTAGCGATCCCACAACCAACGGATCAGATCAAAGCTCTGCAATCCTGCCACATCCAGTCATGAATGGTGGTGAACAATTAAACAACTAACGGGAGGAGGAGGCTCCATGAACATCCCCATCCTCAATGATGGCAGAGCCAAGCATGTGAGTGCAAAAGACAAGGCTGAAGTGTTTGCAACTATCTTCAGCCAGAAGTGACAAGTGGATGATCCATCTCAGCCTCCTCCTGAGGTCCCCACTATCACAGAAGCCAGTGTTTAGCCAATTCGATTCACTCCAGGTGATATCAAGAAACGACTGAGCACCCTGGATACAGCAAAGGCTATTGGCCCCGACAACATCCCGGCTGTAGTGCTGAAGACTTCTGCTCCAGAACTAGCCGCACCTCTAGTCAAGATATTCCAGTACAGCTACAACACTGGCATCTACACAATAAAGTGGAAAATTGCCCAGGTATGTCCTGTCCAAAAAAAGCAGGACAAATCCAATCCGGCCAATTACCGCCCCATCATTAGCAAATTGGTGGAAAGTGCCGTCGACAACTCAAGTGGAACTTACTCACCAATAAATAACCTGATCATCGATCCTCAGTTTGAGTTCTGCCAGAACCACTCGGCTCCAGACCTCATTACAGCCTTGGTCGAATCATGGACAAAAGAGCTGAATTCCAGAGGTGAGGTGAGAATGACTGCCCTTGACATGAAGGCAGCATTTGACCAAGTGTGGCATCAAGGAGCCCCAGGAAAATTGAAGTCAATGGGAATCAGGAGGAAAACTCTCCATTGGCTGGAGTCATACCTAGCACAAAGGAAGGTGCTTGTTGTAGGTCAATTATTTCAGCCCCAGGACATCACTGCAGGAGTTCCTCAGGGCAGTGTCCTAGGCCCAACTATCTTCAGCTGCTTCATCAATGATCTTCCCTCCATCATAAGGTCAGAAATGGGGAAGTTTGCTGATGATTGCACAGTGTTCAGTTCCATTCGCAACTCCTCAGATAATGAAGCAGTCCATGCCCGCATGCAGCAAGACCTGAACAACATTCAGGCTTGGGATGATAAGTGGCAAGTTATATTTGTGCCCCACCATCAACATCCTGGGGGGTCACCACTGACCAGAAACTCAACTGGACCAGCCACAAAAATAATGTGGCTACAAGAGCAGGTCAGAGGCTGGGTAGTCTGCGATGGGTGACTCACCCCCTGACTCACCAAAGGCTTTCCACCATCTACAAGGTACAAGTCAGGACTGTGATGGAATACTCTCCACTTGCCTGGATGAGTGCAGCTCCAACAACACTCAAGAAGCTCGACACCATCCAGAACAAAGCAGCCCGCTTTATTGGGACCCCATCTACCACCTTAAACATTCACTCCCTCCACCACTGGTGCACCATGACTACAAGATGCACCACAGCAACTCACCAAGGCTTCTTCGACAGCACCTCCCAAACCCACGAGTTCTACCACCTAGAAGGACAAGGGCAGCAGGCACATGGGAGCACCACCACCTCCAAGTTCCGCTCAAAATCACACACCATCTTGAGTTGGAAATATATCGTTGTTCCTTCATTGTCGCTGGGTCAAGATCCTGGAACACCCTCACTAACAACACGGTGGGAGTACCTTCACCACACGGGCTGCAGCGGTTCAAGAAGGCAGCTCTCCACCACCTTCTCAAGGGCAATTAAGGATGGGCAATAAATGCTGGCCTTGCCAGCGATGCGCGCATCACATGAATGAACAAAAAAATACACACCGATACAGTAGCGTCCAGCTTCAATGCACTTGGAGGCTGCAGAGAATGAAGTGAAGGATTACTAACTGCACATCGAGATTGCCAATAGATGCTCCTGGCATTTAAAGCTCAGCATCAGGACACTGAGGATGAAAACTTTGCTCTGCATGTAGATCACTAAAAACCTTACATGTTTCACCCCAAATCATTACTTATTTTCAACAATCAGATTATTTTTCCTGCTTATATTCTTCCACTTATCAAATAGTTTAAATAAAGAAAAAAAAATTCCAGCCACAGAAATGCCGTGGCTACTAGAACAGGTCAGAGGCTGGGTATTCTGCGGTGAGTCACTCACCTCCTGACTCCCAAAGCCTCTCCACCACCTACAAGGCACAAGTCAATAGTGTGAAGGAATACTCTCCACTTGCCTGGATGGGTGTAGCTGCAACAACGCTCAAGAAGCTCAACACCATCCAGGACAAAACAGCCCACTTGATCGGCATTCCATCCACCACCTTAAACATCCACTCTCTCCACCACTGGCACACCGAGGCTGCAGTATGTACTATCTACAAGATGCACTAGAGCAATCACCAAAACTTCTTTGACAACATCTCCCAAACCCGCAATCTCTACCATCTAGAAGGACAAGGGCAGCAGTTGCATGGGAACACCATCACCTCCAAGTAACACACCATCCTGACTTGGACATATATTGCTGTTCCTTCATCATTGCTGGGTCAAAATCCTAAAACTCCCTGCAGCACTGTGGGTGTACCTTCACCACATGGAGTACAGCAGTTCAAAAAGAAGGCCCACCACCATAAGGGCAACTATGAATGGGCAATAAATGCTGGCCTTGCTAGCGATGCCCATGTCCTCAGAATGAATTAAAAAAAACATTTGATTTTCAAATGATTTAGTTCCCTATCACTGTCAATCTTAGGTAACAAAACTGCAGTTTAATTCTTTGGAAGTTACAAACTTAAAGGTTATTTCATGCCAATGTTTTGATTGTATTTTCATCTGAAAAGCCTGACATCCTGAAGGGGACTAAAATGTTTTTGAGAAGTCCAAAACTACTGTGACCGGGTGGTACATTTGGTGAAAATATTGTCCTTTAGCTCTGGGTGTAAGTGTGAATCTAGCCCAGGCTTATGAAAGTCTATTCTCTACTGGCTCAACTGTCTAATGTGAAGGGAATGTGAGCAGTTTCAAATCAGTTCCAAGTGGGTCTAGGCACAAAATTTGTCCATAATTTGCATGATTTGGCAACAAAGTAGTAATCTCACTTCTCGTAGATTGCAAATTTTCTGCTGGAAAAAGTACAGCAGGAATTATGCAAGTGGGAACTGGGAAACTGGGCATTTGGGAACATGCTCTCATTCCTCTTCCTTTGTGTTTCACATAAATTTCCTGACAGCTGCCTGCTGATAGCATGCTCACACTCATTAAATATGTGAGGCCTTCATTTTAAATTTGAATACAATGCAAATCAGCATTTGAGACTGGTAGATTACAAGCCAGGTGTTCAGATATTTCACAAACAGCCACCCCAGATGGGCCACAAGTGTACACTTAACTCCCACTCAATTGGGAGAGGGGAGGAAGGAGTGAGAAAAGGGCCTCAACTGGAAATAAAAGTTGTGCTGATTTTTTTTCTGCACAAAGAAATAGGAGGCAGGTAAACCTTGAAGCTTCCCTATCAGAAAGTGGGTGAAAGGTGTATTGCCCTAGTTGATACTGAAGGATGCATTCCCCACAAGAAGGTGGTGTGGACTGTATTGGAGTCCACATTCAGGGAGTCTGTGTGCAGCTGAGAAAGACATTTGCTATTATTGGAAAATTTGCCAAAGTAAGACAACCCAGCAATTCCCGATACCAAGAAGATGGCACACGCCACATAGTGCAAAAACTTTTCTGTGACTACTTGCAATTCACTTAGACAACCTTACAGCTCACAAAAATGGGCACACTACAGCAGGTAGGCATTTCTATCACTGTATGTACCATCAAATTTCCAACATCTCAACATCACTCCTATGCTTGCAGGACAAGGAAGCACATTATAAGACAGGACAAAATCCCATATAAAAAGAAGGCTCCACGGGGGGAAAATTCGGTTGCTTTGCGCCTCCCGTTAGCGCCCTAATGCAAAGCAACTAGCGCCCGGGCGCGGCGCTGTCAACGCCTCCCGCGAAATTCAGCGGGAGGTTAGCGGCGGCGCTAACCATTAGCGCCCTGTGACGCTGCGTTGCCGGCGATGACATCATTGCCGTGTGCAGCACCCCGCTCGCGCCCCAGCCGCGATCTTCGGTAGCGCCCCCTGACTTACTGCCGGACACTATGTCCGACGGGGTCAGGGGGGCCGACCTGCGACTGGGGTGGCGCTATTTAAAGGTGAGGTGCCGGGCGGCCATTTTTGTTGCTGGCCGCCTGCCAGCATCTGCCTCCGCTCCCGTTCCCGGCCTCCTTATCCGCCCCCCGCATGGAGTGCCGGCTGCGCTCCATGAGCCCGGCACTTCTCTTGAGCTGGGCCCCGGGTCGCGCTGCGCAAGGCCCCTCCCCTTTAAGAAGGGGAGGAAGGCCCACAATACCGCGGCACGTAGCGCCGCAATATTCCCTCGCAGTGCCCCAAGAGGGAAGTTAGCGTTCCAAAGGGGGCGCGACTCAATTTTTCGCCCCACATCTTCATGCTTTTAAAGAGGCTACTCCGCAAATTATGGGGCCAGACAGCATTGATGGAATGGGGTAGGGTGTGGCTGGAGGCCTCCCCAAACTTAGGCCTGGTACAACACTTTTTCTGTTACTCTTTTCTCACATCCTCACATGCATACATTTCAGGATATAGACAGGTAAGCACGGCTTGAAGGGGTGTCTTGCAGCGAGCATTCAAAAATATGTTCCTCTTCTATTTCCATAGGTGACCTTCAAGAACTAACTGCAGGATCCCAGCCCATGCCACCATTCCCAACAGCATTTATGTCACTTGTGGAATTTAAAGCCAGCATATTTCACGAACGGAGACAAGAGTTCCAGTCTCTGAATATTATGTTGACTATCAGTGGGATACTCATGTCTGATGGGAGTTTAGTGACGACTGCCATCCCCTCCACCGCACCTTCCCCCCCCACCCCCCCGATCACATCCAGCCAGTCCATCTGGTAGGGAATTGTGAGTCAGGCTAAGGCCCTGTTCTCGGAATAAGGATCTTTGTTATAGAAACAACCCAGAGCGCGATCTACTAGAAGTAAAAGCCGTGCAAGAAACGGGTTGCCTGATGTGCCTCTAGGCACAGAAGAGCGAAAAAGAGATATTTAATGAGTTGGATCAGAATAATCAAGCTAAGAAAAGAGGGACCACTTAGGTGATTATGAATTTATAACATAGATATGCAATAGTCTATTTGAAAAGAGATTTAAAAGTGGGCTAATCGACCTTTCAGCTGAACATAGCCCAAAGTCCTGGTCAGCATGCAGGCAGCCTATTTACCAAACCAAAAAATGTATGTAGGAAAATGCTCCATTACAGGGTAGAAAATCAGAACACTAGACATTTCCCTTCAACCCTTCAGGTGATTTCTGATATCAACCTCTGCTGACAGACAGACTGAAGGAAGTTATTAATGACACTGCGACCCACTGTGGAAATCTTGTAGTTGTGATGATTTTGATGGAAAATATGAGATGGTTTCTAACATGACTTGAGATGTAGAGATTGTAAAGAAACATCTCAAGCGTGCAACTGATCCTGAAGATGAGGATTCCGTGAGTAAACGATGTTTCATTGCTGTCTGTGTAAAGAGGCTTTTACACACAAAAGTCCATTATATTTCTACCCATTGAAGCAGTCGCAGTGTTGCCTCTCATCAGCTCTGTCACTGGAGAAAATCTTTATGCTGTACAAAAATTATTAATTTTTTTTCCAAATAACAATCTGTTAGCAGATTGGGCAGCAAATACCACTTGTACTACAACAGCACGAACCCCAACCCTCCTGCCCCAGTTGTTACCTTGCAGTAGTTGCTGGGCTGCAGGGACACATCCTTTTGTCCCTCAACGTACCATTACAACAAAGACTGCAGTCCAGAGCAAGAAAACACCAGTCAGCAAACAAGAACCATCAATGAAGATAAAACTCAGTCATGTAACTATATCCTCCTAGAGCGCGATACACAATTTATCTAATGTTTGAGGATTTTCTAATATTTCACCAGCAATATAATGTGACTCTTGAATGGTAAATAAATTGATAATAACACTGCAGGAGGTGAAAGTTAATCTTTGACTTGTGTAACTAGATAAGAAACTATTTGGAGTATCAGGTTAGTAGGAATTTTGGAATATCATTGCTACTGAATGCAACAGTATTAGCATTCTGTGCAAGCAGTATTTTGAAGATATACCTTAATGTCAAAGTACGTTTTCCAGGTTACAGCTTTGATGAGAAGCATGTAAAATATCTTCTCCTTCATTCCTCAGCAACAACGTAGAGTAAAGAGGAGTTTATTACTGTCATTGCAGGATCCCCAGTACCATGAGAACCATTGGTTTAAATCCATGTGCCACACAACAGCAAGGAAGGAAGGAAGGAAGAGGAAGGAAGGGGATGACCGTTAAAATTTCCTAATTCATTTGCAACTTAATTGAGGTTGTATTTCAAATCCACAGCTAATGAATTATGTTCTAAATCTGTAAACTTCCTGAGAGCAGCAGTACAATGAGAAACACCAGGACATATATTTGGTGGTTGAATGTCTTTTAGGGATCCTGAAGGTGAGATTTCAGTGGGTTAATGACATTGAGAGGTGAGGGTTATTAGTACCGCCTATGTAAGCTGTGCCATACATCTGCTTCTTGTTCTATCGATTAGTATAATAGAAAAGCAGCATGAGGAGAATTTTAACCCCCATATCAGGCGGGTTAGGATGTTAAAATATAAAAAATCTCAAACCTGAACCCAACCCACCTCGAACCCGCCCACTTCCGGTTTTAACGGAGGCTGGACGGGGGAGGACGACCATCCCGCTCCAAGGAGGCGGGTTGGTCATTTAAATATTATAATGAAGCTGCCTGCCTCAGATTTAATCTCCATTTTAAACTTAACCCTATAAGAACGTATAGGGCTGGATTTTGATACTGGGGACGTGATGGAGGCGGGACTCCCACTTTTTGGGTTGTAGTCCCGCCTCCATCGACTTGTGGCCAAACCACTGTATTTTCACTTGATTGACCTTGTTGAGCCCGCCCAACGGGCTCAGCAGACCAATTAAGGGACACCCGGCAACAGGTGACATCACAGATTGACATTTCATCTGTCAAGAGCTCTTTGAAGCTGTCAAACACTGACAATCTGTACTCTAAGTTAATTCCTTCCTCTCAGGCTGATTTAGAGATCTCTGCAGAACAAAAAGCAGAGGCTGCAGCTTTTGACAGCTCAACGGCCATTCTGCTTTCTGTGCCGGTGAGATTTCTGTCTCCCGAGACCTGAAGGGCTGACACCTGCAGGAGGAAGTTAAGGTAAGTAAAACTTTTTTCCACACTTTACACTTACCTTACACACTGACCTCTGCACACATGCACCCATCACTCACCTGCCCACCGGACATATCGACCCCTCCAACCCCTGCAGACCCACGGTCCGCCTCGCTGAAACGGCGTGGTTGGGACCTGTCGGAGAGCCCACATTTCAGGCATAAAAATAGGTTATAGGCAAAATACTGCCTGTTAACTACCTGTTAACAGGCAGTTTATTGCCACTAACCCCCTTCCCGCCTCGGGGAGGCGGGTCCCAGCACAGGTTGGGTACCCACCTCCAGCGAAACTGGCATGGAGGCGGGTTGGGGGCGGGATGGGTTCGGGACCCCCGAATCTGCAATTTTAATCCCCCACATGCCTCCAAACCCGCCTCCACGGGTCAATGAAAATTCTGCCCATACTCTCAGATGGACAAAGTGGACATTTGTTACTGTCCTGCAGATGACATTTGTGCTGATCTAACGAACTGCTAACAACTCCCACAACAGTTAGTGTTGTTGATTAACTCCTTCAAAAAAAGTTGGGCGGAGAATTTGTGCTTGGTAGCAGCTGTTATTTGGGCGCTACGAGTGCCCTTAGAGGTCCAAAATGGCGTCCGTGGCACAAGCCCACACTTGTGGTGCGATGCGCGCTCGACGCCGGAAGTATGCAGAGCAGGCATATCATGACGTCAGTCAGCGTGCAATGCTGATTTGATGCCAGCGCTGCCATTTTGCAGCTCAATGGTTCAACCGACGCCCTCTCTTAAGCTGGCACAGCTGAACATGCGTTAAGCAGCAGGAAGGACCCCACCACCCCGGCACCACCAGTGCTATTTAAAAGGATCATCAACTACTTACAAGTTAGTTGCTAGTTGATTTCTTCTGCCTGTTGCTACAATTTTACACATTTTTGGTGCTTTCCATAGTTGTTGCAATTTTCAAAGGGGAGTGGTGTGGCAGATGCTGAAGTACTTTTTGCTGACTTTAAGACTTCTCGACAAACCAATTGCTCCCAGACATGGGAAAATGAGCAGAGGCCACACAGAGCAGGACAAGCTGCTTAAAGACAGAGGAGGAGGAGGAGGGGTCGAAGGGCTCTCAGCAGGAGGCCATATCCACCCAAGGTGTTCAGGGAGCAATTCTTCCACCTGAACCTCAGCGAGGAACAATGAGTGAGATGTCGGCACTTCACTAAGGAGGTCCTCACTAAAATCTGCCACCTGCTGCAGCCACAACTGCAACCTCAGAGCAGGGCAAGGACAGCATTGCCAGTGGCTGTGAAGGTGGCCGTGGCCATGAACTTATATGCGTCGGGCTCCTTCTAGGCTGGAGCTGGAGATATTGGCAACATCTTGCAAGCTGCAGTCCACTGTTGTGTAAGTGAGGTCACTGAGACTCTCTGTTCAAAATGAGCTGACTACATTTCATTGTCTCTTGCCAGAGACCATCAGGCAGAGCGAGCATGTGGCTTTGCTAGGATTGCAGGCTTCTCCATGGTGCAGGGTGCCATTCACTGCACGCACATTGCTTTGCAGGCACCACTGAGCCAGCTGTATTTCAGCCACCACAGCAAAGCAAAGGGTGGCTACAGGGCAACAAGGGCTATCGCTGATGACTTGGCTCATGACTCCAGTTCACAACCCACGCACACGTGCGCAGCATGCATAAAATAAGAGCCATGCTGCAATAAGAAATGTGATAGAGCAGACCATTGCCTTGATGAAGGAACAATTCCACTGCCTGGACCGCTCTAGAGGAGCACCTGCAGTACTCGGCTGAGCAGGTCTCAAGATTCATGGTGGTAGGCTGCATGTTGCACAACCTCGCCATCATGAGGGGACAGCCCTTGCCACCAGCTATCAGGCGAGAAGTGAAGGAGCAGGAACACGAGCAGGAGGAGGAGAAAGAGGAAGAGGAGGATATGGAAGATGAGGAGGTGTAAGAGGAGCAAGAGCAAGGCAAGCTAGACAGCCACTGTAGGGCTGTATGTGAAGAACTAACTTGAGTGCGATACCATTAACCGCAATGCCAATTCCCCATTCACCAACAATCCCACACCTTACCTTCCCTCTATCATTGACCATCACATTGTCCTCTTGGCCAAAATGCAAATATAAAAGCCACCACAAATTAAACATTCCAAACCAAATTTATAAATGAAATCATGCCATATTGCATACAAATGCAAACTAATCACCCCTGTGCATTCCCTTAGTGCCTGTCTTCCATGTGCCATTGGCTGTCCTAGTGCTCCTCGGCAGTGCGACCCCAGTTACTGTAGTATGGCTGGTGGAAGGCTGCTGACTTTCGGTAGGGGAGACTGCAGATGTCCTTGGAGGACGACCTTGAGCAGCTCTGGGCCTAGAAGGCCCGGCTTCAGACTGCACCATCTCAGCCTGGGCGGCAGCAGTCTGGGCTGGCTGGCTGACAGGCAACAACATCAAGGACACTGGCGAAGTGGCAAGGGTGAGAGAGTGAATACTATCATCCTGAGAGAGGAAAGCAGGCTTGTGCTCCATGCAGCCACTACCAATCCCCCGGGCTGGTGCCTCAGCAATCCTAGTAATCTGCTGGAGGCCAGATTGCTGGACTGCTGTGACACCCTGCAAGCTCCTTTGAACACTGGTATCCACAACCATGATGGCAGCAGTCTGAGCTTGCATGAGAGCAGTATCAGCTTACTCGGCAGCACTCAGACTTTTGGTGGAAGCTGCCTGTGCTGTAATGGAAGCTGAGATGCTGCGTCATGGTTGAGTCCACAAGTGTGTTGATGGAGTTGGCCACCACTTCCATGCTGGAAAGGATGAACTTCAAGCTCTGTGCAAAGCCCTGTGCCAAGTTGGTGAGTGAGTCCTCCATGCTCCGTGACATTGCACGCAGGCTTTCTGGCAGGCATGCCAATGAACTAAGCATTTCATTAGAGTCATAGGGGGAAAAATTCAGTTGGTTGTGCCTCCCGTTAGCGCCTTAAGAGGGCGCTAATGGGGCGCAAAGCATCTAGCGCCCGGGCGCGGCGAAGTTTGCGCCGCTCGCAAAATTAACTAGACATTTTGCGGCGGCGCTAAACACGACCGCCACGATCTCCTGCGCCGGCAGATCATGACGTCACTCGAGTGTGCAACGCCCCGGTATCGCCCCGGAGCGGATATTGAGTGGCGCCCCCTGCCTTACCACCTGACGCTAGCAACGACAGGTTGAGGGGAGCGTTCTGCAGTCATGAAGGGAAAGGGGGAGCGCTATTTAAAGGTGACCGCTTCCTGCCTTTTATTGTTGGTGCCATTTTTGAACTACGCATTCTGAGAGAGAGAGGGAGAGACTTCTAGAGAGATTCAACGTTGTGTGAAGGAGTTTTGGGTACTGAGCAGCACTTTGCAGGTTCATTTTGATTTTCCATTCCTTGTATTGATTTAGCAGAGACTGTGGGGGCTGCACTCTGAGCTCTTTCCCTGGGCCTCTCCATTGTTCTTTCCAGCACATTTGATGTGCAAGTCTCTCCAGGCCGAGATTCAAGGCTGCAATGAGTAGGATGTGGATGGAAAGCAAGATTAACCATCCCCTTTAAGAACTGGCCCGTGCCATTGTGTGTGTGTTCCATTGCTGACTGACATTACATGAGCTTCGCCAGCGCTCTGAGTTAGCGCCTCACTCCTCGGCCTTTGCGCCTTAAGACAGCTGTGCAGCGCCTGATTTAGCGCTCCAATCACCTCCAGGGGCGTTAAAAGTGAAGTTTCCAGTCAGTGGCGATAATTAGCGCCAGGCGCTAATTTTTGCGCCCGGACGATATTTGCGCCCCAAACGGGGCGCCACTGAATTTTTCCCCCATAGAGTCATAGAGTTATACAGCACAGAAAGAGGCCCTTCGGCCCATCGTGTCCACGCCGGCCATGAAGCCCTGCCTATTCTAATCCCATTTTCCAGCACTTGGTCCATAGCCTTGTATGCTATGGCATTTCAAATGCTCATCTAAATGCTTCTTGAATGTTGTGAGGGTTCCTGCCTCTACCACCCTTTCAGGCAGTGAGTTCCAGATTCCAACCACCCTCTGGGTGAAAAAGTTTTTCCTCATATCCCCTCTAAACCTCCTGCTCCTTACCTTGAAACTATGCCCCCTGGTTATTGACCCCTCTACTAAGGGGAAAAGTTCCTTTCTATCTACCCTATCTATGCCCCTCATAATTTTGTACACCTCAATCAGCTCCCCCTCAGCCTTCTCTGCTCTAGGGAAAACAACCCCAGCCTGTCCAGTCTCCCTTCATAGCTGAAGCGCTCCAGCCCAGGTAACATCCTGGTGAATCTCCTCTGCACCCTCTCCAATGCAATCACATCCCTCCTATAGTGTGGCGACCAGAACTGCACACATTATTCCAGCTGTGGCCTAACTAGCATTTTGTACAGCTCCATCATAACCTCCCTGCTCTTATATTCTATGTCTCGGCTAATGAAGGCAAGTATCCCATATGCCTTTTTAACCACCTTATCTACCTGTCCTACTGCCTTCAGGGATCTATGTACATGCACACCAAGGTCCCTCTGATCCTCTGTCCTTCCTAGGGTCCTACCATTCATTGTGCATACCCATCAGCCTTCTTCTGTAGCCTGGCCCATTGTAGATCTCATCTGAATCCTCTGCAGAAGAACTTGTGTGCGACTTCGTCCTTCTGCGAGCTGGCACCTGCACTATCCTTGCGCCCTGCCCTGGCTGCAGTGCACTTGTGCCCGGTGTCTCACCACATGCAGGTCCTGCCTATAATCTATCTTCTAAGATACATGCAGGGGGTGATTTTGCCAATGGGGAGTTTTTGGAGGCGGGACTCCCACATGTCGGGTTTTAGTCCCGCCTCCATCGACTTCTGGCCAACCCACGCTATTTTCCTTTGATTGACCTTGTTAAGCCCACCCAGCGGGCTTAGCAGGCCAATCAAGGGAAAGCCGGTTGCAGAGAACGTCAACGTATGACGTTTCATCTGTCAAAAATTTTTGACAGATGAATTGTCATTGTTTGACAGCTCTGTGAAGCTGTCAAACACTGACATTCTCTGTAGTTTGATGAGGTCTTGAATTTCAAGACCTCATCAAACCTCTTTCTTTTGCAGAAATTAGACGGTTGCTGCATTGGAGAATGCAATGGCCATCTGTCATCTCTACCGCGAGACTCTCCGCATACCCACCGACTGAAGCCTGCAGGAAGAAACAAATGTAAGTACACTTTTTCTAACACTTTCCACTTACCTCAGATACTCACCTCTCCACACTTGCACCCATCACTTACCTTCACAGTGTACTTTTGCACCCCTCCGACCCCCGCAGACCCACTACTCGGTGACCCTGGCGGGGTTCGGAGCCTTCGGGAAGCCCGTACTTGTGAGGGCAAAATGGTGATAAGCCTATTTTCTGCCTGTTAACAGGCAGTTAAGTGGCTGCAATCCCTTCCCACCTCCAAGGAGACAGGACCCAGCGTGGGACGGCTACCCGCCTCCTGGCAAGATGGCATGGAGGCGGGTTGGGGCGGGTTGGGCACCGGCCCCCAGATTCTGCCATTTTCCCGGCAGTCCCACCTCCATACCCGCCTCCTCAGGGCTGGCAAGATCGCGCCCCTTGTGTCAGTATCTGAGCTGGTGGTTGAGTGTTAAATCAAGTGACGGTGTGTCATCATCACTGTCTTCTTGGTGTTCCTCCACTGCCTGACCAGGTTGCACTTCTTGGGTATCTGAAAAGAGAAAGGCACAAGGGTAAGGTTGTGGTGAGGGCAGGGGAGGGGGTAAAGTAAGAGGTGCATGCTTACACCATATGCACCTTGTAAGTCAGAAGAGATTGTGGGATGAGGAGGGCTGGGATGTGAGAAGAAGGATTAGGTATGAGGATACCATCACCTTCAACTGGTTCAGCCCCGCTGCTGGCCACGGCCTCAGGAATGGCCCTTCTGATAATGGCCAGCACCGTCTCCTCCATGGGGGTTAGGACATGCAGGTGCGCCTCTCCCATTAGTTCCTGCTACCTTCAGTTGTGCACCACCTTCTCCTGCAAGAGAGAGCGAAGTATGTCAGTGAATGTCACGCATTATGTTTGTGTGATGTGGCTATCATGGTTGAATTCATAGGAAATGGCATTTGAAGATGCATTCACTGACTATGACCACTCGTGTGAGGTCATTAAATTTCTTGCGGCACCACATCCAGGTCCTCGGGGCTAGACACCTGGCATTGACCTCTGCGGATATCTGCTCCCAAACCCTTTTCACCTAGTGTCTCGAGGGCCTCCTGCCCTCCTGAAGATACACAAAATCTCTCCTCCTTTCCATCTCCCCCACCAAGACCTCCAGTGCAGCGTCAGAAACATGGGTTCCCACTCTCTTCCATGTTCAGCCATTCTTCTGTCTTTTACAGGTCAGATTCAGCTCACGCAGGACTCATAGTACCTGCTCCAGCCACAATGCACCTCCCGTTTAAGAGGTGCAGGCTAGCTTTAAGCAGTGCAGTCTAGTTTTAAGTAGCGCCAACAAATATCAATTTTGGGCCCCCTGCTGATGTGTGCAGCCAATCAACAGCTCATTCAGTGCTGGCTGCACGGAGAAATCATGTAAATGAGCACGTGAATGAAGGTGCCGCGCTGCCTGCGTTACATTGAACAGGTCTGGGCTAATCACGCATCGCGATACCTGCACCTGTTTTCAGGGGTTATCCAATTTAACCTCCTTGGATACATACCTGCCTGGGAATGGGATTAAAGGCTACATGCAAAGTATAATTATATATTCCTTATAACACAATTGTTCTTTGCTGTTGGGACCAAGATGTTGTTATCTGTGTAAAGCACCTAGCCAATGTTGAATGGTAGAAATGAATAGATAAGTTTCAGTTGATTGCCTTTGAGGATCAAGGCGCATGTATGCCGAATTCTGCCTCACAAGATTTAATGAATGAAAGAAGTCCATGATAGGATAGACTGTGTGTGATCTGTGTAAGGCCTAGCTTGTTTTTTTTATTCGCTCACAGGATGTTGGCGTCGCTGGCAAGGCCAGCATTTATTGCCCATCCCTAACTGCACTTTGAGAAAGCAGTGGTGAGCTGCCTTCTTGACAACTGAGTGGCTTGCTAGGCCATTTCAGAGGGCAGATAAGAGTCAACCACATTGTTGTGGATCTGGAGTCACATATAGGCCAGACCAAGTAAGGACGGCAGATTTCCTTCTCTAAAGGACATTAGTGAACCAGATGGGTTTTTACAACATTCCGATGGTTTCATGGTCACCATTACTGATTTTATTCCAGATTTATTTAATTAACTGAAGTTACATTCCCCAGTTGTCGTGGTGGGATTTGAATTTTCGTGTCTTCTTAGTCCAGGCCTCCAGATTACTAGTCCAGTAACATAACCACTATGCCACCGTTTTCACAGAGTGATTCTTATTCAAGATTTTCTAATACCTTTAATATGCTATTGCCTCTTTCTGTATGAAGGTGAAGTACCCTCAAATGTTTCCTTTTTTGGGAGCACAGAGGTGGCTGGCACTTATTTCATCAAGAACAAATATGGTTCTTTGTACATCGAATCTGACAAAGTGTTGTCTTCTCCCCTAGCTGTTTGCATTTAGTTGTAACAGTTTGCTGCCTATCCTTCTATTTTGTATTGGAAGTGATACTTTAATATCCATGCAAGGTTTGTTATTATTACTTTGACTTAAATCAATAATTCTACAATTAAAATAGAAATTAAATCATACAACATAGAAGCAGACCATTCGGCCCATCGTGATTGTGCCAGATCTTTGAGCTATCCAATTAATCCCACTCCCCTGCTCTTTCCTCATAGCCCTGTAAATCTTTCCTTTTCAAGTATATATCCAATTCCCTTTTGAAAGTTATTATTGAATCTGCTTCCACCACCCTTTCAGGTAGCGCATTTCACATCCTAACAACGCATGGCCTAAATAATTCTCATCTCCCCCTGGATATCTTAGGGAAAGGATTGTGTAACAAATTACGATTCAGAGTTAGATTTACTCACAAAAACAATTCATCGTAAAATAAATAGCGTCATTGTAAGTAAAGGCCAACATGAAATGCCCTTACACTCCACTGGAAAACGAACACAATGCTGTTTCCTGCTAGGTATCTGTATGCTCTTTCTAATGGTGGTCCTGTTGAAACTAATATAGATTGACCTCGTGGCTGGGCATCCAGATGGCCCAGCTAGCTGGGAATATTCCCTGCCTTCATTAGATTAGGAGTTCATTGGCAAAAATAGCAGACTCCAGCTGCGGCGCCAGGGACTGATGAATGGCTGGGTTAGTACTGGGTCAGAAGAATTAAGGAAAGGTCTCTAATCCAAAAGTTTGACATTACAAATAGTAATCTATGTTTAGCAGTAACAAAGTACAATAATTATTGGGGTAATTCAGGTTTTTGATGAATTTTCATCAGTAGCAAAGCAAACATTACGGCCTTAAATTTTAAGGGGAAGGAGGGTTGGGAGCGGGGAGTGCTCCAAAGCAGCAGGGCCTGATTTTCATGGGAATTCTCTGTTTCCCACCCGCAGCCAGCCAAATTGAGAGGCTGGCTGGCTGCGGGCGGGTAGGCCTGTAGCACTAGGTTGCAGAGAGGAGGGAGGGAGGGATCACGTGGAGGCCATGGGGCGGAGCGGGGGGGGGGTGGCCAGAGGCACACAGGGGGGGTGTCTGAAATGATCAGGGGCTGGGAGCAGCACGGGGGGAGGTGGGGGGTCAGGTGAGGATCAGGGGCGGGAGGAGCACGGAGAGGGCCGGAGGAGCAGGGGGGGTGGTATCGGCAAAGATCGGCGACGAGAGGAGCACGGGGAGGGCCGGAGGAGCGAGGGTGCAGATGTTTTGGAGTATCATCAGAGGGCCAGGAGGAGCACGGGGGGAGGAGGGGGGGGGCAGGGGGAGCAAGGGTGGGAGGCAGATGACACCAGAGGGTTGGAGGAGCATGGTGGTGGTGAAGACCTGGGGTGGGGATCGGAGGCCTCGTGGGTGGTCTCCAATCACGGGGGGATGGGTTCAATGTTCCCTTTGTTTTTTAGGTATGTGGCCCCTTAAAGAGGCTGTGCGGCCCATTCACAGTTTTACACATGCACAAAACTTAACATTGAAAAAGCCGGTCCCGGGCTGCATGAGACCGGCAGAGCAGCAGCTTATAAGGAGCGTTGGGTGGGTTAGGCAGGGACGCTGGATCCAGGAGTTAAGTGTAAAGACACTTACCTCCTGGATCCAGCAGTCCTCGTCTTACTTTAGCTGGCGGGTTGCACGAGGCCTGCAAAACCCAACCAGCTAAAGTTAAATACAAAATGGTGGTTAAATCAAAGGCATCCAGCCTCATTATAATATCTAAATGGACGACCCGCCTCCTGGGAGTGGGTTGGTTGCCTGCCCCCCTGTCCCGTCTCTGTTAAAACCAGATGTTGGCGGGTTGGAGGTGGGTTCTGGTCGGGATTCAGATTTTTAACACTCTGACTTCCCACACGACCCCAATCCACCCTTTTTTTCAGGTTAAAATTCCCTCCTATAAGTCAAATCATAATCCCATCCACTCCCTACCTCTACCCACCCTGTGTCTAATTTTATTTTTTGCCAAAGGTGTCAATACTACCTCTGCCAATACAAGGAGCTAGATTAATGCCAATAGATAAATATACAAAGCACATCATTATGTTGTGGGCACTTTTACCTGTTGATATTCCTGACATCTACTGCATCTGCCAATGTAAAGGAGGCAACCTCTTGAGTTCCAAAGGCAACACAGACGCAGGTTTTCATGGTCACCTCTGCTGCAATATTGGCCTGGATTTTCCAGGGCCTATGACAGAGTGCGCACTGCGTATGCAGTCATAAGTGCCCCGTAAGTTTTGGGTTTCTGCAAAGATGCTCATGCGCGAAAACCCGGAACTTGCAATCGTTTCAGCTTGACTGATCATACGATTCGCTGGCGCAGGGTTGGGCTATTTGCCCAACTACTGCCCAGCGAATGCCCACAAAACTCTTACGCCTGGTAAAAGCAGGCATAGGCCCTTCTTTTACCAGTGTAAGGGTATAAATAAATATTAAAATAACATTTTTTAAATCATTCAAACATTCAAAAACCTTTAAAATTAGTTTAGGCTATTTTTGGCCCCTTTAAAAATGTTTAAATTTTTTTTTAAATTAAATTTTTGTTTTAAATGTTTAATTAAATTGTATTTTAATTAATTTTTAACGTGATGATTTATTTTTATTTAAGTTGGGTGAAAGTGTTTTTTATGTCATTCCTATTATGCTTATGAGGATTCTGTACATGAATGGAATCCCCATAAGCATAATGGGAATCCCCTTTTGTGATTGGTTGGGCCGACCCACGTGATCCCACGGAAGCTTGCGAACCGCCTGCACCCCGGGATACGTGGGCCTTTACGCAGGCGTAGATCTGCAGGCCCAGGAGCGCAAGAGTCCAAAGATACGGAGGCACCAGGTAGGTGCGTACTTTTCTTGAGTCCATTCTTCAAACAGAGACTTTGCGATCTCTTCAGAGGTCACTTGAGAGTTCATCCGTGGGATCTGATCAATGAGGTAACAGGGCCTTGTGACACAATGCAAACCCACCATGAGAGTACTGATGTGCATCGGTAAGAGCTGTACTGCATCGGCAGCCGTACGTTTGCTTTTTAGTGCTGCATTTGTCATTACAGCAATGTTAGCACAACAGTAAAAATTATGTGGCCGTAAACATTTTCAATAACGTTTGCTCTGCCATTGTCATGTAAAATAGTTATCCATTTCACAGTCGTTCATCAGACCATTACAAGTATAATGAAACATGCTAAAGGTGTTCGAAACAAATCCATTTGTTATGCAAATGTGGCAGGTTGTACCTTCTGCTCAATAATATGTTCTAAATATGTCTCGCAAGCTATTCATATAGCAAGGAAGATCACAAAAGTGGCTGAAAAATGGAATTGAAATCCATTTATCTCTTGATTTCAAATCTCCTACTCTGAACATATACATTTAGGCAAGGACAATACGACAATATTGTTGTGCATCTTGCAACCAGTAAAATTTCCGCCCATCTCTGTAAATTTTATATAAAAACAGAAAATGCTGGAAATACTCAGCAGGTCAGGTAACATCAGTGGAGCGAGAAACAGAGTTAACGTTTCATGTTGATGACCTTTCGTCAGAACTGAAAAAAGTTAGAGATATAACAGATTTTAAGCAAGTGCAGAGGCAGAGAAAGCGGGGAGGAGAGGAAAGCACAAAAGGAAAAGGCCTGTGATAGGGTGGAAGGCAGCAGAGATTAAAAGACAAAAGGGATGATGGTGTGAGGCAAAAGGATAGATCAAGTCAAGGAACAAAAGATGGGTCCAGAAGAGGTGTAAATGGGTATAGCAGAATCATCCACAGCTGCCACCCGAAAAAATGGGGCAAAGGTTATGATCTGAAATTGTTGAACTCAATGTTGAGTCCGGAAGGCTGTAAAGTGCTGAATTGAAAGATGAGGTGCTGTTCCTCAAGCTTACGTTGAGCTTCATTGGAACAGTATAGGAGGCTGAAGACAGAGAGGTCAGAGTGGTAGTGGGGAAGAGAATTAAAGTGACAGGTGACCGGAAGCTCAGGGTCACGCTTGTGGACTGAACGGAGGTGTTCCGCAAATCGGTCACCCAATCTGCGTTTGGTCTCCCCAATGTAGAGGAGAACACATCGTGAGCAGTGAATACAGTATACTAAATTGAAAGAAGTACAAGTAAATCGCTGTTTCACCTGAAAGGAGAGTTTGGGGCCCTGGATGGTGGAAAGGGAGGAGGTAAAAGGGCAGGTGTTGCATCTCCTGCGCTTGTACGGGAAGGTGGCGTGGGGGTGATTGAAGAATTGACCAGGGTGTCACGGAGGGAGTGGTCCCTTCGAATGCTGAAAGGGGAGGGGAGGGGAAGATGTATTTGGTGATGGGATCACGCTGGAGATGGCGGAAATGGCGGAGGATGATCCGTTGAATGTGGAGGCTGGTGGGGTGGAAGGTGAGGACAAGGGGAACCCTATCATGGTGCTGGGAGGGAGAGGAAGGGGCGAGGGCAGAAGTGCGGGAAATGGAACAGACATGGTCAAGGGCCCTGTCAACCATGGTGGAGGGGAATCTTTGGTTGAGGAAAAAGGAAGACATATCTGAAGCACTGGTGTGGAAGGTGGCATCATCAGAACAAATGCAACGGAGATGATGAAACTGGGAGAATGGAATAGAGTCCTTATAGGAAGCAGGGTGGGAGGAAGTGTAGTCAAGGTAGCTGTGGGAGTCAGTGGGCTTATAGTGAATATTGGTCAATAGCCTATCCCCAGAAATGGAGACCGAGAAGTTGAGGAAGGGAAGGGAAGAGTCAGAGATGGACCATGTGAAGTCGACGGAAGGGTGGAAATTGGAAGCGAAGTGAATAACATTTTCCAGTTCAGGGCGAGAGCAGGAAATGTCATCGATGCAGTCACCAATGTGCCGTAAAAAGAGGTGAGGGAGAGGTCCCGAGTAGGACTGGAACAAAGAATGTTCCACATATCCCACGAAAAGGCAGGCATAGCTAGGACCCATGCGGGTTCCCATAGCAACACCTTGTATTTGGAGGATGTGAGTAGAGTCAACAGAGAAGTTGTTCAATGTGAGAACAAGTTCAGCCAGGCAGAGGAGGGTGGTGGTGGATGGGGAGTGGTTGGGCCTCTGTTAAAGGAATAAGCAGAGTGGACCATTCAGCCTAAGCTGGTTAATTTACAATGTTCTATTAAAAGTCTAATTGGATGGTTCAACTCACTGTGGCATTTGTTCTTAAATTTATTTAGTAACAAACTAAAAAAGACTACAACGCTTCAAAACACAATGGGAGCTAAATTGGATAGGCCCCGAAAATGGGCATGGGAATTGTGAAGCGTAATTAACCTGCGCCCATTGATTCAAATGCAGGCCGCACGTCAACTTCATGCTACCTGCTCATTATAATGATTTCTGCATGCAGCGCAGTTTATTGGCTGCACACACCAGCAGCAGGACCAAAATGGTAACTTCTCAGTACCACTTAAATCTAGCCTCCCCTCTTAAAGGGGAGGTGCATTGTGGCTGGAGCAGGTGCTGGGAGTCATGCAGGAAGTGAATCTGTCCATGGTACAACATGGGAGAGAGCAGGCCCCAAGGTTTTTGAACACTGCGCTGGAGGTCTTGGTGGAGGAGGTGGAAAAGAGCAGAGATGTTCTGTAGGGCGAGGGGGGCAGTTGGCCCTCCAGACACATGGTCAAAAGGCAGTGGGAGCAGATAGCCGTGAAGGTCCATGCCAGGAGTCTAGCCCCGAGGACCATGATGTAGTCCTACAAGAAGTTCAATGACCTCACTGAATAGTCATGGTCAGTGAATGCATCTTCAAATGCCATATCCTACCAACTGCACCACTAGCCGCAGCCACTCCTCAATGCACCACACCCCCATCACTCACCTACCAACAATCTCTATCAATCAGGACTCATACCTAACATTCATATGCTCCACCTCACCCTCACACACTTAGCACTGCTGTAAGCCTCACACCCACATCTCACAGCTGGCACACACTACCAGCTATTCAAACATGAGAGCCACATCACCAAAACAGATCGCACGACACTCACTGACACGCTTCCCTCTCTCTTGCAGGACAAGGTGGTGCACAACTGGAGGCAGCAACAGCTAACTGGAAGGGGACAACCGCACCTGCATGTCTTAACCCCCTTGGAGGAGACGGTACTCGCCATTATTGGAAAGGCCATTGCTGAGGCCGTGGCCAGCGGCTGGGCTGAAACCAACGAAGGTGACGGTATCCTCAAACCTAATCCTCCTTCTCACATCCCACTTTCCCCATATCCCACAATCTCTTCTGTTTTACAAGCTGCAGATGATATAAGCATGCACCTCTTACTTTCCCCCCTCCCCTCATGACAACCCTACCCTTGTGCCTTTTTTTTCCAGACACGACTGCTGCCAACGAACCGGATGTAGTTGTGCATGCGCAATCTGTGTTTTTTTGGTTGTTCGCTTCAGGACTCACGGAGTCGGGGGGAAAAATGCTGGGAACACGGAGCTGTCCTGGGGAAAAGTGCTGCGAACACGGAGCGGGCCTTTGGGTCTCATGGGGTCTGGGGAAAAAATGCCAAGAATACGGAGCAGGCCAGGGGAAAAAATGTCGGGAATATGGAGCGGGTCTGGGGAAAAAATTCCGGGAATACAGAGCGGGCCTTTGGGTCTCAAGGGGTCCGGGGAAAAAAGCAGAAACATCATTGATGTCAGCTTCCAGATTAATGCACAGAACGGTTCTGTGCAGAACATAAGAACATAAGAAATAGGAGCAGGAATAGGCCACTTGGCCCCTCGAGCCTGCTCCGCCATTCAATAAGATCATGGCTGATCTTGGGCTCAAAGCCACTTCACCGCCCGCTCCCCGTAACCCTTCACTCCCTTATCTTGCAAAAATCTGTCTATCTCCAGCTTAAATGACCCAGCCTCCACAGCTCTCTGGGCCAGAGAATTCCACAGATTTATGACCCTCTGAGAGAAGAAATTCCTCCTCATCTCAGTTCTAAAAGGGCGACCCTTTATTCTAAATCTGTGCCCCCGCGTTCTAGATTTCCCCACGAGGGGAAACATCCTCTCTGCATCTACCTTGTCGAGCCCCCTCAGTATCTTATATGTTTCAATAAGATCACCTCTCATTCTTCTAAATTCCAATGAGTATAGGCCCAACCTGCTCAACCTTTCCTCATAAGTCAACCCCCTCATCTCTGGAATTAACCTAATGAATTGTGTCTGAATTGCCTCCAATGCAAGTATATCCTTCCTTAAATAAGGAGACCAAAACTGCAGCTTCCGGTCATTAGCATCAGCTTCTGGTTCGTTGGCAGCAGTCACTCTGTTTTTTTCTAGATACCCAAGAGGTGCAACCTGGCCAGGCAGTGGAGGAACACCAAGAAGAGAGTGATGATGAAGACATACCGTCACTTGATTTCACACTCGCAGCCACCAGCTCAGATACTGCGTGTAACTTAGAGGATAGATTAGAGGCGGGATCTGAATGCTGTGTTGGTCAGTGACAGAGGGAAGATAAATTATGGTATTGTTGGTAAATGGAGAAATGGGGTTGCAGTTATATGTATCACACTCAAATTAGTTATTCACGGACAGCCTGGGCAGAAAAGGGCTGTCTAGGTTGCCCTTCCTCTTCCTCTTCTTCCTCCTCCTCCTTCTCCTCCTCCTGTTCACGCTGCTCAGCTGCTCGCCGTATAGCTGGTGGCAAGGGCTGTCCTCGCATGATGGCGAGGTTGTGCTTGTGCAGCAGACCACCACAAATCTGCCATTTACTGCAGGGCTCCTCCAGAGCGGTCCAGGCAGCAGAAGCGTTGTTTCAGCACACCAATGGTCTGCTCTATCACATTTTGTGTGGCAGCATGGCTTTCATTGTATGCATGCTGTGCATTTGTCCATGGGTTGTGCATTGGAGCCATGAGCCATGTCGTCAGCGGATAGCTCTTGTCGCCCAGTAGCCACCCTTTTGTTTACTGTGGTGGCTCAAATGCAGCAGGCACAGTGGACTGTCGCATAATAAAGACACATGACTGCTGCCAGGATATCGGGCATTGACCTGTATGATTTGCTGCCTAAACTTGCACACCAACTGGGTGTTGATGGAGTGGAATCCCTTTCAGTTCCCGTATATGGCAGAGTTGACATATGGCACCCGCAAAGTGATGTGCCTACAGTCAATGGCACCCTGCAGCATGGGGAGGCCTGCAATCCTAGCAAAGCTGTGTGCTCGCTCCGCCTGCTGGTCTCTGGCAAGAGAGAATGAAATGTAATTAGCTCATTTTGAATAGCACCTCAGTCACCTCCCTTACGCAACAGTGAACGGCAAACTGCGAGATGTTGCAAATATCTCCAGCTCTAGCCTCGAAGGAGCCAGATTCATAAAAGTCCATCGCCACGCTCACCTTCACAGCCACTGGCAATGCGGTCCTTGCTCTGCTCTGAGGTTGCAGCTGTGGAGGCAGCAGGTGGCAGAGTTCAGTGAGGACGTCCTTACTGAAGCGCAGGCGTCTCATACATTGTTCCTCGCTGAGGTTCATGTCGGAGAATTGCTGCCTGAACACCCTGGGCAGATATGGCCTCATGCCACATGCTGAAAGACATTCCCCGCCCCCCCCACCCCTCCTCCTCCTGCTCCTCCCTCTTCTTGCAGCTTGTCCTGCTCTGCATGGCCTCTGCTCATTCTCCCAATCATGCTGTATTTCAAGGAGAATTCCTACTAGTGCAGCCATGTTTGGTTGCAACTGGTTTGTGCAGAAGCCTTGAAATGGGAGCAAAATCCTTCAGCACCTGGCACATCACTCCCTGTAGACTTTTGCAACTTGAAAGAACTATGGAAAGCATATTTGTAGAATCATAGCAACAGCCAGAAGAAATCAACCAGCAACCATCCTGTAAGGAGTTGATGATCCCTTTAAATAGCGCTCTGGTGGGGGGTCTTTTCTGCCGCTTAATTCGTGTTCAGCTGTGCGAGGTTAAGAGAGAGCGTAGGCTGAAGCGTTGCGCTCCAAAATGGCATCGCTGATGTCAAATCAGCGTTGCACATTGATTGACATCATAATCTGCCTGCTCTGCATACTTCTGGCGGATGTTAGCTACATGCTCGCTAATGCCCTCACCTAGATAGCGTACAGCGCGATTCACGGCAGAAGTGTGCACGTGTGCATCAGACGTCATTTTGGTCCCTGAACAGCACCCATAGTGCCCAAACAATGGGCGCTACTGAGCCCAATTTTGCGCCCGTGGACTATATTCATTAGCCATTTTTAGAACACAGTCTGCACCTATCATACAAACATTTTCAGGTCAGAGGGAAACAGTCATGGAAATTCCTGTATTTAATTTTGGATACAAATGTATATCATATTGTTATATTGTGCATCTCAGAACATGGAAAATTGCTTATGGCTTGGGAGTAATTAAATATAGTTAGTGCATCATTACTACTAATAGAATCTTTCTGCCAACATACAAAATAACTGGACTACGCTTTACAATAACATTTCCTCTGACTGTCTTCTGTGATGTAACCATCAAGT
Source organism: Squalus acanthias (assembly GCA_030390025.1). Taxonomy (NCBI): domain Eukaryota; kingdom Metazoa; phylum Chordata; class Chondrichthyes; order Squaliformes; family Squalidae; genus Squalus; species Squalus acanthias. The sequence goes on along the minus strand of CM059425.1, from coordinate 140,416,950 downwards.
TTATGCATCACTTTTCTTCTTCTTCATTTGTTCAAGTCTCTGGGGTGAAATTGGGCGCAAATGGCTTTGCGACCGGGCGCGGCGCTGACATCGACTCCTGCCATATTCGGCAGGAGTTTTGCGGTGGCGCTATGGTGTTGTGCCCTGATCTCCTTCGCCCAGAGATCGTGATGTCATTGCCGTGTGCATCGTCCCGTTAGCGCCCCGGACCCTGAAATTGACTTCCGCCCCTTGCAGCAGTACCGGGCGTGCATCGGGCGGCTGGCTGCTTCAGGGGCAAGGATTAAAGGCCAAAATAAGTTTAAAAAAAACTTACCTTTCTTGTTATGCTTTTTTTCGCGGGTTTCTGCCCGCGATCGATCAGCCTGCCACTCTACTTGAGTGCTGGGCTGATCGTGCTAGATCATGGCTGCCTTGGTGGTCCAGGTAGGTAATTTTTCTATTGCAGAGCCTGCAGCGATGGCCCTTCCCTTTAAGGGAGGGAAGGAGCCTTTGAACGCGGCAGCGCTGCATGGCCCAGTGTGCAGCACTGTTGAAGTCTCTGCCCCACCTGCTGCCGATTGCGTTCCAAGAAGGAAGTGGAGCACTTGATTTAGCATTCCACTTCCTTCCTTGAGCGCAAAACGGAATTTTTTAAAAGTTTGAAAAAAATTAGCGCCTGACTATAATGAATTTCTCCCCCTCTGTGTTTATCTTCTATCTAAAAGTCTTAGTTTAGTTTGTGTGCTCAAGTCCCTACAGGGATGCTTAAACCTACAACTTCCTACACCAGAGGCAGAAGTGCTACCACTGAGCCAAGCTTAATAGTAATGACTTTATGGTGCCAGTATCCCATTATTGAGAGGCTGAGAGAATTTTTTGATTGGACCTGGATTGCAAAGGTTTGAGAAGCACTGATATGAGCATTAGTCATCTTGATACGAATAAGTACAGGGGCCCATCTCTGATTAACAAATTCCTGACTATTCGCTTCACTCAGAGACTGGGAGGAGGCAGAGAGATGTGAGCAGTTTGGCAGGTAGGAAAAAGTTGACTGTTTGCTGCGAGAGATTTTTCCACTTTGCTTTTAACTTAATGGAACTCAAGTGGCGGGGATGTTGAGAGAGAGTTTGAAAGTATAGTAGAGCAGCAGAAAGTTTGAGATGGACAGAGGCTGAGGGGAATAGAGATGGAGACTGAATAGAGATTAGAGAACAGCAGATAAACCAGTAAGAGAGAGAAAAAATAATACTACAATTGCAGAAAGGATAGCAACAGACACTTATGGGGTGGGATTGGTATTATAATATAAGCATTTGCATTCAAATATCACACAGCATGATTTCACTCCACTGGTGAAAGAGAGAGAAATAGTACTGAAATTATAGAAATAGAGAAGGAAGGAGGAAATAAATGTCACAAATAGAAGAAAGCATTAGAAAACTAGAGGGAGATTGAGAGAGTACAGTAACCAGAGACAGAGCATATAGAAATTATTTGCTCTCATTTGATTATAAGAGTATAAGTTAAATTCATAAAGTACAAAACTGCAAACATTTAAGTTTTATCTTCTGCTTTCATTAGTAAAATGAATAATGCTTGGCAATTTTTGGGCTGGTTTTTCAATGACCGTTTGCTACAATATTATGAAGGTCTGAGAACATATCAGTACTGCTATGGTCCAGGGAACAGGGAGGTATGGGAAAGAGGAAATGAAACATTTGTGGGGTAGAGGGATAGCAAAGGAGAGACACATTCTTGGAGACCTGGTTGAGGCAGAGCAACAGAAGGCGTGAAAGAAAGAGACACCCCATTTGTGTGGGGGGAGAAAGAGTCAGACACACAGACAAAAGCCCCATTCATGGGAGAAGGAGAGAAAAGGGGAGAGCGACACTTAGTTGTGGAGAGAGAGATGCTGCTGAGGGGCAAGGGGGATGGGAAAAGAGAGTGATACACTGTCAACTAAAGAGAGGGGAAGGGTGAGGCAGAGAATCTCTTTAGCAGGAGGCATCTCTGACACTGTTGGACATTTGCTGTTGGGACTGTGGACATACAGAATAGAATCATGAGCAATGTCATAGGAGTTCCACTAGTCTTTATTGATGATTTTTGACAAAATTCAACATAATATTATTTTTTTGAATCAAAACTGGATGGACCACCTCATGGAAATTTGTATTTTTCTAATTGAAATAAAGATAAATATATATATATATATATATATATATATATAAATAATAATTTGTTTAAATGTTACAATCGGTATCAAATAAATGTTCTGTCATGTCTTATACTGTATCCCAATGAAAGTATCCTCTCCAACACTGTTCATTTATAAAATCATAAACCTATATTAAAAATTCATATTATATTAAATTGATTTGAAATAGCCTCTTACAATCGTAATGTTATAAAGATTTCTTCCCTATCACTCTCCCACCTCATTCCATTATTTATTGCCAGAGGAGATGGATTAAAAAAATCTATCAATGGTTTCCACATTCCATTAAGCATTACAAAGCTCCTCGTTGAGACGATAAATGGTTTGTGCCAAAGTCAATATATCCCGTAATATTTTCAGCCACGTCTTAAATGAAGATGTTTCTGATTTTTTTTATTGTGAAACTTAGCTGAAGGGCCAAGGCCATCAACAAGGTTACAAAAGATGAGGTAAATCAGGTAGTAGTGATCAGGTGTGTAGGGGGTGGTGGTTTGTGTGTCAGCTTCACCTCTGACTTCTGAGCGGTTTGAATCGCTCCCACTCCCTTGGTTCTAGACCTTGGACTTATTTGGGGGTTGTGATAAAAAGTGCAGCAGACAATTGGTTTTGATGCAAGAACTTTGATCTTTATTCAAGAAAGTAAAACACCACACAAACACTCTTAACACTCTAAAGGTGGGGAACACTTCGGTACAAGCGAGGGAAATAACATTAGAAGAATACTTCACCCCTCCCAATCCCACTTCACTAGCTAGGTTGGACTCTGGAGAACCAGGGATAATGCTCACCAAACGAATCCTTGACAGTTGAGATGGTTCGCGGTTGTGGGGTTCGCTGTAGTACCCACTTTTCCTCTGTTAGAGATAGGGTTTTAAGTCTTTTTAAGTAAAAAGTTTCATGAGGCCCTTGTTGCCGCGAGGTGTCCGCTGGTCACTGAGGCGGTCGCTCTGGTCTCTTCTTGCGTGTCGGCCTGCTTCTGGAGCTGCTGGCCTTCTTTGTTGAACTTCTTTATCTTGCCCCCTCACCTTGTTGAACTGTCTTCTTCAGAGCTGTGGAACTGCCTTCTTGCAGAACTGTGGAACTGCCTTCTGCCTGCTTGTTGAACTTGTTTCTGTTGAACTGTGTACGGTTGTATTGGAGAACTCGAACTTGAGAACTGTGTAACTGCTGTCCTGTCTGTGTGACTCCTGTGCTTCTCCTGTCCTGCTTGTTGCTTGAACTTGAGAAAAGCAGGCCTTCAATTATACTAATTGAAGCCTCCTTTGTTGCGTGCCAAATCAAATCCCGGTCATTGTAAGATTTTGGAGGGCTCGTTAACAGTAACTGGTTTGTAAATGTGTGAAGTGGTTTCGGGGATGGCTCCATCCTGTCGATCTTCTTGGTTAATTGTAGATGATTGTTCTTATGTTTGGTTTCTTAACTGGGCTTCGGATTTCTATAGAGCGGAACCAAGTGATTTGTTTTATGCATGATTTTGATGGGTCCTGTGATGGTTTTGATGGGGCCTGTAATTTTGGGTGGGACTACTCTTACCCTGGGTTTATTGTTAAAATGTTAATGTCTGCTGGGGCTTGAGTGAGGTCATCCCGGTTCCCCAGACAGTGTAATTAACTCCAATATCCAAAACTGCTTTTACAGAGGTCGAGCCCATCTCCTTGTCCCTTTACAGGCCCAGACATGTTTTTAAAATGCCAAAACTTGGTTTTTGGTCTTAAATTCCTTGTTTTAGGCCCAAATGCATTTTATCACTTGAAATAGTTAGAAAAGAGTCCAAAGTCTTTTTCCTTAGGGTTTGTCTTCGAGTTTTGGGGGATCTGTGAATTTTGAGAATCTTACAGGTTATACCAAGCTTGCGTAAAGACTTTGCCTGCAAATTTCCCATGATTAGCGCCAGCTGTTATGGCCAGTTTGAAGAAAAAAATGGCGCTCGTCACACTTCCGGTGCGGGCTGCGCAGGTCGCCATATTTGGAAGGACGATAGCGCGAACGCTGCCTGCATGCGCCGGAAGAATTCAGAAGAGGCAGGTCGTGACGTCAATCAGCGTGTAAGGTTGATTTGATGCATCGCCTGCTATTTTGGACGTTGCCACTTCACTGTACGCCCTCTCCTAAGCACGCATAGCTGCATGTGCTTTCATCTGCACAACGGACCCTCAGCAGCGCTACTTAAAGGGACTTTGAGGTAAGTTGCTTTTTGCTTTTGTACTGGTTCCTGTACAGTTTATTTGAGCCATGGCTTGGTGTAAGACATTTAAAAAGTTGTTCAAGTGTGCAAGGAGTGCAGAAAACACTTCTCCTACCTGCACCTAAGCCAGAAGCAGTGTGTTCGTCAGCCCTGCTTCACCAAGGAGGTGGTCACAGAGCACTGCCACCTGCAACCAGGCCTGGAGCCTCAGAGCAGGGCGAGGACGGCACTGCCAGTGGCCCTCAAGGTGACTGTGGCCCTCAATTTCTTCGCCAGCAGATCCTTCCAGGCTGAAACAAATGACATAGCTATCATCTCGTAGTTCGCCGTCCATCGCTGCATCTGGGAGGTCACAGAGGCTCTGTACTCCAGGAGAAGGGACTTCATTGTCTTTTCTCTAAACAGAGAGAAGCAGGAGGATTGTGCCCATGTGGCTTTGCCAGGATATCAGGCTTCTCCATGGTGCAGGGCACCATCGACTGCACACACATGGCTTTGCGGGCTCCGTATGTCAATGCTAAGATGTACCGCAACCGCAAAGGCTACCACTCACTTAATGTGCATTTGATGTGCGACCACACCCAGCAAATTATGCTGGTAATGCCCACTATGCTGGCAGCGGTCATGATGCCTTCATCCTGCGCCAAACCGGTATACCAGGAATATTCCAGCCACCACATCAAACCTGAGGATGGCTGCTCAGCGACAAGGGCTACAGCCCCACATCTAGTTGATGACTGCTCTTCGCATCCCCACCACTCGTGGCCAGCACTCATACAATGAGAGTCATGCTGCCACAAGGAACCTCATCGAGCAGATCATCAGTACGCTAAAGCAATGGTTCCACTGCCTTGATCGCTCGGGAGGAGCCCTCCAGTACACGCCAGAGTGGGTGTCCCATTTTGTGGTGGTCTTCTGCATGCTCCATAACTTGGCCATCATGAGGGCAAAGCCCTTGCCACCACCGGTTCCACGACCACCTTAGGAGGAGGAGGAGGAGGAAGAGGAGGAACGGAGCAGGCAGCCTACCAATCCACATTCAGGATGGGCTGTCTGTGAGCGCATCATCAGATTCCGGTTCCCCTGACATAAAACCCAGATCACCGTTGCTCAACACCTTACCACCCCACTGTCACGGACCATCACATCTTGACCACAATCCTGAAATGAAAACCAACTCAAAACAAACATTCCAACAAAATTTATCAATCAATCAAATGGTACATATCAAAGTCAACTCATTACCCTTGTGCATTACCTTAGTGCCTATCTTGCATGTTCCTTTGCCTGTTCTAGTTTTCCTACGCAGTGCTAACCCAGTGGCTGCCACATGGCTGGTGGAAGGCTGATGACTTTCAGTGGGCAAGACTGCAGATGGCCTTGCAGGACCATCTGCAGCACCTCTGGGCCTAGAAGGCCCGGCAGCAGACTGTACCACCTCAGCATGGGTGGCAGCAGTACGGGCTAGTTGGTTGACAGGCAGCAGCAAGAGCACAGGCGGAGTGGCAGTGGTGGGAGGATGAATGTTGTCAACCTGAGAGAGGTCAGCAGGTTCGTCCTCCACGGAGCCACTGCCACTCCCCCGGAGTGGCGCCTCAGCAATCCTAGTAATCTGTTGGAGGGCATATTGCTGGTCTGCTGTGACACACTGCAAGTCCCTTTCAACACTGGTAAACTCAGTCATGATGGCAGCAGTCTGTGCTTGCATGGCACAAGTCTGAGCTATCATTGCAGCTCTAAGACGTTGGATCACTTCCGCTTGTGCTGCAATGGAAGCTGAGACACCAGCCATCACACGCTACATTCTGGTTGCGTCCTATAGTGCGCTAATGGAGTTGTCCATTACTTCCATCCTGGAAATCATGGTCTCCAAGCTCTGTGCAAAGGCTTGTACAAAGTTGGTGCCGGACTCCTCCATGCTCCTCGACAATGACAACAGGCTTTCTGGCAGGCCTGCCAATGCACCAAGCAGTTCATTGTGCATGCCCATCAGCGATCTTCTGTAGGCCGTCCCATCGAAGTCCTCATCTGAGTCCTGTGCAGCAGAACTCGTGTGCAACTTCGCCCTCCGGGGAGCTGGCACCTGAGCTACTCTATCCCCCTGATGTTGGCTGCAGCCCGGTGAGTCACCACTTGCAGATCCCACCTCTGTACTACCCTCTAAAATTCACGCAATTTTAATATCTGTGCTGGTGCCTGCGAGTATCAGATCAAGTGACGTTGACTCTTCTTCTTCAATAATCTCCTCTTCCACCACCGACTGGACAGCTTGGAGGTCTTGGGTATCTGAAAGGAGAAAGACACAATGGTAGAGTTGTGGTGAGGGGAGGGAGGAAAGCAAGATGTACATGCTTACACCATCAGCAGTTTGCAAATGAGAAGAGATTGTGGGATGAGGGGGAACTTTGTTGTAAGAAGGAGGATTAAGTATGAGCATACCATCATCTTGAATGTTTTCAACATCGCAGCTCGCCACGGCCTCAGTGATAGCCCCTCCAATTATCTGCAGCACCGTCTCCTCCATGGGGGTGAGGACATGTAGCCTTGCCTGTCCTCTGCCGGTTTGCTGTTGTTCTCTCCTGTTATGAGTCACCTTGGCCTGCAAGAGAAAGGGAAGTGTGTCAGTGAATGTAGTGCAATGTGTTTGGGTGATGTGCTTGTCATGGTTGAATAGCTGACAGTGTGTCCATAGTGTGAGATGTGGGTTAGAGGCTTTCAGCAGTGATAAGTGTGTGAGGGTGAGGTGAAGCTAGGAATATGAGGTGTGCCTCATGTTTGGTAGAGATTGTTGGCAGGTGAGTGCTGGGGGTGTGGTGCATTGAGCAATGTGTGAGGCTAGTAGTGCAGTTGATAGGAGACAGCTTTTGAAGATGATTTCACTGACCTTGACCACTTGTCTGAGGTCATTAAACTTCTTTGCCACTGAAGCCACGTCCTGGGAGCAACACTACTGACAGTGACTGCCTCGGCGTTCTGGTCCCACATCCTTCCTACAGTATTTCTGGAGGGCCTCCTGGCCCCCTGTGGGTAAAGGATATCTCTTTGAGTGTTCACCCTCTGCACAAAGGCTTCGAGTGCTGCGTCTGAGACCCTGGGAGCCCTTTCCCTGGCCTATTAAGCCATTTTGGTTTGCACTGAAGCATTTTTAACATTTTTGATAACCAGAAGGCAGCTCACCTTTAAGGGGTGCAGACTGCCTTTAAGAGGTGCAGGCTAGCTTTAAGTAAAGCTTTAAATAAAGTTAACCTCGCACGAATATCGCGAACTTCGGCCCCCTGCTAAGCACACAACCAGTCAGCAGCGCATTCAAGGTAGCAGGCAGCTTAAAGTTTACGTGCTGCCTGCACTCTTTTCAATGGGTGTGGGCCAATCGTGCATCGCGATCCCGCACCCGTTTTTGGGCCTAATCGAACTTCTCCCCCCTAGGGAGCTAATGAGTTCCACATTCATGAGGTCACCAGATAATTACAGATGAGGATGGCAGTTCAGTCCATCTTAATTCATCCATCTAGAAGCATTCTAGTCACCTCATTACAGCATCTAATTGCTTCTTAAATAATTTCAGCGTTTTTGCCACCATTGCTTTATCTGAGTGTCCAATCCATATGGTGATCACTCTTTGTTTGAAGAAGACTTTTCTGACATCAGTTCTAAATTGGCATTTTACTATTTTAACTTGTGTCATCTTGTCTTACTCTCGCAATTTACTTTAAAGTAATATTTTGGATTTACCTTTTTCCATATCCTTAACTATTTTGTGTATCTCCACAAGATCAACTTCAAGCACCTCCTTCCAGGCTGAAAAGACCATGTTTCTCCATTGTTTCTCCATAACTCAGAACTCTAACACTAACCTTGCGGCCCATCTCTGCATTGCCTCCATCCACTGACTGTATGTGTGGAGTTTGCACATTCTCCCCGTGTCTGCGTGGGTTTCCTCCGGGTGCTCCGGTTTCCTCCCACAGTCCAAAAATGTGCGGGTTAGGTTGATTTGGCTATGATAAATTGACCCTTAGTGTTAGGGGGGGATTAAATATGTGGGGTTATGGGGATAGGATGGGATATGTTAGGGGGAATTAAATACGTGGGGTTACGGGGGTAGGGTGGGATATGTGTACTGTGGGGATTAAAGCAGGGACAGGTGTTGGATTTGGATGATCAGCCATGATCGTATTGAATGGTGGAGCAGGCTCGACGGGCCGAATGGCCTACTCCTGCTCCTAGATTCTATGTTTCTATGCTTGACTGTCACAGAGACCAGTACTCAGGATGCTGTCTGACGAGAGCACTATACAATTTGAGCACAACTTCCTATGATTTATATCCTATTATGTTCAAGATTCTGCTGATGATTGTTATTCTGCATTGGTTTGACATGTTTAATGTCAAGTCTCCTTCAATTTCAACAATAGCTATTTAAAAATTATTCATGATGTATGTGTGTTGATTATTTTGTCATATTCACGTGCAATACTTTACATTTGTCTACATTATATTTCATCTGCCATTGATCTGCCCACATACTTATTTTGTCCACACACTCTGAGCTTGTTTTTTTAATTCTATTCGCTGTCGAGATTGGTATCATCAGCAAATTTGACTACTTTGCAATGAGTTTCTGAGTCCAGGTCATTCCTGGAGTACCCCACTCAGTACTTCCCGACTAATCTAATGAGTGCTCATTATTTTCCAACAAGTTTCTTATCCATCCATGAATTCCCACAGTTTTGAGCCCTACTAATTGCTTTTCATGTGGGACTTTGTCAAATGCTTTTGGAAATCTAGGTATACTATGTCATGTGGCTTTCTACAGTTCTTCTTCCAAGATGACTCCTAGGCTGGCAGCTCCCTAGAGAGTTCCTCATTGTGCACCTCTATCCTTGGGAATCTGCTGCCATCCTTTACTGTTTCTCTCCCAATCTCCTCTCTTCCACTGTGTAAGTTCCAATGGCTCTATTAGTGGAAGCATTTTAGCCCTAACTATAAGTTAACTACAAGTTAACTGCTATTTTAAACTGCCATTGTCCATCCCCCAACCATGCCTGCTCTCTGCTTTTCTCAATGAGCTTCTGGACCTCTTCTCAAATTTGGCTTCCAAATTCCTGGACTTCTTTGGACATCAATACTACACTTCTGCGCTGGACTACACTGGACTAAACCGTAAGACTCATCTGCTGTGTCTCTGATCTGCTGCTCTGTTGCTTAAATTTTAAAGTAACTTTGATCAGCTTACAGCCCTTCCCCCACTGCTGTTGTTCCCTGCTGAGGTGGTGACTGACCAATTGGCTCGACTGGTTTTTTAGCTTCAGCTACAGTCTGGTTTCTGGCTGGCGTTTCACTCTCCTGGGCCGAAGTACATTTCTCCGCCACTTCTGGATCTTATGGTGACCTCCAACTTTGCCACCATCTTTCTGCCCTGCAACCGATTCTGCACATCTCCTGGATCTTCATTCCCACAGAAATACTTCCATCCTCCGATACTCTACCCTTCAAATAGCTTCTGGATTTCACTCACCCACTACACCTGTCTCCGAACTTGGATAACAGTTCGTCGATGCTCCATGCTGACTCAACCCTACCTACGTCAACTTTATCCCACCGTGGAATGTCTGACTTTAACTCTGGACTCCCTCCTATTGTCTCCTATCTATTCCCTGTTACTACCAGGATATATGTATCCTAATAATTGCTACGTAACCAGGTCTATGTAACTTGAGTTTTCCCTGTGTCCATTCACGTGCGCATTTTGGCTGCCGCTCTGGACCATCACTTCTATTTCCATTCTTTCTCCCCCTTTTTCTTTTCTCTCTACCACTCCTAGACCCCTCTCTCCTGTTGTCATGCCTCCTTTCATCTCTCCCCTACCCCAACCCTTTAGTACTCCTCGACCTTTCTACGCTCCTGCTGTCGCCCAAAGCTTGACTCCCTCTTAGATAAGCCTACAGCTTCCCTCTGTGTCTCTCTTGGCATCCTCCGAAGGGCCCATCGAGGCACTCGTCACTGCCTCCTTACGAGTAACAAGCCCAATTGCCCCATCCTACTCTCTCACTGACCTTCCTGCCCAATGCACCCACTGGGGGCTAATATTGCCAATCTCCTCCCCGTCCATCTCACCCCTCTAAGTGCTGACACTGTGGACTCTGGCAGTAGATCAGCTATCACCGGCCCTCTCCGCATCTCCCTTCAGAATGTCCGTTCACTTGTGAACAAGGCCCTTGCCATCCATAAGCTTATTGTGGATGATTGCATCAACATCATGGCCTTGACAGAAACCTGGCTGAGGGGTGATGACACCTTCCCCCGAAATGAAGCCTTCCTGCCTGGCTATACCTTCCACCACTTGCCCCGCCCAGACCATCACAGTGGCAGTGTGGTTCTTATCACCAAATCACACCTTGGTCTGTCCTCCTACTCCTCTGGCATGTTCTTTTCCTTTGAGCATCTCACCTTGTTCCATTCCTCTCACCTCTCATTTAACATTTGTGTTCTCTACTGCCCACCCAAGTACTATAAAAATGTTCTCACCAAGATATCATCACTGCTTTCCTCCCTCAGCCTCTCTCATCCAGCGACTTCTCATCCTCGGTGATTTCAACCTGCATCTCAATTCATCATGCTATCTCTCCTCTTAGTTCATTGCCCTCCTAGCCTCCCTTAATCTCTTCCTCCATGTAAACTCCCCTACCCATATTCACGGCTACCCCCTTGACCTTGTCCTCTCATGTGGCCTTGCTACTCCCATCGTGTCAATCACAGATAAGGCCATCTCTGATCACTTCCTTGTATCACTCTCCACCCACATCCCCCTTCTCCTTCCCAATTCTACTTACTTCTGTGTCCGCCCCTGGAAAAAACTCTAGTTTCTCTCCGATCTACCCTCATGCCCTCTCCGTGCTCATCTTTTCCATGAGACCCATTTCCTGCTCCTTCGAACCTAATCCCACTAAACTGCTGACCATCCAACTTCTTTTCCGAGCTCCTATGTTAGCTGATATTGTTAACGGTTCTCTCTCCTCAGGTACTGTCCCACTCTCCTTCAAATCTGTCGTCATCACCCCTCTCCTCAAAAAACAATGCTTGAATCCTCCATCCTTGAAAATTACCACCCCATCTCCAACCTCCCTTTCCGCTCCAAAGTCCTTGAACGTGTTGTCACCTCCCAAATCCATGCCCATCTTTCCCAGAGCTCCATGTTTGAATCCCTCCAATCAGGTTTCCGCCCCGCCACAGTACCGAAACGGGTATTATCAAAGTTACAAATGATATCCTATGTGACTGTGACAAAGGTAAACTATCCCTCCTTGTGCTTCTCGACCTGTCTGCAGCCTTTGACATGGTTGACCACACCATCCTCCTCCAACGCCTCTCCATCGTCATCCAGCTGGGTGGGTCTGCATTCGCTTGGTTCCATTCTTATCTATCTAATCATAGCCAGAGAATAATCTGCAATGGCTTCTCTTCCCACTCCCGCACCATTACCTCTGGTGTCCCCAAGGATCTATCCTTGGCCCCGTCCTATTTCTCATCTACATGTTGCCGCTCGGCGACATCTTACGAAAACACAATGTCAGTTTCCACATGTAGTCTGATGACACCCAGCTCTACCTCACCACCACCTCTCTCGACCCCTCCACTGTCTCTAAATTGTCAGATTGCTTATCCAACATACAGTACTGGATGAGCAGAAATTTCCTCCAACTAAATATTGGGAAGACTGAAGCCATTGTCACAAACTCTGTTCCCTAGCCACCAACTCCATCCCGTCCTTGGCAACTGTCTGAGGCTGAACCAGACTGTTCGCAACCTTGTTGTCATATTTGACCCCAAAAGAGCTTCTGACCACATATCCGCACCATCGCTAAGACCGCCTATTGCAATCTCTGTAACATCGCCCATCTCCGCCACTGCCTCAGCTCATCTGCTGCTGAAACCCTCATCCATGCCTTTGTTACCTCTAGACTTGACTATTCCAACGCACTCCTGGCTAGCCTCCCACATTCTACCCTACATAAACGTGAGGTCATCCAAAACTCTGCTGCCCGTGTCCTAACTCGCACCAAGTCCCATTCACCCATCACCCCTGTGCTCACTAACTTACATTGGCTCCCGGTTAAGCAATGTCTCGATTTCAAAATTCTCATCCTTGTTTTCAAATCCCACCATGGCCTTTCCCCTCCCTATCTCTGTAAGCTCCTCCGGCCCCACAACACTCCGAGATATCTGCGCTCCTCTAATTCTACCCTCTTGAGCATCCCCGATTTTAATCGCTCAACCATTGGTGGCCATGCCTTCCGCTGCCAAGGCCCTAACCTCTGGAATTCCCTCCCTAAACCTCTCCGCTTCTCTACCTCTCTTTCCTCCATTAAGACGCTCCTTAAAACTTACCTCTTTTACCAAGCTTTTGGTCATCTGCCCTAATATCTCCTTATGTGGCTCGGTGTCAAATTTTGTTTTATAACGCTCTTGTGAAGCGTCTTGGGACGTTTTATTATGTTACAGGCGCTATATAATATAAGTTGTTGTTGTTGACCTATGTTCCTATGTTCTATGTTGCACGTTCCTAGGTCCTTTGTTGTCCAGTTGGGATGGTATATTCTCAAAGAAGTCGAGGAAGTTGGTCAGGCATGTTCTTACCTTTCTGAATCTAAGTTTACTCCTGATAATTGATACCATTATTTTACATGGAATGGAAATCACTCCTGGAAAAAGATGAGTTTCAGAGGAGAATGTGTGTCAAGAAGGACACAGGAGTGGTTTTAAAAAACAGAATGTGAGTAAAAAGGAGGGAGAGAGAGACAGAGAGAAACACAGAGAGACAGAGAAAGACCAAATTCAGCTGATCTGAAATTGAAACTGAAATTGCAAACAAAACACGGTGGATCTGTCAGTTGTGAGAAGAGAAAAACAGGTCCGCACGATGAGCTCCGACCCCTCCACTGTGTTGATTAAGGGTCTTCTCTGTCTTCTGCCTGCCATTATTGCAAATTCTTTTGTGCTTTTTATCTCTCTGCACCATTTCACTGGTGATCTTTTATACTATCTAATGGCCTGCTATTAAGAGCATTGCAGGACAAATAACCCATCAATTCCACCTCTGGTGTATTTGTTTATTCTCTCCCCATTCTTCTCTGTATTTTTTCCCTACTTGCTATAATACCCGGTTATCATTTAGGCTTTAGTTCAGATGAAAGGTACGCATCCAAAACATCATAATCTGGCTTTCCCCCTTACAGATGTCAACTGACCTGCTGTGTACTTCCCGTACTTTAAGTTTTAATTCATGCTTGATTTTATCTTTTGCAGCCAGTCATCTAACATTAATTTATTTTCTGTTATTGTCGACCTGGAAGAGCAGCCTGCCAACTCTACCAGTGATTCAAAACAAGGCAGCATCATGCAGCATCCTTTGTTCCTCTCATCAACATTTACTAACACTTTTCAAAGAACGCAGTTAAGGACCTTGAGGAGGTAGCACCAGGTGAGCCGTATCACACAAGTGAGGAGCAAATGCTGATGGCAGGGAAGGAGCAGGAACTTGCAGGCTGAATGGTCACATGGCTGTCATCAATGATCCCTGTACCTTCTCAAAAACAGTTGTGCAGTGAAATTAGACAGCATGTCATGCTCTTCTAAAAAGATGAGGAAGTGCTTGCCATACCGACCATCAGTCACTTGTTTGATACATCTTTGGCTAGCAGATTAGCCAATACAGCAGTGCTAGTCTAGAATAAGCCAAAGGCAGAAAAGTATAAGGTGGCAGCAACCTTTACCATCACTGGCATTGCCATGTCTATTTTGCACGTGTCCTTGCAGTAGATGGAAAAGCTCTGGAACTGCTGTCCTCCCCCCTTGCTAACCTGAAGCCTATGGAAACAGTTGTCTTTGGCTATTAGCAGGTAGGTGTCCCAAGGTTTGAAGATATAGTTGGTGACAATAATGGCAAGTATGATCAGTGCCTGCAGACCTTCCTGGCATGCCTTCTTTCATATTGCACCACTTCAATCATGAAAATCCTATTTGGGGTGCATCCAAACCAAACCCAACGTTTAACTTTACCTTCATTTGTCACTCACCACAGGACTCTGCAGCTTGCAAATGGTCTCACGAGGTTTCACAATGTTTGGCATTGAAAGAACTCATTTTGATGTGCCTTCTTTTTTCATCTGATGCTGTTCTGCCGATGTCTAGCAAATGCTTCAGTTACAGTCTGTTTTTTGGAAACTTAATAATGGACCATTGTTGTGTGGATGTTTAAAAACAAATTTAATATAAGCGATAAATAAAAATTGTGCACCAAAGTTTTTCCAAAAATACATAGAATTAATTAAAAATTCAAATATTGAACAAATCTTTAATGAAAACAGTTTAAAAAGGTGACATTGCAAAATAAAACCATATAAATATCCAGTGCCCTTTAAGAGCTACAATGTGCCTAATGGCTACCCTTGTGTGTTGTTAGTTGGTATGATTACACTAGGATGAGGATGAGGTGTGGATCGTGAGATGGGGAAGTGATAATGGCCCAAAAATTCGTGAGGAAGCCTTCGTGCGAGGGTAAGGCCTCCCCGCGATCTCTCACTGCGCGTTGGCTTTTTCAGTTCCAGCTCGCACGAACTTGATGTTCTGGACAGCTGCTGTGCTGGGCTTGCGTATCCCACCAGCGTAGTTAATTCGTGCGAGCTGTGGGATCACGTGACTCAGTTAGAGCCAATGGCAGCACACCATCTTCCATTCATAACTTTCACATAAGTGCTGTGAAAGTTATGAATACTATAGCCCCCCAAAAGAACCGCTAAACCTCAATTAAATTTAAAAAAAAACCATCACATTAATAAAATAAGTATAGTTAAATAAATTAACCATTTTAAATAAAAAATTAAATTTTTGAAAAAATTTAAAATCTTTTAAAAAGTTATAAAAATAAACTTACCTGTCTTTAAAGTCTCTAAAAAAGATATACCTGTTAAAAAATATTCAAAATAATACTTAATTCACTACTTACCTTGTTAAAAGTGGGTCTTACTCCTCCTTTTTTTATGTGTAGAATCTTCCGTACTTACCTGCGCATTGAAACCACTAAGTGCACTGCATGCGCGCAGCCTGTAGCGCGCACGCGGTTCACCTAGGACCCGCCCCCTTTTCCATTCACCAAGTGCCGGTTTTCAGCGCATGCGCAGTGCATGCAGAAAACCGGCAATTGGAGACAGAATACGCGAGAGTACGCAGTGCGTACTCTCGCGTAGCGGCACTAATCTTTGGGCCAATATAGATAGAGAGGAATGGGTGGAGGTGCAAGGTAAGTTGGTGTGAGTAAGGATGTGCAGGAGTAGTGTAGGGAAGGCAGAGTGATGGGGATGTGACAAGAGGCACAGCAGGATGAGGTTGAGTGTGGTTTTGTACTAACGTTTCGTGATCTACTGAGATCATTGAAACATTTGTGACACTGCACCCAGATCCTCCTGACCAAATCCCTGCTTGTTATCTCCTCTGCAATCTGCAACCAGGCTATGTTGATCTCCTGATGAGGTGTCTTCCGTCCATGGGAAGTGAAGAGAACCTCCCTGCATGCTGTGACTCCCTCCATAAGCATATGAAGGGAGTCATGGGAGGACCTGGGTGCAGCCTTGTGCCTTTGTGCAGTCATTGTCAGTGTTTGCAGCACCTCAATGCTGTAGAACACTGACAACACAAATGTGAAAATCAATTTGGATATGGTCCCTTTAAGGAAACCGGCTGATGGCGTGTCATCAAATGACATCACCAGACCCGCTTCCTCTAATTGGTCGGGAATTGCGCTGGGCGGGCTTAACAAGTCCAATCAGGGAAAATTCATTTCACAGAGCAGGCTGGAGCCAGCAGCAGGGTCGGGACCTGCCACCGACATCGCCCGCCATGGACCCGCTGAGGTCAGCAAAATCTAGGCCACAGTGTGGGACTGGTAGGCCAATCTCTCTAGCGGTGTGTAGGTTTCCTTCCCTGGAGAGCATTAGTGAACCATCTTGGCTTTTGCTTTCAAGGTCATTTTCTGCTGCTAGCCCAAATTTATTGATTCATTGAATTTCATTTTACAGCTTGAAATGGTGGGTTTCGGAACTCACTGGGATAGAAATTTGTCTTGGGCGGTAATGCAAAACGGGCGATATCGTATATGCCGACCATTGACTTCAATAGAACTGAATATCAAGCAGGGCATATAACATCTGGTCGATGTGGTACTGCCCGTTTAACGCTACTGCCCAAGTTCAGATGGAAAATTGAAAGGGCTGCCAATCGGGCGCACTGACACTCATTGCCAACCGTTCGGTCTGGCCTCCCATTGAACAAAGCTCCACGCCGTACTGTGCTGGGAGCACTAACTTGGAAAACCAGCCTGGAATTTCCTCTGCATTTATGCCCAGATAAACCCATAATCCAGGGGCAAGCCAATTATGTGGTTTAAAAGATCACAGAATTTTGGGCGCAAGTGAGTTACGTGCGTAACTGCAATACGCCCCAATCTCCTCGATCTTTTACGTCCGTCTATCAAACCCTCCATCCGAACAAATCTCCACCCACAAAACTGGCCATGCCCCTAGCTCTCAAATGCGAATATCCACCAACTGTGCTGGCGTCATGGTAATGGTAGAGTGAAGGATATGCCAGGCTATGAGGTTACAGGTTGTGGTGGAATACAATTCTGCTGCTGCTGAAGGCCTACAGCGTCTCATGAATGCCCAGTTTTGAACTGCTAGATCTGTTCTGAATCTAGCCCAGTTAGCAAGGTGGTAGTGCCACACAACACGATGGATGGTGTCCTCAGTGTGAAGATGGAATTTCGTCTCCACAAGGACTGTGCAGTGGTCAATGCTGTCCTGGACAGATGCATCTGCGACAGGTAGATTGGTGAGGACGAGGCCAAGTAGGTTTTTCCCTCGTGTTGGTTCTCTCACCACCTGCCGCACTCCTAGTCTGGTAGCTCTGCCCTTCAGGACTCGGCCAGCTCGGTCAGTAGTGGTGCTACTGAGCCACTCTTGGTGATGGACATTGATGTGCCCCCACCCAGAGTATATTCTGTGCCCTTGCTCCCCTCAGGGCTTCTTCCAAGTGGTGTTCAACATGTTCATCAGCTGAGGGAGGGCAGTAGTTGGTAATCAGCAGGAGGTTTCCTTGCCCGTGCTTGACCTGAAGCCATGAGACTTCATGGGATCCAAAGTCAATGTTGAGCACTCCCAGGGCCACTCCCTCCCAACTGTACCGCCACCTCTGGTGGGTCTGACCTGCCGGTGGGACAGGACATATTCAGGGATGGTGATGGAGAAATCTGGGATATTGGCTGAAAGGTATGATTCTGTGAGTAACACTATGCTTGACTAGTCTGTGGGACAACTGAATGGCTTGCTAGGCCATTTCAGAGGGCAGTTAAAAGTCAACCACATTGCTGTGGGTCTGGAGTCACATATAGGCCAGACCAGGTACGGACAGCAGATTTCCTCCCATTAGTGAACCAGATGGGTTTATTACAACAATCCAGTAGTTTCATGGTCACCATTCCTGATACTAGCTTTTCATTCCAGATTTATTTAATTAACTGAATTTAAATTCCCCAGCTGCCATGGTGGGATTTAAACTCACATCTCTGGATCATTAGTCCAGGCCTCATGGATTACTAATCCAGTAACATAACCACTATGCTACCGATTCTATGCCCATTTTATGTTTGGGCAGAATGAGATTGAGAGAATATTTGGGTGTAATTTAACATCGGCAAAATGAGGGCAATATTGTGCATATTTTCAGGTCTAACTTCCGGATTACATCCAAGGACAAAATTCAAGGTCCAGACTGATTACACAAAATCAATTTTTAGGCAGTAAATCTCACTTCAGGATTTAGAGGAAGATTCCTTAAAAAAATAAAAAGTGATCACAATTTAACTGAAGAGAGGAAGAGTCAATGTGATAAAATGCACATTGAGTTTCCCCATGCAGCAGAATTAAATGGACAAAGGCATTCCTGCTTCGATTGTAGCAAATCCCACACAGAAAAACTCTTCCCTGGATATTCCCCATTAACTTCTGTTGATTTCAACTACACGTTGGAAAACCCAAAATTCTCGACATGGAGATCACGAGATCTTTGTGCAAAGCTTACTTTGGGGCCAGTGGCGAACACCTTGGCTTCGACGCTGACCGGAAATTCTGGGCCAATGGAAAAATTGGGTTGATTTGCGCCTCTCGTTAGCGCCCCTGGGGCCTCTTGAGTGCCGGGCTGTTTTCACAGCACCCCCGCTCCCTGGTGGTCCAGAAGCGCCCCACCTCCTGCTTGGGATGCTACCACTGAAGTTCCGGTGGAGAGGCCCCAGTGACGTTAGCGTCCCAAAAGGGGCGCCACCCAATATTTCCCCTTTTTTGTTTGTGTAATCTTGCTCTGTGAAAATTGGCTGCTATGTTTGCCTGCATATTTGGTGTGAACTTAAGTTAGAAGAGGAACAAAAGAAGATTGTAGATTACAGAGGAAGACAGAGCTGCTTCGAGGTAACAGTTGAATTACTGAGATAATATAACAGAGATCAAAGAAGTTGCATGTTTTTTATCATCCAAGATATACACTTAAATGTGATGAGCATGTATGATACTTGTTGATTCATTGCATAAAATTAAATGGGCTAACTTTGCCAAGCATGCAATATAATCCTCAAAATTGATTACTCTTATGCTATATTAAGTTGAACCCAGCTTAGCTGTGATACAATCATTCTGAAATAAGTTACTTAATATTAAATTGAAAGCAGCTTGTGTGCTGTAATTCTAAAGCTAAGTTATTGTTTTCTTTGTGATGATTTAATTAACAGCCATTTTATCCTTGACTACATAGAAATAGCGTAATAAAATGGTAATTTGTTGTACATCAAAGTGTTATGTCCTTCTCAGTGCTTGACACCTTTGAGAAAACAAAGAATTTTTTTCATTTCGATTTACATAGGACAAAAAAAAATCATTATGTACAAACACACTAGATTCAAGTCGAACAAAATTGAGGCTTCTCTCACCCATGGTGCTGGCACACTTGTGCCATTGGTAGAGTGGACTAGCCTCAATATATTTTGCAAGGCAAGGCTCTCCCCTTATCTCAATCAGCTCACTCTGCATGGTTGCCTGGCCTGAAAGCTGACTGGCTGCAAGTGGCAGAATTGGACCAGCCAGCATCTTTTAAAAGGCTGCTGTTTGTCCTTAAAGGGAAGCTACCTGCAATTGTTCTGCTGAAGGCTGAGGGGAGCAACAGGTGTAAGATTCTCAAAATTCACAGATCCCCCTAACTCTAAGAAAAAAACCCTAAGGAAAAAGACTTTGGACTCTTTTCTAACTATTTCAAGGTGATAAAATGTATTTGGGCCTAAAACAAGGAATTTAAGACCAAAAACCAAGTTTTGGCATTTTAAAAACATGTCTGGGCCTGTAAAGGGACAAGGAGATGGGCTCGACCTCTGTAAAAGCAGTTTTGGATATTGGAGTTAATTACAATGTCTGGGGAACCGGGATGACCTCACTCAAGCCCCAGCAGACATTAACATTTTAACAATAAACCCAGGGTAAGAGCAGTCCCACCCAAAATTACAGGCCCCATCAAAACCATCACAGGACCCATCAAAAACATACATAAAACAAATCACTTGGTCCCGCTCTATAGAAATCCGAAGCCCAGTTAAGAAACCAAAAATAAGAACAATCACCTATAATTAACCAAGAAGATCGACAGGATGGAGCCATCCCCGAAACCACTTCACACATTTACAAACCAGTTACTGTTAACGAGCCCTCCAAAATCTTACAATGACCGGGATTTGATTTGGCGCGCAACAAAGGAGGCTTCAATTAGTATAATTGAAGGCCTGCTTTTCTCAAGTTCAAGCAACAAGCAGGACAGGAGAAGCACAGGAGTCACACAGACAGGACAGCAGTGAAACAGTTCTCAAGTTCGAGTTCTCCAATACAACCGTACACAGTTCAACAGAAACAAGTTCAGCAAGCAGTCCGGCAGAAGGCAGTTCCACAGTTCTGCAAGAAGGCAGTTCCACAGTTCTGCAAGAAGACAATTCCACAGCTCTGAAGAAGACAGTTCAACAAGGCAAGGGGGCAACAGAAAGAAGTTCAACAAAGAAGGCCAGCAGCTCCAGAAGCAGGCCGACACGCAAGAAGAGACCAGAGCGACCGCCTCAGTGACCATCGGACACCTCGCGGCAACAAGGGCCTCACGAAACTTTTCACTTAAAAAGACTCTAAGCCCTATCTCTAACAGAGGAAAAGTGGGTACTCACCCGATAAATCCAATCCAGCGAACCCCGAAACCGCGAACCAGCTCAACTGTCAAGGATTCGTTTGGTGAGCATTATCCCTGGTCCTCTACAGCCCAACTTAGCTAGTAAAGTGGGATTGGGAGGGGTGAAGTATTCTCCTAATGTTATTTTCCTCGCTTGTACCAAAGTGTTCCCCACTTTTAGAGTGTTTGTGTTGTGTTTTACTTTCTTGAATAAAGATCAAAGTTCTTGCATCAAACTCAGTTGTCTGCTGCACTTTTTATCACAACCCCCAAATAAGTCCAAGGTCTAGAACCAAGGGTGTGGGAGCGATTCGAACCGCTCAGAAGTCAGAGGCGAAGCTGACACAAAACCACCACCCCCTACACAGGGTTAGCAATAGTAAATCGCTGCCATCCTTACAGTCATGTACGAGGGGTTTCCACATTCGCCGATTATCATAGCGACGCATCTTCAGGGCCATCTGTAGGGAAGCCTTGGTGGCACAGAGGAGCAAGGGGCAAATAGCTTTCTCTCAGGGAACATTCGGACTCGTGTCATTGACACCTTGAGCACTCTCTTTCTCGAATCTGTTAAGCCAGGTTTGACCGACTGAGTGATTGCTTGGAAAGAGCTTGAATGACAGATTTAGTCCACATCGGAGGCACCACAAGAAATACTCTTATACAGATCATGGTGATCCCACTGGGGTGCCAGTACCATCAATATTACAGGAAAAGGGCAACAAAAGGTGGTTTCATCTCAAGTCTAACCACCTCCCATGACATTCAATGGCATTACCATCGCTGAATCCCCCACCATCAACATCCTGGGGGGTCACTATTGGCCAGAAACTCAACTGGACCAGCCACATGAATGCCGTGGCTATGGGAGCAGGTCCGTGGCTAGGTATTTTGTGGCAAGTGACACACCTCCTAACTCCCCAAAGCCTCTCCACCGCCTACAAGGCACAAGTCAGGAATGGGATGCTATACTCTTCACTTGCCTGGTTGGGTGCAGCTGCAACAATACACAATAAGCTCAACATTATCCAGGACAAAGCAGCCTGCTTGATCGACACCCCATCCACCAGCTTAAACATTCACCCTCTCCACCACTGGCACACCATGGCTGCAGTGTGTACCATCTACAGGATGCACTGCAACAACTCACCAAGGCTTCTTCAACAGTATGTCCCAAACCTACGACCTCCACCACCTTGAAGGACAAGGGCAGCAGGTGCATGGGAACACCATCACATATAAGTTCCCCTCCAAGTCACACACCATCCTGACTTGGACATATATGACTGTTCTTTCATCGTCAGTGGGTCAAACTTCTGGAACTCCCTACCCAACAGCACTGTGGGGGTACCTTCACCACATGGACTGCAGCGATTCAAAAAGAAGGCTCACCACCACCTTCTCAAGGGCAACGAGGGATGGGCAATAAATGCTAGCCTTGCCAGCGATGCCCATATCCCGAGAATGAACAAATAAAAGATGCCATTTTTTTGGACAGTGTTTGTTGGATAGGGTCATGTAAAGGTTATAAGTGCTGGGAGCGAACTGAAAAAGTTGAGCTTAGTAGAGGCAATGGGCTGGATTTTCTCAATGGGAAGCTTTTGGAGGTGGGACTGCTGCTTGCCAGCTTTCAATCCCGCCTCCATCAGCTTCTGGCCAACCAACAGGATTTTCCCCTGATTGACCTTGTTAAGCCCGCCCAGCGGGCTCAGCAGGCCAATAAGGGGGAAGTCAGTGACAGATCTGGTCAACATATGATGTGCCATCTGTCAAGAACTTTTGAAAGAAGAAATGTCATCGTTTGACAGCTCTGTGAAGCAGAGGATCGGAGAATCCAACAGCCAGTCTGTGATATCTACAATGGAGATGTCGGGACTCCGGTTCCACAGCGGCTGAAGGCTGTGGGCAGAAACAAAGGTAAGTGAACATTTTCTAAAACATTACACTCACCTTACATACTTACCACTCCACAATTGCACCCATCACTCACCTCTACATTGCACTTTCAGACCCTTCCGACCCCCGCAGACCTCCTACTCGTCTCCTACACCCTGGCGGGGTTCCCCGAGATCGAGAAGCCTGCACTTCGGAAGGAAAAATGGGGATAATCCTATTGTCTGCCTGTTAACTACCTGTTAACAGGCAGTTAATAGGCTTTAATGCCCTTCCCGCCTCGAGGAGACGGGACCTGGGGCAGGACGGCTTCCCGCCTCCTGGCAAGAGGGCACGGAGGCGGGCTGGGGGCGGGTTTGCCACCCGCCCCCAAATTCTGCAACTTTACCGGCAGTCCCGCCTCCATACCCACCTCCTCGAGGCTGAGAAAATCCAGCCCACCGTGTGGGTTTTCATAACAGAAACAAAGTTGATCAGTGTCAGGTGCGTCCATTACTGGAAGTTGTTATAAATAACAGATTTGTGCACCGTTCTCCCGGCTTGTATGTCGGCTCCCTACATGTTGCCCCTACCTCCTCTTTATCTTCTTGCTGTGGACCTGCAGCCTATGGGTCTCCTCCTGTCTTATTGCGTGCTTATTGTTCTTTGGATGTGAAAATTTTGCAACATGCAGCAGATGGTGATGACTTTGGAGACTGCCTGGGCGGTAGCAGTCCATACAACAGCATTATTGCTTCATCGTCCTTACCATTTTCTTGGTGATGCGGTGGCCTGTACCGCCACCACACAATAAACCTGGGTAATAGTACGGGTCTCATTGTACTTGCTCTGGTGCTGTGAGGGATTTCCCAATTTGCGTCAGCAGCCATTGGATC
Organism: Squalus acanthias; assembly: GCA_030390025.1. Lineage (NCBI taxonomy): Eukaryota > Metazoa > Chordata > Chondrichthyes > Squaliformes > Squalidae > Squalus > Squalus acanthias. Next base: position 140,393,501 of record CM059425.1, on the reverse strand, counting down.
TTCAGATAATGCTGCAATTAGATGGAGTGTTATATAATAAACCGTTATGGTTGGTGCCTGGATAATGTGCATTATCAGACAGAGTCAGATTTCTGGTGTCAGAAACTACCTGCAAATTTATTGAGTGGTACCCCTACCTGTTTATGTGTGCATTTGGGTTGACTTGTGGATCCATGATGGCAGCATAGCTTCTACTTAGAGCACTCTTGTGAACATACCTCTAATCAAGATTACATTCCCTTGTTCTTCATTCCCCAACCAAAGGAAATAGTTTCTCCGGATCTACCATATTAAATCCTTTTAACATTTTAAATACCTCGATCAGATCACCCCTCAATCTGCTACACTCAGGTGAAGCCTAGTAAAAGTGCTGTGCTCTCTACAGTTGGTGTCTCCTTTCTACTAGAAACCTGATAAAATACATTTCCCTTATTAACATGGCATCAGTCACTTGCTTTATATAGGTATGAACTGCAGATTAGCTTATCTGTCCGCTAAATTCGCCTTAAAGGATCCTGTTACATCAAGAGTTAATGCCGTAGTGACCTTCACAGCTATAACAGCTACCCTAATGCTTGAGATTGTCCATAGGTGAGCCCAATGCAGATGGCATAGCAAAGTTACTGGCCCAGAAATTAAACACGGAGTGTTCACGCGGGGGTAAGGCTTCCCCGCGATATCTCACTCCGCGCCTACCTTTTTCCTCCGGGCCCACACAAACTTTAGTTTCAAGGCTGCAGCTGTGCAGTGCTTGCGTGACCCAGAGACGCAATTAGTTCGTGCGAGCTCTGGGATCACGTGATTCAGTTAGAGCCAATGGCAGCACACCATCTTTCATTCATAGTTTTGACAGCAAGGGCTGTCAAAGCTATGAATACTATACCCCTCCAAAAGAACAGCTAAACCTCAATTAATTTTTTTAAAAAGCCATCACATTAATAAAATAAGTATAGTTAAATAAATTAACCACTTTAAACAAAAAATTAAATTTTTGAAAAAATTTAAATTTTTTTTAAAAGTTATAAAAATAAACTTACCTTTCTTTAAAGTCTCTAAAAAAGATAAACCTGTTGAAAAAATGTTTAAATAATACTTAATTAACTACTTACCTTGTTAAAAGAGGGTCTTACGCCTCCTTTCTTTATGTGTAAAATCTTCCATGCTTACCTGCGCGTTCAAAGCACTAAGTGCACTGCGTGCGCGCAGCCTGTAGTGGGCATGCGGTTCACTTAGGAACCGCCCCCTTTTTGAATTCACGAAGTGCCGGTTTCCCGCGCATGCGCAGTGCATGCTAGAAACCGGCAATTGGAGACCTAAAACGCGAGAGTACACAGTGCGTACTCTCACGTATTAGGTCTAATTTTCGGGCCACTGTATCTGCAGTTCAGCAGAGGTGCTCAAAACAGGTATCCTGTGATGTACCCAGGTATGAGTAGCATCATCAATCAACAAGGGTTCTTCCGTGTTGACGGCAGCGAACATACCACCTGAGATGTTGTTGAAGCTGAAAATTTTGCTCCTTTCTTGAATTGATCCTTCTCATCCACGTCATGGTACCATCCAAAGAGATTTTCATCCTCTCAACTTGTAGCTGGGGAAAAATGAGCCAGGGCTTGTGCTCCTGATCACTATCAAGCAGCCCAGCATGTGTAGATGTTAGGTGCAGAAAGGAATAAGTGTGGCTGCGAAGGCCTTAATGGTCAACCAGCCTATGAATTGTCAATGTCAAAGTTCACACGTTAAGAATGAATACAAGAGACAATCATTGTGGAGACATATTTTAGCATGAGTCACCACCTTGAGGAGAGGGGCGAAGAAAGTGAAAACTGAAGAAAGATAAAAGTTGCCACACTGGAAAAGGTCAAACCAGTACACTGACCGCATTAGCAACACATTTAATTGGAAGAATCATTATAAATAGAAAGACCAACATGGATTATTTTCCATCAAATTTTCAAACTTGTGTGAACTCTTACACCAAGTTCTGACAAGTAACCGCCACAAAGGTGCTAGATTTTTATTGTATTGAATTTCTAAGAATTTGTGTTCTGCCACACGCACCATTCAAATCCAGGCAATCCTATCTGCACAGAAGAAAAGCCTGCCCTCTGTCAACTCCAGATTGCCTAAGACTAGACGGCTCTCTATATTGTAGTCTCTGGCCCCAGAGAGTTCTGTTGCTACATGACGTCTCCTGGTTTGGTCTTCATTTGAAAAAGTCTGTGCTCAGGTGCCCTATACTGACTCATTGCACAGGCACGCACAGTCTGCTTCAGGCATGCAGTAGGCCTCAGGTCTCTGTGTCCAGTAACACGGTGCCCCAACGTCCAAAATGAGTACTCACATTGCATTAGTGGCCCCTATGAATTATCGTTGTCTGACTTTAATTCTTCTCTTTACAATTTTCTTCTAGATTTTGTATCCCTCCCCTTCTCTCCTAAAGGACTCCCTCACTGGGATATGGTATCAAGGATAGAAACCACCCTCCAGTGCCTTGCCCAAGTGATCGTTATTCATATTGATACTTGTTACTGACAGCGGGAGGGATATCTGACTGTGAAGGGCACCCCAACTGAAGCTAATCCTCTTGATCAGCGTCCCACTAAAAGGTCATTGGATAATGATCAGGAGCAGGAACCCTGGATTATTTTTCTCTTCCAAAACCCAGGTTGCTGCAGCCATTTATACTTCAAAAGTAGAGGGGACGAAAATACTTGTGGGGTGGGCACATCCCAGTGCATGTGCCAAGATGTGCCTGCCTGGGATCTCTGCCGGCGACCCTCCCAAATTCAGAGGGTTAGTGGTTAACAGGAGGTCTTCTATGTTACACACCAATGACAGGCACCTGCACCACTAGAGGTGTATCTGGGGACCCACAATAGGAAAAAGAGGTCAGAAAGACCAGCAGCAATTTCTGGGCTGGGGCACGGGGGTATGGTAGTGTTGTGTTTATGTTGCTGGACTAATAATCCAGAGGCCTAGATTACTGATTCAGAGAATGTGAATTTAAATCCCACCATGGCAGTTTGAGAATTTGAGTTCAGTTTAATAAAAGAAAACATTTTCAGTATCAGTGAAAGTGACCATAAAGCTGTTGGTAAAATCCAACTGGTTCACTAATGTCCTTTAGGGAAGGAAACCTGCCATCTTTACCTGGTCTGGCCCATAGGTGACCCTCGTCCCACCACAATGTGGTGACTCTTTACTACTCTTTAAAGTGCCCTAGTAAGGCACTCAGTTGTATCAAACCACTACAAAGAATAGAATCATAGAATGATACAGCACAGAAAGAGGCCTTTCGGCCCATCGTGCCTTTGCTGTCTCTTTGGTACACCTATCCAATTAGTCCCATTCTCTGCTCTTTTCCCACTGCCTGGTAAATTTTTTCCCTTCAAGTTTATGGCCAATTCTCTTTTCAACGTTACTATTGAATCTACTTCCACCACCGTTTCTGGCAGTGTATTGCAGATCACAACAACTTTCTGTGCAAAAAATATTTCCTCATGTCACCTCTGGTTCTTTTGCCAATCACCTTAAATCTGTATCCTCTGGTTACCTACCCGTCATCCACTAGAAACAGTTTCTTCTTATTTATTCTATAATAACAATTCATGATTTTGAACTGCTCCATCAAATCTGCTCTTAACCTTCTCTGCTCTAAGGGGAACAACCCCAGCTTCTCCAGTCGCTCTACATAACTGAAGTCCCTCATCCCCGATACCATTCTAGTACATCTCTTCTGCACCCTCTCTAAAGCCTTGATATCCTTCCTAAAGTTTGGTGCTCAGAATTGGCACAATACTCCAGTTGGGGCCTAACCAGTGTTTTATAAAGTTTCAGCATAAATTCCTTGCTTTAGTACCCTGTTCCTCTATTAATAAAGCCAAGGATCCCATATGATTTTTTTAACAGCCTCCTCAGCTTGTCCTGCCACCTTCATAGGTTCCTGCACCCTCTTTAAAATTGTACCATTAAGTTCATATTGCCTCTCCTCATTCTTCCTACCAAAATGCACCATGTCACACTTCTCTGTGTTAAATTTTACCCCACGTCATCCCCCACGATGACGGCATCGCTGCAACAGCCTCAGTAACTCTACACCAGCATCCCCCACGATGACGGCATCGCTGCAACAGCCTCAGTACTCAACATCAACAACAGCCAATCTCCAGACGCCATCCTACAACTCATCCGCTTCAACCTTGACCACAATGTCTTCACCTTCGACAACCATTTTTTTACCCAAACACACGGAACAGCCATGGGGACCAAATTCGCACCCCAATACGCCAACATCTTCATGCACAAGTTCGAGCAAGACTTCTTCGCTGCACAGGACCTCCAGCCAACGCTGTACACCAGATACATCGACGACATTTTCTTCCTTTGGACCCATGGCGAAGGATCACTGAAAAGACTACACGATAACATAAACAAGTTCCATCCCACCATCAAACTCACCATGGACTACTCCTCAGAATCGGTCTCATTCCTGGACACACGAATCTCCATCAAAGACGGACACCTCAGCACTTCACTCTACCGCAAGCCCACGGACAACCTCACGATGCTCCACTTCTCCAGCATCCACCCTAACCATGTTAAAGAAGCCATCCCCTATGGACAAGCCCTGCGAATACACAGGATCTGCTCAGACGAGGAGGAACGCGATGGACACCTACGGACACTGAAAAACGCCCTCGTAAGAACGGGATATGACGCTCGACTCATCGATCGACAGTTCCGACGGGCCACAGCAAAAAATCGCATAGACCTCCTCAGAAGGCAAACACGGGACACAACCAACAGGGTACCCTACGTCGTCCAGTACTTCCCCGGAGCGGAGAAACTACGCCATGTTCTTCGCAGCCTTCAACATGTCATCGATGACGACAAACACCTCGCTAAGGCCATCCCCACGCCTCCACTACTTGCCTTCAAACAGCCGCCTAACCTCAGAAGTACCATAGTTCGCAGCAAATTACCCAGCTTTCAGGATAACAGCGACCACGACACCACACAACCCTGCCATGGCAAACTCTGCAAGACATGCCAGATCATCAACACAGATACCACCATCACACGTGAGGACACTACCCACCAGGTACATGGTACATACTCATGTGACTCGGCCAACGTTGTCTACCTCATACGTTGCAGGAAAGAATGCACCGCGGCATGGTACATCGGCGAGACCATGCAGACACTGAGACAACGTATGAACGAGCACCGCGCAACAATCGCCAGGCAGGATTGTTACCTCCCAGTCGGGGAACACTTCAGCAGTCAAGGACATTCAGCCTCGGATCTGCGGGTAAGCGTTCTCCAAGGCAACCTTAGAAACACACGACAACGCAAAATCATCGAGCAGAAACTGATAGCCAAGTTCCGCACTCATGAAGACGGTCTCAACCAGGATCTTGGGTTTATGTCACGATACATGACATGATCCGGACTCGAGTCGTCGTTGGCTTGTTCACAGATGTGATTCCCAGTAAAAAAGTAAAAATTTTCCCAGTAAAAAAGTAAACATTTTAAAGCTTTTCGTTTTACATACAGACGGCAGCTTTTGACACGTTAGAACCCCTGCGACTACACCTCATTGTCTCAGTTGTATCTTGCTATGTCTTTGATGTGGTACCTTCCTGGCTGACTTGATTAACTTTATCACACCTCGGCAGATAGTCAGGATGATTTAATTTAGTGGTCTGCAATTGTAAGGTACACATGCTTTGTTCTCTATCTATATATGCTTTGGCGATTCTGTATCTAATTTACTTCACCTGAGGAAGGAGCAATCGATAGCTCCGAAAGCTTGTGATTTCAAATAAAACTGTTGGACTATAACCTGGTGTTGTGCGACCTCTCAATTAAATTTTACCTGCCATGTGTCTGCCCGTTTCACCAGTCTATGTCCTCCTGAAGTCTGTTACTATCCTCCTGATTGTTTCCTACATTTCCGAGTTTCGTGTCATCTGCAATCTTTGTAATTATGCCCTGTATACCCAAGTCAAGGTCATGAATATATATCAGAAAGAGCAGTGGTCCTGATAGCGACCGCTGGGAAACACCACGGTATACTCCCTCCAGTCTGAAAAACAACCGTTCACCACTATTCTCTGATTTCTGTCCGTTAGCCAATTTTGTATAGAAACGTAGAAGATATGAGCAGGAGTAGGCCATTCGGCCCCTCGAGCCTGTTCCGACATTTAATGAGATCATCCAAATTCAGTACCCTGTCCCTGCTTTCTCCCCATATCCCTTGATCCCTTTAGCCTTAAGAAATATATCCAACTCCTTCTTGAAGCTATTTAATGAATTGGCTTCAACTGCCTTCTGTGGTAAAGAATTCCACAGGATCACCATTCTCTGGGTGAAGAAATTCCTCCTCATCTCTGTCCTAAATGGCTTACCCCTTATCCTTAGACTGTGACCCCTGGTTCTTGACTCCCCCGCCATCGGGAACATCCTTCCTGCATCTAGTCTGTCTAGTCCTGTTAGAATTTTATAAGTTTCAATGAGATCCCCTCTCATTCTTCTAAACTCTAGCGAATATAAGCCTAATCGACCCAATCTCTCCTCATACGTCATTCATGCCATCCCAGGTATCAGTCTGGTGAATCTTCGCTGCACTCTCTCCATGGCAAGAACATCCTTCCTCAGATAAGGCGACCAAAACTGCACACAATACTCAAGGTGTGGTCTCACCAAGGCCCTGTACAACTGCAGAAAGACATCCTTGCTCCTGTACTCGAATCCTCTTGCTTTGAAGGCCAACATACCATTTGCCTTCTTCACCGCCTGCTGCACCTGCACGCTTACCTTCAGCGACTGGTGCACAAGGACACCCAGGTCTTGTTGCACTTCCCCTTTTCCCAATCTATTGTCATTCAGATAATAATCTGTCTTCCTGTTTTTGCCACCGAAGTGGATAACCTCGATTTTATCCACATTATACTGCATTTGCCATGCATCCGCCCAATCACCCAAACTGTCCAAATCATACTGGAGTTTCTCTGCATCCTCCTCACAGCACACACGCCCACCCAGCTTTGTGTCGTCTGCAAACTTGGAGATATTACATCTAGTTCCCTCATCTAGATCATTTATATATATATTGTGAATAGCTGGGGTCCTAGCACTGATCCCTGCGGTATCCCACTAGTCACTGCCTGCCACTCGGAAAAAGACCCGTTTATTCCAACTCTTTGCTTCCTGTCTGCCAACCAGTTCTCTATCCAAGACTGTACCTTACTCCCAATCCCATGTGCTTTAACTTTGCACGCTAATCTCTTATGCGGGACCTTATCGAAAGCCTTCTGAAAGTCCAAATACACCACATCCACTGGTTCTCCCTTATCTATTCTACCAGTTACATCCTCAAAAAATTCCAGTCGATTAGTCAAGCATGATTTACCTTTCGTAAATCCATGTTGACTTTGTCCGATCCTGTTACTGTTTTCCAAGTGCTCTGCTATTACATCTTTTATAATGGACTCTAGCATTTTCTCCACTACCGATGTCAGGCTTACCGGTCTATAATTCCCCGTTTTCTCTCTCCCACCTTTTTTAAATAGTGGGGTTACATTCGCTATCCTCCAATCCATGGGAACTGTTCCAGAGTCTATAGAATTTTGGAAGATAACCAGCAATGCATCTACTATTTCTAGGGCCAGTTCCTTAAGTACCCTAGGATGTAGATTATCAGGCCCTGGGGATTTATCGGCCTTCAATCCCGTCAATTTCCCTAACACCATTTCCCTACAAATACTGATTTCATTCAATTCCTCCCTCTCATTAGACCCTATTTTCCCCGACATCTCTGGGAGGTTATTTGTGTCCTCCTTTGTGAAGACAGAACCAAAGTGTGTATTTAATTGGTCAGCCATTTCTTTGTTCCCCATTATAAATTCCCCTGATTCTGACTGCAAGGGACCTACGCTTGACTTCACCAATCTGTTTCTCTTCACATATGGTGCCACTGTCCCTTTAAGCCCGTGGGCTTTAATTTTGATAACAAGTCTATTATGAGGGACTTTGACAAACACTTTTTAAAGTCCATAAACACAACATCAACTGTACTACCCTCAATATCATAGACCACAGTGGTTCAAGAAGAAGACCCACCACTACCTTTTCAGGGCAACTAGGGATGGGCAATAAATGCCAGCCTTACCAGCGATGGCCATATCCCAAGGATGATTTAAAAAAAAGAAATGGCCTCCATCAGTTCTCTTTTGTAGAGGGCTGCACTTTAGTATTTTTTATGAAAACAAATTCTCTTTGGATATCCATGTCATAATCATGGCCACTTCTACCCTTTGGCAGGTTGATACACGTGATCTCACCAGGTATACATCTGCCAGCCCTACGCTGAGTCCTTCTGTGTGCTAGAGATGCAGCAAGTTCCAACATAGGGAATCCCTGTCTCCTCTTATGCTGAATGTGTGGGATGGGGTGGGAGGATTCCTCAACGTCTAGCTTGGACATGGTGTAACCAGGTTCCATCTTAATTTGTGGCCCTTCTGATGCATTCCTGCCAATGTTATGGTGAGAGAGCACCGGAAGAACCACAGATCTTTGACCCTGGAGGCTTTAGCTCTAATCCACTGGGTTGACTTCTTCAAGAGTGTTTGAAATTTGTCCACCATTTACATCAATGGCTAACTGTGAGTTGTTCTTAACTGCTTCCTTGAATTCAAGCCCACTGATTCCCCCACCCTTCCCCATCTCATTGCCTTAATTTGGGTGTCGTATGGTTGTGATGAGGTTCATGCAGAATACCACTATGAGATATCAACACTATCCATGCCTTCTACCTCTTTCTCAGTAATGTTTTGTCAAAGGCCTGCTCCCAACTATTAAGAGTAAATTAAGTTCATTATTGTGGCAGTTCGCCATCTCTTTCAGGGAGCAACCTTTTCCTACCTTTACACCTTCTGCAGCAGTCTTGACATGTCCTGTAATTCCTGGAATTAGAATTCTTTCTAATGCAGGTCTGGGCAGGCTATGCTGCCTTAAGGGGCCTGGAGACTGTTCCAAAGATTTTTTTCTGTATGTGTGTATATATATAATTATAATGGTTTCCGAGATGAGTAAATTCATTTCATAATCAGTAAACATCTTTCCTGAGGTTTTTTTGTCTCCTCTCCATTTGTTGCCATGTTTGTGTCAGGTTTTGATGGTGTAAGCATTTGCTCCACCTCTTTGATAGCACCTGTCCATCATTTTAAATGCACTTTCATCTTGAGCATAGAATTGACTGGTGCTGTAGTGGACTGGCAATAATTGTCTCATGTCAGATTATAAAACAGCACATTACATCCTCTGGATCTCAGGAAGAGTAATATATTCATAGAAGAATAAAAATGAGGAGTAAACAAGCAAATCAACAACAACAAAAACAACTTGTATTTATATAGCGCCTTTAATGTAGTAAAACATCCCAAGGCGCTTCACAGGACTGCTATAAGACAGAAATTTGACACCGAGCCATATAAGGAGAAATTAGGGCAGGTGAGCTAAAGCTTGGTCAAAGAGGTAGGATATAAGGAGCGTCTTAAAGGAGGAAAGAGAGGAAGAGAGGCGGAGAGGTTTAGGGAGGGAATTTCAGAGCTTAGGGCCATACCAAAAACCATACCAAACATTCTTGTGAAGAGGTATAACAAATCTAAACAAATACCTGGAGTTGACAGTTGGATAACTTCAGTGCTCTCTTTTATTGTCATGTAAGTAAATAAATGCACTCAGTTGGGGAGGGGACAAATTCAGCAATGGCCTTTTGGATCAAAATCAGAGACGATTCCATGGCAGTCTCCCCTTGATCCAAAAATGACATAAGATGGCACAAGATAAAAATGAATCAGTAACTGAGCTGCCTGCAGAATGGCAGTACAGCAGATTTTGCTTCTTCATTTCCTGCTTTCATAAGTAATCCAGCTCCTCCCAGCAGAACATTTTTACAAAAGTAATGGTGCAGTGACAGGTTTATCAAGATTAGTCAATCCATCCCCCTTGTGTAACAGTGAGGCACCACCTAATCTCCTACAAAGATAGGTCATTATCACTCCAACTAGTAAGGATCTGGCTTGAAGCACTCTCTAGGGCAAGTGATAAGTAGTAGCATGCCAGAATGTGCTGCTATTTATCACTGTATCACACAGGCTCCTATAGAGACAGATAATTATATTCTCCGGCTCCTAACATCTCTTGCGTAACTCCGTGGAAATGACTATTTGTTACTGGAGATTATGACACCATTAAGGTTTATTGTGTAAACAGAACTAACCTTTTTCATTACCTTCAATTACATTTTCATTGATGCTGTGTAATAAACTTGTAGGACAGGGCAGTTAGTTTTAACACAGTTACAAGGGCGTTTCAATGATACTTGAACTCATACATACAACAATACAAACTTATTGTTTGCATTTTTTAAGAGTGCATTTATGCTGCAGGTTTAGCATTGGTGTAGAGTGATTTTGGCTTCACAACAATGCTAAACTTATGGGAGAGGAGATTCCTGGTGCCCCACTCCGCTGGTGTAAGTGCAGCCAAGCAGAAACCCCAGCCACCCTTGCCCAAGGCCAGAGACCCCACCCCAAATCCTGGTGATGGGGCCAGTTCGATAGCCGGAGCGGGCCATCAGCAACTGCAAGGATGCAGCAGCAGTAGCCTCCCCGGCCTGAGCAGTTCTCCCTTCTAAGGAAGAATGGAGTCCCCCAATCCAACCACCCACACCCCCTCCCCCCACCCTCCTGTGGCTCTTACTGGAACCACTCCAAGTAGGGAAAGTAATTGATCCTCTCCAGGACCAATTATCTTATTGGAGTAAAGGTTTGAAGCCTTCAGAAGGCCTCAAAGGAACCTATACCAGGTTTCCATTGGCGTGAGTTCCACTGAGGCCTTTCAAAGGCATAAAGGCAGGATTCTTCCAGGAAAGCCCAGAATCTCCCCCCAGCACACCCAATAAGATATATCAGGGCGCAGGTGGAAGATTCCCCCCACCCCGCCTCCCCCCATCACAACACCCTGATCCAAATTGAAAGATCTGGTCTAAATGTGGGAGAACTCCAGCAAAGCCGGGCTCCAGTCCATATTCCTAGCTGTCCCTTGTGGAACTGGGACGTACATTTCAGGGCATGGAGTGTAAATAGTGTATTAAGGCCCAAACAACCTCCAAAGGGAATCAGGGTGAGAGTCCCTACTCTTACCTTTGGTCGGGCCCTGACTTTGAAGTCAGGCTACATTTACATTATAACTGCAAAAGCTCTTTGCACTAATGCTGCATACATGTTAAGAATTTAACTGGAATTAAGTGATAATTTTTAAAAATAACAACTATTTAAAAAAGTTAACAGAAATGAATAATAGTGTCTACCAAAAAGAACATTTTCACATTAGAACGATTTAAGATTATTGATGCACTCGAATAATTTGTTTTCCTAAATCCAAGGCTGAATTATAACTTCTCATGAGGACTATAATTATTTCCACAGCAATTTAAGTGGTGGTCTTCAATCCCAGAACATCAGTAATAAACAATTTCTGATGTTGACTCACTTGCTACGCATTTCCCATAATTAACAATAACTTTCTTGTTCCAGTAGAGGATCTAGGAGTTGAAAAATCTGATAGAACCTCAAGTTTCTGTGTTCAGTGTAGAGTTTGACACATCAACCTTGAGACTAAAATCAGGTTTTGCATGGGAGTTATTGGGGTAATTTAAAAGGGCGATATCGGATCAGTTGCCCATTATACATTTCTCCCTATTTTCCAAATGAAAATCAGGTGACATATATAACAGACATTGGCCGTTTTACACTATCGCCCTCAGTTAAAATTACCTTCATTGTTTATTATGGGAAATGCACAACAGATGAGTCGGCATCAGAAAGAGAAAGAATAGATTGATTTTTCAGGTAAAGGGTCTATCCTTCCGTTTCAGGTGCTGACACACTTGTTCTGTATTTCCAACATTTTCCATTTTCATTTTGGCGAAGAAACAGACTAGTTTGATATGGAAGACATTATGGGTTAGATTTTTGTCTTCACCCCTGGGCAGTAATCTGGCAAAACAGAATGTCCTGTCCATTGTAGTAACCGCACAATTTTTATTTCATTAAAATAAATGGAATGAATATTGGGCAGGTTCTATAATGGGCGGGCAATTTACTCCACCAGATTGCCACCCGGGGGTGAAGACCAAAATCTACCTCTATTCTTTTTCAACTATAATCATATCTGTGAAAAGGTAGTTCTGTGATTAAGTAGCGCTGGTTTAGCTCAACTGCCATCTCAGATGATATAGCTAGTTCTCCATTCAACTTGGTAAATCACGTTGAGTATGTTGCATTGTTTTCCAAGCATTTTCTTTTTACTCTACGGACCCTGTATTTTTGTATAGCAATGTGTCTCCAGTAGTCTTGAAGAGCTGGAGAACAAGACTGAGATTGTTTGATGAATGATAGCAAATCACAAGATAATTATGGATGAAGGAGGCACCTTTTAGCCGATGTTAGTTCATCTATCCGGAATGACCCTCAAGTCCCCCCATTGCAGCATCCAACTAATTCTTAAATAATTCCAGGGTTTTGTCTTTACTATTCTACCCGGGAGATTGTTCCATATATTGATCACTCTTCGTGTGAAGTAAATATTCCTGATATCAGTCCTAAATTTGCCTTTTATAAATTTAAACCTGCCTCCATTGTCCTACTCTCAGAATTTAATTTAAAGTACTTTTCTGGATTTACCTTTTGCACACAGTTTGCTATCTTATATCCTTCTGTAAGATCACCTCTCAGATGCCTCCTTTTAGCCAATTTAGTTTATATTGCTGATTATCCAGGAAGCAGGCGGAGACAAGATTTGGAAATCAGAGTGGTTGTTGTGTGTCCAGTGAGGAAAACTGGTGAAGATTGACACAGCATGATGTAGATGAACACAACAGTGTGTCTGGTGTCATCGGTGTGGTCACTTTGTAGGAGCAGGGGAAGAAAGGTATTTCAGAACAGAGAGAGAGAGGTTGGGGTAAACTTTCGGAGACTCCACCACAGTGCGGAGTCTTGCTGATAGAAGCAAGAATTGGAGTATTGGCCACAGAGCTCATCGTGCCTGATTAGTAGCGCTCCTGATTTTGCAGACATGAAAAATAATGACCAGAAAATTGGTAACACCATGACTCAGGTGCTGATACCTTCACCCAATTCCTTGACATGTGCTTTTGTCAAATGAGATTCCACACTTGGATCGGAAACTCTGAAAGTTAAACCCATCAAGTAAGACAAAACATAAAACAACGAGGCAGAGACAAAGAATTAGATAACAACTGAGAAAGTTCATGATTTGAAAAGGATAACTAAGAAAAAGGGAAGCTTTTGTCAGATACCGAGAGCTCAGTACTATAGAAGGCTTGGAGAAAGTGCAGGGGTGAAATTAAAAAGGAAATTAGAAAAGCAAAGAGAGGGCATGAAAAAATATTGGCAAGTAAAATCAAGGAAAACCTAAAGATGTTTTATAAATACATAAAGAGCAAGAGGATAACTATGGAAAGAGTAGGGCCTATTAGAGAACAAAAAGGTAAACTGTGTGTGGAGGAGGACGACGTGGGCATGGTTCTTAATGAATACTTTGCATCTGTCTTGACAAAAGACAGAGACGATGTAGACATTGTAGTTAAGGAGGAGGAGTGTGAGTATTAGATGAGATAAACATGATGAGATAGGAAATATTAAAGGGTTTAGCATCTTTGGAAGTAGATTAATCGCCAGGCCCGATGAAATGTATCCCAGGCTGTTAAGAGAAGCAAGGGAGCAAATAATGGAGGCTCTGACCATCATTTTCCAATCCTCTCTGGCTACAGGCATGGTGCCGGAGGACTGGAGGATTGCTAACGTTGTACCGTTGTTTAAAAAGGGAGATAGACCGAGTAATTACAGGCCAGTCAGCCTAACCTCGGTGGTGGACAAATTATTGGAAAAAATTCTGAGGGGCAGCATAAATCATCATTTAGAAAGGCACGGATTAATCAAGGACAGTCAGCATGGATTTGTTAAGGGAATGTCGTGTCTGACTAACTTAATTGAATTTTTTGAGGTAACAAAAAGGGTCGATGAGGGTAAACAGCACCTCATCTTTCGTTTAGGCACGCTACAGCCCTCTGGACTCAATATCGAGTTCAACAATTTTAGATCATAACCTCAGCTCCAATCACATTTATATTTTATTTTTTCCATCCTTTTATTTGCCCCCCCCCACCTTTTTTTTCCTCCTAGAAGCTGGCAGCTGTCCTTCATTCTGCCAGTGGATTTCACACTTCTTTCAGCCTTAATCTGTCACATTAACACCACCTCTAGCCTTGCATATCTCTTAATGTCTCTTAATGTCTCTTCATCTCTCCCTTTGTTCTTTTATCCCCTCCCCCTTTTCCCAGCTTTACTCTGGCCTTAAATCTATTTGATTTCCGGCTCTTCACAGTTCTGACGAAAGGTCATCGACCTGAAACGTTAACTCTCTTTCTCTCTCCACGGATGCTGCCTGGCCTGCTGAGTTTTTCCAGCGTTTTCTGTTGTTATTTCAGATTTCCAGCATCCGCAGTATTTTGCTATCGTAAACATTTGATGTAGTCTATATGGATTTTAGCAAGACTTTTGACAAGGTCCCACATGGCAGACTGGTCAGAAAAGTAAAAGCCCATGGGATCCAAGGGAAAGTGGCAAGTTGGATCCAAAATTGGCTCAGTGGCAGGAAGCAAAGGGTAATGGTCGACGAGTGTTTTTGTGACTGGAAGACTGTTTCCAGTGGGGTTCCACAGGGCTCAGTACTAGGTCTCTTGCTTTTTGTGGTATATATCAATGATTTAGACTTCAATGTAAGGGGCATGATTAAGAAGTTTGCAGATGATACAAAAATTGTTCCTGTAGTGATAGTGAGGAAGAAAGCTGCAAACTGTAGGAAAATGTCAATGAACTGGTGAGGTGGGCAGAAAAGTGGCAAATGGAATTCAATCCAGATAAGTGTGAGGTAATGCATTTAGAGAGGGCATAACAAGGCAAGGGAATACACAATAAATGTTAGGATACCGAGAAGTGTAGAGGAACAGAGGGACCTTGGTGTGCATGTATACAGATCCCTGAAGGTAGCAGGACAGGTAGATAAGGTGGTTAAGAAGGCATACGGGATAGTTTCCTTTATTAGCCGAGGCATAGAATATAGGAGCAGGGATGTTTTGCTAGAACTGTATAAAACACTAGTTAGGCCACAGCTAGAGTACTGCATACAGTTCTGGTCACCACATTATAAGAAAGATGTGATTGCTTTAAAGAGGGTACAGAGGAGATTTACTAGGATGTTGCCAGGACTGGAGAATTTTAGCTATGATTGGATAAGCTGGGGTTGTTTTCTTTGGAACAGAGGAGGCTGAGGTGAGAATTAATTGAGGTGTATAAAATTATGAGGGGCCTAGATAGAGTGGATAGGAAGGACCTATTTCCCTTAGCAGAGAGGTCAATAACCAGGGAGCATAGATTTAAAGTAAATAGTAGAAGGATTAGAGGGAAATTGAGGAGAATTTTTTCACCCAGAGTGTGGTGGGGGTCTGGAACTCACTGCCTGAAAGGGTGGTAGAGGCAGAAACCCTCATTGCATTTAAAAAGTACTTGGATATGCACTTGAAGTGCCATAACCTACAAGGCTACGGAAGTGGGATTAGGCTGGATAGCTCTTTTTCTGCCGGCACAGACACGATGGGCTGAATAGCCTCCTTCTGTGCTGTTAACCTCTATGATTCTATGAATGACACCAGGCCTCATTACAGCTCAAGTCGATTCCAGGTTGTTTACTTTTTCAATCATTTTGGGTAAAGTTATGCTCTCCGAAACCGCTTGAGCATCATAAGTGTTCATCACAAAATTGGTTTTTGACTATGAGACATATTTTTGAGATTATTGAGACTGAATTTTGCATGTGAATCACTTGACAATTATCATCCAAATAGAAAATCGCGATCTTTGTGCCCGTTTTCGGGTGTTAACCAATCTTTAGCCCCTAGAATTCCCTCCACCAAAAGGCTGTGTATGCTGGGTCAATTGAAAATTTTCAAGGCTGAGATGGACACATTTTTTAAGTAAGGGTATTAAGAGATATGGATGAAAGGCGAGTAATTGAATTTAAGGTGCAGATCAGCCATGGTCTAATTGACTGGTGGAACTGGGTCGAGGGGCTCCTTGGCCTACTCCTGTTCCTGTGGTTATATGTTGATAATGATTGTACTGAATGAATGGCAAGCTCAGGTGTGCAGAGCAATAATATTACCTATTCAAGTACTCACCTTTATGTAAGTCAATGCCTTTTTTGTATGGTAGAAGCAGGCAATTATTTATTTGCCTGAGTGACATACAGCATGTGCACACCCTGTAGAAAGTTCAGCACAGATATGCTTTCCTATGTCAAGAGAGTCTTGCGAAGAAAGTGCCATACAGTATCTCATGTACTTGATACTAAGCTACATCTTTATCAGGTTAAGTCTGCAGGCTCAATCTAACAGCAGGAGTGAGAGTTGAGTTGGACAGCAGGCATCATGACTAACAATGGATGTCATTTGTGAGAGTGGACTTTGTGACGCAGAAGTGACAGCAGATCATCCCCCACATCCGTCCAAAGACTTTCTGATAGTGCATTCTTCTGAAATTTGAACAGCTTCATCTCAAAAAATAGACAACGCTTTCACTCTATTTGAATTGTATCTATCAGGAAAAAAGACAACAATTCTTTTCTCTTTTTTTTAACTTGAGTTCTCAGAAGTGTGCATTCACACACAAATTTAACATGCCATTGAACAGTTTGATCGCACAGCGCTTGTGGGTAGAGTGCATTGATACATGCAGATAAGATTGAGGGAACGTTTTTGTTTTTCGTCTATGAGGTTGGGTCTGGGAATGGGGCGGGAGGCCCTGCTTGCTAGTGGTTATGCTACTTGGGGCTTGTTGTCTTCATGGTCAGTAGGTAGATCACTGTACTGCAGTGAGGGGTCGCGGGAGTGTGGGTGCAGTTTGTGCTCAGTGAGTCTCCAAGAATTTTCTCTGCTGTATTTCTCCAGTCCCAGGCAAAGACTTGTTCTGGTTGAGATATGTCCCACATATGCTTCAGCTGCATAATTGTTGTGGGAAAGTTGCACTTCACCATGTAGGAGGACTGCACCCTCTTCCAGGCTCTTAATCTCCAGTGGTCAACCTTCAGTTGGTAGGCCTAACAACTGCTAAGCTGAGTCCTCTGCGTTTCCAAGACCAGTCAGGTTCTTGTGGTCTCTTGAACCACTATCCATATGAGTAAACGCGGGGGCATGACCAAAATACATGCAGGAGAGTGCAGCTTTGGCCACAGCACTTCTAGCAGTTGTCTGGTACGGAGGGATGAAATTTGTGGAGCCGTGTGTTATTCAGTTGGCTTGCGTACATATTTCTGTGGGTGGTGTTCTCGAGAGTCTGTCTCTATACCTTTCATCATCACTCCTCCCATAATAGACAACTTGGGTCTCATCCCATGCTTTCCTCATAGAGATGAGTATGGTGCGTAGGATGGAGATGTGACTATTAGGGAGTGGAGGGAGAGTTCCAGTGGGGTTTTCTGGTTTCTGGAGGTAGTAGTATTGGTTGTGCTGGGAGAGTTGAGATTTGTCAGCTAACTGGTGGAAGGGCAGGATGTCACTCGTGTGAAGGAGCTGAATTGGTCTGTTGACCACATTCTCATTGGCCCTGACATATTAGATTAAATTGGGTTAATAGACCCAAGGGGCTATAAACATCCCTGCAGACTGAGAGGATTGAAGCAACAATGAGATGCTTTTGGCTTCCTGTTAGTCTCATCTGAAGGCTTATGTATAGTGAGCTGTGCAGGGGGCCTTGGATGGAAGGCCTTGGTCTTCATTCCCAGCCATGAGCTTTTCTTAGAAGAGGCCCTTAATCTCCAGTGGTCAACCTTCAGTTGGTAGGCCTAACAACTGCTAAGTTGAGTTCTCTGCGATTCCAAGACCAGTCAGGTTCTTGTGGTCTCTTGGACCACTATCCATATGATTAAACATGGGGGCATGACCAAAATACATGCAGGAAAGTGCAGCTCTGGCCACAGCACTTCTGGTAGTTGTCCGGCGGTCGACCACATGGATTTGGACTGTTCAGTAGTAGTGTCTCAAGCTTGAGAGGCAGATTTGAAAGCTAGAGGACCTAGGGGCCTATTATCAGCCTCTTGTCTGCACAGAGGAACTTGGAGATTCAATTACTCAGGGCAAGGACTTTTTAAGCATGGTATCTTGATAGGCAGCATCTGGAATAGGTAGTGGAGGCAGAGAAGATATTCTTATATATTGCGTTCCCCCTGTCCAGGAGTGATATGGCCAGGTTATTCCGTCCATTTATTTTGACATACATGTTGGTCAGGCAGGGAGGTGAGCTTCAGTGTGACATACACATTAAGGTACCTAAAGCCCCAACCGAGTGATGAGGTAGGGCTCCCATATTTGTGTGGGAACCCCTGCATGATGGACATGGCTAAAGTACTTGAGTTTGTAACCAGAGAGTCACCCAAATTCTCCAATGTTTAAAAAGATCTGGGGAAATGAGGTGGTTGGGGTGGTTATGCATAGTATCATTAGTGCATAGCGATATTTTGTGTTCTGTACCTCCCACCTATGCTTCATATACATTTCGGTTCACTCCGATGCATATTGCTGGGCATTCTATCACCGGGGAAAGAGAAGGAAAGATGTATCCTAATCTGGTCTTTTGGTGGAGAAGGTGTGCAGGTTATCTGAGCCATTGGTACACACTGTGGAGGTGGGCTCTATTCAATTTATTTCAACAAACAGATTTCAGGCAATAGTAAAGAGCTAACAGGCCCTTAACCCTGCCTTGCCTCCATTATTGACATTTTAGTACTCAGCAAAAGGAGGACATCATGTATAAGTGGGAATATTATTTGTAAAGTCAAAATTACCCCCATGCAGTCCATTCAAAGTTTACAAATAGTATCAGCATTGCTAACTGGTTGAGGCAATTCATCTATTTTGCAATGGTCGATAACACAAGGAAAATGCGTTCATTCGTGTGAAGAGAATAGTGTATTAGTTATAAAGCATGACATCTGTGCCTGTATCCCTTCTCTAAATCCTCCTCATAATTAGACAAATGTATGATGGGAGCCTTTCTATGTCAAGTGCTAAAACAAGCCCCAGTGATACAGAATTTCCCCAAACGTATGCAAACCTTCTTATTCACTGAAGTCCTCTACTCTCTTGATCGTTCAATAAAGATCAATCACAGACTTCAAATCTCTAAATTGCAGAGCTAAATGACTTTCAAATTAAGTTTTAATCTTACAATGAGTTTGTTGCAGGAGTAGTGGGTGGAATGTTTATTCAGAGGACACAACTAAAACACCAAAATCAATGCCCCAACTCAGTAAATACCAGAAATTTTACATTCTGCGGTAACTAATCTCAGTATTGATATTGATTACAGCAGACATTATAGAAAATCATTCTTGCATGCCAGGAAACGTACCTGCTTTTAGAGCTGTAAAAACACATTTGAACAGTTTCAAATTACAAAGATACAGTTGAGGTTGTTTCTTTGTTCCTGGGAATAGTCATTTTGAAAAGGATGAGCAGTGTATGGCCACTTCCATGTTGCGTTCACACTCCCAAACCAGCTCAACACTTAAAGCCATCACAGTTTGCATCTTGCAGTTTTGTGTCTTTTAAAAAAAGAAACAAGAAGATACCACCCCTTTAAGCACAGGGCTTCTTATTTTAGGATTGGAGTGAATAGTGGAATTTTTATTTGCAATAGTTATCATGATGGAGACTTAGAGCCCAAAATTTGAGGCATAATTGAGATATGCTCGAGTTGAACCCGTTCTACAATACACACTAAATTCCAATGGAACTGGCTGCTGGCAGAAGATATGCCCACCTCCAAAATGGTGGATGCTTGAAAATGACAGGGATCGTGAGGGCCAAATCTGCTGTCCCCAGAAATTCCACCATTTACACCAGAATTGCACCTGATTTAACTTAACCCTGCAGAAAGGAGGGGTGAATTACCTGCATAACTTGTCAAATCTAAAGTGGTTGAGCTCACAGGATTTGACTGCCCACAATCTTCACATGAAACGTCTGCTTTGACTGAAACAAGTAGAAACATTGTTTCTCAATGGTTTCTGATACTGCAAGCTGCCTTTATAGCAGTTTCTGGCAGGATGATAACATAAGAACATAAGAACATAAGAAATAGGAGCAGGAGTAAGCCAAACGGCCCCTCGAGCCTGCTCCGCCATTCAATAAGATCATGGCTGATCTGATCCTAACCGCCAATCTACTATCTATCACAGAACCATCTCCTGCATCTAACAGAATTGCACACACGAAATAGGAGCAGAATCAGGCTACACAGTCCCTGGGCCCGCTCCACTACCCACAGGGCCATGACCGATCCGAACCTAGACTCATGTCCAAATTCCTGCCCGCTCCCCGTAACCCTTAATGCCCTTTACTTCTAGGAAACTGTCTATTTCTGTTTTAAATTTAATTAATGTTGTAGCTTCTACAGCTTTTTGTGGCAGCATATTCCATGGACCTACCACCCTCTGAGTGAAGTAGTTCCTCCTCATCTCAGTTTTGAAAGAGCAGCCCCTTATTCTAAGACTATGTCCCCTAGTTCTCGTCTCACCCGTCATCGGGAACATCCTCCCCGCATCCACCCGATCCAACCCCTTCACAATCTTATATGTTTCAATAAGATCGCCTCTCATTCTTCTGAACTCCAATGAGTAGAGTCCCAATCTACCCAACCTCTCCTCATATGACCACCCCCTCATCCCCGGGATTAACCGAGTGAACCTTTTTTGCACTGCCTCGAGAGCAAGGATGTCTTTCCTTAAGTAAGGACACCAAAACTGTATGCAGTATTCCAGGTGCGGTCTCACCAATACCTTGTACAACTGAAGCAATACCTCCCTATTTTTATATTCTATCCCCCTAGCAATGAAAGCCAACATTCCATTTGCCTTCTTAATCACTTGCTGCACCTGCATACTAACCTTTTGAGTTTCGTGCACCAGGACCCCCAGATCCCTTTGCACTTCAGTACTCTCCAGTTTCTTGCCATTAAGATAATAAATTGCTCTAGGATTTTTCCTGCCAAAGTGCATCACCTCACACTTTCCAGTGTTGTATTCCATCTGCCAAATCTCTGCCCACTTACTTAGCCTGTCTATGTCCCCTTGCAGGTTTTTTATGTCCTCCTCACTCACTACTTTCCCTCCCATCTTAGTATCATCTGCAAATTTTGATATGTTACACTTGGTCCCTTCCTCCAAATCGTTAATATAGATTGTGAAGAGTTGGGGACCCAGCACTGACCCCTGTGATCTTTTGCTTCCCACCCTTTTGAATGGAGCCCTTACCATGGGGTTCATTAAGGCCATTCCCATATAATGGAGATGGAACAGGAGCAGGAGGAAGAAGAAATGATAGTGAGATGCAGAGGCTACACCAACTTGGAGGTACCCTTTCACCAGAGTCTACAGACCATGCCACTCCCTCAATTATGTCTCAGAAGGGGTCTGCTTAAGGAGCAGGTTCAGTAAGCAGTCGCAAAAGAAATGTTATCTCCCATTCCAAACTGACCTCCAAACATCCTCTCAAACACAAAGAACAGACTAACCAGAACAATGGGCTTCATGTCACAAAGGGATTTTACTGAGCACATGTATATTTACAGCAAGTGCTATTACCAATCTGCCTACCCCATGTACCTCCAGGAACACCAGTGGTACTTGGCTACACTGTGGTATCGATAACTTCATGGAATGGAGGTGGCTTTAGTGTCAATGGTTCTGAGTCTTCAACAGGCTGTGTTGCCACTAAAGGTGTATGGGTCGCCTAGCCCTGTATCCTGACACCTAAATGAGCTGGCATCTGAGGGATCTGGCTAGAAAGGTCACATGAGCTGTCATCAGGAGAGAGGACAGCATCATGAATGTAGATTTTTGTGCTGAGTCCAGGATCTGAGTGCCTAATGATCAGTAAGAGGAAAGACTTGATGGTATAGTTAGATCCTGCAGATCCTGAAAGGTATCACCTGAAGCTTTCAGAACCCATATTACATCATTCTCTCCAAATGATATCCCAGACCCTGAAGGTCAGTGGTCAAATAATCCACTTTGGATGCTTTAACTGGTCTGGAGGCCTCTCTGTGATGGTGGATGGATACATATGTTTCTGATGCCCCCATATGCTGCAGGTACTACAGCATTGCGTTGAACACTTCTCGGATATTAGTAACTGATTTTGCTGTGACCCCTGCCATCTGCCTCAGATCCTCCGAGATCATCCCAAGTGCCTCTATGTAAGTGTTGTGCTCAACCAGCATCCTTCTTTTTAGAGCAGAACTCCAGAAATCTGAGGCCATATGCTTGGCAGTGAAGAACTGACTTCTGTAGAGCCTGCACTCGCCACTGTCAGATCTTATTTTCATCTTGGAGTCCTCTAGCACCCAAAGAGAAATGAATGAAGGAGTGATGCAGATATAAAGAGACTGCAAAGAAGGGAGTAAGAAGCTTAGCCTGGCTGGTCTAGTGAGTTCATTAAATGTCCTCCTGCCCTGCAAGGGCATCTTGGGTTTCAAGGAGGTGGCACTCACTGCCACAGCCACCTCTAAACGCAAATTTTCATGGCGGGTCTTCAACCATCAACCCCAAGAAGAACATTCCTCCTGCTCTGTATCTCACTAACGAGGACATGCAACTCCAGCTCTGTGAGGCGGAAACTATGTCAATATTCAAGATTACATTGGATAGTTGGATGAAGGGATGTGGGAACAGGATGAGGATGTATGATTAGAACTATTTGCTTTTGTGGAATGTAAACACAGACATTGACTGGTTGGGCTGAATGGCCTGATTCTGTCTTGTAATTTCTATGTATTTCTAAGAACCATCAGAATTTCATAGTGATTGTAGAGTCCTGTCCTTTGCAAACAGTGGAAGCTGTTCCAATAAGAACAATGAGACACAACTAAAGGTAAAAGACACAACAAAGGTCGCTCTGATAGAAGCATTGATTTGCAATGGTTCTTAAAACATTATGCAGTCCCCACCACTTAAACCGCCCACGTTTAAATCAGGCAATCATTTAAATTGGCGAAAAAGTGCTGACCATGTTCCATTTTCATTATTGTCAATTGCAAAGTATTTATGCTTACAGAGTATGAAATGCTTTGTGTATTTTGAGCAGAAACAGGTGTTCACTTAATAGTTCACACTTTGTTACGGTGCAATTACTCAGCATTGACTGGAATAACAAAGTTTCTTTGTCTTTCGACATCGAAGAAGACAGCCAGAATATAATCTTGCTTTCTGCAGTGAGTTCTTTGATGACTGGTGAAACCTATTATTACTCGGAATGGGCATCCACAGAGTGAACAGTGGATCCCGGATACACCAGATTGGGGAATTTGATTTTTCAAGCGAGACTCCCACTTCCGGCGTGGGCCGCTGCGGCCGCCATTTTGCGTAGGTCAGTAGTGTGGCCGTTGCCTGCGTTCACCAGAAGAATGCTAATCAGTGAGATTGTGACGTCAATCAGCATGCAGTGCTGATGTGACGCACGACCTGCTATTTTGGACGTCGCCACTCGACTGAACGCCCTCTCTAAACTACACACAGCAGAACGTGCGTTCAGCTGCATGAGGGACACCCTACCAGCGCTATTTAAAGGGATCATCAACAACTTGCAGGTGACTTGCTTTTTGATTTCTACTGGCTCTGTGTAAGTTTGTGTAACTGTTTGGAGCTTTCTACAGTTATTTAAAGTTGGTGTGGTGACAGGGAGTGTTGCTGCAAGTGGAGAAGGCCTTGCTTCTGATTTCAAGGGTTCTGCTCAGACCACTTGCTCCCAGTCATGGGGGCTCTACTTGCAGTCTCCCTCACGCTGGAGCATGACAGGGAGATAGAGCAGAGGAAGCAAAGAAGAGGTCCAGCTGCTCACAGAGGGAGGAGTAGGAGGGGCAGGAGGGCTCTCAGCAGGAAGCCTTACCCACCTAGGGTCTTCCGAGAGCACTTCTCCTACCTGCACTTAAGGCAGGAGCAGTGTATTCGGAGGCTCTGCTTCACCAAGGAGGTGATCACAGAACTCTTCCACCTCCTGGAACCAGTCCTGCAGCCACAGAGCAGGGCAACAATGGCAATGCCACTGGGCCTCAAGGTCACCGTGGCCCTCAATTTTTTCGCCACTGGCTCCTTCCAGTCTGGAGCAGGAGTCATAGTTAACATCTCCTAGTTCACCAACCATTGCTGCATCCGGAAGGTCACAGGTACTCTGTACTCCAGGAGAAGGGACTTCATTGTCTTCTCTCTGAACAGAGAGAAGCAGGAGGAGCATGCGTGTGGCTTTGCCAAGATATCGGTCATCTCCATGGTGCAGGGCGCCATCGACTGCACATATGTGGCTTTGCGGGCACCGCATATCAATCCTGAGATGTACCGCAACCACAAAGGCTGCCACTCACTTAATGTTCAGTTGGGGTGTGACCACACTTAGCACATCATGATGATGAATGCCCAGTATCCTGGCAGCAGTCATGATGCCTTCATCCTGCACCAATCCCGTGTATCAGCAATCTTCCAGCCATCACGTCGAACCCGAGGGTGGCTGCTCGGAGACAAGGCCTATCCGCTCTACACCTGGCTGACGACTCCCCTCCGCAACCCCACTACTTGTGGCCAACAATCATATAATGACAGCCATACTGCCACGGGGAACCTCATCAAGCAGGCCATCGGGGTGCTAAAGCAACAGTCCCGTTGCCTTGACCACTCGGGAGCAGACCTTCAGTACACGCCGGAGTGGGTGTCCCATTTCGTGGTGGTCTGCTGCATCTTCCACAAATTGGCCACCATGAGGGCGCAGCCCTTGCCTCCATGGATTCCGCGAACACCTCAGGAGGTGGAGGAGAAGGAGGAGGAGGAAAAGGAGGAGGAGGAGGAGGCGGAGGAGGGGAAGGAGAAAGAGGAAGGGAGGAGGAGAAGTAAGGGAGGAGGCAGGCAGCAGATCCCCATTCCGGACGGGCTGTCCGTGAGTGCCTCATCAGAATCCGATTTCCCTGAATGAAACCCCAGATCCCCGTTGCTCAACACTTCCCCACCTTACCATCCCTCTGTCACGGAACATCACAGTGTCCTCTTGGGCACAAGCTGAAATGAGAGCCACCACAAGACAAACATTCCAAATATAATTTATAAATGAATCAATCCAATAATTTCATTCACTTTGCCTCCAATTTCCACCCTTCCCTCACCTTCACATGGTCCATCTCCGACACTTCCCTTCCCTTCCTCGACTTCTCCGTCTCCATCTCTGGGGATAGGTTATTGATCAACATTCACTACAAGCCTACTGACTCCCACAGCTACCTGGACTACACTTCCTCCCACCCCGCCTCCTGTAAGGACTCTATTCCCTTCTCCCAGTCTCTCAGTCTCCGCTGCATCTGCTCCGATGATGCCACCTTCCATACCAGTGCTTCCGACATGTCTTCCTTTTTCCTCAACCGAGGATTCCCCTCTAACGTGGTTGACACGGCCCTCGACCGTGTCCGTTCTATCTCCCGCACTTCTGCCCTCACCCCGCCCCCTCCCTCCCGGAACCACGATAGAGTTCCCCTTGTCCTCACCTTTCACCCCACCAGCCTCCGCATTCAACGGATCATCCTCCGCCATTTCCGCCACCTCCAACGTGATCCCACCACCAAATGTATCTTCCCCTCACTTCCCCTTTCAGCATTCCGTAGGGACCGCTCCCTCCGAGACACCCTAGTCCACTCCTCTATCACCCCCAGCACCCCTTCCCCACCTTCCCGTGCAAGCGCAGGAGATGCAACACCTGCCCTTATACATCCTCCCTTCCCACTCTCCAGGGCCCCAAACACCCCTTCCAGGTGAAACAGCGATTTACTTGTACTTCTTGCAATCTAGTATACTGTATTCGCTGCTCACGATGTGGTCTCCTCTACATTGGGGAGACCAAACGCAGATTGGGTGACCGCTTTGCGGAACACCTCCGTTCAGTCCGTAAGGGTAACCCCGAGCTTCTGGTCGCTTGTCATTTTAATTCACCGCTCCACGCCCACTCAGACCTCACCGTCCTCGGCCTCGTGCATTGTTCCACGGAAACGGAAGCTCAGCGTAAGCTCAAGGAACAGTACCTCATCTTTCGATTAGGCACTTTACAGCCTTCCGGACTCAATATCGAGTTTAACAATTTCAGATCATAACCTCGGCCCCTACCATATATATATATATATATATACACATATTTTATCCACACTTTGGTTTGTGCCTTTTCCCCTTTTTTTTTTCTCTCTCCCCCACGGCAGCTGTCTTTCATTCTGCCAGCATTTCACACTTCACACTTCTGAGCCATCTTTTGTGTCTTAACCTGCCTATTACCATCTCGTCTCGCCTTGAGCATCTCTTAATGTCTCTACTTATCACAGACCTTCCCTTTTGTTCTTTTATTCCTTCCCCCAGCCTCCCACTTGCTTTTTTATCTGTTTCATTTCCTGCTTTTTTCTAAGTTCTCTCTCCACGGATGTTGCCTGGCCTGCTGAGTTTTTCCAGCGTTTTCTGTTGTTATTACAAAATTGCTGTCAGGTTTGCTATTTAACTATAAGTAATATACAATCAAAAGAATGAATTACTTTAAAATGAGACTGAATTTTACTTGTGCATCCTGATCAATTATCGCCCGCCCTCTAACCCTGCTTCACTGGAGGACTACACTGGGCCATTGAATCATAGAATCATAGGCCGGAATTTTCCCCTAAAAAAACGGGTGGGTTTGGAGCATGTAGGCAGTTAAAGTGTTAAAAATGGGAGTCCCGACCTGATCCCGCCTCCAACCCGCCCACTTCCGGTTTTACCGGAGGAGGGATGGGGTGGGGCGGGCGGGCGACCAACCCCTCCCAAGGGGCGGTACCTCAATTTAAATATTGCAATGAGGCTGGGAGCCTCTTTTTCCCCGTCCATTTTGTGTTTAACTGCCTTTGGACAGATTTCACACAATTCTTGAAACCTGGCAGTTAAACCGAGGTGGGGACTGCTGCATCCAGGAGGTAAATGGCTTTATACCTCGCTCCTGGATCCTGGGTGCCGACCATACCCACCCCCTGCATTCGGAGACCCCCCTTGGGCCTCCGATCGCCTTCCCAGGCCTCCCCCCCTGCCCCGCCAGGCCTCCCCCCGACAGTCCTCCCCCTTCCCCAGACCTAACCCACCCCCCAGCCTCCCCCCACAATGATGATGATGAGGCCGGCAACGATCCTACGGCCAATCCCCCCCCCCCCCACCCCCACGATCCCTGGCTGAGCCCCCCGCCCCGTGATCTCTGGCCGACCCTCCTCCCGATCCCTGGCCAACACCCCTCCTGATCCCCGACCCCTGTCGATCCTCTCCCCCCCTCCCAATCCCTGATCCCGGCCGATTGCTGATCCTCCTGCTGCGATCCCTCCCCCGGACCGGCCCCTCGCTTCTGAGGCCTACCCGCCCGCAGCCTTTTAATCTGGCTGGCTGCGGACGGGAATCCAAGGCCTTCCATTCAAATCAGGCCCTGCTGTTAAAGTCGGCTGGGCCTGCGGCAAACGTGGCCTCCCGGGTTTCCACCCGCCCCCAACCCGCCTCCCTTGAGAAAATTCTGGCCATAGAAATTAAAGGCACAAAAGGTAGACATTCGAAGGTAGAAGGTAGTCCATTGTGTCTGTGCCAGCCGACAAAGAGCTCTCCAGTCTAATCCCATGTTCTAGTTCTTGGTCCATAGCCTTGTAGTTATGACACTTCAAGTGAATATCCAGGTACTTTTTAAATGTGGCGGAGGTTTCTGCCTCTAACACCCTTTCAGGCAGTGAGTTCCAGACTCCACTCATCTCTGGGTGAAAATATTTCTCCTCATCTCCCCTCTAATCCTTCTACCAATTACTTTAAATCTATGCCCCCTGGTTATCGACCCCTCTGCTAAGGGAAATAGGTCCTTCCTGTCCACTCTATCTAGGCCCCACATAATTTTATACACCTCAATTAATTCTCCCCTCAGCCTCCTCTGTTCCAAAGAAAACAACCCCAGCCTATCCAATCTTTCCTCATAGCTAAAATTCTCCAGTCCTGGCAATATCTTCGTAAATCTCCTCTGTACCCTCTCTAGTGCAATCACATCTTTCCTGTAATGTGGTGACCAGAACTGTACGCAATATTCTAGCTCTGGCCTACACTAGTGTTTTATACAGTTGAAGCATAACCGCCCTGCTCTCATATTCTATGCTTCAGCTAATAAAGGAAAGTATCCTGTATACCTTGACTCCTCATATGCAATCTCACAGGAGATCAGCTAGTATATTAAAACAAATGCATCTGTAGAAAAGAATTACTTCAATGTGGTGTGTCCAAATGGACTAATTAATCACTGGTTACAATGAATCAGTTCCAAATAAACTCTAATTCTTTTGCATACTTAAGATCTTTTAGATACAAGCAATGTGTAGCTTTCCCAGTTCCTTAAATTAGTTTAATCTCTCTCGTTCGCTCTCTCTCTCTCTCTGACCTAGCTCAAACTGTGTTCTTTCTTAAGCACTAATTCCCAGTTGGTTTGTTGCTAAAGAGTAAACAGATCGAAGGGACTTCCTGAAATCTGATCATTTGCAGCTCAGAGACTCCTGTTCCAGTTTTATTGACAACAGGAAACTGTATTGTTATACCTTCACAAAGCCTGACCTGCAAAGATGAAAATAGCACTTGGAGTGTGTATCCTGCAGCACAATGAACAGGCATTCACCTGTTATATAATATTCTAACAGAGAATAATGTGCAGGGAAAAGAGTAAAATATGAGACAAAGATTGTGGGCTGGATTTTCAATGACCCGTGGAGTCGGGTTTGAAGGCGTGTGGGGGGTTAAGGTTGCAGATTCGGGGGTCCTGACCCCATCCCGCCTCCATGCCAGTTTCACTGGCGGCGGGTACCCGACCTGTGCTGAGACCCGACTCCCCGAGGCGGGAAGGGATTCATGACAATTAACTTCCTGTTAACAAGTAGTTAACAGGCAGTTTTTTGGATAATCCCTATTTTAAAAGGAGAAATGTGGGCTTCCCGACAGGTGGCAACCACGCCAAGTTATCGGGGTGGACTGTGGGTCTGCAGGGGTTGGAGGGGTCGATATGTCTGGTGGGCAGGTGAGTGATGGGTGCATGTGTGCAGAGGTAAGTGTGTAAGGTAAGTGCTAAGTGTGGGAAAAAGTTTTACTTACCTTAACTTCCTCCTGCAGGTGCCAGCCCTTCAGTTCTCGGGAGTCAGAAATCTCACCGGCACAGAAAGCAGAAAAGCCGTGGTTCTGTCAAAAACTGCAGCCTTCTGTTTTCTGTGGTGGAATGATTTCTAACTCAGCCTGAGAGGAAGGACTGAAGTTAGAAATCATATTGTCAGTGTTTGACAGCTTCACAGAGCTGTCAAACGCTGATATTTCATCTGTCAAAAGCTCTTGACAGATGAAATGTCAATCTGTGACATCACCTGTTGCCGGGTGGCCCTTAATTGGCCTGCTGAGCCCACTGGGCGGGCTCAACAAGGTCAATCAAGGGAAAATACAGTGGGTTGGCCACATCTCGATGGAGGCGGGTTTACAAGCCAAAATGTGGGATTCACGACACCAACCCGACCTGAGTATCAAAATCCAGCCCTGTGTCTTTTCTTATTTTCTGACATATGGTGGTGGGAGGAGGGGTGATTTCTTTCTCTTTACCACCTTGTTTGTACTCAAAAATGGCAGCTTTTACAGCTGGTCAGATTTTCCGGGAGACATTGGGCCGTATTTTCCGATCAGAGGCCTCCTGCGTGCGGAGGCCTCCGATCTGGAAAAATCTACGAACTTACCTGAGGGCTCCCGAGGTGCGTATAGTTCCGATCTTGGGCCTCTCCAAACTCCAAGTGCGCAGGGCCCACATATCCCAGAGGCACATGCGGTTCGCAAGCGTCTCTGGGATCACGTGAGCCATGGGGAGCCAATAGGAGAAGGGAATCTCCCTTCATACACTTGACAGATAGACCTGTCAAATATATGAATGGAGATCACCCCAAAAACATAGTAAAACTTTAAATATTTTTTTTAAAAATCACCTTTTTAAAATTAGTTGAAATTACAATAAATTAAATATTTTAAACAAAAATTAAATTTTTTGAAAAATAAACTTACCTTTTTTAAAGTACTTTTAAATGATAAATGAGTGGAAAAAAATTTTTAAACTTTTTTTCAACTCTTATCCT
This sequence comes from Squalus acanthias, assembly GCA_030390025.1. Classification (NCBI taxonomy): domain Eukaryota; kingdom Metazoa; phylum Chordata; class Chondrichthyes; order Squaliformes; family Squalidae; genus Squalus; species Squalus acanthias. Next base: position 140,363,142 of record CM059425.1, on the reverse strand, counting down.
GGTAAAAGCAGGCCTTACGCCTGCTCTTACCAGGCGTAACAATTCTAAGGGTTTTCTGCAGGCGGAGGGTCTACAGAAAGCAAACTCTCTGCCCGCGGAGCCCCTTCTCCAGGGCTGGCGTCCGATCTGTCAAGAGCATTCTTGACAGATTGGAAATGCCGGTTTTCAGCGCATGCGCTGTGCATGCCTGAAACCGGCATTTCCAATGTCCCTATGGGTGTGTACACAACGCGCACACACCCGTAGGAATCGAAATATACGGCCCAATATCTTTGGTAGCCAGTGCTCCTGTCTGTAACAGATGGGAACCTCATGAATAAATTCAAATTGGTCATTACAACACCAACGCCATTTACCGACCTCACCGCCTGATGAACGCCACTTCCTGGTCCTGCCCACCAACAATGGACGACATCAGTTCTGAGGCAACAATTTCAAACACTATTGAATGAGATCTTCAGCTGCTCTGAAGCAATGTTGTATAGAGCTTCTGGAAACATTTTTCTTCCTGCAGCTTATGGTCTTTTTTGGCTTTAAAGGGTCTGAAGTTGCTACTGTCTGTTCTAAACTGTTAAGGGGCTTCTGGCAGTAGTTTCTTGATGGGGTCCTTCTAGGAATCTTACTCAGGAAGGATGAAAAGGAGAGCAGGAGGAAAAGGAAGAGCAGGAGGAAGGAGCAAACGGAGATGCAGCTGGAGGAAAAGCAAATAGAAGGAGACGTACTTGGAGAAACCCGTACCCGCCCAACAAACATCATAGGCCCAGAGAAACACACCTGCATTTCTCTGAGAAGCACTGCATAAGAAGGCTTCAATTCTCTAGGGAGGCTTAACAAGTTATGTTACATCCTACAAGAAGATCTGCAGCCAACTGCTGCAGCTGACGCAGGATTGCATGTTCCACTCAAGGTCAGTTCGGCCCTGCACTTCTTTGCCTTTGGCTCCTTCCAGGCTGCCACAGGGGATATCAGCAGCATCAGTCAATCTGCATTCAATGCTTGCATTAAACAGTTAACTGATGCCTTGTTTGCTAGAGCCAACACATTTATCACTTTCCGCATGGAGATCTGCAAGTAACAGGCTAGGGCTTTGGGATTCGCAGTGGTTATAGAATTCCCCAAGTCCAAAGCGTCACTGACTGCACACTTGTTGCCCTGCGGGCTGCTTCACATAATGAGGATGCCTTCATAAATTGAGAGGGCTTCCATCCTATGAATATACAACTGATATGCAATCATCAGCGCATTGAGCAGTTTTGTGCCCACTTTCCTGGCAGCTGCTATGATGCTTTTATAATGTGTCAATTTTCCATACCCCCACAGTTTGCCCTGCACAGCAAATTAAAGGCTGGTTGCTTGGGACAAGGGCTATCTTCTGCACACTTAGATCACAATTCCTTTTTGGAACCAGCACTTGGCTGCAGAACTCCATTACAATCACATCCATAGGTCAATTAGAGCTCTTGCTGAACAAACCATTGGACTCCTGAAACAATGATTCAGATGCTCGGACAGATCTGGTGGCTTCCTGCAATCCATCCCAGAAAAAGTGCCCCTTATTATAGTGGTTTGCTGAATAGCTTTGCAGCAAGGAGTCACCATTGAAAGAGGACCTTCAGGAAGACAGAGGATGACAAGGAAGCAGGATGGGTGCAATAATTGTCTGCAGTCAGAGCTTTTCAGCAGCGGCTCATTGAAGAGGAATTGAGCTGAACAATCCCTGCTCCCCTGCATTTACAGGCATGTCCAACATCTGGCCCAGTCCTTCCACAATAAAATAAACAGAATCTGCCCAAATCGCAAAATTAATATTCATGTGAAATAACATTGTAGGATCACCAACTACTACAGGAATGCTCTCTCTCCACAAAGATTCCAAATAGCATTGGGGTTTCAATGGCTTACAGAAAGATCTGCACATTATTTTTCACCCCAGTGTGAGATCCTGGTGCCTGTTTTAAGTGCTCTCTTACCTACTCCAGTGCTTCTGTGAGGTGTTTCCCCCAATGGCTGCAACAGGAAAAGAGGGAGGTTGCTACAGCTCATCCAAGGTCTGTTGTGGATTCAAGTTCCACTCCAGAGACTTGAGCACAAAAATCTAGGCTGACACTCCAGTGCAGTACTGAGGGAGTGCTGCACTGTTAGAGGTGCCGTCTTTCTGATGAGACATTAAACGAAGGCTCCATCTGCTCTCTCAGGTCGACGTAAATGATCCCATGGCATTAGTTCAAAGAAGAGCAGAGGAGTTCTCCTCTGTGTCCTGGCCAATATTTATCCCTCAATCAATATCACAAAAAAAACAGATTTTCTAGTCATTATCACATTGCTGTTTGTAGGAGCTTGCTGTGCGCAAATTAGTTGCCGCGTTTTCTACATTACAACAGTGACTACACTTCAAAAAGTACTTCATAGGCTGTAAAGCGCTTTGGGACATCCAATGGTTGTGAAAGGCGCTATATAAATGCAAGTCTTTTTTTTTCAAGGAGCATGGGCCTGAGTTGGCCGATCTGCAGACTGTAACAACTTACCATCTGCCAGGGCAGTCTGTCCGGGCTGGATTTATGGCATCAAGGCTGATATTGGTTCAGGTGCATGTGATGGTGAAAAAGTGAAAGATGGCACTGGGTTCTATTCCCATTGCACGACTTGACGCTGCTACCGAGCTGCAGCTCAGCACTTCAACTGTTGGCAAGACTGTAAGACATCCTTGATCTCATTGAAGGCCTATCTATTCACTCTCTCAGCCTGTCCAAGCCAGAGGAGACGGTTGAGCGCAAAGCCTACATGGCCTTAGTATGAGCATCTCTGAGAGATGCGATTACTGGTGTCATAATGCCTGCAGAGGGCGCTCAGCCCTTGTCCCAGTCATTGGTTGACTGTAGAGTGTTGATGCCATGTATGATAAACCCACACAAGTTAGTTATGGACGGCATTATACTATCCAACATGTTTTGGAACCTCTCTGGCTGACAGTCCAATACATTCAGCAATTGCTGGTGCATATAAATCTTCTTTCTTTTAAAGGCTGGGCCCTGAAGTCAACTCTTTCCTGGGCCACCCTTTCCCCCTTTCCTGCTAACATGCTCGGAGAATCCCCCAGTGCAGTCCCCTTGAACTCATTGGGGGAAAAATTCAGTATTGCCCCGTTTGGAGCGCAATTATCGGCTGTGCGCAAAGTTTAGCACCTGGCGCTAATTATCGCCTCCGACTGCAAACTTGGCTTTTATCGCCCCTGGAGGTGATTGGAGCGCTAAATCATAGAATAGAATCATAGAAGATAGGAGCAGGAGTAGGCCATTCGGTCCCTCTAGCCTGCTCCGCCATTCAATGCGATCATGGCTGATCATCCAAATTCAGTACCCTGTCCCTGCTTTCTCCCCATATCCCTTGATCCCTTTAGCCTTAAGAAATATATCCAACTCCTTCTTGAATCTATTTAATGAATTGGCCTCTACTGCCTTCTGTGGCAGAGAATTCCACAGGTTCACCACTCTGTGGGTGAAGAAATTCCTCCTAATTTCTGTCCTAAATGGCTTACCCCTTATCCTTAGACTGTGACCCCTGGTTCTGGACTCCACGAGCATCGGGAACATCCTTTCTGCATCTAGTTTGTCCTGTCCTGTCAGAATTTTATAACTTTCAATGAGATCCCCTCTCATTCTTCTAAACTCCAGCGAGTATAAGCCCAATCAACCCAATCTCTTTTCATACGTCATTCCTGCCATCCCAGGTATCAGCCTAGTGAATCTTCGCTGAACTCCTTCCATGGCAAGAACATCCTTCCTCAGATAAGGCGAAAAAACTGCACACAGTACTCAAGGTGTGGTCTCACCAAGGCCCTGTACAACTGCAGCAAAACATCCTTGTTCCTGTACTCAAACCCTCTCGCTATGAAGGCCAACATACCATTTGCCTTCTTAACCGCCTGCTGCACCTGCATGCTTACCTTCAGCGACTGGTGCACAAGGACACCCAGGTCTCATTGCACTTCCCCTTCTCCCAATCTATTGCCATTCAGATAATAATCTGCCTTTCTGTTTTTGACACCAAAGTGGATAACCTCGCATTTATCCACGTTATATTGCATCTGCCATGCTTCTGCCCAATCACCCAACCTGTCCAAATCATCCTGGAGTTTCTCGGCATCCTCCTTGCAGCACACACGCCCACCCAGTTTTGTGTCGTCTGCAAACTTGGAGATATTACATCTAGTTCCCTTGTCTAGATCATTAATATATATTGTGAAAAGCTGGGGTCCAAGGACCGATCCCTGCGGTACCCCACTAGTCACTGCCTGCCACTCGGAAAAAGACCCGTTTATTCCAACTCTTTACTTTCTGTCTGCCAACCAGTTCTCTATCCAAGTCAATACCTTGCCCCCAATCCCATGTGCCTTAACTTTACACGCTAGTCTCTTATGCGGGACCTTATCAAAAGCCTTTTGGAAGTCCAAATACACCACATCCACTGGTTCTCCCTTATCTATTTTACCAGTTTCATCCTCAAAAAATTCCAGTAGATTAGTCAAGCATGATTTACCTTTTGTAAATCCATGTTGACTTTGTCCGATCTTGTCACTGTTTTCCAAGTGCTCAGCTATTACATCTTTTATAATGGACTCTAGCATTTTCCCCACTACCGATGTCAGGCTGTAATTCCCCGTTTTCTCTCTACCACCCTTTTTGAATAGTGGGGTAACATTAGCTACCCTCCAATCCATGGGTACTGTTCCAGATTCCATCGAATGTTGGAAGATGATCAGCAATGCATCTACTATTTCTAGGGCCACTTCCTTAAGCTACTCACCTGTCTTAAGGCGCAAAGGCCGAGGAATGAGGCGCTACCTCAGAGCGCTGGCGAAGCTCATGTGATGTCAGTCAGCAATGGAACACAGACACAATGGCGCTGGCCAGTTCTTAAAGGGGAGGGTTGATCTTGCTCTCCATCCACATCTTGCTCATTGCAGCCTTAAATCTCGGCCTGGAGAGACCTGTACATCAAATCTGCTGGAAAGAACAATGGAGAGTACCAGGCAAAGAGCTCAGAGTGCAGCCTCCACAGTCTCTTCTAAATAGATGCAAGGAAGGGCAAATCAAAATGAACCTGCAAAGTGCTGCTTAGTACCCAAAACTCCTTCACACAGCATTGAGTCTCTCCAGAAGTCTCTCTCTCTCTCTCTCAGAATGCGTGGTGCAAAAATGACACCAACAAAAAAAGGCAGGAAGCGTTCGCCTTTAAATAGCGCTTCCCCCAGTCCCTTCCTGACTGCAAAACGCTCCCTTCAACCGGCAGGCGGTAAGGCAGGGGGCGCCACTCAATATCCGCTCCCCGGGTGTTGCGCACTCGACTGACATCACGATCTGCCGGCGCATGAGATTGTGGCGGTAGTGTTTAGCGCCGCTGCAAAATATCCGGTCAATTTCGCGAGAGGCGCAGATATCGCCGCGCCTGGGTGCTAGTTGCTTTGCGCCCCATTAACGCCCTCTTAAGGCGTTAACGGGAGGCGCAAACCAACTGAATTTTTCCCCCATTATCTATGTCAGGTGTAATGCTAATTTCTGTTCTAGTGCTCGGCAGGGTAGGAGCGAGTGATGGTCCATTATCTTCAGGGTTATCCTCATTAGTCTGTCTGGCAGTAGAGGCAGTTGTCTGATTGACCTAGAAAAAGGAGAAACGGACAAGTGTTAGGGGTTAGCTCTGAGGATAAAAACTAGCATATCAATGACAGCACAATGCACCAGCAGGTTGCCATGCTCGGCTTATGACCATATGACTGAAAAAGTTAAGTAGAAAGAGAAAAGAAAGGGAAGATGCCACCCCACCCAGGTCTCCAACCTCACCATTTCCAATGCTGACTGCTCTGTGCCCTCCAATGCCTTTGATGGTGACATTTTCCATGGGTGTCAGTGTTTTCAGAGTGGCAGAACCGCCTCCTGTTCTGGCTGACTCCCTTATGACATATGCCAGCTTCTCCTGTATGAAGAGTGAAGGTGGGTAAATGTGTGTCCTGGGCAAGGGTTTTCCCCAGGGTCCTACTGCCCCTCATGTTGCCCACAGACGTCTTCCTGCAGCTCCACGGTGTTGGTTATCTCTTTTGCCCACAGACAAAGCAGCTCCCCTTTAAGCTGCTGCAGGCCCTTAAGAACCTTCCAGCAGCTCCTGATTTCCCGCCTCCTACACAGCAAGCCGCCTATGGAGGCCGTGTTCCACTCTGGCAGCTCCATGCAAATGAAGGGTGACCTGGAAATTGGGACAGGAATCCCCTGCCGACTCCTCAGCGCGGGGGCTGCTCTCCCCCTCCCCACCTCCTGTCCGTTTGCCGATGAGGGACCAAAATTGCCCCATGGTGTTATTTATTTATGTAAGTGATCATGAATCAGTGTTTAGAAAAAGGGAATTGTTTTGTCCACAATGGAATTGCAATGTAAAACAATCTTTGGTAAAAAACACAGAAGCACCATCAAATTCACACAAACCACTGTACTTTCTGTAATCAAACTGAGAAATAAAACGTCAGGAGGCAATCATTCTGCGCTGGGTCATTAAGCCACTTTGGCAAAATAGGATATTTATTGTTCATCCATGTGTATTTTCAAATTGCAGTTTCTCTCTGGCAGTGAATTAAGCTATCTAATACGTGAAATATAGCAAATTTATCATTTTGGCAACTGGAAATGAACAAATTGACCTTTCTTAATGGCTATGCTTGGCTGACATGAAAGCCAGACTTCAGAGAAAGACAACTAAAAATGCTAGTTGAAGGATTGATTGGTCGTCGGGCGAACATTTTAGAGTGGCCAATAAAAGTCCCAACTTCATCAGGGTGTCAAAGTGGCCAATCACGTATCACGAGACAAGTCAGAAAAGTATCCCAAGCTTTAAAAAGGGTTTAACTTACAGCTAGGCTGAATGTAGAACACGTTCAGCAGAGGAGCATCGAGAGGATGAAGCTGTGCCCCCTTGCCCCTCGTCTCTCTAAACACTGAAATCTGCTGAATAGAGCATGGCTGAAATCTTCCACTTTCTCAGGGATTAGGTAATGCAATTGACATATCTGATTCCACAAAGTCTCTTTTTCATGATACATATCTAATGGATTCACTGATTACAGATACTAAACACAGTGGGCCAGAAATTCGACTCCCTGGCTTCCCGCAGGTGCAAGGATCGCGTGCGCACCTACCTACCGCGCCTGTCGTTGCCCTCTGGGCCCACGGGGACTTCGGCTCCTGGGCCTCCTGCAGCTGCCGGCACGCAGTACTTGTGTATCCCAGGGGCGTAGTTAGTGCGATGCGTCCCCTGGGATCACGTGGGCCATGGAGAGCCAATGGCAGCAGACCATCTTTCATTCACAAATTTGACAGGAAGACCTGTCAAATCTATGAATACAGATCGGCCCCAAAACATCCCTAAAACTACAAATATTTTTTTTTTTAAATCATATTTTTACAATAACTATAAATTACATTAATTAACTATTTTAAACAAAAATTTACATTTTTGAAAAAATGAATTACATTTCTTAACGGGGCTAAAACTAAACTTACCTTTCTTTAAAGTAATTAAAAAAGATAAATCTGTGAAAAAAATGTTTAAATTTTAATAAAATCAACACTTACCTTGTTAAAAGAAGGCCTTGCGCATCCTTTTTAAAAGTGTATCTTCTCCGTGCTTAACTTCACGGAGGAACCTGTAAAAAAATCCGAAGTGCGAGGCGAACACGCTGGCCCTCCGGCGTGCGCGTTCGACCTCTGAACCCCTTTCCTCAGGGGAACAGAAGTGCTGGTTTCCCGCGCATGCGCAGTGCATGCAAGAAACCGGCACTTTCGTTCCATCCACGGGTGAGTACATAGTGCGTACTCACCCGACAACAGCCGAATTTCTGCCCCACCATGTAAGCTCACTTGATATAAATGATACTGTCATTTCATTAAGCATTTTTATATAGAAAGAAACACTTGCATTTCTATAGCGCCTTTTACAGCCTCAGGACGCCCCAAAGCACTTTACTCCCAATGAAGTACTTTTGAAGTGTCATCACTGTTGCAATGTAGGAATATAGAATTGATAATGTTTGTTGTGCTTGTAACATCGCCCGTCTCCGCCCTTGCCTCAGCTCATCCGCTGCTAAAACCCTCATCCATGCCTTTGTTACCTCTAGACTTGACTATTCCAACGCACTCCTGGCTGGCCTCCCACATTCCACCCTACGTAAATTTGAGGTCATCCAAAACTTGGCTGCCCGTGTCCTAACTCGCACCAAGTCCCGTTCACCCATCTCCCCTGAACTCGCTGACCTACATTGGCTCCCGGTTAAGCAGCGCCTTGATTTCAAAATTCTCATCCTTGTTTTCAAATCCCTCCATGGCCTCGCCCCTCCCTGTCTCTGTAATCTCCTTCAGCCCCACAATCCCCCAAGATATCTGCGCTCCTCTAATTCTGCCCTCCTGAGCATCCCTGATTATAATCGCTCAACCTTTGGTGGCCGTGCCTTCTGTTGCCTAGGCCCTAAGCTCCGGAATTCCCTGCCTAAACCTGTCCGCCTCGCTACCTCTCTTTCCTCCTTTAAGCGCTCCTTTATATCTACCTTTTTGACCAAGCTTTTGGTCACCTGCCCTAATTTATCCTTATGTGGCTCGATGTCAAATTTTTTGTCTTAAAATACTCCTGTGCAGCACCTTGGGACATTTTACTACGTTAAAGGTGCTATATAAATACAAGTTGTTGTTGTTATTGTTACTCATATCTGTAGCTCATCAGATTGAAATTCAATTCAAAATACAAGGCAGTGGCCTGTAAAAAAACTGAGTTCACTACTGTTGATCTTTCATAGGTCATGAAGTCATTGGCCCTGAAATGTGTGGGTTATGATCCTGACAGTAATGTTGAGATTCCGCTTGGCGGTGCCCTCCAGCACAGACCCCACTAGAATGTGCAACATCAGTGAAAGGGCACCTCATTTGCATGGGGCTGGCTGGTGCCCACGCCACTACCAGCGGCCACTAACCCCATCCTGCTGGAAAGTCCAGTACCTGACCGCTATTGGGAGGGCATGCCGAGACCTGCACCCTCCACTTTCCCCCACCCTACCCCACGAGATCCCATGTATTACTATCAACCCGCCGTATAAGGGAGATGATCCATAAAATGTAAAAGCAACTCACCATCTTTGGGATCCCATGTGTTTCCATAACCTGTTGCCCCTCTTCAGTGGCCCACTTCTACCCTTTCTGGAGTCCAGTACATCTTATCTCACTGCGTGTACTGGTCTCCAGTGTTTTGCTTTACCCCTTATGGGCTGGAGAAGCAGGAACTCCCAATGTAGTGTGTCCCCACCCACATAAGTAACAGACGAAGGCTCCAGCCCTTACAAGGCCAAGCAGGAATTGTCTTTAATCCTCGCATCTCATATTCAAAGGCTGCTTTATATCAGCCACATAATTACATTATTGGGCTGCCTCACATACAACAACAACAACTTGTATTTATATAGCACCTTTAACGCAGTAAAAGGTCCCAAGGTGCTGCACAGGAGTATTTTAAGACAAAAAATTTGACACCGAGCCACATAAGGATAAATTAGGGCAGGTGACCAAAAGCTTGGTCAAAGAGGTAGGTTTTAAGGAGCGTCCTAAAGGAGGAAAGAGGGGTAGTGAGGCGGAGGGGTTTAGGCAGGGAATTACAGAGCTTAGGGCCTAGGCAATAGAAGGCACGGCCACCAAAGGTGGAGCGATTATAATCAGGGATGCTCAAGAGGGCAGAATTAGAGGAGCGCAGATATCTCGGGGGGTTGTGGGGCTGAAGGAGATTACAGAGATAGGGAGGGGCGAGGCCATGGAGGGATTTGAAAACAAGGATGAGAATTTTGAAAACGAGGCGCTCTTTAACCGGGAGCCAATGTAGGTCAGCTAGACTGCATCCAATTTGCCAAGGAACCTCCCCTCATAATTGTAAAACCTTCTGTTTAGACTCATCTTAATCTCCTTTGCCAATTAATGTTACATAATTGTTGCATAGTGTGAAAGACCTAACAATTTAATACTTCCTAATGTTAATTGTGTTGAGGCCCCCTTTTAAAGTGCATCATATAATGTTATCAAAAGACACAAAGCATTCCGTGTAAAAGTACGAGTGATAGACTGATTAAACGCAACTTCCATTTGACATGAATAGCATTTGTTATACACTGACAAAAGGGGATATGTAGCAGTCTGTCACATTTAAATAATTGCCTGAATTGATGTTTTAGTCAACTGGCCAATAAAAAGCCGTATTTATTATTTCATGGATATTGTGTTGAGTTAGTGACAATTACTGTTAATGTTGGATTACTGCCAATGGTTACATACACAATCAATGGTAAATGCACAATAAATACTGTTCTGCACCCAGAACAGTCCAGCAATCTGTCACTACAACCTGAGTTACACAGTATTACTTCACTTCAGTCTGATTGAAATGGGAATATGACACCATAGTCTGGGTCACTGCTGGAGAAATCGTGGAGGAGATACAATTTATTTTAGTACTTGCTCATCAATTTCCCACACCGCATAAGGTTTCAACGCAAATGTCAATTGTTGCTCAGTGGTAGCACACTTGCCTCTGAGTCAGGAGCACGTGAGTTCACGGCCCATTCCAGAGACTTGAGCACATAATCTAGGCTGATACTTCAGTGCATGATATGTTGAACCAAGGTCCCATCAGCCCTCTCGCAGGTACGTTAAATATCGCACGGCACTATTTGAAAAAGAGCAGGGGAGTACTCCCAGTGTCCAAACCAACATTTATCCCTCAACCATTGCTAAAACAGATAATCTGCTCTGCCTGGTCTCAGGTCCTTCTCCCATTCCTCCTGCAGACCAAGGGGGACCCTGAGCAAGATGCCCATGACCAAGCACGCCCTTTCTCCAGGTGACTCCTATAAAGTGTCCAGTAAGGTACAGTAGCACAGCACTCATTCTTTGTGGTGAAGTCCTCAGAGAATTTGTGGAATAAATGTTGTTCGAGTGTTGGTGAAATCTTGAAAAAGTGTCTCAGAAAGTCTCCCGATGTGTTTCAGAGGTCCACTTCACATCTCCTGCGACAAGTGAACATGAAATGGTGAGTATCCCTTTAAGTAGTATTTGAAATCCACATCAACGCCCTGTTTACTCCCAAAAAGCTGGTCACTGTTAGGAGAGGGCATTAGGACAAGCACTAGCCACCAAATTCCTGCAGCCTCCTTAATGAGCGCTAGCAAGCATTTTAAGTGGCAATCAGCCCCTTAATGAGCCTCCAGGCGGCCGCTCCTAGTAGAAGCTTCAACTCCTTTACCAAGATGGTATCTTGCGCTAAATGCGACCTAAACCAACGTTTCCGCTCAAGTCCTCATCTTGGCCACCTTGGAGAATTGTTAGCGCCTGAACGAGCTGCCGAAAATAGCCCCGAGTGTCTTTGCTAGCATAGAACAATATTTTTAGAAAAAAATAGAATAGTTAAAGGATTCCCATTTTGTGTAAAAGTAGACTGTCATGTACTCTGTTTTTTGTAACTATGTTATCTATTGTAAAAAGTCAAGATTAGTAAGGCACACCCACATTTTAAGGCTTGTTCTTTTGGAAAGCTTCGAAGTTGCATCAGTTATTTTCATAAATTTAGAAGATATGAATTACATATAGATTTCATAGCAGTTTATTTAGCAAAAAAATCATAATTTTTCCTGTTTTATCTCCTGTGCACATTGATTCATTTTTGTACATGTTGATATTTGTATAGTTATTGAAACACAAAGGTCTCGTGTTGACTGAATTTTATTTCAAATGAAGCTTTTTAAACCTAAACAAATACTTGAAGATTACTAGTTTTATCAAGTAATTAAAATGGTAAATAAGAGAGGAGTGCAATCCAGTGGTGTATGCATGCGTTTTTTGTATAAAATTTGTACAATACATCCTTGTTAAGAAATATAGTTTGAAATTAATTCTGTTTTTATAATTTGTTCAAAACAGTCCTTTATTTGTGACTTAAAATATTTTGTGAATCTATCTCGCTACGTGTCCAGTTTTAGATTTGATCCAAACTTGGCAATTTCCCTCGTGCCACCCCTGCTGTTTCTCCAGTGTTGATTCCTCCAGATCGCTGACTCAGCCTTTTTTGAGTTTTGCTCCACAGAAGAAAGGGTTTGGCACCAAAACTTGAAGCCGTCGTGCAAGAAATCCCGTGTGCACAAACCGCAAGCTCTACTTCCGCCTTTTCTTCTGGCTAACCAGCAGCAATGCACGAGAGGTCAATTGTCAATTCCAGGAGGGTTATGCCTTGTCTGTGAGTGTCCGCACCATAGTGCTGATTGGGTCTGGCATTGATATCTGTTTGATAATACTTCTAATAAAAGTCATCAGGAGAAATAAAAAACAGATCCAAAATATTGTGCAGCATCAGATGCGGCATCTACTGTAATGGGAATTTGCCATTGTGATCAGTATGGAGACAGAACACCTTCTAGAGTAAAAGAAAAAGTTAAAAAAAAATAGCAGATGCTGGTACTCAGCAGGTCAGGTAACATCTATGAAGAGAACAGATGAATTAACATTTCAGGTGAGGATCCTTCATCAAATGCACAAAGCATGATTAAACGGTTGTCAATTAATCAGCTGACACTCCATGCCAAGGCTCAGATGTGACTAATGGCTGCCTAGTGTAAGATAGTGGAGCATGGTGACTGCAAATGACACCACACCTGAGTGAGGAATCAACCCCTTTGGGAGGTGAAGGATGGGGGCAAAATTGGCAAAATAAGTTAAGATGCATGTCCTCCATCTTCAGAACACAAGAGAGAACCACTCCTGACTATTCTAAGGACTGAACCCAGCTGAAAAATCTTTACTGTGCTCATAACAAAACCTTTAAAATGTCGGCTGCCTTCGTTTGCAATGGCTCGGTAACCTAGATTAAGGTAGGAATCTTCACGCTATATACATATCAAGCAAAAACATGGCAACATGAATTGTATTGTCAATTAAATCGGTGGTGCGGCATCCAAAACAGGAACAACCAATTTATTTGCAGAATCATTCAGTTCATTTAGACATTGAATTACTTTCTACCTCTTGTGAGTTTATGAATATGTAGAGTACAGCTTTTATACCTGGCATACCAAATCATTTTCCATCTCACATTTAGCATGCAAATCCTGATTTATTATCACTGTCACAAACAGATCAACAGTAACCTCCAAAGACCCACAAATGCGTGATTTGCTTGTTGTGCTGATTTGAACTACAATTGCAATGAAATCCTTGTCTAAAGCATTTCACCGGTGCACAGGAGAAAACGTCTATTGCCTGTCGAAAATGCTTATATCTTGTGCCCACTCTGTGGCTTTCTAAGTGACCTTTACTTCATTGTTATTCACATCATGGCACATAGATGCCTGCCTCAGCTGCCAGGACCCAGCGAGCAGGTGGAAAAGTGACCAGTTGAAAATGAGTTGTTGAGCTTGTTACAATAAAAAGACTGATGCAATTAGTTTTTCATTACATGCCATCACCACGGATCCTAATCAGTTTGGATTGTTCTTCTTCGCTTCTGAAATGAAATGCAAATTTCCCTGGACAAATGAAAGCTCGGAGTGTTAAGTTCCTCACTGAATCAACTAAGCAGAATCTCTGGCTGTTGATCATGTTGGAAATCAAAGGAACAGCTGGCAATGTTTACTTTCTAGAAAAAAGTGGCCACAAATTGCAGCTCTGATATAGTACACTATTTTCTAGGGAATAGAAAACAACCAAATTTTGTGATTGGGATTAAAACTAACAACACGTTCAAATTCTACTCTAGAAAATCTAAAAGTTCCCATAGCTACAGGGATCCACGCAATTTACAGGAAATATATCTAAAGAAAGGATAATTGGGGGGAAACACCCTAGAGAATCATTAGGCCTAGAAATTTGGTAGCCCCCCGAAAACGTGGGCGGGGATCACGATACAATAGGGACCCGCGCCCATTCGGAGGACTGCAAGTAGCATGTAAAATTTGTGCCGCCTGCTATTTTGCATGATTGTAGCATTCAGCCGAGCATTAAACCTGCTGCTGAGTAGCTGAACACTCAGCGGGGGCCCAAGTTCGTGCAAGGCAAGCTCCAATTAAAGCTAGCCTGCACAACTTAAAGGCAGTCTGCACCTCTGTAGGGTTTGGCCGGTGCCAACATCAGTGGGTGCATGTGCCTCAAGGATTTTTGGACTTTTAAAAATGGATATGTACCCTTTTAAAATGGAGACGCACGTGGGCTGCGTTTCAAAAATGGAGTTTGGATTTTTGGACTTTAAAAGGGACTGCCTGTAGATTTCTGTGAAGATAGCAGGAACTGTCTGTGTTTTGGGTTGCCATGGGACCAGTCTCAATGCTGACGTCATGAAAGGCAAGAGCCTTTTCATATTCGAACTTGTGAGATTTGGGGAAAACCACCCTTTGTCCATGGAGGCAGGATGTCTGGATGGACAATGAGGGAAGGAGGCCAAAAGTAACACTTCTGGACTCTTTCAATGAAGGAGCAGTCAAGAACTTAACAAACAGTTAGCAATTCGAGTACAGCTCATCTACAATAATGGCCTAGCATTGTTTTCTTCAAGATGACCAATCCAGGACAAGAGACATCACCAGGTAAACCAACTAGCATCTCTGCGACCATGGTAACCAGGAACCGCCCAGCTAGTTTTGTGTATTACACGGGGTATAACCATGCTGAACTTTGGGGATGCAGGGCTTCGCTTTTTGGCTGTTGCTTGCCTGCTTTTCTCTACCATCTGCAATGGGGGTTCTCCGCATAACTATGCGTCCGCCAACTCTCCAGGAATGCCCGAAGTGAGCGCCTCGTTGTACCGCCTGAACATAACTCTCTAGGCCTCATCGCATGCCTCTGTTAGGCACGGTTTTGTCTCTGGAGTTGAACGGAGCCGGGACCGCGTGAATCAACGACAAGGGCTGGTAATTATATCCAGCATACACCTCTAGAAATCCCAGGACCGCCCGCGTGTTTTGCTGCTGAGGAACTGCAAGTGTCCAAGACGCAGGCTAGCACGGGTGTGTGTGTGAGGAGGCTTCCAAGTGTGGGTTCTGACCAAACTGGGAGAAGGGTTTAGTTGGAAGGGATTTTCCATTATTTAGGCTTAGATTCTGGGAAGGGGTTGGTTCGGCGTAACCAACAGGGTGGGTATTTTAGCCTAAAGTTATAAACTAGTGTCCACGGTCACCTACTCGTTCTGCCGTAAGCGAGAGGAGTAGGGATTGTTGTTTTTTTGTGAGTGTAATAAAAGGAATCAATCTTTGACCAAACTGAACCATTTCGATTTGTCTGAATCATTTATAATCTATCCATAGTAACTCCTTGGGTCCGAACCTGGGGGTTGTGGGGCTTGTGGTACGCGGTATAATTCGGAAGACCAACCAGGTGGCATCCGGTCACGGCCGGGTTACACAGTATTCCCGCTGGAGACGCTGCACACCAGGCATAGGAGAAGACCTATCTGGCCTTAGTCTCTCTCTCTGTGTGGGATTACCCGCTAATCGACGGGCTGGGCAGGGGCTATTGGCATAAGCTCCTGCCGTCCAAGGGAAACAACCCAAACCGGGGAGTTTTTTGTGGTACGGGTCGACTCAAGGGAGAGTCATAGAAACACGGGGCACTCAAAAACACCCTACACCTCTTAAAGGGCCTTCTGCCTACAACAGGTGCTGAAAGTTCTTGTGGAAGCTACTGTCAGAAAAAGAAGACTGAGTAATGGCTCAGCAGACCAGAGAAAGGGCTCCAAGGTTCTCCAATGCAATTGGTCCAGGAGGTCAACTCCAGGAGAGAGGTCCTTTTCCCACAGGAGGCCAGGAGGCACACCAGGCAACAGATAAGACAGCAGTCAGAGCAGATGGTCAATATGGTGCCAATGCCAGCAGTATAGCTGTGAGGACCTGGGCATGGTGCAGGAGGAAGGTTAATGACCTCACACGGGTGATCAAGGTCAGTGAATTCATCTTCAAATGTCATATCCCACCATCTGCACCACTAGCCTTACACACTACTCAATGCACCACACCACCATCACTCACCTACGCAACCAAATTTCTCGGCCATAGAGTTTCTGGCTGTTGTTTCCTATCCAATTTTGCCCAGGTTCAAATACTTGCTTCACTAATGTAAAATTATGATTTCATATACCCTGCCAATGACATCAAATGATTATCAACTGTTTGGGACACATTTACTGTATAGATATTTCCTTCATAGGAAATTTCCTTAATTTTCTTCATCCCAACACGCTTTACAGCTAATGAAGTACTTTTTGAAGTGTAGTCACTGTTGTAATGTAGGAAATGCGGCAGCCAATTGCGCACAGCAAGCTCCCCCAAACAGCAATGTGATAATGACAAGATAATCTATTTTTCAGTGGTGTTGGTTAAGGGATAAATGTTGGCCAAGACACTGGGGAGAACTCCCCGGCTCTTCTTCGAAATAGTGTCGTGGAATCTTTTATGTTCAACTCAGAGAACAGACGGGGCCTCGGTTTAACGTCTCAACCGAAAGACTGCACCTCCGACAGGGCAGCACTGGAGTGTCAGCCTGGAATTTGTGCTCAAGTCTCTGGAGTGGGACTTGAACTCACAACTTCTGATTCAGATGCGAGAGACCTGCCAACTGAGCCACGGCGGACAGCACTTATATTGTTCCCATATTTGATGAGTTTTCACTCATGGTGTGAGCAGGAACACACACAAGATAGTGATAAGGGGAAAAAGTACAAGGTGCATCAGTTTGGGCTAAGGCAAAAGTATAATACTCAAACCCTAGGCAGCACCTGCTCCCTCAAAAGCTTAATAGTCATCTTGGAGCACTGAAGCAATACTCCCCAATAATTCCAACCAAAAGATCATCTCTGAAGGTTATGCAGTGGTATCTGTGCGGGTAACATTAACAAATCACTACATCTCATTCACTGTGTAGCAGAGAAGAAAATAAATTTACTCTGTCAAAAATTCACTTGGGTTGATTTTCACTGGGCGGGAGAGCAGTTATAATCCACCGGGTTACTTATCCATTGATATCCAGCCATTTTCAATTTTTACCGGTACTTCTGGGCAGGTGGCTTAGCTGCCTGGCCAAAGCCGACGGGGTCCTCTTTAAGTATATAGATCGGGGTCCCAAGACATCATGGGTTTTAACCACAATTTTAACTCTGGCCTGAGTGGGGAAGCTGCGCCGGGTTTTGTACTAAGGTGAAGGCCCGTTAGAAGAGGATCAGAAGAGACCATTCAAGGTAAGTTTTTTACCTTCCTTTGTAGGGCCAAAAGGGACAGGAGTGCTCCTCCAGGCCCCACAAGGAAAGTTTAAACTCCCCCTGTCCCAGAGTCCTCCCTTTACCTGGAAGCCCCGTGCCCACACTTACCAGAATGTCATCGGGTGGCCCAATTTTCCACAGGCTGGCACCCACTTCCCATTCCTTGCCGGAAGTCAGCCGGAGGCATGTTGATAAGACTCGGCGGTTAAAATCCCTGTGTTATCACAGCCACAGGCAGGCTGGAAACTAACTCACCAGTGCTGCAAGTTAAAATCTATTACACTATTAAAATTAGACTTACTGGGGGTTATTTTGGCCAAAGGGTGAAAACAGACGCTAAATGGGTGTGGTGCTAATAAGACAAGACTGTTTGAAAGTCTGGATTTAGCACTCAATTTTGGTTCTAATTGCTGATTGCCATAAGTTGAACCAGACACCTGCAGGTTTAGTACTCAAGCACTGATTAGACACAAACGGGGTGTAACCGAATTTCGCCCCCCTAATGTCTTAATTTTTTTAAATTATTCTCTAACACAATCCGCTCAGTATAGTTATTCCCAATAAGGGAAGGAGATTCAAACATTTTTGGGCATGAAACTAATTTTTAAATGATCAGTGTCAAGTGTATGTACTTTTTAAAATTGTACATTTTCAGAATTTTGAACTATTGACTTCAATAGCCAAAGCTACTCTTTTGTTCAAGTGTCTCATTTTATTTCTCACACCCGCTACACTTGTGTACCTGACTGCAATTCCCAATCTGTGGCAAATTGTAATCAGACTTATGCTGTTGACTCTTACTCACAGTGAATTGACTTGAGATTGCCTAAACTCTTTTTTCATCGGAACTTTACAGCTACCAAAGGGAAAATATTTCTATTCCATTAGTCTGGATGAAAGCAAAACACAACGATCAAACCCAATGCACCGCCCACTACCTCAAACACTTTCGACTTTTCTTCAGTGATTTGAATTATACTTTTGTCAGACAGCCATTTCATGACAGCCAGTACCAACAGTGTCTATTGATGGGTCAGCAACATGCTGATATTATACCTCGCCATCAAGTCCCAAGTTCTGAGTGCTAAACACACCATTTCTGTGATCTATAGCTAAGTCCCAATTTCAAGGAATATCATTCAAACAGCTCTCAGGGCCACTTTCATGGCATAAATCTTTATTTAGCAATAATATAATAGTATTCTTAACACTGTTCTTTAGAATACATTACAGCTTCTTAGAAGGTTAATGGGATGTCACATACATTTGAATTTTGATTGGTTGCTGCCTATAGCTCATGTACAAAACAGGGTTTGCACATTGTATGAATCTAGAATCTTATTATTTAACTCAATTCTCAATTCAAAAAAGGATAATCGAGACAGTTTATTTTTATTCTACATATAACCAGTAAAGATATTAAAAAATATACCAATCATTAGCATATTGTCATTAATTTAGAGACAAAATGATCAAGTTTCATAGACCAGGCACAGATAAATATGAAAGAGAGGTAGACTTGGGGCAACTACTGCTTTCCATTTATTGTACTGTTTAATTAACCAGCCCTTAATGGATAAGTAAGTCTGCATTCTAATTTCTATATATTTTATTACCATGTCATTTTATATGTAAAGTAGCCCAAAACTGCAAGTGATTAATTGAATTTCATCAAAGAAGTTGCATATTTAACTAATGTCTTAAATATATATTTGAAGAAATTATTTATGATCCAAATAAATTACAAGGTACTTCTCGACAATATGCAGGCTTGTTATAATTGCAGTGCGATTGACAGCCAGGATTGAGTTCAACAAACACATAAACAATCGAATTTGCATACAAACAACCATTGCTTCTGTGAATTGTAAAGAATGGAGCAGAGTGTGATGGTGTGTGAAGAAGCAAAGCAAGTGGAAAGTAAGTTTGAGTAATGTTCTAAACTCAATTTTTGGCTCATTGATTAATATGTAACATTTTTGATAAGCTTCTGGCATTGTGCTTGACCAAGATCTTTGACTGACCATTGATGATTATTAATCTGTGTATTGCCCTTATTGACACGACAGTTAGTTATAGTTTTCTTGGACAGCCGAGTATTAGCATTGCAAGAATATGCGTTTCATGTTTAACATGCTTTACATGCTTTCTTGCAATTCAGAATGCATTTACACTGCAAATTTAGCATCAGTCCAAAGCCGTTTCAGCTGTGCACAGACACTCAACTCGTAAAGTGTAAATCGAATGTTGAGACCCGAACTGACTCTGAGGTGAAACAGAGCAAGACTCCCTCCTCCAGAGGGTTTCAATCTGCTTTGTTCGGGTGTCAGGCCAGGCCCTAGCTCCAGATTCAGGCTGCATTTACATTGTAACGGCAGCATCATTGTGGAGTAAACCTTCTTTTGCACCACTGCTACAATTGTAGTGCAAATGCACTGTACAAGAAATCTCAGCTAAGGTGTCAGATAATCAACCACTATGATACAGAAGTCTTAAACCTGTTGACTTCTTATTGGAGAATGCCTGTTACTTATAATTAATTTGGGTTTCTGTCATACTTACAGCCAGTTAAACTCAGAGAATGTCCATCTACTCCAAACAACTCTTCCTTCAAAAAATAAAGACCAATAAAATGAGGCTGAAACCAGTGTTAATGTGTTTAGAATGATAAAGCAGACAAAGCAGATTTAATAGAATTGGTAATGATTGCAGTCTATATTATTGAAATCCAAATAAACACCATCAGCTCCCTTTAGTTCAGTACTACTGCTTTAAATAATAAATTGGACATGGTAGGAGGACATATGTTCTTATGTTCTTATATTCTTATATTGAAGAGCAACAAACACACTGGCAAGCAGAAAGCTGGAGCCCTATGATAACCAAGTGGCTAAATGTAAACAGTGGTGTTGTACAGGCCAAGGATGCCCCAGGTCTGATTCCCAGCTCATTACTAATTTAAACAATATCAGTCAAGCCAGCAGTGAGAGTGCTTCAGCATCCCAGTGGTTAGAGAAGAACCGCTAACTACCTACTTGACCCCTGTGTACTCTTTTTGGCGCACACGATAAACAAATAGACTGTAACTTAACTTAAAACATTAAAAGAATCTTAACAACTTAAATTAAAATTCCACTGCCAGTGGTGATGATGCACTCCAATCCCTGCGGTGCCCACCGGTCGCGGAAGGCCTTGAGCGTGCCGGCGGACACCGCGTGCTCCATCTCCAGGGCCACCCGGGCGCAAACATGGCCGCGGAATAGAGGCAGGCAGTCGGGCCGAACGACCCCGTCGACCGCCCGCTGCCTGGACCAGTTGATGGCCACTTTGGCCAGGCCCAGGAGCAGTCCCACGAGGATGTCCCCCGACCTGCCCGCTCCCCTCCGCACCGGGTGACCAAAGATCAGGAGCGTGGGACTGAAGTGCAGCCAAAAATCAAGGAGCAGCCCCTTCAAATGATGGAAGAGGGGCTGCAACCTCTCACATTCCATATATACATGGAACATGGACTCCTCCAGGCCGCAGAAAAGACAGGCGGTCTGGGAGTCCGTGAACCGACTTAAAACCATATTGCACGGGACTGCTCCATGCACCATCCTCCAGACCAAGCCCCCAATAGATAAAGGGTTGACCCCTGTGTAAGTGCATATTTACGGATACCAAATTAGATTCAGCTGTGATGCCTTAAGGTTGAATAGCTCATTCACTATCCAGAAGATTGGTTACTGAACAGCTGCTACTTTCCAAGGAACTGTAGTCTAACACGAGAAAGAAGGGTAGAGGAAGGGGAAAAAAATCGGTCGGAACAAGTGTGATAGAAAGAAAATCAAAAGGATATTGGAGCTCTGCCTACAGACCTAAAATGGTGGTTTATGAGAGTGAGAAGAATTCTGGATCATTTGTGGAAGGTGCTTTTACAGAATGACCGATCCAAAGATGGTTACGCTCCTGGATGCAGAGAATTTTTGCAATAGTCTAAAGAAGGGTTTTCTCCAGGCTTTGATGGAATCAATTGTACTCGGCCTCATTCTCAACACTGAATCTAGCCACTGTATAGTAGCCTTTGCCATATGTTATGGCCACTGGGGACATTGTTGACTTTATTGCAGTTTAGTAGATGAACCCAACAGAGCGGTGTCATTTTCTTGTTTTTCTTAGTAGTGCCTTCATAACCATTGGCAGTACTGATATGAAGCATTTGTAACATGTGGCGGTGTTATTCCCATTATTAAAGACCATCAAGTTTGTCACTGACTGACACCATCAGTGGATCCCCAGTCCATCAGTTTCATACAGCAACAACAACTTGCATTTATATAGCGCCTTTAACATAGTAAAATATCCCAAGGCACTTCACAGGAACGTTATCAAACAAAATTTGACGCTGAGCCACATAAGGAGATATTAGGACAGATGAAAGGTAGGTTTCAAGGAGCGTCTTAAAGGAGGATAGAGAGGTATATACACAATGGGGCTTAGTGGTATCTTTTTCCTCATAAGATCTGTTCAATCACATTTCTACGCATAGTAATGAATACAGTTAAATTCTCTTCCTCAATCTTTAAGCAGTACAATGTACTTTTAAGAGATAGGACAAAATGGAACCCATGGAACAATAATGTTGCATTTTCCAAGTTGTATAATTCAGGATATGGAAGGCAAAGAAATTCTTCTCTAGAATGGGAGGATATATTTTTTTCTTTCATTTAATTGTAGGTCAATGTCTGTCCAATGAGGCTTGAAGCACTCAGGCCTTATCTGTCGTTGTGCAGATCAGGACATGAAGCAGAAGAAGCAATTTAATTGGAGGGTTATGAGGCTGTGGAATGCACTACCAGAAATAATATTTAAAGCAGAGACCATGTCAGCATTTATGATGTAGCTAGATGATTGAAGGAAAGGGGAATAAAGGGAAATGGGAACAGAGTGGGCCCATGAGATTAGAATGACTACTCATGTGAAGGATAAACACCAACATGGATTGGTTGGGCTGAATAGCCTGTTCCTGTGCTGTAATTTCCATGTAATTCTATGTAATAGAATAGCCTTCGAGAATTTTGTCCGTGGGCCCAGGAAAACCGATATTATTGGCAAGATTGTACCCTAGGCTAAAAGACTAGCAGGGAGAAATTCGGTATCGCCCCGTTTGGGGCGCTAACTTTTAAAAGTTGAAAAAATTAGCTCCAGGCACTAATGTTTTTCAACTTTTAAAAAATTCGGGGTTTGCGCACCATGAAGGAAGTGGAATGCTAAATCAAGCTCTCCACTTCCTTCCTGGTGCGCAACAGGCAGCAGGCGGGGCGGTCGGCGTGGAGCGCTGTACACTGGGCTGTGCAGCACTGCCGCGTTGGAAGGCTCCTTCCCTCCCTTAAAGGGAAGGGCCATCGCTGCAGGCTCCGCAAGGAAAAAACTTACCTGGTCCCCGACAATAGCCGCGATCCGGCCCGATCAGCCCGATGCACTGCAGCAGAGTGCCGGGCTGATCGATCGCTGGCGAAGACAAAGGGAAAAAAAAGAGAAAGAGCATTTCAGAATTTTTTTACTTACCTCGGCCACCTCGCCTTTAAGTATCGCCCCCCCGAAGCGCCCGGCCTCCCGATGAACGCCTCCTGCAGCTGCCGGTGTTTTCGCTCGGCGATGCTGCAGGGGGTGGAACCGAAGTTCGGGTTCGGGGCACTACCAGAGCAATGCGCACAGCGATGATGTCACAATCTCCGGGCAAAAATCTGTCTCAGATTGAAAGTTATTCATTGACCTAGCATCTACTGCTCTTTGTGGGAGAGAGTTCCACACTTCTAGTCTCTCGCCATTAAGAAAATATTCTGATTTGTCTTCCTCAGATCCAAAGTGGATGACCTCATCCTTCCATATTAAACTCTTTCTGCCGCAGTTTTGCCCACTCAATTAATTGGTCCACGTCACTTTGTAACTTCCTGCTCCCATCCACTCAACTTAATGTGCCTCCTAACTGCGTGTCAGGTTGCTCCTAAAATCAAATTACATCTTATTCATTTTAAGATGGTTAACCACATCCATTACACTCTAAACAGAATGCACTGCATCTCCACCCTCAGTATATGCTGCAGGTACAAGGCAAATAAAGCACTTGGTTTCAACTGTTCCAAGTGTGCTTTCTTTTTGGATATCAGTTATCTTGCCATCAGGCAGAATACTGCTACCAGGATCCTTCAAGTGGAAGTGGAAGGGACAGAAGGGTGGAAGGGATGAGGGGGGAAGGGTCGGGGGGAAGGCCCGGAGGAGAAGGGGATGGGGGGATGGATCAGGAGGAAGGGGCAGAGGATGGGAAGAGAAGGAGGAAGGGACAGGTGGGGAGAAGTATTGGGGGGGAAGGGATGGGCGGGGGAGAAAGGTCGGGGGGAAGGGACAGGTCGGGGGAGTGTGAGGGAAGGAAAGGATAGGACGTAAGGGGAGGGAAGGGTGGGGTAGAGTGGAACAGGAGGGAAGGAAGGGGAGAGGATGGAAGAAAATCGAGTGTCGGAAGTACCAATTTGCTGGTGACTACTACGTCTTAGATGCTCAGCAAAGTGATATATAGCCCTACTGACATTCCAAAATGAAACACATCGCAAGTCAAACACTGTGTTTCTCAAGTGGAGGAGAATATGGGAAGCAGTCTCATGGGGATAGCAGATCTCAGTTGGCTAGATGCTTTGGTAGGAGCCAATGCCTGTGGCTAGGTGCATGCTTCGGGCTACAGAAAGGGAACTGTGGAAATCATACTCCTCACAGTAAAATTCAATTCCCTACACACAAATGTAGTTTACTTTTGGCAGTTAGCTGGGTCCTTAAAGCCTGGGCGAGTAAACACTCTACAGGTGAGACGAATACAGAGGAAAGGGCTACACAGCCTCAATACTAGGGTTGCCAATCCTCCAGGGTTGACCTGGAGTCTCCAGGAAATAAAGATTATTTTCTGGATACTGCTGCGGATAACCTGGGAGAAAAATCATTGGAGCATTAAAACAAAATTGTGTGTTTTTCCCAATTTCTTTGAATACTTTCATTTATTAGTTATGAAAATATTGGAGAAGTGGAAAAAAAGTCTGTTTGGGTGGGGTGATTGGAGGTGACAGTAATCTGATTAGTGCTCTGGATGAACCTTCTCTGTAGCATGTAATATCGCATCTACTTCTTTAAGGTTCTCTCTCAGAGACCTCCTGTCAAGGGCAAAGAGCCTCACTTTCTCCAGTCTTTCCTTGTAACTCAATACTTTAATGAAGGAATCAGTTTTCTGACGAAACCTCCAGGAATATGTCCAACAAGAGTTGGCAACCCTAACGCAGCCACCATGGCTTTTCAGCTCCTATAAGTCAACAAAAAGGTATCAAGGATCAACAGGTGATGTCACCTGCAAGAGGCTTTAAAAGACTAAACTGTTTATCAATGTGCCAAGATACCTCATTATTTTACCCGTACACTAATTCTCAGATGATAAGTAAATAAAGTAACTTAGCTTTCACCAAAAGCTTAATGAAAATAGAAATTTATTATTTGAACAACTCACCCATTTTGACTGTTAAATAATATTTGCAAGGACTCTAAATGGTAGAAATTGGTAGGGCCCGTTTTTGGACTCATAACCAGCAGCACGCAGGCATCATTTGCCCCGACCGGGAGCCCCAGGGTTTATGCTGTATTGGACCTCAGGCCTCATTTCAAAACTTTTGGTGAGCTGCCAGTGCCCGTCACACCTCCAGAGGCAGCTCGCCCTTTTCAAGGGGATCGATTTCTGGCCACTTCCTCTTCCTGGCTCCACATCAACCTTTTTTAAAAATTGGACTTACTTTTTTTGTTGATTAGCTCTGCTTAGGCACATCGACCGCTGAAGGATCCAAAACTAGAGCAGGCCTAGAGCCTGCTCTGCTCAGCGTCGTCCAGTTTGGGAGAGGGGTCCTAAACCAGGTGTTAGTCCCCTGATTTACATATGCAAATGTAAGGTGCCTAACAACTATTTTAGGCGGCCCCTGGGGCGCCTGAAAAATCAAGCGACCCAATTTGGGGTCAGACGTATTTGACCGTGGGGCGCATTAGACAACGCCATGAAATTGGTGCTTTGAGGGCTCATTCCGCGCCCAAGAATCGGGCACAGCAGGGTCCAATTTCACCCCCTAAGGCTGCACCAAAGGCACCAGCTGCAGACTGCACATGTTATGCCGATGATGGCAATTTCATCTTTTCTGTCAGAGTTGCCAGCTAGTAGTTGTACAAGCTAATTGTGCCAAATGTCCAATGCCAAACATCTAATGCCAGTATCACTCACTTTGCTGACTTATTACTAGAATAGCTGCTATTTAAAACCCATTAACACTTAATTCCCCCGACCTTCATATTCATGGTATCAGACTGAGAATAAAATTATTTAACATTTCATTGCAATTAATTTAATTTGTAACTTTGGCTTATAGCCAGGCTCTTTGTCAGTTCCATAAAGTGCACCATTTTCTGCAATATTGCCTATTCATCCTTTATACTCAAACATTGTAACTGATGATATCTCCAGTTGCATCATAGCACTTTCACTCTTGGCTCTGTTGCATGTGGCTCTGCTCAGCTGGAACTATAGGCCCTGGGTCACTTATCATTTTTAATGGCTTCTTTTGTACACATTACTAAAGATAACAGAAGGAGAACCTCAGGTGCTTTTGTGTCTAATCGCTAATGTTCTACAAGGTCAGCACTGACTGTCCTAGGGCTCAGTGTAAGAGATATTGAAAACATTTCATTTGCTCTAAACTTCTATCCTCAAAACTAAAACGGTATTAATTCAGAGCTTATTTTTTTGACGTTGAAAGCTTCATAGTTCTCTGTGTTTTTCTAATCATAGACTGACTAATTTTGTTGTCAGCTTTGGCTCAGTGGTCCTACTCTTGCCTCTGAGTCAGAAGATTGTGGGTTCAAGCCCCACTCCAGAGTAATTGTAACACATAATCCAGGCTGATACTTCAGTGTAGTACTAAGAGAGCACTACACTATCAGAGGTGCTGCAATTTGATGAGATATTACACCAAGGCCCTGTCTGCTCTCTCAGGTGGACATAAACCATCCTATTGTATGATTCAAAGAAGAACATTTAACTCTCAATTAACATCATTGAAAATGTATCTAATTTCTGTTTGTGGG
The DNA here is from genome assembly GCA_030390025.1 of Squalus acanthias. Taxonomy (NCBI): domain Eukaryota; kingdom Metazoa; phylum Chordata; class Chondrichthyes; order Squaliformes; family Squalidae; genus Squalus; species Squalus acanthias. The sequence continues at coordinate 140,336,700 of CM059425.1, read as the reverse complement.
ACCTTGCTATGTGCAAACTGGTACCGTGTTTCCCTATGTTCCAACAGTGACTACATTTCAAAAGTACTTCATTGGCTGTGAAGTGTTTTGGGACATCCTGAGATCATGAAAGGTGCTATATAAATGCAAGTCTTACTTTTTGCTTTCTTGTGTAATTATCAATGTTACTTTTAATTGAGATGTTATCATTTAAAGGCTCGCAGTAATCAAGGAGAATCTGAAAACCTGACTAACATTTTTTTTGAAATACAGAGCTATTTTTGAAATTTGCGTTTTTTTACATTTGTATCCTCCTTGTAAGTGATTTCAGCCTCAGGTCAAAATGGATTTGATCTTGGAGTCCAAATCTCCAAATTTCCTACATTACAACAGTGACTACACTTCAAAAGTACTTCATTGGCTATAAAGTGCTTTGGGATATCCTGAGGTAGTGAAAGGCGCTATAGAAATGCAAGTGTTTCTTTCAGTCTCTTACCCTTCAGGTCTGCACTCACTGCTGCCATGCCATGCTACGCTAATGCTGGACTTTTTCAAACTGTAATTTGCCCCTTCTGTCCTCTGGCAGTCTTCAATGATGAACTAGGATGTGAACTACATGTTTGATGATCAGTGCATTGATAACCTAATGCGTGTATGAACAAAGCTTGCACGTGTTGTTCTTTACGCTTTAATTAACATTAGTTGATGGAAAAATGTTAAATGATTACAAAATTGCGGTTCTGAATAGGAATAGCACATCTGGAGTAACAGCAGGTAATTCAGATGGTTACACGACCCCGCACCACTAAGCACACAACTTCAAATGCAGTCCTCGCAGTGAAAATAAATCCTCTTCTTTGACATGCTAATGTTTTTCCCCGTTGTGCTGCTGACTTGCTGACCTGAAGGTATTGCTGGGAAGCTTCAAAGAACTGATGATAAGTTAAATAAGTATCATCTGTTCTGAATTAACCAGAGAAGGCTATTTCCCTCAGTGAACGGCTGGATGTTGCTTTTGGCACTTTATTTTATGTTCCTGAGTCTGAAAGCCCAAGAGTTTGAAACTTACAGATCAGAGAGGGAACACATCGACAGATATGAAAACATTTAAGTACCTAAGCTTCTGTACGTATTTCTGGCAGAGAGCAGGAGGGTTTACGTTGCAGCTTTGTGCTCCCATAATTCTGTCCATTTACCTGCAAATGAAACACCAGACTTGTAGAGGGACTGGTATCGGGGGATTGGTACTAGACTGATAATGACTGATTGCACCCTGCTGATCTGCGAGTAGACTCGGGAGATGTCAGGGAACACTTTGTTACTAGCTTCTGTGAAATACGCAGAAAGGAAGTTCTGTACAGTTTGAGAAAGTCTGAAGCAGTAGAAATGACATTGCCCAAAGTCATTGCCTCACATTTGATAGACTGGTGGGCATTTGAGATTTCCAGGGTTCAGGCCACACACCAATTACCCAATGCTGATAACACTTCAGGCTGCTCACTATATTTTTAATGGAATTTTGTTAATTCCAATCTAGTGAATTGGAAAAGATAATGACACATAGAATTAAAGGGAATGTAATCACATGGGTAGAGATGATTGGAGAGCAGAAAGTAAATTATAGGGGTAAAAGGAAGTTTCTTTGTGTGTCAAAATGTGTCAAAATGTGTTCCACAGGGGTCCGGTTGGGGATGCTCTTATTTACTTTATACATAAATGATCTGGACTAAATTTGGGGGAAAGATCAATTATGAAGATTGTGAAAGACGGTAGGAAGACATAAATATAAGAACATAAGAAATAAGAGCAGGTGTAGGCCACACAACTTCTCGAGCCTGCTTCACCATTCAATAAGATCATGGCTGAACTTCTACATCAAGTCCACTTTCCCGCCCTGTCACCACATCCCTTGATTCCCTTCGTGTCCAAAAATCTATCAATCTCAGTCTTGAATATATTCATCAACTGAGCCTCCCCAGCCCTGGGGTAGAGAATTCCAAAGATTCACAACCCTCTGAGTGAAGAAATTCTTCCTCATCTCAGTCTTAAATGGCCTACCCCTTATCCTGAGACTATGAGGGAAATTTTCCCAGCCCTGGGGAGGTGGGAATGGAGGTGGGGCTTCCAGGAAAATGGCAGAAACTGGGAACGGGTACCGACCCCGCTCCCAACCCGCCTCCGTGCCAAAAGAACATAAGAACATAAGAAATAGGAGCAGGAGTAGGCCATTTGGCCCTTCAAGCCTGCTCCGCCATTCAATGAGATCATGGCTGATCTTCTGCCTCAACTCCATTCACCGGCCTTAACGCCATATCTCTTGATGCCCTTACTAGTCAGAAATCTATCAACTTCTGTTTTGAATATACCCAATGACTGAGCCTCCACAGCCCTCTGGGATAGAGAATTCCAAAGATTCACCACCCTCTGTGTGAAGAAATTTCTTCTCATCTCAGTCCTGAATGGCCTACCCTTTATTCTGAGGCTGTGGCCCCGGGTTCTAGACTCCCCAGCCAAGGGAAACATTCTCCTAGCATCCACCTTATCAAGCCCTGTAATAATTTTGCATGCTTCAATGAGATCCCCTCTCATTCTTCTGAATTCAAGAGAATACAGGCCTAGTTTACTCAATCTCTTCTCATACGACAGTCCCGCCATCCCAGGAATCAATCTCATGAACCTTCGTTGCACTCCCTCTATGGCAAGTATATCCTTCCTTAGGTAAGGAGACCAAATTTGTACACAGTACTCCAGGTGTGGTCTCACTAAGGCCCTATATAATTGGAGTAAGACTTCTTTACTCCTGTATTCAAATCCTCTTGTAATGAAGGCCAGCATACCATTTGCCTTCCTAATGGCTTGCTGCACCTGCACATTCACTTTCAGTGACTCATGTACAAGGACACCCAGGTCCCTTTGAGCATCTGCATTCCCCAATCTTTCACCATTTAGGAAATACTCTTTCTTTCTGTTTTTTCTACCAAAGTGGATAACTTCACATTTATCCACATTATAATCCATCTGCCATGTTCTCACCCACTCACTGAGCCTGTCGAGATCCCCTTGAAACCTCTTCACAACCTCTTCGCAACTGACACTGCCACCTAGCTTTGTTTCATCAGCAAATTTGGAAATGTTACATTTAGTCCCCTCATCCAAATCATTGATATAGATTGTGAATAGCTGGGGCCCAAGCACCACTCCTTGCGGTACCCCAGTAGTCACAGCCTGCCATCCTGAAAAAGACCCGTTTATCCCTACTCTTTGTTTTCTGTCTGTTAACCAATTCTCAATCCATGCTAGTATATTACTTCCAATTCCATGTGCCCTAACTTTGTTCACCAACCTCTTGTGTGGGACCTTATCGAAGACCTTCTGAAATTCCAAATACACCACATCTACCGGTTCCCCTTTTTCTACTCCACTAGTTACATCCTCAAAGAACTCCAATAGGTTTGATAAACAGGACTTCCCTTTCATAAATCCATGTTGACTCTGCCCAATCTTACTATTAGTTTCTAAGTGCCCAGTTATTGCATCCTTTTTAATAGATTCCAGCATTTTCCCAACTACTGATGTGAGGCTAACAGGTCTGTAGTTCCCCGTTTTCTCTCTCCCTCCTTTCTAAAATAGCAGGGTTATATTTGCTATCCTCCAATCTGCAGGAATCATTCCAGAATCTATAGAATTTTGGAAGATGACAACCAATGCGTCCACTATCTCAATGGCCACCTCTTTCAAAACCCTAGGATGTAGGTCATCCGGTCCTTGAGATTTATCGACTTTTAGTCCCATTAATTTTGCGAGTACTGTTTTTTTACTAATAATAATTTCCTTAAGTTCCTCATTCTCGCCACACCCTTGGTTTTCTCGTATTTCTGGGAGGTTTTTTGTGTCTTCTCCGTGAAGACAGAAACAAAGTATTTATTTAATTTCCTTGCCATTTCCTCATTCCCCATTATAAACTCTCCTGTCTCTGACTGTAAAGGACCTACATTTACCTTCGGCAGTCTTTTCCTTTTCACATACCTATAGAAGCTTTTACAATCCGTTTTTATATTTTTCCCTAGTTTGTGCTCATATTCCATTCTCCCTTTCTTTATCAATTTCTTGGTCCCCCTTTCCTGATTTCTAAAAAGATCCCAATCCTCAGGCTGACCACTTTTTCTGGCAACTTTATAAGCTTCCTCCTTTGACTTAATACTAGCTTTAATTTCTTTTGTTAGCCATGGTTGGATCACTTTTCCTTTTGAGTTTTTATGCCCTAGAGGAGTATATGTTTGTTGCAAATTATGCATGATTTCCTTGAATGTTAGCCATTGTATGTCCACCTTCATACCTTTTAGTGTAGTCTCCCAATCTATCATGGCCAACTTGTCCCTCATACTCTTCTCTGGAGGCGGGTCCCTGAGTCGTGCAACGACCCGACTCCTCGAGACGGGAAGGGGATGAGATCCAATTAACTTCTGTTAACAGATAGTTAACAGGCAGTTTTGAGGTTTTTCCCCATTTTACGCCTGCAATTGTGGGCTTCCCGATGGCTGCAAACCTCGCCAGGGTCAGCGAGGTGAGCAGTAGGTCTGCAGGGGTGAGAGGGGTCGAAATGTCCGCTGTGGAGGTGAGTGATGGGTGCAAGTGTGTACAGGTAATATGAAAGGTGAGTGTAAAGTGTTGGAAAAAGTTTCCTTTCCTTTGCTTCTTTCTGCAGGCTTCAACCTTTAAGGATCCGGAGGAGAGAGGTCTTGGAGAGCCTGTGTGCAAGGGCTCACCTTAGAACAGAGATTGTCAGTGTTTTACAGCTTCTCAAAGCTGTCAAACGCTGACAATTCATCTGTCAAAAACTTTGACAGATGAAGCATCATTCCCTGATGTCATCTGTCACCGGCTTTCCCTTAATTGGTCGGTAAGCCCGCAGGGCGGGCTTAACAAGGCCAATCAAGTGAAAATAGCGTGGGTTGGTCAGATGTCGCTGTGGCCGGGACTGAAACCCGGAAACCAGAAGTCCCGCCTCCAGCACGTCTCCATTGAGAAAATCCAGTCCTATGCTCCCTAGTTCTCGACTCTCCTGCCAGGGGAAACAACCTTTCAGCATCTACCATCAATCCCCCTCAGAATTTCAGACGTTTCAATGAGATCACCTCTCATTCTTCTGAACACCAGAGAATATCGACCCATTCTACTCAATCTCTCCTCATAGAACAGCCCTCTCATCCCAGGAATCAATCTAGTGAACCTTTGTTGCATCCCCTCTGAGGCAAATATATCCTTCCTTAGATAAGGAGACCAGATCTATGCATAGTACTCCAAGTGTGGTCTCACCAAAATCCTATATAATTGCAGCAAGAAATCATTACTTTTATACTCCAAGCGCCTTATAATAAAGGCTAACATACCATTTGCCTTCCTAATTGCTTGCTGTACCTGCATGTTAACTTTCTGTGATTTGTGTACAAGGATACCCAAATCCCTCTGAACACCAACATTTACTAGTCACTCACCTTTTAAAATTTTTTCTGCTTTTCCATTCTTCCTGCCAAATGAATAATTTCACACTTCCCCACATTATATATTGCATCTGCCACCTTCTTGCCGAATCACTTAACCAGTCTATATCCCTTTATAACCTCTTTGCATCCTCCTCACAGCTTACTTTCCCACCCAGCTTTGTATTATCAGCAAACTTGGATATATTATATTTAGTCCCCTCATCTAAGTCATTGATGTAGATTGTAAATAGCTGAGGCTCAAGCACTCCACTAGTTACACCCTGCCATCCCGAAAATTACCTGTTTATTCCCACTCTCTGTTTTCTGTCCATTAACCAATCCTCAAATATGTTAGCAGGATGGGCAAATGGATTGCAGATAAAGTTCAATGTAGAGAAATATTAAGTCAAATGTTTTGGAAGGAAGACCAGAGAAAGGAAATATACCTTAAATGATAAAATTTTAAATGGAGTAGAGGATCAGTATGTCTTTGATGTGCAGATAAACAGGTCATTATAAAAGAATATCATCTGAGACACTGGGAGAACTCTTTGCTCTGCTTCAAATTGTGCCATGGGAGCTTTTACACCCATCGGAACAGGTAGACACCTCATTAGTTTAACATCTCATCCAAAAACAGCATGTCTCACAATGCAATACTCCCTCCGAGCTGCCTAGACTATGTGCTCAAGTCCTGGTGTGGGGCTTGAACCCACAATCCTCTGATTCAGAGGCAAACATGGTTTGCAACTGAGCCAAGCCAACAAATCATAAGATTTGCTATTAGAAGGAAGAGAAAGAGATAGAAAATAAACATGTACAATATCAAAGAACTGATTTTACTGCTAGGACAGTCAAAATAATGACAATAAATTGGAGGAAAAGATAAAAAATCCAAGGAAAAAAGCAATCAGTTTGGTGACTGAAACAATAGGGAATGAACGAAAAGCATATTCTTGATGAAAATGGTTTAATGAATATTACGTATAATATACTGGAGGAACTCTTCCACTAAGAATTCTGTTAACATGTTGGTATTCTTCCCAGATCACTTAATCATTTGACAGGTACACATTCATTGTAAACATGCGTGACCTACTTGGGATTTGGCACAGCACGGGGACTGGAATACCAACAAGCGGTGCCTATACAGCCTATAATTCCATAAGTACATTTACAAATAACTTAATCCGTAACTATCAGCCCACGAGTGAACTCCTTGGAAGGAGAAGTCAACAAGAGCATGACCAAAATGGTGGCAACCTCAGGACAGCGGCAACTGGAGTTCCATCAGATTCCTAAATCTTTCGGCTCCGATTTAACCCTAGAAACTGCAGCTTTATAACAACAATATTGTGTTTTGGCAATCTATGAGACTTCTAACCAGTTATTTCTATCAGTAATGGGCTTCTTAGGGCTGGCAATGTTTGTAACGTTCAAAGACCAAACAGTGTGAGGTTATTAATGGAAGCAGCAGCAGAGGGACTGGAAAATAATGAACTGATACTGGTTATGGGACTTTTTCACATCATAACCATGTTAAATATTTTCTAAATCTAATTCACATTTTGTATTATAGTTTCTACTATTTTACTTTGTTAATCTGAAAGAGCCTGTTATTCCAAGTACTACAAGCCTTCGAGATCTCTGTGCTCTTCCAATTCTGGCGTCTTGCGCATCCCCGATTTTAATCGCTCCACCATTGGCGGCAGTGCTTTCAGCTGCCTTGGCCCTGAGCTCTGGAATTCCCTCCCTAAACCTCTCTGCCTCTCTACCTCTCTCTCCTCTTTTAAGATGCTCCTTAAAATTTACCTCTTTGATCAAGCTTTTGGTCATCTGTCCTGATATCTCCTTCTGTGTCGCGGTGTCAAAAATGTCAAAAATGTTTTTATTGATATCGCTCTTGTTTTACTGTGTTAAATGCACTATATAAATGTGAGTTGTTGTTGTGTAATTGTTGCTTTTTCAGATTGTTTTAAACAATCCCTATAAAGTTTTATCAGAAAATATTAAAACTGATGATCCCGCCCCAATTGTTACAGTGATAGAGGACAGAGAAATGTTTCTCCTTTGTCTGTGTCTGCAATACCTCATAACTTGTGTGCCGAATAAATAATTGGATCAAAAATGTATTCAAGGCAGGCCATGCAAAGTAAAATGTTAGCATTGTTTTGGCAGCTTGGAGTGTTTGGTGAGGTCCCCAAAATAAAGAGCCAAGTTTATGTAAATCAGTGGGGAATGGAGCTGCTTCTTCTGCTTTTTGTAACCTTTTCTAAGTTGAGTTTCCTGGGAATGAGAATAGATTCTCACCTTTAGGACCTCTATTAAAAATCAAACAGTTGAAGATAATTTTGATTCAATCCTTTGCTTTTGTTCAGTCCAGTTAGATTGATATTTTAATATTTTTTTGCTTCAACAGTGAGTACAGATAACAATAGTTGTGATGTTGTGGAAAGGTCACTGAGGTCAGTAGTGTGAGGGATGCAATTATTGTACATAATTGATGTTGACTGACCCTGGGTTTTTTGCTGTAACTTTACTGATGATAATTCTCTAACAGTCTCAATAGCCCCTTCAAACCACAACTCCAAACTCACTGTTTATACAAGATTTTTTTTTTAATTGGCAGATTAAACAAAAATGGTTGTCAATCACAATCATATTTTTTTTTGCAACTACTTGAATCTTTTTCTTTATGCTTTTGTGTTCAAGTCCCACTCCAGAGACTTGAGCACAAAAACTAGGCTGATACTCCAGTGCAGAGCTGAGGGAATGCTGCACTGTTGAAGGTGCCGTTTTTCAGATGAGACGCTAAAATTGCTCTCTCAGGTGGACATAAAAGTTCCTATGACAGTGTCCCGGCCAATATTCATCCCTCAACCAGCAGCACCAAAACAGATTGTCTGGTCATTATCTCAGTACTGTTTGTGGGAGTGTGCTGTGTGCAAATTGGCTGCCACATTTTTCTACATTGCAACAGTGACTATGCTTCAAAAGTACTTCATTGGCTGTAAATCACCTTGGGACATCTTGAGGTCATGAAAGGCACTATATAAATGTAAGTTATTTCTGTTCTTTCTGTCCTGTCCCTAGTTCTATGTCCAGAAAGCCTGGCACTGAGATGGCAGCTGCACAACTTGTTCCAATGTTGTTGCCAATGCTTCCTTTAACACTCTGTCAAGACGTGCCAGATATATTGGCTTTGGAGGAGTACAGATCATCAGAATGATACCAGGCCTGAAAGGATTAAATTATGAGGATAGGTTGGATCAACTTGGCTTCTATTACCTTGAGTTTAGAAAGGTTAAGGGATGACCTAATTTAGGTGTTTAAAATGATAAAAGGTTTTGATAGGGTAGACACAGAATTTTCTTTTCCTCTGGCATAAGCTTAAAATTAGAGTTAGACCAGTTTGGAATGAAATCAGGAAGCACTTTTTCACACAGAGGGTATTGGGAACCTAGAATTTACTCTTGTTAAAGGCTGTGGATGCTGGGTCAATTGAAATTTTCGAGACTGAGATTTTTGTTGATGTTGAGGTACAGATGAAACATGATCTAATTAAATGATGGAGCAGGCGCGAGGGGCTGAATGGCCTATTTAACCTGCATCTGCCCTGTTGCTTGGCACTGATTGCTGAGCTGCCCTTCCCCAACTTATATTTTTTTTAAACTGAGGCTCCCTTTTTACAATACAGAAAAACCATGGCAAGAAAATTCAGCTTAGAAAACACAGAAATACAGAGACAACCAAGAAGCCAGTCTGTAGTCAACAAATTATTACAATAGGGGTAGATAGACAGATTGTGTGAACTGTTATGGAACTGCAAGACTATATTCAATGAAATATGGCAAACGTTAAACAATTTTTCTACAACAACAACTTGCATTTATATAGTGCCTTTAATGTAGTAAACATCCCAAGGTGCTTCACAGGAGCGTAATCAGACAAAAATTGATACCATCACAAAGAAGGAGGCATTAATACAGGTAACCAAAAGCTTGGACAAAGAGGTAGGCTTTAAGGAGGAGATGTAGAGAGGCGGAGAGGTTTAGGGGGGAATTCCAGAGCTTGGGACCTAGACAGCTGAAGGCACGGGTGCCAATGCTGAGGCGAAGGAGTCGGGGATGTACAAGGAGCTAGAATTGGAGGAACGCAGAGATCTCGGAGGGTTGTGGGCTGGAGGAGGCTACAGAGATAGGGAGAGGTGAGGCATTAGAGGGATTTGAAAACAAGGATGAGAATTTTAAATTTGAGGCTACTTTTTCTCACTGTTAAGCCAGTTGTGTGTGTGTGTGTGTGTGTGTGTGTGTGATGGAGGTAAACTTGTTTTTTTTATATAAACAGCATGGCATGTCAGAAGCTAGTGTATGGTGAAATGATGATTGAATGGGACAAGTTCATGTCATCTTGCAACTTGAGTGACGGTGAATGTGTGAGTATTTGTTAACGGAATATTTCAGGAGTGTAATTAGTGTGAAAAAGTAACTGTAGTGGAATGTAATGTGGTGCCTTGTGGAATGAGCTGACGAGACCCTGCGTGCTTATGTCTACTAAAAATGCTGAGGGCTTTCAGCTGCGAGATAGCTGTGATCAGCCAGTGCCTCTTGTTCTTATTTGCTGGTGAACTAGTGTATTTTACTGCTGTTTCAGCATCTTAAATTTATTAACCTTCAGTTGTATTATAATCCTTATTATTTTTATAGTCTCCCCCCACCCCCAGTACTTTAATTGTATGCTCCACCTGAATTTATTTGGTTATGCTACCCTTTCTTACTCACTGGTAAGTGTTAGCACCAGCGCAAAACCGCCAGGGAAGTTCGCGGGCGTCGCTGATTTCGCCGCTCCTGATCGGTAAACTCTTAGGGGGAAAAATTAGGTCGCGCCCCATTTGGGGCGCAAATATCGTCTGGACGCAAATATTAGCGCCTGGCGCTAATTATCGGCACTGACTGGAAACTTCACTTTTACCGCCCCGGGAGGTGAGTGGAGCGCTAAATCAGGCGCTGCACACCTGTCTTAAGGCGCAAAGGCCAAGGAGTGAGGCGCTAACTCAGAGCGCTGGCGAAGCTCATGTAATGTCAGTCAGCAATGGAACACACACACAATGGCACGGGCCAGTTCTTAAAGGGGATGGTTAATCTTGCTTTCCATCCACATCCTGTTCATTGCAGCCTTGAATCTCGGCCTGGAAAGACTTGCACATCAAATGTGCTGGAAAGAACAATGGAGAGTACCAGGCAAAGAGCTCAGAGTGCAGCTCCCACAGTCTCTGCTAAATCGATACAAGGAATGGCAAATCAAAATGAACCTGCAAAGTGCTGCTCAGTACCCAAAACTCCTTCACACAACGTTGAATCTCTCCAGAAGTCTCTCCCTCTCTCTCTCAGAATGCGTAGTTCAAAAATGCCACCAACAATAAAAGACAGGAAGAGGCCCCCTTTAAATAGTGCCCCCCCGCAGCCCCACAGCGATTGATAGCGTTCCAGTCTTCTGGTCGTTGGATGCGCCAGGCGGTAAGGCAGGGGGCGCCACTCAATTTCCGCTCCGGGGCGCCACAAGGGCGTTGCACCATGGAATGACGTCACAATCTGCGCGCGCAGGTGGTCGCAGCGGTAAAGTTTAGCGCCGCCGCACAATCTCTAGTTAAGTTCCCGAGCGGCGCAAACATCGCTGCGCCCGGGCGTTAGCGGCTTTGCGCCCCATTAGCGCCCTCTTAAGGCGCTAACGGGAGGCGCAACCAACTGAATTTTTACCCCGTAGCGTCCCATTACCGCCCCCCGCAGGCACTAACAGGAGGCGCAAAGCAGCCGAATTTTTAGCCCATACTCATTTGCAGCAGCCCTACTGACGTGCCAGCTGAGATCTAATTGAACCTAGATAAGTGTGGCTTACTATCTGCGATAAATCAGCAATAAGCGCTCATTTATTTTATAAGTCACGCTTCCTTTCTTCAAGCAAACTTTAAATATTTATTCAAAAATTTAAAAAAGGCAAACTATGTACAGGTAAGAAGATAATGTCTCAAAAAAATGTCTGTTTACTGTCAGAGCTACAACTTTTCTCATGGCACCTCACATATCAACATTTGCTCTGCATGTGACTGCATCACCATTGACCAGTTTTCTTGGGAACTATTATTTGTAAAAATAATATGAATGTATTCTGTGGTCTACAGCACAACATAAAGTACTCAGGGCAAAACAAAAAATGCAAATCCAAAATTAAAACAAAACACTAACAGCAATCTTTGAACTGAAGGTCAAAAGTATGCAACAGTGCAGTACAATAACAGAAGTCCTCACTAGTGGTCTATCCTGGAAGTTGTTAGACACCATTATGCAAATGACCTGGCTACTGACCCGTGGCAGTGAGCTCACCTCTGGTTCTCTCCAGACAGTGATCTGGCAGTACTGCATGTTCGCTGTCACAAGTTCACCGATCATATAATCAGAGTTGCATTGGTGAGAAATATAGAACAATAAAGAAAATTGACAACCTTTTACCTATACGAAGTTTTGTGCCTGTATGCCTGTAACGTAATACCTCTGTTTGCAAGCTGTAAATTCGTAATACCGTTGTGACCCTCCAATGTTGCAAGTTGGTCCCTGCTAACCATATAACATCACAGACCAATGTGACTGCACTGTAAAAAAAATCAGTTCATTTATAGCTACCATGAAAGTTCTTCATTTCCACTTCCATCAATCCTTCACCCTGACCATTATACCCATTCTACTCTTCTCCCTCCTGGACCCACTACTGGGTCTCTGCTCTCCTCCCTGGTCCAGTCTCTGTCTACACTGCCTCTCAGGCCCACACGAAGTGCTGCAGTTATGGCCCCATTTCATCCTCTCTCCCACTGAGGCCTACATTGATCACTGTAAATCTGTCCGCCCCCCCACCCCTCCCCACCCGCCACCCCACATCCATCCCTTTCAGGCCTTCAAATACAAAAAGGTCTGCATCACAAAAACTCAATCCCATTCCCAGCTTCCTTTATCCTTCTGACCCTGTTCTGCTCCCTCACCACTCCAGTTTCAGGCCATAAGACCTATTGCACTCCCTCCCTACTCCAGTTTCAGACTTCAGGAACTCTTGTGCTCCCACCCCACTCCATCGTCAGACCATAAGACCTATTGTGCTCCCTCCTTACTCCAGCTTCAGACATTGGGACCTGCTGCACTACTTACCAGACCAGCTTTTGGTCACTGTTACAAAATTTGGATCTGTACTGGATATTCTTCAGTTCAGTGTTCCTAATCTCTCCTTTAATCTTGTTGTGCCTGTGCTTCCATGTGTTTGTCTGTTATCTAGAAAAAAACAAGTCAAGCCACACTACCACTGTTAGTAGGATAAGTATACTTTCCTGACTAGCGTTCTCCTTGATTTTAGTCTGCACCACACTTAAGGAGAGAGCTTTCACTTTCTGGGTTTTGAAGGATGCCAAAGACACAATTTGGTAAATTATTAAAGTGATACGTGTGAGTGGGAAGGATAAAGAAAAGAAGGGAGACAGACAGAAAGAAACTTACAGAAAGAACTGTTTGGAGAGAGCCAGAGACAAGAATAGAGGAAAACAACAACGACTTGCATTGATACAGTGCCTTCAACATAGAAAAATGTTCCAAGGTGCTTCAGATCAAAAATGGAAATCGAGCCAAAAGAAGAAAGAGGAAGTGTGTGAGAGAGAGGAAGATAAACACATCGATGGAGGCCCTGAAATTATTTATTTTAAATAGGTTAATACATCTATCAAAATAGCAGAGTTTCGGCTGAATGCATTAAAGGTTCATAGCCGAGTATCCAACAATATAATTTCAGAGATAGGGAAACAGAAAGATTTAGAAAGTGGGGAAAGAAATAAACATCTAAAGGAAGTGAGAGAGACTGTTTTAATTTTAGTTTTTATAAGACACCATACGAGATCAACGAATAGATATATATCTAAAGAACAAAGGATGCCACTCAGTGGGCTGAATTTTGCTGGCGCTCAGAGGGCGGGTTCAGAGGCTGGTCCGCTGTCAAATTGGCAGGGATTGACAGTGGGGCGGAAGTCTGCTCTGAACCTGCCTCCTTGTTAATTTCCAAGTGCCGGCTCTGCCTGTGGTTTGCAGACACGGCACTAAGCGACGGGTCAAGCAATTGAGATACTTAAGGAACAGCTTAAAGGTATTTAAGCAGCATTTTACCAAATCCTAACGATTTTTCCATGTTTTTTATGAGGTTCCCGGTGCTTGGGGATCACGTTAGGTAAGTGTTTTTCTTATTCATTCATGGGATGTGGGCATTTCTGGTAAGGCCAGCATTTATTGCCCATTCCTAGTTGCCCCTGAGAAGGTGGTGGTGAGCCGCCTTCTTGAACCGCTGCAGTCCGTGTGGTGAAGGTACTCCAAGTGTGTCGGGTTCTCAATGACTCTTCATTGCTGTGAATAGTTGACAGCTGCAAAAGTTGTATAAAAGCTACCATTTCACAGCTGTTCAATTTCCAATCTTAAAAGCTGGAGACTTCAGGATTTGGAATACACTTTTCAGTTTTATGCAGGTTTGAAGTGTTTGGAGAAAACTCTCTATCCAGTGTCACCTCCTTGGAATAACCTCTCTCACCATTGACAGATCGCTTCTGTCATCTCAACTTCAGCTGCCATCTTTTCCATCAGCATCGGTGCCTTTAAAAAATCTCACCTTGGTCCTCAGAATCTCACCACAATCAGCCCCAACACCAACATCACCAGGCACACCAGCAGCACCAACAACAACACCAACCTTCTCCACAATCACCTGATGCTGCACAGGACACAGGGCATCAGCACCCGACCACATTGCTGCCTAGGAGGCCAGGGATGGCCTCACCATGGCCACATTTACTTCACTTGGCGCTGCACACCCTGGCTGCCTCATGATGTGCCAGGTTGACACCACCCCACACCAACACCATAAAGCATCTCTACAATGCCCAAGCCATTGCTTTCACACTCATCACCATTGGAGGGGGCGTGGGGGTATTGTTATGTCTCACCATTTACTGCAACTCAGTAAGCCAGTTCCAAAGGTGCACACAAATCTGTCTAAGAAGGCAAAGTGTTGAAAATAAAGATTTCAATGTTCGACAACAAATTAACAGAAATTTTACATGAATTTTGGCAATAACACCCAAGTGCCTACCCTTGTGTGTTGTTAGTTGGTATGATTGGACTAGGATGAGGGTGAGTGTGAGGAGTGGCTAGTGAGATGGGGAAGTGATAATGTAGATAGAGAGGGATGGGTGGAGATGCAAGGTAAGTTGGTGTGAGTAAGGATGTGCAGGAGTAGGGAAGGCAGAGTGATGTGGATGTGATGAGTAGCACAGCAGGATGAGGCTGAGTGTGGCTTTGAGTAATGTTTTGTTATCTACTGAGATCATTGAAAGGTTTGTGCCACTGCAGCCTGGTCCTCCTGATGACATCCCTCCTTGTGACCTCCTCTGCAATGTGCATCCAGGCTGCATTGGTCTCCTGGGGTGGTCTCTTCCGCCCATTAAGGGAAGAGGTCCTCCCTGTGTGCTGTGACTCCCTCCATAAGCTCCTGAATGACCTAGATGAAGGGACCGAGTGTAATGTATCCAAGTTTGCTGATGATACAAAGCTAGGTGGGACAATAAGCTGTGAGGAGAACACAAAGTGGGCGATTTGCCAGCCCTGGGGAGGCGGGTATGGAGGTGAGACTGCCAGGAAAATGGCAGAATCTGGGGGCGGGTACACATCCCGCCCCCAACCCGCCTCCGTGCCATCTTCCCAGGAGGCGGGTACCCGACCCGCGCTGGGAGCCACCTCCTCGAGGCAGGAAGGGGATTAGTGCCAATTAACTGCCTGTGGACTTCTCGATGGCTCCGAACCTCGCCAGGGTCAGCGAGGTGAGCCATGGGTCTGCGGGGGTCAGAGGGGCCGAGATGTCTGGTGTGCAGGTGAGTGATGGGTGCATGTGTGCAGAGGTAAGTGTGTGAGGTGAGTGTGGAGTGTTTTAAAAGCTTTACTTACCTTTGCTTCTTCCTCCAGGCTTCATCCCTTCAGGTCTCGGGAGTCCCTCATCTCACCGGCAGAGAAAGCAGAATGGCCACTGCATTCTCAAATGCATCAGTCTTCTGCTTTCTGCTCAGGAAGGCTTTCTAATTGAGTCTTGAGTAAAGACTCAACTTAGAAGACAGATTGTCAGTGTTTGACAGCTTCACAGAGCTGTCAAACGATGACAATTTATCTGTCAAAAGCTCTTGACAGATGAAATGTCACTCGCTGACGTCCCCAGTAACCGACTTTCCCTTAATTGGCCTGTAAAGCCCGTTGAGTGGGCTTAACGAGGTCAATCAAGGGAAAATAGCATGGGTTGGCCGGATGTCGATGGAGGCGGGACATCGACCCGACAAGCAGCAGTTTCGCCTCCATCATGTCCCCATTGGCAAAATCACCCCCAAAGAGTCTGCAAAGGGATAAAGATAAACTAAGTGAGTGGGCAGTAAGGTGGCAGATGGAGTATAATGTAGGAAAATGTGAGGTTATTCACTTTGGTAGGAAGAATAGAAAAACATAATATTTTTTAAATGGTGAGAAACTATCAAATGTTGGTGTTCAGAGAGATTTGGTTGTCCTCGTGCAAGAAACACAGAAAGCTAGCATGCAGGTACAGCAAGCAATAAGGAAGGCAAATGGCATGTTGGCCTTTATTGCAAGGGGCTTGGAGTATAAGAGGAAGGAAGTCTTGCTACAATTGTACAGGGCCTTGGTGTGACCACGCCTGGAGTACTATGCACAGTTTTGGTCTCCTTATCTAAGGATGGATATACTTGCCTTGGAGGTGGTGCAATGAAGGTTCACTAGATTGATTCCTGAGATGAGAGGGCTGTCCTATGATGAGAGATTGTGTAGAATGGGCCTATACTCTCTGGAGTTTAGAAAAATGAGACGTGATCTCATTGAAACATACAAGATTCTGAAGGGGATTGACAGGGTAGATGCTGAGAAGTTGTTTCCCCTGGCTGGAGTGTCTAGAACTAGAGCACATAGTCTCAGGATAAGGGGTAGGCCATTTAAGATTGAGATGAGGAGAAATTTCTTCACTCAGAGGGTTGTGAACCTTTGGAATTCTCTGCCCCAGAGGGCTGTGAATGCTAAGTCTTTGAGTATATTCAAGGCTGAGATAGATAGATTTTTGGACTCTAGGGGAATCAAGGGATATGGAGATCAGGCAGGAAAGTGGAGTTGAGGTCGATGATCAGCCATGATCTTATTGAATGACAGAGAAGACTCGAGGGGCCGTATGGCCTCCTGCACTTATTTCTTATGTTCTTATGTTCATATGGAGGGAGTAATGGGAGAGCCTGGGTGCAGCCATGCACCTTTGTGCAGTGATTGTCAGTGTTTGCAGCACCTCAATGCTGCAGAACACTGACAGCACAACTGTCAAAATGAATGTGGACATGGTCCCTTTAAGGAAACTGGCTGATGACACATCATCAAATGACTTCATCAGACTTGCTTCCTATTATTTGGCCTGGAACCTCGCAGGGCGGGCTTAACAAGCCCCATCAACGGAAAATCTTGTTGGAGGTCGGGATCGAGACAGATGCGGGGTCCCCACATGTCACAAACGTCACCTGCCCTGGACCCGCCGAGGTTGGAAAAATCCACCCAGTGAATTTAATGCAGCAAAATACTCTCAGGATTCAGACTCAGAACAGCCACTGATCCAATTTTGTTTTTGTGATTAATGAAGCTGAGGATTACTGTAATTCACTGAGTGATAACTATTATCCTCTGATTAACATCCACAAATGTAAACTAGGTTTTAAAAAAGTGTATCTTTTGTTCAGTAATATTCTTTCTCTGATGCAAGACAATTACATATTTTATTTCCCAGTAGAAATTACTGGAATCACAACCATATAAAAAAAAACCTTTGTCTCATGATAGAGCTCGCCAGAATAATGATAGTGAGGGGAAGGTCAGTGTTGAAATTGTTTTTTTACTTTTTCGGGATGTGGGCATCCCTGGCAAGGTCGACATTTATTGCCCATCTCTAATTGCCCTTGAAAAGGTGGTGAGGAGCCTTCTTCTTGAACACCTGCAGATTCTTTGTAGTGGTTTGATATAATTGAGTGGCTTGCTTGGCCACTTCAGAGGGCAGTTAAGAGTCAACCACATTGCTGTGGGACAGGAGTTTCCTCTAGGCCAGACCAGGTAAGGGTGGCAGGTTTCCTTCCCTGAAGGACATTAGTGAACCAGTTGAGTTTTTACAACAATCTGACATTTCATGGTCACTTTTATTGATACCAGCTTTTCTTTTATTTCCCCAAAAATTGTTTTTAAAATGAAATTCAAATTCTTAAACTACATGGTGTAATTTGAACTCACGTTCTCTGAATTATTAGTCAAGGCCTCTGTTACATAATGCCAAGTCGACGCTTAAATATTAAGACTCAAATGAAAACTCAAAAAAATCTTCACATATTATTTTTAAAGAGTAGAGCTGTATGTTTAAGGCCGCAGCACACACATCGTCAGGTTTCAGATGACATTAATTTACAATGTAAATGAAGCCTGAGTGATTTATGTGTGTTAACCAAAGTCCAAGAATGTGTCAAAACCCTTAACATACACCTGCAAATCTGTTATTTACTATGAGAAAAGTCAGTGAATTCAGGGTTGCGTCTCCATACGAGTATTTACATTAAGTGGAATTCAATGCTGGCTGTACTTGCAGTTTCCAACTATGCTCTGATATAATGCTATACATTAATTAGGTTGGAATGAGCGAGCACTGAATGGGACTTTAAAATGATACATGCTGTTTATGAGAGAATGGTTTGCTTGATATTATCAAGTAGGACTGAGTTAATTATATTATCAAAATGTGGGCTACTGACTCCATAGACATGTATTCTGGCCATGAGCCAAAGCTTCAATTTGTCCCTTTCCCTTTTAAAATGTATTTCAAAGGAGAGTCAATCACTTTTACTGAGCATTATTCTATTGTATTCCATTTCATGGACTTGGTGATTCCATTTCCTCTATTTCTTCACTAAGCTAACAAACATTTAAAAGATACTCCACTTTTAGGTGCAGTGTTACAAAAATTAAAAGCTATGTTGGTAAATCCCTTTAAGGGGCTTGTCAAATCACCAGCATTTATGGGAGGGATAGCCACAGATTTCGGAATGGAAGTGTCATTCGCGAAACCTTGCAATATTTTGCTATTTCTCTTTGTTGTGTATATCTTCCCTTGAGGTATCGGGAATACCACAATGCTGTTGTCATAACCCTGCCAGAACCGAATGTGGACCAATTGTGGAGTTTGAGAAAAGAATAGCATTGCTCAACACTTCACAGACTAAAGCTACAGATCATCAAAGCCTGCAGGCTCACCCTGGATAGGGACTGCCTGTACTGCAACACCCAGACTGGATGGTTAAAGATGATCAAAGTTTGCTTGTTTCTGGCGTGGAGGTTACACTTCTTGTTGTACCGTACTCAGGTTGACAAGTTCAACTTTTAAGCGACTTCCATTTTAACAACAATGAAAATGCTTTTACACTAAAATTGTTCAATTTTGATCCAAACTAGATCACATATGTTTGAGGTCTGTGAGGGCTAAATTCAATAGCCCCTGAAAATGGGTGTGGGGATCACGATGCGCGATTAGCCTGCGCTTGTTCAATATAATGCAGGCAACAGGCCAACTTTGTGCTGCCTGCTTATTTCGTAGATTTCCGCATGCAGCCAGTGCTAACTGCACTGTTGATTGGCTGCAGGGGCCCCAAAATCGTGCGAGGCTAGCACCAGTTAAAGCTAGACTGCACTGCTTAAAGCTAGCCTGCACCTGGAGCAGGTGCTGGAAGTCATTCAGGAACTGAATCTGACCTGGGAAACAGTGAAGAATGGCAGAACATGGGAGACAGAGAGCTCCAAGACTTTCGGACGCTGCACTGGAGGTCTTGGTGGAGGAGGTGGAAAGGAGGAGAGATGTCCTGTGTCCGCAGGGGGCCAGACGGTAGTGGGAGCAGATAGCCATGGAGGTCAATGTCAGGAGTCAAGCCCTGAGGACCTGAATGCAGTGCCGCAAGAAGTTCAATGACCTTACACGAGTGGTCAAGCTCAGTGAGTGCATCTTCAAATGCTATATCCTGCCAACTGTAGCACTAGCCTCAGCCACTGCTCAATGCACCACACCCCCGTCACTCACCTACCAACAATCTCTATCAATCAGGACTCATAACTAACATTCATAGCTTCACCTCACCCTCACACACTTCGCACTGCTTCAAGCCTCACACCCACATCTCATAGCTGGCACACACTGCCAGCGATTCAACCATGAGACCCACAGCACAGAAACAGATCGCAAAAACTCACTGACACACTTCCCTCTCTCTTGCAGGACAAGGTGGTACACAACTGGAGGCAGCAGGAGCCAACCGGAGGGGGAGGGGTGCGCCTGCATGTCCTAACCCCCATGGAGGAGACGGTGATGGCCACTTTTGGAATGGCCATGGCTGAAGCCATGGCCAGCGGCGGGGCTGAACCATCGAAGATGACGGTATCTTCATACCTAATCCTCCTTCTCACATCCCAATTCCCCCTCATCCCACAATCTCTTCTGGTTTACAAGCTGCAGATGGTGTAACCATGCACCTATTACATTCCATCCTGCACCCACCACCACCTTACCCTTGTGCCTTTCTCTTTTCAGATATCCAAGAACTGCCACCTGGCCAGGCAGCAGTGGAACAGCAACAGGTGGAAGAGGAAGAAGACAGTGATGATGAAGACATGGCGTCACTTGATTTAACACTCGCAGCCACCAGCCACTGGGCTAAAAATTGAGGGCGCTAACTTCGCCGGTTTAGCACCCCGGAAAAATTAGCGCCCCCGTGACGGAAATTGAGTGGTTGCGCCTCAAGAGGGAAGCGGGGTGCTACTGGAAGCGCACCGCATCCCTTTTGGGGCGCTATGAGGGAATATCGCGGCGCTACGTGCCGCGGTATTGCAGGCCTTCCTCCCCTTCTTAAAGGGGAGGGCCTTACGCAGCGCGACCCGGGGCCCAGCTGGGCCCCCGGGGATCGGGAATGCCGGCAAAAGAGCCCGGCACTCAAGAGAAGTGCCGGGCCCTTGGAGCACAGCCGGCAATCCGCCGGGGGGGGGGGCGGTTCAGGAGGCCGGGGACGGGAGCGCAGGCAGGTGCTGGCAGGCAGCCAGCAACAAAAATGGCTGCCCCGCACCTCGCCTTTAAATAGTGCCTCCCCGGCCACAGGTAGGCCCCCCTGACCCCGTCAGACATAGCGTCCAGCGGTGAGTCAGGGGATGCTCCCGAAAATTGCGGCCGGGACGCTGCGCACGGTGATGATGTAATCGCCAGTGGCGCAGCACCGCAGGGCGCTACCGGTTAGCGCCGCCGCTAACCTCCTGCTGAATTTCACGGATAACTTTGACAGGCCAGGATACAGAAGAAGGCTGATGGGTGTACACACCCAAATGCTTGGTGCATTATAAAGCCTGCCAGAAAGCCTGCGTGCAATGCCAAGGAGCATGGAAGAGTCTGGCATCAACTTGGCACAGAGGTTTGTGCAGAGCTTGGAGCCCATCCTTTCCTGCATGGAAGTGGTGGCCAACTCCATTGGCACACTTGTGGAACCAACCATGATGCAGCGTCTGGTGGCTGATGTCTCAGCTTCCATTGCAGCACAAGCAGAAGCCACCCAACGTCTGAGTGTTGCAGTGGAAGTTCAGACAGCTGCCATCATGGCTCCGGATTACAGTGTTGAAAGTGGCTTGCAGGGTGTCACAGCAGTCCAGCAATCTGTCCTCCAACAAATCAACCAGCAACTAACCTGTAAGTAGTTGATGATCCCTTTAAATAGCGCTGGTGGGGGTCCTTTCTGCTGCTGAACGCTGTTCAGCTGTGTGAGCTTAAGAGAGGCGTTAGCTGGAGCATTGAGCTCCAAAATGGCTGCACTGGCATCAAATCAGCATTGCATGCTGATTGACGTAATGATCTGCCTGCTTTGCATACATCCAGTGGGCGTTCACTGCACGCGTGCTAACACTGTCACCAATATGGCGTCCAGCACGATTCGCCCCACAAGTGTGCACGCGCACCGTGGACTCCATTTTGGAGCTCGAAGGGCACTTGTAGCGCCCAAAAAATGGCCGCTATGGATCCAAATTTTGCACTGTATAGCTTTGCAGTACAGAAAATCAAAGGAAGAAAAAATAAAATTTCTCACAACCATTGACTGAAAGCAACATTTTCAAAGTAAAGAGAGTTTTACATTTATATAAGATCTTATGACATGATAAAACACTTTAATTGTAGTGACAGTTGTTATGAAGTGAAGATCTGACTGAATGACCATTAAATCTCTTTGGTGGTGTTAAGTCAGGAGTGAACTCCCTGCTCTTTCATCAATAGTCCCATGGGATCTTTAACATCCAGCTGAACCAGCAAACAGACCTTAGGTTTAACATCTCATCCAAATATGTTTGGATTGTGCACTCAAGCTCATAATTGGGGCTTGAACCCACTGATTCAGAGGTAAACATGTAACATACTGTGCCAAGCTGACACCTTTAGCACTTGGTGAGCTTGGGTTGTAATTTGGTAACGGAGAAACAGCGATGATAGACAAGGTAAACAAATTGTAAACCAGTGGCAGGAGGACAGGAAAGTGTACAACAATTATTTGATGCTTGCCGTTTTACAGAGCAATAGGAGGCACTAGTTTTCAATGGTGAACATGCTGATCCCCATAAACATATCAATGAATTTTCATTCCTCTGTCTCAACATTGGGTCTTAATCACTTTGCGTGAAGACCAACCCTCCTGGTTCCATTCCCCACCCCTATTGAATACCTTATTAATCCAAGCAGATATTATGGATCTCTGCCGACTAGAAATGATTCAGATTCTCCACAATCAGCTCACAAACACTTAAGCTCCGAATTTAACTCGGAGCATAAGTGCAGTGTACGGCAGGGCTGAGGCATCCACCCCTTCCGCAGAGTAAGGCCCAGGATAGTTTCACTCCCGGGCACCATTTAAATAATGAAACTTGGACTCCTGCCCAAACCCAGTGGGAACTGGTACCTGGCCGGCGGAAGGGAGTGGGATTTGGGCAGGAGATGCCGCGGCTGTGGACCCGAGGGAATGGTCACCGGCATAAGGCAAGTGTTCAGGGGGGCCCTGAGGTGATCACAGTCTGGGGAGGGGGAGGGAAGACTGGGGCAGGGAAGGACCAAGGTTTCTTTGCAGGGCGAAGAGGAACACTCCTGCTCCTCCTGACACACAAGGAGATCTTCAAAAAGAGCAACATTTTGTACTGGTCATAATGCTGCCTGCCACTGAGGGCCAGGCACTGGGGGCCAGGCACTGGAGCTAGACACTGAGGGCTAGACACTGAGGGCTAGACACTGAGGGCCAGGCACTGGGGGCCAGGCACTGGAGCTAGACACTGAGGGCAGACACTGAGGGCAGACACTGAGGGCCAGACACTGGGGGCAGGCACTGGGGGCAGACACTGGGGGCAGGCACTGGGGGCAGGCACTGGTGGCAGACACTGGGGGCAGACACTGGGGCCAGGCACTGGGGGCAGGCACTGGGGGCCAGGCACTGGGGGCAGGCACTGGAGCTAGACTCTGAAGGCCAGGCACTGGGGGCAGGCACTGGGGCTAGACACTGAGGGCCAGGCACTGGGGGCAGGCACTGGGGGCAGGCACTGGAGCTAGACACTGAGGGCCAGGCACTGGGGGCCAGGCACTGGAGCTAGACTCTGGGGGCCAAGCACTGAGTGTTGCTGCAGCCAGTCATCAGATCCCGAAAACTAAATTCCGATGAGGCCCCCAACTGCTGGAAACCGGCCAGTTAGAATGGCGGCAGGCACAAACGCATTGGTAATGCAGCATTAAGCGCTCTCCCGCTATTTTAAACCCTTATATCCCGTTCCCACTGGGCAGGGTGGGTTAACAATTTAGGCCTCGAATCCTTCAATGGAGGAAGGAGACTTTTATGTCAACAGCTTGTTGAGATTCTAGAATAAACAGAACAGTATTCTTCAAACACATCACACAGTCTCTCAAATGTCTTGAATATTTCTATTCCTTTATGCACATGCATCATGCAAAGCAAACAGGAAGAATATCTGAAACAGATGTACTAGTCAACTACTTTGTGCATCTATCAGAATTCAAAATGCAGACACTGAAAAGCCTAGGTGAAGGGCTAAAACCCATAGAGCTAGACACCAAGGTTGAAAAGAGTACAAGAGAAGGCAGAGTAAACTATAATTAAATGACAGCTAGCTTGTTTTTGAGAATACCATACTATGAAGTCCTGTACTGAAATATGCCCTTGCCACAATCAAAACTCATTGCTTCACTTGTTTCATTGCAGGGGAGTTATCCTTGGTATCCTGGCCAATATTTATCCCTCAATCAACATCACTAAAACAAATTATCTGGTCATTATCACATTGCTGCTTGTGGGAGCTTGCTGTGCGCAGATTGGCTGCCATGTTTCCCTACATTACAACAGTGACTACGCTTCAAAAGTACTTGATTGGCTGTAAAGAGCTTTGAGACGTCCAGTGGTCGTGAAAGGCACTATATAAATGCAAGTCTTTCTTTTTCAATGTAAAATGAATGAACTGGAAGTGTTTACATTGTGTATGTGTTTCAGCATGCTTTACATGTACACAAATGTAGAATTCTGACCACTCCTGCTGAACAAACTGGAAAACAAATTCAGATAGCTCCAACCAAACAAGTAATCCATGCTTCAAAGGACCTTCCCCTTCAGGGAATCATTCTTACACATGATATTTCATTGCTTACATTACAGTCTCCTGGTACCAACTAAATATACCAGGCTAATGAGAACCGATGTACATTGGATTTCTTACTCTTGATTTCTGGGAATAATTAATCCATTAGGACTTCTACAGCAAGCAAGCATTGTCAATATGAATTTATATTCTGCTGGTTGAGGACAATTCAATAAAAAAACCTATATATTGAAATAAACTAATTGATTTCTCCACCATCTTTAGAACTGTTTCTACAGATTGGTCCCATCAGTGGCTGTCAACATAAACACTGTCTGACAAACCAATCAGGCTCCACTGATCTGTTGTAAAAGTGAAGCAGATACTGTAGAGAAAATCTATTAAGCAATGAATGTTTTTAGGGCTTTTACTAAAATGCTGATTGCCCCAATCGAATTAGATTCCACTTGATCCCTTTTCCAGTTGTGGAACTATAGATATGTAAGCATTAAGCTTTTATTTGTGTAATGCTAAACCTTTTCTTTATTTCACAATTATAAATTGTAGAGCCCATTTTTAAATATTAATATATAAGTATAGCAAACAATTGCACTGCTGGCTTCTAAAACTCTAATTTTGGTGATATTTTGTGCACCAGATGAAGTGATATAGTTCTATTGTGGAATTTTACTCAGCTGAGTTTATACATATTCCAAAATGTTTTTAAAGGTGCATCTTACCTGTGCCTCTCAGCCAGTATTCATCTTATTCTTTGAACTGCTAATTGTAGAAAGCCTGCGCACAGACTCCTCCTGATGTCCCTCGTCCAATGATATCAGAGCACAGGAACATTGCGGGTCATGTGCGAGCAAACAGATATTTACCTTGAAATCTTTTAGGCTTATGTTACAATTCATGAAACTATGGCCCAGAATGGCGTGCCCCTTTTGTTAGATTTTTTTCCTCACCCTTCAGGTCCAAAAAAGTATTTGTGCCACAAATTGCTGGAAATGCGAGCTGAGAACAGGGCATCTGGGACCTTGGTGAACAACAGGACCAGCTCTCTATCTCCTTAACCAATGGGATTTAAGGATAGAGAAGGGAACAGAGGAATGACAGAAAAGAAAATAGGGTGAATTAGAGTCAAATCAGGTACAGAAAAATAAAGAGAGGGAAATAAAGATTGCATTAAGAGAGAAAAAAGATACAGAAAGGATAAGTAAGAAAAGATAAACCTCTAGGAACAATTTACTATCTGCAGGAATAAGACTCCACAGTTTCAATTGTTCCCTTTCTGGGCCGGAAAGGTTGCGTGGCATTCCAGTAACATAAATCTAGTCATTAAAAGGGTCCTTACATTGTTAAGTACCAGTTAACTTTCTGCGGCAAGTTTGATTTGTTTTAACAGCGTAAATGCAGCAATTTCTTGAAACTCACTGGGAGGTTGAGGGTAAGCTGCCATCTTCGCAAGGCTAACAGCAGAGCGCCACAAATTGTCCATCAATTTGTGGCAATTCGCAACTCACAGCATATCTCTTTTTTGCCATAAATTGTTGGGTTATTGGCACATTAATAATGGTGTGTGCTTTAAACTCACTGTTATTTTCCCAGCAAATTCTGGGCCAATATTTCTTCTTTCAACTCAAAAATGCTTAAGATAATTCTGCAAATTATGCATCGGAAATCTAAAAAACAATTCTGGCACACAAGCATTTTATCCTGATTTGGTACATTTGGAAATGCACAGTATCTGAGGCAGAACAATCACCCCAGTTCATTTACAAGCTATAAAACACTGATCGAGCAGCACGATCATTCAAGCTATGCCTGCCTTCACAATCTCAGCTGGTTGGCGTATTTACTTGGTTTAATAACCTGCTGCAAACTGTGACACGATCACTCTGTACTGACAAGCTAATCTGAAGCCATCACACCTCCTGCAGCCTTCGAATGCCTCAGCAGACAATAGTCATCGGCCTCAATGACAGAAACCAGGCGTGGGGGGCAGTTAAAATAAGGGCATGGACTTATCCACTGTGATCCCGCGCTGTGTCCCAATATTAACCTGCTCTTTTGAGCAGGTGAGCATGCTCTCCCCCCTCCCCATTAAAATCTACAACCTGCAGGAAGGAAGCAGGGTCCTTCTTTAAATATGCAGATCGGGCCCGATTATGTCATCGGGACCCGACTTACAAATTTAGTCTGAGGCCTGAGCAGGGGATCAGTAATGGCTTCCCCGTCAGGCCAGACCTCCCAGGTCTTGATTGGCACCCCATCCACCACCTTAAACATTCACTCCCTCCACCACCGGCGTACCACGGCTGCAGTGTGTACCATCTACAAGATGCACTGCAACAACTCGCCAAGGCTTCTTCGGCAGCACCTCCCAAACCCGCGACCTCTACCACCTAGAAGGACAAAGACTGCAGGCGCCTGGGAGCACCACAACCTCCAAGTTCCCCTCCAAGTCACACACCATCCTGACTTAGAAGTATATCGCCGTTCCTTCATCGTCGCTGGGTCAAAATCCTGGAACTCCCTCCCTAACAGCACTGTGGGAGTACCATCACCACACGGACTGCAGCGGTTCAAAAAGGCGGCTCACCACCACCTTCTCAAGGGCAACTAGGGATGGGCAATAAATGCTGGCCTTGCCAGCGACGCCCTGATCCCATAAACAAATTTTATAAAGATGGATCGTGGGCCAGAAGAGGCCCAGACAGGTAAGTTTCATTTTTTTTTCGTTTTTCTTGTAGACCAGGTGTGCTTGTCCAGGCTCCGCAAGGAAGCACTGAGCTTCCCTTATCCCAGGCTTCTCCCACTCCCCCCAATCATCTTCACCCCCCTCCCTCTTACCACTTACCTGACTGCTGGGGACCGGTCCCGCAGGCCCCCCAGCTGCGGCCTCCTGCCTGCAATCTTCCACTGCTGCCCACCGGCCAGGTAGTGCATCCCCCGGGTTTGGGCAGGATTCCAATGAAAGTTATGGCAATGAGGCCTCCACGTTCCTGAACTCCCCGGGAGAACCGCCCACCATACCTGCCCCCCACCTCCCATTAAAATCAAGTCAACCTTACCTACAACTTTCATTGCTACTCAAGCCTACCCCAGGAACATCTGGCACTACAGATTGGACGATAATTGCAGCAAACACATTGGGGTAGACATACGTCTTAGCCAGTAGTGCAAAATGGGCAATAGTGAATTAGCAGCTGGTTTTACACACCCGTCTATTCGCTAATGCTCATTTAACGTTACCGGCCAAGACAAATTTCTACCCCACTATTTCACAGTTGCCATCCTCCGTTCTGTGGACCCATAGGGGCTGATTTTCCTGGCCACCCAGTGCTGGGTGCTGAACAAATGCAATGTGTTCAAAGCTTTGCCTCTCCAAACCTGAGTAAGCCCAAATTTTGGTGAGCTGTGATTATTCTGAATTGCAACATTCGGTCCTCCGTTGCAGGCTTATCTCTGGCGGGCCTGGTGCCTGGAGCTGGAGGAGAGTAAAGTTAGCCTCTGCTGGCAGTCCAGTGCAGGGCTTTTTGGCTCCTGTCCAAAAATAGGAGCCAGAGGCCTCCAGCCAATTCCTGACCCAGAGTCCCTGATAAGCAGAAAAAGGCACTTACCAGCAGGGTTTCTGTCTATGCCCCTGTGATCCTCTGATTGGCAAGGAGCTGGGCAAGGCTTTAAGGCTTACTTTTTCTGGGTGCTTCTTTAAATGCGAACCTGGCTGGTGACCCAAAAGGAAAAGGGAACTGGAGGGCTGTAAATGCATCCTCATTATATAACTTGCTGCTGCTGCTGGCACCACTCTAAAAACAGGTGCTGGTCTCAAACAGTGCGCCAAGTACACTCAGTGTAACAGTACAAACTGTATAACTGCAGCATTCAGAAGATACGTGAATGAAAATGAGAAAGAGTGTGCTTCATTGCTGTAATCTTTTAAAAATGTATACATTTTTTGATCACTTTCTTTTGTGATGATAAAATAACAGGGCAGCAATGCGCAAGTCTCCTGCGTAACTATCTACAGAGTGCCTTTTTCTTCACAACTTTCATACAGTTAGCATTCAACTTGTGAACATGTTGCTGCCACACACCTCTGAGTCTGTATGGGGCCGATTTCCTTGTGATTAGCACTCGATGAAGACTTAGTCCTGGGTGTTAAGCACTTGAAAGAGAGATGGAGTCTTGCGATGCTGAGTTACCATTTGACATCTGCCCGGAATTTGTGAGACTTTCTCCTGAGGAGGTGCAGGCTTTCTGCACCTACAATACGCACAGGTTAAGGGCAGTCATTCAAATGAGGCAGTGACATCATAGGCCCCCACTTTGGATTGATCGATGAGGATCCCACCTGAATCATGCGGGTGCCTCGGCCACCTAAAGAAAAGGCCCAGTTCAAGCGGCAGCGGGCAGGAATGGAGCGGGAACGGTAAGTTTTCAGATGCAATTTTAACTTCGCAGCTGCCCTTTTCCCGCCAGGCAGGATGGGCTGAAATTGCCACTCTGGGTCAGAAAGTCAAGGGTTCAAGCCCCACTCCAGAGACTTGCGCACATAATCTAGGCAGACACTTCAGTGCAGTACTGAGGGAGTGCTATGATGTCACTGAGACCCTGATAGCATTTGAGCCGACTGTTCCACTTCACTCAGTCAGTGGTTAAAATTCCATCCGGATCCTAATGGGAGGGGGGGGGGGGTTGACATTCAGTCCGCTGCCCCTGCCCCACCTCCCCCACCCCCACCCACATCCACCCAAAACTTGCTTCCAGAGGAGAAGTACTTGGACTGAGCCATGAACTTGTATCACAAGACTTGACACTATCCACTGTCGCTACTCTGTCCCAGTCTCAGAAGAGCTCTAGCTCAACGTTCAATATATTAAATTGCTGAGATGTTAAACTGAAGCCTTGTCTGCCCTCTCAGGTGATGTAAAGGATCCCATAGCCCGATTCGAAAAAGAGCAGGGGTGTTCTCATGATATCATGCCTGACATTTGTCCCTCAACCAACACCAACAAAAACAGATTAACTGGTCATTCGTCTCATTGCTGTTTGCGGGATCGCGCTGTGCACAAATTGGCTACAAAACAACAGTGACTACGCTTCAAAAGTACTTCATTGGCTGTAAAAGACCTTTTTGACGTCCTGAGGATGTGAAAGGCGCTATATCAATGCAAGTTCTTTTTTTTCTCCTCATCGTGCATTCTGATTATACAAAACGTTAATCGTACGTCATTAAAATTTAAATGCTAAATATTCATTTTAAATGGAATTTGAATCATTGCGTCGTTTTCCAATCCAGCCCTCCCAATTAAAATGTAAATTTTCACTTGTTCTAAATAATTCTTGCTTTCCCATAACTCTGATCTGGAACTGAGCAAAATGGGAATTGAATGTACGCTCACCTTCAGCATAGTGCTGCAATGCTCAACACCACTGCTCTCCCCGAACAGATTGCTTCAGGGTTGGGTTGTTGTATTATATTCTCCAGTAAGGCAGGTAGACAGTGGGCCGCACCAAAATTACCATGAAAAGCAAACCAATATCTAAAAAAATGAAATTCATCTGGTTTGTGTTATATCTAATCACAACAGCAAAAGAAATGATTTATTGATTCACTTTAATATCATTGTAAATTTGCAGTTCTGTTACATCTTTCCATCAAAACGAATGATGCACATTGTGAGCTTGGTATGGTGGCCCAGTGGTTATGGTATGGCCTAGCAATCCAGAGCTCGAATCCCACCATGGTAAATTAAATCTGGTGAGTTATGGCTTGCACCATTCAAAATGACCGTGAAATTTGGGGGAGTGCCATAAAATTCCAACTGGCTTTAAAATAAAAAGCAAAATACAGATGCTGTAAATCTGAAAACCAAAAAACAGAAAAAGCTGCAAATACTCAGCAGGTCAGGCAGCATCTGCAGAAAAACAGAAGTCAGTCAGCCAACAGATCAGGTCTAAAGACCCTTCCTCAGATGACGTCTGTTTCTACACAGATGCTGCCTGTCCTTCTGAGTATTTCCAGGTTTTAAAAGACTTTGAACTAGAATTAACACTCTACAAGGGAAGCCCGGACGCAATAATATTATTAGTTATCAGACCCCGGGGCAGTCATAACAGACTGGATTCAGTGAGCAACCATAGATAATTCTATTCTATGCAAATGATCCCATCATTAGACTCAGGTCAGACTTCATAAAAAATAAGTTTGGGGGACAGACTTCATAAAAAAAATTCGGGGCGCCTCTTTAGTTTAATTGTGAGCAATCCGTCAAAGTCCATCACTTCATTGGAAACAAACATCATTAAATCACTTGCGTGCACAGCCCTGCCAACTTTTCTCTCAACTTTGCTGTTCAAAACAGTTCTTCTTTAATACAAGAACAGCCCCAGCATTGAGAAAATGCTTTAATCCCCTCACACCTGTTTGGAAAGGTTCCTACCATTCTCTCTATCACTCACCTGCATTTGATCTGCTTACAAGCTTTCACATATTCCTTTATTTCCTTTTCAATTCCGTTTTGACTCCTTTTCCACTGTTTTTATGAACACAATGGATAGCGTCAATTTGTCTGGTAAATTCAGTATAATAATAAGGGGGCTTTGTTGTACAATGAGAATTTCATAGAGTTTTCCCTGCAAAATAAATGATATTAATACATACACTGTCTGAGGCTTACAGGAACAGATAAATACTGTGTCCTCTGAACACTAAAACTGCTCTAACACTGCCACCATATGGAAAGAATAGAGCAGAACAACTTCAGGCTAAGTGTAGAAAGAAAAGAGGCACTTGCATTTATATAGTGCGTCTCATGACCTCAGGACATCCCAAAGCGCTTTACAGCCAATTAAGTACATTTTTTTGAAGTGTAGTCACTGTTGTTAATGTAGGAAACGCGGCAGCTGATTTGTGCACAGCAAGGTCCCACAAGCGGCAATGAGATAATGGTCAAATAATCTGTTTTAGCAATGTTGGTTGAGAGATAAATATTGGCAGGAACACAGGGAAGAGTTCCCCTACCTCTTCTTTGAATAGTGCCACAGGATCTTTTACATCCACCTGAGAGGGCAGACGGGACTTCAGTTTAACATCTCATCCGAAAGACCCTCGGAACTGAGGATGACTGGCTTCCACACTAAAAATGAGTTCTCAGGTGACTGATGAGTCCAATGCGGGACCTACAGTCTCTGTCACAGGTGGGGCAGACGGTGGTTGAAGGGGCGGGTGGGTGGGGTGCTTGGGTTGACGTGCGCTCCTTCCGCTGTTTGCGCTTGGCTTCCGCTTGCTCCCAGAGAAGAGACTCGAGGTGTTCGGCTCCTTCCCGGATGCTTCTCCTCCACTTTGTGTGGTCTTGGGCCAGGGATTCCCAGGTGTCGGTGGGGATGTTGCACATTTTCAAGGAGGCTTTGAGGGTGTCCTTGAAGCATTTCCTCTGCCCACCTGAGGCTCTATTGCCGTGTCGGAGCTCCGAGTAGAGCGCTTGTTTTGGGAGTCTCATATCGGGCATGCGGATGATGTAGCCCGTCCATCGGAGCTGATCAAGCGTGGTCAAAGCTTCGATGCTGGGGATATTGGCCTGAGCGAGAACACTGATGTTGGTGCGCCTATCCTGCCAATGGATTTGCAGGATCTTGTGGAGGCAGCGTTGGTGGTACCTCTCCAGTGCTTTGAGGTGCCTGATGTACATGGTCCATGTCTCTGAAACATACAGAGGGCGGGTATCACTACTGCTCTGTAGACCATGAGCTTGGTGCTGGGTTTGAGGTCCTGGTCTTCAAACACTCTCTTTCTCAGATGACCGAAGGCTGCACTGGCACACTACAGGCGGTATTGGACTTCGTCATCGACGTCTACCCTTGTTGACAGTAGGCTCCCGAGGTATGGAAAGTGGTCCACGTTGTCCAAGGCCTTGTCATGGATTTTGATAATCGGGAGCAGTACTGTGTGGCGGGGGCAGGTTGGTAGAGGACTTTTGTCTTACGGATGTTTAGTGTAAGGCCCATGATCTCGTATGCTTCGGTGAAGGTGTTGACGATGGTTTGGAGTTCAGCCTCAGAGTGTGCGCAGATGCAAGCGTCATCTGCATACCGTAATTCGACGACAGAGGATGGGACGACCTTGGATCTGGACTGGAGGCGACGGAGGTTAAACAGTTTCCCGTTTGTTCTGTTGATTAGCTCCATTCCAGCGGGGAGCTTACTGAGGTTGAGATGGAGTATTGCAGCAAGGAAGATTGAGAAGAGCGTTGGTGCGATGACACAGCCTTGCTTGACCCCGGTCCATACGTGAATTGGGTCTGTGGTGGATCCGTTGGTCAGGATCACGGCTTGCATGTCGTCGTGAAGCAGGCAGAGGTTGGTGACAAACTTTTGAGGGCAGCCGAATTTGAGGAGGACACTCCATAGTCCCTCACGGTTTACGGTGTCGAAGGCCTTTGTGAGGTCAAAGAAGGCCATGTACAGCGGTTGGTGCTGTTCCCTGCATTTCTCTTGTAGTTGACGCGCGGTGAAGATCATGTCCATTGTGCCCCTTAGTGGGCGGAATCCGCATTGCGACTCTGGAGGAGCTCATCAGCCACTGGGAGAAGGCGACTGAGGAGGATTCTTGCGATGACTTTCCCTGTGGCAGACAGCAGGGAGACTCCTCTGTAATTACCGCAATCGGACTTGTCACCTTTCTTGAAGATGGTCACGATTACGGCATCTCTGAGATCCCCTGGCATGCTCTCCTCCTTCCAAATATGAGAAATGAGTTCATGTATTCGCGCCAATAGTGCTTCGCCGCCATGTTTTAGCGCCTCGGCGGGGATTCCATTTGCTCCTGAGGCCTTGTTGTTCTTCAGTTGTCGGATGGCCTTTTCAACCTCATGCCGGGCTGGGGTTGTGCTGAGGTGGTGGCGGGTAGCATGCTGCGGGATGGAGTTGAGGACAATCGCATCGAAGACAGAGTCTCGATTAAGGAGATCTTCGAAGTGCTCCTTCCAGCGGGCACTGACTGCCTCTCTGTCCTTGATGAGTACCTCTCCATCTCATCCGAAATACAGTGCCTCCAGACAGTGCAGCACTCCCTCAGTACTCCATTGGAGTGTCAGCCCAGATTATGTGCTCAAATTTCTGGAGTGGGGCTGTGAACCCACAAACCTCTGACTCAGACACAAGAATGCTACCCACTTTGCCATGGCCACAGATATCTCAAGAGACAAGCAACAAGAATGGAGTTCTTTTAAAATCACGTTCAAGCCCCCTGATGTGTCAGTGACTAATATCCTTGTGTCAGGGCTTCCCAAAAGTCAATCCAAAGTGTCCATATCTATTTTCAGATGTGATAGTGACCCGTACTAACTAGAAAAGTTCCAAGCCAATACCTGGTCTGCGAGCTGATCTCAGCTAGGGTGGATGAGGACCACTGCAACTGGTCTGAGCAGCCCTGGGTGAGGTAGTGTAAAAAGATTCAGCAACGGTTTCTGTCCTTGATTGTTGTGCTAACTCGCACCAAGTCCCGCTTACCCATCTTCCCCGTGCTCGCTGACTTACATTGGCTCCCAGTTAAGCAATGCTTCAATTTTAAAATTCTCATCCTTGTTTTCAAATCCCTCCATGGTCTTGCCCTTCCTTATCTCTGTAACCTCCTCCAGCCCTATAATCCCCCTAGACCACTACACTCTGCCTATTCTGGCCCTTTGAACATCCCCGATTTTAAAGACTCACCATTGGTGGCTGTGCCTTTAGCTACCTATGTACTAAGCTCTGGAATTCCCTCCCTAAACCTGTCCGCCTCTCCACTTCACTTTCCTCCTTTAAGACGCTCCTTAAAACCTACCTCTTCGACCAAGCTTTTGGTCATCTGCCCTAACATCTCCTTATATGGCTCAGTGTCATTTTTTTTTTGATAACACTCCTGTAAAGCGCCTTGAGACATTTTATTACGTTAAAGGCACTAAATAAATATAAGTTGTTGTTGTTGTAAGAAAGTGTTTGTGTACAGTAAGTACAATTTGGGGTTAGCTGTGAGGTGCCCACAGTTGAATAGCCTGCCACAATTCCTGACTAGGCCAAATAAAGAATGGACAGCTGGGTGAGGGATTGTCCTGAAAACAAATCAGCCTCTTCAATTGAGAAAAGGAGAAAATTCAACAAATAAAATAAAATACTTTTTATGTCCAATTGCTATAAATTGGCACAAAGTTATGGACAGTTTTTTCTCCAAGAATTACACAAGAATTTTCGTTCTCATACTGAGGGAAGGATTTTCTCTGTGCACCGTGTGTAAAATCATAAAACCTTGTGCACAGAGGAAATCTTCCCCCACTGTTGTTATGAAGTGTTTTGCAAAGCATTTTCCCACACTCATCAACAAGGAATCCTGACGAATTCATGTCACTGTGAGAGATGCTGCAAATGACTTTTCTGTTAGTTTTTTGAAAATTAAAATCACATTTAAAAATTTTGCATCAGAGATTGCAAAGCTATTGTAGGTCAGCGACTGAGTTTTCAGAGCACTGAGATGGCCCATAAACTCCTGGCTTTAAAAGCGATATATTAAAAAAACCTTTAAAAGCACTTTTCAAGCCAACTGACCTGGTCATGTTCGTCACTTGTGATGGCACACTCAGAACATATGACATGCTCCGAAGGCAAAGGAAAGCATTTGAAAGGGATACAAAACCTCAGCAAATTCTTTTATGCAAAGCAAGCAGACACTTGGATTGAAGAACACTGTTATTTAGAAGCTCAGCTGCCTCGAAAAAACTTTGAGCACACACGCCCATACTTTGCTTGAATGTCAACAAGGAGCAGTAAGATACATAATCTGTCCAATGACTCCCCCATGCAGTGAGTTCCGAAACTGCAGTTGAAGGCCTGGAAATTCTGTGGGGGAATCATCCGGTCTTTCACCCTAACTTCAGCCATTTACTGTTTAAAAAAAAAAATCATTCCTCATTGGCAAGGCTGGCATTTATTGCCCATCCCTAATTACCCTGGAGAAGGTGGTGGTGAGCCACCTTCTTGAACTGCAAAGGGCAATTAAGAGTCAACAACATTGTTGTGGGTCTGGAACCACATATAGGCCAGACCAGGTAAGGACAGCAGATTTCCTTTCCTAAAGGGGCATTAGTGAACCAGATGTGTTTTTACAACAATCCAGTAGTTTCATAGTCACCATTACTGATACTAGTTTTAATTCCAGCTTAATTTAATTAATTGAATTTAAATTTCCCAGCTGCCTGTGGTGGGATTGTGAATTCACATCTACCACAGACCATTAGTCTAGGCCTCTGGATTACTAGTCTAGTAACATAACCACTATGCTACCATACCTGTGCCAATCTCCTGCTGGAGTTAGGGTGGGAGAGAGACCCCTGTGGAATTTCAGAGCCAAAATGACCTCCAAGGTCCCCTATGGAACAGAAGGTGAAGTTGGAGGGTGAATCTGCTCCATTGGCCAGTTTCAAAGCAGATCTGGTCGAAACCAGTGGACAAATGCCAGTTCATGATCTTGGCATGGATATGATGCATGGAGTAATTTGGTGGGGCGGGTAAGCGCGGAGTTAGATGGCAAGGAAGAACAATAGATTGAGTAGGGGGGAAGGAGAGTGGAGACACTTCCATATACAATACATTGACTTGTTACAAGGCATTGGCTTTAACTAGCGAGAGTACAAACTAAATGAACATCAGTCTAATTCACGCTGTAAGGATTTAAATGAATGCTGCAGTAGCCATTTGGTATGTTATATCAAACAATGAAACTTTGTTGATTAAAGCAGTCCATGTAGATATTACATTCAATAAAGATTCATCACACAGTGAAAGGTGAGTATATTAGATATTATAAAATTTTGCAATTTTATTGGAATACATCACATCGGACATGCGTTCCGCAGTATTTTATTAAACATGACAAGTGAAGACATTTGCAAAAGAAAAGATTATGCGTTTGATAATTGCTTCTTCAGAAACCTCCTGAGGGCCATTCACAGAGGTAGGAAACATCACACAGGAAACAGTCAAGGCTGGCTGTCAACCAGGAAGATGGCTCGAGATGCACAATGCTTCAGACACTTGCGGTTAGAGGACCAAATTAGAAAAAGGGGTAAATTAGGCGTAAAATTACATCATTTTCTGCCAACATCTCTTGTCTGTGAAACATTAGATACACTGCTTTCCATAACCCTCTGCTGCCATTTTCACTTTCTCTCGACCAACAGTTTTCCTTTGCTTTGTGGGTTATATTTGTGCATTTTACATGAAAGCACAGCTGTATTAATGCCAAGGACTGGTTGGTGACATTTCCGCTGGTGCTCATGTGCCATAGCATTAAAGAGAATTCAGTATTCAACAATCGTTTCAAGTCACCAACTTTGGGACCCAAGTCACTAGTACGTCTATTACGGGTTTCATAGTAGAATCACAGCAAACCTCACACGTGTAAACAAAGAAAGAACTTGCATTTATGTAGTGCCTTTCTTGACCTCAGGATGACCCAAAGCATTTTACAACCAATGAAGTACTTTTAAAGTGTAGTCACTGTTCAAAATGCTAGCAATGTCCCACAAACAGCAATGAGATAAAAATCTGTTTTTTTATGTTGTTTGAGGGATGAATATTGGCCAGGACTCCCCTGCTCTTCTTTGAATAGTGCCATGGGATCTTTTGCATCCAGCTGAGAGGGCCGACGGGGCCTCGGTTTAACATCTCATTTGAAAGGCGGAACCTCTGATAGTGCAGCACTCCCTCAGTACTGCATTGAATATCAACTGTTGTGTGCTGCCATCAGCATTTCTCACTGATTATCAGTGTTTTTGCCGTGTTGTTGACATGTCAGAGTTTGCTGTTGAAAGTCATCATTTGTAGTGCTTCCAAAAGTCACGTAATTTGCAACTGTCTGCTTTTTGCACGGATGATGAGCATTTCCAGCCCTGTTCACACCGTTTGCACAGGACCAGGAAAGTCAGCTGTTTGTCAGGGTGCCTGATAATAAATTGTCCACATAATTCAGACCTGCTCAGGTGAGGGAACTGGACCCCCTGAGAAGTTTGTATATTTACCAAACAATATGAAAAAACAAGGACTCGTAATTTGCAGTCAGCGGCGAAGCAAAGGCGTTCGCCGCTGGCCCAGAAGTAAGCTTCCCACAAAGATCCCGCAATCTCTGTGGCGGGAAGTTCGGCTTTTCCGACGTTCAGTTGAGATCATTGTAAGTTAATGGGGAATCCCTAACGCGAGCTGCTGTGACGTCAACAAGCTGTCTAAGCAGCCAATCACAATGCAGAATTCTCACAGACGGGGAACCAGGAAGTGAATAAGCTCCTTTTATTCTAACTTTAAAAAAATGTTATAGAGAGAAAAACAAAGACCGGGGCTCTCACATGAAGTAAAGGTAAACCTGAAATAAAGAAGAAAAAACTTTTTAAAAGATATAATTTTTTTTAAGTTTCTTAAAAATTGTAATTTTTATTAAAATGGATAAATTTGACACTCCAGAAAATTAAAATTAGTTTTTCAGGGCCATAACATTTGTTTAACAGTCAATATGCTGTTAAAGCTCCAGTTATCCTAATAAGGTCTAACTTTTAAGAAAGAAAGGTTTGCATTTATATAGCATCTTTCACGACCACCAGACATCCCAAAGTGCTTTACAGCTGATGCAGTATAGTCACTGTTGTAATGTAGGAAATGCAGCAGCCAATTTGTGCACAGCAAGCTCCCACAAACAGCAATGTGATAATGACCACATATTCATTTTTTTAGTGATGTTGATTGAGAGATACATATTGGCCAGGACACCAGGGATAACTCCCCTGCTCTTACTTCAGAATAGTGCCATGGGATCTTTTACATCCACCTGAGAGAGCAGACAGGACCTCAGTTCATCTGAAAGATGGTACCTCTGACAGTGCAGCACTCCCTCAGTACTAGCACTGGAGTTTCAGCCTAGATTTTTTGTGCTCAAGTCTCTGGCGTGGGACTTGAACCCACAACCTTCAGTCTCAGAGGCACGGGTGCTACCCACTGAGCCACGGCTGACACTTTTAGTGGAGTATTTAACAGCGATATTACCATAGAAAAGCCAAAGTTTTCGGCAGTTTCACTGATTTCCCTGATTGCACTGATTGCCGGTTATGGGAGTGGGGCAGTGGGCGGTGGGGGGGTGGAGTTGGTGGTGCCACAGCGCAGCCAGTGTCAGAGCATTGAATAACTGACTGCAACTTCAGGATTTCCGCGTTAGGATGCACATGTGCTAAATCCTGAAGTTGCCGTCAGTTTTTAAGGGGTAATGACAATGAACGCTGATATTCGCTGATTTTACCCACCGCAAATTCCAGGCCAATAAAACAAAGAAACAGTCAAGGGTTTTTTTATAAAAACTTTGTTTAATACTTTCCTCTACTTACTTTATTAATTAACAGTCCATCCTAACATTGTGAAACAAAAATAATTCCAGAACGAACAAAAGCAGTTTTTTAACTTTGCGTCATCTCATTTTCTTCAACATAATTATTTCATGAGCTTTTTAATTATAAATTTATTCTATCAGTACAGCATTAAATTTAGCTATTTGAAAATTGCAAGTGTTTTCAGTACCACTTGTCATTGTCCATACGCCAAGTTAACACCACACTCATTTTGAATGTAATCTTTTTTACTTTTAGTGCTTTTAATTTCTAAATGAATTAATGTTACTAAACAACAGCCAATGCATGCTCCCATTGTGGTGAAGCTAGGCAATGGAATGAGTAGATCAACTGTTGTGTTGTACACACTGCATACTACCCAGCCATCAGCCTTTCTCACTGATGGTCGGTGTTTCTGCAGTGTTGTCCGCATGTCAGGGTTTGCTGATTAAAATCACCATTTTTACTGCTTCCGGCAGTTTGTGTAAGAGCTGCCCAAGAATGCCCCAAATTTGTTTGTATGCATGCCTGGAGCTTCATTAATATCAGTGGTTCTTGAGGTGTTTGTCTTGGCACGAGCACTGGATGCTTTGGAGGCCTACAAGAGCAATCAGAATGGACAAGATCACATGTTACTCTGAAAAGGAAGGTGTAAGGCAAGTTGGGGCTCTATACAAGACTGTTGACCATTGTAAGAATCTGAAGAACTCCACTTACATTGTTGTTATTGATTTTCATAAGGCTTTTGAACTAGTGCCTTTTACAGTCTTTCTGAAGAATCTGAAAGCTATGGACGTACAAGGCCACACATTGGATTTTATCTGGGATGTGTACTCCAGCTGCAACATCCATGTAAGGGTGGATGAGAGACTCATTGCACCTAGTTGCCTCAAAAGATGAGTGAGCCACAGCTGTCCATTATCACTGATCTGGTCTGATGTCTTCATCAATGGCATTGTAAGGGATATCGTCAGAGCATCTGTTCTGAGTATGTTTGAATTGCACTCCTTTCCACAGATGATATTGTGTTGTTGGCGGACTCGCCTGGGGCATCTTGCCAGCTTTTGTGAGCTTTATATGTTAGTATGTATTGTGTAATGTCCTGTGTGTCATCTGCTTGCATGAATGGTTCTAAAGGAATCCTCCCAAGGCAACCTATAGATTAGCGAAACTGTACATTTTCTTGTAACAGGTCACTAAGGATACCACTGCATCCCTTAAGTAACAGTTAATGAGATGTAAAATTATGAGCAGTACATATTTAAAAACAATAAAGAGAAGAGTTAAAGGTGAGCAGAAAGCTTCGATCTGACAGATTCCTTTTTATCTTTTCTGCAGCTATCTTAACTTAAAGAGAGAGTTTCACTAACAGGACTTACTTTAGATTTCAGTTATAATTAACATCGATATACTTTGATTTTACTGAAACAATTTTTGAAAATTTTAGATTTGTTTTGCTTAATTAGCACTGAGATTATTGAGGATATTAAACTGAAGGACTTAAGGACGAGAACAGTTAAGGAGCTAAGCAAGCATTAGTGGTGAACGTAGGGATGTTTCAACAAATATTGTGTGTGTTAATTTGGCTCCCTCTCACTGTTGGATTCAATGACCCTTACAAAGCTTGGGCCTGGATTTTCCTCTACTATCCCGCCCCAAATTGGAAACAGTCGGATATATCGATGGTAAGACTTACTGCCACCTCCCCGACGCAACCTTAATTTCCCTCCCCCCATGCCCACTTCCCCTTCCCCATCCATCACATGTAAATGTAAGTGGCCAGGCAAAGGTTCCTTTCTCATCTCCCTCATCTCCTGCCCTCTTACCCCGACTCCTCAGACCTCCAAGTTGAATCCGGAGGTAGTTCCTGAGGTAGAGTAGCAATGTCCAAGGTCTC
Organism: Squalus acanthias; assembly: GCA_030390025.1. NCBI lineage: Eukaryota > Metazoa > Chordata > Chondrichthyes > Squaliformes > Squalidae > Squalus > Squalus acanthias. Next base: position 140,296,151 of record CM059425.1, on the reverse strand, counting down.
TTGATGGAGGGAGAGGATCTACTAGTAGCCTCCTCTCCTTCTATTTCGTCCCAATCCTTTACCTGCTGAAGGCCTCGGTCTTGGCTGAAGCCTTCAGTAAAAGTTCTGCTGCAGTCTTTGAGGCTATATGGCCCCCTTAAGCTAGCCTCCTACCTCTTCCAGTGCTGGTGGTTTCTGTAGGGTTCCCATTTGCTGGCAGGGATCCCGGCAGGAGCCGCCATCAATACATAACGGCAGAGTCAGGGCACTGGGTGGAAGTCCTAGCCCAATCCTGTATGGATGGATAAAGGAAAATCCAGTCCCTTGCTGCTTAAACAAAAATATTTCAAACATTAACCTAAAAAAAACCCCAAAAAGTGGTCATATCGACGCTTAAGACAGCAATCGCGGTTTAACATCTTCATTATTAAACATAGGAAAAATTCAGCTGCTTGCGCCTCCCGTTAGCGCCTTAAGAGGGCGCTAATGGGGCGTAAAGCAGCTAACGCCCGGGCGCAGCGCCGCCCACGCCTCCCGTAAAATTCAGCGGGAGGTTAGCGGCGGCGCCAGCCGGTAGCGCCCTGTGGCGCTGCGCCGCCGGCGATGACGTCATCGCCATGCGCAGCACCCCGCTCACGCTCCAGCCGCGATCTTCAGTCGCGCCCCCTGATTTACCGCCAGACGCTATGTCCGACGGGTTCAGGGAGGCGTACGTGCGGCCGGGGCGGCGATATTTAAAGGGGAGGTGGCAGGCGGCCATTTTTGTTGCTGGCCGCCTGCCAGCACCTGCTCCCGTTGCTGTCCCCGGCCCCCGTGAAGCCCCCCCACCGTGAAGTGCCGGCTGCGCTCCAAGAGCCCGGCACTTCTCTTGAGTGCCGGGCTCTTTTGCCGGCACTCCCGATCCCTGGGGGCCCAGCTGGGCCCCGGTTCGCGCTGCGCAGGGTCCCTCCCCTTTAAGAAGGGGAGGAAGGCCTGCAATACCGCGGCGCGACGTGCCGCAGCGCCTGGCGCTGCGGCACGTAGCGCCAGGATATTCCCTCGCAGCGCCCCAAGAGGGATGCGGGGTGCTTCCAGTGGCGCCCCGCTTCCCTCTTGGGCGCAACCACTGAAGTTCCGGCGCGGGGCCGCTAATTTTTTCGGGGCGCGAGGTTAGCGCCCCAAACGGGGCGCGACTCAATTTTTACCCCGATCATGTGTGGAAAAGTGTGATACAACCTGATTTTTCAAAAATATAATTTTCACTTATCACTGTTCCCCAGTCTCCTGTAAATGGAACGAGTCCCCAATCAATGTTGGAGCTACATGCTTCACATTATCTCTTCTCGTAGAGACTGCATGATCTCCTTGTGAATATGGTAAAGGACACTCACTACTGATGACTGTATGTGTGTATTTTATATATATATATATATTTATATATGTGTATATAGATCGTTCTGTCTATATATAAATATATCTCTCTGTATATATAGATATATAGATCTCTCTCTCTGTATACATACATATACAATCATCAGTGATGAGTGTCCTTTACCGTAATCACAAGGTGTCAATTTACCTTCACATAAGGTTCTGCTGGCACAGAATTTGGTACTTGCTCTTTTTGTCTGTATAAAACACAACCCATCTGTCACACTCTGCTCCAACACTAGCTTCCTGGAACCTAACCACTTCCAGTTCTCTGAGGTGCTCTCTCTGGTGAATGGTTATGAATGATCGTCTCACTTGGCAGTACTAGCCTAACCTGATGTGCTATTGTGTTTCAATTTGTAAACAAAATTCTATAATTACTTTAGGTCATAACCTTTCTGATCAATGTTGTGATATTCTGCTTTCTGAGGAAATGTAAAGTTCAGGACAGGATTTACTTCAATTGAATTAATTGGCACATTAATCTCCATAAGAGCAGAACAAGCAAGACACTGCTGTTCCTATTTGTGGAAGACAAGATCTGCTTATGGGAAGTGCTTTACAACTGCGGAAAGACAAAACAGTAATATAAAGGCTCAAGTCGTAACACACACCTATACCAATACACCTTCAGATTCATTGGGCCTAAATTTCCTCATCTTTCCCAGGCTACCCAGGCATAATGGTGGGGGAGTGGGAATTGACTCATTATTGCAGCACTAATTGGGGTGGGGCCTTCTCCGCTGGGTTTCCACCCTGTTTTCGACTGGTGTGATTCCTAGTTCAAGTGGAGAAAAGGAATTCCCTCCTCCTGTGCCTTCAGCAGTGTTAATATGTAAAATAGATGGTAATGATGGAAGAATGTAATGCATTATAATTCCTGTCATCATCACCCACAGTGCGTTCTGTCTAATTTTCAGCCAGGTAAGTGAGGCATTGTGGATTGTCAGAATTAACTGATTCTGGCAGAATTGCTGCATTTAGAGGAATCGGCCTCAGAATTTGGAGGTCTGGTGTCGAAATTTGCAAATTGGGGGTCAGGTAGAGCTAATAATGAAGCATGAGGTGGTATTATATTGGTAGGAGGAATAAGGAGGGCACTTATTCCTATTAAAGTAAGAAATTAAATGGGATCGATGAGCAAAGAGATCTGGGAATAGAGATACATAAATCACTAAAAGCAGTAACATAAGTTGATCGAGTCATAGAGAGTGAAAAAAAAAACTGAGTTTCATTTCCAGAGGAATAGAATACAAAAGCAGGGAGGTAATGTTAAATTTCTATACAATCTTGTTTAGACCACAATTATAATACTGAGTGCAGTTCTGGTCTCCATACTACAAAAACAAATATTGAAGCACTGGAGAAAGTCCAGAATTGAGAGGATGCAACTATCAGGAAAGAATGATCAGGAAAAGAGAAGAGGAAGAGCAGAACAGATAGAGAAAATAATGAAGAGGTTTGATAGATTGGATATGGAGCGGCTGTTTCCACTTATGGGTGAGTCCACAACAAGGAAGCCTAAATATAAGATAAAGGAAGATAGAAAGAAAGACTTGCATTTATACAGTGCCTTTCACCAACTCAGGTCATCCAAAAGCACTTTACAGCCTCTAAAGTGCTTCTTTTTTTAGTGTAGTCACAGTTGTAATGTAGGAAACACAGCAGCCAATTCATGCACAGCAAGCTCCCACAAACAGCAATGTCATAATGACCAGATAATCTGTTTTTTTTTTAATGTTGTTTAAGGGATTAATGTTGGGCAGTACACCAGGGATTACTCACCTGCTCTTCTTCGAAATAGTGCCCTGGGATCTTTTACGTCCACCTGAGATGGCAGACGGGGCCTCGATTTAATGTCACATCCGAATGATGGCACCTCCGACAGTGCAGCGCTCCCTCAGGCCTGCACTGAATTGTCAGCCTAGATTTTGTGCTCAAGTCTCTGAAGTGGGACTTCAACCCACAACCTTCTGACTCAGAGGCGGGAGAGCTACACCTGACACTCTAGTGACGATTTTCACTAATAGATTAAATAAAGAATTTAGGAGGACTTTCTTTACACAGAGAATGCTGGATTACTTCTACAGGGGTGTGGTCACATAGGGCTGGATTTTCTCAATGGAGACGTGCTGGAGGCGGGACTTCTGCTTTCCGGGTTTCAGTCCCGCCCCCAGCGACGTCTGACCAACCCACGCTATTTTCCCTTGATTGACCTTGTTAAGCCTGCCCTGTGGGCTTACCAGCTAATTAAGGGAAAGCCGGTGACTGATGACGTCAGCATATGACGCTTCATCTGTCGAAATTTTTTTTACAGATGAATTGTCAGCATTTGACAGCTTTGAGAACACTGACAATCTCTATTCTAAGATGAGCCCTTGCACATAGGCTCGCCAAGACCTTTCTCCTCAGCAGAAAGCAGATGGCTGCTGCATCTGAGAATGCAGCAGCCATTCTGTCATCTCTGCCGTTGAGATGAGGCACCTTCGGATCCTCAAAGGTTGAAGCCTGCAGAAAGAAGCAAAGGTAAGGAAACTTTTTCCAACACTTTACACTCACCTCTCATACTTACCTGACCACACTTGCACCCATCACTCACCTCTACAGCAGACTTTTCGATCCTTCTCACCCCCACAGACCCACTGCTCGCCTCGCTGACCCTGGCGAGGTCCGCAGCCGTCGTGAAGCCCACAATTGCAGGCGTAAAATGGGGAAAAGCCTAAAAACTGCTTGTTAACTACCTGTTAACAGGCAGTTAATTGACTCTAATCCCCGTCCCACCTCGAGGAGACGGGTCCCTGCGCGTCTCGGGGACCCGCCTCCCAGGAAGATGGCACGGAGGTGGGTTGGGAGCGGGGTCAGTACCCGCTCCCAGTTTCTGCCATTTTCCCGGCAGTCCCGCCTCCATACCCACCTCCCCAGGGCTGGGAAATTTCTCCCCATAGTATTTACAACACAGAAACAGGCCATTCGGCCCAACAGATCCATGCCGGTGTTTATGCTCCACACAATTCTCCTCCCACCCTTTTTCATCTAAGCTGATCAACATATCCTTCAATTCTGTTCTCCCTCATGTGTTTATCTAGCTTCCCCTTAAATACATCTATGCTAGTCTCCTCAACTACTCCTTGTCGTAATGAGTTCCACATTCTAAACACTCTCTGGGTAAAGAAGTTTCTCCTGAATTCCCGATTGGATTTATTAGTGAATATCTTATATTTATGTTCCTTGCTCTGGTCTTCCCGCGAGTGGAAACATCGACCGGAAGTTTTACCTTTGAGTCGGGTCAGGTGTGTGCGTAGCGGGTCAGGAACACGATGTTCTGAGCAAAGCATTGTGCGGAGCGACTTTAACATAATGGCCCCAATTGAAAGACTCATGTGCGCTTCCCGGCCCTATTAAATGGAGCGGGTCTGATGATGTCATCGATGACTCGTTTCCAGCGCCGATATTTAAAGCTGCCTTGCAATCAACTCATTTGAAGGTTGCTAGAGCAGGGTGGAACCTGACAAACAAAGGCCACAGTTCTCTTATAAAGTTGCAAGGATGGATAGCCTAAGGCAGAGGGCCGCACCACGGTTTTCAGACTCATCACTGCAGACTCTGGTGGAGGCAGTCATAGTATGCAGGGAGGTCCTGTTCCCTGCTGATAGGCGAAGGAGACCTCCACAAGAAACCAAAAGAGCCTGGCTGGATATAGCTGAGGAGGTCAGCAGCAGGGATGTGGTGAGGAGGACCTGGATACAGTGCAGGAAATGATTCAATGATCTCATGAAGTCGGGAAAGGTGAGTGCAATGCCACATACACCTTCATCCTGATGTCAACACAACCACATCACTCTGCCTTCCCAAGCCTACTCCTGCACATCATTACTCACACCAACATACCTTGCATGTCCAACCATCCCACTCTCTCTATGTACACACTCACATCCCCATCTGACTAACCACCCCTCACACTTACCCTCATCCTAATGCAATCATAGCAAGGAGCACCACAGAAGGAGGCCATTTGGCATTGACACCCCACTTCCTCATAGTCACCCTCTACAGATGCAACCCATCCAGTCCTTACACTCATTCCATCACTCTCACTCAAACTTCTCCTTTTTCCCTCTTTGCAGGAGAAAAGAGCCCAGAACAACAGAGAGAGGCAGAGAACCGGAGGTGCACCCCCTGAGGAGTCGTCTTCCTCCTCCGGCTGGACAGTTGGGGGGAGGGGGGTGCAGTTGATGGACCTGTGGGCGAGTAAAGAGATGAATTAGAAGTATTATAATCAGAATGGATAGCATTACCATTTTGCACATGATGACATTTCACCTCCAGTCTTCGCACAACTAATAGCAGCAGAGGAGGGGGTTCTAGAGATCTTGGGAGTTTGAGAGATGCTGGCGGTGCGAGACGGAGAGTGGGGGACATTCCAGCAACCTGGTGACAGAATCACATCTCATAAAGCCACATGGCAAACAACAGTCACCCATATGGTGACTGATGTCAGCAGCCAGTGAAATGTCATCATGTGCATAATGGTAATGCTATCCATTCTGATTATAATACTTCTAATTTATATCTTTACTCGCCCACAGGTCCATCAACCGCAACCGCCCCCCCCCCCTCCAAATGTCCAGCCGGAGGAGGAAGAAGACTCCTCAGAGGGTGCAGCGTCAGCAGAACCAAGCACACCCAACACCAGCACCAGCGCAGATACACACACCTTGGTGGGTCCTATGAGAGATAGAGTAGTGTTGTCACCTGGTGTCTCACAATCCACAAGTGAGCAAGAGCAGGTGGTGTTGACAGTGATAGCAGTGGAGACTCCTCGCCGGAGGGCACAGGACGCTCCCAGCTCTGCTCAGCTGCATGCAGATGCTGAGCCTCGGGGGCCATCGAGCAAGAGAGTGATCTTGGAGGTGGCCCATGAGAGGGATGATGGTGAGAGGGGACATGGAAGTGTGGGTTCTTCTCAAAGCGCTCCCACTTCTCCCCTGTTGCCTCCCTATCAGCCAGAGCCCCACATGCTTCCTCGAATCCTGATGGCCAAGTCTGGCCCTGCACAGTCGCAGGAGGAGCAGACTTTGGCGGGGCCATCACTGCCTCCAAAACCTAGAGGACGTCCGCCAAAAGTGTTTACGCAGTCGCAGCAAGGGAAGTGAGCAGGCTACCTCTACCTCTGCTGAAGCCACAGGGGTTGCACCTCGTAGAAGCACTCGGAAAAGAAAAATAACACAAAAGTAGATGCATCGGGTATGCACATGGGTGTATGAAAAAATGTTAGTGTTAAGTTTCAGTTATTTTGATGACACGCATAAATGTTTTTCTTTGCACCACTTTCGGGCCGTGTCCATTTTTGCATCAAATCTTGGAAGTGGCTTTGTCAATTGGAGTGAATGGTGAGACATTGTTTAACCTCGAGCACTGGGGCTTTGGGTGAGAGGAATGGATTGGTCATTGTAGGGATGCTTTATGGTGTTGTTGGGTGCTGGGGGGGTGGGGAGGGGACTTAGTACAGCATGTGGCAGGCATGTGGCTGCATTGGAGCAAGTTAAGTAAATCTGGCCATGATGAGGCCATCCTAGGCCTCGCAGGTAGCAATGTGCGCCACTGCTGGTGCCATCTGCACCTTAGGTTCCTCCACCTCCTCCTTATCTTCCACCTGCTCATCCGCCTCCTCCTCTGAAGAGGCTGTGTGCTCTGCAACTTGCTCCTCCTGCAGCTCCAATCCTCACTGCTTCGCACGCAGTAGACAATGATGATTCTGGGGACCCTGGCTGGTGTGTACTGAAGGGCTCCTTCAGATCTGTCAAGGCATCTGAAGCGCATCTTCAGTATGCCTATTGCTTGCTCTATGACACATCTGGTGGAGATGTGGCTCTCATTGTAATGCTCCTGGGCCTCAATACTTGGCTTTCTTAAGGGTGTCATGAGCCACATCTTCAGTGGATAACCCTTGTCTCCAAGCAGCCAGCCAGTATGTCTGTTTGAAGGTGCGAAGAGCTGAGGGAGGGTGGACTGACGCAGAACGAAAGAGTCATGACAGCTGCCAGGGAATCTGGTGCACACATGCATAATCATATTTTTATGGTTGCAGACGAGCTCCACATTGAGGGAGTGAAAGGCTTTGCGGTTGACGAACACTCCTGGGTGATGATGGGGTGCCTTCATGGCCACATGTGTGCAGTCGATGATGCCCTGCACCAGTGGGAATTTAGTCAGAGCCGCAAAGTCAAGCGCCCGCTGAGTAACACTGGCTTCATCAGTGGCAAAGTTGATATAATTGACTGACTTGTGAAACAGGGCATCGGTCACCTGGGTGATGCATCTGTGTGTGGCCGACTGCGAGGTCCTGCAAATGTCTGCTGCAGATCCCTGGAAGGAGCCTGAGGCGAAGAAGTTGAGGGCGGCGGTAACTTTGAGAGTCGCTGGTAAGGAGTGTCCACCAGGACCTCTGGGCAGCAGGTCTTGTTCCACCAAGCTACAAATGTCTGTGATGACCTGGTACAGTAACCTGAGCCTCCTGGAGCACTGCTGCTCAGTCATGTTGAGGAAGCTCATACTCTGCCTGTACACCCTGTGTTGGGGGTATCACCTATGGCGTGCTGCAGCCCTGTGGTGCCCCCATCTCTCCTGTGGAGCATCAGGTCATTGAGGAGAAGGCTGCTGTTGTGGTTGCTGCTGTTGCTGCTGGTGTGGTTGGTGTTGTTGGTGGTGCGGCTCATCCTGGTCCGATTCTGAGGACTAAGGTAAGACAGTATAAGCGGCACCCATGCTGATGTAGTAGATGGCAGGTAAAGTGGAGATCAGAGGGCCAATAGTGAGTAGCAATGTGGTAAGAGTGGCTTCCGAGGTTACAGAAATGACCTGCAAACTGCTAACACCCAAATCTGTGGACAAAATGGAGTGAGCAAGAACCTTTCCATGAGGCAAGTAATGAGGTGTAATTTGCAGTATTTATGTGCTTTTCCCAGCTGTCAATGAATGAACTTGCCAATGGCCACTGAGCTTCTGCCTCCCCATCCCGTGCTCCTGCAGTTAAAGTCAAAAGCTGGCGTTAAAATAATTCTTAAGTGTCTCTCAACAAGCACTTAATCATTTCAGTGAGGTCGCCCACCTCTGCCAATCGGGTCCATGTCGTCCCTTCAAAGGGATGACGGCGGCTTCCCGATGCATATTTCCGGCATTTTTACTGTCCACCCGCACCCAAACCCGCACGCTCGGCAACGGGAAAATTCCGGCCACCTTCTCTACTTCCACCCTATCAAACCCTTTCATAATCTTATAGATCTCTATCAGGTCACCCTCAGTCTTCCCTTCTCTAGAGAGAAGAGCCTCAGCCATACATAGATAGATACATAGGCCAGAATTTTAATTTGGAGACGGGTAGGGATTGGGGGAGGGGGGGCTGGAAAGTGGTCGGGAAATCCGGGAGAACGGATTTCCCTCAGGTCCTGCCGAACTTAACGGAAAGGCATGATTAGCACTTTGATTTCTGTTTCCCATCCGCGGCCAGCCAGATGGAGAGGCTGGCTGGCTGTCGGGCACCACGCCACAGAGAAAAGGGAGGGACGGATCGTAGAGGGGGGTGGGGTCAGGAGGCCGGGGAACGTCGGCGAGATCAGGGGCTTGATCATTGAAGGGGAGGTCAGGGGCTCGAGAGTTGGAGGGGAGGTCGGGGGCTCGAGAGTTGGAGGGGAGGTCGGGGGCTCGAGAGTTGGAGGGGAGGTCAGGGGCTCGAGAGTTGGAGGGGAGGTCGGGGGCTCAAGAGTTGGAGGGGAGGTCGGGGCTCGAGAGTTGGTGGGGATGTCGGGAGCCAGATCATTGGAGGCGAGGTCGGGGGCTGCAGATTGTTGGAGGGGAGGTTGGGGACTGCAGCTTGTTGGAGACGAAGTCAGGAGCTGCAGATCATCAGCGAGGTCGGGGGCTGAAGGTTGGAGGGGGTGTTCAGAGGCCGGGGGGTCCGGAAGGCCAGACGGGGGATCGGAGATCGGAGGCCTCATGGGGGGCTGTCGGAAGCCTCATGGGGGAAGTCATGGGGAGATCAGAAGGGTCGGGGAGTCCGATCGCGGGCGGCTGGCGAGGCAGGAACGCTGGATCCAGCAGGTAAGTGGAAAGGCACTTAACTGCTAGATCCAGCAGTCCTCGCCTTCCTTTAGCTGACGGGTTCCCCGAGGCCCGGGAAACCCAGCCAGCCGGAGTTAAATTTAAAATGGAGCTTCCAAGTGAGGCGCGGAACCTCATTACAGAATAATTTAAATGCCAACCCACCTCCTGGGAGTGGGTTGGCTGCCCACCCCCGTCCGGCCTAAGTTAAAACCGGAAGTGGGTGGGTTGGAGGCAGATTGGGGTCGTGATTCATATTTTTAACTCTTTAACCACCCACTCGACTCCAACACATCCATTTTTTGGGGTTAAAATTCCCCCCATTAAATTTAAAGCACAGAAACAGGCCATTCGGCCCAACAGGTCTGTGCCAGTGTTTATGTTCCACACGAGCTTCCTCCCACCTTACTTCACCTCACCCTAACAGCATATCCTTCTATTCCTTTCTGACTCATATACTTATCTAGCCAGCTTGCTACCCATTAGGCTACTTGTCCCCTGACTCCACATACTCTGATCTTAGACATGAGTCTACTATGTGGTACATTATCGAAGGTCTTTTGAAAATCGATGTATATTACATCTACTGCATGACACTTATCTACTCTTTCTGTTAGTTCTTCAAAGAATTCATTAAGGTTCGTCAAGCATGACCATCCCTTTTGAAATCCGTGCTGACTACTCTTTATTATATTTTTGGATTCGAGATGTTTTTCTATTACACTTTGAATAAAGATTCCATTAACTTTCCTACCAGCGACATTCATCTAACTAGTCTAACAGTTCCTTGGACTTGTTCTATCTTCCTTTTTAAATATAGCAATCACAATAACTATCCGCCAGCCCTCTGGCACTTTTCCCTTTTCTAATAAATTTTTATAAATATGTAATAGTGCCTCCGCTATGTCTTCCCTAACTTCCTTCGTAATGCGTGGATGTAATCAATCCGGACCAGGGATTTTATTCTCTCTAAGACTGGGCCTGTGGCAGGTGGTGAGAGAACCAACACGAGGGAAAAACCTACTTGACCTCGTTCTCATCTGTAGCAGATGCATCTATCCATGACAGTATTGGTAGGAGTGACCACCGCACAGTCCTTGTGGAGACAAAGTCCAGTCTTCACACTGAGGACACTCTCCATCGTATTGTGAGGCATTATCACTGTGCTAAATGGGATAGATTTAGAATAGATCTAGCAGCTCAAAACTGGGCATACATAAGGCGCTGTGGGCCATCAGCAGCAGCAGAATTGTATTCCACCACAATTTGTAACCTCATGGCCCGGCATATCCCTCACTCTACCATTACCATCAAGCCAGGGGACCAAATCTGGTTCAATGAGAAGTGTAGAAGAGCATGCCAGGAGCAGCACCAGGTGTATCTAAAAATGAAGTGCCAACCAGGAGAAGCTACAACACAGGACTACATGCATGCTGAACAGCAGAAACAGCATGATATAGACAGAGCTAGGCGATCCCACAGCCAACGGATCAGATCAAAGTTCTGCAGTCCTGCCATATCCAGTCGTGAATGGTGGTAGACAATTAAACAACTAATTAGAGGAGGAGGCTCCATGAACATCCCCATCCTCAATGATGCTGGAGTCCAGCACGTGAGTGCAAAAGACAAAGCTGAAGTGTTTACAACCATCTTCAGCCAGAAGTGCCGAGTGGATGATCCATCTAGGCCTCCTTCTGAGGTCCCCACTATCACAGAAGCCAGTCTTCAGCCAATTCGATTCACTCCACGTGATATCAAGAAACGGCTGAGCACACTGGATACAGCAAAGGCTGTGGGCCCGAAAACATTGCGGCTGTCGTGCTGAAGACTTGTGCTCCAGAACTAGCCGCACCTCTAGCCAAGCTGTTCCAGTACAGCTACAACACTGGCATCTATCCGACAATGTGGAGAACTGCCCAGGTATGTCCTGTCCACAAAAAGCAGGACAAATCCAATCTGGCCAAATAACGCCCCATCAGTCTCTCAATCATCAGCAAAGTGATGGGAGGTGTCATCGACAGTGCTATCAAGCAGCACTTACTCACCAATAACCTGCTCACTGATGCCCAGTTTGGGTTCCGCCAGGACGACTCAGCTCCAGACCTCATTACAGCCTTAGCCCAAACATGGACAAAAGAGCTGAATTCCAGAAGTGATGTGAGAGTGGCTGTCCTTGATATCAAGGCAGCATTTGACCAAGTGTGGCATCAAAGAGCCCTAGTAATATTGAAGTCAATGGGAACCGGGGGGAAAACTCTCCACTAGCTGAAGTCCTACCTAGCAAAAAGGAAAATGGTTGTGGTTGTTGAAGGTCAATCATCTCAGCCCCAGGACATCGCTGCAGGAGTTCTTCAGAGCAGTGTCCTAGGCCCAACCATCTTTAGCTGCTTCATCAATGACCTTTCCCTCCAACATAAGGTCAGAAGTGGGGATGTTCGCTGATGATTGCCAGTGTTCAGTGCCATTCATAACTCTTCAAATATGGAAGCAGTCATGCCTGCATGCAACAAGACCTGGACAACGTTCAGGTTTGGGCTGATAAATGGCAAGTAACATTCGCACCACACAAGTGCCAGGCAATGACTGTCTCCAACAAGCGAGAGTCTAACCACCTCCTCTTGACATTCAACAGGATTACCATCATCAAATCCCCCACCATCAACATCCTGGGGGGTCACCATTGACCAGAAACTTAACTGGGCCAGCCACATAAATACTATGGCTCAAGAGCAGGTCAGAGGCTAGGGGGGAAAAATTCAGTTGGTTGCGCCTCCCGTTAGCGCCTTAAGAGGGCGCTAATGGGGCGCAAAGCAGCTAGCGCCCGGGCGCAGCAATGTTTGCGCCGCTTGCGAACTTAACTAGACATTTTGCGGCGGCGCTAAACTTTATCGCCGCGATCTCCTGCGCGCGCAGATTGTGACATCATACGAGAGTGCAACGCCCTTGTGGCACCCCGGAGCAGAATTTCAGTGGCGCCCCCATCCTTACCGCCTGGCGCATCCAACGACCGGAAGAGTGGAACGCTAACAATCGCTGTGGGGCTGGGGGGGGGCGGGCGCTATTTAAAGGGGGCCTCTTCCTGTCTTTCTCGGTGGTTGACATTTTTGCACCACTCGTTCTGAGAGAGAGAGAGAGATTCGGAGAGAGAGAAAGAGAGACTTCTGCATTGAGTCAACGCTGTGTGAGGTAGTTTTGGCTCCTCATCCTAACTTCGCTGGTACTTTGGTTTCTGGCCTTCATAACTTTGCTTGCTAAGAGATATGGGGGCTGCACTGATGGGGGGCGTTGTCCTGCGCCAGCTGAATCGGAGGAGACAGAGACGCAGAGAGAGAGTGGCAATGATGGCCAGACGGAGGAGGGCCAACAGGCGTCTGTACAGGAGAGCTTACCCTCCCAGGGTATATCGTGAACAGCTCTCTTACATTCATATGTCTGATGAGCAGTGTCTGCGAAGGCTGCACTTCAGCAAGGAGGTGGTCACTGAGCTCTGCCTCCTGCTGCAGCCAGATCTGCAGCCTCAACTGAGGTCCAGGACGTCTCTGTCGATGGCAGTGAAGGTCACAGTGGCTCTGAACTTTTATGCTACTGGCTCATTTCAATCTGCTGTTGGGGACATCGACAATATCTCCCAGTTCGCGGTGCATTGCTGCATCAGGAAGGTCACAAATGCCCTCTTTAAAAGGAGACGAGAGTTCATCTCTTTCCCCATGACCCCAGACAAGCAGCAAGAACGCGCTCTGGGCTTTGCGAGGATAGCGGGCTTCCCTATGGTGCAGGGCGCCATTGACTGCACGTATGTGGCTTTGCGTGCTCCGCATGAGAATGCCGAGGATTTCCGGAACAGAAAGGGGTTCCATTCCTTGAATGTTCAGTTGGTCTGTGACCACAGACAGCTGATACTCGCTGTCAATGCCCACTATCCTGGCAGCTGCCACGATGCTTTCATCCTGCGCCAGACTACTGTGGCAGAACTTTTCGAGGCACCGCATCAGCCAGTTGGTTGGCTTCTCGGGGACAAGGGGTATCCACTGAGCACCTGGCTGATGACACCGCTCCGTACGCCCAACACCCCTGCTGAGCTGCGGTACAACGAGAGCCATCAAGCTACCAGGAACATCGTGGAGCACACAATCGGCGTGCTCAAGCAACGGTTCCGCTGTCTCGACCATTCTGGAGGAGCCCTGCAGTACTCGCCTGAGCGAGTTTCCAACATCGTAGTTGTGTGCTGCATGCTGCATAACATGGCAATCCTCAGGACCCAGCCAATGCCACCAGGCCTTGGAGCACCACCAGAGGAGGAGGAGGAAGAGGAGGAAGAGGAGGAGGAGGATGATCAGCAGCAGCACCAAGGCGTGAGGGCAGCCCACAATGGTGAAACTGCAGGGGCCGTCCGTCAGCGGCTGATAGCAAGCCGCTTCTAGGCCCCTGCTGTGGAAATGGCTTCTGCCATTGAGAACAGCATGAATGAACCCAACACGCAACCCGTAAGCCGGCCAAGGCACCAATGATTCCAAACACCAAACATGTATATTTTGAGTACCAAAACTTATTTATTTTACAAACTCTGTGTGTGTCATTTCTTCATGACAAACTCATACAAATAAACACAAAAAAACAGTCATTACCATAACTGGTTCTCACAACCTGGAGATCATGTGCAAAACACTCAACAAAAGTTTGACCACGAACCTCGGCCTTTAATAAAAAAATGACCAGCATTTTGTCACACCTCCTACATCGAGGGTGAACTCCTTCCCGTGCGCCTTTCCCCCCTTCTTACCCTACTGCTCCTCCGCAATGGGACCTCAGTGGCTGCAGCAAGGCTGGTGGAAGGCTGCTGACTGTCAGGCCCTGACAATGCAGATGCCCTTGAGGGACGGCCTCGACCAGTTCTGGGCCTGGAGGGCCCGGCTGCAGACTGCCCAAACTCTGCATGGGCGGCAGCAGTCTATCCTACAGGCGGTGGCAACTGCAGTGGAGAAGTGACAGTGGTGGCAGCAGGAATGCTGTCATCTTGAGCGAGGACAGCAACTCCCTGCTCGACCGGCACACTGGCACTCCCACGGGGCAGCACCTCAGCATCCGGAGCAATCTGCTGGAGAACAGATTGCTGGCCTGCTGCGGCGCGGTGAGAGCCCCGGGGAAATGTGAACGAACCAGCGAGGATGGCAGCAGACAGTGCTCGCGTGACCTCAATCTGAGTCTGCATGAGAGCAGTCTGAGATTGAATTGCAGCACTGAGCTTCAGTGTCGCATCCGCCTGCGCTGCAGCGAAGTGCTCCACACTCCTTGCCAGTGCTTCAATGCATTCGGGCACCCTACCAACTGCAGCCATGAGCTCAGTGTGCATGCCCACCGCCTGGGTGTTCATTTCCGCAATCAGCCGCTCCTCCTCTGCGTCCAGTGCAGCAGGACTCGCTGGCATACTCTCCCTCCGGGGAGAAGGCCCCCGAGCTTCCCTACCCCCATCGCATTGCTGCAGCCCGCTGGGTCCTGGAGCTTCACCCTCATCAGACCCTTCCCCCCTGCTCCCCTCCAGGGAAGGCGTGTTCCCAGTGTCGGCATGGGCTTCCTCGGGAGAGGGTGGCACTGATGCTCCGGCTTCCTCTTCCTCCTCGGCTGCAGCTTCACTCCCACTGGCAGCTTCAGGGCCCGTCTTCTCAGCTGGTGAATCACCATCTGAAAGCAGGGAGGTACAAGAGTGGCTTTAGCGTGAGGACAGGGTGGCAGTAAGGGAGGAATAAGTGCAGCGAGTTAGCAAGTTGGATTGAAAGTGTCAAAGGCTGGTGTTGTGAGGGACAAGTGGAAGGACAGAGGACAAAAAGGTGATGACCTTACCATTGCTGTCCAGAACGGGGTCGGCGTCTCCAGTGGCGACGGGACCGATCACCCGGCTTGCCACAATCCTGTGGACGCGCTCCTCAAGATCGCTGAGGGGTTGCAGCTGAGGCCGCCCTCCACCCGTCCGTTGCTGCTGTCTCCTATTATGCGCCAGCTTGGCCTGCAAGAAAAAGGACAGCGTCTGAGTAAATATACAGCCAGGGTCTTGCCTGATGTGCCTCCCATAGGTGAATAGCCCTTACTGTATACAGCCATGGTCTTGCCTGATGTGCCTCCCATAGGTGAATAGCCCTTACTGTATGCAAAGTATGGAATGTGTGTGTGTGCTTCATGAAAGGGCCATAGGTGTTGGATGAGTGTTGTTAATTGTGGTTTTAAGACCCTCTGGCCACAGAGTGAGGTTGAGATGGAGGGATGGAGAGGTATTGCAAAAAAGCCACTCACCCTGACGACCCGAGTGAGGTCGTTGAACTTTTTCCGGCATTGGACATGGGTCCTGGGCACCATGCTCCTGGAGGAGACGCGCTGAGCCACCTCCCTCCACACTCTTCTGTAGTCGCGCGGCAAAGGCCTCCTGCCACTCTCTGGGTACAGTATTGGTCTTCGGCGCTCCACCGCGCCAACCAGAGCATCCAAGGCCCGCTCGGTGAAGCGCTCAGCTCGTTCTCTCACCCTCTCCATCCTTGGCTGGAAAATGGATTCACAGGTCTCTCCAGGCCGAGATTCAAGGCTGCAATGAGCAGGGTGTGGCTGGGGAGCAAGATTCCCCCCCCGCCTTTAAGAACTGGCCGGCGCCAGTGTGTCTGTGTTCCCTCGCTAACTGGCAGCACCTGCGCTGCGCTCGCGCTCTGAGTTAGCGCCTCACTCCTCGGCCTTTGCGCCTTAAGACAGGTGTGCAGCGCCTGATTTAGCGCTCCAATCACCTCCCGGGGCGTTAAAAGTGAAGTTTCCAGTCAGTGGCGATAATTAGCGCCAGGCGCTAATTTTTGCTCCCGGACGATATTTGCGCCCCAAACGGGGCGCGACTGAATTTTTCCCCCTAGGTATTTTGCGGCGAGTGTCTCACCTCCTGACTCCCCAAAGCCTTTCCACCATCTACAAGGCACAAGTCAGGAGTGTGATGGAATACTCTCCACTTGCCTGGATGAGTGCAGCTCCAACAACACTCAAGAAGCTCGACACCATCCAGGATAAAGCAGCCCACTTGATTGGCACCCCATCCACCACCTTAAACATTCACTCCCTCCACCACCGGCATACCGTGACTGCAGTGTTTACCATCTACAAGATGCACTGCAGCAACTCGCCAAAGCTTCTTCACCAGCACCTCCCAAACCCACAATCTCTACCACCTAGAAGAACAAGGACAGCAGGCGCATGGGAACACCATCACCTGCAAATTCCCCTTCAAGTTACACACTATCCGAAGATTCACCAGGCTGATACCTGGGATGGCAGGAATGACGTATGAGGAGAGATTGGGTCGATTGGGCTTATACTCGCTGGAGTTTAGAAGAATGAGAGGGGATCTCATTGAAACTTATAAAATTCAAACAGGACTAGACAGACTAGATGCAGGAAGGATGTTCCCGATGGTTGGGGAGTCCAGAACCAGGGGTTACAGTCTAAAGATAAGGGGTAAGCCATTTAGGACAGAGATGAGGAGGAATTTCTTCACCCAGAGAGTGGTGAACCTGTGGAATTCTCTACCACAGAAGGCAGTGGAGGCCAATTCATTAAATATATTCAAGAAGGAGTTAGATATATTTCTTAAGGCTAAAGGGATCAAGGGTTATGGGGAGAAAGCAGGGACAGGGCACTGAATTTGGATGATCAGCCATGATCTCATTGAATGGCGGAGCAGGTTCGAGGGGCCGAATGGCCTACTCCTGCTCCTATCTTCTATCCTGATTTGGAAACATATCACCGTTCCTTCATTGTCGCTGGGTCAAAATTCTGGAACTCCATCCCTATCAGCACTGTGGGAGTACCTTCACCACATGGACTGCTGCGCTTCAAGAAGTCGGCTCACCACCATCTTCTCAAGGGCAATTAGGGATGTACAATAAATGCTGGCCTTGCCAGTGATGCCCACATGCCATGAACCAATAAAAAAAAGCTTGACTAGTTTATCAATTATCTCCTCCCTTTCTATCTTAAATGACTTGGGCCGCAAAATTCAATGTTATAGCACCGGACGTTAAGGCCAGTTTTGTTGGACAAATGGCGGTCGCCTCACCTACACCCGCTTCCGGCGTGGAACACGGCAGCTGCCATTTTGGAGAGGTCGGCAGCGCTGGCATTGCCTGACCTCGCCTCTCCCATGTAAACCAGCAGATCGTGATGTCAATCAGTGTACAATATCTGAAATGATGCAGAACTGCGATTTTGGACATCACTGCTCACCATGCTGCCCTCTCCTAACCACACATGGAAGAAAGCGCATGCAGCAGTTGTACAGAGATGCTGTCAGTGCTTCTTAAAGGGACAGACACATCTTTCAGGGAATTTCGATTTCAGCTTTTGTTCATTTTAGATTTTATTTGAGTTGTAGCTTGGTTTAAAAAGTTGTTCAAATGTAGAGAGTGCAGGGACTGCTGCTGGATGCTTGCAAGGCTTTGAATGTTAAAGGAAGGCCTCTGAGAACACCACTTGCTCCCCATCCTGGGGGCTCTAGTTGCAGCCCCCGTTAGGATGCATCATCACATGGAGATGAAGCAGAGGCAGCAAAGGGGACAAGCTGCTCGCAGAGGGAAAAGGAAGAAGCAGAAGAAGAAGAAGCAGAAGAAGAAGATGCAGAAGAGGAAGACGCAGAAGGAAGGATGCAACCCAGACAGACCCTTTCTGGCCAGGATATCTGGGATGGAATCATCCTCCTGTGGTACCAGTTACCACAACCCCAATTCCTCTTTCAATATTTGTCCCACTTCTTACCTTCCCTCTGTTACTGACCATCACAGCATCCTCTTGGTCACAATACTGAAATAAAAGCCACCACAAAGCAAACTTTCCAAACCAACTTTATCCATATATGCATCCAATATTACATCAAGAATCAACTTATCACCCTTGTGCATTCCCTTATTGACTGTCTTGTGTGTGCCTTTGCCTGTCCGAGTGATATTACCCCAGTGGCTGCAGCATGGCTGGTGGAAGGCTGCTGACTTTCAGTGGGAGCACTGCAGATTGCCTTGCAGGATTACCTCGAGGAGCTGGTGGCTGGGAGTGTCAAATCGAGTGACGGTGTTTCTTCTTCTTCTTCAATCTCCTCTCTCTTCTTGGTCACCCACTGGCTGGGCAGGCTGGATTTCTTGGGTGTCTAAAATGAGGATGGCACAAGGGTAGGGTTGTGTTGAGGGGACAGTGGGAAAGCAAGAGGTGCATGATTACACCATGTGCAGCTTGTACATCAGAAGATATTGTGGGATGAGGGGGAAGTGCCATGTGAGAAGGCGGGTAACGTATGAGGATACCGGCATCTTGTATGCTTTCAGCTCCGCTGCTGGACAAGGGCTTAGCCATGCACCTGCCAAGAATGGCCAGCACCATCTCCTCTAAGGGGGTGAGGTGCTGCCAAGAATGTGAGGTGTGCCTCGTGTTTGGTAGAGATTATTTGTAGGTGAGTGATGGGGGTGGGGGGGTGCGGTCATGCATTGAGTAATGTGTGAGGCTAGTGGTGCAGATGGAAGGAGATGGCTTTTGAAGATGCATTCACTGAACTTGACCACTCGTCTGAGGTTATGAAATTTCTTTGGGCACTGGAGCCAGGTGATGGGGGTGACACTGCTGGCAGTGATGGCCTCGGCGATCCGGTCCCACATCCTTCTTTCTGGAGGGCCTCCTCACCCCTGCACAAAGCTGGAGTGCTGCGTGCGAGATCCTGGGTGCCCTTTCCCTAGCCTGTTGAGACATTTGTGTTAGTGCTGAAGCACTTTTACTATTTTTTGTGTGCAGAAGTTAGTGCCTATTTTTGAATGATTTTAATTTTTTTTCCAGAAGGCAGTTCCCCTTTAAGGGCTCAAGATTGCTTTCAAAACTGCCAGCCTTGCTTTAAGAGAATGTAGCATCGATACAGCGACATGACATTGGGCCTCCTGCTGAGCGCACAGCCTGAAGCAACGCATTCATCGCTGGGCTGTGCGCTGAAATCATTCAAATTAGCAGGCAGATCTAAATTAATGTGCTGCCTGCGCTCTTTTTACGGACATAAGCAAATCTCGCCCCACAGTGCTCCTGCCCATTTTTGGGCCTTATCGAATTTCACCCCCTTGATCTCTTCTGATGTTATATCCACCCTGTTAGTCTCCCTGGTAAATACTGCTGCTCTGCACTGGTTGGACATGTTTAGTGTCAAGTCTAAGACTTCCAGGTCTGTTTCAGCTCCATTCATGGAGTGTAATTCATCTATTTTTTCTTCCAATGTGCAGCCCTTCAAATTTGACTACAGTAAATTTCATCTGCCATTGTTCTGCCCTCTCAGATATTTTCCCTTTCTGAATCCATGCTTACTGCTGTTAATTGTTGTGCAGATAATCCTCGAGTTTACACCTGATAATCAATTCCATTATTTTACATGGAATCGAAGCGCAACAAATGAGTCTGCAATTACCTGGATCTAATGTGTCCCCTTATTTGAATCTGGGCACCACATTAACTGGTTTCTACTGACCATGGAAGTCTGTTCAATCTTTCCTGATAGGTATAACCTCCTAGTAAATCTCTTTTGCACCTTCTCTAGTGCCTCTATATCCATTTTATAATATGGAGACCAGAACTGTTCACAATACTCCAACTGTGGTCTAGTCAAGGTTTTATACAAGTTTAACATAACTTCTCTGCAGTTCAAGTGCTCTAGAAATGAACCCCAGTGCTTTGTTAGCTTTTTTATGGCCTTTTTAACCTGCTTCGCTACTTTTAGTGATCTCTGCATCTGTACCCCCAGGTCCCTCTGCTCCTCTACCCCATTAACATAGAAACATAGAAGATAGGAGCAGGAGTAGGCCATTCGGCCCCTCGAGCCTGCTCCGCCATTCGATGAGATCATGGCTGATCATCCAAACTCAGTACCCTGCCCCTGCTTTCTCCCCATATCCCTTGATACTTTTAGCTTTAAGAAATATATCTAACTAATTCTTGAATATATTTAATGACTTGGCCTCAACTACCTTCTGTGGTAGAGAATTCCACAGGTTCACCACACTCTGGGTGAAGAAATTCTTCCTCATTTCTGTCCTAAATGGCTTACCCTTATCCTTAGATTATGACCCCTGGTTCTGGACTCTCCGACCATCGGGAACATTTTTCCTGCATCTAGTTTGTCCAGACCTGTCTGAATTTTATATGTTTCGATGAGATCCCCTCTCATTCTTCTATACTCCAGCGAGTATAAGCCCAATCGACCCAATCTCTCCTCATATGTCATTCCTGCCATCCCAGGTATCAGCCTTGTGAATCTTCATGAACTCCTTCCATGGCAAGAACATCCTTCCTCAGATAAGGCGACCAAAACTGCACACAGTACTCAAGGTGTGGTCTCACCAAGGCCCTGTACAACTGCAGCAGGACATCCCTGTTCCTATACTCAAACCCTTTCGCTATGAAGGCCAACATACCATTTGCCTTCTTCACCGCCTGCTGCACCTGCATGCTTACCTTCAGCGACTGGTGCACAAGGACACCCAGGTCTCGTTGCACTTCCCCTTCTCCCAATCTATTGCCATTCAGATAATAGTCTGCCTTTCTGTTTTTGACACCAAAGTGGATAACCTCGCATTTATCCACGTTATATTGCATCTGCCACGCTTCTGCCCACTCACCCAACCTGTCCAAATCATCCTGGAGTTTCTCAGTATCCTCCTCGCAGCACACACGCCCACCCAGCTTTGTGTCATCTGCAAACTTGGAGATATTACATTTAGTTCCCTTATCTAGATCATTAATGTATATTGTGAATAGCTGGGGTCCAAGGACCGAACCCTGCGGTACCCCACCAGTCACTGCCTGCCACTCGGAAAAAGACCCATTAATTCCTACTCTCTGCTTTCTGTCCGCCAACCAGTTCTCTATCCAAGTCAATACCTTGTCCCCAATCCCATGTGCCTTAACTTTACACGCTAATCTCTTATGCGGGACCTTATCGAAAGCCTTTTGAAAGTCCAAATACATCACATCTACTGGTTCTCCCTTATCTATTTTCCCAGTTACATCCTCAAAAAATTCCAGTAGATTAGTCAAGCACGATTTACCTTTTGTAAATCCATGTTGACTTTGTCCGATCCTGTCACTGTTTTTTAAGTGCTCAGCTATTACATCTTTTATAATGGACTCTAGCATTTTCCCCACTACCAATGTCAGGCTTACCGGTCTGTAATTCCTCGCTTTCTCTCTACCACCCTTTTTGAATAGTGGGGTAACATTAGCTACCCTCCAAATCATGGGTGCAGTTCCAGATTCCATCGAATGTTGGAAGATGATCAGCAATACATCTACTATTTCTAGGGCCACTTCCTTAAGTACCCTAGGATGTAGATTATCAGGCCCTGGGGATTTATCGGCCTTTAATCCCATCAATTTCCCTAACACCATTTCCCTGCAAATACTGATTTCTTTCAGTTCCTCCCTTTCATCAGATCCTATGTTCTCCAACATCTCTGGGAGGTTATTTATGTCCTCCTTTGTGAAGACAGAACCAAAATATGTATTTAATTGATCTGCCATTTCTTTGTTCCCCATTATAACTTCCCCCGCTTCTGACTGCAAGGGACCTACAATTGATTTCACTAAGCTTTTTCTCTTCACATATCTATAAAAGCTCTTACAGTCAGTTTTTATGTTCCCTGAAAGCTTACTTTCATATTCTATTTTCCCCTTCTTAATTAATCCCTTTGTCCTCCTTTGTTGAATCCTAAACTGCTCCCAATCCTCAGGGTTACCGCTTTTTCTGGCCAATTTATATGCCCTCTCCTTGGATCTTATGCTATCCCTAATTTCCCTTGTTAGACACGGTTGAGTCACCCTTTTTGTTTTATTCTTATGCCACACTGGGATGAACAAATTCTGTAGTTCATCCATGCAGTCTTTGAATATTTGCCATTGCCTATCCACCGTCAACCCTTTGAGTGACATTCCCCAATCAATCCTACCCAATTCGCGCCTCATACCATCGTAGTTTCCTTTATTTAAATTCAGGACCCTAGTCTCTGATTCAACTACTTCACTCTCCATCCTAATGAAGAATTCTATCATATTATGATCACTCTGACCCAAGGAGCCTCGTACAACAAGATTGCTAATTAATCCTTTCTCGTTACATAATACCCAGTCTAAGATGGCCTGATCTCTGGTTGGTTCCTCGACATATTGTTCCAGAAAACCATCCCGTAAACATTCTAGGAATTCCTCCTCCACAGTATTTTTACTAATTTGGTTAGCCCAATCTATATGTAAATTAAAGTCACCCATGATGACTGCTGTGCCCTTACTGCATGCTTCTCTAATTTCCCTTTTAATGCCGTCCCCAACCTCCGTATTACTGTTTGGAGGTCTATATACCACTCCCACTAACGTTTTCTGCCCCTTGTTATTTCTCAGTTCTACCCATACAGATTCCGCATCAGCACAGCTAATATCCTTCCTTTCAATTGTGTTAATCCCCTCTTTAACCAGCAATGCTACCCCACCTCCCTTTCTTTTTTGCCTATCTTTCCTAAATATTGAATACCCCTGGATGTTGAGTTCCCAGCCTTGGCCACCCTGGAGCCATGTTTCTGTAATCCCAATCAAATCATATTCATTTACCTCTATTTGCGCAGCTAATTCATCCACCTTGTTCCGAATGCTCCTTGCATTAAGACACAAAGCATTCAGGCTTGTTTTTTTAACGCTCTCAGACCTATATGAATTATTATTTACTGTGACCATGTTTGATTTAAACCGTTGAGTTCTTTGCCTTCTACTTTTGTTTTTCTCCTTCCTGTCTTTTGCTTTTATCCTTGTTTCCCTTTCCTCTGTCTCCCTGCTCAGGTTACTAACCCCCTGCCACTTTAGTTTAAACCCTCCCCAACAGCACCAGCAAACACTCCCCCTAGGACATCGGTCCCGGCCCTGCCCAGGTGCAGACCATCCCGTTTGTACTGGTCCCACCTCCCCAGAACCGGTTCCAATGTCCAAGGAATTTGAATCCCCCCACCTTGCACCATTCCTCTAGCCACGTATTCATTTGAAATATCCTTCTATTTCTATTCTGACTAGCCCGTGGCACTGGTAGCAATCCTGAGATTACTACCTTTGAGGTCCTATTTTTTAATTTACCTCCTAACTCCCTATATTCTGCTTTTAGGACCTCATCCCGTTTTTTACCTATATCGTTGATGCCTATGTGCACCACGACAACTGGCTGTTCGCCCTCCCCCTCCAAAATGGTCTGTAGCCGCTCCGAGACGTCCTTGACCCTTGCACCAGGGAGGCAACACACCATCCTGGAGTCTCGTTTGCGGCTGCAGAAACGCCTATCTATTCCCCTTACAATTGAGTCCCCTATCACTATAGCTCTTCCACACTTTTTCCTCCCAGCCTGTGCAGCAGAGCCACCCATGGTGCCAGGAAGTTGGCTGCTGCTGCCTTCCTTTGATAAGTCATCCCCCCAAAGTGTATGTATCCTCCTTATTCTTCCTACCAAAATGTATCACCTCAATCTTATCTACATTGAAGTTAATTTGCAATTACATGCCCATTCTGTAAGTTTATTAATGTCTTCCTGTATTTTGTTGCAGTCCTCCTCTATTATCTATACCCCCCAATTCGGTGTCGTCCGCAAATTTTGAAATTGTACTTCAAATTCCTGAGTTCAAATCGTTTATGTAAATGATGAACAACAGGAGTCCCAGCACTGATCCTTCTGGAACACCACTTCCCACATTTTGCCGGTCTGAGTAACTACTGTAAGGGGTGACCTGTGGCTCTGTGCTTAGCCTGGGTGCTAGTGCGGGGTTAGGCCTTGTTGCCTGTTCTGGTCTCCAGCCAGCCTGGTAACACTAGACACCTGTGAGTGGTTCGACCCACTCGCCCTTACGGTTCTGACACTGGACTTAGGTGCGAGAGCAATAATGCAGAGAAAACTCAGGTAGACCCGGTTGAATAGTGCGAAATGGAAAATCTTTATTGCATATTATTCAAGATTACGAGATACATGTCATAAGCACAGATTAATGACAGTACAATCTTACACACAGTTATGAAACTAATTTTAGGGAAACGAGGAGCGCACGACACATCGTAAAAGGGGACACACATTATAATTATCCTTAAAACTTAAACCCTCCCCTATCAATACCTGTCCTAATCTAGATTTGTAGGATCGAGACTCATGCTCACCACTCGTGATAACTCGGAGGATTCTAAATCGATGTTCGGATGCTTTCGCCACCGCACCTGACCACTCACGTGTTGGTCAAGGGTCTCTGCGCCTCACTTATTTACTCGTTTCTGCTCCGGCTAGTAGGCTGGACCGTCTGCTACCATGAAGATCTGTGTTGGTCTTCAGAGTTCGGACACCCCTCACAGAAGAGTCTTCCTGTGCCCTCACACCGGTTCGATAGAACTCGAAGAAGGGTCTTCCTGGGCCAGTTGTGAAGAAGTTGGTAGAATTCAAAGAAGTGTTTAATCGACTTACAGGCGCTGTCGGGGCTTACTGACCGTGGCGATACGTATTGTCGTCTTCTTCTCTTCTCATCTCATCTCATCTCATCTCATCTCCTCTCGGGCCTTCGGTTCCAACACCGTTTACCGACTCCTCGGGATGGTGCGCCCGCCTCCAGGCCTCACAGCCCAGTTCTCCACAGATCTTCGCGGCAAGCCACGAGGTTGATCCTAGCGGATCAGAGTCCAGAGCCATCAGGCAAGAGAATAAAAGTTCAGCAGCCTTTCAGCGAGTCAAAGCAGCAAGAGAAAGATGGACGGTTGTACTTTATAGTGCTGTAATTCCTCTTTTCCCGCCCAATCTTAATGTCTATCTTTTGTCAGGGTTTTGGCGCTCAAACTTCTTGTATGGGGTGATCTCAGTCTTTAATGGGTTTCGGTGACACTTGTAACTGTCTGAGTAGCCGTTAATATTTCTCCCATTGTGGAGCCGGCTAGTAGTCTCCCTGGAGGGGTTTTGGGGCTTCCAAATGCTTGCTGTGAGTACCCGCAAACGGCTCTCTCATCGTAGAGCCGTGGGGATTTTGCATATTAATGTCTTTGGATGGGTCCTTGATCGCTCAGTACAATAGCCCTCGTTTGCACCTGGGAGACCGATTTCAGTATTCATGTTTTAAAGTGTAAACCCATCGCGTCTTGTCATTATCTCATCATGTTGGATCTTTTTGATCTTGCACAAATGTTTATTGGAACGCCATCTTGTCTGCCCACTGAAAGTCTAGAACTTTCTGCCACGAGGCGTGGCGGCCATTTTACAGGCTGTTTGTGTCCGTTTTGAAACCTGACAGCATTCTGCTGAAATAAAGCTGTTTATACAAAACTTTATGTCTCCTTCTTATTTTTTTATAAAATCGCGTTAATTTTGCGAATTCTACAGTCCCTCCTGTTGATGCGAATAACTCCGCTTATCGTACCAAAAACATTGTGGTGAGCAATATTATCTCGATTCTCCATATCCAAAAATTCCCATAACTTAAAACTATCTAGGGTCTCCGTGTCGTCCTTATTTCCCAGGAAAACTACATTCTTATAACACCGTAGGCAGCATTTGCCTTTAACTTACACCGCGTGTATTTCCTTCCAGGTGTAACCAGGCCGATGCCTCTCGCACCACCTGCATATGCATATTTTTTTATTCAAGGAAAAAGAAAACAAAAAAACCAACCAAACAAATCATATTCAACAACACCAAACCAAAATAATCAAAACCAACTCTTAAACATGTAGGGGTAGAAATTAGGTCGCGCCCCATTTGGGGCGCAAATATCGTCCGCGCGCAAATATTAGCGCCTGGCGCTAATTATCGGCACTGACAGGAAACTTCACTTTTACCGCCCCGGGAGGTGAGTGGAGCGCTAAATTAGGCGCTGCACACCTCTCTTAAGGCGCAAAGGCCTAGGAGTGAGGCGCTACCTCAGCGCACGAGCGCAGCGCAGCTGCTGCCAGTTAGCGAGGGAACACAGACACACTGGCGCCGGACACTTCTTAAAGCGGGGGGGGGCCACTTGCTCCCCAGCCACACCCTGCTCATTGCAGCCTTGAATCTCAGCCTGGAGAGACCTGTAATCCATTTTGCTGCCAAGCATGGAGAGGGTGAGAGAACGCGCTCATCGCTTCACCGAGCGGGCCTTGGATGCTCTGGTTGACGCAGTGGAGCGCAGACGATGCATGCTGTTCCCGGAGAGTGGCAGGAGGCCTTTGCCACGCGAGTTCAGAAGAGTGTGGAGGGAGGTGGCTCAGAGCGTCTCCTCCAGGAGCATGGTGCCCAGGACCCATGTCCAGTGCCGCAAAAAGTTCAACGACCTCACTCGGGTCGTCAGGGTGAGTGGCTTTTTCTCAATACCTCTCCATCCCTCCATCTCAACCTCACTCTATGGCCAGAGGGTCTTAAAACCCCAATGCACAACACTCATGCAACACCTATGGCCCTTTCATCAAACACACACACACATTCCACACTTTGCATACAGTAAGGGCTATTCACCTATGGGAGGCACATCAGGCAAGACCATGGCTGCATATTGTAAGGGCTATTCACCTATGGGAGGCACATCAGGCAAGACCATGGCTGCATATTGTAAGGGCTATTCACCTATGGGAGGCACATCAGGCAAGACCATGGCTGTATATTGACTCAGATGCTGTCCTTTTTCTTGCAGGCTAAGCTGGCTCATAATCGGAGACAGCAGCAACGGACGGGTGGAGGGCGGCTTCAGCTGCAACCCCTCAGCGATCTGGAGGAGCGCGTCCACAGGATTGTGGCAAGCCGGGTGATCGGTCCCGTCGCCACTGGAGACGCCGACCCCGTTGTGGACAGCAATGGTAAGGTCATCACCTTTTTGTCCTCTGTCCTTCCACTTGTCCCTCACAATACCAGCCTTTGACACTTTCAATCCAACTTGCTAACTCGCTGCACTTATTCCTCCCTTACTGCCACCCTGTCCTCACGCTAAAGCCACTCTTGTACCTCCCTGCTTTCAGATGGTGATTCACCAGCTGAGGAGATGGTCCCTGAAGCTGCCACTGGGAGTGATGCTGCAGCTGAGGAGGAAGAGGAAGCCGGAGCATCAGTGCCACCCTCTCCCGAGGAAGCCCATGGCCACACTGGGAACACGCCTTCCCCGGAGGGGAGCAGGGGGGAAGGGGCTGATGATGGTGAAGTTCCAGGACCCAGCGGGCTGCAGCAACGCCATTGGGGGGGGAGGGAAGAACGGGGGAGCAGGGGGGAAGGGGCTGATGATGGTGAAGTTCCAGGACCCAGCGGGCTGCAGCAACGCCATGGGGGGGGGAGGGAAGAACGGGAGCCTTCTCCCCAGAGGGAGAGTATGCCAGACACTCCTAATGCAATGGACGCAGAGGAGGAGCGGCTGATTGCAGAAATGAACAGCCAGGCGGTGGGCATGCACACTGAGCTCATGGGTGCAGTGGGAAGGGTGCCCGAATGCATTGAGGCACTGGCAAGGAGTGTCGAGCACTTCGCTGTAGCACAGGCGGATGCCACACTAAAGCTTACTGCTGCAATTCAGTCACTGGCTGCCAGGAACCCATCTGAGCCTGCTCTCATGCAGACTCAGATTGAGGCCACGCGAGCACTGACTGCTGCCATCCTCGATGGTTCGTGCACATGTCCCCGGGGCTGTCACCGCGCCGCAGCAGGCCAGCAATCTGTTCTCCGGCAAATTGCTCCGGATGCTGAAGTGCTGCCCCGTGGGAGTGCCAGTGTGTCGGGCGAGCAGGGAGTTGCTGTCCTCTCTCACGATGACAGCATTCCTGCTGCCAACACTGTCACTTCTCCACTGCACTTGCCACCGCCTGTAGGACAGACTGCTGCCGCCCATGCAGAGTTGGTGCAGTCTGCAGCCGGGCCCTCCAGGCCCAGAAGTGGTCGAGGCCGTCCTTCAGGGGCATCTGCAGTGTCAGGGTCTGACAAGCAGCAGCCTTCCACCAGCCTTGCTGCAGCCACTGAGGTCCCATTACGGAGGAGCAGTAGGGTTAGAAGGGGGGAAGTGCGCAAGGGAAGGAGATCACCCTCGAAGGGCAAAAAGTAGGAGGTGTGCCAAAATGCTGGTCATTTTTTTATTAAAGGCCGAGGTTCATGGCCCAACTTTTGTTTAGTGTTTTGGACATTATCTCCAGGTTGTGAGAACCAGTTATGTTATTGACTGTTTTTTTGTGTTTATTTCTATGAGTTTGTCATGAGGAATTGACACACACAGAGTTTGTACAATAAATAAGTTTCTGTATTCAAAATATACATGGCTGGTGGTTGGAATTATTGGTGCCTTGGCCGGCTTAGGGGTTGCGTGCTGGGTTGATTCGTGTTTGTAGCACTGGCAGGGGCCCTAGAAGCGGCTTGCTATTAGTCGTTGACGGACGGCCCTTGCAGTTTGACCATTGTGGGCCGCCCTCCTGCCTTGGTGCTGCTGCTGATCATCGTCCTCGGCCTGTTCCTCCTCTTCCTCCTCCTCCTCTTGTGGTGCTGCAAGGCCTGGTGGCATTGGCTGCGTCCTGAGGATTGCCATGTTGTGCAACATGCAGCACACCACTACGAATTTGGAAACTTGCTCAGGCGAGTACTGCAGGGCTCCTCCGGAATGGTCCAGACAGCGGAATCGTTGTTTGAGCACGCCGATTGTGCGCTCAATAATGTTCCTCGTTGCTTGTTGGCTTTCCTGGTACCGCAGCTCAGCAGGGGTGTTTGGCGCACGGAGCGGTGTCATCAGCCAGGTGCTCAATGCGTACCCCTTGTCCCCCAGAAGCCAACCAACTGGCTGATGCGGTGCCTCGAAAATTTCTGCCACAGTACTCTGGCGCAGGATGAAAGCATCGTGGCAGCTGCCCGGATAGTGGGCATTGACAGCGAGAATCACCTGTCTGTGGTCACAGACCAACTGCACATTCAAGGAATGGAACCCCTTTCTGTTCCGGAACTCCTCTGCATTCTCTCGCGGAGCACGCAAAGCCACATGCGTGCAGTCAATGGCGCCCTGCACCATGGGGAAGCCCGCTACCCTCGCAAAGCCCATAGCACGGTCATGCTGCTTGTCTGGGGTCATAGGGAAGGAGATGAAGTCTCGTCTCCTTGTGAAGAGGGCATTGGTGACCTGCCGGATGCAGCGATGCACCGCAAACTGGGAGATATTGGCGAGGTCCCCAACAGCAGCTTGGAATGAGCCAGTGGCGTAGAAGTTCAAAGCCACTGTGACCTTCACTGCCACCGACAGAGACGTCCTGGACCTCAGCTGAGGCTGCAGATCTGGCTGCAGCAGGTGGCAGAGCTCAGTGACCACCTCCTTGCTGAATCGCAGCCTTCGCAAACACAGCTCCTCGGACATGTGGATGTAGGAGAGCTGTTCACGATATACCCTGGGAGGGTAAGCTCTCCTGTACATGCGCCTGATGGGCCTCCTCCGTCTGGCCATCATTGCCACTCTCTGTCTGCGTCTCACTCTCCTCCGATTGAGCTGGAGCAGGACGACGCCCCCAATCATTGCAGCCCCCATATTCTCTTTGCCAGAAAAGTAATGAGGTACAGCAACGAAAGTAGCAGCAAAGTTAGGATGAACTAGGCAAAACTACCTCACAAAGCGTTGAGTCAATGTAGAAGTCTCTCTCTCTCTCTCTCCGAATCTCTCTCTCTCTCTCAGAACGAGTGGTGCATAAATGTCGACCACAGAAAAA
This sequence comes from Squalus acanthias, assembly GCA_030390025.1. Taxonomy (NCBI): domain Eukaryota; kingdom Metazoa; phylum Chordata; class Chondrichthyes; order Squaliformes; family Squalidae; genus Squalus; species Squalus acanthias. Next base: position 140,265,947 of record CM059425.1, on the reverse strand, counting down.
GACAGGAAGAGGCCCCCTTTAAATAGCGCCCCCCCCAGCCCCACACCGATTGATAACGTTCCAGTCTTCCGGTCGTTGGAAGCGCCAGGCGGTAAGGCAGGGGGCGCCACTCAATTTCCGCTCCGGGGCGCCCCAAGGGCGTTGCACCACGGAATGACGTCACAATCTGCGCGCGCAGGTGGTCGCAGCGGTAAGTTTTAGCGCCGCCGCACAATCTCAAGTTAAGTTCTCGAGCGGCGCAAACAGCGCTGCGCCCGGGCGTTAGCGCCTTAACGCCCCATTAGCGCCCATTTAAGGCGCTAACGGGAGGCGCAACCAACTGAATTTTTACCCCGTAGAGTTCCAAACTTAATTACAGTTTCTGAGAAAAATCACGATCGATTACAACAATTCCGAGGCGCACGTGGAAAACTGGAGTGACGCCATTTTGTCTGTTTACGCGGTGCTTTCATCGTGCACGCGCACGTAATGTTCTCGCCACTCTCCCGTGTTTTCGTTCTTGGTGAGGCATTTGCCTCTCTTACAGTGTACGACCAATAAGTATATCACAATAAACACTTGGCATACAACTAAAATGTGGAAGGCTATTCTAATCCAGGAAGGCACTTCAATGTTGGTGAACAGATCCCACCACGGTGGAATTACTATGTCCAGAATTTCTGTCCCTATCTCGACAGTCTTTTGTTCTAGGGTGTAAAAATGTTTTTGCGATACCGCAACGGCTTTCAAAAGCTTGGTGAGGTGTTCAGGGAGAGGGGGAATGAGGTATCCGAAATGCGCGACGAATCGCTGCAAGTCGGTGAAGTTCTCTTTTACTGTAAGATGAACAGTGGATGGTTCAGGGATCGGGACAATTCGCTGTTGTGCCACTTGAACTTCCGCCCTGGGTTTAAAACAGAAACTGCTGTCACTCACCGGACACCGGCTGCGGTTTCCATGCTGGTAGTGTTGCGCTACAGTGGTAACACAATATGTTCTACCCCCGATGTATGCTACCTGCGGAGGCACATGATCTTGTGTCATTGCTTCCATGGTGCAATTCATGGACTTGGCGCCAGCCGTTCTGAACCCACACTGTGGTGTTAAAAAGGCATTCAAGTGCTGGGGACACAGGATTATGTGTGCTCCCCGGCCACGACAACCAGAGAGATCTGTACCTGTCATCGTTTGCTCCCAGCGGATGACGTATGGTGGAACCGCTGCATAGCGAATGTGGGCTCCCCCCTGAATGACACCAATGTTCTCTACCCGATACACCGGGGCGGGCTTTGCTGTGTCGCCCAAAACCGGCATACGTAATACTATACCCATGATGGTGTGGTTTGATCGTCCGCAGTCCACGGGGACTGGGTATGCTTCTGAAGCTAGCCTGAGCTGGCACGGGCTTAATGCGTTCTGAAAAGGGTGGAGCGCCTGCAGGTGTTTGTTACTTATCCAGGACGGGACCAAACCTTGTTTTAAATCCTCCAAATTACTGCGGCCCTCGCCCAGTAACCACGCCCCATATAGTACGCACACCTCATTCTGCGCAGCCTGATCGGACGCATTCCGATCTTCCCTAATCAGGGCATTTACCGTACGCGCATGTTTCTCTAGTTCAGCTATTATTTCTTTTAAATGGAGAGTCATGGCCTGGTCCTCGTGTAACCCAGACCCAACCACTTTATTTTCATCTGTGAGAATATTCTTTAATTGTGTTTTTAAGCCATTAATCTGGGTCTGCAGCTCCACGCTGTCTAGAGCGTTGACCACAGATGTACCTGTATTGAAAGCAGTGAACATGTCGTTCACAACACCCCTTCTTTGCCTCCCTACCTGACCCAAAACTTCATGTGGTGCGGTGTACAAACTTGTTTTATCAATTTCCGCGAAATCGAACTCATAAAATTGCCTGAACATCTTGGTCAACAGGACCTGATATAACTGTTCCGTCTCTTTGGGGCACCTTCCGGCAACCGCACCTCGGTGAGGTTTAAAATCACCGAGGCCACCGCGTAATGTACCCCCTGAAATAGTATCTGGTCTGTAGGGACCAATACCAAACCATTCGCGGGTCCCTTACTGGTTTTTGGGCACCCTTCTTCCTTAGCTAGAACCACCGGAATTGTGTGCGGGGCCTTGCGTGGGCGCGTAATGAGTTCAGTGGCATTTACCGGGATCGGAGAGTATGGAGCTCCGCACCCCCTGGTGCTTGCATCCCACCTCATCCCCTGCCCGTTATCCTGCCACTGATTGATGAAAAATATGGAGATGCCTTTGGGGCAAACGTGCTTTGACCCCCACATACATACATAAATTCCCTCATCCGGTTCCCACCATTTGTCCCAACAGACTCTCACTTGTCCGTTTGTCCCCGTAATTGTCCGATGGGTGTTATTACCCAGTCGCTCCCACTCGACCGAAGAGTTCCTCATATTTTTGCTCAGCTTTCGCAGCCACCACCATCGGCTCAATGGGACATTCCCATTACAAGTCAAACAAATCCGTTTGCCGACGGTGACGCTGACTCTGGGTGCGATGATCCTCACTTTGGGGCACATTAAAGAAGTCTCTTTGTAGGCAAAACCCGATGTACTGGAATACTCAGTGGAATTCGTTCCCAGCCATCCTGGCCACCTTCCCTTGTGGAAATAGGTGGTGGTCTCCTCAGCCTCTCGCCTTCTGGTCCCATCCATCGCGATGGGGGCCGTGTCCCCGGAGCATCCAAACACCACGACATCCTTGGTGCGGCCTCGATAGGCCAGTCCACATCCGATTGCCGCGAGCACTACTAGAATCCGTTCCATCCTTCCTTGGTTCCTGTGATCAGATAGAATGAGGTAGCCAGCCTCCCAAGAGTCTCTGGCTTTTGTGAAGGGTGAGCGGGTCCCCTGACCTCGCCTCACGTAAGAAGACATGTGCGCTGGATAGACTTTAACTATTCCTATCTCTAACTCCCATCATTTACCATTTTCTGTTAAAAACCTTAAACTACAAACTTAATCTGATTTAAGAACTATAAACTTGAACTTACAAAACTCATCAACTTATCACTTATCTTAATAACTGTACAGTGCCGCCCGTTCCCAGGGCGGCCCTACTCAAATTCTGCGGTTGCTGCCGCAGGCTTCTCCCAACGGTGGGAGGGCATTGACCCCTCCCTTTGATCTGCCGCAGCCTGTCGCTGCTGCGCTGTGACTGGGCTCTCCCTGAGCTGTCTTAGCCCTGGACTACGCTTAGGGACATACGGGGGACTTACCCACATCTTTCTGGGCTGGGGTTTCCGACTTGACCTACGGGGAACTACCGGGGGCAGGAACTCCAGGACTGACGGACCGGGTTCCGAGACTTCCACCGTGGCGACCTGTGGTCCCACCACAGTCGCTGGCTCCGCCTCCCCTGACTCCGCCTCCCTGAACTCGGGATCTGCAGCTTGTGGCACCGCCCTACTTGGCCCAGTAGGCGGCCCTTCACTTGCAGTCCCTACCTCCCTCGAGGGCAAGACGTTCAAGGCGGGCGGCTCGGGCTCTGAGGCTTCCATCGCCACGCCCTGTGGTCCCACCACAGCGGCTGGCTCCGCCTCCCCTAGCTCCGCCCCCCTGCGTTCGGGACCTGCAGCTTCGGCCTCCACCCTGTGTGGTTCTCTACCTGCAGCCCCTGTCTCCCCTATACCTGAATCGGGGGCGACCCTTTCGTCCTCCGATTCCAGCTCCTCTTCGCTTGTGTCACTATCTTGGTCGAGCTCCTCGAACTCTTCCTCATCTGACTCCCAACCCAAATAAAGGATCCTACATTTTGCTAGGATGTCCTCTCCCCTGATGCAGGCTGCTTTGCCTGCCTGTGTGCCCTGTGGCCCTACCCGGGGCTGCGAGTCCCCACTCGCAGGTTTGGCCCCTGTGGTTGGCCCTTGTGCACCCGGCTTATACAGTTTGCACTGATTTACGTGGAACCACTTCTCCCTGCTTCTGGCTACCCTGTAGGCTGCTTTTATCCCTCCAAGCTGCCCTTCCAGCACATCTAACTTTCCCATTAAGCGGGCGTTTTCCTCCCGCAATGCTTGCTCTCTCAGCTGCCCTTCCAGCCCATCTACTTTCCCCATTAAGCGGGCGTTCTCCTCCCGCAGGGCCTGCTCTTTTAACCTGGCCTCCTTACAGGAGACTCCCTCCTGTGTGTCTCTTTTAAAGGGACACAGGTAGGCAGGCTGCACCGGTTCCAGTCAGAAGTCCGGGTTGCCTGGGGCTGTTGCTACCTTTCCGTGCGAAATCATAAGAGACCGCATGGCTCCCAACATTGATTCTATCGCATCGGGATGGATGGGCACACCAGCTCCCCTATCAGAGACGGGCGCCTGGGCTTGGGCTGCGGGATTTTTATCCCTGGACTCCTTCCAAGGGTTCCTGCAGTTCTTGCGCCAATGCCCTGTCTTCCCACACCCGTAACAAGCATTACTGGCCTGCGGGGCGCGGTTACCCTCCTGATGCCACTCCTTTTGAGCCGGGGCTGCGGGCCATGCCTCATGCACCTTTCCCTTAAGGGGACGTGCTCCCGTACTCCTGGTATTACGGTACCCTACCGTGAGTCGATTTAGGACCGACTCCTCTGTTGTGGCGGGGTTAGTGGGATCAAACCACACTTTGGCCTGCTCCCTGACGGCTGGCAAACTGTTGGTTACTATACACCTGAGCCAATGAGTTAAACCGACACCGTCTATGCGGTGACGCGCTGGCGCGCCTGGGCAGCTACGTTGATATACTGGCCACAGCCTGTCGGCGAAAACCTTCGGGGGTTCTCCCTCCATCTGCACTGTTTGTCCCAATCTAACGAACGGACCTTCATCGTCCGCTCCCAACACTTCCAGGACCTCGTCCCTCAATTCCCCATAGGTATTATTTCCCCTCTTGCTCTCATCTGAGAGACACTGAAGGATCGAGCTGTCTAATGAGAACAACAGCATTTTTGCTTTTTCCCCATCGTCGCAGCCGTTAATGGCTGCGGTTTGCTCTACCTCCCTGAAATGTACGGAGGGTCGTCTGACTCGGACAGCTTCCGTACGTGACTGATCATAGCCCTCAGCTGGTGTGAGCTGTGAGGCAACACAAGCTGGTTGAGGAGATCCCCCTCTGCCCCACCGTCTCTGTTCGGGCCCCTCTTGATACCCGTGACCGGACACAACGGTCCCGGCTTCACTTCTACCTCAGGGGGCTCTTCCTCTACTTCTACCACTTCCTTCCTTACCCAGGTTGCCGAATAGCTGGGTGGCGCGGAGGGCACAGTGGCAAATACCTCCTCTGCTTTGTTCGGTGGGGATTTCTGAAATTCCCCACCCCCCAGCGGCTGGTGTGCTGACGGGCTGATAAGGCACACCATGCCGTGCGCTTTATTCAGGGCCTCTTTAAGGTTCCCTATCTCTCTTTGGCAGACGCTGTGATCGGCCCCCTCATGTTTATCCTCGAGGGCCATCTTATATGCCGCCCTAACCCCCGTTAAGCTCTCTTCCTGGGCTTTTATTTGGTCAGCTAGGCGGGCACATCGTTCCTTTATTCTGCCCTCATTTAACTTTGCCTCAGTGACCTGGCACTCGAGGTAATCTATTTTCGCCTCATGGTGGTTGGCGACTAACTGGCGTTCTTGATGCAACGCATTTAAAGACGCGATGAGCTGCTGCCCCCCCGCGACCTTCTCATCCATTTCCACCTCTAAACCCTTGATCTGCACTGCCTGCGCTAAGATGACCTGGTCCGAAAGCTGGACTTGTCTTTTATAGCACATCAGCCAGACCGCTTTCTCTACTGTTCTTTTATGTTCCTTGCTACCTGTCCACCTCACGGCTGCCTCTAGTGGACGCTTATCCACCAGCAGGTCACTTATCCATTTCTTAGTCAAATTCACTTTTCCAAACACATAATCTGCTATTCTCTCTTCCATAATATTTCGCCCATTCATACCAGGGTCTAACACATTATTTTCTCGCTGCCAGTGTCCCTTCGTGGTCGCCATTATCTGTAAGGGGTGACCTGTGGCTCTGTGCTTAGCCTGGGTGCTAGTGCGGGGTTAGGCCTTGTTGCCTGTTCTGGTCTCCAGCCAGCCTGGTAACACTAGACACCTGTGAGTGGTTCGACCCACTCGCCCTTACGGTTCTGACACTGGACTTAGGTGCGAGAGCAATAATGCAGAGAAAACTCAGGTAGACCCGGTTGAATAGTGCGAAATGGAAAATCTTTATTGCATATTATTCAAGATTACGAGATACATGTCATAAGCACAGATTAATGACAGTACAATCTTACACACAGTTATGAAACTAATTTTAGGGAAACGAGGAGCGCACGACACATCGTAAAAGGGGACACACATTATAATTATCCTTAAAACTTAAACCCTCCCCTATCAATACCTGTCCTAATCTAGATTTGTAGGATCGAGACTCATGCTCACCACTCGTGATAACTCAGAGGATTCTAAATCGATGTTCGGATGCTTTCGCCACCGCACCTGACCACTCACGTGTTGGTCAAGGGTCTCTGCGCCTCACTTGTTTACTCGTTTCTGCTCCGGCTAGTAGGCTGGACCGTCTGCTGCCATAAGGATCTGTGTTGGTCTTCAGAGTTCGGACACCCCTCACAGAAGAGTCTTCCTGTGCCCTCACACCGGTTCGATAGAACTCGAAGAAGGGTCTTCCTGGGCCAGTTGTGAAGAAGTCGGTACAATTCAAAGAAGTGTTTAATCGACTTACAGGCGCGGTCGGGGCTTACTGACCGTGGCGATACGTATTTTTGTCTTCTTCTCTTCTCATCTCATCTCATCTCATCTCCTCTTGGGCCTTCGGTTCCAACACCGTTTACCGACTCCTCGGGATGGTGCGCCCACCTCCAGGCCTCACAGCCCAGTTCTCCACAGATCTTCGCAGCAAGCCACGAGGTTGATCCTAGCGGATCAGAGTCCAGAGCCATCAGGCAAGAGAATAAAAGTTCAGCAGCCTTCCAGCGAGTCAAAGCAGCAAGAGAAAGATGGACGGTTGTACTTTATAGTGCTGTAATTCCTCTTTTCCCGCCCAATCTTATTGTCTATCTTTTGTCAGGGTTTTGGCGCTCAAACTTCTTGTATGGGGTGATCTCAGTCTTTAATGGGTTTCGGTGACACTTGTAACTGTCTGAGTAGCCGTTAATATTTCTCCCATTGTGGAGCCGGCTAGTAGTCTCCCTGGAGGGGTTTTGGGGCTTCCAAATGCTTGCTGTGAGTACCCGCAAACGGCTCTCTCATCGTAGAGCCGTGGGGATTTTGCATATTAATGTCTTTGGATGGGTCCTTGATCGCTCAGTACAATAGCCCTCGTTTGCACCTGGGAGACCGATTTCAGTATTCATGTTTTAAAGTGTAAACCCATCGCGTCTTGTCATTATCTCATCATGTTGGATCTTTTTGATCTTGCACAAATGTTTATTGGAACGCCATCTTGTCTGCCCACTGAAAGTCTAGAACTTTCTGCCACGAGGCGTGGTAGCCATTTTACAGGCTGTTTGTGTCCGTTTTGAAACCTGACAGCATTCTGCTGAAATAAAGCTGTTTATACGAAACTTTATGTCTCCTTCTTATTTTTTTATAAAATCGTGATAATTTTGCGAATTCTACACTACCTTTAACCCCTACTCTCTGTTTTCTGTTTTTTATCCAGCTTATGTCCCCTGAGTCCACATGTTCTGACCTTAGTCATGAGTCTACAATGCAGTGCCTTATTGAAGGGCTTCTAAAATAGTCACAAACTGCAATGATACCACATATTCCACATGATGTCTGAAATGGGGGAAAAGGTTCCCTGATGTCAGGTCAGTGGACTGTATCATAGCACCTGCCATCTGCTGCACACCCTGAAAGATGGACCTCAGTGCCTGCAACATAGGTGTGCTTCTTTTCAGAGCAGGACCCATGTAGATCTGAAATAAAAACAGGAAATGCTGGAAACACTCAGCCAGTCAGCTAGCATCTGTGGAGAGAGAAATAGAGTTAACATTTTAGGTTGATGACTTTCAACGGAACTGGAAGAAGTTAGAGATTTAACAGTTTGAAGCAAGTCAGCAAGCCTGGGGAAAGGGGTGGGGTGGGGTGAAGGAACGAACAAAGGGGAAGGCCTGTGATAGGGCGGAGGGCAGGTCATAGGCAGGCATTAAATGACAAAAAGGATGATGGTGCAAGACAAAAGGGCATGGCAATGGGACAAGTAAAGAAACAAGAGATAGATCTAGAGGAGGTGTAAATGGCAATAGCAGAATCATTATCAACAGCTGCTGTCTGAGAAAATGGGATCAGTGGTTATAATTTAAAATTGTTGACTCAATGTTGAAGCTGGAAGGCTGTAAAGTGCCTAATCGAAAGATGAGGTGCTGTTCCTCGAGCTTACGTTGAGCTTCATTGGAACAGTGTTGGAAGCCAAGACAGGAAGGTCAGAGTGAGAGTTGATTGGAGACCCATGAGATCTGAATTAACTGGTTTCTCAGCCAAGAGCAGCCATCTCTGAAGCCTCCGCTGGGGAATCCTCTTCCACTCCTGACTTTTCCAGCTCTCTCATGCTCTGGGAATCTCCTTGTGCAAATTACTCATCCTCACCCTCTTTCTTTCCCTGGGTGGAAGTCTCTGAGCCGCTGAGTGGGAAAAAGAAGATGCGTTATTTAGGGGATGTAAGAGTGGGGGTATGACCAGAAACAGAGGGAGCAATCTCATTAGCATCAACAGCATCTTCATCTTTCCTCATCTACCTCCCTTGACTCTGACTGCTCTGCGGAAGAGGAGGAAAGGTGCTAAGAATAGATGTGCATCACCCAGAGACAGGGACAAGGTAGAGACAGCAAATGCTCTAGACTTTTCTGGCTGCTGGGTTCAGTTAAATACTGCAGCAGTTGCGAGCACTGCTTTGGACACAATCACCTACAGCTGACACTGGCCCACTGACCTCTCCGTCACTGACAGCCAAAGCCAAGTGCCTTCTCAACAGATCCATCTCAAAGTACTTCACAGAAGTGTTGTCACTATTGTAAGGTAGGGAAACACAACAGCCAATTTGCACAGAGCAAGGTCCTACAAGCAGCAATGAGACAAATAACCTGTTTTATAATCTGTATTAGTGGTTGTTGTTGTTGCTGGTGGATGGATACATATTGCTCAGGACAGTGGGAAAACGCCCTGCTCTTCTTCTAAAGGACATTTTACATCCACCTGGTTTGATGTCGAATCTGAAAGATGGCACATCCGACAGTGCAGCATGCCCTCAAAACTGCACTGAAGTGTCTGTCTGCATTCTGAGTATGTCTTGAACCTATGACATTCTGCCTCAGAGGCAAGAGTGCTACCACTGAGCCAAGGCTGACCCCCAAGTTGGAGGAGTTATGAACCGTGGTGACTTGATGCATGATGGTGCATGATGCATGGTGCATGATGAGTTGTCATTTCATTTAAGAAGTGAGGGAAATCAGTGGAGGAGGGTACCATAGTTTTGATATAAAAAGGAGGAGGTAGCAATTCTTTTACCTAGCCTGCCCTCATTTGGCCATTGAACTTTATCTGCCATTGCTCTGCTGTCACGGGGATGAGAGGTGGCACTCCGAGCTACTGCCACCTCGCTCCTCATAGCTCCGACTATTCCTTTCACTGGCTTTCTCCCAAGTGACCCTTGCAAGCTTTTCCTGAGCATCCTCGTTTAAATTAACATGCAGGTACAGCAAGCAATTAGGAAGGCAAATGGTGTGTTAGCCTTTATTGCAAGGGGTTGAAGTATAAGAGTAAGGAAGTCTTGTTGCAATTATATAGGACTTTGGTGAGACCACACCTGGAGTACTGTGTACAGTTTTGGTCTCCTTATCTAAGGAAGGATATACTTGCCTTAGAGGGAGTGCAATGAAGGTTCACTAGATTGATTTCTGGATGAGAGGGCTGTCCTATGAGGAGAGATTGAGTAGAATCGGTCTATATTCCCTGCAGTTTAGAAGAATGAGAGGTGATCTCATTGAAGCGTATAAAATTCTTAGAGGGCTCAGTAGATACTGAGAGGCTGTTTCCCCTGGCTGAGGAGTCCAGAACTAGGGGGTATAGTCTCAGGATAAGGGGTTGGCCATTTAGGACTGAGATGAGGAGAAATTTCTTCACTCAGAGGGTTGTGAATCTTTGGAATTTCTCCCCCAGAGAGCTGTGGAATCTCAGTTGATGAGTATATTCAAGACAGAGATCGATATAAGGCCATCAAGGGATATGGTGAGAAAGTGGGAGTTGATATAGAAGTTCAGCCATCAACTTATTGAATGGCGGCGCAGACTCGAAAGGCTGTATGGCCTACTCCTGCTCCTATTTCTTATGTTCTATCAAGAGCTTGGGATCTGCATCAGAATGGACTGAGGCTGCTGCCACATTCGAGGCTGGGGCAAACGTGAGATCACTGCGCTCCCAAACACTCTGCTGCCTGTCCTGAAAATAGTTTGGGGGAGGCAGAATAAAGAATGTTGATCAGAATTCACTGCAGCCGAAGATGCTGACTGAAGTAAAATCACACCTACCCGCTGGACACCCAAGAAGCTACTGTCACTGCCAGTTGCTGTGAGTTTTTACATCCTGCAGCAACAAGTCCATGTCCCACTCCCAGCAAAGTTCCTTCATCTTACATGGGAGCAGCGCTACGGGTCATCCGACAGATGACCCCCATGATTTACGGCCTAGGTCACCAGCAGCCCACCGCTGTTCCGACCTCACCACAGGCCTCAAAGAAATCTGAGGCAACTGTGTTGCTGTCAGCTCCTGTAAACACTATGTAAGAAAAATATACACGGAACCAACATGTCAACTGGTGTAAAACATATATAATACATGACTTAAAGATCAGTAATAATACTTTCCAAAGTGTGATTTTTTTTTCAAAATGGAGTCCGACTGGTGAAACTGCCTTGTTAACTAGAAATTCGTCACAATATATTAAATACTGCTGTTACAGCTCTTCACATGAAGCTAAATTGTATGGAAATCTCAGATCACTGTACGATCTGCTCCGACAATACACTGTTCTGACAGCACTTGCAAAGCAAAACTGTGGAGTGGGATCATTAGCTGCATAGAGAGGTGTTACCCAACTGCACAAAGTATGTTTGGAATGACATGAGAAAGGTTGTTTCATCTTTTATTTATTGTGGGTCCTTTTCTTTGATTCTTCCATGCTGGCATCATTTACTGACAAAAACAAATTGCACAGAAATGTGAGCCCACAGGCTCGGGAGCCAGGGGTCAACTCTGTGGAGTTTCTGCTGTCCACTGTCAGATCCTACTTTAACTTTTGCTTCCTCTGGCACCATGAGGTAATGAATGAAGGGCGACCACATCTATAAAGAAACTGCAAGGAAGGGTCAGAGGGAGCAGACAGTTTACCTTGGAGAGAGTGCCAGATTTCTATGACACTTTTTGTGAAAAAGTGCTTCCTGATTTCACTCCTGAATGGCCCAGCTCTAATGTTAAGGGCTAGAAATTTGATATAGCCAAGGAATGGGCGGTGTCAGTAGAAAAGTTGGAGAATTAGTGCCAGGTGCAAATGCTTTAGTCTGCATGCAAAATTCATCCTCACTGCTTAATAAATTGATTGGAGTCCTAAATCAAGTCTTAAAACTCAAGCTCATTGGCGTCAGACTTAAAGGGTGGACCAATATCGGGTGTAGTCTAATCACAACTCATCATTGCCACAGGTTTTTTTTTACTACTTAAAGGGAAGGTTCATTGATGCTGCAGAACTTCATTCTCAGCATTGCGAGCAGGAGCAGGAGCAGGAGCAGGAGCAGGAGCAGGAGCAGGAGCAGGAGCAGGAGCAGGAGCAGGAGCAGGAGCAGGAGCAGGAGCAGGAGCAGGAGCAGGAGCAGGAGCAGGAGCAGGAGCAGGAGCAGGAGCAGGAGCAGGAGCAGGAGCAGGAGCAGGAGCAGGAGCAGGAGCAGGAGCAGGAGCAGGAGCAGGAGCAGGAGCAGGAGCAGGAGCAGGAGCAGGAGCAGGAGCAGGAGCAGGAGCAGGAGCAGGAGCAGGAGCAGGAGCCAGGGAGAGAGCCTGCAGATTCTGTGATGAAGCTTTGGAGGCGTTGGTTTTTGCTGTGGAGAGATGGAGGGCAGTGCTTTACCTGGCAAGTGGCAGGAGGCCCTCGCCACAAGTCTTCCGTGCCAAGTGGAGGGAGGTAGCCCAGCAGGTCTCAGGCAGCATTGTGGTCCCCAGGACCCCTACACAGTGCAGGAAGAAATTTAATGACCTCATTTGGGTGGTTAGGGTGAGTGAATGCTTCAACAAATGCTACATACCACCATCTGTACTACAATCTTCACAGTTTGCCCAAAGCACCACAACCCCAGCACTCACCCACCAATAATCTCTACCTAGCAACACTCACACCCACATCTCACACCTTGCACACAATGACAGCTATTTAACTATGGCAGGCACATCACCGAAACACATTGCTCCACACTCACTCACACACATTCCATTCTTTTACAGGCCAAGGTGGCTCACAACAGGAGGGAGCAGGAGTGCACAGGCGGGGGACAAGCCGACACCCAACCACTGTCTGTTCTGGTGAATCGAGTGCTGCAAATCATTGGGCGCCAGGTGGTGGGCACCTTGGCCACTGGCGACATTAACCCCCTTGGGGACAACAACAGTATGTTCATCCCTACTCCTTCTTCTCACATCCCACTTCCTCCTCACCCCATAAGCGTTTTGCACGTTCCAGCTAATCATGCTGTAAGCATGCATTGCTCCCTTCCTTCACCTTAACCCGACTCTTGTGCCGTTATGCTTTCAGATAATCAGCAAGCACCTGAGCAGCCTGTCCCTGAGGCCACGGTAGAGAGCGGGGCGGGGGAAGAGGAGGAAGAATACACCGCATCAATGCATCTCTCTCTGCATCCCTCACCTGCAGACACCAGTTCAGATACTGGCACTACGCATTCTTTAGAGGCTAGTATAGTAGCGGGATCTGCACAGGGTGAGGCACCAGGGAAGAATGGGCTGCAGCAAGGCCAGGGGAAAAGAGTAGCTCGGGGGCCAGCTCGCCAGAGGGGGAGTTCGCACATGAATTCTGCTGCACAGAACTCAGATGAGGACTTCGATGGGGAGACCTTTAGAAGAAGGGTGATGGGCATGCACACGGAGATGATAGGTGAAATGGCAAAGGTGCCAGAGAGCCTCTTGGCAATAGTAAAGAGCGTGGAGGAGTCCGTCTCCAACATTGCACAAGGTTCTACGCACACCATGGAGTCCATCATTTTCAGTCTGCAAAGGATGGTAGACTCCCAGAGAGACCGTGACGACCCAAACCACATGCCGCGTGTGATGTATGATCTGGCAGCTTCCATTGCAGCACAGGCAGAAGCAACGCAATGTCTTAGTGCTGTAATGCAGTCTATGCTTGGTGACATCCAATCTCAGACTGCGCTCATGCAGTCTCAGCTTGATGCCACACAAGCTCTGACTGCTGCCATCGTTGCTGGGTCTACCATCGTCGACCGGGGCTTTCACGGCGTCGCAGCAGGCCAGCAATCTGTGCTCCAACAGATTGGTAGGGATGCTGAGGTGCTGCCCCGGGGGACTGGCAGTGGATCAGTGGAGCAGGATCCTGCTGTCCTCTCAGGTTGACAGCATTCCTGCTCCCACCACTGCCACTCCGCCATTGCCCTTGTTGTTGCCTGTCATCCAGCAAGCCCAGACTGCTGCCACCCATGCTGAGGTGGTGCAGTCTGCAGCCGGGTCTTCCAGGTCCAGAGCTGGTTGAGGACATCCTGCAAGGCCATCTGAAGTCTCCTGCACAGACACTCAGCAGCCTTCCACCAGCCATGCTGCAGCCACTGGGCTAACATTTCGTAGGAGCACTAGAGCAGGAAAAGGCACATAACAATAGGCACTTGGAGGCAGTTCAGAGAAGGTTCACTAGATTGATTCCTGGGATGGAAGGGTTGTCTTATGAGGAAAGGTTGAGTAGTTTGGGCCTACACTCATTGCAAATTGGGTAGTCAGTGAGCGTTGCACATTCACTGATGTCGCGCTCTACCTGGCGTTGATGTTCCCAGCGTTACCTCTTGCCGGCGATGCTACGGGGGGCCGGATTTGGTGTGCAGCGCTGGATTCGCCTCACCCTGGCGATATTGGTCTAGCGTCCCATTGGTGCCATCTACTGGCATTAACGGGAGGCACTAAGAGGACGAATTTTCCCCTTAATATATATATTCTGTTCTTTTGTTCTGGACTCCCCCATCAGAGGAAATAGTTTCTCCGAATCTCTCCCTTCTACCCTACTGGATCATACTCATTAAAATAGTGCAAAACCAATAAATCGACATTGAAATCATGAGCACGGACAGTGCTGGAGATTAGCACAAAGAAATCTGAGGGTAATTCTTGTATAAAACTTCCAAAATGAATTCATTATCCAGGGAATAACAGGAGATAAGAGACTTCCCTTTTTGGAATAAAATTTCATAAAATCAAGGTGAAAAGTCACACTCAGAATGATAACTTTTCTATTCAGATGCTGACAGCTTAGATACTTCCAGCGATTTTCAGTTCTTATTTCCAGAATTTGCTATTTCCTTTTTGTCTACACAAATATACATTTTGATATTGTTGAAAACCGGCATCAAGAATCCTGCTCTTTCTCCTATTTTTATGGCCACTGTGTCCAAACGTCTGTTTCTCCAGAAGATTTAGTCACTTGTTGCCGGGGGAAGAGTCCTGGCATTGTGTCCCATCAAATTAAAGCACAAAGGTTGTGCGACATTTCTAAAACATATTCCTCAATACCGAGTCTTTGTCATATTTGAAGAAACACATGAGTCATTAGAGTCTACCCCCTTACTCAGGGTCAAATGTCAATCGGAGCTGATTGGCAGCTCGGTGTAACAGGAAGATTCCAGTGAAGGAGTTTACAATGTGATACGTGCGTACACGAGCAACTCCCAGCATTCATCTGAGTCCAACTGCAATATTTAAATGGGAATAAAGGTTTGTGGGGCACTTATGGAGAGATAATTCGTTCATGTCTGAGGACTGTCCAATATTATCTGTCTCTGTTATTCAACCAACAGTCAGGACTAATTGTCTTTGTCATCTTGGGTATGGCCAGCTCCTGGCTACTGTATATATTTTTGTTGATTTCCCAGGAGTGACAGAAACAATGGCAAGAATTTTCTGGGGTCCGTGCGGGATCGATTGGAGGTGGGTCAGGAGGGAAATTTGAAAAACCTTGGAGCAGGTCGGGACTCCGCCGTCATCCCGCCCCCATGTGCCTTTCCCTCGGGCGCCTTTGCCAGCGCGGCAGCGACCTGACCAGCAGAGGTGGCCGAGGTAATTCAGATAATTATTAGGTACTTGTTCGACCCTTAAGCGTCTTTTTCACCCTACCTTTCAAATTTCCCTGGATGAGCACGGGAATCGCGCAGCTCGTCAACCACGTCTGTGAACCTGAGGTGGAAGTTGAGTGGCCATTGATCCACCTCATTAGTGCACAGCATGAAAAGTACAATAAACACTCCCACTTTCCTAAGGCAGATGCTGTTGCTGAGTACATTGTCAGCACAGATTTAGCTTTCTAGAGGTTGCAAGTGTTTCCAGCAAAGTCGGGATCCACTGTCACCTCATTGGTAGAACCTATCACACCATTGACAGATTACTTCGCTCATCTCTACTTGGCCTGTCATCTATTACATCAGCATAGGGGCCGTTTATACTGTCTCACCTTGATCCTCAGAATCGGACCAAGATGCGCCCCACCAGCAACACCACCACCAACCTTCTCCTCAACCCGCACCCGACCCACCCAAGTACAGAAAATTGCGGCCTCTGTCAGATTCCTTGTACATGCTCTGCGGGGAGTCTGAGATACCAGGAATGTGGTCACATGGTAGTGGGGTCAGCAGCCTTGCAGGGGGGCTTCCTTTAGTTAGATATAAAAATAAATCTAGCAAATAAACAATTCTGTGAAAACAGGTCCCACTTTATGGAGATCTCCAGATGTAACTTGTGCCCTGTTGTCATATTAAAGCATAGGCTGTGATTCTCCACATTACATTGCATTATACTGTAATCACTCACTCTACACTCCTAACGTCAGACAAATAAGCATTTAGATCTTAAGAGGTAGTTCCTGCTGTGGATGTTTGGGCCTCTTATACAGGCAAAGAGGTAGATCATGACTTTGTGCGATAGTGTAAAATGGATGACAGCGAATCAGCAGCCAGTTTTACATCTCTCTCGATTTTTATTTCCATTTCCATTGACCAAATTACAACAGTGACTTCACTTCAAAAGTATTTCATTGGCTGTAAAGCACTTTGGGATGTCCTGAGATTGTGAAAGGCGTTATATTGAGTGTCAGCCGTTGCTCAGTCAATAGCACCCTCGCCTGAGTTATCCACATTCTGTGTAAAGACATTTTCTAATTCTTGATGTGATTATCTTAAATTCATGCTCTCTCATTACCATCTCACCGACCAGTGGAAACAATCTATAATTACTCTTCATATTTTTGAAGACTGTTTTATCAGATTACTCCTTAACCTGTTTGGATCGTGAAAAAAGCTCTAACTTGTAAGATCCGGATCACAGGCCACACACAGATTACCCAAAAGGGTTTTAGAAGTTGTAAGGCTTTTATTAAGAGCTACAGTTTTAAAGCATAATCAGGTATTACATATGGTTTAAGCCAAGTATAATAGACATACAACCCGTGACAGTAGAGAGCGATCTACGACTCCTGAATCGTAAAGCCACAACCGGACGGTCGGGGAGGCAGTATGGTGGTCTCGGATTGGGTGGATTCCTGCAGTCTGCTGCAGTGGTCACTTCCGTTGGGTCATCTCTCGAGCTGTTAGAGGTGTTAGGCCGTCAGCCCCCTCAGAGGCTAAACTTGACCAAGGTGTTAGGCCGTAGCCACCTCGGGGAAGCCTTCGCCCCTAACTGCCTGATTTCCTCTCTTGGTCGTCTATATTTATAGTTATTTCGGTGGGCTGGTAATCACCTGGTGTCAATCATTTGATCCCCCATCCTATTGTCCAATTGTGAAGCGAGAAGGCATCCCTCGCCGTCCCTTTCTGCATGACTGACAAGGCCTCCCTCTTATCTTTCTGAGGAATGTTTTGTTATGTTTCTTTAAGGACATTTTATGACTTTTCAGCTCCATTTTTGTCTATTATCCCCCACCCTGTGTTGTTTTGCATTTTACGATTCCCTTATCACTTCTATTTGTCTTTTGATGCTTGATATTCGACCTTGCTTGCATTTCTGCTGTCTGTTCCCGGCTGCATGTTGTCAGTCTCTGTTCTAAGAATTAAAACCCATCTTTGAATCGAACAGCTATTTCTTACAAACTGCTCCAGTCTCTATGTGACCCTTTCTCCCTGGTAACAACCTGGTGAATTTAAGCTGCGTCATCTATTCATAACCTATATGTAAGTCACATACCAACCCTCAGAGAAATGGAAATATGTAATTCAGCTTCATCTCACAATATCCATAATATTCATCCCTCCTCGCAAATGCAGAATCTTGAAATATGTCGTTGGTGTTTAATGTATCTTAGTTTATTGTCTCTGATATAAAAAAAATCACTGAACAACTAAAATTAGATTTGATCCTTATTCCCTGTAATATCTGCTGGGGTCATGGAGAGTACATAATGGAGAAAGATATTGGTGAAATTGCACAGGGATGATGACTCAGGCAAAAACAGAAATATCTAGTGATACAGTTTTATTGATTATGTTTCAGCACTAAACACCACTCAAGAGGCTTCGCTATTTCCTCTTTTGCTTCACTTTTGAGCTGTGAGAAGCCACTCTGAGTCCTAAACTGATGACCTGAACAATATTGACCTTTGCTGGTGCATGTAACTGGTATGTATTCAATTTTAGAAAATCAAATTTGAACATTATCCTTTTTAATATGCTCCAGAAATCGAATCCAGTCGCCAGTCATTTCTATAAATGTAATTTATACATGTATGCCTACCCCTCATCGAATACTGCCTAAAGAAACTCAGTATTCTTTTACGTGATCTGTTTGCATGATATGTAAAAGCAATAGGAATCAGTAAAGAATCAGTAAACATCTGACTGAAAATACTTGCTTCAAAGATAAGTTTTTTTTTCAAAAGTAATCGTCAGCTTTTGTGCAGACTAATTATACACATTACCCAATATCTTAAAACTGGAAGGGGAGAGATCTGGGTGGCATAGTGGTTTAGCATCCTGATCTTTCACCTCTGCACCCACGGCTCAGATCCAACACAATCTGGTCTGTCTGAGTTTTAAGGGCCTAACATGAAATTAGTTTTGGATACTCTCAACCCAGTTCCCAGTGGCAATGGACCCACGACACAAAACTGCTCCTAAATTGGCAATCTCCTTCAGAGAGGACACAGCATAGCTAGTCTGGAAATGTCACACTGGTGTGATAAAGGCGTATTACTGAGGTTGGGATTGTAATAAACTGTCGAGCTAGATAAGAAGATGGATATAATCCTGCCATTATCTGACCTGGAAGTACACTGGTTGGGGGGAGGAGGTTGATTTTCCATTTAGTTAAACCCAATAAATGGGCACAGAGTGAGTGGAACAGATTGTAAAAATGGGGCGATACCTGTTACATTTTATTTCCGCCCCTTTAGCACCCCATCTAATTTTGCGTTTGGGATTTTTACCACCCACTAATTGTTATGTTAAAATTAGGTGCCGATGGCATCATTTAGACATCCACACCATTTCTGGGTCTGGTGCTCAGTCATTGTTTTTACTCATATAATTTGGGGTCCAGGCTGCTAGGGACTGCGCCGTTTATAGAAGTGGATTTAAAATTCCTTATCATAAAATACGAGGCATCATTTTAAAGCTACTTCAGAATTCTTTCCATTTATTTAGTGGTTTTTTTTTGTTTCCAATTAGTCAGTTTTGTGCCCGGTCACATGGCACTGACACATTTCTGGTTTATTCACAACACGGGGCAATTGGCCCCGATGTTAACCCAGAGACGGGAACGGATTGGGGGTTGGGGGGATGATAGTAGGTGATGAATGTGCAACATCATGGGATGTGTAGGCCTGGTCTATTTTAGCGGGCATGCCTCATTTTTATATTACATCTGGGTTTCGCGTCTCCACTGTGTGTGAGCGGGCATGACACACATGACATGATTTCCCGTCAGCTGCTTAAAGGCCAAGTTCAGAAATGAAACAGAGGAGGATATTTGGAGGTCAGAAGTGTCTGCACTGGAAAGAGAAGTTAGAGATGGCTGCAGGGAGAGCGAAGGCTGCCCTAATGTTCATGGACACTTCCCTGGATGTTCTACTGGGTGCAGTAAGGGCCAGGAGGGAGGTCCTGTTTCCCAGCAGTAGAAAGGAAAAACCTGCTGCCACCACAAAGAAGGCGTGGCGGGAGCTGGCAGAGGAGGTCAGTAGCTGGAGCATCACCATGAGGTTCTGGATCTAATGCTGCAAATGTTTCAATGAACTAACCAAGTCAGCAAAGGTGAGCAAAGTTACAGATGTACCTACATCCTGCAGTGCAACCCCTCTCACTCTGTCTTGTCAATCATACTCCATTCACAGCACTCTTCACACCCACTTCACTTTCATCAACAGCTATTGTACCACTTCCTTACATATCCTCTCATCCTCACCCCCTCACATCCTCACCTCCCGCTTCCTCCCTCCATCACTGCCAGTCACCCCAATCCTCATGGGGGGAAAAATTCAGTTGGTTGCGCCTCCTGTTAGCGCCTTAAGAGGGCACTAATGGGGCGCAAAGCATCTAGCGCCCAGGCGCGGTGAAGTTTGCGCCGCTCGCGAAATTAACTAGACATTTTGCGGCGGCGCTAAACACTACCGCCACGATCTCCTGCGCCGGCAGATCGTGACGTCAGTCGAGTGCGCAATGCCCCGGTATCGCCCCGGAGCGGATATTGAGTGGCGCCGCCTGACGCTAGCAACGACAGGTTGAGGGGAGCGTTTTGCAGTCATGAAGGGAAAGGGGGAGCGCTATTTAAAGGTGACCGCTTCCTGCCTTTTATTGTTGGTGCCATTTTTGAACTAGGCATTCTGAGCGAGAAAGAGACTTCTGGAGAGATTCAACGTTGTGTGAAGGAGTTTTGGGTACTGAGCAGCACTTTGCAGGTTCATTTTGATTTGCCATTCCTTGTATCGATTTAGAAGAGACTGTGGGGGCTGCACTCTGAGCTCTTTGCCTGGTACTCTCCATTGATCTTTCCAGCAGATTTGATGTGCAGGTCTCTCCAGGCCGAGATTCAAGGCTGCAATGAGCAGGATGTGGATGGAAAGCAAGATTAACCATCCCCTTTAAGAACTGGCCCGTGTCATTGTGTGTGTGTTCCATTGTTGACTGACATTACATGAGCTTCGCCAGCGCTCTGAGGTAGCGCCTCGCTCCTCGGCCTTTGCGCCTTAAGACAGGTGTGAAGCGCCTGATTTAGCGCTCCAATCACCTCCAGGGGCGATAAAAGTCAAGTTTGCAGTCTGTGGCGATAATTAGCGCCAGGCGCTAATCTTTGCGCCCGGCCGACAATTGCGCCCCAAATGGGGCGATACTGAATTTCTCCCCCATGTAATCTGATACCACCCCAATCAGCTTCCCCGATTCTCAGCACACGTCCTGAAATGCCACTGTCAACATATTCCAAATGCATGCCAGTCCTATTCATGATGCATCTGCCTGATTGTCATCTTCACCACTACACTGCATCCATCGGATGCACACATGCCTCAGAGCCACTCATAGGTCATTGGTGCCACCCTTGCAGGAGAAGAGAGCAATGAATGCCAGGAGGGGGCAAGGACCAGCGGCGGACATCCAGAGATCATGGAACTTTAACTGGCGGAGGAGGGGTCCTTGGAGATAAGCGGCATCCCTGCCTCCCTCCACATCGGAGATGGTGAGATTGGTGGTCCATTGGAGCAGAGTAACAGCATTAACCCTTCAGAACCACAGCTCCTACACGATAAAGTCATCTTCAATTGACTTCAGCACTTTGTCAAATACAATGACTTTAATGATGTGCATTTCAACATTTATAAAGTTCCATTACTGACTCTTATCCTTGTCTTCTCTTCTCCAGGGTCAACATGTGAAGAACATGAGCCCCTGCCTGGAATTGATGAGGACTCCTCATTCCTGCTGTGGGAGCACCGTCACTGGACAGATGCGTCGCAGGCACCAGCGCAGATACGAGCACATTGGTGGGACCTGTTGGACAGTTAGGTGGGATGTCACCTGGTGATTGTCACAGCACAAGTGAGCATGAGCAGAGAGTGGTGGCAGGGACAGCTGTGGAGAGTCCGTGTCGGAGGCCACCGTCCTCTCCAAGCTCTGCTCAGCTGGACAGAGATGCTGAACTCGGGGGACCATCAATTAAAAGGAGAATGCTGGGGGTTCAACAGCAACTGTGCGAGGTGCTGGCAGTCCTGATCCTGAAGGGGGAATCGGTGATGCTGGAGGGGGGTTCGGCAATCCTGGAGGGGAATTCGGTGATCCTGGGTGGGGAAGCAGGTTAGCTAGGGGGGCTAGGGGGGCCGGGAGAAAGCACTCCTGCTCCTGGCCCACAAGCAGAGCTGGAAAGGCACTTACCTTATCCACGCAGCAGCCCTTGGCAGAGGCCCGGGAAACCTGGCCAGCCAGGGTTAAACCTGGAAGACAAATAAAATCTGAGGCATGCAGCCTCATTATAATATTTAAATGACCAACCTGCCACCTGCCAGCGGGTCGGTTGCCCAGCCCCTGTCTCGCCTCCATTAAATCCGGAAGTGGGGAGTTCGAGACGGATTTGAGATTTTTTTAACCCACCCGTTTTTGGGGGTTAAAATCCAACCCCCCGATGTCTCTGTTTATAAAACCAAGAATCCTGTATGCTTTTTTAACAGCCTTCTCAACTTGTCTGCCACCTCATAGATTTGTGTACATATACCCCCAGGTCTCTCTGTTCCCGCACCCGCTTTAAAAATTGTACCATTTAGTTTAAATTGCCTCTCCTCATTCCTCCTACCAAAATGCGTCACTTCACACTTCACTGCATTAAATTGCATCTGCCATGTGTCTGCCCATTTCACCAGTCTATGTCCTCCTGAAGTCTGTTACTATCCTCCTCCCCATTTACTACATTTCCGAGTTTCGTATCATCAGCAAACTTTGAAATTATGCCCTGTGTACCCAAGTCCAGGTCATGAATATATATCAAAAAGAGCAGTGATCCCTGGGGAACACCATTGTATACTTCCCTCTAATCTGAAAAACAACTGTTCACCACTACTCTCTGCTTTCTGTCTCTTAGCCAACTTCGTATCCACACAGCCACTGCCCCTTTAATCCCAAGAGCTTCAATTTTGCTAACAAGTCGATTATATGCAATGGCTTCTCTTCCTGTCCCCACACCACTACCTCTGGCGTCCTCCAAGGAACTATCCTTGGCCCCCTCCTATTTCTCATCTAGCTGCTGCCCCTCGACATCATCATCCAAAAACACTAAGGGCTGGATTTTCTGAATGGAGACGTGATGGAGGCGGGACTGCTGCTTGCCGGGTCTATGTCCCGCCTCCATCAGCCTCTGGCCAACCAGCGGGATTTGCCCCTGATTGACCTTGTTAAGCCCGCCCTGCAGGCTCAGCAGGCTAATTAGAGGGAAGTCACTGATGGAGCACGTCAACGTCTGACATGCCATCTGTCAAGATTTCTTGAAAGAAGAAATGTCAGCATTTGACAGCTCTGTGAAGCTGTCAAACACTGACATTCTGTGTACTTTGATGAGTCCTTGTGTTTAGGACTCATCAAACCTTTCAACTTTGCAGAAATCACCTGGCTGTTGGCTCGGAGGAGCCAACAGCCAGTCTGTGAAATCTACAATGAAGATGTCGGGACTCCGGATCCACCACGGCTGAAGGCTGTAGGTAGAAACAAAGGTAAGTGAACATTTTATAACATTTAGCACTCACCTCACATACTTACCTCCACACTTGCACCCATCACTCACCTCTACATCTCACTTTCAGACCCCTCCGACCCCCGCAGACCTCCTTCATGTCTCCTCCACCCCGGCGGGGTTCTCCAAGGTCGGGAAGCCTGCAGTTGAAACGGTAAAATGGGACTAATCCTTTTTTCTGCCTGTTAACTACCTGTTAACAGGCAGTTAAAAGGATTTAATGCCTTTCCTGCCTCGAGGAGACGAGACCCGGCGCAGGAGGGCTTCCACCTCCTGGCAAAAGGGCACGGAGGTGGAATGGGGGCGGGTTTGTGGGATGCTTAGAAGGAGTGAGGTTCCATGTCCAAGGGCCCTCTCTGTGCGTTGTTAGTCGTTGTCATTGCATAACATTGAAAGGGAGTGTGAGGGCAGCAGAGTCGAATAGTCAAGTGATTGGATTCATAGAGTGAAAGGGATGGTGAAGGATGCAAGGGTTGTAAAGGTAAAGTGGGATGTGGAGGAGGAGGTTGACAATGCAGAGTGCTGGTGATGAGAGGAGAAGGGGAGCAGAAGGAGGATCAAGCTGAAGGTATACTCATTTTGCCTGATCTTACAAGGTCATTGAACCTTTTACGGCACTGCATTCATGTGATCTCCCTTGCCAGCTGTACCCAGACAGCCTTGGTTTCTTTGGGAGGCCTCTTCCTCCCAGAAGAGGGGAAGAACACCTCCCTGCTGGCTCTCGCCCCCTCAACCAGCATACCCAGCGCCTGATCCGAGAACCTCGGGGAGGCCCTTGCCTTGGAGTTGGCCATTGTTGAAGCAGAAATTGTTTTGCAGGTGGTGCACCATCGACCAAAATCCAGTGGAATGAGCCAAGGCAGCAAGCAGCCCTTAAATGAAGCTGGATAAGTGACGTCAGCAGAGGCGAGTTTCAGTCCCAAAACACTGATTGGCCCAGGGGAACCCACACCTCTGAAATCAACTGGCCAATTAGGGGAAATTCGCAAATTTTTCCCACCTCTCAGTGGAGGCAGATTTGGAACCCACCCAAACCGAAACCCGCCTCCAACCCGCCTCCATTGGGAAAATTGCCCCCAGTCTGTCTGTGGAGCTGCTGACCTGTCTGACATCCCTTTGTTGCTTCTTCCCTTCTTACTCCCAAAAATCAAGTAAAAAGGGATTTCCATCGAGAAACCCATTGCACTCGATACTAACCCTTCACGACAGGCGGGAGTGGGTTGGGTAAAATGTTGAATTCGCGCAACCTGAAATTTTAAGATCGAGGCATTGCCAGACCGGGAGACGATGTAGGTCAGTGAGCACAGGGGTGATGGATAAACAGGACTTGGTGCGAGTTAGGATACAGGCAGCATAGTTTTGAATGAGCTCCAGTTTATGGAGGGTGCAAAGTGTGAGGCCAGCCAGGAGAACATTGGAATAGTTGAGTCTAGAGGTAACAAGGGCATGGATGAGGGTTTCAGCAGCAGATGAGCTGAGGCAGGGGTGGAGATAGGTGATGTTATGGAGGTGAAAGTAGACGGTTTTGGTGATGGAGAGGATATGGAATCGGAAGCTCAGCTCAGGGCCAAATATGATAAGGTTGCAAACAGTCTGGCTCAGTCTCATACAGTGGCCAGGGAGTGGGATGTAGTCAGTGGCTCGGGAACAGAGTTTGTGGTGGGGACTGAAGACAATGGCTTCAGTCTTCCTAATAGTTAATTGGAGGAAATTTCTGCTCATCCAATACTGGATGTCGGACAAGCAGTCTGACAACACAGAGCCAGTGAAGGAGTTGGGAGCGGTGATGGTGAGGTAGAACTGGATGTCGTCAGCTTTCTTGTGGATATTGACATTGGGCTGGATTTTGTCCGCCCCAAGGAGGTGGGTATGGAGGCGGGACTGCCGGTAAAGTTGCAGAATGTGGGGGCGGCTGGCAGCTCCCCTGATGTGCAGCAAGGTGCTCTCAAGCCACTTGCAAGCGCTGAGGTGGACCTGACCTATGAGAGGGAGGTTGGTGGCAGACAACAAGGAAGTGGGACCTCCTCTCCAGGCGCTCACACTTCCATGCTACTGCTTAGCCCTCGGTCAAAGCCCCACCAGAGTCCGCACCTAACTGAGATGGGCGTCTCAGCCCCTGCACTGCCGCAGGAGGAGCAGACGTTTGGTGAGCCCTCACAGGCTCGTAAGCCCAGAGGACATCCGCAAAGGTGTCGAAGCAGGAGCGGCATGAAAGTGAGCAAGGGGCCTCCACTTCTGCTGAAGCCACAGGGGGAGCACCACGTAGGAGCACGTGTAAGAGAAAAATAAAGCACCATTAGTCACAGGGGTAGCCACTTGGGTGAATGTTTATGTTTATTGATGAAGTGCCATCCCTGTTTGAAAGTATAAAAATGATTTGATGGCAAACTGTTGGTGTGATGGCATCTGTTATTTCGCCTTAGACAGCTCCACATTGCGGGCTCCACGACACTTGCGTGGTCAGCTTGGTGGCCAGAGTGAAAGGAGGCCAGAGAGTCATGTCCATTGTCTATCATGTCTTAAGTTGGAGCCAAGGACATGTGCCAACATGGGCAACCTATGCAAATCTGGACAGGATAAGTGCATCCCTTGCATCACGGGCAGCCATGTGCTCGCATACTGCTGCTGCTGCTGGTCGATAGGCCGGCGCTCGGTCCTCCTCCTCCTCATCCGAGGAGGCTATGAACTGAGCCACTTGCTCATCAGGAAGCTGCAAGCCACGACGCTGTGCCATGTTGTGCAGTGCACAGCAGACCACGACCATTCTGAAGACTCGGGCTGCTGAATACTGCAGGGCTCCACCTGATTTATCAAGGCATCGGAATCGCATCTTCAACAAGCCAATGGTTTGCTCGATGATGGACCTGGTCAAAATGTGGCTGGCGTTGTAGCGCTCTTCAGCCTTGTTAGCTGGTCTCCTGATCAGCGTCATTAGCCATTACTTCAGGGGGTAGCACTTGTCTCCAAGGAGCCATCCGTTAAGTTGGTTTGGCGGATTGAAGAGCAGAGGAACACTAGAGTTCCGCAGGAGGAAAGAGTCATGGCAACTACCACAGAACTTGCCGAAAACATGCAAAATCTCCTCCTTGTGGTTACACACCAGCTGTACGTTGAGGGAGTGGAAGCCCTTGCAGTTGATAAAGATAGCTGGGTTTTGATGGGGTGCCCTAAGGGCCACATGTGTGCAGTCTATGATGCCCTGCACCATTGGCAAGCCTGCCATATTTGCAAAGCCAACTGAACGCGCGGTTGCACTTGCTTGATCCCTTGAGAAGTGGATGTAATTGTGGGCCTTTACGAAAAGGGCAACTGTGGGCGGCCGACTGGGAGATGCCGCTGATGTCTGCTGATGATCCCTGGAAGAAGCCTGAGGCAAAAAGGTTGAGTGCGGTGGTGACTTTGACAGCCACTGGTAAGGGGTGTCCACCCGCTCCTCTGGGCTCCAGGTGTTGGTGCAGCAGTGCGCAGATGTCTCCGACAACCTCTCGCGAAAGTCTCAGCCTCCTTTGGCACTGCTGCTCAGTCATGTTGAGGTAGCTCATCCTTTGTCTGTAAACCCTGTGTTGGGGGTATCTCCTGCGGCGAAGTGCTTCCATGCACTGGCGCCTTCTGCCCTGTGCAGCATCAGGTGGGTGAGCAGGAGGATGGGGCTCCTGCTGCTGTTACTGCTGACCTGCCTGGTTCTGCTGCTGCCGTGGCTGCTCCTCATCCGAATCTGAGGTCCATGATGAAAGGAAATAAATGGCTCCCATGCTGCTGGCAGATACCTCCGTTGGGGAAGTGCTCAGTCCAAGCGGGGAGAGGGTCTTCCAAGGAGGTCCCACAGTTGAGAGATAGAAGCTGCAGCACCTCCGACTTCAGTAGGCCTGCTAAAAGTGCTGAAAGACCTGTGGAACAAAAGTTCTGCCACCTGCAACTGATCCCTGATGAAAGCTCCGTTTTAATGGTGGAGCTGCAGCTGTGAGGAGGCCACCCACTTGTCAACCCACCAGGTTTAGCTTGGAGGCGGGTTCCGAACCTGCCCTCAGTTTTTGCCATTTTGCCAACTGCCCCGCCTCCAAACCCGCCTCCTCGGGGCTGGGAATATCGCCCCCACTGTGTCCACTTGCAGAGGTAATGACCATGCAGAACCGCCTCCGCAGGCTCCAGGTCAGTAGAGAGCCAGAGGCTGACCCATGCCATCTGCTGCAAGGACAACTGCAGCTGACATCAACCCCACACTATCAGTGGCAATAAGGGTCTGCTGTAGCCTTTAGCTCTCTTCCCAATGTGGCTGTTACCTGTCAGCCCCACAAGCCAAGCCTGTGTGAAGTCATTATTGATATGTCACAGTGTCAGAAGGGGATATTTTTACCCTGCCCGTCCAGTGGAAACGGGGTAACTGGGCAGTTTAATTTGCCTAATTGTCTTGCCCGCAAACGCCCTGCTCCCTTCCCGCAGTCTTCAACTTTAACCTGCCCTTTTGAGCAGGTGGCAAAGGCACCCTCTGTCAACTGGCTGGGTCCTTCTTTAAATATGCAGATCGGGCTCCGATGACATAATTGGGCCGCAACTGCTCTTTTACCCAGTAACCTGAGTGGGGAAACCGTTGTGCTGAAGCGGGCCGGAAGAAGAGTTGAGGCCAGAAAAGGCCCAAAGAGGTGAGATTGTTCAATTTTCCTTTTTAACTTTTCTTGTAGGGCCAGAAGGAGCAGGAGTGTTCCCCTGGGCCTCACAAGGAAAGCTGTGGCCTTCCCTGCCCTGAGCTCCCCCCACCCCCTACCCCTACTTCCCAATCAACATTATTCCCTCGAACAACACTGCTAAAAGAGACTAACTGGCCATTTACCTCATTTCTGTTCATGCGACCTTGCTTGGCGCAAATTGGCTGCCGCGTTTCCCGACATTACAACAGAGACGACACTCTGTGAAGCACTTTGGGGTATCCTGAGTTTATGAAGGTCGCTATATCTTTCTGGATGCTGGCTGCTGTGCACCAACCCGTCCCTATCTTCACTGGAGAAGCCTGACCTGTCACACACACACCTAGCATCCAAAATCTGAGTGAGCCACAACACACTGAGGTATGTATGAGGGATACAATATTCAGAACAGAATATAATTTTTACGGCATCCTTTAATTGATAGGTGAAAGAAATAAGCAACAAGGGCTCTTTATACTCTACTAAAAATGTGAAGATTTCTAATTGATTATTATATATAGGAATGGGGATAAATGGAATAGGGAGACAAGAAGGATACATGGGGTTAGGACAACTGCTCATGTGGAGGGTAAACACCGACACGGACTGGGAGGACTCAATGGCCTGTTTCCGTGTTGTAATTTCTGTGTATTCTGACAGTATTCCAAGAAGAATGACTGACTTTAACAGATTTATGCGTAAAAATGCTCAGCTTAATTTATATGCCGGGAATGATTTTATCTTCGCAGGTCCTATTTCACCAACAAGCTATCAGCTTCTCACATTTAACCCATGGCGCTCAGCAGTGACGACAAGAAGACGTAAAGCAATGTCGCCATCTGCAGGTAATACGATATATTACAGTCCATCTTCGTACTGAACCTGCAAAAAAGGGATTAAGAATAGACGTTGAACAATTTAACATACTTTTAACAACTGCAATTTTCACCAGCACAGACAGTGACAAATTTGTCTCCAATTGTATCGGCATCTAACATGTTTCCACCAGAAGGTGAATGTTTCCTTCAGCTCTCGATAAGTACGGGCACTCACTGAAAGTATAGCCTGAGTTACAGTTCCACATGTGTCAATCAATGCCCTTGGCTACCTACAAAGTGGCCGTCATTCTTTGGTGAGCTTTGATAGTGAGGGTTGGCAGACTACCATGGGAAGCATCACATTCCAGGCTGATGCTGTCCTCAGCCAATGTTCACTCAGTGCACTTCAGCAGGCATCACCAGGTAGTGGTCAGCAGTGAGAACCCAGGCCAATTTTCCCGTCCCTAGTCCAGGGACTCTGAAGCTAATTGTAGCCTCCCCACCCCGCCCCACCCCCCCCCCCACCCAGGTTGAGGTCAGCTAACTGATTCCAACCTGGGACATTCCTGGCCTGTAGGCCTTAGCTACCCAGTGGATAAACTCGCACGGACAGAGAATTCTAAAAGAATTCAAATGACCAGCAGCAAAATTGTGCCCACTCACCAAATGTAAGTGACATTTTTCAGGTGTGTTGGTATACTGCAGATACCAGCTTGACAGCAGTACCTGCTTTAGAGCAGTGCGGACCAGTAGCATGGAATTATACTGTCAGCCACGCATTGTTGTCTGGTCACTGTCCCCCCAACAGAGGAGGATGATGTCGACATTGTAGTTAAGGAGGAGGAGTGTGAATTATTGGATGGGATGAACATAGTGAGAGGGGAAATATTAAGGGGTTTAGCATCTTTGAAAGCAGATAAATCACCAGGCCCAGATGAAATGTATCCCAGGCTGCTAAGAGAAGCAAGGGAGGAAACAGCGGAGGCTCTGACCATCATTTTCCAATCCTCTCTGGCTACAGGTGTGGTGCCGGAGGACTGGAAGACTGCTAACATTGTACCATTGTTTAAAAAGTGAGTATGGGATAGACCGAGTAATTACAGACCAGTCAGCCTAACCTCGGTGCTGGGAAAATTATCGGAAAAAATTCTGAGGGACAGCATTAACCATCATTTAGGAAGGCACAGATTAATCAAGGACAGTCAGCATGAATTAGTTAAGGGAAGGTCGAGTCTGACTGACTTGATTGAATTTTTTGAGGAGGTACCAAGGAGGATCAATGAAGGTAGCGCGTTTGATGTAGGCTACATGGATTTTACCAAGGCTTTTGACAAGGTCCCTGACAGACTGGTCAGAAAAGTAAAAGTCCATGGGATCCATGGGATCCATGGGAAAGTGGCAATTTGGATCCAAAATTGGCTCGGAGACAGGAAGCAAAGGGTAATGGTCAATAGGTGTTTTTGTGACTAGAAGGCTGTTTCCAGTGGGGTTCCGCAGGGCTCAGTACTGGGTCCTTTGCTTTTCGTGGTATATATCAATGATTTAGACTTCAATGTAGGGGGCATGATTAAGAAGTTTGCAGACGATACAAAAATTGTCCCTGTGGTCGATAGTGAGGAAGAAAGCTGTAGATTGCAAGAAGATATCAACAGAATGGTCAAGTGGGCAGAAAAGTGGCAAATGGAATTTAATCTGGAGAAGTGTGAGGTAATGCATTTGGGGAGGGCAACCAAGGCAAGGGAATACACAATAATTAGTAGGATACTTAGAAGTGTAGAGGAACAGAGAGACCTTGGAGTGTATGTCCACAGATCTCTGAAGTAGCAGGACAGGTAGATAAGGCGGCTAAGAAGGCTGAGGCATAGAATATTAGAGCAGGGAGGTTATGCTTGAACTGTATAAAACACTAGTTAGGCCATAGCTAGAATACTGCATGCAGTTCTGGTCACCACATTACAGGAAGGATGTGATTGCTCTAGAGAGGGTACAAAGGAGATTTAGGAGGATGTTGCCAGGACTGGAGAATTTTAGCTATGAGGAAAGATTGGATAGGCTGAGAGGAGATTTAATTGAGGTGTATAAAATTATGAGGGGCCTAGATAGAGTGGATAGGAAGGACCTATTTCCCTTAGCAGAGACGTCAATAACCAGGGGCATAGATTTAAAGTAATTGGTAGAAGGATTAAAGGGGAGCTGAGGAAAAAAAAAAATTACCCAGAGGGTGGTGGGAGTCTGGAACTCACCGCCTGAAAGAGTGGTAGATGCAAAAACCCTCACTGCTTTTAAAAAGTACTTGGATATGCAATTGAAGTGTCGTAACCTACAAGGCTACGGACCAAGAGCTGGAAGGTGGGATTAGGCTGCATAGCTTTTGTTCAGCCGGCACAGACACGATGGGCTGAATGGCCTCCTTCTGTGTCATAATTTTCTATGATTCTATGAAATTCTGCACATATATACCTACACTGCTGTTTGAATGAATGTTTAATGTTAGCTGACAGGGCAGTTCTTTCTTTACTAAAATTAAAACATTTAAATATTATTGGTTTGAAATTTAGCTCTGTTTATTGGTAACTAATGAATTAATGCCTTAGTATGACATTCCTCCATCTGCTACTTCAGTGAAAGGGTTAGCCTTTTTATTTTAAACAGTCTGTGTTAAAATAGAGCACAGGGGAATTACGTTCATTTCCAGTATGGAAAGGTGAATGACTTCCACGTTTTGCTGCTGTGGCGTTGACAATTTTTCTGGGATCGATTAGCCTTTTGTGTTTGAACTTTAGGGTCCAGTTGAGGCCCACAATGGAACCTAGGCCTGCCTTCAGGAGACGTAGGTCCTGCTGGGCCTATTGGGGCACTTCTGCTGGAATTTACCAGGTAGCTTGAGAATGCCCTCAGACATGACCTCAAAGTCTTGCCATGACATAAGGGAGGATGGGCAGAAGAACGTCGCCCTCCCGCCCCCACAAATGTAATTTTTTGGCCAATGTAAAAAGGGTGAAAATTTGGCAGGTTCATTTTTCTCCCCCTTACCTGACCCTGTAAGAATTACCCCAAAATTGCTCAAAAGGGACCACACAATTTCTGGGCCAATAACTTATTTGCTACCAAAGTGATTTTGTCCAGTTGGCCAAATGCCAATTATCAAATAAACAGATAGTTCGAAAATTAAACATTTTCTCAGCAAACCAGAATTCATAGACATTACATAATTTACCTAACAATTCCTGTTGTGACTTGTTCATGGCTAGAGGCATAAAATGTAACAAAATTAATACAAATTATAATACATTTCAGAGAGCAAAATCCATCCAGGGCCTTGCTTACAATTATCAAATAAACAGACTCCTTCCATTGTGGTTTTTTTTAGTATGGAATGGACACAAAACTCAGCAACATATTAAACTAACTTGAACCTCTCTGTAAAAGTATGTATAGTTATTAAAGAGCTGCTGCTTATGTATCATGGCCCTGAAAATCTGCAGGAGAACCGCAAGTGCTGGGAATGTGCCCGCCCAGGCCACCACTGCTGCTCCTGCTGAAGTTCACAGGGTCAGGTGATGAGGCCAGAATTGGCTTTCAATGGTTTGGGGGAGCATGTCTCTCCCGCATCAAAGATCCCATAAACACAGTTGGTTGCTGGGTGTCTCGGGGGAGAGGGCTTCCCCCTCCCCCCCCCCCCGCCACCTCCCCCCACACACACTCCCCATAGCATTCTCAGCACCCTCCACAGCCAGCTTTCAAAGCGGTTCACTTCGAAAACCCCAACAAGAAAATGTTCTGGGCTCCTTATCTTCAGGGGTCGAGGCTCTGACTACCCAGGCAAGCCCCACTTCTGCCTCTTTCAGCAAGGTACACCTGGTATGTCAGGCAGTACCTGTACTGATCAGAAGTCAGCTTCCGACTGAAGGAGTTCTGGGCTCTGACCTTGCCCTCCTTTACATCAATGGCCATGTAGGGGTGGGCAGAGGCACTCCCAAAATGTTTTTGCAAGGCTGGGACCCTGTGTGGTTGGGTTCTGGCAACATGTGTGTCCATTCTGCTGGACTTACAGCAAGAATCTGCCAGTACAGCCACGGAATTCCAAGCCAGATATCAAAGTTCAGGATTTGTCATCCACAAACCCCTTCGTTAATTGCATTCAGTCCTTCCAAGATTGCCCTCCTGTAAGTTAACCCTTTCCCTGCTGTTCTTGTGTTTTTTTCTCGGATACACATCAGTAAAAGAGATTTAACTCACCCACCCACTCAAAGCACGGAGCTCAGTTTGACTTGTCATACCAGTTGATGATTTTTAATACTTCTGATAGTGATTGTAGGCTTTAAATAAAGTAATGTATACATAAAGGATATACACTGTATGCAGAATATAGTCCATAAATAAGAGTGGCCTCTGAATGGTTCAAATGTATATGCCTTACTCGTGGATGAGACCATTTCTCTATTCAGTAGTTTCCCATTGATTGTTCTGTTGTATCACAAGTGTGCTGTAAAGTATGATATTATGGAAAACTTAATTTCATGATTACAATGGTGGATTTTACTGTGAATTATGCCATTAATTTATGATTCCTCATCGCTGACTCCCCAATAAGAGAAAATAGGCTTTCTCAATTTACCCTATCAAAACCCTTCCTAATTTTAAAAACCTCCATTAAATCTCCTGTTAGCCTTCACCAATTCAGTGGAAATAGATCCTGTTCTAAAGTATTTTCATAATGAATGCCTCTCATTGCAGGAACCATCTTGGTGAATCTATATAGTACACTCTGTGACTTTAATGTCCTTTTTTATAAAGTGGCACCTAAAACTGCACACAGTATTCTCACAGTGGCCGAACTATTGCCCCGTACAAATTTATCATAACATGTTGACTGTTGTACCCAGAATTTTGAAGGTTACATAACCATTACAAGTTTTAATTTAAGCCCTTATGATGGAATAAATTCTGGATTGACTGTGTTTCACTCATTAAAATCAATCACGAGAAGAGTTTTTATATTCATGCAAAGAGAATTCACACTGTTTGCTTTAGGAAGCTGCAATGAATGGAAAGAATGCCTTGCAGTTAATGTCACCTCCAGTAGTTACTAGTTATTGGTAAAGAAAGCACAATGAACTATTAATCCTCAATGAGCTGACTGAAATGACAACCACTGTGGGACTGGAGACACATTTTACAGATTTGTCTTGTTTCATTAGGCATGTTATGGAAATGTTGCACTACCTATTCCTGATTATCTTGTATAAACCTAAAGGGTCCCCAGTGGAAACATCTTCAGTTGTGTTCAACTTTGAGCTGATGTAAATTTTTAGTTAGTTTCCCCACAGACACAAACATTTAATGCAGATTCCCTCAAGAATTCACAATTCACTCTTCACCGAACATTGTAGAAACACATTATTTTTGTAGCATTGTCATATAATGGGAAGGAGTAAGCACCCACCTTGGCCCCCGTTTACATAACTCCCACCTGGAGTTAAAATACAGGCTGTAGTTCCAACATCAAAGAGCCATAAGCTGCTTTGATTTGGCTCATAGAGCTCCTGGTGAGCTCTTTTCTTCCTTGTGCATTTGTGTGCAAAGCCAGATTCAACTTCAGCTCTTTAAGCCTCCTGGATCTGAATGGCTGGAAAAGGCTTCTTCCTGATTGATGTACTTTTGAGCAATCAGGAAACAGCCTTTTTGCACCAATCAAGATTCAGCCTTTACTAGTCCTCCAGACCCAGAAGGTTTGAAGACTTGAAGTTTCTGAGTTTTCAAGCCAAGAGGAAAGGTGTGTGTGTGTGTGTGTGTGTGTGTGTGTGTGTGTCAAAGAGGAAGACAGGGGGATGATTGAGGGGAAAGATGATGGGGACCAGGGAGAAGCTTTGAATTCTTGTTTATGCATTTAATCCATCTGGAACACTGAAAATGGAGGTTAAATAATAATGTTCTGCTCCCTATTTCCCTGAAGGAATGATGAGACAGTTGTACAGAGACACATATTAGGCTCACTTGCACACAAATTTGTGAATATATTTGCACTTTTGCTGGTACATGTGGAGGAGTGAAGGTGGAATTTGATGGGAGACAGATAATTAAAGTCTAAGCAGTGCTTTTCTTCAATATAAGCCAACATGGATCCTTCCTGCAAAAAGCTTAGATCGTGTTATGCTATCATTTTCTGCCAAAAGGTCTACATCGGAAATCTTAATCTGTCTCATCTCTCTTTAGATTCTGACAGGCGGACGGCTTATTTCCAGCATTTTTCAGATTTTTTTCCATCATTTTGTAAAATGAGTTCATCAGTTACCAGATCATTAATGCAAATGGTCATATCAATTATCAACTAATTAGTCTATTACTTCTGTAATAAAACAAAGATACATCACGTACTTAATAGCCGAATATATTTTATTAATTGTAACACAGAGCTGCCTTCTTACTTTAAGTTGACTCCTGCACAAAATCATGTAGAGCATTGGAACAGATTTTCTCCCGTGTTGCACCAACATCAAATATGTGCACCAGGTTTGACCTGAGTTTGGGCAGTCTCAACCCAGTTCCAGCAACAACAAAAAAAATCAGCACAATTTGGCACCAATTGCTAGCCTTACTTAGTGAGGCCATGAGGATAGTTGGTGTGGAAAATGGAAATGTACAGAATGGTGCAGTAGCAAATGTTCTTCTAAAGTTAGAGGTTAAGGCACATTAGGCTAGATAATGGATGAAGGAATGACTTGTATTTATATAACACCTTTCATGACATTAAGACACCCCAAAAGCGCTTTACAGCCAATTAAGTACTTTTTGAAGTGTAGTCACTGTTGTAATGTAGGAAACACGGCAGCCAATTTGCACACAGCAAGCTCCCACAAACAGCAATAAAATAAATGACCAGATCATCTGTTTTTAGGGATAAAAGTTGGTCAGGACATTAGGGAGTACTTCCCTGCTCTTCTTTGAATATTGCCATGGGATCTTTTACATCCACCTGAGAGGGCAGATGGGGCCTTGATTTAACATATCTTCTGAACTCTCCAGCAGAGCAGCACTCCCTTAGTACAGCGCAGAAGTGCCAGCCTAGATTATGTGCTCAAGTCTCTGGACTGGGGCTTCAACCCACAACCTTCTGACTCAGAGGCAAGAGTGTTACCACCGAGCCACGGCTGACACATCAAGCTTTTGTCGGTGAGATCAGCAGACAAATTCTTACTATATGTGTTAGGCATCTGCTGCTATTGCCAACTATGGTTGTTGGGATAGAGCAGAGGATGCCACAGGGTGATTTTATGAGCTTGCACTCGTAGCGCAGAGCTTCACTCAATGGGAGCGCGCATCAGGGATTCAGGTGCAACCCAATTCATGGATGACAGAAGCTCCTGCCCATTAACATTAATGTATGGAAAACCACGCAGGTTGTAGAATTCGCAAAATTATCGCGATTTTATAAAATAAGAAGGAGACATAAAGTTTCGTACAAACAGCTTTTATTTCAGCAGAATGCTGTCAGGTTTCAAAACGGACACAAACAGCCTGTAAAATGGCCGCCACGCCTCGTGGCAGAAAGTTCTAGACTTTCAGTGGGCAGACAAGATGGCGTTCCAATAAACATTTGTGCAAGATCGTACAGGATTAAGCACATTTGAGATAAATGACAAGACAGGATGAGGTTTGCATTTTAAACATAAATACTGGAATCGGTCTCCCAGGTGCAAACAAGAGCTATTGTACTGAGCGATCAAGGACCCATCCAAAGACATTAATATGCAAAATCCCCACGACTCTACGATGAGAGAGCCGTTTGCGGGTACTTACAGTAATCATTTGGAAGCCCCAAAACCCCTCCAGGGAGACTACTAGCCGGTTCCACAATGGGAGAAACATTAACGGGTACTCAGACAGTTACAAGTATCACCGAAACCCATTAAAGACTGAGATCACCCCATACAAGAAGTTTGAGCGCCAAAACCCTGACAAAAGATAGACATTAAGATTGGGCGGGAAAAGAGGAATTACAGCACTACAACTGTAAGGTACAACCGTCCATCTCTCTCTTGCTGCACTTGCTGCTTTGACTCGCTGGAAGGCTGCTGAACTTTTATTCTCTTGCCTGACGGCTCTGGACTCTGATCCGCCAGGATCAACCTCGTGGCTTGCCGCGAAGATCTGTGGAGAACTGGGCTGTGAGGCCTGGAAGCGTGCGCACCATCCCGAGAAGTCGGTAAACGGTGTTGGAACCGAAGGCCCGAGAGGAGATGAGATGAGATGAGATGAGAAGAGAAGAAGACGACAATACGCATCGCCACGGTCAGTAAGCCCCGACCGCGCCTGTAAGTCGAATAAACACTTCTTTGAATTTTATCAGCTACTCCACAACTGGCCTAGGAAGACCCTTCTTCGAGTTCCATCGAACCGGTGTAGGGCACAGGAAGACTCTTTTTTTGAGTAGTATCAGAACTCTGAGGGCAACACAGATCTTCATGACAGCAGACGGTCCAGCCTGCTAGCCGGAGCAGAAACGAGTAAACAAGTGGGGTACAGAGACCCCTGATCAACACGTGGATAGTCAGGTGCTGCGGTAAAAACATCCGAGCAGAGTTTCGGAATTCTCCGAGTTATCACGAGTGGTGAGCATGAGTCTCGATCCTACAAATCTAGATTAGGACAGGTATTGATAGGGGAGGGTTTAAGTTTTAAGGATAATTATAATGTGTGTCCCCTTTTACGATGTGTCATGCGTTCCTCGTTTCCCTAAAATTAGTTTCATAACTGTGTGTGAGATTGTACTGTCATTAATCTGTGCTTATGACATGTATCTCGTAATCTTGAATAATATGTAATAAAGATTTTCCATTTCGCACTATTCAACGAGGTCTACCTGAGTCTTTCTCTGCATTATTGCTCTCGCACCTAAGTCCAGTGTCAGAACCGTAAGGGCGAGTGGGTCGAACCACTCACAGGTGTCTAGTGTTACCAGGCTGGCTGGAGACCAGAACAGGCAACAAGGCCTAACCCCGCACTAGCACCCAGGCTAAGCACAGAGCCGCAGGTCACCCCTTACAAGGTCATGAATCAGGTGCCCTGACCTTTATGCTCAAATTCCTGATATACGTGAATCTCTGCAGGCAGCACAAACTGGAAGAATTCCCCCTTACATCCCACATCTGACCTTGCTTCCCCCTGCCCCGGGAGTGGGTGATTTTAACACAGCAGTGGGAAATTGCATCATTGTCTGGCCACTGATATCCTTCAACAACCCACCCCCCAAAAAATATATAATAGAGCAAATTAAACTTAAATGTACGTTAGGCACTTATAAATTATTTTAGTTGTATTTTAGTGAGACTTTAGCATAACCAGCTAAAACAAAATCTATGTCGGATAGAGTGTGGAAGAGAGTGAATTTCTAGAAGTGATTACACAAAGGAGGGGTTCAAAAGATATCAAAACCACAAGAGTGGATGTTGTGCTGTCTGAACCTTATGATTAGATTACTGTTTTAGATAAATCTAGGGAAATGTTCATTTAATAATATATGTGCTATGGGATGCTTGTATTCAGTTTAGCTTGCATTTATGCCAACACTGATAACTGGTGCGTTCCATGCTACTTGTGGCCTGATGACATTTACACTGAAGGATTTACAATTAACATCGCTACAAGATTTTGAAAAAGTAATTTACAGTTGATAGCTCTGGAATTCTAGCTCCAGTATGGTCTTTCAGACGTGGTATTAAACTGAAGCCCCTGGTATCCTCTCAGGTGGATGTAAAAGATCCCATAGCACGATTCAAAGATGAGCAGGGGAGCTCTGCAGGTTGCCTGTCCAACATTTGTCCATCAAGCCTACACTACCAAAACATATAAGGATAAATTTACTCCTATGGGTACCCGAGAACAACCAGCTGCCTGCAATTTTCTTGCCCAGGCCTTTTGCATGTCCTCACTGCATTTTAGGTGCAGGCCTTCCAACTGGCTGGGCCCTGGATCTGTAGATCAGGAAGGAGTAGTAGCACCTGTAGGGGGTGGTGTGGTAGGGTCAGCTTCACCTCTGACTTCAGTGAGCGGTTCGAATCGCTCCCACTCCCCTGGTTCTAGACCTTGGACTTATTTGGGGGTCGTGAACAAAATTGCAGTAGACAACAGGTTTGATGAAAGAACTTTTACTTTTATTCAAGAAAAGGTAAATACAACACAAACAATCTTAAAACACACTTAATACTTAAACACAGGTTGGGGAACACACGGTACAGGCGAGGGAGAATTACAGTATACAAAACCCTTTATCCCTCCCAATCCACTACCTAGCTAGGTTAGATTTCAGAGGACCAGTGATAATGCTCACCAAATGACAGTTCTTGACAGTTGAGGTATTTCGCGATTTCGGGGTTCACTGGGGTTTTTGGTTGTTGGGGCCTGCCGTACTTCGGACGTGGTGGAAGAATTCATCTGCACTCCAGGTTAGTTTGGGTCTGTCTGCTGATGCGGTAAGGTGCGTATGTGGATCTATCAGGTGAGTACCCAATTTTTCTTCTGTTAGAGGTAGGGTTTAGATTTTTTTAAGGGAAAGTCTTACCCAGGGGTAAGTCAGGAATAGTTTGTAGCGTGGAAACTTGTGTGTCTTCGGTTTTTCCTGGTGTTGGTCTTTCGGTGGTCGCGGCGGCCTGGTTCGCACCTGGTTGGTCGGAGGCGTTGTGTTGGTTGGTTCGTGGGGCTTTGATTGCTGCGAGGCGTTGGGAACCTTTTTCCCAGTCGGGTCCGTCGATGACCTCCCCTTACTGTGGCATGTTGTCCTTGCGTGCCTCGGTACTGTTACTAACTTAAACTGCCTCTCTGGACAGCCTTGAACTAACTTTAAGTATAGTGTTGTAACAAACCGCACGGCTTGAACAGACACCACCACAGTGTCTCTCGGGTTCCTCGTGTCTTCTTGCCCGTGGCTTTAGGCCTGCCTGCCTTCCGAAATTCCTTGTTGCTTGGCTCTGGTGTCGAACCTGTGTGGCTCTCTTTCTTCGCTCCTTCCTCCCTTCCTTCGCTTGCTTCTTGGGGGAATAGGCCCCCAATTATACTGTTCAGGTCTATTGTGTTTTTCGCGCCAAAACTGCTTTACTAATCGATTTTGCGTTAAAGTGATTTAGGTTTCAGTTGAGGCAGTTTATCTTCGCGCCAAATCTCGTTTCTTTTGTCTTAGGTTTTGGCGGCCTCGTTAAGTCTGATGACTTTAACTTACTGTTAACTTGTCCTGATGGCTACCAATGTCTTCCATTGAGACAGGGACCTCTATCTACGCGCCAAATCTCGCTTCTTTTGTCTTCGGTTTTGGCGGGCTTGTTAAACTGTTCCTGTCGATACTTGGCGAATCGGTTTTTGATGGGATGATGGGCTATGAAACTGTGTACTGGAAGTTTTATTTGTTAGGAATTGTTTTCAGACTTCCAGTATCCTGTCTGGACCTGGGGATTTCAAAAGGGTTCTTGGTTTATTCATTTTTGAATGTGTTTGTGATGTTTTGGATGAGGCTCTTCCTCCTTGGTTGGATTGCAGTGCAAACATCTCCCAGACAGCTTGACTTGGTCCTAAAATCCAAAAGCCGTCCACTGCCTCACCACACCCCTTCCCGCAGCCTGTGTTTCTGTGACTGCAGGTTTACCCAATGGCCCTTTTTTAAAAGGTATCTTATCATCCAAAGTCATTTTCCTCATGGCTTTTTTTTTTCTTCCTTGATCCTGTCAAAATGTACTTCAAAACTGAGGTTTTGACCTCAAATTCCTTCATTTCGGTCCCACCATTACAAATTCGTGTTAAGATCCAACAATCACCCCCTTTAGGGTTCTATTCGAGTTTCTGGGGGATTTTGCGAAGCCTACACACCTCTGCTCCTGACTACCACTAAAGGGGGCCTCCTGACTGAGGCCTGATAGCAGTCACCAGCAGGCCCCTAGGTCTTCAGATCTTCCCAGTGTACGGAAGCCTGGGAGTAGGCTCTTACACCAAGTATCTTCTCGGACTCTTGCCTCACTGGAAAAGCCTGTCTTGGGTACTACATGCTGTTATGTCCATTCGGGAAACCCCATGAAATCACAGGGCAATGCAATGACGGCAGATGTCTGATATAATGGGCCTCTTCCCCCACTACTCCTTCACGGTGTCAAGGGAATGCCAACGAAAAGGAAAATCTATTAGCTGTTCATTTATCGCATTTGCTGTTAAAAAAACTTTGCTGTGTGCAAACTGGCTGCCATATTAGTCTACGTAACAACTGTGATTTGTCAAACGTGTCAAAAAAAACAAAAAAAAAGTTAAAAGCTCAACTGCAGATGGCAACATTTGACACGTTGGACCCCCTGTGACCCACCTCATTGTCTTAGCTGTACTCTGAGGTGTCTTTGATGTAATGCCTTCCTAATAGATTGTATCTCTGCAGACAAATTGCTCTCTGTGTATATATACTGCCGATTTGCATTCCCTCACTGTACTTGTACCTGAAGAAGGAGCAGCGCTCCGAAAGCTCGTAATTTTAAATAAAACTGTTGGACTATAACCTGGTGTTGTGCGACTTCTCATTTTAGTTAATTGCAGACAGCAGTGACCAGTGGTCAATTGTAGCCACAGGACAGAGCGGAAAGTGGCCCATCTTGTGATCTCCAGCCTCACTCTGAAGGGAATTTGTTTTCCTTGCCTTTTATACGATGCCACACAAATGCTTGAGGCCACATTGGCCCTGATCCAGTCACAAGTCGATTACGTTCAATTACGCCGCTTTGTGTAATGGGAGATTTTACGTTTAGGCTTATGCTAATGAGTTTGCATGGAAACATTGACGTTACTTCACCTCATCAAAACCGGCAGTGTCCGGCGCATTTTGCCAATTGCATCCCACCTTGACATTTTGTAGATATTTCTTAATGTTCAGCACATCTTCCAGAACATGCACTGGATTCCTAAATGTCATTGGCCGGAATTTTGCCTACCTGGGCGGG
This sequence comes from Squalus acanthias, assembly GCA_030390025.1. Classification (NCBI taxonomy): domain Eukaryota; kingdom Metazoa; phylum Chordata; class Chondrichthyes; order Squaliformes; family Squalidae; genus Squalus; species Squalus acanthias. Next base: position 140,224,529 of record CM059425.1, on the reverse strand, counting down.
CGGTGTCCGTGAGGGGTCGTGACCCCGCTGCTGACTCCATCCCGCTGTTAAAAATGAACTTACCTTAATGGTGCCTATTAAGCCCGCCCAGTTCGTTACCCGGCCCAATGAGATGGAGCAGGTCTGGTGACATCATTCATGATGCATTTTCAGCCGGGATATTTAAAGGGACCATGGCCACATTACATTTGAAGTTTAATCTAACATAGTGCTGTCAGTGCACTACAGCATTGGAGTGCTGCAAACACTGACAATGACTGCACGGAGGCAGAGGGCTGCACCTAGGTTCTCCCATGACTCCCTCCATATGATTATGGAGGGAGTCAGAGCATGCAGGGAGGTCCTCTGCCCTTCTGATGGGCAGAAGAGACCTCACCAGGAGACCAAAACAGCCTGGTTGCAGATTGCAGAAAAGATTACAAGCAGGGATGTGGTCAGGAGGACCTGGGTGCAGTGCCACAAACATTTCATTGATCTCATTAGATCAGGAAATGTTAGTACAAAGCCACACTCAACTTCACCTGCTGTGCCTCTCATCACATCCCCATCACTCTGCCTTCCCTACCCTACTCCTGCACATCTTTACTCACACCAACATACCTTGCACCTCCACCCATCCCTCTCTATCTACATTATCACATCCCCATCTCACTAGCCACCCCTCACACTCACCCTCATCCTAATGCAATCATACCAACTAACAACACACAAGGCTAGCCACTTGGATGTTTTATCCAATGTTTATGTAAAGTTTCTGTTAATGTGGTGTCAAACATAAAAATCTTTATTTTCAACACTTTGCATTCTTGGACAGATTTGTGTGCACCTTTGGAAGTGGCTTAATGAGTTGCAGTGAATGATGAGACATAACAGTACCCCCCACAATGGTGATGAGTGTGAAAGGAACGGCTTGGTCATTGTGAGGATGCTTTATGGTGTTGGTGTGCGGTGGTGCCAACCTGGCGCATTATGTGGCAGCCATATGGGTGTACAGTGCAAAGTTAACTAAATCTGGCCTGGGCAGCAATGTGCTCGGGTGCTGATGCCCTCTGTCCTGTGCAGCATCAGGTGATTGCGGAGAATGTTGGTGTTGTTGTTGGTGCTGCTGGTGTGCCTGGTGCTGCTGGTGTTGGGGCTCATCGTGGTCCAATTCTGTGGACCAAGGTGAGACTGTATAAATGGCACCCACATTGATGGAATAGATGGCAGGTGAAGTACAGATGACAGAAGCATTCTGTCAATGGTGAGAGAGTTCTTCCAATGAGGTGAGACTGGATGGAGACTTTGCTGGAAACACTTGCAGCCTGCAGAATCTGTGCTGGAAATGGACTGAGCAACAGCTTCTGCCTGAGGAAAGTGATCATCTGTCAGGTGGGAGCTTTTACTGTACATTTGATGCTGTCAAGTAATCAGCTGGAGCATTGGCCACGGAACTCCTGCCTTGGGTTGACGGACGTGGTTCCCGAGCTGCCTGAATCCTGTGTCCATGCAGGGAAATTTAAAAAGTAAGTGAAAAAAGGCTCTTAAGTGCCTGTAAAATACCTGATAATCATCTCAATTGGGTTGCCCGCCGCTGCCGGTCGGGTGGGCTCCGCGATGACAGACGTGCCTGGGGGAAAAGCGGGATGACAGTGGGTTCTTGACCCGCTGTCAAAAATAATAACTTTTCCACCCGAACCGCCACCGATCGCGCCCACTACCACTCTGGAAAATTCTGGCCATTGTCTTAAGTGTTCAGAAAGCTTTGGTGCAGCATTGGGGATCAGTTATAAATGACAATGGGTAAAATAGGATATTGTAAAAACAGAATTAATGTGTTACATATTGGGAGTGAAACTTGTTTTGGGTGGTAGCGCAAAACGGACGATAGTTAATTAACAGCAATGGAAAAGAAAATCAGGCGGAGTGTAAAATGGGCTGCCAGTTCGATATTATCCATTTATCACACCATCCCAAGATGAAGCAGTGCAGGGTGCGATAGACTGTGCACGCATAACCATCAGAGCATCCCACAACCAGCCATGAGCCTTTGTTAACTGCAAGGGCTTCCACTCCATTTATGTACAGCTGGTATGCAACCACAATAAGAGGTTCATTCAGGTGTGTGCCTGATACCCAGGGAGCTGCCGTGATGCCTTCATCTTGCGCAAGACTAATATCCCCCACGTTTTGACATGGCACCGGCGTTCGAGGATAGCTGCTTGGGGACAAGGGGCACCCCCTTCTACCATGGCTGATGATACCTGTTCAGAACCCCACCACTCAACAGCAGAATGGGTGCATCAACAGCCACATCACCATGAGGTGCGTCATAGAGCAGGCAATTGGGATGCTCAAGTTGAGATTCAGGTACCTTGACAGGTCTGGAGTCTCACTGCATTACTCGTCAGCCAGAGACTCCAGAATAATTGTGGCATGCCGCTGGAGGTGCAGGAGGAAGAATGCCTGCTGGACTCATCAGCTGATGAGGAAGAGGATGGTGAGCAGGAAGATGGAAGACACGACGCACGGTGTGCCAATCATCTTGTAGTCCGAGATTCAAGGGATGCTCTCATAACTCAGTGCTTCACCGAGATATCTCTTGTTCCTACCAGTCTTCTGTGACCAGAGCCCCTTGCACTAACAGTACTACAACCTTCACTCAATTGCTTTGCAATCCTCCAATTTGTCATCTTGAAAACATTGAACCAACTTTCACATCGATGACATAATGGCAAGGCAGGCACAGAAACTGCCTTGAAAGCAGAGGGCACACAAAAGTGACAGAAGTGAAAAAGGTTATAACGAGCACGAGAAAACAAATAATTACAAATCAAGTAGTGAAACATCCAAGTGTGAACTCTGTGTGCTCTTTTTAACTGATGGCTTCCTGATTCTACCACTTCTACGAGGTGGTACCCCAGTGGATTTAGCAGACCTGGTGTAAGGCTGCTCTGAATCTTCTGAGATGCTCACGGCCATTGACCTCTGAGTGCTGGAGCCCGTGAGGGCCATGCTACAGAATGCTGCTCCTGGACTTCTGCCGGGGCAATCTGGGACAGCTTGAGCTCAGGAATCATGTTGGATATTGGTTGAGGGGCTGGCAATGGAAGAGAAGTGCTGACCACCTGAGAGAGGTCTGCACTTACTGTGCCCGTGCCGCCAACCTCCCTCCTTTGAGACTGTGGCAACTCAGTCCTGCTGGTCTGCAGGACAGTAGACTGGAGGAGATGAGTGACACCTTGGTAGCCCCGATCTACCCTGCCCACCACCTTCTCTAAGGATGAATAGATGTTGAAGCCCAGAGTCTGTATTTCAGCCGTTTGAGCCTCTATCAAAGCTGCAAAGACTGGTAGCACTGGGTCCTGCTGTGAGGGCCCGGCTGCAGTGTCCCTGGAGGTGGCAACACTCTCCAGGGCAGATTAAAATGTTGAGAACCCCTGCAAAAGCACCCCACATATGTTGGAAGTTTACTCTCCATGCTCCCTGCCGTAGTGTTTAGATTGCCTGGCAGGACTGTCAACACCTCACATATTTGTTCTTGTGCATTCAGTATTCTCCTTTTCATTGTTGGCCCTCGGAGTTTCACATCTGTGTCCTGTTGAGCAGAGCTTGGAGAGGATGGCGCCCTCTGGCGCAAATGCCCCTCAGCTGTCCCTGCCACCACTATCTGCTCCTGCCCATTTGTGCTGTGAGACTCACCAGCTGCAGGCCCATCTATCTGACCAATCCGTTCACTCGCTGTGTCAGTCTCTACGCTGGTGCCTGCAACGCATGCATCGTGTGATGGAGCATCCTCAGGAGGCATGAGTCCTCTGAGGTGTCCTCTTCCTCTGAGGGCAGAAGCTCGTGCTGTTCGTGTGAGGTCCCTGGAGGAAAGAAGAAAAGGTGAAGGTTTAGTAATGGCAGTTAGAAAATGCAAATGTGCAAATGAAGCACTTAACCATACTGGCTGATGCGTTGAAGTAGGCTGAAGGTGTGGATGGTCGTGTGAGCTGAGTGTGTGCAAGTTGAAATCAGTCACCCTGCTCTGCAGATTCCACAACCTCGCCATCACCAATGCTGAGGGTGTTACTGGTCCTACTTATTTCAAGTGTCTCCTCCTCCGCCGGGGTCACTTCCACAAAATCTGAGGGTCCTCCGTCTGTCCTGGCCCCCTCCCTCGAATTCTGTGCTCTCTTCCACTGCAAAAGGGGTGGGCCAGCGAGGGAGTGTGCTTCCTCTGGATGTCATAGAGTCATAGAGTCGTAGAGTCATAACAGCACAGAAGGAGGCCATTCAGCCCATAGAGTACATGCCGACTCTCTGTAGAGCAATCTAGTCAGTCCCATTCCCCCGCTCTATCCCGTAGTCCTGCAAGTTTATTTCCCTCAAGTGCCTATCCAGTCTCCCCTTGAAAACATTGAGTGTCTCCGCTTCCACCACTTTCATCGGTAGCAAATTCCAGGTCTTCACCACTCTCTGCGTAAAAAAGTTTTTCTTCACATCCCCCCTGTATCTCTTGCCCAAAACCTTAAATCTGTGTCCCCTAGTCCTTGTACAATCAACTAGTGGGAACAGCCTTTCCCCGTCTAGCCTATCCAAACCCGTCATACTCTTGTACACCTCTATCAAATCACCCCACAACCTCCTTTGCTCTAATGAAAACAAATCCAGCTTCTCCAACCTGTCCTTGTAGCTAAGATCCCCCATCCCCGGATCCATTCTGGTAAATCTCCTCTGCACCCTCTCAAGTGCCTTCACATCCTTCCTAAAGTGTGGTGACCAGAACTGGACGCAATACTCCAGTTGTGGCCTAACCAGCGTTTTATAAAGGTTCAGCATAACTTCTCTACTTTTGTACTCAATACCTCTATTTATGAAGCCCAAGATCCCATATGCTTTGCTAACCACTCTCTCAATATGTCCTGTCACCTTCAGGGACCTATGCACATTAACTCCCAGGTTCCCTCTGTCCCTGCACACTTTTTAAACTGTGCCATTAAGTGTATATTGCCTCTCCCTGTTCCTTCTGCCAAAATGCATCACCTCACACTGCTCTGTATTAAATTCCATCTGCCACTTGTCTGCCCATTCTGCTAGCCTTTCTATGTCCTGTTGCAGTCGATTGGTATCATCATCACTGTTTGCCACACCCCCAAGTTTGGTGTCATCGGCAAATTTAGAAATTCTACTCTAAATTCCAATATCCAGGTCATTTATATATATCAAAAAAAGCAGTGGTCCCAGCACTGACCCTTGGGGAACACCACTGTCTACCATCCTCCAGTCTGAAAAATAGCCATTTACCACAACTCGCTGTTTTCTGTCCTTAAGCCAATTCCTTATCCAAGCTGCCACTGACCCACCTATTCCATGAGATCCATTTTGTTAACCAGCCTTCTATGTGGTACTTTGTCAAATGCCTTCCGAAAATCCATGTAGACAATATCCATTGCATTCCCTTCATCAATCCTCCCTGTTACTTCATCAAAAAATTCAATTAGATTAGTCAAACACGATCTGCCTTTTACAAATCCGTGTTGGCTCTCCTTAATTAGCTTAAACCACTCCAAGTGCCCGTTAATTTTTTCCTTGATTAGTGTTTCTAAAACTTTACCCACCACTGATGTGAAACTGACCGGCCTGTAGTTACTAGGATTGTCCTTACACCCTTTCTTGAACAATGGTGTCACATTTGCCACTTTCCAATCCTCAGGCACCTCCCCCGCATCTAGGGAAGATTGGAAAATTATGGCAAGCCCTTCCGCTATCTCCTCCCCCAATTCCCTTAGCAACCTGGGATGCAAGCCATCTGGACCAGGTGACTTATCCACTCTAAGCATACCCAGCCTTTCTGGTACATCCTGTCTATCAATTTTCACACGTTCCTATGCTTCTACCTTTTCCACTTCTACTGAAATTCTGTCAGCACCCACCTCCTTAGTAAACACCAATGTAAAATACTCATTGAGTAGTCTAGCCTTGCCCTGTGCCTCTAACCATATATCACCATCGTTGTCCTGCTTACTTATGCACTTTATGTAGTGCATAAAGTGAAGGGGAAAATCAGGCAGATGTCATAGGAGTGGGGATGTCATGCGTTTGTGGAGATTGCTCACAATGCGAATTGAGATGGATTGTTGAGAATGGGTGCAGGTCGAGCAGCTCAGAGGACATGAGATGGGGATGGGATTATTGGCAGCAGCGGAAGGTGGAAGCGGGAGTTGAGCATGTGCAAGGAGTGAGGGTGAGAGGTGGTGCAGTGCACTGTAGCGATTAGTGCTGAGGAAAGTGATGCAGGGCTGAGGAATGGTATGAATGGTATATGAGGGACAAGAGGGAGTGGAAGGAAATGCACTGCAGGAGATGGGTAAAGAATGATGTGCGCTGACCTTTCCTGATCTAGTCAGGTCATTGAAACATTTCTTGCACTGGATCCAGGATTTTGGCTGCTCCTGCTGCTCACTTCCTCAGCCACCTCAATCTACGCCGCCTTCGTGGTGGCAGCAGGTTTCTTCATCCAATTTTGAGGAAACAGCACATCCCTCCTGGCTCTCACTTTAACCAGTAGGCCCTGCAAAGAAACATCGGAGAGGGGCCACCTTCCATTACTTTCCAGCCATGTAACTGCATTTTCCAGTCGATGGACTCCTATCCCTCAGACCCCCTTGCAGAGCTAGATTGAGGCTGCAAGTGCTCGATTGGAAATTGCGTCACGCACACACTTGACCATGACGATGAACCCAGAAGCATTATTTAAATGGCGTCTCGCCACTGAAATCGGCCAGGCTTCCACGTCACGTGATGTTGTGGGCTTGTCACCCGCTACCACCCACTCCGTTCCCGTCTCCGAGTAAAAATCGGGGCTATTTTCTCCAGAATTTTGCCTTTCAAACCTGAGCTTCCGTGAGAGGGCTTACTTTGCCAGTCTCAGGTAGATTGTCTATGAGGGGCTGTGAAAAGTGGTTAGAGGAGGAACAAGGTGAATGAATTCATTCCTGAATTGCTTAAGCATACCTTGAGGGAGCTAATTGATTGAATTATTTTAAAACCTTGTTGTTTTCATTTGAGGAAGGCTGCTTGATCTCTACAAAGACCCGTGGGGAATGAGCAGTAGGTGGCCACAATGAAACAGCAAGAGAAAAAAAAAATCCAGGAAATGCTGTGAATCTTAAGTACAAGATCAAAAGAAATTGCAAAATCTGAAAGAAAATGAATAAAGGTAGAAAGAAAAGTGAATTGAAATCATTCCCCAAAAATATTTTTTATGAGAATAAATGGTAGGTATTTAAAAGAAAGTCTAATTTAAAAATGAGAAGTCGCACAACACCAGGTTATAGTCCAACAGATTTCTTAAATTTTACAAGCTTTCGGAGCTGTTCGCTCCTTCCTCAGGTAGGGTAGCAGTGAGCGAATCTCCCAGAATTCACAGTATAAACACAGGAAAAATCTATTCAAATCTTTCCCTACATCAAAGACACACTAAGAGCACAGCCAAGACAATGAGATGTGTCCCAGGGGGTCCAACGTGTCAAAACACCTGCTGGCTGCATATCCTGTCAATTTGTGTTGGTTCTTGTGTTAGTCTTTTTAAAAAAAAACACCTGGAAAGACCGGCCATGATGTCAAGTCACGTTCTGTATCGTGACATGAACCCGATATCGCGATTGAGGCCATCCTCATGAGTGCGGAACTTGGCTATCAGTTTCTGCTCTATGATTTTACGCTGTCGTGTATCCCGAAGGCCGCCTTGGAGAACGCTTACCCGCAGATCCGAGGCTGAATGCCCCTGACTGCTGAAGTGTTCCCCGACTGGGAGGCAACCCTCCTGCCTGGTGATTGTTGCGCGGTGTCCGTTCATACGTTGTCTCAGTGTCTGCATGGTCTCACCGATGTACCATGCTCTGGAGCATCCTTTACTGCAACGTATCAGGTAGACAACGTTGGCCGAGTCACATGAGTATGTACCGTGTACCTGGTGGGTAGTGTCCTCACGTGTGATGATGGTATCTGTGTCCATGATTTGGCATGTCTTGCAGAGGTTGCCGTGGCAGGGTTGTGTGGTGTCGTGGTTGCTGTTCTCCTGAAAGATGGGTAATCTGCTGCGAACGATGGTACTTTTGAGGTTAGGCGGCTGCTTGAAGGCGAGTAGTGGAGGCGTGGGGATGGCCTTAGCAAGGTGTTCGTCGTCATCGATGACATGTTGAAGGCTGCGAAGAACATGGCGTAGTTCTCACACAGGCCTCCCAAAGATACACAAAGCCAACACACCCGGACGTCCTATCGTATCAGGCAACGGAACCCTGTGTGAGAACCTCTCTGGGTACGTCGAGGGCATCCTGAAACCCATCGTACAGGGAACCCCCAGCTTCTGTCGCGACACTACAGACTTCTTGCAGAAACTCAGCACCCATGGACCAGTTGAACCAGGAACACTCCTTGTCACGATGGACGTATCGGCACTCTACACCAATATCCCCCCACAATGACAGCATCGCTGCGACAGCCTCAGTACTCAACACCAACAACAGCCAATCTCCGGACGCCATCCTACAACTCATCCGCTTCATCCTTGACCACAATGTCTTCACCTTCGACAACCATTTTTTTACCCAAACACACGGAACAGCCATGGGGACCAAATTCACACCCCAATACGCCAACATCTTCATGCACAAGTTCGAGCAAGACTTCTTCGCTGCACAGGACCTCCAACCAACGCTGTACACCAGATACATCGACGACATCTTCTTCCTTTGGACCCACGGCGAAGGATCACTGAAAGGACTACACGATAGCATCAACAGGTTCCATCCCACCATCAAACTCACCATGGACTACTCCTCAGAATCGGTTTCATTCTTGGACACACGAATCTCCATCAAAGACGGACGCCTCAGCACTTCACTCTACCGCAAGCCCACGGACAACCTCACGATGCTCCACTTCTCCAGCTTCCACCCTAACCACGTTAAAGAAGCCATCCCCTATGGACAAGCCCTGCGAATACACAGGATCTGCTCAGACGAGGAGGAACGCGATGGACACCTACGGACACTGAAAGACGCCCTCGTAAGAACGGGATATGACGCTCGACTCGTCGATCGACAGTTCCGACGGGCCACAGCGAAAAACCGCATTGACCTCCTCAGAAGACGAACACGGGACACAGCCAACAGAGTACCCTACGTCGTCCAGTACTTCCCCGGAGCGGAAAAACTACGCCATGTTCTTCGCAGCCTTCAACATGTCATCGATGACGACGAACACCTTGCTAAGGCCATCCCCACGCCTCCACTACTCGCCTTCAAGCAGCCGCCTAACCTCAAAAGTACCATCGTTCGCAGCAGATTACCCATCTTTCAGGAGAACAGCAACCACGACACCACACAACCCTGCCACGGCAACTTCTGCAAGACATGCCAGATCATCAACACAGATACCATCATCACACGTGAGGACACTACCCACCAGGTACATGGTACATACTCATGTGACTCGGCCAACGTTGTCTACCTGATACGTTGCAGTAAAGGATGCTCCAGAGCATGGTACATCGGCGAGACCATGCAGACACTGAGACAACGTATGAACGGACACCGCGCAACAATCGCCAGGCAGGAGGGTTGCCTCCCAGTCGGGGAACACTTCAGCAGTCAGGGGCATTCAGCCTCGGATCTGCGGGTAAGCGTTCTCCAAGGCGGCCTTCGGGATACACGACAGCGCAAAATCATAGAGCAGAAACTGATAGCCAAGTTCCGCACTCATGAGGATGGCCTCAATCGCGATATCGGGTTCATGTCACGATACAGAACGTGACTTGACATCATGGCCGGTCTTTCCAGGTGTTTTTTTTTAAAAAGACTAACACAAGAACCAACACAAATTGACAGGATATGCAGCCAGCAGGTGTTTTGACACGTTGGACCCCCTGGGACACATCTCATTGTCTTGGCTGTGCTCTTAGTGTGTCTTTGATGTCGGGAAAGATTTGAATAGATTTTTTCTGTGTTTATATTGTGAATTCTGGGAGATTCTCTCACTGCTACCCTACCTGAGGAAGGAGCGAACAGCTCCGAAAGCTTGTAAAATTAAATAAATCTGTTGGACTATAACCTGGTGTTGTGCGACTTCTCATTTTTGTCCACCCCAGTCCAACGCCGGCATCTCCACATCATAATTTAAAAATGACAGAAAGAAGGAATAGGAAAGCTTGTGAAAATGTGTCTAATAAAGTGCTAGTGCTTAAAATATAAAGGGCAAGAGTATGAAGTAACACAGGAAATTCGGAATGAAAGGACAATAAAGATGTATGTTCCTTTGCCCTTCACTTTTATCCCTCAACGCGTAAAGTGTGAAACTCCCAGAAAAGAAAGCATTCAGATAAAAAGGAACCAAAACAGATTCTGAAGGGCACTGAGAAAAAGGGAACAGACGAAAGGAGGAATTAAAAAAAATGTTGACAACGTGAAACAGAAGACAATGAGACATTCACAATTGCTGCTAGCATCCTAGGTTTTGCAGAATTTGTTGGTTTAAATTTGACATAACTTTGAGTTGCCTACATTGCCCTCAGTTTGCCTGCACTGCCTCTTTCTCTCCCAAATAATTGGTGTGATTGTGGGCAGCTGGGGCCTAAACAAAACCCAGCAATCACGTGCATGTCACAACGTTCTAATTGGTGACAGCCTTGACTTGGAGGTAGCACTTTCGCCTGTGAGTCAAAAGGTCTTCCTGTCAAATCTATGAATGAAGATTCCCTGCTCTGATTGGCTCTCCATGGCCCACGTGATCCCAGGGGACGCTTCAAACTAACTGCGCCCCTGGGATACGCAAGCACTGCGCGCCTGGCAGCTGGAGGAGGCCCAGGAGTCGAATTCCACGCGGGCCCAAAGCACAACGGCAGGCGCGGTATATAAGTACGCGCGCGATTCTTGCACCCGCGGGAAGCCGGCGAGCCGAATTTCTGGCCCATGACATCCCCTGAATCTCAGGACAACTGATATATATTTTTAATAAAACATTTCTCAACAAGGTAAATAGATTGATGATACAAATGAGCTACTCCAGTGAGTTCATGTGTGTGTGAGGGAGGGATAGAGAGAGACAGAAAACAATAGTTTGGTGAAGCAACATGGTGTGTTAATATGAGTTGGAGGGTATAATTTCCAACTGACAGAACTGTTCTTGTTGGTGCGATTTGGGCAATAATCCCTCTTCCTATGATTTCCCCTTGAGACTCAACGCCTGCGTGGAATGCTCTAACATATTTAAATAAGCACACAATGTTTGTAAATGTGAAACAAGATTTTTCATCGTTTGCAAGGAGATCCCATTGTACCTTCACATAGAGGGTGAAACTGGTCTTGGGTGGAATGCAAAATTTTAATTAACTTCAACAGAAAAGAAAATTAGGCTTGGGTGTAAATCCGGCTGCCAAATCATTATCACCCATTTTGCGCTATTGCCTATAACAAATTTCACCCCCACAGTTCCTATCTTGTAATGCAAGCTTTGATTGAAGGCATGTCAGAATTCTTGATTTAACAAGGTAAGGCATGAGCTTTAGATCAATAACAGGTGTATTTACATAAAATACATGAACGTACAGTATCCGGTTTTCACAGAGCGAACATACATTTCCCACCCTCCTCAGGTTATGAAAAGAATAATGATGCAATTTGATTTCTCACTACCCACGAACTCATCTTCATTAGCTTAACCCGACAAAGCTAAGCTGTTTCAGCCTTTTAAAATGCAGACAACCTTGTTGCTACTGGCTTCCAAATTCACAGTTGACTTTGTGTCTGAGAGAGAAAGACTGTCTGCATTTTAAACTGTGTGCAGACAATACACCTTTCATGATTTAATTAACTCAGAATGGCTTTTTCACTGATGAGGACAAGAGGAGAATTGTTATGGATTGTCTAAAATGCCCATCAATGCACGTGACCATTTGAGCTAACTAACCCCGGGTCTTCCCATTGTTCACAGATGAAGTAACTTGCTTAAGTAGGCAATGACATTGAGGGGAATTTTAACCCCCAAAAACGGGTGGGTTTGCGTCAGGTGGGAAGTTAAAATTTTAAAAATCTCAAACTCGATCGCAACCCGCCCACTTCCAGTTTTAACAGAGGCGGGACGGGGGGCGGGGGCTGGCAACCAACCAGACACCAGTAGACGGGTCGCTCGTTTAAATACATTGATGAGGCTGCGTGCCTCACATTTTGTGGAACGGGTACCCGGCAGCTAAGTGAAGGAATAAGCCATATAACCTATTCAGAAAAATACACCATTCTATGAAAGAATTCTGGCCTTATTAAAATATGACAACCAGGTTTTGGAAATCTGGAAGCCTCAACAATCTAAAGCTGTAACAGCATACAGGCTATTGAGATAAAATAGTTGACACTGAATCAATAAACTTATTGAAACAGAAGGTTGGAGGCTCCTGACAGTCTGAATCTTTGGAAAGAAGACAATGGTGTTCTAAGTTACACTTCGTAAACAGGCACATAAAATTAAGAAACATATGCCTTCGTAAAAATGACATAAAGTAAAAGAAACAAATGCCGTCACACCGTTTTTGTGTTAAGCTTAAGACACCTACACAGGAGACATAATTCTGTATTGCAACCAGCTGAGGTGACTAAGAATTGCATAGATCACCCTAGTTAAGGTGTTCTAATTGCAAGAGCACAAACAGAAGGCCTTAGTAAAAATGACATCAAATAGAAACACCTGCTGTTACACCGTTTTTTATGGTAAGCTTCAGACACCTAGGGTAGAGATACAATTCTTAATGCTACCAGCTGATCTGACTGTAAGAATTGCAGAAGTCAGCAGAAAAATGACTAGAGATAATTAGCTTACATCAGCAGAAAACCTTAAAGGGAATACCACTGGAAAAGGGTATAAATATTGAGCTCTCAAATGGGATAATCGATTCGCTGTAAAGGGGCAAAGCAATTCTCAGGCTTCAGAGGCGGCTCTGTAAGTCTACAACTCTTTGTATCTCGGGGAATCAAGGCACTGTATTTGATTTTGGTGGATATCCTGAATAAACTAAGAACTGTAAAACTGTAGCGAAGTTAAGATTTGAGAATAAGGATCTCTGATAATAGAATTGAAAGCTTTCTGTTTTTGGAACTGTTAATGTTGCGATTGACTCACCAACTCTAAATTACGTGTCGGTTCTTTAATAAATCTATATATTTTTAGAATTGTCTCACATAATACTTCTGTATCAAACTCGCAAACTCAATCTCTGTACGCTCTTTGGTGAGGAGTTGCAGAATTCTGGGAGAGTTTTCCAGACCCTCATAATATCCGGAAGGTTATAGTCTAGCTAAATTTATTAAAAGTGCTATCTGGAGGACGGTAACATCTTCTTTGCTTCCGGCTCCTTCAAGGTTGCGACAGGAGACGTAACGAGGGTGCTGCCGTCGGCAGCTCACAAATGAATCAGGCAGGTGATGGAGGGATTATTTTCCAGGGCCAACAAATATAATATGTTTCCCTGTGATTAAGACAGTCAGACAGGGCGAGCAATGGGGAACAAGGAGCATTTGTGCACTGCGAGGGCATCCACTCCATTAATGTTCAGCTCGTCTGAATCCATAAAAAGAGGTTCATGCAGGTCTGTGCATGATTCCCGGAGAGCTGCCAGGATGATTTCATATTGCAGCAGTTGAATATCCCCACAATGTTTGTATCTGGGACAAACCTGACAAGATGACTGCTTGGGGACAAGGGATATCCCTTCAACCGTGGCTCTTGGCACCTCTGAGGAACCTCACCCCACCCCCCCCCCCCCCACTCAACTGCAGGAGAGGTAGAACACCTGCCACATCAACACACAAGGTGTTATCGAGCAAGCCATATGAATGCTGACATTAAGCTTCAAGTGTCTTACGGGTCTGGAGATTCCCTACGGTATTCACGAGTCAGGTTATTCTGGCATACTGCGTCCTACACTACATAGCACAGCAAAGAGGTCTGGAGGTTCAGGAGGGAGAAGACACTCATGACTCCTCAGCAGATGAGGAGAACAATGATAATGTAGAAGATGTGAACCCCAACGCATGACCACTAGAACATATTGCTGACCGTGACGCCAGAGATGCTTAAATAGCACGTAGGTTCAGTTAGACCAATGTCAACTGCACCATCGTCACCCCACCAGCCATAACCCCGCGCATAATCAGTAACGTGATACTCAATGCACATTTTAAAAATTCATTCACAGGATGTGGGGGTCCCTGGCAAGGCCAGTATTTATTGCCCATCCCTAATTGCCTCGAGCAGGTGGTGGTGAGCTGCCTTCTTCAACTGCTGCAGTCTGTGCGGTGAAGGTACTCCTACAGTGCTGTTAGGCAGGGAGTTCCCGGATTTTGACCCAGCGACGATGACGGAACTGAACACTGCAATCACCAGCAAATATCCTCACTTCTGCCCTTATGATGGAGGGAAGGTCATTGATGAAGCAGCTAAAGATGGTTGGGCCGAGGACACTGCCCTGAGGAACTCATGCAATGATGTCTTTGGGCTGAGATGATTGGCCACCAACAATCACAACCACCTTCCTTTGTGCTCGGTATGACTCCAGCCAGTGGAGCGTTTTCCCCCTGGTTCCATTGACTTCAGTTTTACAAGGGCTGCTTGATACCACACTGGGTCAAATGTTGCCTTGATGTCAAGGGCAGTCACTCTCACCTCACCTTGGAATTCAGCACTTTTGTCCATGTTTGGACCAAGGCTGTAATGAGGTCTGGAGCCGAGTGGTCCTGGAGAAACCCAAACTGAGCATTGGTGAGCAGGTTATTGGCGAGTAAGTGCTGCTTGATAGCACTGTCGACGACACCTTCTATCACTTTGCTAATGAGTGAGAGTAGAATGATGGGGCAGTAATTGGCTTTGTCCTGCTTTTTATGGATAGGACATACCTGGGCAATTTTCCACTTTATCGGATGGATGCCAGTGTTGTAGCTGTACTGGAACAAATTGGCTAGAGGCGCGGCTAGTTCTAGGAGCATAAGTTTTCAGCACGACAGCCAGGATGTTGTTGGGGCTCGTAGCCTTTGCTGTATCCAGTGTGCTCAGCCGTTTTTTGATATCACGTGGCGTGAATCGAATTGGCTGAAGACTGGTTTCTGTGATGATGTGGACCAAGATGGATCATCAACTCGTCACTTCTGGCTGAAGATGGTTGCAAACGCTTCAGCTTTGTCTTTTGCACTCGCTTGCTGGGCTCCGCCATCATTGAGGATATGGATGTTCATGGATCCTCCTCCTCCCGTTCGTTGATTAATTGTCCACCACCATTCATGACTGGATGTGGCAAGGACTGCAGAGCTTTGATCTAATCTGTTGGTTATGGAATCGCTTAGCCCTGTCTATAGCATGCTGCTTCTGTTTAGCATGCATGTAGTCCTATGTTGTAGCTTCACCAGGTTGACACCTCATTTTTAGGTACCCCTGGTATACTCGTCTATATTCCTCATTGAAGAGGGTTGGTCCCCTGGCTTATTGGTGATGGTAGAGTGAGGGATATGCCGGGCCATGAGGTTACAGATTGTGGTGGAATACAATTCTGCTGCTGACGATGGCCCACAGAGCCTCTTGGATGCCCAGTTTTGAGCTGCTAGATCTGTTCTGAATCTATCCCATTTAGCACGGTGGTAGTGCCACACAACACGATGGAGGGTGTCCTCAGTGTGAAGACGGGACTTTTTCTCCACAATGACTGTGCAGTGGTCGCTGCTACCAATACTGTCATGGACAAATACAACTGCGACAGGTAGATTGGTGAGGAAGAGGTCAAGTAGGTTTTTCCCTCATGTTGGTTCTCTCACCACCTGCCAGGCCCAATCTGGCAGCTATGTCCTTCAGGACTTGGCATACTAAGTTAGTAGTGGTGCTACCGAGCCACTCTAATGATGGACATTGAAGTCCCCCACCCAGAGTACATTCTGTGCCCTTGCTACACTCAGTACTTCTTCCAAGTGGTGTTCAATATTCAACTGATTCATCAGTGGAGGGAGGGCGGTAGGTGATAATCAGCAGGAGGTTTCCTTGCCAAGTTTTATCTGATGCCATGAGACTTCATGATGTCCAGAGTCAATGTTGAGCACTCCTGGGGCCACTCCCTCACAACTGTACCGCCACCAGTAGTGGGACAGGACATTCCCAGGGATGGTGATGGAAGAATCTGGGACGTTGGCTGAAAGGTATGATTCTGTGAGTATGACTATGTCAGGCTGTTGCTTGACTAGTCTGTGGGACAACTCTCCCAATTTTGGCACAAGTGCCCAGATATTAGTAAGGAGGACTATGCACGGTTGACTGGGCTAAGTGTGTATTTATCATGTCCGAAGCCGATGCCTAGCCCTAGGCCGGGTGGTCCATCCGGTTTTATTCTTAGTATTGTATTTTTTTATATAGTAGTTGATACAACTAAGTGACTTGCAAGAGGGCAGTTAAGAGAGGTTTGGAGTCACATATAGGCAGACCGGGTAAGGACATCAGAATTCCTTTTGTAAGGAAAGGACATTCGTGAACCAGATGGGCATTTACGTCACCATTACTGATACTAGCTTTTTAAGTCCAGATTTATTTAATTAATTAATTAACTGAATCTAAATTCCCCAGCTACCATGGTGGGATTTGAACTCGTGTCCCCGGATCATTAGTTCTGGCCTTTGGCTTACTAGTCCCATAACATAACCACTATGCTACCATGCCCTATTTTTTTTTGTTTCAGTTTCCACTTAGAAACAGCCTTCAAATTTCATAATTTTACACAAGTAATACTTTGCTTCAGTTATAGTACAGTAAAATGTAAATTGGTCAATGTAAAGTTTCCAAAATTTACAGATCCCCAAAACCTAAGGAAAAAGGACGTTCACTTTCAACTAAAGTTTGAGGTAGCTGAATCCTAAAGATGCTTAATTGGGTCTAAAGGTCTGGACCATCTCTCCCTAAAGGAAAGGAACAACCTGAGGAACTACCTCAGAGTGATAATATTGCATTCGGGCTGCGAAAGAAGGTGGGTTCAACCTCTGCAAAAGCAGTTTTGGTTATTGCAGTTAATTGCACTGTCTGGGGAACCGGGATGGCCCTACTCAAGCCCCAGCAGGCATTAACATTTTGACAATAGACCCTAGGAGAAGACAGTCCCACCCAAAACAACAGGCCCCATCAAACCGATTACAGGGCCCATCAGAAAACATGCATAATACAAATCACTCCGGACCAGGCTATAGAAAAGACTGAGTCCAGCCTAGAAACCCAAAACACGAAACCAATCACCAGTGATCAGCCAAGGAGATCGACAGGATGCAAACCATCCCAAAACCATTTGACACTTACAGAGCAGTTACTGGTAACAGGCCCGCCAAAATTCAGACAATGAACTGAGTAGATTTGGCAGGTAGATAAGGCCATGTTCAATGGGTGAGATTGAAGGCCTGTTAAAAACCCAGTTAACGCGCTAGTAAGTCGTTACCGATTTACGAGCCCGCCAAAAACCAAACAATGAACTGAGTAGATTTGGCGGGTAGATAAGGCCACTTCAATTTTGTATAATTGAAGGCCCACCAAACACACACAACAGTTCAAAAGTCGTTGGGTCGAGCAGTCAGTCGCAACCGGTGGTCAGCAGAAGAAGAAGAGACCAAGAAGAAGAAGACCCGAGCTCACCACTCAGACACACCTGAGTCCAGCTCGCAAAGATACCACCTCGACGGACCTCCAACAACGGCCCCAACACAGTCACCCGGAGCAATAAGCAGCAACAAGTCACCGACGGCTCCACGAGGTCGACCGACACACTAAACAAGGCCTAAAGCCATCACGGAAACCAAAGGCCTCATGAAACCAACAACCGCGCATTACCCCCAACTGACCGGGTAATAGCAGGCCACCGCGACCAACAAAGACCAACTCCAGGGAAGAAAACCCGAAGAATCGCAGTTTCCACACTACAAACTACTCCTGACTTACCACTGGGTAAGATTTTCCCCAAAGACTCTAAGCCCTACTGCTAAACTAAAGAAATTGGGTACTCACCATATAAATCCAAAACGACATCCTACCGCATCAGCAGACTCGCGAAGACTGACCAGAGACCCAGGTGAAGTCCTCTACCACGTACGGGGTACGGCAGACACTAACCGCCATAAACAGCGAACCCCAAAACCGTGATTTAGCCCAACTGTCAAAGGATTGGTGAGCATTATCCCTGGTCCTTCAAAACCTAACTTAGCTAGTAAAGTGGGGTTGGGAGGGGTGAAGTATTGTTCCACTGTCATTTCCCTTGCTTGTACCGAAGTGTTCCCCATCTTTAGAGTGTTAAGAGTGTTATTATTTGTATCTTACCTTTTAATAAAGATTGAAGTTCTTTCATCAAACTCAGTTGTCTGCTGCACCTTTGTATCACAACCCCCAAATAAGTCCAAGGTCTAGAACCAAGGGAGTGGGAGCGATTCGAACCGCTCAGAAGTCAGAGCTAAAGCTGACACAAACCACCACCCCCTACATCCAACATCTCCCAACTTGTGAGATTCAGTACATCTCCCCACCTTCCACACCCATTAACTGAAAGCCTGACTGTGAAGTCTCCATTCAATAATGGGACACACAGGCATGGTCTGAATTACAAAAGTTTAATGTACTCCACAAATCAATGGATCAGAATAAAAATAATGAGACACCCATGTGCTAACCCTCTGTGATCTATACAGTCTTTCTCTTTCTATCCCTGCCACATCTAGGTAGTGCTGCCCCAGTGGCTTCAGCAGAGATGGTGAAAGGCAGCTGTGCACCTTGCTCAATCTCATGAGGTGTTCGTTTCTGATGACCTCTGGGTTTTGGAGCCCATGAGGGCCCTGCCACTGACTGCTCCTCCTGTACTTGTACAGGGGCTGTATTGGTTGAGCAGGTGGCAATGGATGAGATGTGCCGATGTTCTGAGAAACGTCTACACTTGCCTCACCCGTTCTGTCATTCTCCCTCCCCTGGGGAGGTGGGACATCAGTCCTACCTGTCTGCAATAGTGCAGAGTGGAGGAGATCAGTGACGCCTTGGAAGCCCCGATCCAGTCTGGCTACGATCTTGTCAAGACGGGTCAAGACTTTTGTGTCCAGAGTCTGCACAGCCACCGTCTGACCCTGCATGCAGGACACAACAGCTGGCAGCAGTGACTCATGTGAGCAGCCGGCTACACTTTCCACGGAGCTTTCCACATGTTCCATGGTGCATTGCAGAGTTGAAAATCCCTGCGACATCACCCCACATATGATCGAGTTGGACTCCTCCGTCCTCTCTGCCACTGTGGACAGTGTGCCTTGCAGGACTGCCAATACCTCATACAGTTGCTGCTATGCCTCCAGCATTCTCCTTTTCCATGCTGGCTCCAAGAGTTCTGCATCGCTGTCTTGTTCAGCAGAGCTTGGAGAGGATTGCATCCTCCGGCATATACTCTCATCAGCTGACCCTGTCACCATTCTCTGCTCTTGCTCACTTGTGCCATGAGAGTAATCAAGTGCAGTCCCAGCTACCTGACTAAGAGACCCAACTGAGATGCTGGTATCTGCTCTGATGCCTGTAACACTTGTGTCATATGACAGTACATCCTCAGCAGGTATCAACTCCTCTGAGGAATCGTCCTCTCCGATCAGGGTCGCTTGCTCTTCATGTGATGGCCCTGGAGGAGAGAAGAAAGGGATAATATTAAGTGATGGCACTTTGAGAATTTTGATCTGCACATAAAACAATTCATCAGAGTTGTCAATATTCTGAGGTCCACTGTAGGTGAAGTTGCTTTGTGGGGGATGCGGGTGTGAAAGATTAATGTTGTCACCCTTTTCCGCTGGATCGCCAGTCTCACCATCGCTGAGGGACCATGAGATGCCGCTCATCTTCAATGCCTCTTCCTCCATCTGTGAAACGTCAACAATTTACTTCGGCCCTCCAACGGTCCTCGTCCTCTCCCTGGCATTCTCCGCTCTCTTCCTCTCTGTGGAATGTGAACATCCGATGGATGCAGTGCAAATGGTGAAGGTGAGAATCAGGCACATGTATAAGAAGTGGGAATGGCATGTCTTTGAGGATTATGGTCACGGTGCCATTTCAGGATGTGTGATGACAGTGGTTGGAGGTGGCTGAGGTTGTGCAAAATGAGATGAGTGATATAGTCACTGGCAGTGGTGGAGGGAGGAAACAGGAAGTGAGCATGTCATGGGAGTAAAGGTGAGAGGAGGTGCATTGAGTCAGTCCGTTTGGTCCTACAAGAATGATGTGGGGGTTAGAAGTGGTGTGAATGCAGTAGAACTGACAAGACAGAGTGAGAGGGGGTGCACAGCAAGATTTGGGTGGATATAGCCATATTTTCACCTTTCGTGACCCAGAAAGTAATTGAATTGCTCATGGCATTGAATCATTGAATCCTGCTGCTCACCTCCTTTGCCACTTCCAGCCAAGCCTTCTTGGTGGTGGCAGCAGGTTTCTTCTCGCGATGTGGTGCAACCCTCGCCCGCTACCTCCCCCACCCCCCTGCTCATGCTCCGTTCCTGTCTACGTGTTAATATCGAGGCTTTGATATTTTGTGCAAATTCTGAGATAACGAGCCACAGATCGAACAATGAACCTTCATACTGTGGGGATCTGTACTGGAAATACTATGGGAAGCTACTACACATTGCTAATCTCTTTAAACAGGTGGAAAAACATTTCGCTGACAAGCCATGTTCAGCTTAAACTGTTAAATCGGATTAATTGTCGTAAGTAAAATTATGCAAAGGCTAGAATATCAAAAGCAGATTAGATGGCTATACTTAACTTTCGGAGCTACAGTAGTCTTTTCTCTTAGTGCAACATAATAAATAGTTTCAAGATTCGCAGACCTAGAAATTGGATTGCCCCTGAAAATGGACGTGGGAATCGGGATGCATGATCACCCCGAGCCCGTTGAAACGAATGCAGGCAGCATGCGACATTCATGCTGCCCACGAATTATAATGATTGTAGCATTCAGCCCAGCGCTGAACACGCTGCTGAGTAGCTGAATGCTCAGCAGGGGGCCCAAGTTCGTGTGAGGCTAACAGCAATGAAAGTTAAACTGCACTTCTTAAAGGCAGTCTACACCTCTTAAAAGGGAGGTGCATCCTGTCTGCAGCAGCTCATTCAACTGGCTGGGGGAGACAGTGCAAATCAACTACTGATGTCACAACAGGGGAGAGAGTGTGCATGAAGGTTCTCTGATGCAGCACTGGAGGCCTTGGTATAGGAGGTGGATAGGAAGAGAGAAGTCCTATTTCCAGAGGGGGCCAAGAGATGTTCTTTAGAGGCTAGTATTGTAGCGGGATCCACACAAGGTGATGCACTGGGGACAAGCGGGCTGCAGCAAGGCCAGGGGAAAAGGGTAGCTCTGGAGTCAGCTCCCCGGAGGGCGAGTTAGCGCGCCAGTTCTGCTGCACAGGACTCAGATGAGGACCTCGATGGGGAGGCCTTTAGAAGAAGGGTGATGGGCATGCACACGGAGATGATAGGTGCAATAGCAAGGGTGCCTGAGAGCCTCTCGGCAATGGTATGGAGCATGGAGGAGTCCACCTCCAACATTGCACAGAGCGCTGTGCACACTTTGGAGCCCATCATTTGCAGTCTGCAAAGGATGGTGGACTCCCAGAGAGACCGTGGCGACCCAGACCTCATGCTGCGTGTGATGGGCGATATCGCAGCTTCCATTGCAGCACAGGCGGAAGCGACGCAATGTCTTAGTGCTGTAATGCAGTCTATGCTTGGTGCCATCAATTCTCAGACTGCTCTCATGCAATCTCAGCTTGATGCCATGCAAGCTCTGATTGCTGCCATCATGGCTGAGTCGACCACCGTCCACCAGGGCTTTCACGGTGTCGCAGCAATATGTCCTCCAGCAGATTGGTAGTGATGCTGAGGTGCTGCCACTGGGCCAGCACTTCGTAGGATCACTAGAGTAGGCAAAGGCACTGTAACGAGGGGCACTAAGGGATTGCACAAGGGTGAATAGCTAATATTGTTGTTCTAAGTATGTGTTCACTGATTATTGATAAATTTATTAATTGACTTTGGATGATTTTGTGGTGTCTCTCATTTCAGCTTTGCGCTGTGATATGGCCTGCGACAGGGATGGAATGATTGGGATGTGGTGAGCAACGGTGATCTGGGGTTAAATTTACTGGAACCGCAGTCTGATGAGGTGGTCATGGATCGCCCTTCCAGAAGACCGATTGAGTGGCTGCCTCCTCCCTCACTCCTGTTCCTCCTCCTACTCCTCCTACTCTTCCTCTTCCTCCTCATCCTCCTCTCCCTCTTCCTCATCCTGAGGTGGTCCCGCAATCCCTGGTGGCAAGGGCTGGGCCCTCATGATGGCCAAGTTGTAGAGCATGCAGCAGACCATGACGAAATGGGACACCTGCTCCTGTGAGTACTGGAGGGCTCCTCCTGAGCAGTCAAGCAGTGGAACCATTGCTTGAGCACCCCATGGTCTGCTCGATGATATTCCTGGTGGCAACATGGCTGTCATTATATGAGTGCTGAGCAGTCGTGCTGGCGTTGTGGACGGGAGTCATGAGCCAGGTGGAGAGCGGATAGCCTTTGTTTCTGACCAGCTAGCTGCGAGCTTGTCATGGTGGCTGGAAGAGTGCTGGCGCAGGATGAAGGCATCGTGGCTACTGCCAGGATAGCGGTCATTGACATTGAGGATTCGCTGTCTATGGTCACACACCAACTGCACATTAAGTGAGTGATAGCCTTTGTGGGTACGGGAGACCTCAGCATTATTAAGCGGTGCCCGCAAACCCTCATGGGTGCAGTCAATGGCACTCTGCACCATGGAGATTCCCGCTATCCTGGCAAAGCCACATGCATGTTCGTCCTGCTTCTTTCTGGTGATGGGGAAGGAAATGTAATCCCTTCTCCTACTGTAGAGAGGCTCTGTGACCTCCCGGATGTAGCAATGGACGGCGAACTGTGAGATGTTTGCTATATCTCCTGTTGCAGACTGGAAGGAAATGCTGGTGAAGAAATTGAGGGCGACGGTGACCTGGACTGCCACTGAGAGAGCCGTGGTTGACCTGTTCTGAGGCTCGAGATCTGGTTGCAGGAGGTGGCAGAGTTCGGTGACCACATCCTTGCTGAAGTAGAATTCTATGAATTAGTGAAGCAGAGCCATCTAATACACTGCTCCTCGCTTAATTGAAGGTAGGAAAAGTGCTGTCAGAATACCCTTGGAGGGTAATGCCTCCTGGTGAGAGCCTGATGGCCCTCCTCCTCTCTCTGGCCATATCTTGCAATCTTTCTCACTACCTCTGCTCCCTCCGCAGTAGATCCTAGAAGGTGAGGTCAACTGCCAGTAAAGCCCCCATTAATATAACGATGCATAGTACTTTGAAATTTTATCAGAATAAATGTAACAAATTTTTTAGTAGCCACAACTCTCCTGATACTAAAGAACCTTTAAATGACTGAATTAAACTCTTGCACAATCGCAAATTGACAAGGAAGCAGTGAAACAGCACTAACCTGACAGCTGCGACTGCTCCCTTTAAATGGCACCTCTGGAGCCGGCATCTGCCTGCTTCACACCTCCTCTTCATGTCTTTGTCGGGCCGAGGCGCTAAGACAGGGGGCGATAATCAATTTGGCAAATCGGGCGCTCAGTGAGCGTTGCATGCTCACTGATGTCATGATCTGCCTGGCTCTAAAGCCCTAGGTGCTAACTGTTAGCGGCAGCGCTAAGGGGCGACTGGATTTGGCGTGCGACTCTGGATTCGCCTCACCCCGGCGCTACTTCATTAGTGCCACATTAGCACCACTGCCAGGCGCTAATGGGAGGCGCTAACCAACCAAATTTCTCCCCCCAACACCACCCATTCCTTGGCTATAAAGAATTTCTAGCAAAGAGTTTCAACCAGACATCTTGGTGTCTCCTTGTATTAGAGGTTAAGGGTGTATGACATTATCTTGTAATACCTCTACATATGGGCAAATGGATATATGAAATATCCTGTATAAACCCAACAGTTACAATTTAAACTTTTCTGATTATTTATTTATTGTCCCCTCTTCAACTATTTTCCCTTTTTAGTCCCTCTCCCAGTTATGTACCATTTTTCAACCAAGGCTGCAAGTATAACTCTGTGCTATGACTGAGCTCAGGCTTAATAATACGGTTCAGAAGTTCATATTCACAGGATCACAAGGTAGTTACAGATGAGGAAGGCCATCCATCCATCTAAACTCATGCATCCAGCAAGATCCTAATGTTTCCTCATTGTAGCATCCAATTATTTCTTAAATGATTCCAGAGTTTTTGCCTCCACTTCCGAGGCCTGGACTAATAATCCACAGGACCTGAGTTTAAATATCACCATTGCAGTGTGAGAATTTGAATTCAGTTTTAAAAAATGCTGGTATCAGTAAAATTGACCATTGAAGCTGTCAGATTGTTATAAAAACCCAACTGGTTCACTAATGTCCTGTAGGGAAGGAGACCTGCTGTCCTCACCTGGTCCGGCCTAGATGTGACTCCAGTCTCACACCAATGTGGTTGACTCTTAACTGCCCTCTGAATTAGCCTGGCAAGCCACTCAGTTGTATAAAACCACAACAAAGAAGGCCCATCGCTACGTTCTCAGGGCAACTTGGGATGAGCAATAATTGCGCCCACATCCTGAGAATGCTTAAAACATATTTTTTTAAGTCTGCGCCTGCCCCAAGCCATATCTTCAGTTTAAGAGGGTGCGGGCCAGGGGTGGGGATTCCCTTGGTTGGGAGTTCCCGCTTTCCCACCATTTAAATGTTAATTAGTGGACCCCCCCCCTCCCCCGACACCGCAAGCCTTGGCTGAGTCAGTGGTGGAGGTGCGCAGGCACATCTCAGTTGTGGTGCACCTCACTCCACCATGGAATTGATGAACCTGGTTATTTTCTCAACAATTACTGTGGTGGCAGAGGAATTTGTGATTAGATTCTAGCACAGAGCAAGATCAGAGTCAGCTAACAAGAAATCAATAGCAGATTATAAACTTGTCATATATTTTGTATCACAGCATTGACTTCAAAATAAACAAAAAGCACTCAACATCCACCCCAACCATAAAGATTCACAAATGACTAGAATCAAAACTTCTAAATCCATCTTTAGCACTTTTAGAAGTAAAACAGTTCATTAAGTGTAAATCATTATTTGGAACAATTAACCTGACCAAAGCAATACATTCTAACAAAGCATTGGAAGGGGAGATGAATGCCCCAATCACCCACCACTCTACCATCGACATTCTACTTTTATTCTCAGAGCTGCTACAAAGGTATACTTATTAATCACTCTCTTCGGGATCCAGAATGTCTAATATGTAATTTATCTTTGTGTTACAAATATTGGTTATAGGATCTTTAAAAAGGAAAGGGAGATTGGAAAGGAGGAGGAGTAGCAATATTGATGAAAGATACAATCACAGCAGTGGAAAGAAAAGACTTCAGTAAGGGTGAACAGTGTAGAATTTGCAATATATCGCGATTTTATTTAATAAGGAGAAAAACACACAGTTTCGTTCAAACAGCGTTTATTTCAGCAGAATGCTGTCAGGTTTTCAAAGTGGACACAAGCAGCCTGTAAAATGGCCGCCACGCCTCGTGACAGAACATTCTAGACTTTTCGACGGGCAGACAAGATGGCGTTCCAATAAACATTTGTGCAAGATCGATTAAGACTCAGCACATTGAAGATAATACACGAGACATCATGGGTTTACAGTATACACATAAATACTGAAATCGGTCTCCCAGGTGCGAATAAGGGCTATTGTACCAAGTAATCAAGAACCCATCCAAAGACATTAATATGTAAAATCCCAACGACTCTACGATGAGAGAGCCGTTAGCGAGTAGTTACAGAAAACACTTGGAAACCCCAAAACCCCTCCAGGGAGAACACCGACCGATTAAACAATGGGAGAGATATTAACAGGTACTCAGACAATTACGAGTAGCCCCGAAACCCATTAAAACGAAGATCACCCTATACAAGAAATTTGAGCGCCAAACCCTAACAAAAGAAAAGACATTAAGGTTGGGCGGGAAACGTAAGATTTTGCACTATAATTGCAAGCTCCAAACCGTCCATCTCTCTCTTGACTCTTGGCTCTTATCCTCGTGGCTGCTCCTGTGCTCTTATCCTCTTATTCAGTTGACTCTTATCCTGCTGGTGTTTATCCTCGTGGCTGCTCTTGACTCGCCGTCTTGTTCCTGTTTGACGAACTGGGCTCTGAAGCCTTGAAGCGGGCGCACCATCCCGATAAGTCGGTAAACGGTGTTGGAACCGAAGGCCCGAGATGAGATGAGATGAGATGAGATGAGATGAGATGAGAAGAGAAGAAGACCATACTTATCGCCACGGTCAGTAAGCTCCGACCGCGCCTGTAGGTCGAATAGACATTTTCCTTGCCAGGAAGATTATTCTTCAAATTTTATCGTACCTGTGCGAGGGCACAGGAAGACTCTTCTTTGAGTAGAGTCGGAACTCCGAGGACAACACAGATCTTCATGACAGCAGACGTTCCAGCCTGCTAGCCGGAGCAGAAACGAATAAACAAGTGGGGCCCGGAGACCCCCTGATCGACACGTGGGTGCTGCGGTGAAAACCATCCGATCAGAGTTTTCGGAATTCTCCGAGTTATCACGAGTGGTGAGCATGAGTCTCGAATCCTACGAATCTAGCTTAGGACAGATATTGATAGGGGAGGGTTTTAAGTATTAAGGATAATTATAATGTGTGCCCCCATTTACGATGTGTCGTTCGTTCCTCGTTTCCCTGAAATTCATTACATAACTGCGTGTAAGATTGTACTGTCATTAATCTGTGCTTATGACATGTATTTCGTAATCTTAAATAATATGCAATAAAGATTTTCCATTTCGTACCATTCAACCGAGTCTACCTGAGTTTCATCTCCATTATTGCTCTTGCATCTAAGTCCAGTGTCTAGAAACGTAAGGGCGAGTGGGTCGAACCACTCATAGGTGTGTTTAGTGCTCCCAGACTGGCTGGAGACCAGAACAGGCAACAAGGCCTAAACCCGCACTAGCACCCGGGCTGCACAGAGCCACACGAATCTCACAGGCTGAGAGAAAAAAACCCTTACAGAAAATGGCGACCGCGGCAGGACATTGGCAGCGAGAGAATAATGTGTTAGACCCTGGTATGAATGGGCGAAATGTCATGGAAGAGAGAATAGCAGATTATGTGTTCGGAAAAGTAAATTTGACTAAGAAATGGATAAGTGACCTGCTAGTGGATAAGTGTCCACTAGAGGCAGCCGAGAGGTGTACAGATAGTAAGGAACATAAAAAGACAGTCGAGAAAGCAGTATGGTTAATGTGTTATAAAAGGCAGGTCCAGATTTCAAACCAGGTCATTACAGCGCAGGCAGCTCAGATCAAGAGTTTAGAGGTGGAAATGGACGAGAAGGTCGCGGGGGGGCAGCAGCTCATCACGACTTTAAATGCATTGCATCAAGAACGCCAGTTAGTCGCCAACCACCATGAAGCAAAAATAGATTACCTCGAGTGCCAGGTCACCGAGGCAAAGTTAAGTGAGGGTAGATTAAAGGAACGATGTGCCCGCCTAGCTGCCCAAATAAAAGCCCAGGAAGAGAGCTTAACGGGGGTTAGGGCGGCATATAAGATGGCCCTCGAGGATAAATTTCAGGGGGCCGATCACAGCGTCTGCCAAAGAGAGATAGGGAACCTTAAAAATGCCTTGAACAAAGCGCACGGCATGGTGTGCCTTATCAGTCCGTCAGCACACCAGCCGCTAGTAGATGAGGAGTTTCAGAAATCCCCACCGAACAAAGCAAAGGAAGTATTAGCCACTACGCCCTCCGCGCCACCCAGCTATTCGGCAACCTGGGTGAGGGAGGAAGTAGTAGAAGAAACGAAAGAGCCCACTGAGGGAGAAGTGGAAAAGGGACCGTTGTGTCCGGTTACGGGTATCAAAAGAGGCCCGAACGGAGCGAATGGGGCAGAGGGGGATCTCCTCAACCAGCTTGTGTTGCCTCACAGCTCACACCAGCTGAGGGTTATGATCAGTCACGTACGGAAGCTGGCCGAGTCAGACGACCCTTCCGTACATTTCAGGGAAGTAGAGCAAACCGCAGCCATTAACGGCTGCGATGATGGGGAAAAAGCAAAAACGCTGTTATTCTCATTAGACAGCTCGATCCTTCAGTGTCTCTCAGACGAGAGCAAGAGGGGAACTAATACCTATGGGGAGCTAAGAGATGTGGTCCTAGAAGTGTTGGGAATGGACGATGAAGGTCCGTTCATTAGACTGGGACAAACAGTGCAGATGGAGGGAGAACCCCCGAAGGTTTTCGCCGACAGGCTGTGGCCAGTATATCAACGTAGCTGACCAGGCGCACCAGCGCGTCACTGCCTAGACGGCGTCGGTTTAACTCATTGGCTCAGGTGTATAGTGACCAACAGTTTGCCAGCCGTCAGGGAGCAGGCAAAAGCGTGGTTTGATCCCACTAACCCCGCCACTACAGAGGAGTGTAAGGGATTCTGACCCTGCGTGTCTCGCAGCCTGTGAGATTCACGCGGCTCTGTGCAGCCTGTATGTCAGTGCGGGTCTAGGCCTTGTTGCCTGTTCTGGTCTCCAGCCAGTCTGGGAACACTAGACACACCTGTGAGTGGTTCGAATCACTCTCCCTTACGGTTCTAGACACTGGACTTAGATGCGAGAGCAGTAATGGAGATGAAACTCATGTAGACTCGGTTTGAATGGTACGAAATGGAAAATCTTTATTGCATGATACTTAAAATTATGAAATACATGTCATAAGCACAGATTAATGACAGTACAATCTTACAAACAGTTATATAGTCAATCTTAGGGAAACGAGGAACGAACGGCACATAGTAAATAGGGGCACACATTACAAATATCCTTAATCCTTAAACCCTCCCCTATCAATATCTATCCTAAACTAGATTCGTAGGATCTCGAGACTCATGCTCACCACTCGTGATAACTCGGAGAAATTCCGAATAGCTGATCGGATGTTTTTCACCGCAGCACCCACGTGTCGGTCAGGAGATCTCCTGGTCCCACTTGTTTACTTGCTTCTGCTGCTCCGGCTAGCAGGCTGGAACGTCTGCTGTGATGAAGATCTGTATTGGTGGCTTTCACATTCCAGTTACTTTGGGCACAGTCCAGTTATCATCGATGCAATATGTTTCGTTATAAGTTCGGAGAAGTCTTCCTGGCGAGGAAAACTTGGCTAATCGACCTACAGGCGCGGTCGGGATTTACTGACCGTGGCGATGGATATGGTCTTCCTCTCTTCTCATCTCATCTCATCTCATCTCTTCTCGGGCCTTTTGGTTCCGATACCGGTTACCAATATAGGTCTTCGTTACGCGACACGAGGTAGATCCGAACGGATCAGAAAGTTCAACAGTCTTTTCAGAAGAGGCAACAGGCAAGCAGAAGCCCAACTACGAGTACACAGGAGCAGCCACGATGATAAGAGCAGCAAGAGAGAGATGGACGGTTTGGAGCCTGCAATTATAGTGCAAAATCTTCCGTTTCCCGCCCAACTATAATGTCCATTCTTTTGTTTAGGGTCTGGCGCTCAAATGTCTTGTATGGGTGATCTCCGTTCTTAATGGGTTTCGGGGCTACTCGTAAATGTCTGAGTACCTGTTAATATTTCTCCCATTGTTAAATCGGTCGGTAATCTCCCTGGAGGGGTTTGGGGCTTCCAAGTGTCCTGTATAACTACCTGCTAACGGCTCTCTCATCGTAGAGTCGTTGGGATTTTACATATTAATGTCTTTTGGATGGGCCCTTGATTACTCGGTACAATGGCTTTCCTTTGTACCTGGGAGACCGATTTCAGTATCTATGTGTATACTGTAAACCCATAATGTCTCATGTATTATCTTCACTGTGCTGACTCTTAATCGATCTTGCACAAATGTTTATTGGAACGCCATCTTGTCTGCCTGTTGAAAAGCCTAGAATGTTCTGTCACGAGGTGCGGCGGCCATTTTACAGGCTGCTTGTGTCCACTTTAAACCTGCCAGCATTCTGCTGAAATAAAAGCTGTTTGAACGAAACTCTGTGTTTTCTCCTTATTAATAAAATCGCGATATATTGCGAATTCTACAGGAGTCGGTCCTAAATCGACTCACGGTAGGGTACCGTAATACCAGGAGTATGGGAGCACGTCCCCTTAAGGGAAAGGTGCATGAGGTACGACCCGCAGCCCCGGCTCAAAAGGAGTGGCATCAGGAGGGTAACCGCGCCGCGCAGGCCAGCAATGCTTGTTACGGGTGTGGGAAGACAGGGCACTGGCGCAAGAACTGCAGGAATCCTTGGAAGGATTCCAGGGATAAAAATCCCGCGGTCCGAGCCCAGGCGCCTGTCTCTGATAGGGGAGCTAGTGCACCCATCCATCCCGACGCGATCGAATCAGTGTTGGGAGCCATGCGCACCCTCATGAGTGCGCAAGGTAGGGTGGCGGTTGCTACCGGCCCCGCAGGTGCCACAGCCCCGTCCAATAGTACCCAATGACTAGAGCCCGCACAGCCCGTCTACCTGTGTCCGCTCAGCTATGATGCGTGGAAGCGACCCCTGGTGGAGATGGAGGTAGAGAATCAGAAGGGTAGTTATTTGTTGGACACGGGAGCTTCTTGCACCGTGATTCATACGGATAGCCCTTTTGACTCACCGCTATCTACCAAGGTCCCATTCACATTAGCGGGGTTCACGGGAAAAGAGCAGGCTGGCGCGTTCTCCCTTCCGCTATCCATTCATTTAGGAGCACTCCACACCACGTGGAAGTGCATACTGATGAAATGGCAAGAGGGGGGTGGGAGAGGCATCCTCGGATCCGATCTCCTATCGGGGCACGGGATCCTCGTGGACCTCAGGAATCACTGTCTCTGGGGGGCTAAGAGTGAAAAAGGCGAGGTAGTGGTAATTCCGGGGGAGGAAGGTAAAGGGGCCCTGTGTACCATGAAGCCATCCGGAGGCTACGATCTCGGGCTTATGGTCGCGGATGTCCCAACGGACATGCAAGCGTACGTGTCAGATAATATGCACGCGTTTGCAACCCACAAGCACGATTGTGGGAGGGTTACCGGGTTTGAGGTCAGCGTAGATGGGGACCCCATGACCCGGCCCCAAAAGCAGTATAACTTCCCCAAAGAAGCAGAACCCGATATGGAGACAGCAATGTCCTCCTTGGTGCAGCAGGGCGTGTTGAGGCCGATAGCCACACACGTGAACTCCCCATTATGGCCGGTTAGGAAGCCGGATAATTCGTGGAGGGCCACGGTGGACTACAGAGTCCTTAACAGTAACATTCCCGCCTGCGCGCCCACGGTAGCAGCAGTTGCTGACCTAATAGGGAGTATCCCAGCGTCCACGACCACGTTCACGGTGCTGGATATCTCGAACGGTTTTTGGTCCATCCCGCTGCGGCGAGAGGACCAGTACAAGTTTGCCTTTACTTTCAAAGGACAACAGTACACGTGGAACTGTCTGCCACAGGGTTTCCACAATAGCCCCAGTATTTTCCATCAGTGTATGGCAGGAAGTTTAAAGGAGTTTAGTCAGCCCAATCAGATAGTGCAGTACGTGGATGATTTGCTCCTATTTACGGATTCAAGGGAGGAGCATGGACCACTACTGGCCGAGTTATTGGAGCTGCTAGCGAGAAAGGGTTTTAAAGTAAACCCTAAGAAAGCACGTATCGGTCAGCAGGAAGTAAAATTCCTGGGGCTGACCATTCGCGCTGGGGAAAGAGCCATAGATAAGGCTAGGAGGGAGTCGGTGCAAGAGTTACCGATTCCCAACAACATAAGGGGTGTGAGGTCCTTCTTGGGACTGACCGGTTACTGCAGGGATTTTATCGAAGACTATGCGGCCACAGCGGCGCCGCTCCTCCGACTCCTCCATAAGGGAGTGGAGTGGTCTTGGGACGAGGGCTGCCAAGCAGCCTTCGAGAAGTTAAAAAGGGATCTGCAGACCGCGCCAGCTTCAGGGGCCATAGATGGGGGGGAGGAGTTTTTCCTGGAGGTAGCTGCCAGCGGGGACAGCTTGAGCGCTGTGCTGCT
Source organism: Squalus acanthias (assembly GCA_030390025.1). Classification (NCBI taxonomy): domain Eukaryota; kingdom Metazoa; phylum Chordata; class Chondrichthyes; order Squaliformes; family Squalidae; genus Squalus; species Squalus acanthias. The sequence goes on along the minus strand of CM059425.1, from coordinate 140,192,403 downwards.
CCAAGAGCGCCACGGCAAGCTGAGGCCGGTTGTCTATTCGTCCAGAGTGTTAACGGATGTGGAGAGAAGTTTCTCCAATTGCGAAAGGCACCTTTTAGCCACGCATTGGGCTGTGAAAAGATCAGCGATCTTCACAGGGCTCTCTCCCATCACTCTCCTCACCCATCACACACCAACTAAGATGCTTCTAGATGGGAGGATTAAAGATGGGACCGTAAGCAGCGTGCGTATTGCGCGCTGGACCCTTCTTCTTTCCCAGATGGATCTTAGAGTAAAAGGTCTTTGCGAGCCCAGGCTTGCGGTCAATTTGGTATACCCCGGTACAGCCCACCGGTGTTCGGTGGAAGGGGTGTAGGACGTCAACATAGGTTTGCGGGCCGGGATACATCCCACTGGGCGCGAGATTTATGTTGATGGTTCCAGCACAGTATCTGCTGGCGAACGACTCACAGGGTGTGGAGTTTATGACCCTGCGGCAAACCTTGCCCTGGCGATCAAGCTCCCTAGCACCATGAGCGCGCAGCAGGCTGAGCTGTCTGCCGTGGTGTACGTTGTTACCCACCCAGACATTTTCCCAACCCCATACACGATTTGCTCGGACAGTATGTTCACATGCAATTCGTGTACGGAATACCTGGCCATTTGGTCCCGCCGTGGATACACCTCCGCGGACGGGCGACCTTTAACGGTGAAGCCCTTGCTGGAAAAGATCCTAGCAGCAGTAGGGGAGGAAGGGGAGATTTTCATCCATAAGGTGAAGGCTCACTCCTCCACAGAGCCCCGTGGGGAGGGCAACCAGCAGGCGGATGTGCTAGCCAGGGAAGGTGCCCGCAACGGCATTTTCTGGGACCCCTATGGGACCAGACCCATGGCAGCGATCCTAGGCAGGGACGGGAATCCCGGGAACACCAGGGTAGCATTGCCCCTAGACCTTAAGACCGTCCAAAACCAGGATCCCGCCCTAAAAGCAGTCCTAAAAACCATTGCTGAGGGGAAGCAAGTAGAGGGTCCGTACAGTACGGCAACCCTCTCAGTTAAGGAAGGCATGCTGTTCCGCGAGGAGCAGTGGGTTGTGCCGCAGCAGCACAGGAGGGAATTCCTCCAGTTGGCTCACGAGGGACCAGGGGCAGGGCACCCCGGGCCCGAGGTTACCTGGCAACGGGTAGAGCAAGCGGGATGGTGGCCAGGGCTCAGGGAACAGGCCCGCGAGTTCTGTGCAAACTGTCTCGTGTGCGCTGCAAACAACCCAGACCCCCAGAAAAGGAAAGTGCCCATGGGGCACGTAAGAAGGGTAGAGGGACCATGGCAGTCGATACAGATCGACTATATAGGGCCCCTGCCGACCACCCAGGGAGGCTATAAATACTGCCTCGTCTTGGTGGATGTGTTTTCCAAATGGGTGGAAGCCTTCCCCTGTCGAACAGCTACGGCACTGGGTACTGCAAAAATCTTGGTCAGGGAAGTGTTCTCGCGGTGGGGACTCCCCCGGTTTGTGGAGTCAGACCAAGGGAGTCATTTTACCGGCCAGGTGATGCAGAACACCCTCATGCTTTTGGGCATTGAAGGGAAATGGCACGTAGCGCACAATCCCCAGTCATCCGGAATTGTTGAACGCATGAACCGGACCCTGAAGGAGAAATTGAGGAAAGAGACTATGAACTCGCCCCAAAAATGGGCGGAGGTTCTGCCTTTAGTCCTCATGGGGCTCCGGGCCAGTCAGTCAAAAAGTACGGGGTATTCCCCGCACGAGGTGATGACTGGGAGGCTCATGCGAACCCCCACCCATGTGCTAGCGCTGGTGCTCACTGAGGGTCAGCTCCAAGAGATAAGCAGGGACAAGTTCGCCCAGGCCCTCTTGGAGCGCCTGAAGCAGGTTTATGAGCAGGCGGCTGGGAACATGGGAAGGCAGCATCAGGGCAATCGCCTGTTGCTGGAACCCCGCAAAACGCGGGAGTGGGAAGTAGGAGACCAGGTCATGGTCAGAAACTACGCCAGAGTAGGGAGTCTGGAACCACTGTATATGGGACCCTACAACATTGTAGATAAGGCGAGTCCCATGGTATACGCCGTAAAAGTACCTCGGCGCACTAAGTGGTTCCACGTAAACCAGTGCAAACTGTACAAGCCAGGTGCACAAGGGAAAACCACAGGGGCAAAACCTGCGAGTGGGGACTCGCAGCCCCAGGTAGGACCACAAGGCACACAGGCAGGCAGAGCAGCGTGCATCAGGGAAGGAGGCATCCTGGAAAATTGTGAAACATTTTTGTGGGGTTGGGAGTCAGATGAGGGAGAGTTCCCGGAACTCAAGTCAGATGAGGATAGTGAAGGTAGTGGAGAGTGGGAATCGGAGGACGCAAGGGTCGCCCCCGATTCAGGTATAGGGAGGACAGGGGCTGCAGATAGAGATCCACACAGGGTGGACACCGAGGCTGCAGGTCCCGAACACAGGAGGGAGGAGCTAGGGGAGGCGGAGCCAGCCACTGTGAGACCACAGGGCGTGACGGCGGAAACCTCAGAGCCCGAGCCGCCCGCCTTGAACGTCATGCCCTCGAGGGAGGTAGGGATTGCGAGTGAAGGGCCGCCTGCTGGGCCGAGCAGGGCGGTGCCACAAGCTGCAAGTCCCGAGGTCAGGAAGGCGGAGTCAGGGGAGGCGGAGCCAGCGACTGTGGTGGGACCACAGGCCGTCCCGGTGGAAGTCTCGGAACCCGGTCCGTCGGTCCTGGGATTCCTGCCCCCGACAACTCCTCGTAGGTCAAGTCGAGCACCCCAGCCCAGGAAAATGTGGTCATGTCCCCAGACTGCCCCAAGGCGCAGGCTTAAGGTTAAGACAGCCCAGGAAGGGCCCAGTCCCATCGCAGCAGCAACAGGCTGCGGCGGATCAAAGGAAGGGGTCAGTGCCCTCCCACCGTCGGGAAGAGCTCGCAGCAGCCTTCTCAGAATTTAAAGGGGCCACCCTGGGAACGGGCGGCGCTGTACAGTAATAAGTTTAAGTTCATAGTTTAAGTTTAAGTTTCTAAGTTTAAGGTTAAGAATAAGGTTATAAGTTTATAGTTTTAAATCGGTTTAAGTTTGTAGTTTAATTTTAACAGAAAATGGTAAAATGATGGGAGCTTTTTAGATAGGTTTAGTTAAAGTTAATTTAGTGAACATTGAAGTTTACGTGAGGCGAGGTCAGGGGACCCGCTCACCCTTCACAAAAGCCAGAGACTCTTGCGAGGCTGGCTACCTCATTCTATCTGATCACAGGAACCAAGGAAGGATGGAACAAATTCTAGTATTGCTCGCGGCAATCGGATGTGGATTGGCCTATCGAGGCCGCACCAAGGATGTCGTGGTGTTTGGATGCTCCGGGGACACGGCCCCCATCGCGGTGGATGGGACCGGAAGACGGGAGGCTGAGGAGACCACCACCTATTTCCACAAGGGAAGGTGGCCAGGATGGCTGGGAACGAACTCAACTGAGTATTCCAGCACATCGGGGTTTGCCTACCAAGAGACTTCTTTAATGTGCCCCAAAGTAAGGATCATCGCACCCAGGATCAGCGTCACCGTCGGCAAACGGATTTGTTTGACTTGTAATGGGAATGTCCCATTGAGCCGATGGTGGTGGCTGCGAAAGCTGAGCAAAAACATGAGGAACTCTTCGGTCGAGTGGAAACGACTGGGTAATAATACCCATCGGACAATTACGGGGACAAACGGACAAGTGAGAGTCTGTTGGGACAAATGGTGGGAACCGGATGAGGGAATTTATGTATGTATGTGGGGGTCAAAGTACGCTTGCCCCAAAGGCATCTCCATATTTTTCATTAATCAATGGCAGGATAACGGACAGGGGATGAGGTGGGATGCGAGCACCAGGGGGTGCGGAGCCCCATACTCTTCGATCCCGGTAAATGCCACTGAACTCATTACGCGCCCACGCAAAGCCCCGCCCACGATTCCGGTGGTTCTAGCTGAAGAGGAAGGGTGCCCTAAAACTAGTAAGGGACCCGGGAATGGTTTGGTACTGGTCCCCACAGACCAGATACTATTTCAGGGGGTACATTACGCGGTGGCCTCGGTGATTTTAAATCTCACCGAGGTGCGGTTACCAGAGTGGTGCCCCAAAAAGACGGAACAGTTATATCAGGTCCTGTTGACCAAGATGTTCAGACAATTTTACGAATTCGATTTCGCGGAAATTGATAAAACAAGTTTGTACACCGCACCACATGAAGTTTTTGATCAGGTGGGGAGGCAAAGAAGGGGTGTAGTGAACGACGCGTTCACTGCTTTTAACACGGGTACATCTGTGGTCAACGCTCTAGACAGTGTGGAGCTGCAGACCCAGATTAATGGTTTAAAGACGCAATTAAAAGACATTCTAACAGATGAAAATAAAGTGGTTGGGTCGGGTTGACACGAGGACCAAGCCATGATTCTCAATTTAAAGGAAATTATAGCAGAGTTAGAGAAACATGCAAAGACGGTAAATGCCCTGATTAGGGAAGATCGGAATGCATCCGATCAAGCTGCGCAGAATGAGGTGTGCGTGCTTTACGGGGCGTGGTTACTGGGCGAGGGCCGCAGTAATTTGGAGGATTTAAAACAAGGTTTGGTCCCGTCCTGGATAAGTAACAAACACCTGCGGGCGCTCCACCCTTTTCAGAACGCATTAAGCCCGTGCCAGCTCAGGCTAGCTTCAGAAGCATACCCAGTCCCCGTGGACTGTGGACGATCAAACCATACCATTATGGGTATAGTTTTACGTATGCCGGTTTTGGGCGACACAGCAAAGCCCGCCCCGGTGTATCGGGTAGAGAACATTGGTGTCATTCAGGGGGGAGCCCACATTCGCTATGCAGCGGTTCCACCCTACGTCATCCGCTGGGAGCAAACGATGACAGGTACAGATCTCTCTGGTTGTCGTGGCAGGGGAGCACACATAATACTGTGTCCCCAGCACTTGAATGCCTTTTTAACACCACAGTGCGGGTTCAGAACGGCTGGCGCCAAGTCCATGAATTGCACCATGGAGGCAATGGCACAAGATCATGTGCCTCCGCAGGTAGCATACATCGGGAGTGGAACATATTGTGTTACCACTGCAGCGCAACACTACCAGCATGGAAACCGTAGCCGGTGTCCGGTGAGTGACAGCAGTTTCTGTTTCAAACCCAGGGCGGAAGTTCAAGTAGCACAACAGCGAATTGTCCCAATCTCTGAACCATCCACGGTTCATCTAACAGTAAAAGAGAATTTCACCGACTTGCAGCGATTCGTCGCACATTTCGGATACCTCATTCCCCCTCTCCCTGAACACCTCACCAAGCTTTTAAAAGCCGTCACGGTGTCACAGAAACATTTTTACACACTAGAGCAGAAAACTGTCGAAATAGGGACAGACATTCTGGATATAGTAATTCCACCATGGTGGAATCTGTTCACCAATATTGAAGTGCCGTCCTGGATCAGAATAGCCTCCCACATTTTAGTTGTATGCCAAGTTTTTATTGTAGTGTACCTATTGATCGTACATTGTAAGAGAGGCAAACGCCTCACCAAGCACGAAAACACGGGAGAGTGGCGAGAACGTTATGTGCACGTGCACGATGAAAGCACCGTGTGATCGGAAAATGGCGTCACTCCCGCTCGCCACGTGCGCCGCGGAAGTTTGTACTCGACCGTGATTTTCAAAGACTGTAAATACGTTTGGGACTCGACATGTTTTAAGAGTTAGTGTTGATTATTTTGGTGATGGTGTTGTAGTTAAAAATGATTGTTTGGTTTTGGTTTTGTTTTTCTTTTCCCTAAATAAAAATATGAATATGCAGGTGATACGAGAGGCATCGGCCTGGTTACGCCTGGAAGGAAAACAAGTGGTGTAAGTTTAAAGGCAAATAATGCCTACGGTGCTATAAAATGTAATTTTTCTTGGGAAATAAGGACGACGCAAAGACCCTAGATAGTTTAAGTTATGGGATTAAATTTTCTGGATTCGGAGAAAATCGAGATAATATTGCTCACCACTATATTTTTGATACGATAAGCGGAGTTATTCGCATCAACAGGAGGGACTGTAGAATTTGCAATATATCGCGATTTTATTTAATAAGGAGAAAAACACACAGTTTCGTTCAAACAGCGTTTATTTCAGCAGAATGCTGTCAGGTTTTCAAAGTGGACACAAGCAGCCTGTAAAATGGCCGCCACGCCTCGTGACAGAACATTCTAGACTTTTTGACGGGCAGACAAGATGGCGTTCCAATAAATATTTGTGCAAGATCGATTAAGACTCAGCACATTGAAGATAATACACGAGACATCATGGGTTTACAGTATACACATAAATACTGAAATCGGTCTCCCAGGTGCGAATAAGGGCTATTGTACCAAGTAATCAAGAACCCATCCAAAGACATTAATATGTAAAATCCCAACGACTCTACGATGAGAGAGCCGTTAGCGGGTAGTTAAAGAAAACACTTGGAAGCCCCAAAACCCCTCCAGGGAGAACACCGACCGATTAAACAATGGGAGAGATATTAACAGGTACTCAGACAATTACGAGTAGCCCCGAAACCCATTAAAACGAAGATCACCCTATACAAGAAATTTGAGCGCCAAACCCTAACAAAAGAAAAGACATTAAGGTTGGGCGGGAAACGGAAGATTTTGCACTATAATTGCAAGCTCCAAACCGTCCATCTCTCTCTTGACTCTTGGCTCTTATCCTCGTGGCTGCTCCTGTGCTCTTATCCTCTTATTCGGTTGACTCTTATCCTGCTGGTGTTTATCCTCGTGGCTGCTCTTGACTCGCCGTCTTGTTCCTGTTTGACGAACTGGGCTCTGAAGCCTTGAAGCGGGCGCACCATCCCGATAAGTCGGTAAACGGTGTTGGAACCGAAGGCCCGGGATGAGATGAGATGAGATGAGATGAGAAGAGAAGAAGACCATACTTATCGCCACGGTCAGTAAGCTCCAACCGCGCCTGTAGGTCGAATAGACATTTTCCTTGCCAGGAAGATTATTCTTCGAATTTTATCGTACCTGTGCGAGGGCACAGGAAGACTCTTCTTTGAGTAGAGTCGGAACTCCGAGGACAACACAGATCTTCATGACAGCAGACGTTCCAGCCTGCTAGCCGGAGCAGAAACGAGTAAACAAGTGGGGCCCGGAGATCCCCTGATCGACACGTGGGTGCTGCGGTGAAAACCATCCGATCAGAGTTTTCGGAATTCTCCGAGTTATCACGAGTGGTGAGCATGAGTCTCGAATCCTACGAATCTAGCTTAGGACAGATATTGATAGGGGAGGGTTTTAAGTATTAAGGATAATTGTAATGTGTGCCCCCATTTACGATGTGTCGTTCGTTCCTCGTTTCCCTGAAATTAATTACATAACTGCGTGTAAGATTGTACTGTCATTAATCTGTGCTTATGACATGTATTTCGTAATCTTAAATAATATGCAATAAAGATTTTCCATTTCGTACCATTCAACCGAGTCTACCTGAGTTTCATCTCCATTATTGCTCTCGCATCTAAGTCCAGTGTCTAGAACCGTAAGGGCGAGTGGGTCGAACCACTCATAGGTGTGTTTAGTGCTCCCAGACTGGCTGGAGACCAGAACAGGCAACAAGGCCTAAACCCGCACTAGCACCCGGGCTGCACAAAGCCACACGAATCTCACAGGCTGAGAGACAAAAACCCTTACAACAGGCAGTGGAAACAGTGGGTGGAACTAAGGAGCAGTAAAGGATGCAGCACTCTAGTGGGAGTTGCCTACACTCCTGATAGTGATGTAGTGGGGAACTGTATAAATACGGAGATCAAGGAAGCATGTAACATAAACGAAGGGCTGGATTTTAAGTTCACAACACATTGGGAGCGGGGCGGGGCGGTAGGGGGGAGGGGGCGGGGGCAGAGAGCATGCGGGAAACCCGGAGGTAAGTGCAGTGCGTCTGACAGTGGCTTTTAACCCAGTCACTGCATTAACATATGATTTCTGGGTTTCCTGACCAATTAGCGCCAGTGAGCGTGATGACGACCCACTTGATAGGATTGCAACATTACTATTTAAAGGGACACCCCAAACATGGACGTTGAAGCAGTTGGAAGTGGGAAGGAGAGAGAAACAAATTTTGCTATGGAAGGTAGAAGGTCAAAAGCTGCGTCCCGCTTCAGCGCCGCCTCCCTGGATGTGCTGCTGGGGGCTGTGAGGACCCGGAGGGATATACTGCTCCCTAGTGACGGGAGGAACAAGCCGGCTGGGGACATTAAGAACGCATGATTGGAGGTGGTTGGATACAATGCAGGAAGTGGTTCATTGACCTAAGCAGGGCAGGAAAGTTGAGAGCAATGGCACATTCACCTACATCCTGATGTGCGTATCACCCCAACCTCTCACTCTGCCTTCTCAAGCCTACTCCAGCACATCACTCCTCATACCAACTTAACTTGCAGGTACACCCAGCCCCCTCTGTCTATGCACTTCCTCACATCCCCATCTACCCATCTACCACTGACATTCACTCTCATCTTTATGCAATATCATGCCTATCCCTCATAGTCATCCACAACAAATGCTCACCATCCATCTGTTCAACACATGCCATTACTCAAATTCATAGGTCTCTCCTTTATCTCCTTGCAGGAGAAGAGAGCACAGAACATGAGGGAGAGGCAGAGAACCAGAGGTGGCCCTCCAGCCATCTCACAGCTATCATAAGAATATAAAAATTTGGAGCAGGAGTAGACCATACAGGCCCCTCAAGCCTGCTCCGCCATTCAATAAGATCATGACTGATCTTCGACCTCAACTCCACTTTCCTGTCCAATCCCCATATCCCTTGATTCCCCATGAGTCCAAATCTATCTATCTCAGCCTTGAATATACTCAACGATTGAGCATCCACAGCCCTCTGGAGTAGAGAATTCCAAAGATTCACAACTCTCTGAGTGAAGAAATTCCTCATCTCAATCTTAAGTGGTTGACCCCCTTATCCTGAGACTATGCCCCCTAGCTCTAGAATCTCCAGCCAGGGGAAACAACCTCTCAGCATTTACCGTCATTCTCCCTCAGAATTGTATATGTTTCAATGTGATCACCTTTCATTCTTCTAAACTCCAGAGAGTATAGGCCCAATCTACTCAATCTCTCCTCATAGGACAACCCTTCTCATCCCAGGAATCAATCTAGTGAACCTTTATTACACCGCCTCCAAGGCAAGTATATCCTTCCTCAGATAAGGAGACCAAAACTGTGCACAACACTACAGGTGTGATCTCACCAAAGCCCTGTACAATTGTAGCAAGACTTCCTTACTTTAGTACTCCAACCCCCTTGCAATAAAGGCCAACATGCCATTTGCCTTCCTAATTGCTTGCTGTACCTGCATGCTAACTCTCTGCTTTTCCTGTATGAGGATACTTAAATATCTCTGAACACCAACATTTAATAGTTACCATTTAAAAAATATTCTGTTTTTCTATTCTTCATACCAACGTGAATAACCTCACATTACCCCACATTATACTCCATCTGCCACCTTATTGTCCACTCACTTAACCTGTCCATATCCCTTTGCATGCTCTTTGTGTCCTCCTCACAGCTTACTTTCCCACCAAGCTTTGTATCGACAGCAAACTTGGATACATTACATTTGGTCCCTTCATCCAAGTCATTAAAATAGATTGTAAATAACTGAGGCCCAAGCACTGATCCTTGCAACACCCCACTAGTTACAGCCTGCCAACCTGAAAATGACCCACTTATTCCTACTCTCTGTTTTCTGTCCGTTAACCAATCCTCTATCTATGGTAATATATTAACCCCAACCCCATGAGCCCTGATCTTGCAAAACAAGCTTTTATGAAGCACCTTATCAAATGTCTTTTGGAAATCCAAACATACCACATCCACTGGTTCCCCTGTATTTGCCTTGCTAGTTACATCCTCAAAAACTCTAATACATTTGTCAAACACAATTTCCCTTTCATAAAACTTTATTGACTCTGCCTAATCATGTTATGATTTTCTAAGTGCCCTGATACCACTTCCTTAATAATGGAATCCAGCATTTTTCCGACGACTGATGTCAGGCTAACTGACCTGTAGTTCCAGGTTTCCCTCTCCCCCCTTTCTCGAATAGCAGGGTTAAATTTGCTACCGTCCAATCCGCTGGGACCGTTCCTGAATCAAGGGAATTTTGGAAGATCAAAACCAATGCATCCACTATCTCTGCAGCCACCTCTTTTAGAACCCTAGGATGTAGGCCATCAGGTCCAGGGGATTTGTCGGCTTTTAGTCCCATCATTTTCCCAAGTACTTATTCTCTACTGATATTAATTACTTTAAGTTCCTCGCTCTCATTAGCCCCTTGGTTCCCCACTATTTTCGGTATGCTTTTTGTGTTTAAAGTCTCTGCCATTTCCTTATTCCCCATTATAATTTCTCCTGTCTCAGCCTCCAAAGGACCAACGCATAATTTTGCTATTCTCTTCCTTTTTACATACTTGTAGAAGGTCTTACAATCTGTTTTAATATTTCTTGCTAGTTTTCTCTGCTTCTATTTTCTCCCTTTTTATCAATTTTTTGGTCATCCTTTGCTGGTTACTAAAGCTTCTCCAATCCTTAGGCTTACTACTATTCTTTGCAACAATATAAGCCTCTTCTTTTTGTTTATTCGTTTGTGGGATCAGGGCGTCGCTGGCAATGCCAGCATTTATTGCCCATCCCTGGTTGCCCTTGAGAAGGTGGTGGTGAGCCGCCTTCTTGAACCGTTGCCATCCGTGTGGTGATGGTACGCCCACAGTGCTGTTAGGTAGGGAGTTCCAGGATTTTGACCCAGCGACGATGAAGGATCGGCGATATACTTCTAAGTCAGGATGGTGTGTGACTTGGAGGGGAACTTGGAGGTGGTGGTGTTTCCATGCGCCTGCTGCCCTTGTCCTTCTAGGTGGAAGAGGTCGCGGGTTTGAGAGGTGCTGCCGAAGAAGCCTTGGCGAGTTGCTGCAGTGCATCTTGTAGATGGTACACACTGCAGCCACAGTACGCCGGTGGTGGAGGGAGTGAATGTTTAAGGTGGTGGATGAGGTGCCAATCAAGCGGATGGTGTCGAGCTTCTTGAGTGTTGTTGGAGCTGCACTCATCCAGGCAAGTGGAGAGTATTCCATCACACTCCTTACTTATGCCTTGTAGATGGTGGAAAGGCTTTGGGGAGTCAGGAAGTGAGACACTCGCCGCAGAATACCTAGCCTCTGACCTGCTGTTGTTGCCACAGCATTTATGTGGCTGGTCCAGTTAAGTTTCTGGCTAATGGTGCCCCCCAGGATGTTGATAGTGGGGGATTCGGCGATGGTAATGCCATTGAATGTCAAGGGGAGGTGGTTAGACTCTCGCTTGTTGGAGATAGTCATTGCCTGGCACTTCTGTGGCGCGAATGTTACCTGCCACTTATCAGCCCAAGCCTGAACGTCGTCCAGGTCTTGTTGCATATTAATCTAATACTATCCTTAACTTCTTTAGCTGGGCCTTCACATCCTTCCTAAAGTGTGGTGCCCAGAATTGGACACAATACTCCAGTTGAGGCCGAACCAGTGTCTTATAAAGGTTCATCATAACTTCCTTGCTTTTATACTCGATGCCTCTATTTATGAAGCCCAGAATCCTGTATGCTTTTTTAACCACTTTCTCAACCTGCCCTGCCACCTTCAACGATTTGTGCACATATACCCGCAGGTCTCTCTGTTCATGCACCCCCTTTAGGATTATACCCTTTAGTTTATATTGCCTCTCCTCGTTCTTCTTACTAAAATGTATCACTTCGCACTTTTCTGCATTAAATTTCATCTGCCACGTGTCCGCCCATTTCACCAGCCTGTCTATGTCTTCTTGAAGTCTATCACTATCCTCCTCACTGTTCACTATACTTCCAAGTTTTGTGTCATCAGCAAATTTCGAAATTGTGTCCTGTACACCCAAGTCTTAGTCATTAATATATATCAAGAAAAGCAGTGGTCCTAGTACCGAGCCCTGGGGAACACCTTCCTCCAGTCCGAAAAACAACCGTTCACCACTACTCTCTGTTTCCTGTCGCTTAGCCAATTTCATATCCATGCTGCCACTGTCCCTTTTATTCCATGGGCTTCAACTTTGCTGGCAAGTCTATTATGTGGCACTTTGCCAAACGCCTTTTGGAAGTCCATGTACATCACATCATCTATATTGCCCTCATCAACCCTCTCTGTTACCTCATCAAAGGCTTTCCTTAGTTAATCCACACTTGTCCAAGTGACTGTTAACTTTGTCACTGATTATCGTTTCTAAAAACTTCCCCACTACCGAGGTTAAACTGACTGGCCTGTAGTTGCTGGGTTTATATTTACACCCTTTTTTGAACAAGGGTGTAACATTTGAAATTCTCCAGTCCTCTGGCAACACCACCGTATCTAAAGAGGATGTAAAGTTTTGCAATTATCGCGATTCGAAATAACGAGATAGAAGCAGATTCGTTTGATCAGTTTATTTAAACGAAATGCTGTCATGATTAAACAGGACACAGAAGCCTGTAAAATGGCCGCCGTGCATCGTGGCACAAGTTTCCAGAAGTACAGTGGGCAGACAAGATGGCGTTCGAATAAACATTTTCGATAAGCACTGATAAAGACAGGATGCAACCTGTTTGCATTTGTGACAATAGCAAAAGATATGAGTGCTGGAATCGTTTTCCATGCACAAGTAAGGACCATTGTACTGGGCAATCGAAGGCCCATCCAGACACATCAATACGCAAATACCCCCACGGCTCTACAATGAGAGAGCCATTCTCGGGTGATTAAACAAGTATTCGGGGGCCCCCAAAACCCAGCCAGGGAGGCTCCGAGCCGTTTCAACAATGCGGAAAACATTAACGGGTAGTTGGCCAGTCTCAGGTGCTACCGAAACCCGTTAAAGACAAGAATCACCCCATGCTGGGAGTTTTGAGCACCAATATTTCACAAAGGACAAACATTAAGATTTGAGCGGGAGATAAGGGAACACAGCACTATAACTATAGACAACAAATGTCCATCGCTCTTTTTTTTTTCTCTTATCTCGGCTGATGCTCTTGATTCGACTCTTATTCGCTTGATTCGTGCTCTTGTTTCTCTGGACTGTTGACTCTGGACTTTTAGCCGCACTGGACGGTTATTCGAATGTTGGGTGGAGCTCAATCGGGACGAGCCGCCTCGACAAAGGGCGAGTAACCGGGTGCACCATCCCGAGTGTCGGTAAACGGTGTTTTGGACCCGAAGGCCCGAAGAGACGAGACGAGACGAGATGAGAAGAGAAGAAGAAGAATCCACGTGCCGCCGCGGTCAGTAAACCCCGACCGCGCCGAATTTATACGAACTCTATCAGTTACTGCATGAACTGGTCATAGACTCTTCCTCGAATTTTATCGACAACTGGTGTCGATACCGGAAGACTCTTCTTTGAATTCTACCGGCAACTGGTGTCGGTCCAGGAAGACTTTTCTTTGAGTTCTATAGCCGGGCCCGAGCACTGTTGAGTTCTTCATGACAACGGGGAGCCCAGCCTGCTTGCAGCAGCAGCGAAGATAAACAAGTGGGGTACAGAGACCCCTCCAAACACGTGACAGTCAGGCGCTGCAGCGAAACGAGCCGAGCGCCTCACTTTAAAATTCTCCGAAGTATCACGAGTGGTGAGCATGTTTCCCGATCCTACAAATCTAGATGTAGTGTAGGTATTAATAGGGGAGGGTGGTTTTATTAAGGATAAAGTATAATGTGTTCCCCTTTTTATGATGTGCCGTGCGTTCTTCATTACCATAGACCAAGTTTTATGAATGTATGTATACTTGTACTCTCGTTAATTTGCGCCTATGACATGTACTTCATGATTTTGGACGCTATGCAATAAAGATTTCCATTTCGTACTATTCAACCGGGTCTATTTTGAGTTTTTCTCTGCATTACTGCTCTCGCACCTAAGTCCAGTGTTAGAACCGTAAGGGCGAGTGGGTCGAACCACTCACAGGTGCTTATTGCAACAAGGCTGGCCGGAGACCAGAGCAAGCAATAGTATTAGGCAACGAAGGCCTAACCCCGCACCAGCACCGTCTGCGACACAAGCACGACACAAAACCCCTTACAAGGATTGGAAGATTATGGCCAGTACCTCCGCGATTTCCTCCTTAACTTCCCTCAGCATCCTAGGATGCATCCCATCCGGTTCTGGTGACTTATCAACTTTAAGTACAGACAGCCTTTCTAGTACCTCCTCCTTATCAATTTTTATCTCATGCAGTATCTCCACTACCTTCTCTTTCACTCTTCTTCTCTTCTTAGGCAGTCCCTCGGAACCGAGGATGACTTGCTTCCACATTAAAATTGAGTTCTCAGGTGACTGATGAGTCCAATGCGGGACCTACAGTCTCTGTCACAGGTGGGACAGACGGTGGTTGAAGGGGCGGGTGGGTGGGGTGCTTGGGTTGACGTGCGCTCCTTGTGCTGCCTGCGCTTGGCTTCCGCTTGCTCCCATCGAAGAGACTCGAGGTGTTCGGCGCCTTCCCGGATGCTTCTCCTTCACTTTGTACGGTCTTGGGCCAGGGATTCCCAGGTGTCGGTGGGGATGTTGCACTTTTTCAAGGAGGCTTTGAGGGTGTCCTTGAAGCGTTTCCTCTGCCCACCTGGGGCTCTCTTGCCGTGTCGGAGCTCCGAGTAGAGCGCTTGTTTTGGAAGTCTCGTATCGGGCATGCGGACGATGTGACCCGTCCATCGGAGCTGATCGAGCGTGGTCAAAGATTCGATGCTGGGTATGTTGGCCTGAGTGAGAACACTGACGTGGGTGCATCTATCCTGCCAATGGATTTGCAGGATCTTGCGGAGGCAGCATTGGTGGTACCTCTCCAGTGCTTTGAGGTGCCTGCTGTACATGGTCCATGTCTCTGAGGCATACAGGAGGGCAGGTTTTACTACTGCTCTGTAGACCATGAGCTTAGTGTTGGGTTTGAGGTCCTTGTCTTCAAACACTCTCTTCCTCAGGTGACCGAAGGCTGCACTGGCATACTGAAGGCGGTGTTGGACTTCGTCATTGACGTCTGCCCTTGTTGACAGTAGGGTCCCGAGGTATGGAAAGTGGTCCATGTTGTCCAAGGCCTCGTCGTGGATTTTGATAATTGGGGGACAGTACAGTGTGGCGGGGGAAGGTTGGTAGAGGACCTTTGTCTTACGGATGTTTAGTGTAAGGCCCATGCTCTCGTACGCTTCGGTGAAGGCGTTAACGATGGTTTGGAGTTTGACCTCCGAGTGTGCGCAGACGCAAGCGTCATCTGCATACTGTAATTCGACGACAGAGGAAGGGACGACTTTGGATCTGGACTGGAGGCGATGGAGGTTGAACAGTTTCCCGTTTGTTCTGTAAATTATCTCCACTCTAGCGGGGAGCTTACTGAGGGTGAGATGGAGCATTGCCGCAAGGAAGATCGAGAAGAGCGTTGGTGCTTTAAAATCACATCATGCACTGGAGGAAGTCTGACCACAAAGACCATTTACAAAAGTAATTTTAAAAGGATTTTGATCCAAAACAACAACAATAACTTGCATTTATATAGTGGCTTAAACATAGCTTCACAGGAGCATTATCAAATGAAATTTGACACCGAGCCAAGTGTGGAGATATTAGGACAGGTGAATAAAAGCTTTGTCAAAGAGGTAGGTTTAAAGGAGCATATTAAAGGAGGAGTAAGAGGTAGTGAGGTGGAGAGTTTTCGGGAGGGAATTTCAGAGCTTAGGGCCTAGGCAGCTGAACAATTTTTCCTATTTTCTTCTCTATGTCAATGCGGATAGTTTGGTGTCAAGAATAAATTCTGTACATGGACCAGCTAGGAAACTCACTTATAATGTAATTTCTGTTTGTTTTTATTACTTGTACAATACTTTTAATAATTTTGAGATTTAAAAAAAAATTATTTTCGTGCTCATTCCCTGGTTTTACCTGGAGCCGGCAACCTAGCCATTACTTAGAGCTGTACTCTGAACAAATTCTGATCGTGCTACTTCAACTTGCATCCCTTTAGGAAAATAACAATGTCATATGGCACTACTCTGGTAAGCATATTAAAAAAAAATAACACCCAGTATTGATATTTAAATAGGAACGCAAATCCTGATCAACTCCAACCTGAAGGACAGTGAGCAATGTGCTCCCAAGCCCCATTAATGAACTCTGAGCCAGTTTCTCACAAGTGGACAACAGCAGCTGATGGATGACTTTGGTTTCAATCACTCCACCCTATGGAAAATCGCCTGGCCTCTGCTTGCTGCACAGCTATAGCAATAGAGCTGAAATCAGAAGCACAGTAGTAGCATAGTGGAAAGTAACCCTGTGTCCATCACTCTCAGCACTTTGGTACTTCAAATATGGTGCACCTCTTTTTAAAAATGAAATCATGAGATCCACAAATATATATTTTTAAATGGTGTAAAGTGCTCAGTGACAATGTCAAGGAGGCAAAAAGTAATGATTTTAACTACTAATATCAAAGCAGTCATAACAAACAGCTGTACAACACAAATGATAAACTAAGCTCTTACTGCTAAATTTGAACTCATGGCCACTATTCTTCTCTGTGATGAAATGATACAACAGGTAACTCTGATGCTAACAAATACCATGTTTGATAATCCCAGTTTAAAAAGATTTGAATAAAGCGATACAGGTTTCACAGACCACACAGTGGTCGGAATTTTCACTGTCCAACTGGCTGGCAGCAGGGGAGCCCTGGAGCTCATGGGGAACCTGGAAGTTTTAGCAGCTTTTTAATGAAGCCATTGCATTAGCATCTGACTTCCGGGTTTCCCGACCAATTAACGCGAGCGGGCGTGATGAAGGCACGCATGAGTCTATTTCAGCTGAACTAGTTAAAGGGACCCTGCAAAGATGAAAGTTGAAGGATTGTCCAGGTGGGGGAACAGAGGAAGAAACTGCATTAATGGAGTCCCAGCGTGGCAAGACTGCATCTCGTTTAAATGAGGCCTCCCTAGAGCTGATGCTGCGTTCTGTAAGGGCCTACAGGGAGATTTTTCTTCCCAAGCTGACTCCAGCACATCACTTCTCATATGTATTTACCTTGTAGGTGCAACCATTCCTATCTGCCCAGGCACCTAAAGCGCATCTTCAGTATTCCGATTGCTTGCTCGATGACAGTTCTCGTGGTCATATGGCTTTGATTGTACCTCTCCTAAGCCTCATTGTTTGGACTCCTAACGGGTGTCATCAGCCATGTCTTCAGGGGGTAGCCCTTGTCTCCAAGGAGTCAGCCGCTAACTCTGCTTTGAAGTCCGAAGAGCTCTGGAAGGGTGGATTGGAACAGGATGAAAGCATCATGGCAACTGCCTGGGAATCTTGCACACACCTACGTGATGATCTTTTGTGGTTGCATATGAGCTGACCATTGATGGAGTGGAAGCCCTTGTGGTTGATGAAGATTCCAGGGTGATCTGGGGGCGCCTTGATTGCCACATGTGTGCAATCGATGACTCCCTGGACCTGTGGAAAGCCAGCCAGAACCGCAAAGCTGAGCGCCCGCTCACTCTGCCTGGTCTCATCGGTTGAAAGTGCGCATAATTGCCGGCCCTGGCAAGCATGGCATCCGTCACCTGAGTGATGCATTTGTGGGCAGCAGATTGTGAGATTCTGCAGATATCTCCTGCAGATTCCTGGAAGGAGCCAGTGGCGAAGAAATTGAGGGTAGTGGAGACTTTGACAACCACTGGCAAAGCGTGCCCACCAGGTCCACTTGGCAGGAGGTCTTCTTTAGGAGGCTGCAAATGTCTGAGACTACCTGACGTGATACCCTGAGCTTCCTACTAAACACAATATGGTTGAGCTCAAACGGGTGTCCGAGTCTGATCTGTTCCCTATAATCCCTATCGTCCAGAACTTGTAGTAAGAGGTGTGTTTTCGGTGCGCCCGAGAAAACCACTTACAAATCTTCAGTTGAAACAGTTTCAAATTGCCTCTTAACATCTGTCAATTGCCAACCCACCTCTCCCATGGGAGTTTCTCACACACTGCCGAAAGCGTTTCAGTTAAAAGCAGAAGTCGACGGATTCGAGCCGGCTTCCTGACACACTGTCCATTTCATTCCTTTTAACCACCCGTCCGCTCCCAAACGCAATCACTTTTTTAGGTAAAAATTCCCCATAGGGCTGCCAGATCTTCCCTCATCTATCTAGTGATTAATTAATATACTATTAGATTTAGTGTTGACTAATGAGCCAGAATTAGTCAACAATCTAACGTGCAGGGAGCACCTCACTAGCAGTGACCATTACATGATTGAATTCAATATTAGGTTTGAGAGGGAGAGGGGTTAGTCAGAAATTGCGTGGGCGATTTTGCCAGCCCTGGGTAGGTAGGTATGGAGGCGGAACTGCAGGGAAAATGGCAGAATTTGTGGGCGGGTGCCCAACCCGCCTCCATGCCATCTTGCCAGGAGGCAGATAGCTGTCCCGCGCCGGGTCCCGTCTCCTTGGAGGCGGGAAGGAATTAAAGCCAATTAACTGCCTGTTAAAAGGTAGTTAACAGGCAGAAAATAGGATTATCCCCTTTTTGCCCTCACAAGTGCGGGCTTCCCGAAGGCTCAGAAACCCGCTAGGTCACCGAGGTGAGTAGGGGGTCTGCGGGGGTCGGAGGGGTCCAAAAGTGAGCTGTGGGGGTGAGTGATGGGTGCAAGTGTGGAGAGGTGAGTATCTGAGATAAGTGCAAAGTGTTAGAAAAAGTGTATTTATCTTTGTTTCTTCCTGCAGGCTTCAGACGGTGAGTATGCAGAGAGTCTCGCACCTCCGCGGTAGAGATGACAGATGGCTATTGCATTCTCCAATGCAACAACCATCTCATTCCTGCAAAAGAAAGAAGTGTGATGAGGTCTTGAATTCAAGACCTCATCAAACTGCAGAGAACATCACTGTTTGACAGCTTCACAGAGCTGTCAAACGATAACAATTCATCTGTCAAAAATTTTTGACAGATGAAATGTTATACGTTGTTGTTCTCTGCAACCGGCTTTCCCTTAATTGGCCTGCTAAGCCCGCTAGGCGGGCTTAACAAGGTCAATCAAGGGAAAATAGCATGGGTCGGCCAGAAGTTGATGGAGGGGGGACTGAAACCCAACAAGTGGGAGACCCGCCTCCAAAAGCTCCCCATTGACAAAATCACCCCCTCAGGTTTTAAATTTAGGTAAGGCTGACTTTGAAGGGATGAGAGAGAAATTGACCACAGTAGACAGGGTGGAACTGTTAATGGATAAAAATACAGATGAACAGTGGGAGGTGTTCAAAGAAGTATTTGGTAGAATACAAGACCTGTACAAACCCCTAAAGGGCAAGAGCTCTACTTGTGTAATTAAACAACCTTGTCTGACAGAAGAGCTAGTATAAAACTAAAACAAATAAATTACACAAATACAAAGAATAGTGGAGAGATATAAAGACAAGCAAAGGGGCATACTGAAAGTAGTAATAGTTGCAACAGGGAATATGAGAAAAAAGTTGTGAGGGATATCAAGGATAACACTAAAGCTTTTTAGAAGTATTTTAAGAGAAAGAGGGTGGCTAAGGGTAATGTGGACAGATGCAGGTGATATTGCAATTGAAAATCATGAAATGGCAGACATGCTAAATAATTACTTATATCTGTCTTCAAAGTAGAGGAAGAGAAAAAATTACCAGAGATATGAGGAAAAGTAAAAATAAATCAAGGGGAGGAGTTAAATAGATTTAAAAATTGTAATGGAGAAAATAATGAGACTAAACTCAGAAAATAATGAGAACAAAACTAGAGACCATCAATATAAGAGTCCGCACCATAGACTCTGGACCCCATGAAGTCTCATGGCTTCAGGTCAAGCATGGGCAAGGAAACCGACTGCTGATTACCACCTACCGCCCTCCCTCAGCTGATGAATCAGTACTCCTTCATGTTGAACACCACTTGGAAGAAGCACTGAGGTTAGCAAGGACAGAGAATGTAACTCTGGGTGGGGGACTTCAATGTCCATCACCAAGAGTGGCTCGGTAGCACCACTACTGACCGAGTTGGCCGAGTCCTGAAGGACATAACTGCCAGACTGGGCCTGCAGCAGGTGGTGAGAGAACCAACACGAGAGAAAAAATGACTTGACCTCGTCCTCACCAATCTACCTGTCGCAGATGCATCTGTCCATTATAGCATTGGTAACAGTGACCACCGCATAGTCCTTGTGGAGACGAAATCCTGTCTTCAAACTGAGGACACTTCCATCATGTTGTGTGGCACTACCACCATGCTAAATAGGATAGCTTCAGATTCAAGCCAGGGGACCAACCCTGGTTCAATGAGGCGTGCAGAAGAGTATGCCAGGAGCTGCACCAGGCGTACCTAAAAATGAGGTGCCAACCTGGGAAAGGTGCAACACAGGACTACATGCATGCTAAACAGCGGAAGCAGCATGCTATAGACAGAGCTAAGCAATCCCACAACCAACGGATCAGATCAAAGCTCTGCATTCCTGCCACATCCAGTCATGAATGGTGGTGGACAATTAAACAACTAACGGGAGGAGGAGGCTCCATGAGTATCCCCATCCTCAACGATAGCGGAGTCCTGACGCGAGAGCAAAAGACAAGGCTGAAGTGTTTGCAACCATCTTCAGCCAGAAGTGCCAAATGGATGATCCATATCGGCCTCCTCCTGATGTCCCCACCATCACAGAAACCAGTCTTCGGTCAATTCAATTAGCTCCACGTGATATCAAAGAACGGCTGAGCAAGGGCTATGGGCCCCAGCAACATCCCAGCTGTCGTGCTGAAGACTTGTGCTCCAGGACGAGCCGTGCTTCTAACCAAGCTGTTCCAGTACAACTACAATACTGGCATCTATCCAACAATGTGGAAAACTGGCCAGGTATGCTTTGTCCTCAAAAAGCAGGACAAATCCAATCCGGCCAATTACCGCCCCATCAGTATACTCCCAATCATCAGCAAAGTGATGGAAGGTTTCATCAACAATGCTATTAAGCGGCACTTACTCACCAATAACTTGCTCACCAATGCTTAGTTTGGGTTCCGTTAGGACCACTCAGCTTCAGACCTCATTATAACTTGGTCCAAACATGGACAAAAGAGTTGAATTCCAGAGGTGAGGTGAAAGTGACTATCCGTGACATCAAGGCAGCATTTGACCAAATGTAGCATCAAGGAGCTCCAATAAAATTGAAGTGAATGGGAATCAGATGGAAAACTCTCCACTGGTTGGAGTCATACCTAGTACAAAGGAAGTTGGTTGTGGTTTTTGGAGGTCAATCATCTCAGCCCCAGGACATTGCTGCAGGAGTTCCTCAGGGCAGTGTCCTAGGCCCTAGGACAGAGTCACTGAGTACTTGGAAAAATATGATCTGATCAGAGAGAACCAGCATGGCTTTGTAATGGGTAACTCATGTCTAACTAACATAGCTGAATGTTTTGAGGAGGTTACTAACGAGGTAGACAAGAGTGTCTATGGATGTTATTTATATGAACTTTCAGAAGGCATTCAATAAGGTTCCACGCCGCAGACTGTTAACATAGAATTGGAGGCAACCTATTGACATGGGTAGGGAATTGGTTAGGAGGTACGAGACAGAGAGTAGGGATAATGGCCTGGATTTTGCGGTGTTTAATGAAGGCAAAACTGTCAGCATTCACTGTTATTACTCCTCTGAAAGTGACAGTAACTTCTGGAGTCAGAGCATGCGCAGATAAACGTGGAAATCCAGAAGTTGCTGTCAGTCATTCCCTGCTCCTCCACAGGTTGCGCTGTGGAACTCCCCAGAGCCGGCAATGAAATCAAATCACACTGAGGGACGAAATCTCCCCCTATTACACTGCAATATCGCTGTTAACACCCCGCCTCCCACCCCAAAAAAGGTTAAGCCTTGTTGAAAGAGATGCAACTGGGTTCTTAATGGCATATTAACTTCTGAACAACTATTCTGACCCTGAAAAACGAATTTTAAATTTGTGGAAAGTCAAATTTTTCCATTAGTATGCTAAGAATTACATGATTTTTGAAATTATATATATTTTTAAAAGTTTGTTTATGATATTTCAGCTTCTAGCATAATCCTACGTGTATGTCCCATCTTTATTTCGCTTTCTGTAACATTTATGTAAAAAAGCAAATTATAATGTGTGCATTTTACTTCCTGGTTTGCTCTCCGTGAGAATTCTTCAATGTGGTTGGCTGGTTAGCCTACTTGATGACCTCACTGTTGCTGGAGATTCACTTGATTTGGTGCCAGATTCAAACTGACGTCGGGAGAGCTGATATTCACACCACAGAGATCATTACATCTTTCTGAGCAGCTTTCTTCAAGGTCAATGGCGAGTGCCATCGCTTCGCTGCTGACCGCAAATTCTAAGCCATTGGGTATGTACTCCAATTGGCAGGATGTGACTAATGGTGCCCCCCCCCCCCCCCACCCCCCCGCTGCCACACACCTCCCCAGGGATCTGTACTGAGGCTTCAGCTTTTCATTATATTTGTCAATGACTTAGATGAAGGAATAGAGAGCCATATATCCAAGTTTGCTGACAACACTAAGTTAGGTGGCACAGTAAGTAGTGTAGATGGGTGCAGAAAGTTGCAAAGGGACATTGGTAGATTAAGTGAACGAACAAAACTGTGGCAGATGTAGTTCAATGAGGGGAAGTGTGCGGTAATCCACTTTGGACCTAAGGAAGATAAATCAGAGTATGTTCTAAATGGCGAGAAGCTAGGAACTGTGGAGCAGCAGAGAGATTTAGAGGTCGAAGTACAGAAATCAATAAAAGCTAGTGGACAGGTACCAAAGATAATTAAAAGGCTAATAGAATGTTAACCTTCATCTTAAGGGGCTGGAATACAAAGAGGTGGAAGATATGCTACTGTTGTGTAAATCTCTGATTAGACCCCATGAGTAGTACTGCATTCAGTTCTGGGCACCACTCCACAGGAAGGATATACTGGCCTTGGAGCGCTGATTCACCAGAATGATACCGGGATAGACAAGCTTATATTCCCTTGAGTATACGGTAGAGAGAGAGAAACTAGTTCCTCTGGTGGGGGGGTCCAGAACAAGGGGGCATAACCTTAAGATTAGAGCTA
Organism: Squalus acanthias; assembly: GCA_030390025.1. Lineage (NCBI taxonomy): Eukaryota > Metazoa > Chordata > Chondrichthyes > Squaliformes > Squalidae > Squalus > Squalus acanthias. The sequence goes on along the minus strand of CM059425.1, from coordinate 140,169,249 downwards.
GGCCGTTCAGGGGTGATTGTCAGGAAGCACTTCTTCACACAAAGGGTAGTGGAAATCTGGAACTCTCTGCCCCCAAAACATGTTGAGGCTAGGTCAATTGTAAATTTAAAAACTGAGATAGGTAGATTTTTGTTAGGGAAGGGTATTTTGGATATGAAACCAAGGCGGGTAAATGGAGTTGAGGTACAGAGCAGCCATGATCTAATTGATGGTGGGACAGGTGCGAGGGGCTGAATGGCCTACTTCCGTTCTTATGTTCCTATTAAAAGCCTTGCATATAGCACACATCCTACTTTAATGTATCTGTAGCAAAAAATAATTTGTTGTCCTTTTCCGACTGGCTTAAATTCCCCATGCATCAATTAAAATGATGCTCCTATTTCATACCTGAATCCCTCTTCACTTCTCCCACTACTCTGCTCCCACTGTTCCCCTCCCACTGTTCCCCTCCCACTATTCCCCCCCACTATTTCCCTCCCACTATGCCCCTCCTCGTAAAAGATGCTCCTATTCATCTTAATTTTCTTTACAAAACTGGAAAAAAGTCAAATCAATAACTTCAAATTTAATTCATAAAGAATTTACACCATTTTATATATTTGTAATTCTCACAATTTATCAATTTTGAAATTAATGTTTTTATACCAATAGTCATTTATACATTAAAAATATTTATAAATCTAGTAATATAATTGTAAATAAACAAATTATTATGTGAATACGTATCTATTCATTAACAACTTAAGGGCTGTGATTTTTCAGTTATAAATTGGGAAATTAATTTAGAACTGTAGCGCCATATTTATATTTGAAATGCATTATTTTGTTCAATTAGTGTGAGCATATTTTTGAGATAATTTGCAGCTAATAAATTGTTTTTTTTCCACAGACTTTCCTACTGATGAACATTGTCTATCAATGGGCATGTGCACAAGCTTTCTGAATGTAACAGGTTCAATCTGGAAAACAAAACACTATTTTATACCAATTTTGATTGTGGGTTTTCTAAGCGTTCCCTTCAATTCACAAGATAGATATGGATGGCGAAGCTCATTCATCTGGAAAAAAACAAATTTACAATCCCCATCACAGCAGCCATTATTTCTTACATGATTTCGGGCATTTTCGCTCCACTCCGCAATCTGGAAGTCCATTCAATAAGCAAAACACTGCAGATACTGAAAATATGAAAGCAAAAACAAAAACTGGAAACACTCAGGAGGCCAGGCATCATCTGTGGAGAAACAGAAGTCAGTCGTTCGACACTTCAGGTTTAAGACCTTGCCCCCATTCTGAGCAAGGGTCTTAGGCCCAGAACGTTGACTGACTGACTTCTGTTTCTCCACAGAAGCTGCCTGGCCTGCTGAGTCATTCCAACTTTTTCTATTTTTGTTTTCTGTAAGTCCGTTCAATGTGTTGATAACAGTGTTTGAAGATCATCTAAATCCTAGAATTTCTTTTCATCAATTTGTTGTGCTCCATTGCTGAACGGTCATGGTTTAACCTGAAGTCATGTCCAAATTTACTTTTTCTATATCGCTTGCTACCTTTGATATATTTTTATGAGGTCGCCTCTTGATTGCTTCCTTTCAAGGTGGCGAACCCTGGAGGTTAATTTCCGCAGGGTCTCTCCCAGCTGTCTGCTCTTATTTTGGCACAGGTAACAGAAACTACAGAAAAAACAGCAAAAATAGTGTTTGCACCATTGTTTCAGGGTGTCTATGGTTACAGCGGCCAATCGGCAGAACACTCCCCCCCCCATCCAACCATGTCTATACAGTCTTAAGGATATCATTGGTTATATATATATATATATAACTTTAAAGTATTTTTTCTGATAATTACAGTGACTATTGGTCAAATGTATACAGAGCCACAGGTAGAAAATGTAATACAATCTAAAATGTAAAATGACTTAAAACATTCAAAAAGCTATAGGGCCAATTCTGTGGGCTGTGGATAGAGCCAGCAGGTGCCCTATGGGTGAAAGGGAATTGCTGTATTGAGAGAGCTGGCTCTGATCCCATCTCCTGCTGGGCTGCAATTCTGCAGTCTGCTGCATTTTGTGTGCTAGAGTGCTGGTGCCCATTATATGCTCCTTATGCAAAAATATTTAAATGAGCATTCTTCTTGGCTGGGGCAGAGATCGTATCATATAAAAGGTAAGAGGATGAACATACACATAATCAATGTGATCTCCTGGACTCGTTTCGATTGCCTGAGGGAGGTCGGAGAGGAATTTTCTAGATTTTGTTTTCCCTTCTTGGCCCTGGATCTTTTTTCCTCTTTTTTAGCCTCTCCCAGGAGATTGTATCGCTACAGAAGAGGTAGGAAGTGTCTAGTCACGATGCTCCAGGCATCATGTGTGGGGCAGGCTTGATGGACCAGCTGGACTTTCCCTTCCTGTCAATTTTGTATATTCGTATCCAGCACAATTCTTTGGCATTGGCCTCAAGTTTTCGTTTTTTTCTTGATGTGTCCATTTGGAATAGGAGCAAGGGAAGCTCCATGGGTAATGAAGAGCTGAAAGTGGCACAAAGTGTATCAAACATACTATTTCATGGTTGAGGTGGTAAAAGATGAAAGGAGGTGCACCATGGACAACAGCAGGAATTATATCTATCGACCTTGGCACATTTAACTGCCTCAGGTTGCTCCAGGTCAGCAGCTAGCTAGTTGCCAAGTTTTGACACTTGCAGCCAATTTGCAACAGAGGGACAACAAAACCAGTAGATGGCAAGGTCACCTGTTCAATGTTCAACTGTTATGCCTATGGCTGATATATGCCCATCCTGGGTTTCAGTAAGTGACCATGTTTGTGTTACATTGCAAAAGCAACATACTGTGGATGCTGGAAATCTGAAATATAAACAGAACTGACGAAAGGTCATTGAACTGAAATGTTGGCCGCGATTTTGCCAGTGGAGGCGGGACCGCGGCGGCAGAGGTGGTTGGCGGGTTCCGGTCCTGTTCCCGGCTGCAGCCGCTCTGTAAAAAGAATTTTTCGTTGATAGAGCTTGTTATGCCCGCCCTGTGGGGTTCCTGGCCAATTAAAAGGAAGCGGGTCTGATGATGTCATTTGATGACGCGTCATCAGCCAGTTTCCTTAAAGGGGCCATGTCCACATTCATTTTGAGAGTTGTGCTGTCAGTGTTCTACAGCATTGAGGTGCTGCAAACACTGACAAGCACCTGCACAAAGGTGGACGGCGGCACCCAGGCTCTCCCATTACTCCATATGCTTATGGAGGGAGTCACAGCACAGCAGGGAGGTTCTCTTCCCTTCCAAGGGCGGAAGAGACCTCCCCAGGACACCAACGCAGTCTGGTTGCACATTGCACAGGAGGGCAAAAGCAGGGATGTCGTCAGGAGTACCAGGCTGCAGTGGCGCAAACCTTTCAATGATCTCAGTAGATCACGAAACGTTACTGCAAACCCACACTCAACCTCATCCTGCTGTGCCACTCATCACATCCCCATAACTCTGCCTTCCCTACACTACTCCTGCACATCCTTACTCACACCAAGTTACCTTACAGCTCCACCTATCCCTTTCTATCTACAATGTCACTTTCCCATCTCACTAGCCACCTCTCACACTCAGCCTCATCCGAGCCCAATCATACCAACTAACAACAAACAAGGGTAGTCACTTGGGTGTTTTATGCAATGTTCATTTAAATTTGCTGTTAATGTGTTGTCAAACATTGAAATCTTAATTTTCAACACTTTGCCTTATTGTACAGATCTGTGCTCACCTTTGGAAGTGTCTTAGTGAGTTGCAGTGAATGGTGAGACATAACGGTATCCCCGCAATGGTGATGAATGTGAAAAGAGTGGCTTTGTCATTGTAGGAATGCTTTATGGTGATGGTGTGGGATGGTGTCAACCTGGTGCATCATGTGGCATCCAGGGTGTACAGCATCAAGTGAAGTAAATCTGGCCATGGTGATGCCATCGCTGGCCTCTCGGGCAGCAATGTTGTCGGGTGCTGATGCCCTCTGTCCTGTGCAGCATCAGGTGATTGCGGAGATGATAGGTGCAATGGCAAGGGTGCCCGAGAGCCTCTCGGCAATGGTAAGGAGCGTGGAGGAGTCCACCTCCAACATTGCACAAGGCTCTGCGCACATGTTCCTGCTCCCACCGCCGTAGATCCTAGGGCAAGATAACATACCAGTACAGTCCCCATTAATGTTACCAAGTGTAGCAGTATGAATCTTTGAAGAATAAATGTAACTACTTTTTAGTTGCCAGAAGACTCCTGATACAAAAGAACCTTGAAATTACTGAATGAAACTGTTGCAGTGGGTGAAACTAACAAAAATAAACACTTAAACTGCACTAACCTTACAGCTGCGAGTGATTACTGATAATCCATTTAAATAACGTTCCTGGTGCTGCCGCCAGCTCTCCCTGTCGGTGTTTACTCCAGGCGGTGAGGTAAGTGACAAGAATCAATTTTGCAAATTGGGCCGTCAGTGAGCGTTGCACACTCACTGATGTCACGATCTATCTGGCGTTGACGTTTCCGGCAATACCTCTTACTGGCAGTGCTACAGGGTGCTGGATTTGGTGTGCGCCGCTGGATTCGCCTCACCCCGGTGATACTGGTATAGCGCCCCATTAGTGCTATCTACTGGCGCTAATGGGAGGTGCTAAGGGGACAAATTTTTCCCCCTCTATGTTTCCAGAAATTATATAACCTTATCCTGATGATCTGGCTTGGATGAATTGGTTGCCTCGCCTTCCTCTGGGGGGATGGTATTAGCCTTCTGAGACGTCAGAGTGATGAACTTCCATCTGAAGAGTTTCTATCTGTTCCTCTTTGGATCCTCAGCTCCTGGGTAAATTCACCTTCCACCATACTAGTTGCTGCATCTGCACCAGTTGTCTTAAATCTCACCTACCTTGATCTCAAGGAAATTGTATACCTGCACTACAATTATATCTGCCTGTATCTGGCTGATATAACCATTCAGCTTCACCTTTGTAACCTTTCTATTTCGCTGTTAGAGATGCACTTTCCTATTTTACAGAGACACCCTTCTATATATATTAGACAAAAAACTTGTACACCTTCTACAACAAGAACTGTTAAAAGAACTTGAATGAAGAATTTAGGACTGCTGACTAAAGAGTTTAGTGTCAATACACTATCTTATATATTCTTAATTTAATTTAAAAAAAACATCAAGTATATTTAACAATCTGAGTGACACATGTGTTTGAAGAAATTAGCCATTCAGATGTCAATTAGCTATCATCGCCCTGTTGGTACCTCCAATGACCTCCAATTTAATGAAGCACCAGCACCGAAATATGTCAGGTTATTTGTTTACTCCCTAGCTTCTCGGGTCTTTGCTCACACAAAGTCTCACATAGGTCAGCTCATAACAATGTCCCTCCTAATGAGCTGTCTCTAGCTCTGTGATGTTGATGGCTTGTATTCTATTCTTTGTAAGGAATGTTTTGATTGTATAAGCCTTTATGGTTTAACTCACTTTAACCCTTTCTTTTCCCACCATTCAGTCTGACGACTGACTTCATTTTGAGAACACATTTAAGGTGTCTACAGCACCACCTCCTACCAAATGAGGTGCAGTGTCATATTGTGGGGATGGTGCCCTGCTATGCCTTATCACATCTCACAGAAACCTTCCTAAACACTTCGCATACAATTTGTTACTTTGAAGTGTTGTCACTCTTGTTATGCAGGCAAATGTGGAAGTCGTTTTGCACACAGCAAGATTCCAAAATCAGCAATGAGATGAATGACCAGTTCATTTTTTTTGGATGGTATTGGTTGAAGGACAAAGGTTGGTCAGGATGTTTGGAGAACTCCCTGCTCTTGTCAGGAATCAGTAACCTCCATCGGAACAATCAATCGAGGCCTTGGTTTCACATTTCATCCAAAGGATGGCACCTCTGACACTGCAGTACTCACTCAGTATTGCACTGAAAGGTCAGCCAAGAGTGAGGCTTGAGTTCATTTACCTCATCCAAGCTGACACTTTTAAGAGAAGAGAATCTTGAGCATGTGTTGAGAAATGCATGCAATGTAATAAGCTGGAAGATTTTGAAATAATGGACTGATTCAAAGTTATTAAAGAAGTGAACACCAGTGATAAGTTATCTGATCCGGAGTTCTTCTTCCTTGGGTTGGTTATGTGTGGACAACACAAGCAAACTGCAGCAGGTACACCTGAAGATAAAGAGCAAGACTGTCAAAATTAAGATCAATGGCAATATACAAGGGTGAAGAATGCATTTTTAGAAATGTTGTGATTGGTGGGTTATATTAGGGAATGGGGAGGTCAAAGCTCAGCATGCAAAATGGGTCTGATATAGCGAGCAGAGAAAGTTAACAAAGATGTGTCTGCGGACATTGAGTTGTTGAAGTGCGAGTTGATGAAAATAGTTCTTAAGGACAATACAGCATAAATACACCCCATGAAATCCCATTTTTCCATACTTCCAATAATGTAAAAGGAATGAAGTCATGATGTTACTAAACATTGTGTAGTGTGCACCAGTGGTACAAGTTGTGAAAAATAATTGCAAAATCTGATCTGTATGGATCTGAAATGGTTGAATGAAACAGTGAAATGAAAGAAAGAAAGAACTTGCATTTATATAGCACCTTTCATGACCCCAGACATCCCAAAATGCTTTACAGCCAATTAATTCGCTTTGAAATGTAGTGTCTGTTGTAATGTAGGAAACGTGGCTGCCAATATTTGCACAGCAAGATACCACAAACAGCAGCCTACATTGGATGCAGCACAAGCATTTTCTCATTAGTTTTCCACCCTCTGTAAAATTAAGCTCATCCAGAACTCTGCTACCCGTATACTAAATCACACCAAGTCCCATTCATCCATCACCCCTATGCTCGTTGACCTACATTGGTTCCCGGTTGAACAATGCCTCGATTTTAAAATTCTCATCCTTGTTTTCAAATTGCTCCATGGCCTCGCCCTTCCCTATCTCTGTAACCTCCTCCAGCCCTACAAGCCTCCGAGATATCTGCGCTCCTCTAATTCTGACCTCTTGAGCATTCCCGATTTTAATCACTCAACCATTGGCGGCCGTGCCTTCAGCTGCCGAGGCCCTAAGTTCTGAAATTCCGTTCTTAAACCTCTCCGCCTCTCTACCTCTCTTTCCTCCTTTAAGACACTCCTTAAGACCAAACCTTTGGTCATCTGCCCTAATATCTCCTTATGTGGCTCGGTGTCAAATTTTGTTTGATATCGCTCCTGTGAAGTGACTTGGGACGTTTTACTATGTTAAAGGCGCTATATAAATACAAGTTGTTGTTAGTTGCTAAATTGTAGTTCTGACAAATATCATTGCATCTAGTTGTGCCCTGCCCACAAACTTTCATTACTCTGTTCAGTAGGTTCTGTTTTCTGGGTTTTGGAATTATACTAGGGCCAGAAATGGTTTGGAAAGAATGACTGAACTCTTGAAGGTGCTGAAGCTTTAATGGATGGCATCCACATATTTGGAGAGTCAGATACACTTTTGGGGACAGTAATGAGAACTGCCCTGGAGCCAGGACTGAAACTGAACAATGACAAATGTCAGCTGCATGAGCATGGACTGGACACCTCATCACTGGAGACAGAGTGAAATCAGATCCAAGTTGTGTTAAAGTTATTAAGAAACTTCCCGCCCCAGGAGTTATACCAAGTTTTGGGAAGTGCTCTACTATTTGAACAGTTGTTTTGACATTTTTATTGCACCTAAGTAAAGAACATAGGTTATCACCAGCACCAGTATTAATATTTTAAGGCACAATGGTGATGTAAGTCGTTATGGTGCAGGACGCAGTTGCTACAGAAGCATAGAAATAAGCTTTTACTAGTTGCATTTTGCTCCTGAACTTTGACAGAAGCAGAAAACAGGTGTGACCTAATCAGGAATAAGTGTCTTGCCGGAGTTATGGGGTTGTGAGAGACCTGCTAGATACTTCTGTGGGCTAGAATCTTTTAGATTATTTATAGACTACAAACTAATCAACAGGCAAAATTTTGTGAAAACATAACTAAGATGTGGCCCCCATGAGAATTAAGGCAAAAGCAGAGTATATTCCAGGGTAAGAAATTGTAGCTTCTGATACATTATTCAGGACTTCTACTAAACATACAGATGCATCAGATATTGAGCATGAGGTACAAGTCTATGCTGAATCAATTAAGGCCAACAGATCTGAGCAGAATGATGGTAGACAGAAAACTGCAAATGGCTATCAGATAGACCATAGGAACATAGGAAGTGGAGGAGGCCATTCAGCCCCTCGAGCCTGTTCTGCCATTCAAAGAGATCATGGCTGATCTATATCTTAACTCTATCCATCTGCATTGGCTCAATACCTGAGAAGGATGGCTTAAGCAAATTCAAGATATAATTGATAAAGTGAGAATATAATACTGTGTAAGGATAACTGTAAATAATTAATAATAAAAACAGAACATTGGAAACACTCAGCAGGTCAGGCAGTATCTGTGGAGAGAGAAACATTTCAGGTCAATGAGCTTTCATCAGAACTGGGAGGTGTTAGAGATTAATAGCTTTTAAGCAAGTGCAGAGCCAGGGGAAAGGGGATCCGTGGTTAAGGTCTGTCCCATTTTCTCTCAGACAGCAGGTGCTAGGAATGGAGGATGGCTGCACCGGAACCACTGGAAGTGGAGGAGGTGTGGGCTGGTACTTTGGGTGGGGATCCCTTATTGATACACGGCTGGCAGCTCTGGGATCTACCTGCCTGTCTTCTGTCACATTTCTGGGCCACGGGAGCCTTCTATTTGCCAGATTTTCCATGCTTTCCTCCTTCTCTGCTATTCCACTGTATCCATTTACACCTCCTCTGGACCCATCTTTTGTTTTTACACTTGTCTCATTATCACCTCTTTTATCATTTAATCACTCACCCTCTCACAGACCTCTCTCTTCTGTTATTTATCTACCTTCTTTTTCCCAGCTTAAAAGCTGTTCATCTCTAACATCTTACAGTTCTGACCATCGACCTGAAACGTTGGGGTGAATTTTAACACCAAAAAATGGGTGGGTTGGTGTCAGGTGGGAGGTTAAAGTGTTAGAAAACTGAATCCCGACACCAACCCGCCTACCTCCGGTTGCAATGGAGGCGGGACGGGGGTGGGGGAGCGGGCAGCCAACCCACTCCCAGGAGGTGGGTCGCCCATTTAAATATTATAATGAGGCTGGCGTGCCTCAGATTTAAACACCATTGCAAATTTAACTCTGGCTGGTCGGGTTTCTCAGGCCTCGGGGAACCCGCCAGTTAAAGTAAGGCAAGGACTGCTGGATACAGGAGGTAAGTGCCTTTACACTTACCTCCTGGATCCAGCGTCCCTGTCTCACATACCCACCGTGATCGGAGACCTCCCACGAGGCTTTGATCCCCCACACGAGGCCTCCGATTCCCCCCCCCGCGTGAGGCCTCCGATCCTCACCACGAGGCATCCGATCGCCTTCCCAGTCTGCCCCCTCCAGCCCCGATGCTCCTCCATTCTCCCAGGTATCCCGACCGCTTTCCAGCCGCCCCCGCTCCCGACCCCCCTCCAGATTAAAATTCCAACTATTAACTCTTTTTCTCTCTGAACAGGTGCTGCCTGACCTACTGAGTGTTTCCAGCATTTTCTGTTTTTATTTCAGATTTCCAGCTTCTGCAGTATTTTGTTTCTGTGTTAGTAATGAATGATTTGTTAACAACAGAAAATGCTGGAAACACTCAGCAGGTCAGGCAGCATCGAGGAGAGAGAAGCAGAGTTAATGTTTCGGGTCGAGGACCCTTCGTCAGGACTGGAAAAGGTTAGAGAAATCAGATTTTTAAGCAAGTGCTGTGGCAGGGACAGGGAGGAGGGGAGGAAAGAACAAAAGGAAGGTCTGTGATGGGATGGAAGGCAGGAGAGATGGACTGACAAAAGGGATGATGGTGCAAGGCAAAAGGAGGTAATGGGACAAGTTAAGAAACAAAAGATGACTCTAGATGAGGTGCAAACGGTAGTGGCAGAATCATCAACAGCTGCCATGTGAGAGAAGAAAGGGAAGAAAAAACAAAATATAGGGGACGAGGTTATAGTCTGAAATTGTTGAACTCGATGTTAAGTCAAGAAGGCTGTAGAGTGCCTAATCGAAAGATGAGGTGCTGTTCCTTGAGCTTACGTTGAGCTTCATTGGAACAGTGTAAGAGGCCGAGGACGGAGAGGTCAGTGGGAGTGAAGCGGTGAATTAAAGTGACAGGCGACCGGAAGCTCGGGGTCACGTTTAAGGACTGAATGGAGGTGTTCCGCAAAGCGGTCACCCAATCTGCGTTTGGTCTCCCAAATGTAGAGGAGAACACATTGTGAGCAGCGAATACAGTATACTAAATTGTAAGAAGTACAAGTAAATCGCTGTTTCACTTGGAAGGAGTGGTTGGGGCCCTGAACAGTGGGAAGGGAGGAGGTAAAAGGGCAGGTGTTGCTTCTCCTGCGCTTGCACGGGAAGGTGCCAGGCGAAGGGGAAGGGGTGTTGGGGGTGATAGAGGAGTGGACCAGGGTATCGTGGGTGGAGCAGTCCCTTCGGAATGCTGAAAGGGGGTGGGGGGAGGGGAACATGTGGTGGGATCACACTGGAGGTGACGGAGATGGCGCTACTGTATGAATGATTTGTTAATGTGTCATGACAGGATCCTCATCTAATCTGCAATGAGGAGCAAGATTGGTGATAGAATCCACAAGTGCCTTTAGATGTAGACAAAATGTTAGAAGCAAGCAAAAAAATCTATGTGGTTGGCTAGACATAAGCAAGGATATTAGAGAGAAAATTTCTTCACTTGAGTTTTGTCAGGCTAATAAACTATATCAAAAGAAAAATAATTGATAACCACATCATTATTGGAGTGATCTTTGCAGAATATTGCCAGTGGTCTTTGTGAGGTTAGGGGACAAAAGCGATGTGCAATCATCAACTATTATTCCAGATTTCTTCAATTTGTTCACTTGTCAGATCTAACAAGCCAACGCATTATTCGGAAACTTAAGAATTTGTTGGGACATTGTTTATGGCTGTAGAATCTGAGGTATTCAGAGCTGTACATAGCTTTCTACATTCCACTACCAAATCTCATGATCCCCAAGCTAATGGAGTGAGTGAGAAGGCAGTATAAACTGCAAAAGCAATTCTGAAATAAGAAAATTATTTCCTGATCTTATTCAGTCACAGAGCATTGCTAACTGTAGCAACAGGTACAAGCATCCTATACTGAACAAAAATCTGAAGCCAACTGCCAAGTTGATAAAACAGCCTGACAAAAAATTCACCGACAAACATTTTTTAACCAGCAACACTCTGTTACAATAATCCCAGCACTAGATATTGGTGGTGAGGTATGGGTTAAGCTTGACAGGGTAAAGGAAGAGTGAAATCCTACCACAATGAAAATCAGGACAGGATTCCTGGCTTGTATATTGTGTATATGTCTAATGGAACTATCCACAGGAACCAGAGACATCTGCAATTCATTTCATGTTCAGGGGATAGTTACATCGAGATTTCTAAGCTACGAGTGAGTTGCCACCATGACCAGTTGAATACAAACCTGAAGATCCTACCACTCAGCTGTCATATCCGGCTCTGCAGGTGGTAGTGTTGTGTCACCAGCATAGTAAAAGCATCAAAGCTTGAAATGAATACTTCCTAGGACAGGATTGTGAGAAAAGCAATTTGCTATGGTGACAATAATTAGCTAATAACAGCAAACTACCACAGCAGCAGAAGCATCTTCTTTGGAGTCTGACCAAAGGCAGCATATACCGGAGTCCAATTAGAATGTGTTTGTTTCATCAGCTCAAAAGAAAGGAGACATAATGAGACGCTGCAATCAAAAGTCATCCCCTACCCCTTAAAAGTGTCATGTGACAGAGAAAGGAAGATGCTGGGAACATTCTGGAAAGAGTCTGCATGTCAGCTTGTAGAGTGGAAACACAATGTTGTGCAGTTGTGCTTGTTAATCAGTTCAAAGGAAGATAAAACCCTATCTAGTTACATGAGAAATATGTCATTTGCATTGTTTGAAGCTTAATGTTATGCACTTCCAGCAAAGATATGCATATAAACCCAAGTGTTAACATCATTTGATTCAAACTTGTTCACAAAGGCATATTTTATTTGCTATATACAGTCCTGCTTCTGTCTTCAACAGTCCCGTTGTGCATTTTTGATATTTTTATTGGTTGTATTATTTTTGTGGATGCCCTGGTTTGAAGTTGGCGTGGCTATTTATGTAGTGCGGGGGTGGCATTCTTTTTTGGTGCTGGAACATTTCAAATTGAATATGTTTCAAAACCTGACAACTTAAGACATTATTTAAGATTCAGCCAATTACTGATGGAGGCATCCAACTAATCATAGAATCATACAGTGCAGAAGGTGGCCATTCAGCCCATCGTGTCTGTGCCAGCTCTTTGAAGATTTCCCTTTAGCCCTGCAAATTTCTCCTTTTTAAGTATATATCCCATTCCCTTTTGCAATGGCTCCTCTTCCCGCTCCTGCACCATTACCTCTGGTGTCTTCCAAGGATCTACCCTCGGCCCCCTCCTATTTCTCATCTGCATGCTGCCCCTCGGCAACATCATCTGAAAATACCATGTCAAGTTTCACATGGACACTGACGACACCCAGCTCTACCTCACCACCACCTCTCTCGACTCCTCCACTGTCTCTGATTTGTCACACTGCTTGTCCGACATCCAGTACTGGATCTGCAGAAATTTCCTCCAGCTAAATATTGGGAAGGCAGAAGCCATTGCCCGCCACAAACTCCGTTCCCTAGCCACCGACTCCGTCCCTCTCACTGGCAACTGCCTGAGGCTGAACCAGATTGTTTGCAACCTTGGTGTCATATTTGACCTTGAGATGAGCTTCTGACCACATATCCGTGCCATCGCTAAGACCACCTATTTCCACCTCCATAACATCGCCTGACTCTGCCCCTTCCTCAGCTCAACTGCTGCTGAAACTTTCATCCATGATTTTTTTTACCTCTAGACTTGACTATTCCAATACACTCCTGGCCGGCCTCCCATTTTCTACCCTCTGTAAACTTGAGGTCATCCAAAACTCTGCTACCTGTATCCTAACTCACACCAAGTCCCGTTCACCCATCACCTCTGTGCTCGCTGACCTATATTGGCTCCCGGTTAAACAACGCCTCGATTTTAAAACTCTCATCCTTGTTTTCAAATCCCTCGCCCCTCCCTATCTCTCTAATCTCCTCCAGCCCTACAACCTTCCAAGATACCTGCACTCCTCCAATTCTGGCCGCTTGAGCATCCCCAATTTTAATCGCTCCACCATTGGCTGCTGTGCCATCAGCTGACAAGGCCCTAAGCTCTGGAATTCTCTTCCTAAACCTCTCCACCTCTCCAGTTCTCTCTTCTCCTTTAAGACACGTCTTAAAACCTTACTCCACCTGTTCTAATATCTCTTTCTTTGGCTTGGTGTTGCTGTTTGTTTTATAATGCCCCTGTGAAGCACCTTGGGATTGTTTGCTACATTAAAGGCGCTATATAACTGCAAGTTGTTGGCGTCATGATCAAACTGTATGGTGTCTCCGATCACACAAAAAGAGTACTGGGTGACCAGAAATGAAAGAGTCATTCAAGCGCTGGAGGCAGTGCACAGTAGAGCCACAGAATGATCCCTAGTGTTAGAAGTGTGTGTTGTGAGGAAAGACAGGAGAAACCTTGAAAGGAAGCATCTTAGAGGTGATCTTATACAAGTATAAAAGGTAGTAAACAATATGGGGAAGGTATGCAATATGGAGAATATGAAAAAGCTGCTTTAAATTAAATTGAGAAAGTTCAAACTAGTACCTCTGGGACTGATATCAGGAAGTTCTTCACACCTTGACTGATCAACACACAGAATAGAATGGGTGAATTAAGATGAGCTGAATGCTTTTCCTCAAACCTAATTACAGTCCCTACTGCATATAGTGGGCACATTCGTGCTAATGCGATTTGCCCGCTATACACGATGAACAGGATGCTAAAACCATAATAGATTGTAGCAATAAAAGAACTTCAATAATTGCTAACAGTGTGAACAGCTGACTGAAGCTCCTCGAAGACCTGACTTTGCCTGAAATTAGCGGAGCTTTTAAATCAGTAAGTACTGAACTGCGCAAAATAGTCAGCACGCTTAATACGCTTAATACGCCTTTGTAATTGACTCCACGGTTAGCCCCATTTGTCCCATATAGGCGGCTGCCCGGGATAAGCACAGATGGTGTAAGTAGTGGGGACTGTATCTTGTGATTATTGTCTAAATGGTGGAAGCCAGTACGCCTGGCCACCTTCTGAGTTTGAGGCAATAGAGAGTCTGACAGCCACATGTGCAAAGTCATTATGTTCAGAGTGAGCAGATGCTTCATCAAGGTAAAGCTTTTAATGAATGCCCCGAACAAAATATGTCATGGCCGGATATGTGGCATGATAAATATCTCCACATGTGAGCCTGACAGTAACAGGGTAACTTTTAAGACATTTATCATCTCTCATTTTTGGCTAGGACAGATGCTGCATGTCACATATGTCTTGTGCTAGCTCATTGACTCAAAGAAGCATTTCAAGGACCAAGTCCATCATTAGATTTGGGAATTGAAGTTTTACTGATCTGAATGAAGCATCACATTAAAAAAACACTCTCAACCTATTACAAAGTGGAATTTTCATTGTGAATGTTATTTGAAGGATGGAGTGTACTATTGTGGCATTTGTGCATGATTTTCCAGTTTAATTATATAACAACATGGCCATTTAATTCCGAGGTCACACAACACCAGGTTATAGTCCAACAGTTTTATTTTAAATCACAAGCTTTCAGAGTTACAACTCCTTCGTCTTCACCTGACGAAGGAGTTGTAACTCCGAAAGCTTGTGATTTAAAATAAAACTGTTGGACTATAACCTGGTGTTGTGTGACCTCTCAATTTTGTCCACCACAGTCCGACACCGGCATCTCCGCATCATTTAATTCCGCACAGAGCGGAATTAAACGGAGTGTACTTAAACAGAGTGCTTCATTTGGGAATTTGGAAAGAGTGGGAATTTGGAGAAAAGGGGGAAAGAGTTGCTGCTTTTTGCCTACACTACTTTTAGTGCTTTGTGTTACAGGTAGATATTTAATTTCATTACCCATAACTTAATCTAGATCAATTAAGTAGTCAAGAAACTACACTGTAAACTAAGTTACTTAAATACAAATTTATTTAAATTTAATTCAATAGAACAAGGTCATATAGGGATGGCAGTGCAGGTGGTGTGCCTCAACTGCAGCATGTGGGAGTTTGTGGAGAGCATTGTGATCCCGGACAACCACGTTTGCAGCAAGCGCCTGCATCTTGAGGAACTTCAGCTCAGAGTTGTTGAGCTGGAGTCTGAGGTGCAGACATTGTGGAGCATCAGGGAGGGAGAGAGTTACCTGGACACTTTGATCTAGGAGGCAGTCACACCCCTTAGGTTAGGTAGTGGTACAGGTCTGGTTAGTGGTCAGGGACAGGAGGTTGTGCCTGTGACTCAGGCAGGTAAGGGGACCCCAGGTGACGTGCTTGAGGAGCCTCGGCATTTGTCATTATCCAACAGGTATGAGGTTCTTGCTGCCTGTATGGATGAGGGAAAAGCCTGCAGGATGGATGAGCAAGCTGACCACAGCACCATGGTGCAGGAGGCCATTCAAGTGGGGGGAGTGAAAGGGAATGTAGTTGTGGTAGGGGACAGTATAGTCAGAGGGATAGATACTGTTCTCTGCAGCCATGACCGGGAGTTCCGAAGGTTGTGTTGCCTGCCAGGTGCCTGGGTTAAGGATATCTCCTCGCGGCTGGAGAAGAACTTGGAGTGGGAAGGGGAGGATCCAGTTATCGTCGTCCACGTAGGAACCAACAACATAGGTAGAACTAAGAATGAGGTTCTGCTGAGAGAGTTTGAGGAGTTGGGGTCCAAATTAAAAAGCAGAACCTAAAAGGTAATAATTTCTGGATTGTTACCTGAGCCACGCACCAATTGGCATCAGGATAAGCAGATTACAAGGTTAAATGCGTGGCTTAAAGAGTGACGTGGGAGGCAGGGGTTTTGCTTCATGGAGCACTGGCACCAGTACTGGGGAAAGAGGGGACTGTTCCGTTGGGACGGGTTCCACTTAAACCAGGCTGGAACCAGTGTCCTGGTGAATCGAATAACTAGGGCAGTAGACAGGGCTTTAAGCTAATGAAAGGGGGGGTGGGGGGGGGGAGTGGGAGGATTCAGGAAAGAGTAATTTTAAAAGCAGCAAGAGAAATGTCAAGGCTCTAGAGCAGAGCAGAGTTTTGGGTAAAAATAAGCAGAGTGGGTCAGGAAGGGACAGAGAGAGTAACAAAGGGGACTAAGGTAACATCAGGGAAAAATAGAAAAAAGTCAAAGCTAAAGGCACTATGTCTGAATGCGCAAAGCATTCGCAACAAAATAGATGAATTAATAGCAGAGATACCAAATCTAATAGCCATTATGGAGACATGGTTGCAAAGTGACCAAGGCTGGGAACTAAATATTCCACGATACTTAACTTTTAGAAGAGAGAGGCAAAATGGAAAAGGAAGAGGGGTAGCCCTGAAGGAAGGGAAAAAGACAGTAGAGAGAAAGGATCTTAGCTCCGAAAATCAAGAAGTAGAATCAGTTTGGGTGGAGCTAAGAAACAGCTAGGGTCAGCAAACATTGGTGGGAGTTGTTTATAGGCCCCCAAACAGTAGTTGTAATATAGGGCAGAGTATAAATCAGTAAAATAGAGGTGCATGTAACAAGGGTAATACAGTGATCATGGGGGACTTTAATCTACATATAGACTGGGCAAACCAAATTTGCAGTAATAGTGTGGAGGACAAATTCATAGAATGTATACAAGATAATTTTCTAGATCAGTATGTTGAGGAACCAATTGGGAAACAGGCTATTTTAGATGTGTTATTGTGCAATGAGAAAGGGTTAATTAATAACCTTGTAGTAAAGGGGCCCTTAGAGTGACAGAATTTTATATTAAATTTGAAAGTGATTTAGTTAAATCCGAAACTAGGATCTTAAATCTAAACAAAGCAAACTACATAGGTATGAGGGGCGAGTTGGCTGAGGTAGATTGGGAAACTACATTAAAAGGTATGATGGTAGACAAGCAATGGCTAGCATTTAAAGAATTAATATATAACTTACAACAAATATACATTCCTTGAAGGCACAAAAACCCCACAGGAAAAAGGTCCTACCGTGGCTAACAAGAGAAGTTAAAGATATTATTAGACCAAAGGAAGAGGCTTATAATGTTGCCAAAAAGAGAAGTAAGCCTGAGGATTGGGAGGATTTTAGAATTCAGCAAAGGAGGACCAAGAAATTGATAAAGAAAGGGAAAATAGAAAATGAGAGTAAGCTTGCGAGAGACATAAAAACAGACTGTAAAAACTATATGTAAAAAGGAAAAGATTAGCGAAAGTAAATGTGGGTCCCTTACAGACTGAGACAGGAGAAATTATAATGGGGAATAAGGAAATGGCGGAGAAATTAAACAAATACTTTGTGCCTGTCTTCACGAAAGAAGATGCAAGAAACCTCATGGAAATAGTAGAGAACCAAGGGTCTAGCGAGAATGAGGAAGTGAAAGAAATTAGTATTAATAAAAACATAGTACTGGAGAGATTAATGGGACTGAAAGCTGATAAATCCCCTGGACCTGATGGCCTACATCCTAGGGTTTTGTAAGAGGTGTCTATAGAGATAGTGGATGCATTGGTTGTCATCTTCCAAAATTCCATTGATTCTGGAACGGCTCCCGCAGATTGGAAGGTGGCAAATGTAATCCCACTATTTAAGAAAGGAGGGAGAGAGAAAATGGGGAACTACAGACCAGTTAGTCTGACATTAGTAATAAGGAAAATGCTAGAATCTATTATTAAGGATGTGGTAACAGGGTACTTAGAAAATAATAATAGGATTGGGCAGAGTCAAGACGGATTTATGAAAGGGAAATCATGTTTGATGAATCTGTTAGAGTTTTTTGAGGTTGTAACTAGCAGAATAGATAAGGGGGAACCAGTCGATGTGATGTATTGGGATTTTCAGAAGGCATTCGATAAGGTGCCACACAAGAGGTTATTAAGCAAAATTAGGGCTCATGGGATTGTGGGTAATATACTAGCATGGATTGAGGATTGGTTAATGGACAGAAAACAGAGAGTAGGAATAAACAGGTCCTTTTCGGGTTGGCAGGCTGTAACTAGTGGGGTACCGCAAGGATCAGTTCTTGGGCCTCAGCTATTCACAATCTATATCAATGATTTGGATGAGGGGACCAAATACAATATATCCAAGTTTGCTGATGGTACAAAGCTAGGTGGGAATGTAAGTTGTGAGGAGGATGCAAAGAGGCTTCAAGGGAATATAGACAGGCTAAGTGAGTGGGCAAGAATATGGCAAATGGTATATAAGGTGGAGAAATGTGAAGTTATCCACTTTGGTCGGAAAAACAGAAAAGCAGAGTATTTTTTAAATGGTGAGAGATTGGGAAATGTTGGTGTTCAGAGGGACCTGGGTACTCGAATCACTGAAAGTTAACATACAGGTACAGCAAGCAATTAAGAGATCAAATGGTATGTTGGCCTTTATTACAAGAGAATTTGAGTATAAGAGTAAAGACATCTTACTGCAATTATATAGGGTCCTGGAGTATTGTGTGCAGTTTTGGTCTCCTTACCTAAGGAAGGATATTCTTGCCATCGAGGGAGTGCAACGAAGGTTCACCAGACTGATTCTGGGATGGGGGGATTGTCATACGAGGAGAGATTGAGTAGACTAGGCCTATATTCTCTGGAATTTAGAAGAATGAGAGATGATCTCATTGAAACATACAAAATTCTTACGGGGCTTGACAGGGTAGATGCAGGGAGGATGTTTCCCCTGGCTGGGGAGCCTAGAACCAGGGATCACAGTCTCAGAATAAGGGGTCGGCCATTTAGGACTGAGATGAGGAGAAATTTCTTCACTCAGAGGGTGGTGAATCTTTGGAATTCTCTACCCCAGAGGGCTGTGGAGGTTCAGTCGTTGAGTAAATTCAAGACAGAGATCGATAGATTTTTGGATATTAAGGGAATCAAGGGATATGGGGATAGTTCAGGAAAGTGGAATTGAGGTTGAAGATCAGCCATGATCTTATTGAATGATGGAGCAGGCTCGAGGGGCTGAATGGCCTATTCCTGCTCCTATTTCTTATGTTAACATGCCATCATGTAGCTACTGCTGTGGGTATGGTAGTGGTTATGTCACTAGTAATCCAGAGGCCTGGACTAATAACCCAGATGAATATGAGTTCAAATCCCACCATGGCAGTTTAAGAATTTGAATTGTTAAAAATCTGGAAATAAAAAGCTGGTTACAGTAATATTGACCATGAAGCTTGTCAGATTGTTGTAAAAACCTAACTGGTTCACTAATATCCTTTAGGGGAGGAAACCTGCTGTTCTTACCTGGTCTAGCCTGTATGTGACTCAAGTCCCACACCAAAGGTAATGACCTCTGAAGTGGCCTAGCAAGCCACTCAGTTGTAACAAACCGCTACCAGCGGTTCAAGAAGAAAGTCCACTACCTACTTCTCAGGGCAACTTGAGATGGGCAGTGACGCCCACATCCCGAGAATGAATTAAGTAAAATAATTAATGAATTTGTGACTTAGCAATTTTAATTTTTGATGCTTCTACACATGTGCTCGAGTAAAGCTCGAGTCTGTCAGCCCAACATTACTTTGAGCAGGTATCATAGTATATCGACACTGACAAAATGTGGTTACAAACAGAAAACTGAACCTGTTCATCCTTTGTCACTTGTACTTTCTCTGTCTACCACTTGATGGCACTGACAATCCATGAAGAGAGATCAAACTTAAAGCTGCTTCAGCACACTGGCAGAAAGGCTGTAACAATCGCAGTTAACTCTGTAAATGTCTATTAGTTAAATAGCAAATCACAGTGACAAGATCGCAAAACCTGTGCCAGCAGTGTCTGCGTAGTTACAGTGAAAATTTTATTAGAGATTACAGAAAACCTGGTTTGAGATTTTAAAATTTGTTCTCGGGATGTGGTTGTTGCTGGGAAGGCCACATTTATTGCCTATCCCTCGTTACCCTGAGAAGATGTTGGTGAGCCTTGAATGGCTGCAGTCCTTGTGCTACATGGGCTTAGTTAGAGCATCCCACGCTTTTGACCCAGCAATGATTTAGGAACGGCGCTATATGTCTAAGTCAGCACGGTGTGTGGCTCGGAGGGAAACTGGGAGGTGATGCTATTCAAATGACACTGCTGCTCTTGTCCTGCTTTAGTTGTCTGTTGGATCATTTTGGGAGGATGTTACAATGTACACCAAAAAAAGGCCGTGATATTTTTCGGCATGGGAAGGTAGAAGTTCATGTACAAATGCTTACCATGTTTATACTACATTCCTGTGCACGCTATTTGTGCACATGTACTAACCCACAGGTAAAAAACGCCTGTGTATAAATAGCACACACAGGAATGTCATGTGAATGTGCACATGCCCGTGTATCCTGGGGTGTTTCGGACCCCCAGTTTGGGGGTCGTGTCTCATTTCTCATTGTGGCATGGTTAAGAATCCCGTAGGAGTTTTAATTTATTCAACAATATTCTACTTGATTTGTTCTGAGATCTTTAAGTCTTTTTAACAGATGTCCCAGAGGATACAAGAATATGTTAGCAAGTATAAATTATTGACTATGCGATGGGTGTGATGATTACTTAAGAAGTTGGATAAAGTTGGTGATGCAATTTAAATACATGGATGCATAGATTTGAATAGCGAAGTTTTAAAATATAACCAAACACAACTCACAGGCTGTGCTGAGGCTGCTGAGTGCCTGAGGCCCAACTCAGAAGGTTGTGCGAGCTCAAGCCTCGGGAATGTTCATCAGTGGCACCTGCTTGGCTCGTCAGCGGTCCAGTACCTCAGTGCAGCAACAAACCACTTGGCAAATTGGCCTCAATGTGTTCTCGTCTGTGATTTGCTACATGTCCAATCCCCAATCCCAGTCAGGACCAAGGGGGAGAATTGGCAAGAGAAGCCAAGTGCTTTCAAAGGAGGGAGATGGGAAAAGAACAAAATGGCAGCTCGGGCTGCTCTAATGCATCTTGTGGGCTGGTTCCAAGTTGGTGTTAGTCGACACTGTGCCTGACTGCCTTCTAATTTATGAACTGGCGTGTGGGTGTGTGACAGAAATGACAGACAATCTAACAAACTGCAGTAAAATCATTGAAGAAAATAATAATAAATGAGAACGTGCTCACCTCAGTTGAATGCAATCGATCAATTCTTTACCAGATTGCTGGAGAGTGGGCCATATGGAAGCAACAGCTTCCGTCACAGAGGAGAAAGCCTGCCCTTCTTTGATGTGCCTGTCTGTGGCTGGGGCTCATGCAGCCTGATCACAGAGTACACTGACAGCACCTGCAGCGAATCCCTAATTGCCTCATCCTGTCAGCTGGAGGGCGCTTGAGAACAATCTGCTTTGGGGGATGAAGTCGAAGAAACTAAGGACAAAAAAAGAGAGGCACAGAAACAAGAGAGTGTGACCTGATAATGATACTGAGGCCGACACTGAAAGTTGCAGCTGTGATTGCCGCTAGCAACAGTGAAGAGTGTTTGACTCACTGTAGTGTCAGCTGTGACTCAGTGGGTCAGAAGGTTGTGGGTTCAAGTCCCACTCCAGGGACTTGAGCACATAAAGCTAGGCTAACACTCCAGTGCAGTGCTGAAGGAGTGCTGCACTGTCGGGGGTGCTGACTTTCGGGTGAGACGTTAAACCGAGGCCCCGTCTGCCCTCTCAGGTGGACGTAAAAGATCCCATGGCACTATTTTGAAGAAGAGTAGGGGAGTTATCCCCAGTGTCCTGGCCAATATTTATCCCTCAACCAACATCACTAAAAAACAGATTATCTGGTCATTATCACATTGCTGTTTGTGGGAGCTTGCTGTGCGCAAATTGGCTGCCACGTTTCCCACATTACAACAGTGACTCCACTTCAAAAGTACTTAATTGACTGTAAAGCGCTTTGAGACGTCCAGTGGTCGTGAAAGGTGCTATAGAAATGCAAGTCTTTCTTTTCTTTCTTTTCATTGCAACAAAATAAAGAAGGACCAATTTTCGGAACTTGTGTTTCTGGTGAGGAGCCTCTCCCACTGGTCATGCACCGTGGGAATGCCTGGGCCCAAAATCGCACACTTTCCTGATACGTGCGGCTGCTCGGGCGAGGGGCATATGAAGGATCAACGTCAAGACTGACTGGTTGGGCTGAAAGGTCTATTTCCATGTTTTAATATCTGTGTAAAACTCCCCAGCTCTTTCAAATCATACCATAGGCAGATGGTTTAACATCTCATCTGAAAGATGGTACCTCTTCACAATGTGACACTCCCTCAATACTGCACTGAAGTGTCAGTCTAAATTATATACTTCAGTCCTGGAGTGGGGCTTGAATCCAAAACCTTCTGATTCAGAGGCAAGCTGACACATAATATTGTTCCTTTGGAGACCAGCGTATACAATATAGGTTTTCTCTTGTAATCAGTCAGTTCTACACAGCTCCCTTCAGCTAGAGTAATGTAGACTAGCCTGCAAAGATTCCTTAATGCTACACAATAATTCATACAATTGTAAGTAGCAGTCAGTTTATCCTTCCTCCAAGTCTTTACTCTAGCTACCAATGGGCAGTTCAGCCATTAAAGCAAGGTCGGCAAACCAGTGTACCCCAAGACTCAAACCTGCAATCTCTGGCTTGTGGAGTTAGTGCTTAATCCTTACTGTCTGCCAAAAATCTAAATGATATTCTGAATAATGACTGTCAATTTAGCAGCCCTGGTTCCTCTTTGTCTTCAACCCAAGGGACTTTTGTCTTTGAGGACATTCATGCTTAATTCCGTGTCTCATGCTTATTTTATTTTAAGAACTTTCATATTATGCCTAACTATTTTCAGTAAAAGTGCACGCTAACACCATTGATATGAGCTGACAGTTGTCACATACAGTTTTCAAAAACTCCTCTTAACATGGGATTTTTGATTTAAATTAAGCCCAGGAGGTTTTCTGCTATTGCTTTTAACCATGAGTTCAACCTGGATTCATGAAATGGACTATTCTTTAGCTGATGGAAAGTGGCTCATTTACTGCCTAAAATGTATCTAAAAGTATTTTGATTTTCTGAAGAAACCAGCCTTTCAAAATCCTACTGTTCTTCCTGTGCAATTGTAGCAAACTGGTGCATTAGGCAACTCGCACGTCAGGTGGCCTGAGTTAGACATTCATAACCAATGATGTCAACTGTCTGAGAAAATCAGGAATAAGGAATCTGCATACTGATTTACCGAGGAATGAACATCCACCCTTAGCTAAGATGTACAGTTTCACGAATGGGCATGTATCATGTGCCTTCCCAACTCCCCGAGCTAGACATCACAGTTAAGAGGAACTTTCAAATCCCTTTGGCCTCTGTGGAAAGAAATTTGCCTGCTTCAAATATTATACATATTTTAGGAGAACTGCTCCTACATTTTGAGGAAGCTATCTGGAATAGGGAAGCAAACATTCACTTGCACGTTTGTACACTGGCAACAAAAATTTGAACTTAAGGCCCCCATTTTTACTCAGCAATGGGAACGGAGCTTTTGGGTTTCTCATCAGAATCACGCATCTGTGAGGGGGCTGCCCACCCGCATAATGCAATTTCCCAGCCATTACTTAAAGCCTCAGTTCACCTCTGCAAGGGAGGCTGCGGGATAGGAGTCCATCAAGTACAAAGTGTTGTTAGAAATCGATGACATGGCTGGAAAGAAAGTGAAGGTGGCCCACAGGATCTCTGATGCTTCCTTGGGGGGCCTGCTGGTTACAGTGTGGGCCAGTGTTGTTCCCGGGAAGAAGAAACCTGCTGCCACCACGAAGGCGGCGTAGATTGAGGTGGCTGAGGAAGTGAGCAGCGGGAGCAGCCAAAATCCTGGATCCAGTGCAAGAAATGTTTCAATGACCTGACTAGATCAGGAAAGGTCAGCGCACATCATTCTTTACCCATCTCCTGCAGTGCATTTCCTTCCACTTCCTCTTGTCCCTCGTATACCATTCATACCATTCCTCAGCCCTGCATCACTTTCCTCAGCACTAATCGCTACAGTGCACTGCACCACCTCTCATCCTCACTCCTTGCACATGCTCAACTCCCGCTTCCATCTTCCACTGCTGCCAATAATCCCTATCCCCATCTCATGTCCTCTGAGCTGCTCGACCTGCACCCATTCTCAACAAACCATCTCGATTTGCACTGTGGGCAATCTCCACAAACGCACGACATCCCCACTCCTATGACATCTGCCTGGTATTCCCTTTCACCTTATGCACTACATCCAGAGGAAGCACACATCGTCACTGGCCCACCCCTTTTGCAGAAGAAGAGAGCACATAATTCGAGGGAGAGGGCCAGGACAGACGGAGGACCCCCAGATTTTGTGGAAGTGACCCCGGCGGAGGAGGAGGCGCTTGAAATAAGCAGGACCAGTAACACCCTCAGCATTGGTGATGGCGAGGTCGTGGAATCTGCAGAGCAGGGTGACTGATTTCAAATGAATCCCACTCATCATCTACAACAAGGGGTCACTAATAAATCCAGTAAGGAATTCTGTAGAAAATTCTTTACCCAGAGAGCGGTTAGAATGTGGAACTCGCTACCACGAGGAGTAGTTGAGGCGAATAGTTGGATTTAAGGCGAAGTTAGATAAGTACATGAGGGAGAAAGGAATAGAAGAATATGCTGATAGAGTGAGATGAAGAGGGATGGGAGGAGGCTAATGTGGAGCATAAACACTGGCATAGACCAGTTGGGTCAAATGGCCTGTTTCTGTGCTGTAAATTCCATGTAATTCTGTGTAACAAGCTATACCTTCAGCCGACTTCAACACAGAAAACAATATGATTAAGTGCTTCATGTGCACATTTACATTTTCTAACGACCATTACTAAATCTTTACCTTTTCTTCTTTCCTCCAAGGCACTCACAGGAAAAGACATGAGCCCCTGTCCACAGAGGAAGAAAACTCCGCGGAGGATCCCCTGCCTCTTGAGGACACACGGTCACAGGATACATCCGTTGCAGGCAACAGCGCAGTGACTGGCAAATCGAGTGAGCCTGTTAGTCAGATAGATTGGCCGGCACCTGGTAAGTCTGACAGCACAAGTGAGCAGAGAGTTGTCGTGGGTCAGCCAAGGATAATACGTGCCATTGGGCGCCAGCCTTGCCAAGCTCTGCTCAGCAGGACACAGATGCCAGCAATGAAAAGGAGAATACCTGAGGCACAGGAACAAATGTGTGAGGTGTTGACAGTCCTGCCAGGCACTCTGTACACTATGGCAGGGAGGATGGATGAGTTAATTCCAACCATATGTGGGGTGCTTTAGCAGGGGTTGTCAACTCTGTAATTTACCCTGGAGCATGTGGCCACCTCCAGGGACACTGTAGCCTGGCTCTCACAGCAGGAGTCAGTGCTACTAGCCTGTGCAGCCTCGATAGAGGCTCAAACGGCTACAGTACAGACTCTGGGCTCCAATAGCTGTTCATCTTTAGAGAAGCTGGTGAGCAGAGTAGATCGGAAATTCCAAGGTGTCACTCATCTCCACCAGTCTATCACCTGCAGACTAGCAGGATAGAGGTGCTGCTGTTAAATATGTCTGTTGTGCTGGTTTGCTCTGAAAGACCCCATTGTTGCCACGGCAATAGGAATATTGGGAGGAAGAAAGCTACTAGGGGCTAGAAATTCGGTACGTTAGCGCCTCCCGTTAGCGCCTACAGGGGGGGGGGGGGGGGCCCTAACGACTTGCCGCCCAGGTGCGGCAATGTTAGCACCGCCAGTGAAATTCACCTGCCGGTTTGCGGCAGCGCTAACCACTATCGCCACGCCCACCTGCAGTCGGAGATCGTGACGCCATCCGGCCTCGCAGCACCCCGGTAGCACCCTGGACTGGAAATTCATTCTCGCCCCCTGACTCAGTGCCTGCCATTAGGAACGAAAGATAGAGGAGGCGGTTTGCAGTCAGCTGAGAGCTGGAGGAGTGCTATTTAAAGGCGTGAACTTCCTTTTTTTTTAGTTGGCAAACAATGCTGCCTTGTCAGTTTGACAGAAGCAGACGGGCGTTTTGACTGATTTGAGCTTTTCCTACTTGAAGGAGTTTTGCTCCTGAGAACAATTTATCAGGTTCATTTGTCTTACTTTTGATAGTGCAACATTTCCAACACTTAATGGGGGCTGTACTGGCACGGGACCTCGCCCTTCAGCTTCACCGTCGGAGGTAGCAGAGGCAGAGAGAAAGATTGGAAAACGTGGCCAGAGGGAAGAGGGCCAACAGGGCTCTCAACAGGACACCTTACCCTCCCAGGGTATTCCAGGAGCACTTCTCCTACATTCATCTCTCAGAGGAGCAGTCCCTTAGAAGGCTCTGCTTCAGCAAGGAGGTGGTGACAGAGCTTTGCCACCTCCTGCAGCCAAACCTCTAGCCTCAGATCAGGACCAGGACGTCTCTCTCAGTGGCAGTGAAGGTGACAGTCGCTCTCAATTTCTATGCCAGCGGCCCCTTCCAGGCTTCAACAGGGGATATTGCAACCATTTCGCAGTTTGCCGTCCATTGCTGCATCCGGGAGGTGACAGATCCTGTGGGGGTCCTGTGGACCACACTTCTGTCCGAGACGTACTGGGCAACCTCCATCCACAACCTCCTGAGCTCCTGCGGCAATGGCCTCCTGCCAGTGTCTGGGAAGAGCACTGCTCATCGGATTTCCACAGCCGCTACCAGAGCCTCCAATGCCTGGTCGCTGAACCGGCGAGCTCTCTCCCTGGGCCTCTAATCAGCCATGAGATACTTCAAGGATGGTTTGCAGCTCCTTGCAGGACCAGGTCACAAGCAGCAATGATCAGAGTGAGGCTGTGCAGCATGATGGACCCTCCCCTTTAAGATCTGGAAGGCGCCAGTCTGTCTGAGTACTTGTAATTGACAGCGCCGGAACTTGAGTAGCGCTCTGCGATTGTGCCCCGCTCCCCAACGTTAGCGCCCTAAGAGAAGTGTGTGGTGCTTGATTTAATGCTGCACTTCCCTCTTGGGGGTGATAAAACTGAATTTCACGCCCAGGTGATGTTAGCGCCTCAAAATGGTCGATAATTTTTCCCCCTAGTTTCCTGTGAGCAACTACATGGAAAGTTGTGATTGGCTGACTGCTTAGGAAGTGGCCTTTGTTTCAAGCACATCCCAACAGTTTTTTTTCTCCTTTGTGGCCTGTGGCCAAAGTGGGAGACTATAATCTTGGGTTCTTGTGTTGTAAGGTGATTCACTATAAGTGCCTTATCTCATTTTGTATCGGGTACGGTAGAATAGTGGTTATGTTACTGGACGAGCAATCCAGAAGCCTGGACTAATGATCAAGAGACATAAGTTCATAATCCTACCATGGCAGATGGGGAATTTAAATTCAGTTGATTAAATAAATCTGGAATAAAACGCAAGTATCAGTAATAGTGATCATGAAACTACCGGATTGTCGTAAAAACCTTCTAATGTCCTTTCAGGAAGGAACTCTGGACTATATGTGACTCCAGACCCACAGCAATGTGGTTGACTCTTAACTGCCCTCTGAAATGGCCTAGCAAGCCACTCAGTTGTACAAAACCGCTACAAAGAAGTATACTACCTTCACCACACGGACTGCAGCGGTTCAAGAAGGTGGCTCACCACTACCTTCTCAAGGGCAATTAGGAATGGGCAATAAATGCTGGCCTTGCCAGCGACACCCTCATCCCAGGAATGAATAATTCAAAGTATGGAGTGAACTGTGCAGAAAGAGGCCTCGTTACATATTTTGTCTCGTGTGATTCAGAGACGGTGCCGGTCTGCTTCATTGACTGCCAACGTGTTTCTGTGTCTCAATAAACTGTGCTTGCTTCATCTAACTATGTGCAGCAATGCAATTAATGTGGTAATGAGAAAGGTAGCTGGCTATGAAGGAGTTGGCCTGTGAAGATTCCCATGACAACACCGCACAATGATAGAGGTAATCCAGTTTCTTGTAATCTATGAGCTGTGAGTCCTTTTTGCACAGTTAAGGAATAGGCACTGAGCAAGGTTCCCGTGGTGAGTACAACATTATCACTGTTATTACCGTTACAGTTCTTGCTCCATACAGCCATCAGCCTCCATAATCTCCTCAGTTTATCTCAGTGGCTGTTGCGAATGATTTGCTAATATCAAATCAAATAACAGTGGGTAGGAGATACAGTCCAATACCGAATAGTTGTATAGTTGTAGGTCCACACTCACCATCAAATATAAGAGATATTTCTTTATTTGTGAAAGTGTCATCAGCCTCATGGTTCTGCCATTTTAGGAATATCACAGGTTTCTTCAAATCGGGCAGCGCTGTCATCTAAAACGCAAGAGCTCTCCATCTGTTGTCAGAACTTTCTCACTCAATCAGGTTCATGGCATAGAATGTTTAATTTTCCCCCAAACAATCTATAATAGCTTCACTTAGCTTATCTTGAGCATTAGACCAATCAAAATCTCTTCCTTTTTTTATGTAAGCTTTTATAGAGGGGAAAAAGGAGGAACTCAATTTCATTGATAATACATTACTCTAAGACTTCTCCAGCAATTTTTTTGTATTTTAAGTATTAGTTAAGATGCTTTCAAATTAGCCAAATAATTCTATAATGGATAGTTACCAGCTCTTCTGACTTCATTGTTGCTGATCCAAAAACTAGTCATATGATGAGGGGAAGATAATATAACGAGGACCCACTATAAGGTTGCATTTCACTGAACTGATTTTTTTTATTCACAAAGAAAAATCCTTTCAGATACTTCTTTTCCTTATTTTGATTGTCTTATTTTAACTTGCAATAAAAAATGAAAGGAAAGAATTTACTTTGCTATACTTCCCCCACCTCCCCTCTCCTCATCTTTTCCTCTCCCCATCCCCCTCCTCTCCTTCCCTATGCATGCCTTTCTCCCCATCTCCTCCACGTAATTTCCTTCCTCCCTCCCTCTCTCCCCTTCCCTCTTCTCCCTCCCACCTCCGCCACCCCTCTCCTTTCCACTCACCCTTCTCTCGTCCCCCCCCGTCTTATTTGCACTTACTCGTCTTTCCAAAAGGTTAAGATTTTATTACAATCACATTGTTGTAAAATCACACAATTGTAAAACTGTATCAATACGGTTTAGTACAGTATGCACGGAAAATGTTTATTAAACTGTGCAAAGGCACAAAATAAATCAAAATCATTATACAACAGATCTTCATAAAAAGTTAGAGAAAGATACTAAATCATAGTGAGTGGTCTAAATCATAGTGAGTGGTCTACATGGTCTCACACACAATGGAAAAAACATTCTCATTATGTGTAGACTGTATTCCTGAGCTCTGTGGTGAACCAGCAACACACTCACATTCATGATGTAATTTTCAACTGTATTTATAAATGTTACTGACACTTGATTGGGTTGGAATGCATTGACAGATTAATATTATTGATGGTGTTACACTTCCAAGCTTCATCCATTAGTGAAACATTAGGAGTGACATTATCAATCTCGCATGCACAGATAGTTGCAGGGAGACTTTTCTAACCTTACTAGGATCAATTTTTGAAACTAAGTAATTATTTTTTTCCTGTTCAATTTTCTCTTAATTTTTTTTACCACAAACTGGCCTTTTCTTTTGCACAAGGCTGTCATTCTGATTTAGCAAAATAATATTACCACAGAATTATTCAAAATGCTGAATATTTCAAAAACCGTCACACACTGTCATTTTTCATAGAATCTTACGGCACAGCCGGAGGCCATTCGGCCGAACGTGCCTGTGCCGACTCTTTGAAACAACCATCCAATTAGTCCCACTCCCCTGCTCTTTCCCTGCAGCAATGCAATTTTTTCCTTTTCTACATTATTACATTGGCATTATGCACATAACACTTAACAGCAAGAGTTCTGAACCAAATAAGACATCAGTCTGTATATTTTTTGAAGAGAAAAGAGCAAATTAATGACTGAGGGAGACTTTTTTGAATTTGGCTGCACACAAATGACACAAATATGGGTTCTAATCGTGCTGGTCAATAATCATAGCAAAACTGTTAACCCACTCCAATAAAATGCCTCTGCTCAAGTTTTCAACTCATTTCAAATAAACAATGTGATTTCAGACTGAAATCTAACTCAGTACTGAAGCACACGTAATTTACCTGCAACTGCAAGTGCATGGAAAATGTAGAAAAACTACCATGTGTTTCAGGGCTGCAGCACAGACAAAAGTTGTTCCAGCACCATAAACCTCAGAACCAAATGATCTCCTGCGGTGCTCTCCATCCCTATCCTAGAGGGCAGGTTGGCACCTGACCCTCAAGCTTCTGCTGATTCCATTCTGTAGGAAGGGATGCACCAGGGTAGCCCCAGGTGACTCTCCCTCAGACTAGTCCTTCCTCCCTGTTGAGGAGCACTCGGTATCAGCTCAATACTGGAAAACTACCTTGTGGAGTGTCGGCAGTCAACCTCCTTCCTCCTCTGGTTCACAACATCACGTTCCGAGTAAGCACGAGACACTCGTAGTGGAGTATACGGAACAGAATTTATTGATACACAGTAAAGGTGATCATACAGAGAGTGGCTTTTTGATTACAAGTTCTATCTTTCGAGCCCTCTGAGATACTGTTGAAAACCATGCTCCTTTTATACACCATATTTTGACTACATCAAAGGAAAATGTCATAGATAAAACTGTATGATGTATCTATTCCCACATCCTTTGAAAATAGACTATTCACGTAAACAGTTTGCAGTTGTTTACTTGAAAATTACTTGCCCTAAATAAGACTTCCTGATGGTAACAGTCCCTAAACCCTTTTAAGTAAAAGCTTTACCAACTGCTATCCGCAGCTAATGGATTCGCTACCCCTGTTTTCTTACCCTAAAACTAAAGTTACATTTTATTACTAACACTTATTTCCCCCTGAAAGCACTTTACATATCAGAAGACAAACCATGCTTTCTCCTCACGACACCTCAAAGTCATGTAGAATTCGCAATATATCGCGATTTTATTAATAAGGAGAAAACACAGAGTTTCGTTCAAACAGCTTTTATTTCAGCAGAATGCTGCCAGGTTTAAAGTGGACACAAGCAGCCTGTAAAATGGCCGCCGCACCTCGTGATAGAACATTCTAGACTTTTCAACAGGCAGACAAGATGGCGTTCCAATAAACATTTGTGCAAGATCGATTAAGATTCAGCACAGTGAAGATAATACACGAGACATGATGGGTTTGCAGTACACACATAAATACTGAGATCGGTCTCCCAGGTACGAATGAAAGCTATTGTACCGAGTAATCAAGGGCCCATCCAAAAGACATTAATATGTAAAATCCCAACGACTCTACGATGAGAGAGCCGTTAGCAGGTAGTTATACAAAACACTTGGAAGCCCCACAACCCCTCCAGGGAGAACACCGACCGATTTAACAATGGGAGAAATATTAACAGGTACTCAGACATTTACGAGTAGCCCCGAAACCCATTAAGAACGGAGATCACCCATACAAGACATTTGAGCGCCAGACCCTAAACAAAAGAATGGACATTAAGGTTGGGCGGGAAACGGAAGATTTTGCACTATAATTGCAGGCTCCAAACCGTCCATCTTTCTCTTATCCGATCGACTCTTATCATCGTGGCTGCTCCTGTGTACTCGTAGTCGGGCTCCTGCTTGCCTGTTGCCTTTTTGAAAAAGACTGTTGAACTTTCTGATCCGTTCGGATCTACCTCGTGTCGCGTAACGAAGACCTATGTTGGTAACTGGCAGCGGAACCAAAGGCCCGAGATGAGATGAGATGAGATGAGATGAGATGAGAAGAGAGGAAGACCATATCCATCGCCACGGTCAGTAAATCCCGACCGCGCCTGTAGGTCGAATAGCCAAGTTTTCCTTGCCAGGAAGACTTCTTCGAACTTGCAAAGAACATATCACATCGATGATATTGACAACTGTGCTCGGAAAGTACCTGTTAAACCAACCAACACAGGTCTTCATCACAGCAGACGGTCCAGCCTGCTAGCCGGAGCAGCAGAAGCAAGTAAACAAGTGGGACCAGGAGATCTCCTGACCGACACGTGGGTGCTGCGGTGAAAAACATCCGATCAGCTATTCGGAATTTCTCCGAGTTATCACGAGTGGTGAGCATGAGTCTCGAAATCCTACGAATCTAGTTAGGATAGATATTGATAGGGGAGGGTTTAAGGATTAAGGATATTTGTAATGTGTGCCCCTATTTACTATGTGCCGTTCGTTCCTCGTTTCCCTAAGATCGACTATATAACTGCTTGTAAGATTGTACTGTCATTAATCTGTGCTTATGACATGTATTTCATAATCTTAAGTATCCTGCAATAAAGATTTTCCATTTCGTACCATTCAACCGAGTCTACATGAGTTTCATCTCCATTACTGCTCTTGCATCTAAGTCCAGTGTCTAGAACCGTAAGGGCGAGTGATTCGAACCACTCACAGGTGTGTCTAGTGTTCCCAGACTGGCTGGAGACCAGAACAGGCAACAAGGCCTAGACCCGCACTGACATACAGGCTGCACAGAGCCGCGTGAATCTCACAGGTTGCGAGACACGCAGGGTCAGAATCCCTTACAGAAAATGGCGACCGCGGCAGGACACTGGCAGCGAGAGGGTAGTGTGTTAGACTTTGGAATGACTGTACGAAATGTTATGCAGGAAAAGATAGCAGATTATGTGTTTGGAAAGGTTAATTTAACTAAGAAATGGATAAGTGAATTGTTAGCGGATAAGAGTCCACTAGAGGCAGCCGAAAGGTGGACAGATAGTAAAGAACATAGAAAGACACTTGAGAAAGCAGTCTGGCTTATGTGTTACAAAAGGCAGGTTCAGATTTCAAACCAGACCATTACAGCGCTAGTAGCTCGAATCAGTCATTTAGAGGGAGAAATGGATGAGAAGGTTTCTGGAGGGGAAGTGCTCATTAAGAATTTAAATGAGTTGCACCAAGAAAGCCAGGAAATCTCCAGTCACCTTAAAACAAGGATAGATTATCTCGAGTGCCAGGTCACTGAGGCAAAGTTGAATGAGAGCAGGTTAAAGGAAAGATGTAACCGCCAAGCTGCCCAGATAAGAACTCAAGAAGAGAGCTTAACGGGGGTTAGGGCGGCATATAAGTTGGCCCTTGAGGATAAGTTTGAGGGAGCCGACCATAGCGCCTGCCAAAGGGAGATAGAGCACCTCAAGAAGGCCGTAAACAAAGCGAACGGCATGGTGTGCCTGATCAGTCCGTCAGCACACCAGCCGCTAGTAAGTGAGAAGTTTAAGAAATCCCCACCAAGCAAAGCAGAAGAAGTAGTAGCCACTGTGCCCTCCGCGCCACCCAGCTATTCGGAAACCTGGGTAAGGGAGGAAGCAATGGAAGAAACGAAAGAGCCCATTGAAAAAGAAGTAGGAAAGGGACCGTTGTATCCAGTAACGGGTATTAAAAGGGGCCCAAACAGAAACGGTGGGGAAGAACCGGGGGATCTCCTCGGACAGCTTGTGTTGCCTCACAGCTCACACCAGCTGAGAGCTATGATAAATCACGTACGGAAGCTGACCGAGTCAGACGACCCTTCCGTACATTTCAGAGAAGTTGAGCAAGCCGCAGCCATTAACGGCTGCGATGATGGGGAGACAGCAAAAATGCTGCTGTTCTCATTAGACAGCTCGGTCCTTCAGTGTCTCTCAGGCGAGAGCAAGAGGGGAACCAAGACTTATGAGGAATTGAGGGATGAGGTCCTGGAAGTGTTGGGGGCGAACGATGAAGGTCCGTTTGCTAGAGTGGGACAGACAGTGCAGATGGAGGGAGAACCCCCGAAGGTTTTTGCCGACAGGCTGTGGCCAGTATATGAGCGCAGCTGCCTAGGTGCGCCCGAGCGCGAAGATGTGGAAGGCACCGCTTTAACTCATTGGCTTAGGTGCATAATAGCCAACAGTTTACCAGCCGTCAGAGAGCAGGCAAAAGCATGGTTTGATCCCAATGACCCCAACATTACGGAAGAGTCGGTCTTGAATCGACTCACGTTAGGTTATCGCAATATAAGGGGTATGGCAACACGTCCCCTTAAGGGAAGAGTACATGAGGTACGACCCGCAGCCCCGTATCAAAGAGAGTGGCATCAGGAGGGTAATCGCGCCCCACAGGCAGGTAATGCTTGTTACGGGTGTGGGAAGACAGGGCACTGGCGCAAGCATTGCAGGAACCCTTGGAAGGATTCCAAGGATAAAAATCCCGCGGTCCGAGCCCAGGCGCCTGTCCTGGCTAAGGAAGCTAAGGCACCCACCCCTCCTGACGACCTCGAAGTAGTGTTAGGAGCCATGCGCAATCTAATCTTGAATGCGCGTGGACAGGTGGCGGTCGCAACCGGCCCCGTAGGTGCCGCAGGACCGTCTAATAGTACCCCATGACTAGAACCGGCGCAGCCCGTCTACCTGTGTCCGCTTAGCTATGATGCGTGGAAGCGACCTTTGGTGGAGATGGAGGTAGAGAAACAGAGGGGTAGTTATTTGTTGGACACGGGAGCTTCTTGCACCATAATCCATACAGATAACCCTTTTGACTCGCCGCTATCTACCAAGGTCCCATTCACGTTAGCGGGGTTCACAGGAAAAGAACAGGCTGGCACGTTTTCCCTTCCGCTATCCATTCGTTTAGGAACACTTCGCCTTAAGTGGAAGTGTATACTGATGGCATGGCAGGAGGGGGGTGGAAGAGGTATTCTCGGGTCTGATCTCCTATCGGGACACGGGATCCTCGTGGACCTCAGAAATCACTGTCTCTGGGGGGCTAAAGGTGAAAAGGGCGAGGTAATAGTGATTCCGGGGGAGGAAGAAACAGGGGTCCTGTGTACCGTACAGCCATTGGGAGGCTACGACCTCAGGCTTATGGTCGCAGATGTCCCAACGGACATGCAAACGTACGTGTCAGATAATATGCACGCGTTTGCAACCCACAAGCACGATTGTGGGAGAGTGGTCGGGTTTGAGGTCAGCGTAGATGGGGACCCCATGACCCGACCCCAAAAGCAGTATAACTTCCCCAAAGAAGCAGAACCCGATATGGAGACAGCAATGTCCTCCTTGGTGCAGCAGGGCGTGTTGAGGCCGATAGCCACACACGTGAACTCCCCATTATGGCCGGTTAGGAAGCCGGATAATTCGTGGAGAGCCACGGTGGACTACAGAGTCCTTAACAGTAACATTCCCGCCTGCGCGCCAACGGTAGCAGCAGTTGCTGACCTAATAGGGAGCATCCCAGCGTCCGCGACCACGTTCACGGTGCTGGATATCTCGAACGGTTTTTGGTCCATCCCGCTGCGGCGAGAGGACCAGTACAAGTTTGCCTTTACTTTCAAAGGACAACAGTACACATGGAACTGTCTGCCACAGGGTTTCCACAATAGCCCCAGTATTTTTCATCAGTGTATGGCAGGAAGTTTAAAGGAGTTTAGTCAGCCCAATCAGATAGTACAGTATGTGGATGATTTGCTCCTATTTACGGACTCAAGGGAGGAGCACGGACCACTACTGGACGAGTTATTGGAGCTGTTAGCGAGAAAGGGTTTTAAAATCAACCCTAAGAAAGCACGTATCGGTCAGCGGGAAGTAAAATTCCTGGGACTGACCATACGCGCTGGGGAAAGAGCCATAGATAAAGCAAGGAGGGAGTCGGTGCAAGAATTACCGATTCCCAACAACGTAAGGGGTGTGAGGTCCTTCTTGGGACTGACCGGTTACTGCAGGGATTTTATCGAAGATTATGCGGCCACAGCAGCGCCGCTCCTCCGACTCCTCCATAAGGGGGTGGAGTGGTTTTGGGACGAGGGCTGCCAAGCAGCCTTCGAGAAGTTAAAAAGGGATCTGCAGACCGCGCCAGCCTTAGGGGCCATAGATGGGGGGAAGGAGTTTTTCCTGGAGGTAGCTGCCAGCGGAGACAGCTTAAGCGCTGTACTGCTCCAAGAGCGTCACGGCAAGCTGAGGCCGGTTGTCTATTCATCCAGGGTGTTAACGGATGTGGAGAGAAGTTTCTCCAATTGCGAAAGGCACCTCTTAGCCACGCATTGGGCTGTGAAAAGATCAGCGATCTTCACAGGGCTCTCTCCCATCACTCTCCTCACACATCACACACCAACTAAGATGCTTCTGGATGGGAGGATTAAAGACGGGACCGTAAGCAGCGCGCGCATTGCGCGTTGGACCCTTCTTCTCTCCCAGTTGGATCTTAGAGTAAAAGGTCTTTGCGAGCCCAGGCTTGCGGCCAATTTGGTATACCCCGGTACAGCCCACCGGTGTTCGGTGGAAGGGGTGTGGGACGTCAACATAGGTTTACGGGCCGGGATACATCCCACTGGGCGCGAGATTTATGTTGATGGGTCTAGCACAGTATCTGCTGGCGAGCGACTCACAGGGTGTGGAGTTTATGACCCTGCGGCAGACCTTGCCCTGGCGATCAAGCTCCCTAGCACCATGAGCGCGCAGCAAGCTGAGCTGTCTGCCGTGGTGTACGTTGTGACCCACCCAGACATTTTCCCAACCCCATACACGATTTGCTCGGACAGTATGTTCACCTGCAATTCGTGTACGGAATACCTGGCCATTTGGTCCCGCCGTGGATACACCTCCGCGGACGGGCGACCTTTAACGGTGAAGCCCTTGCTGGAAAAGATCTTAGCAGCAGCAGTAGGGGAGGAAGGAGAGATCTTCATCCATAAGGTGAAAGCTCACTCCTCCACAGAGCCCCGTGGGGAGGGCAACCAGCAGGCGGATGCGCTAGCCAGGGAAGGTGCCCGCAACGGCATTTTCTGGAACCCCTATGGGACCAGACCCATAGCAGCGATCCGAGGCAGGGACGGGAATCCCGGGAACACCAGGGTAGCATTGCCCCTAGACCTTAAGACCGTCTAAGCCCAGGATCCCGCCCTAAAAACAGTCCTAAAAACCATTGCTGAGGGGAGGCAGGTAGAAGGTCCGTACAGTACGGCAACCCTCTCAGTTAAGGAAGGCATGCTGTTCCGCGAGGAGCAGTGGGTTGTGCCGCAGCAGCACAGGAGGGAATTCCTCCAGTTGGCTCACGAGGGACCAGGGGCAGGGCACCCCGGGCCCGAGGTTACCTGGCAACGGGTAGAGCAAGCGGGATGGTGGCCAGGGCTCAGGGAACAAGTCCGCGAGTTCTGTGCAAACTGTCTTGTGTGCGCTGCAAACAACCCAGACCCCCAGAAAAGGAAGGTGCCCATGGGACACGTGAGAAGGGTAGAGGGACCATGGCAGTCGATACAGATCGACTATATAGGACCCCTGCCCACCACCCAGGGAGGTTATAAGTACTGCCTCATCCTGGTGGATGTGCTTTCCAAGTGGGTGGAAGCCTTCCCTTGTCGAACAGCTACGGCACTGGGTACAAAAAAATCTTGGTCCGGGAAGTGTTCTCGCGGTGGGGACTTCCCCGTTTTGTGGAGTCAGACCAAGGGAGTCATTTCACCGGCCAGGTGATGCAGAACACCCTCATGCTTTTGGGCATTGAAGGGAAGTGGCACGTAGCACACAATCCCCAGTCATCCGGGATTGTTGAACGCATGAACCGGACCCTGAAGGAGAAATTGAGGAAAGAGACTAGGAACTCGCCCCAAAAATGGGCGGAAGTTCTGCCTTTAGTCCTCATGGGGGTCCGGGCCAGTCAGTCAAAAAGTACGGGGTACTCCCCGCACGAGGTAATGACTGGGAGGCTCATGCGAACCCCCACCCATGTGCTAGCACCGGTGCTCACTGAGGGTCAGCTCCAAGAGATAAGCAGGGACAAGTTCGCCCAGACTCTCTTGGAGCGCCTGAAGCAAGTTTATGAGCAGGCGGCTGGGAACATGGGAAGGCAACATCAGGGCAATCGCTTGTTGCTGGAACCCCGCAAAACGCGGGAGTGGGAAGTAGGAGACCAAGTCATGGTCAGAAACTACGCCAGAGTAGGGAGTCTGGAACCACTGTATATGGGACCCTACAACATTGTAGACAAGGCGAGTCCCATGGTTTACGCCGTAAAAGTACCTCGGCGCACTAAGTGGTTCCACATAAACCAATGCAAACTGTACCAGCCAGGTGCGCAGGGGAAAACTACAGGGGTAAATCCCGCCAGTGGGAAAGCACAGCCCCAGGTAGGACCACAAGGCACACAGGCAGGCATCGCAGCTTGCATCAGGGGAAGGGACATCCCGGACGATCATGCAGCGTTTTTCTGGAATTGGGGGTTAGATGAGGAAGAATTCAGGGTACCCGGGTCAGATGAGGACAGTACAGATGAGAATAGTGATGACGACGGGTGGTTTCTCAGGAACGGTCCCATTTACGATATGGAGGGGACGGGGGCTGCAGGTAGAGATCCACACAGGGTGGACACACAAGCTGCAGGTCCCGAAGACAGGAGGGAGGAGCTAGGGGAGGCAGGGCCAGCCGCTATGGGAGCACAGAGAGTACCGGTGTGGCTCCCAGAGATGTGGCCGCCCGCTTTGAACGTCCCGTCCTTGGGGGAGGCAGAGATCACGAGTGAAGGGCCGCCTGCTGGGCCAAGCAGGGCGGGGCCACAAACTGCAAGCCCCGAGGTTAGGGAGGCGGAGTCAGCGGAGGCGGAGCCAGCGACTGTGATGGAACCCCAGGTCATCCCGATGGAAGTCTCGGAACCCGGTCCGTCCATCACGGAACCCCCGCCCATAGCAACTCCCCGTAGGTCAAGTAGAGAACCCCAGCCCAGGAGGATGTGGTCATGTCCCCAGACTGCCCCAAGGCGTAGAGTTAAGGTTAAGATAACCCAGATACAGGCCGGCCACATCGCAGCAGCAACAGGCTGCGGCAGATCAGAGGGAAGGGTCAGTGCCCTCCCACCGTCGGGAAGAGCTCGCAGCAGCCTTCTCAGAATTTAAAGGGGCCGCCCTGAGAACGGGCGGCACTGTAAAGTTATAAGTTTTAAGTTTTAAGTTAATAGTTCAAGGTTAAGTTTATAGTTTTTTGATAAGGTTAAGATTGTAGTGTTTTTAACAGAAAACGATAAAATGATGGGAGCTTTAAAGATAGGTTTAGTTAAAGTTTATTCAGCGAACGTTGAAGTTTACGTGAGGCGAGGTCAGGGGACCCGCTCATCCTTCACAAAAGCCAGAGACTCTTGCGAGGCTGGCTACCTCATTCTATCTGATCACAGGAACCAAGGAAGGATGGAACGAATTCTAGTATTGCTCGCGGCAATCGGATGTGGATTGGCCTATCGAGGCCGCACCAAGGATGTCGTGGTGTTTGGATGTTCCGGGGACACGGCCCCCATCGCGGTGGATGGGACCGGAAGACGGGAGGCAGAGGAGACCAGCACCTATTTCCACAAGGGAAGGTGGCCAGGATGGCTGGGAACGAACTCAACGGAGTATTCTAGCACATCGGGGTTTGCCTACAAAGAGACTTCTTTACTGTGCCCCAAAGTAAGGATCATCGCACCCAGGATCAGCGTCACCGTCGGCAAACGGATTTGTTTGACTTGTAGTGGGAATGTCCCATTGAGCCGATGGTGGTGGCTGCGAAAGCTGAGCAAAACTATGAGGAACTCTTCGGTCGAGTGGGAACGACTGGGTAATAATACCCATCGGACAATTACGGGGACAAACGGACAAGTGAAAGTCTGTTGGGACAAATGGTGGGAACCGGACGAGGGAATTTATGTATGTATGTGGGGGTCAAAGTACGTTTGCCCCAAAGGCATCTCCATATTTTTCATTAATTAATGGCAGGATAACGGACAGGGGATGAGGTGGGATGCGAGCACCAGGGGGTGCGGAGCCCCATTCTCCCCGATCCCAGTAAATGCCACTGAGCTCATTACGCGCCCACGCAAAGCCCCGCCCACGATTCCGGTGGTTCTAGCTGAGGAAGAAGGGTGCCCTAAAACTAGTAAGGGACCCGGGAATGGTTTGGTACTGGTCCCCACAGACCAGATACTATTTCAGGGAGTACATTACGCGGTGGCCTCGGTGATTTTAAATCTCACCGAGGTACGGTTACCAGAGTGGTGCCCCAAAAAGACGGAACAGTTGTATCAGGTCTTGTTGACCAAGATGTTCAGACAATTTTACGAATTCGATTTCGCGGAAATTGATAAAACAAGTTTGTACACCGCACCACAGGAAGTTCTGAATCAAGCAGGGAGGCAAAGAAGGGGTTTGGTGAACGATGCGTTCACTGCTTTTAACACGGGTACATCTGTGGTCAACGCTCTAGACAGTGTGGAGCTGCAGACCCAGATTAATGGTTTAAAGACACAATTAAAGGACATTCTAACAGATGAGAATAAAGTGGTAGGGTCAGGTTTACACGAGGACCAAGCCATGACTCTCCATTTAAAGGAAATTATAGCAGAGTTGGAGAAACATGCAAAGACGGTAAATGCCCTGATTAGGGAAGATCGGAATGCATCCGATCAAGCTGCGCAGAACGAGGTGTGCGTGCTTTACGGGGCGTGGTTACTGGGCGAGGGCCGCAGTAATTTGGAGGATTTAAAACAAGGTTTGGTTCCGTCCTGGATAAGTAACAAACACCTGCGGGCGCTCCACCCTTTTCAGAACGCATTAAGCCCGTGCCAGCTCAGGCTAGCTTCAGAAGCATACCCAGTCCCCGTGGACTGCGGACGTTCAAACCATACTATTATGGGAATAGTATTACGTATGCCGGTTTTGGGCGACACAGCAAAGCCCGCCCCGGTGTATCGGGTAGAGAACATTGGTGTCATTCAGGGGGGAGCCCACATTCGTTATGCAGCGGTTCCACCTTACGTCATCCGCTGGGAGCAAACGATGACAGGTACAGATCTCTCTGGTTGTCGTGGCAGGGGAGCACACATAATACTGTGCCCCCAGCACTTGAATGCCTTTTTAACACCACAGTGCGGGTTCAGAACGACTGGCGCCAAGTCCATGAATTGCACCATGGAAGCAATGGCACAAGATCATGTGCCTCCGCAGGTAGCATACATCGGGGGTGGAACATATTGTGTTACCACTGCAGCGCAACACTACCAGCATGGAAACCGTAGCCGGTGTCCGGTGAGTGACAGCAGTTTCTGTTTTAAACCCAGGGCGGAAGTTCAAGTAGCACAACAGCGAATTATCCCAATCCCTGAACCATCCACTGTTCATCTCACAGTAAAAGAGAATTTCACCGACTTGCAGCGATTCGTCGCGCATTTTGGATACCTCATTCCCCCTCTCCCTGAACACCTCACCAAACTTTTAAAAGCCGTCGCGGTGTCACAGAAACATTTTTACACATTAGAGCAGAAAACTGTCGAAATAGGAACAGACATTTTAGATATAGTGATTCCACCGTGGTGGAATCTGTTCACTAATATTGAAGTGCCTTCATGGATCAGAATAGCCTCCCACATTTTAGTCGTATGCCAAGTGTTTATTGTAGTGTACCTATTGGTCGTACATTGTAAAAGAGACAAACGCCTCACCAAGCATGAAAACACGGGAGAGTGGCGAGAACGTTACGTGCGCGTGCACGATGAAAGCACCGTGTAATCGGAAAAATGGCGTCACTCCCGCTCGCCACGTGCGCCGCGGAAGTTTGTACTCGATCATGATTTTCAGAGATTGTACATACGTTTGGAACTCGACATGTTTTAAGAGTCGGTGTTGATTATTTTGGTGATGGTGTTACAGTTAAAAATGATTGTTTGGTTTTGGGTTTTGTTTTTCCTTTCCCTGAATAAAAGATGAATATACAGGTGATACGAGAGGCATCGGCCTGGTTACGCCGGGAAGGAAAACAAGTGGTGTAAGTTTAAGGGCAAATAAAGGCCCACGGTGATATAAAATGTAATTTTCTTGGGAAATAAGGACGACACAGAGACCCTAGCTAGGTTAAAATTATGGGATTAATTTGCTGGATTCGGAGAGAAATCGAGATAATATTGCTCACCACTATGATTTTTGATACGATAAGCGGAGTTATTCGCATCAACAGGAGGGACTGTAGAATTCGCAATATATCGCGATTTTATTAATAAGGAGAAAACACAGAGTTTCGTTCAAACAGCTTTTATTTCAGCAGAATGCTGCCAGGTTTAAAGTGGACACAAGCAGCC
The DNA here is from genome assembly GCA_030390025.1 of Squalus acanthias. Taxonomy (NCBI): domain Eukaryota; kingdom Metazoa; phylum Chordata; class Chondrichthyes; order Squaliformes; family Squalidae; genus Squalus; species Squalus acanthias. Next base: position 140,126,928 of record CM059425.1, on the reverse strand, counting down.
TGTAAAATGGCCGCCGCACCTCGTGACAGAACATTCTAGACTTTTCAACAGGCAGACAAGATGGCGTTCCAATAAACATTTGTGCAAGATCGATTAAGATTCAGCACAGTGAAGATAATACACGAGACATGATGGGTTTGCAGTACACACATAAATACTGAGATCGGTCTCCCAGGTACGAATGAAAGCTATTGTACCGAGTAATCAAGGGCCCATCCAAAAGACATTAATATGTAAAATCCCAACGACTCTACGATGAGAGAGCCGTTAGCAGGTAGTTATACAAAACACTTGGAAGCCCCACAACCCCTCCAGGGAGAACACCGACCGATTTAACAATGGGAGAAATATTAACAGGTACTCAGACATTTACGAGTAGCCCCGAAACCCATTAAGAACGGAGATCACCCATACAAGACATTTGAGCGCCAGACCCTAAACAAAAGAATGGACATTAAGGTTGGGCGGGAAACGGAAGATTTTGCACTATAATTGCAGGCTCCAAACCGTCCATCTTTCTCTTATCCGATCGACTCTTATCATCGTGGCTGCTCCTGTGTACTCGTAGTCGGGCTCCTGCTTGCCTGTTGCCTTTTTGAAAAAGACTGTTGAACTTTCTGATCCGTTCGGATCTACCTCGTGTCGCGTAACGAAGACCTATGTTGGTAACTGGCAGCGGAACCAAAGGCCCGAGATGAGATGAGATGAGATGAGATGAGATGAGAAGAGAGGAAGACCATATCCATCGCCACGGTCAGTAAATCCCGACCGCGCCTGTAGGTCGAATAGCCAAGTTTTCCTTGCCAGGAAGACTTCTTCGAACTTGCAAAGAACATATCACATCGATGATATTGACAACTGTGCTCGGAAAGTACCTGTTAAACCAACCAACACAGGTCTTCATCACAGCAGACGGTCCAGCCTGCTAGCCGGAGCAGCAGAAGCAAGTAAACAAGTGGGACCAGGAGATCTCCTGACCGACACGTGGGTGCTGCGGTGAAAAACATCGGATCAGCTATTCGGAATTTCTCCGAGTTATCACGAGTGGTGAGCATGAGTCTCGAAATCCTACGAATCTAGTTAGGATAGATATTGATAGGGGAGGGTTTAAGGATTAAGGATATTTGTAATGTGTGCCCCTATTTACTATGTGCCGTTCGTTCCTCGTTTCCCTAAGATCGACTATATAACTGCTTGTAAGATTGTACTGTCATTAATCTGTGCTTATGACATGTATTTCATAATCTTAAGTATCCTGCAATAAAGATTTTCCATTTCGTACCATTCAACCGAGTCTACATGAGTTTCATCTCCATTACTGCTCTTGCATCTAAGTCCAGTGTCTAGAACCGTAAGGGCGAGTGATTCGAACCACTCACAGGTGTGTCTAGTGTTCCCAGACTGGCTGGAGACCAGAACAGGCAACAAGGCCTAGACCCGCACTGACATACAGGCTGCACAGAGCCGCGTGAATCTCACAGGTTGCGAGACACGCAGGGTCAGAATCCCTTACAGTCATCCTGTTTATATTTGAAAGCCTGGAAAGCTTGTTGCTTCAAGACACAAAGAAGTTTGACTGTTAACCCTTAACTCCCCAAGATGTCCAATATACATCTCTCCAGGATGTCCAACATGGAGAATCAGCAGCTTCAATTAATATCATAGTAAATAAAAATGTTAAACAAATACAAATGTAGTTTAATGCTGCATATTGTTTTAATCAGCAGCACTAAGGACAATAATGAGTGTGTATTAACATGAAGAAAGAAAGAACTTGCATCTATATAGTGCCTTTCACAACCTCAGGATGTCCCAAAGCTCTTTACAGCCAATTAAGTTTTTCTTTGAATTGCAGTCACAGTTGTAATGTAGGAAACACGGCAGCCAATTTGCACACAGCAAGCTCCCACAAACAGCAATGAAGTAAATGACCAGAGCTTCTATTTTAGGTAAAATACTGCAGATGCTGGAAATCTGAAATATAAACAGAAAATGCTGGAAATACTCAGCAGGTCAGGCAGCATCTGTAGAGAGAGAAACATAGTTAATGGCCCAGAAATTGATCTCGCTCTGTTCCCGCAGGGGTAAGCCTTTCCCGCGATGTCTCACCTCGCTTATGCTTTTTCTGATCCAGCTCGCACGAAATTGATGTTCCAGACATCAGCTGTGCTGGGCTTGCGTATCCCAGCGGCGTAGTTAATTCGTGCGAGCTGTGGGATCACGTGACTCAGTTAGAGCCAATGGCAGCACACCATCTTCCATTCATAAGTCTCACAGCATGGCTGAGAGACTTATGAATCTTACACCCCCCCAAAATAACAGCTAAACCTCAATTAAATTAAAAAAAAAACCATCACATTAATAAAATAAGTATAGTTAATTAAATTAACCATTTTAAATAAAAAATTAAATTTTTGAAAAAATTTAAAATCTTTTAAAAAGTTATAAAAATAAACTTACCTGTCTTTAAAGTCTATAAAAAAGATATACCTGTAAAAAAAAATTCAAAAAAATACTTAATTCACTACTTACCTTCTTAAAAGCGGGTCTTACTCCTCCTTTTTACATTTCCAAAATCTTCCCTACTTACCTGCGCGTCCAAAGCATGAAGTGCACAGCGTGCGCGCAGCCTGTAGCGCGCACGCGATGCAGCCAGGCCCCGCCCCCTTTTCGGAAGAGCAATTGCCGGTTTTCAGCGCATGCGCAGGGCATGCAGAAAACCGGCAATTGGAGTGGGAATACGCGAGAGTATGCAGTGCGTACTCTCGCGTCCCGGGATCAATTTTCGGCCCATTTAATGTTTCAGGTCTGTGACCCTTTGTTTTAAGCAAGTACGGGTGCAGGGAAAAAGGTGGGGGGAGGAGGCAAGAACAAAAGGAAAAGTCTGTGATCGGGTGGAGGGCAGGTGTGATTTCAATAACAAAGGGATGATGGGGCAAGGCAAAAGGGGTGGTAATAGGACAAGTAAAGAAACAAGATGGGTTTAGAGGAGCTGTAAATGACAACAGCAGAATCATTACCAGCACCTGCTGTCCTAAAAAATGGGAGCAGTGGTTATGATCTGAAATTGTTGAACTCGATGTTGAGTCCGGAAGGTTGTAAAGTGCATTGAGGGATAAGTATTGGCCAGGACACCGGGAAAACTACCCTGATCTTCTTTGAATAGTGCCATGGAATTGTTTACATCCCCCTGAAAAGGCAGACAAGGTTTCAGATTAATGCCTCATCTGTAAGACAGCACCTCTGACAGTGCAGCACTCCCTTAATACTGCACTGAGGTGTCAGTCTAGATTTTGTGCTCAAGTCCCTGGATTGGGGCAAAAGTGCTACAAGGCTAACACCTAGTTAAGGAGACTAATTAGCAAACCTTTTGGTCTATAACATTATTAGTTTTGTAAAGTCCTCATTTTAAAAGACATTCATACTGACTTTTATTTTTAATTTGGCAATGGTATTTATTACAGTTTTGTTTGTCCCATGAAAGAGATTACTTAATTAGTTCCTAGTATTTACTTACTGACAGAAGGAAGATAGTATTGGTTACGACCAGACTGGGCTTTAGCACAGTAGTGCTGATAAGATGTTTTAGATTTCAATTTGATTAGTTTTCCAACTAATGATTCATAAAATTACTATCTTCACAATAAGTGTTCCAGTTAATCTCTTAAATACCACTTGTACTTTAGCCCTTAGAGAGATTGAAACAACTGTGGCAGCTCCTTAGATATAGTGGTTTTAAACAGACTGTATCTAACAACAATCTATTAGTCAGAGTGGAAGAGGTAGCAGAGCTGTGGTCACCCTGTATTACAGTCATTAGAAGAAAGAGAAACTTGAATTTATATAGCGCCTTTCAGGATTCAGGATGTCCCAATTCACTTCACAGTCAATGAAGAACTTTTTTTGTTAAGTGCACTGTTGTAATGTAGGGAAATGTGGCATCCAATTTGCACACAGCAAAGTCCTGCAAATAGCAATGAGATGAATGACCAGATAATGACCCAGAATTTGCTGGGAAAATAATGGCGCGTTCATGCCGCCCGCCATTATTAGTTCATAAAAATTCCAGCAATTTATGGTGAAGAAGAGATATGCCATGAGTTCCGATTTATGCCTCTCCACTGTTAGCCTTGACAAAACCAAAAAAAGATACCATCTCGCCGTGTGCCTCCTCGTTGTGTGCTCTAAAGAGAACAACTGCAGCTTCTCCAGTCTCTCCACATAACGGAAGCCTCTCATCCCTGGTACTATTTGAGTAAATCTCTTCTGCATCCTTTCCAAGGCCTTTATATTATACCTAAAGTGTGGTGGCCAGAACAGGACACAATACTCCAGCTGGAGACTAGCCAGTGACTTGTAAAGGTTCAGCATAACTTCTTTGCTTTTGTACTCTATGCCTCTGTTTATAAAGCCAAGGAACCCGTATGGTTTATTAACAGCCTTTTCAACTTGTCCTGCCAACATACAAGATTTGTGTACAGACACTCCCAGGTCTCTCTGTTACTGCGTCTTCTTTAAAATTGTACCATTTAGTTTACATTGCCTCTTCTCATTCTTCTTGCCAAAATGAATCACTTCACACTTCTCTGCTTTAAATTCCATCTGCCATGTGTCTGCCCATTTCACTGTCTATGTCCTCCTGAAGTCTGTTACTATTCTCCTCGCTGTTTACTACATTTACGAATTTCGTATCTTCAGCAAACTTTAAAATGAGGCCCTGTATTAGACCCAAGTCCAGGTTATTAATATATATCAAAAAGAACAGTGGTCAACCCCTGGGGGACACCACTGCACACTTCCCTCTAATCTGAAAAAAACACTGTTCACTGTAGAATTCGCAATTATCGCGATTTCATTTTTTTTTTTTATTAAGGAGAAAACACAAGTTTCATTCAAAACAGCTTTTATTTCAGCGGAATGCTGTCAGGTTTAAATTGGACACAAGCAGCCTGTAAAATGGCCGCCGCACCGCGTGACAGAACATTCGAGACTTTTCGGCAGGCAGACAAGATGGCGTTCCAATAAACGTTTTTGCAGGATCAATAACGATTCAGCACAGTGAAGACAATACACAGGACATTATGGGTATACAGTATAGACATCGATACTGGGATCGGTCTCCCAGGTACAAAGGAAAGCCATCAAGGGCCCATCCAAAGGACATTAATATGTAAACTCCCAACGGCTCTACGATGAGAGAGCCGTTAGCAGGTAGTTATACAGGACACTTGGAAGCCCCAAACCCCTCCAGGGGGAACACCGACCGATTTAACAATGGGAGAAGTATTAACAGGTACTCAAACATTCAGGAGTAGCCCCGAAACCCATTAAAGACAGAGATCACCCATACAGGACTTTTTGGGCGCCAAACCTTAAACAAAAGAATGGACATTATAGTTGGGCGGGAAACGGAAGAACTGTGCACTATAATTGCAGGCCCAAACCGTTCATTCTGTCTCTTGATTCCTGTCTCTTGACTCTTGATTCTTGCCTCTTGACTCCTGATTCTTGCTCCTGCCTCGTGTTCGTGACTCTTGCCGCTTGCTGCTGTTATCCTCGTGGCTGATCCTGGGTAAAAGACTGTTGCAAAGACCTATGTTGGTAGCTGGCAGCGGAACCGAAGGCCCGGGATGAGATGAGATGAGATGAGATGAGATGAGAGGAGAAGAGAAGAAGACCTTATCCATCGCCACGGTCAGTAAATCCCGACCGCGCCTGTAGGTCGATCAGCCAAGTCTTCTTGACAACGAAGTTTTCTTCTAACAAAACATATTGCATCGATGATAACTGGACTGTGCAAACACATCGTATCAGCGATATTGACAACGGTGCTCCACCATACCCTGTATCCAACCAACAGAGGTCTTCACTACAGCGGACGGTCCAGCCGACTGACCGAGCAGCAGAAGCAGTAAACAAGTGGGACCAGGAGATCTCCTGACCAACACGTGGGTGCTGCGGTGGAAAACATCCGATCAGCTATTCGGGATTTCTCCGAGTTATTACGAGTGGTGAGCATGAGTCTCGGGATCCTACGAAGCTAGTTTTAGGATAGTTATTGATAGGGGAGGGTTTAATTTAAGGATATTTGTAATGTGTGCCCTATTTACGTTGTGCTGGTCGTTCCTCGTTTCCCTAAGAGTGATTATAACTGTTTGTAAGATTGTACTGTCATTAATCTGTGCATATGACATGTATTTCATAATTTTAAGTATCATGCAATAAAGATTTTCCATTTCGTACCGTTCAAACCAAGTCTACATGAGTTTTATCTCCATTGCTGCTCTCGCATCTAAGTCCAGTGTCTAGAACCGTAAGGGAGAGTGATTCGAACCACTCACAGGGGTGTCTAGTGTTCCCAGACTGGCTGGAGACCAGGCCTAGACCCGCACTGACATACAGGCTGCACAGAGCCGCGTGAACCTCACAGGTTACGAGACACGCAGGGTCAGGAGAGTATCCCTTACAGAAAATGGCGACCGCGGCAGGACATTGGCAGCGAGAGGGTGGTGTGTTGGACTTTGGAATGACTGTACGAAATGTGATGCAGGAAAAGATAGCGGATTACGTGTTTGGAAAGGTTAATCTAACGAAAAAGTGGATAAGCGAATTGTTAGCGGATAAGAGTCCACTAGAGGCAGCTGAAAGATGGACGGATAGTAAGGAGCATAAAAAGGCAGTTGAGAAAGCAGTCTGGCTTATGTGCTACAAAAGGCAGGTTCAGATTTCTAACCAGACCAATACAGCGCTAACCGCTCGAATCAAGCAGTTAGAGGAGGAAATGGAGGAGAAGGTTTCTGGAGGGGAGGTGCTCATTAAGAGTTTAAATGAGTTACGCCAGGAAAGCCAGGAAGTCTCCAGCTACCTTAAAACAAGGGTAGAGTATCTCGAGTGCCAGATCACTGAAGCAAAATTAAACGAAAATAGGATGAAGGAAAGATGTAACCGTCAAGCTGCCCAGATAAGAACTCAAGAAGAGAGCTTAATGGGGGTTAGGTCGGCGTATAAGTTGGCCCTTGAGGATAAGTTTCAGGGAGCCGACCATAGCGCCTGCGAAAAAGAGATAGAGAGCCTCAAAAAGGCCGTGAATAATGCGAACGGCATGGTGTGCCTTATTAATCCGTCGGCACGCCAGCCGCTAGTAAATGAGAGATTTAGAAATTCCCCACCAAGTAAAGCAGAAGAAGTAGTAGCCACTGCGCCCTCCGCGCCACCCAGCTATTCAGAAACCTGGGTTAGGGAGGAAGCAACGGAAGAAGCGAAAGAGCCCGTTGAAAAAGAGGTAGAAAAGGGATCGTTGTATCCAGTAACGGGGATTAAAAGGGGCCCAAGCAGAAACGGTGGGGAAGAACCGGGGGATCTCCTCGGACAGCTGGTGTTGCCTCACAGTTCACACCAGCTGAGGGCCATGATAAACCACGTAAGGAAGCTGACCGAGATAGACGACCCTTCCGTACATTTTAGGGAAGTTGAGCAAGCCGCAGCCATCAATGGCTGCGATGATGGGGAGACAGCAAAAATGCTGCTGTTCTCTTTAGATAGCTCGGTCCTTCAGTGCCTCTCAGGCGATAGCAAGAGGGGTAATAAAAGTTATGAGGAATTGAAAAATGAGGTCCTAGAAGTAGTGGGAGCGAACGACGGAGGTCCGTTTGCTAGAGTGGGACAGACAGTGCAGATGGAGGGAGAACCCCCGAAGGTTTTTGCCGACAGGCTGTGGCCAGTATATGAGCGCAGCTGTCTAGGTGCGCCCGAGCGCGAAGATGTGGAAGGCGCCGCTTTAATTCATTGGCTTAGGTGCATAATAGCCAACAGTTTACCAGCCGTTAGAGAGCAGGCAAAAGCCTGGTTCGATCCCAATGACCTCAACCTTACGGAAGAGTCGGTCTTGAATCGACTCACGTTAGGTTACCGTAACATAAGGGGTATGGCAACACGTCCCTTTAAGGGAAGAGTACATGAGGTACGACCCGCAGCCCCGGCTCAAAGAGAGTGGCATCAGGAGGGTAATCGCGCCCCACAGGCAAGTAATGCCTGTTACGGGTGTGGGAAGACAGGGCACTGGCGCAAGCACTGCAGGAACCCTTGGAAGGATTCCAAGGATAAAAATCCCGCGGTCCGAGCCCAGGCGCCTGTCCCGGCTAAGGAGGCAAAGGTACCCACCTCTCCCGAAGACCTTGAGGCAGTGTTAGGAGTCATGCGCAAGATGGTTTTAAATGCGCGTGGACAGGTGGCGGTCGCAACCGGCCCCGTAGGTGCCGCAGGACCGTCTAATAGTACCCAATGACTAGAGCCCACGCAGCCTGCCTACCTGTGTCCTTTTAAAAGACACGCACAGGAGGGGGTCTGCGGTGAGGAGGCCAGGTTAAAAGAGCAGGCCTTGCGGGAGGAGAACGCCCGCTTAATAGGGAAAATAGATGGGCTGGAAGGGCAGCTTAGAGAGCAGGCCCTGCGGGAGGAGAACGCCCGAGCAATGGGAAAGTTAGACGTGCTCAGGCTAGAAGCGCAGCTTAGTGAGATAAAAGCAGCCTACAGGGTAGCCAAAAGCAGGGAGTATGAGTATTTAAAACAGGATAGAAATCTGCAGCCTCCAGCAGGTGAGATTTCACAGAAACAAGCAGGGGCGGTGGCCTGTCTTAAGGGAGGGGCCAGACCTGCGAGTGGGGAAACACAGCCCCAGGTAGGACCACAAGGCACACAGGCAGGCGTAGCAGCTTGCATCAGGGGAAGGGACATCCCGGACGACCATGCAGCGTTTTTCTGGAGTTGGGGGTTAGATGACGAGGACCCCAGGGTACCCTGGTCAGATGAGGATAGTGCAGATGAGCATAGTGATGATGACGGGTGGTTTCAGAGGAACGGTCTGGAAGGATTGGGGCCGCTAGGTAGAGATCCATACGGGGTGGACACACAAGCTGCAGGTCCCGACAGCAGGAGGAAGGAGCTAGAGGAGGCCGGGCCAGCCGCTATGTGGTTCCCAGAGGTGTGGCCGCCCGCTTTGAACGTCCAGTCCTCAGGGGAGGCAGAGTTCGCGAGTGAAGGGCCGCCTGCTGGGCCGAGCAGGGCGGGGCCCCGAACTGCCAGCCCCGAGGTTAGGGAGGCGGAGTCAGCGGAGGCGGGGCTGGCGCCTGTGATGGAACCCCAGGTCATCCCGTTGAAGGTCTCGGGACCCGGTCCGTCCGTCACGGAGCCCCCGCCCATAGCAATTCCCCGTAGGTCAAGCAGAGTACCCCAGCCCAGGAAGATGTGGTCAGGTCCCCAGGCTGCCCCAGGGCGTAAGTTTCAGGTTAAGATAACCCGGGTAGAGACAGGCCACATCGAAGCAGTAACAGGCTGCGGCAGATCAGAGGAAAGGGTCAGCGCAGCAACAGGCTGCGGCAGATCAGAGGGAAGGGTCAGTGCCCTCCCACCGTCGGGAAGAGCTCGCAGCAGCCTTCTCAGGATTTAAAGGGGCCGCCCTGAGAACGGGCGGCATTGTAAAGTTATTAGTTTAAGGTTTTAAGTTTTAGTTTAAAGTTTTAAGTGGTTTTAATAAGGTTAAGTTTGTAGTGTTTGTAACAGAAAACGATAAAATGATGGGAGTTTTAAGGCTAGGTTTAGAGGAAGTCTATTTAGCAAACGTTGAAGTTTACGTGAGGCGAGGTCAGGGGACCCGCTCACCCTTCACAAAAGCCAGAGACTTTTTGCGAGGCTGGCTACCTCATTCTATCTGATCACAGGAACCAAGGAAGGATGGAACGACTCATAGTATTGCTCGCGGCAATCGGATGTGGATTGGCCTATCGGGGCCTCACCAAGGATGTCGTGGTGTTTGGATGTTCCGGGGACACGGCCCCCATCGCGGTGGATGGGACCGGGAGACGGAAGGCAGAAGGGACCAGCACCTATTTCCACAAGGGAAGGTGGCCAGGATGGCTGGGAACGAACTCAACGGAGTATTCCAGCACATCGGGGTTCGCCTACAAAGAGACTTCTTTAATGTGCCCCAAAGTACGGATCATCGCACCCAGGATCAGCGTCACCGTCGGCAAACGGATTTGTTTGACCTGCAGTGGGAATGTCCCATTGAGCCGATGGTGGTGGCTGCGAAAGCTGAGCAAAACTATGAGGAACTCTTCGGTTGAGTGGGAGCGACTGGGTAATAATACCCATCGGACAATTACGGGGACAGATGGACAAGTGAAAGTCTGTTGGGACAAATGGTGGGAACCAGATGAGGGGATTTATGTTTGTATGTGGGGGTCAAAGTACGTTTGCCCCAAAGGCATCTCCATATTCTTTATTAACCAGTGGCAGGATAACGGACAGGGGATGAGGTGGGATGCGAGCACCAGGGGGTGCGGAGCCCCATTCTCCCCGATCCCAGTAAATGCCACTGAGCTCATTACGCGCCCACGCAAAGCCCCGCCCACGATTCCGGTAGTTCTAACTGAGGAAGAAGGGTGCCCTAAAACTAGTAAGGGACCCGGGAACGGTTTGGTACTGGTCCCCACAGACCAGATACTATTTCAGGGGGTACATTACGCGGTGGCCTCGGTGATTTTAAATCTCACTGAGGTACGGTTACCAGAGTGGTGCCCCAAAAAGACGGAACAGTTGTACCAGGTCCTGTTGACCAAGATGTTCAGGCAATTTTACGAGTTTGATTTTGCAGAAATCGATAAGACAAGTTTATACACCGCACCGCAGGAAGTTTTGGACCAAGTAGGGAGGCAAAGAAGGGGTTTGGTGAACGATGCGTTCACTGCTTTTAACACAGGGACATCTGTGGTCAACGCTCTAGACAGTGTGGAGCTGCAGACCCAGATTAATGGTTTAAAAACACAGTTAAAGGATATTCTTACAGATGAGAATAAAGTGGTAGGGTCGGGTCTGCACGAGGACCAAGCCATGACACTACACTTAAAAGAGATTATAGCAGAGCTGGAGAAACATGCGCGTACGGTAAATGCCCTGATTAGGGAAGATCGGAATGCATCCGATCAAGCTGCGCAGAACGAGGTGTGCGTGCTTTACGGGGCGTGGTTACTGGGCGAGGGCCGCAGTAATTTGGAGGATTTAAAACAAGGTTTGGTCCCGTCCTGGATAAGTAACAAACACCTGCGGGCGCTCCACCCTTTTCAGAATGCATTAAGTCCGTGCCAGCTCAGGCTAGCTTCAGAAGCTTACCCAGTCCCCGTGGACTGCGGACGTTCAAACCATACTATTATGGGAATAGTATTACGCATGCCGGTTTTGGGCAACACAGCAAAGCCCGCCCCGGTGTATCGGGTAGAGAACATTGGTGTCATTCAGGGGGGAGCCCACATTCGTTATGCAGCGGTTCCACCTTACGTCATCCGCTGGGAGCAAACGATGACAGGTACAGATCTCTCTGGTTGTCGTGGCAGGGGAGCACACATAATACTGTGCCCCCAGCACTTGAATGCCTTTTTAACACCACAGTGCGGGTTCAGAACGGCTGGCGCCAAGTCCATGAATTGCACCATGGAGGCAATGGCACAAGATCATGTGCCTCCGCAGGTAGCATACATCGGGGGTGGAACATACTGTGTTACCACTGCAGCGCAACACTACCAGCATGGAAACCGTAGCCGGTGTCCGGTGAGTGACAGCAGTTTCTGTTTTAAACCCAGGGCTGAAGTTCAAGTAGTACAACAGCGAATTATCCCAATCCCTGAACCATCCACTGTTCATCTCACAGTAAAAGAGAATTTTACCGACTTGCAGCGATTTGTCGCACATTTTGGGTACCTCATTCCCCCTCTCCCCGAGCATTTAACCAAACTTCTGAAAGCCGTCGCGGTGTCACAAAAGCATTTCTATACTTTAGAACAGAAAACCGTCGAGATAGGTACAGACATTTTGGACATAGTGGTTCCACCGTGGTGGAATCTGTTCACGAATATTGAAGTGCCCTCATGGGTCAGAATAGCCTCCCACATTTTAGTCGTCTGTCAAGTGTTTATTGTAGTATACCTTTTGTTTATACATTGTAAAAGAGACAAGCGCCTCACCAAGCATGAGAACACGGGAGAGTGGCGAGAACGTTACGTGCGCGTGCACGATGAGAGCGCAGTGTAATAGGAAAATGGCGTCACTCCCGCTCGCCACGTGCGCCGCGGAAGTTTGTACTCAGTGTAAATACGTTGGAAACTCGACATGTTTAAGAGTTGGGATTTGTTTATTTTGGTGATGGTGTTGATTGTTTGGTTTTTGGGTTTTGTTTTTCCTTTCCCTGAATAAAAGATAAATATACAGGTGATGCGTGAGGTATCGGCCTGGTTACGCCGGGAAGGAAAACAAGTGGTGTAAGTTTAAGGGCAAATGATGCCTATGGTGATATAAAGTGTGATTTTCTTGGGAAATAAGGACGACACAGAGACCCTAGTGAAGTTAAAATTTTATGGGATTAATTTACTGGATTCGGAGTGAAATCGAGATAAGATTGCTCACCACTGAGTTTTGATACGATAAGCGGAGTTATTCGCATCAACAGGAGGGACTGTAGAATTCGCAATTATCGCGATTTCATTTTTTTTTTTTATTAAGGAGAAAACACAAGTTTCATTCAAAACAGCTTTTATTTCAGCGGAATGCTGTCAGGTTTAAATTGGACACAAGCAGCCTGTAAAATGGCCGCCGCACCGCGTGACAGAACATTCGAGACTTTTCGGCAGGCAGACAAGATGGCGTTCCAATAAACGTTTTTGCAGGATCAATAACGATTCAGCACAGTGAAGACAATACACAGGACATTATGGGTATACAGTATAGACATCGATACTGGGATCGGTCTCCCAGGTACAAAGGAAAGCCATCAAGGGCCCATCCAAAGGACATTAATATGTAAACTCCCAACGGCTCTACGATGAGAGAGCCGTTAGCAGGTAGTTATACAGGACACTTGGAAGCCCCAAACCCCTCCAGGGGGAACACCGACCGATTTAACAATGGGAGAAGTATTAACAGGTACTCAAACATTCAGGAGTAGCCCCGAAACCCATTAAAGACAGAGATCACCCATACAGGACTTTTTGGGCGCCAAACCTTAAACAAAAGAATGGACATTATAGTTGGGCGGGAAACGGAAGAACTGTGCACTATAATTGCAGGCCCAAACCGTTCATTCTGTCTCTTGATTCCTGTCTCTTGACTCTTGATTCTTGCCTCTTGACTCCTGATTCTTGCTCCTGCCTCGTGTTCGTGACTCTTGCCGCTTGCTGCTGTTATCCTCGTGGCTGATCCTGGGTAAAAGACTGTTGCAAAGACCTATGTTGGTAGCTGGCAGCGGAACCGAAGGCCCGGGATGAGATGAGATGAGATGAGATGAGATGAGAGGAGAAGAGAAGAAGACCTTATCCATCGCCACGGTCAGTAAATCCCGACCGCGCCTGTAGGTCGATCAGCCAAGTCTTCTTGACAACGAAGTTTTCTTCTAACAAAACATATTGCATCGATGATAACTGGACTGTGCAAACACATCGTATCAGCGATATTGACAACGGTGCTCCACCATACCCTGTATCCAACCAACAGAGGTCTTCACTACAGCGGACGGTCCAGCCGACTGACCGAGCAGCAGAAGCAGTAAACAAGTGGGACCAGGAGATCTCCTGACCAACACGTGGGTGCTGCGGTGGAAAACATCCGATCAGCTATTCGGGATTTCTCCGAGTTATTACGAGTGGTGAGCATGAGTCTCGGGATCCTACGAAGCTAGTTTTAGGATAGTTATTGATAGGGGAGGGTTTAATTTAAGGATATTTGTAATGTGTGCCCTATTTACGTTGTGCTGGTCGTTCCTCGTTTCCCTAAGAGTGATTATAACTGTTTGTAAGATTGTACTGTCATTAATCTGTGCATATGACATGTATTTCATAATTTTAAGTATCATGCAATAAAGATTTTCCATTTCGTACCGTTCAAACCAAGTCTACATGAGTTTTATCTCCATTGCTGCTCTCGCATCTAAGTCCAGTGTCTAGAACCGTAAGGGAGAGTGATTCGAACCACTCACAGGGGTGTCTAGTGTTCCCAGACTGGCTGGAGACCAGGCCTAGACCCGCACTGACATACAGGCTGCACAGAGCCGCGTGAACCTCACAGGTTACGAGACACGCAGGGTCAGGAGAGTATCCCTTACATCACTACTAGTCTCTGATTTCTGTCCCTTAGCCAATTTTGTATCCACGCTGCCACTGCTCCTTTAATCCCATGGGCTTCAATTTTGCTAACAAGTCTATTATGTGGTGCTTTATAAAACCCCTTTTGAAAGTCCATATACACAACATCAACCACAGTACCGCCATCAACCCTCTCAATTACTTCATCAAATAACTCAATTAAGTTAGTCAAACACGATTTGTATTTAACAAATCTGTGCTGGCTGTCATTTATTAACCCATATTTTTCTAAGTGTCAATTAATTTTGTCTCGGATTATTGTCTCTAAAAATTTCCCCACCTCCGATGATAGGCTCGCTGGCCTATAGTTGCCGAGTTTATCTCTCTGCCCTTTTTTGAACATGGGTGTAACATTTGCAATCCTCCAGTCCTCTGGTACCACTCCAATATCTAAAGAGGATTGGAAAATTGTGGCCAGAGCCTCCGCTATCTTCACCCTTACTTCCCTCAACAACCTAGGATGCATCCCATCCAGATCGGGTAGCTTTTCTACTTTGAGTGCTGCCAACCTTTTAAGTACCTCTTCTTTATCTATTTTTATCCTAATTTATCTACTACCTTCTCCTTTACTATGACTTTGGCAGCATCATCTTCTTTAGTGGAGACAGAAGCAAAGTATTCATTTAATACCTCGAGCCGTACCCTCTTCCTCCACAACAAGATCTTCTTTTAGGTCCCTAATCGGCCCTACCCTTCCTTTGACTACCGTTTTACTATTTATATGTTTATAAAAGAGTTTTGGGTTTCCTTTAATGTTACCCACTAATCTATTTTCATACAATGTCTTTGGACCTCTTAAATCTTTTTTCAGTACTCCTCTGCACTTTCTGTATTCAGCTTGGTTGCCTACTGTATTATGAGTCTGACATTATGATAAACCTCCTTTGGATGTTTCATTTCCATATCTTTAGTCATCCAGGGAGCTCTAGCTTTTCTAGAGTGAAGGCAAGTGAGATGGGATACTCACTTTTGATGTTCTCACAAGATCATTAAACCTTTTTCGGCACTGTATCCATGACCGTGCATAAATGGACCTTGCGCTCACCTCCTGAGCAATGCGCAGCCAGGCTGCCTTGATCTGCTGAGAAGGCTTCCTCCGGCCATCAGGAGGGAAGAGAATCTCCCTGCGCCCTCTGACAGCATCCACAAGAACTTGGAGGGACTCATCATTAAACCGAGGAGCTGCCTTGCCTCTGGAAGAAGTCATAACTTTGAAAAGAAGTGCAGGAAACCACAATGGAAAGGCTCAGGCTGGATGGCAGCTTTAAAAGGAGCTGCTATTATGATGTCATCAGAGGTGGACAGCTGACCCGATCCCACTCATTGGACCGGCCAGTGCGCCTCCATGAAATTAACAAGGTACTTTAATAAAAATCGCAACTCTGCAGCTGTTCCCGCCGGAAGCGGCTCCCGAACTTGCCCACCATGCAACCTGACTCCAAACCGCCTCGGGAATTCAAATCGAGCCCCAGATGTTTGGAGGCAGATAATGTATGCAGGAGACAACAGGAGTGCTCGAGCAGCCACATCTCTCTCTGTAGACAAATTAAACTTTCAACAGTCCTAGAACTCAGCAAAAATCACCTTGAATTCGTGCAGCAGCCAAAAGTAATAATCCAACATTAACAGTCACTTGGATAGGTGTGGATTAATTAAGGAAAGCCATCACGGATTTGTTAAAGGCAAATCGTGTTTAACCAACTTGATCAAGTTTTTTGATGTAGTAACAGAGAGGGTTGATGAGGGTAATGTGGTTGACGTTGTGTACATGGATTTCCAAAAGGCATTCGACAAAGTGCCACATAATAGGTTCACCAGCAAAGTTGAAGCCTATGGAATAAAAGGGACAGTGGCAGCATGGATACAAAATTGGCTAAGTGACAGGAAACAGAGAGTAGTGGTGAATGGTTGTTTATTGGACTGGAGGAATGTATACAGTGGTGTTCCCCAGGGGTTGGTTCCAGGACCACTGCTTTTCTTGATATATATTAATGACTTTGCAGATGACACAAAATTTGGAAGTATAGTGAACAGTGAGGAGGAGAGTGATAGACTTCAGGAAGACATAAACAGGCTGGTGAAATGGGTGGACACGTGGCAGATAAAATTTAACGCAGAAAAGTGTGAAGTGATACATTTTGGTAGAAAGAATGAGGAGAGGACATATAAACTAAATGGTACAATCCTAAATGGGGTGCACGAACAGAGAGACCTGCGGGTATATATGCACAAATCGTTGAAGGTGGCAGGGCAGGTTGAGAAAGCAGTTAAAAAGGCTTTTCCGGGATCCTGGGCTTCATGAATCGAGGTATAGAGTACAAAAGTGTGGAAATTATGATGAACCTGTATAAAACACTGGTTCGGCCCCAACTGGAGTACTGTGTCCAATTCTGGACACCGCGCTTTAGGAAGGATTTGAAGGCCTGAGAGAGGGTGCAGAAAAGATTTACAAGAATGATTCCAGGAATGAGGGATTCAGTTACGTTGATAGACTGGAGAAGCTGGGTTGTTGACATAGAAACAGAGAAACATAGAAGATAGGAGCAGGAGTAGGCCATTCGGCCCCTCGAGCCTGCTCCGCCATTCGATGAGATCATGGCTGATCATCCAAACTCAGTACCCTGTACCTGCCTTCTCCCCATATCCCTTGATACCTTTAGCTTTAAGAAATATATCTAACTCATTCTTGAATATATTTAATGACTTGGCCTCAACTACCTTCTGTGGTAGAGAATTCCACAGGTTCACCACTCTCTGGGTGAAGAAATTCTTCCTCATTTCTGTCCTAAATGGCTTACCCCTTATCCTTAGATTATGACCCCTGGTTCTGGACTTTCCGACCATCGGGAACACTCTTCCTGCATCTAGTTTGTCCAGATCTGTCAGAATTTTATAAGTTTCGATGAGATCCCCTCTCATTCTTCTGTACTCCAGCGAGTATAAGCCCAATCGACCCAATCTCTCCTAATATGTCATTCCTGCCATCCCAGGTATCAGCCTTGTGAATCTTCGCTGAACTCCTTCCATGGCAAGAACATCCTTCCTCAGATAAGGCGACTAAAACTGCACACATTACTCAAGGTGTGGTCTCACCAAGGCCCTGTACAACTGCAGCAGGACATCCGTGTTCCTATACTCAAACCCTTTTGCTATGAAGGCCAACATACCATTTGCCTTCTTCACCGCCTGCTGCACCTGGATGCTTACCTTCAGTGACTGGTGCACAAGGACACCCAGGTCTCGTTGCACTTCCCCTTCTCCCAATCTATTGCCATTCAGATAATAGTCTGCCTTTCTGTTTTGGACACCAAAGTGGATAACCTCGCATTTATCCACGTTATATTGCATCTGCCACGCTTCTGCCGACTCACCCAATCTGTCCAAATAATCCTGGAGTTTCTCGGTATCCTCCTCGCAGCACACATGCCCACCCAGTTTTGTGTCATCTGCAAACTTGGAGATATTACATTTAGTTCCCTTATCTAGATCATTAATGTATATTGTGAATAGCTGGGGTCCAAGGACCGATCCCTGCGGTACCCCACTAGTCACTGCCTGCCACTCGGAAAAAGACCCATTAATTCCTACTCTCTGCTTTCTGTCCGCCAACCAGTTCTCTATCCAAGTCAATACCTTGCCCCAATCCCATGTGCCTTAACTTTACACGCTAATCTCTTATGCAGGACCTTATCGAAAGCCTTTTGAAAGTCCAAATACACCACATCTGCTGGTTTTCCCTTACGTTTTGTAAATCCATGTTGACTTTGTCCGATCCTGTCACTGTTTTTCAAGTGCTCAGCTATTACATCCTTTATAATGGACTCTAGCATTTTCCCCACTACCGATGTCAGGCTTACCAGGTCTGTAATTCCCCGCTTTCTCTCTACCACCCTTTTTGAATAGTGGGGTAACATTAGCTACCCTCCAATGCATGGGTACAGTTCCAGATTCCATCGAATGTTGGAAGATGATCAGCAATGCATCTACTATTTCTAGGGCCATTTCCTTAAGTACCCTAGGATGTAGATTATCAGGCCCTGGGGATTTATCGGCCTTTAATCCCATCAATTTCCCTAACACCATTTCCCTGCAAATACTGATTTCTTTCAGTTCCTCCCTTTCATCAGACCATATGTTCTCCAACATCTCTGGGAGGTTATTTGTGTCCTCCTTTGTGAAGACAGAACCAAAATATGCATTTAATTGGTCAGCCATTTCTTTGTTCCCCATTATTACTTCCCCCGCTTCTGACTGCAAGGGACCTACACTTGATTTCACTAATTTTTTTCTCTTCACATATCTATAAAAGCTCTTACAGTCAGTTTTTATGTTCCCTGAAAGCTTACTTTCATATTCTATTTTCCCCTTCTTAATTAATCCCTTTGTCCTCCTTTGTTGAATCCTAAACTGCTCCCAATCCTCAGGATTACCGCTTTTTCTGGCCAATTTATATGCCCTCTCCTTGGATCTTATGCTATCCCTAATTTCCCTTGTTAGCCACGGTTGAGTCACCCTTTTTGTTTTATTCTTATGCCACACTGGGATGAACAATACCTGCAAGTCCTGCATGATCCTTTTAAATACTGATGGTGAAGGGACCTTCATGACAGTTAGCATCATGTTCTGCTGAGTAAGGTTAGCACAGGGCATTCCATTGACAGGGGCCTTCCAAAATGGCAATGGCAGCATTGCACATTGATCCAAGTGATGATCTTGCTCTTTTGAATGCTGCCGGCGTGCGACAATCATCTGACGCTAACTCCTTAACCAAGATGGAGGTCGGAAGTGTGCGCATGCACCTTGGAGACTATTTTAGGACCTTGGGTGACTACGTAGCAGCTGAAAATCAGATGCTACCCAGCTCTATTTAAACCCCCATGACTTGTTATGGAAAGAGTGTACCTCATAATGCAGGTAGAAGAGGCTGTGGAAATGTACAGATGAAAATATAAGTTAATTTTCACAT
Organism: Squalus acanthias; assembly: GCA_030390025.1. Taxonomy (NCBI): domain Eukaryota; kingdom Metazoa; phylum Chordata; class Chondrichthyes; order Squaliformes; family Squalidae; genus Squalus; species Squalus acanthias. The sequence continues at coordinate 140,107,779 of CM059425.1, read as the reverse complement.
TTTCTAGTTCTTATACACGGTTCTCTCCTCGTTTGGTTTCACTCTTAATTTTCTATTTCTAGAAGTGTATCTCAGCAATGGTTTTCTTTCTGCCCGACACTATTACCTTTGGAGTCTGCATGGGATCTATCCTTGGACCCGTTATCTTCCTCATCTACCTGCTTCCCCATGGTGACATCATCCGCAGACATGGGTGTCAGCTTCCACATGTATGCTGACAACATGCAGCTCTACCTTTCCACCACCGCTCTCAATCCGTCCACCATGTTGTTGTCGGACCACTTTGGATGAGCCTCAATTTACTCCAGTTAAACATTAGGAAAACTGAAGTCTTCATATGAAGAGAGATTGGGTCGATCGGGCTTGTATTCGCTAGAGTTTAGAAGAATGAGAGGGGATCTCATTGAAACTTATAAAATTCTAACAGGACTAGACAGACTAGATGCAGGAAGGATGTTCCCGATGGTGGGGGAGTCCAGAACCAGGGGTCACAGTCTAAGGATAAGGGGTAAGCCATTTAGGACTGAGATGAGGAGGAATTTCTTCACCCAGAGAGTGGTGAACCTGTGGAATTCTCTACCACAGAAGACAGTTGAGTCCAATTCATTAAGTATATTCAAGAAGGAGTTAGATATATTTCTTAAGGCTAAGAGGATCAAGGGATATGGGGAGAAAGCAGGGACAGGGTACTGAATTTGGATGATCAGCCATGATCGCATTGAATGGCGGAGCAGGCTCGAGGGGCCGAATGGCCTACTCCTGCTCCTATCTTCTATGTTTCTATGTTTCTATGTTTCGGTTCCCGCTACAAATTCTGTACACATGCCAGCAATTCCTTCCCCCTCCCCAGCCTCTGTCTTAGGCTGAACCAGATTGTTCACAAATTTGGCATCCTATCTGATCCTGAGCTGACTCTCTGACCTCATATCCTCTCCATCAAATAGCTCGCCTATTTCCACATCTGTAACATGGCCCAGCATGACCCTTGCCCCAGCCCATCTGCTGCTGAATCCCACATCTATGCCTTTATCGCCTTTAAACTTGACTAGTCAATGCTTTCTTAGCTGGCCTCCCATCCTGTGCCTTTCACAAACTTCAGCTTATAAAGAATCTGCTGCTTGTATTCTAACCTACACCAAGTCCTGCTCACTTATCACCCTTGTTCTCAGTGGCATGCAATGCCTCCAATTAAAAATCTCATTCTTGTGTTTGAATCCCTTCATGGCCTCTCCCTTATCTCTATAATCTCCTCTAACCCTACAATTCCTCCCCCCTCCTGAACTCTTCATTCATCTGACTGGCCTTTTGTGTATTCCCCCATCATTGACAGCCATGCCTTCAGCTACCTAGACCTCACGCACTAGAATTCTGACCCTAAACCCCTCTGCCTCTTCATCTCCCTCTCTTTTAAGAGCCGTCTTAAAACCTACCTCTCCTCCTAATATCTGCTTTTTTGGTTCGGCATCCATTATTTCCCCTATGCCTCTGTGAAGCGCCTTGGGACAATTTTTGATGTAAAGGCGCTATATAAAAGCAAGTTGTTGTTGATATATTACTAAACCAACATTAGTTGGAAGGACTTACGATGGCCACATTATCAGGGGTTTATCTTATGCAATGGGTTGAATTGTACAGAAAACAGAGAATAGGAAAAAAAAGGGTAATTTTCGGGTTGGCAGGCTGTAACTAGCTTGTGCCTCAGCTGTTCACAATCTATATCAATCATTTGGATGAGGGGACCAAATGTAATATATCCAAGTTTGCTGATGATACAAAGCTGGGTGGGAATGTAAGTTGAGAGGAGGATGCAAAGAGGCTTCAAGGGGATATAAACAGGCTAAGTGAATGGGCAAGAACATGGCAAATCGAATATAATGTGGAGAAATGTGAAATTATCCACTTTGGTAGGAAAAATAGAAAAGCAGAGTATTTTTTAAATGGTGAGATATTGGGAAATGTTGGTGTTCAGAGGGACCTGGGTGTCCTTGTACATGAATCACTGAACGTTAACATGCAGGTACAGCAAGCAATTAGGAAAGCAAATGGTATGTTGGCCTTTATTACAAGAGGATTTTAGTGTAAGAGTAAAGACGTCTCACTGCAATTATATAGGGCCCTGGTGAGACCACACCTGGAGTATTGTGTGCAGTTTTGGTCTCCTCACCTAAGGAAGGATATACTTGCCATAGAAGGAGTACAACGAAGGTTCACCAGACTGATTCCTGGGATGGAGGGATTGTCCTATGAGGAGAGATTGAGTAGACTAGGCCTATATTCTCTAGAGTTTAGAAGAATGAGAGGTGATCTCATTGAAACATACAAAATTCTTACAGGGCTTGACAGGTTAGATGCAGGGAGGATGTTTCCCCTGGCTGGGGAGTCTAGAACCAGGAGTCGAGGAATTTTATTTTCTTTGAACAACAACAATTTGCATTTATATAGCGCCTTTAACATAGTAAAATATCCCAAGGCATTTCACAGGAGCAGTTCCAAACAAAATTTGATCACAAAAGGAGTTATTAAGCCAGATGGCCAAAAGCTTGGTCAAAGAGGTAGGTTTTAAGGAGCGTTCTAAAGGAGGAAAGAAAAAAAAGTGAGGCGGGGAGGTTTAGGGAGGGAATTTCAGAGCTGAGGGCCTTGGCAGCTGAAGGCACAGCCACCAATGGTGGAATGATTAAAATCGGGGATGCTCAAGAGGTCAGAATTTGAGGAGAGCAGATATCTCGGAGGGTTGTAGGAGATTACCGAGATAGGGAGGATGGAGGCCATGAAGGGATTTGAAAACGGATGAGAATTTTGAAATCGAGGCGTTGTTTAAACAGGAACTAATGTAGGTTAGCGAGCATAGGAGTGATGGGTAAACGGGACTTGGTGCAAGTTAGGACACGGGCGGCAGAGTTTTGGATGACCTCAAGTTTATGGAGGGTACAACGTGGGAGGCCAACCAGGAGTATGTTGGAATAGTCAAGTCTAGAGGTAACAAAGGCATGGATGAGTGTTTCAGCAGCAGATGAGCTGAGGTGGGGGAGGAGTCGGGCCATGTTATGGAGGTGGAAATAGGCGGTCTTAATGATGGCGAGGTCTGAAGCTCATCTCAGGGTCAAATATGACACCAAAGTTGCAAACAGTCTGGTTCAGTCTCAGACAGTTGCCAGGGAGAGGGGTGGAGTTGGTGGCTAGGGAACGAAGTTGGTGGTGGATACCGAAGACAATAGCTTCTGTCTTCCCAATAGTTAGTTGGAGGAAATTTCAGCAGATCCAGTACTGGATGTCAAATAAGCATTCTGACAATTTAGAGGCAGTGGAGGGGCCGAGAGCGGTTACAGTTGGGTGTCATCAGCGTACATGCGGAAAATGATGCTGTGTTTTCGGAAGATGTCTTCGAGAGGCAGCATGTAGATGCCAAATAGGATTAATTTGAGGGGATTAATTTAAAAGAATGTGCTACATAGCTTTGAGTTGGTATAGTTTTGAGCTTCCGGCAGGGATAACAAGAAATGTATTTTATTTTAAAGATGTACTAGTTTTTAATCTTTGTTACCTTGTGCAATGCACCGAGGCATAGATCTTGTCGGTAAATGTGTGGTGACTAATACCAAGGCTTGGGCCAGCACAGAAAATACAATATATCAGTGTTCCATCTCATCATCTTTGACCTATTTTTTTCTTCTTTGCACAGAGAAAAATTTGTAAACAAGTGGAAACAACATCAACCCCATTACATCTATTTGTGGTTGCCATGTTTTGGGATTTTTGACTATTTGGCTCAGAAGCTATAATATTGTTGAGGCTGCCGCGAAACACGAATGGAGGCTGAATCCATATGTGGAAAACAAGAAATTTTATTCACTGCAAGACACACAAAATGGCTGAGAGAAAGCTGCTCCCAGAATTCTCTGGAAAAACTCCCAGAATTCTCTGGGTAAAACCTGAGGCCCCGCCCCCTTCTGCCTTAAAGGTAATGTGCCTTAAAGGGGAAGGTGCTGGAAATTTGTCCACAGACGGAAGAGTGGATTATGCCCGTTTTAGGTGGTGATCCGCCACACGGCTCCCCCCAGAATCCGCTTAGGAGGTGTGGACGAGACGGTGCGGCGGTCTGATGGGCCGGCCGGAGCGGCTCTTGTAGGATGCCCGGTGGACGTGGAACAGCCGGGCGTGGAGCAGCCGGGTGAACCGGCTTGAGGGCAGGTCGGCCGCGTGGAGGTGGACGAGCTACAGGGACCTGCTCCCTGGGCTCCGAGTGTTTTGGCTTGAGTCGGTCCACCGACACTTTTTCGGTCCTGTCACCCACTTGCAGGGTGAAAAATTTGTCCCCAGCCTGTAGCACCTTGTAGGGCCCGTCGTACGGGGGTTGAAGGGGTCCGCGGTGGGCGTCGTGCCGGATGAAAACAAACCGTGCCTGGTGCAGGCTTAGTGGGACGTGTGAGGTGGATTCGCCGTGCCGGGCAATGGGCACCGGGGCGAACTGCAGCGCCGGTGAGGCGAAGTCGTGGCGTTGCTGGTCGGCTGAGCAGGGTGTCGTGGCGGTGGGCAGGAACTCGCCGGGTACGCGCAGCGGCTGACCGTACACGAGCTCTGCTGCCGATGCGTGGAGGTCTTCTTTAACCGCGGTGCGCAGGCCGAGGAGGACCCACGGAAGTCGGTCGGTCCAGGCGCCGTCTTGGAGGCTGGCTCGAAGAGATGCCTTCAAGGATCTGTGGAACCGCTCACACAGTCCGTTGGCTTGGGGGTGGTACGCTGTGGTGCGGTGAATGGTCACCCTGAGACTGCGTGCGACGGCGGTCCAGAGTTCAGAGGTAAATTGCGGACCTCTGTCCGACGTCATGTCGGAGGGGACGCCGAACCGTGCGACCCAGGTGCTGATGAAGGCTCTGGCGATGTCGGCGGTGGTGGTAGAGGTCAGTGGAATTGCCTCAGGCCAGCGTGTGGTGCGGTCAACGATGGTCAGCAAGTGCGTGTGGCCTTGCGACGGCGGCAGGGGCCCGACGATGTCCACGTGGATGTGGTCGAATCTCCGCGAGGGGACGGTAAACTCCTCAAGGGGTGCTTTCGTGTGTTGCTGTACCTTGGCCCGTTGGCAGGCTAGGCAGGAGTTGGCCCAAGTACGCACATCCTTGCAAAGGCCGCGCCAGACAAAGCGGTTGGCTACCAATTTGATGGATGCGCGGGCGCCAGGGGTGGGAGAGGTTGTGGAGAATGTCGAATACCCGGCGGCGCCAGGACGCTGGGACGACGGGCCGAGGTTGACATAGGGATATGTCGCACTTGACCGTGACTGCGGTCGGGCCACAGGTGACGTCGGCCAGGCGTAGCCCTGGTAGGTTGGTGGGTGCGGAGAGCAGATCAGGGTCGGTGATCTGGTCTGCTGCGAGTTGAGCGTAGTCGACTGCTAGGTGTGCGGCATGGATGGCGGGGTGGGAGAGGCAGTCGGCTACCACATTGTCTCGGCCGGGGACGTGTTGGATGTCCGTGGTGAACTCGGACACTGCCGCGAGCTGGCGCTGCTGCCTGGCGGACCAGGGGTCGGTTGTCTTTCCCATTGCGAATGTCAGGGGCTTGTGGTCGATAAACGCCGTGAAGGGGTGGCCCTCAAGCAAAAACCGGAAATGGCGGACCGCCAGGAACAGCGTGAGGAGCTCGTGGTCGAAGGTGCTGTACTTGACCTCCGGGGGACGTAGTTGGTGGCTGAAGAAGGCAAGTGGTTGCCAGGCGCCGTCTACCCACTGCTCATACACGGCGCCGACCGCGTGGTCAGAGGCGTCCGTGGTGAGCGCTACCCTGGCATTGGGCCGTGGGTGCGCGAGCAGGGTGGCGTTGGTGAGCGCGGTCTTGGTGGAATCGAAGGCGGCGGACGCATCTGCCGTCCATTCGACTGCCATCTTGCGGCTCCTGCCCCGGAGGGCTTCATACAGGGGCCTCATGAGGGACGCCGCTTTGGGGATGAAGCGGTTATAGAAATTCACCATCCCGAGGAACTCCTGGAGGCCTTTGATGGTGGTGGGGCGGGGAATTTGTTGGACGGCCTGCACCTTGGTGGGCAGGGGAATGGCCCCAGCATGGGTGATGTGGTGGCCGAGGAAGTCGATCTTTTCCAGGCCGAAATGGCATTTGGCTGGGCTGAGGATGAGCCCGTGGTCGCTGAGGCGCCCGTACAGGATGCAAAGGTGTTCGAGGTGTTCCTGCTTGGAGGAACTGGCTACCAGGATGTCGTCCAGGTAGACGAACAGGAACTTCAGGTCCCGAAGGACCGAGTCCATGAGCTGTCGGAATGCCTGAGCTGCGTTTTTGAGGCCGAAGGGCATCCGCAGGAACTCGAACAGGCCGAAGGGGGTGATTACGGCCGTCTTGGGGACGTCCGCGGGGTGGACGGGGACTTGGTGGTAGCCGCGCACCAGGTCGACCTTGGAAAAGACTGAGCGGCCGGCCAGTCTAGCCGAGAAGTCCTGAATGTGCGGCACGGGGTACCGATCAGGGGTGGTGGCGTCATTGAGGCGGCGGTAATCCCCGCAGGGGCGCCAACCTCCGCCTGGTTTGGGGGCGATGTGGAGTGGGGAGGCCCAGGGACTGTTGGAGCGGCGGATGATGCCGAGCTGTTCCATGGTGGCAAACTCGGTCCGCGCGATCTCCAGTTTGGCCGGGTCCAGCCTGCGGGCGTGGGCGTACACTGGGGGGCCTGTGGTGGGGATGAAGTGTTCCACCCCGTGTTTGGCGGCATCCGCAGAGAAGGTCGGATTGGTAAGGGCCGGGAATTCGGCCAGGAGTGCCGAGTAGTCATCCGTGGCCCGGGCGTGGCACTGTGACGCCATGTCGGCGGGTTGACGGGGGGCCATGGCGCCCAGGATGGGGGACATGGTGTTCATGTCCACGAGGCGGTGACGAGGGATGTCTACCAGTAAGCCGTGGGCACACAGTAAATCTGCGCCGATGAGGGTGGAGAGCACCTTGGCAGTGATGACCAGCGAGGTCGAGGGTGACTGTCCGGGTGCCATACGTCCGGATTTCCGAGCCGTTAGCAGCAGCCAGCGCCGGTCCTCGTTCGCCCTTTTGGATGTCGAGGGAGGAGGCCGGGATGATGCTGTGCTGAGCCCCAGTGTCGCACAGGAACCGACGGCCGGTTTTGTCATCCGTGACGAACAGCAGGGAGCCCGCGTGGCGCACGGCCATCGCGGGGGCAGGAACGGGGACGGACTTGAAAGAGCAGGGAGGTGTGCACCGTTGTGCCCTGGCGCCGAACCGTGCGTGGTAGTGACAGTGGACCGGGTTAGTGGGGCGTGAAGGCCCCGTGGGCCTGGTGACAGGCCCTTGTGTCCGCGTGTTGGCCGGTGAGGGGCGCGCCCAGGCATTGGCTGCCAGGTCCGGAGTGATGTCACGGCTGGAGTGAGTGGACAGCAGCTTGTCGGCCTCATCGGCCAGGGCTTCCAGGTTCGTGAGGCAGGACGCCACGATCGCTGGGCGGATGCTGAGAGGGAGCTGGCGGATGAACAGCGTGCGGAAGAGGGATCCGGGTGGGCTCTCATCGGTGAGGGAGAGCTTGTGGGAGAGGAGGTCTGACGGTGAGGCATCACCGAGGCCTGGAAGGTCGAGGAGGTGGCAGTTTCGCTGATATGCCGAGGCCGTAAATTTTTTAAGGAGCGCTGTTCTGAGATGTGCGTACTTGCCTTCCTCTGGTGGGTTCTGCAGCGTTGTCCAAACCTTGGAAACTGCGGCGCTACTGAGTGATGTGACGAGATAGTCGTACTTCGTCACATCTGTGGTGATATTTCGCAGCCGGAAGCGAGATTCAGCTTGGAGAAACCAGGCTTCGGGCTGGTTTTCCCAAAACTCCGGCAGTTTCACGGAAACTGCGTTCGTGTCCGCCATTGCAGTGCTCGGAATACGTTCTGAGCATTGGGGTCACCAATGTTGAGGCTGCCGCGAAACACGAATGGAGGCTGAATCCATATGTGGAAAACAAGAAACTTTTATTCACTGCAAGGCACACAAAATGGCTGAGAAAGCTGCTCCCAGAATTCTCTGGAAAAACTCCCAGAATTCTCTGGGTAAAACCTGAGGCCCCGCCCCCTTCTGCCTTAAAGGTAATGTGCCTTAAAGGGGAAGGTGCTGGAAATTTGTCCACAGACGGAAGAGTGGATTATGCCCGTTTTAGGTGGCGATCCGCCACAATATGGTTCTGATATGAAGTCACATTCAAGATTCTAAGGAGTAACTCCCAAAGGCCCAGCTCCTTTATTATTACGTAACAGAGAAAAAAGGCTGGAATGACTGAAAGCTTGCAGGACTTTTGGGTAATTTATATTGATATTGCTACTAAATTCAGCTCAATGGAGGTTAAATCTGCTACATGCAGCTTTTGGGGATGTAGTTTAAAATTCAGCACAAAAGAAATTAGACCCAGTTGCAATGTCTAGTCAGAATAGCATTTCTTGCCTAATGCATCAGTTTGAGACAACAGCCTAAAGATTTTGCAGCGCCTCACTCATTTTTCAGGCGATAAATGTCCTTCTAAGGCTACAGTACAGCAGGCAGGAAGTGCACAAAAATTACAAGCCAGGACCCTTCTGCAAATAAGGGGCCTAATGCCTGTTCGAGATCCCCACTGCCAGATTGGTTTGCCCTGAGGCAACCAGCGCCCTCTGCACTCGCGAAAATCAAGTCTACGTGCAGTCTAAGAGATGGTCCATAAAGTGACTGCTGCTGGCTGCAACCTTCAAGGTAAGGTTTCAAAACATACTGATCTGAATGTGGAGCCGGGAGGAGCAAGAGTACTGCTCCCAAGTACACATTCAAAGAATGCAGGTCAGTGTCGTCCACCACGGGGTCCGCTAGTGGGACAGACCAGTGACACTGAACCCAAACGAGTATCCAGTGCAGACCCGAAATTTGTAATGGAGGAGAACTAGAAGAGATTGAGGGATGGGAGACAATAGCCACGATTTCGCCTACCGAGGCGGGCTAAGTGCGGCTGAGGTAGGTGGCGGACTGCGACCCCGCTCCCGGTTCGATCGCGCTCTGTTGAAGTGATTTTCTCCTGATTGGGCTTGTTAAGCCCGCCCTGTGAGGTTCCCAGCCAATTAAAAGGAAGCGGGTCTGATGACGTCATTTGATGACACGTCATCAGCCAGTTTCCTTAAAGAGACTTTGGGCTGGATTTTGTCTTGGGGTCGGGTTGGGGTCGTGTAATCCGCATTTCGTGTTTCCCTCCCGACTCCAGATTAATGTGGGTGCCTGATGCAATTTTCACTTAATTGGGCAATTAAATTGGAGAATGTGGGAACCCATGAACTAATTAGTGTTTTCAGTCTGAAACCCGCCTCTGATGATGTCATCAGTACTGACTGCCTAGTCTCAGAGAGTGTTGGTGAGAGAGGGGTTGCCTGGCTTATGATGTGAGTGGACCTGGATGCAGAAATGGGGGGGGGGGAGGACACACACAGAGAGAGAGAGAGAGAGAGAGAGAGAGAGAGAGAGAGAGAACTTGCAGCCGAAAGTCACCTATCCACTTGTGCTCCCGCCAGGTTTCACTGGAGTGTTTCACACCAGGCGTGCTTCACGTCAGAAGAGGGTTAAACTAGCTACAGCGTTTCAAAATCGCATTACAGAGCCAATTTAGAGCTTGTTAAGGGCTTTAATGGCCTTTCCCGCCTCTTGGAGGCGGGACGGAATCGGGAACCCCGCGACTGATTATGTCAAAATTGCGTGGAGGCGGGATGGAGTCGGGATGGGGTCGGAAACCCCGACCCCGCAAATTTAACCCCCCACACGCCTCCAAACCCGACTCCATCGGTCATTCAAAATCCAGCCCTTTGACAGTTCTGCTGTCAGTGTTCTACAGCATTGAGGTGCTGCAAACACTGACAAGCGCTGCACAAAGGTGCACGGATGCACCCAGGCTCTCCCATGACTCCCTCCATATGCTTATGGAAGGAGTCACAGCACGCAGGGGGTTCTCTTCCCATCGAATGGGTGGAAGAGACCTCCCCAAGACACCAACGCAGTCTGGTTGCTCATTGCACAGGAGGACACAAGCAGGGATGTGGTCAGGAGGACCAGGCTGCAGTGGCGCAAACCTTTCAATGATCTCAGTAGATCACGAAACGTTACGGCAAAGCCACACTCAACCTCTTCCTGCTGTGCCACTCATCACATCCCCATCACTCTGCCTTCCCTACCCTACTCCTGCACATCCTTACTCACACCAACTTACCTTGCACCTCCACCCATCCCTCTCTATCTATATTATCACATCCCCATCTTACTAGCGACCCCTCACACTCACTCTCAATCTTGTCCAGTCATACCAACTAACAACACACAACAGTAGGGACTTGGGTCTTTTAGCCAATGTTCATGTAAAGTTTCTGCTAATTTGTTGTCAAACATTGAAATCTTTATTTTGAACACTTTGCCTTCTTGGACAGATTTGTGTGCACCTTTGGAAGTGGCTTAGCGAGTTGTAGTGAATGGTGAGACATAAAGGCACACCCCGCAATGGCGATGAGTGTGAAAGGAATGGCTTGGGCATTGCAGGGGTGCTTTATGGTGTTGGTGTGAGGTGGTGCCAACCTGGTGCATCATGTGGCAGCCAGGGTGTACAGCGTCAAGTGAAGTAAGTCTGGCCATGGTGAGGCTAATTTACTTTTAATATTGGCCATTTTTTACTGTTTCTTGACATGAATTCTTTAAAGGGCTGATTCCCCAGTCAGTCACTTCTAGCGAGAGCCGGTGATCACAGCAAGTGCTCGTGCAGAAATTGAGAACCAACAGCCCTGATTCCCATCCATGGCGGCAACATGTTGAGGCCACAGAAGGACTGCTCTTCTCTCCTAAAGGTATCCTGAAATTGAAGAGAGGGTAAATTGGCATCAACCCATCCCTCCATAAAATGTAACAAAGAGAAAGCACTGGGGGTACCACAGTAAAGTTGTGTGGATGGATAGAGGAAGTTACAAAGAGTCATAGACAGATTAAGTGAGTGGGCAAAACTGTGGCAGATGGAGTTCAATGGGGGGAAGTGTGAGGTTATGCACTTTATGGATCTGAGGAAGACAAATCATAAAATGTACTTAATGGTGAAAGACTAGGAACTGTGGAGGAGCAAAGGGATTTAGGTGTCTATGTGCACAAATCACAGAAAGCTAGTGCACAGATACAAAAAGTAATCAAAAAGGCTAATGGAATGTTGGCCTTTATCTCAAGGGGGCTGGAATACAAAAGGAAAGAAGTGATGCTTCAGTCATACAGAGCTCTGGTTAGACCCCATCTGGAGCACTGCGCTCAGTTCTGGGCACCGCACCTCAGGAAAAATATATTGGCCCAAAAATTAGTGAGGGCGCCTTCGTACGAGGGTAAGGCTTCCCCGCGATATCTCACTGCGCGCCGGCTTTTTCATTCCCAGCTCGCACAAACTTGATGTTCTGGACAGCAGCTGTGCAGGGCTTCCGTATCCCACAGGCGCAGTTAATTCGTGCGAGCTGTGGGATCACGTGACTCAGTTAGAGCCAATGGCAGCACACCATCTTTCATTCATAGCTTTCACAAAAGTGCTGTGAAAGCTATGAATCTATACCCCCCCAAAAGAACAGCTAAACCTCAATTAAATTTAAAAAATAAACCATCACATTAATAAAATAAGTATAGTTAAATAAATTAACCGTTTTAAACAAAAAATTAAATTTTTGAAAAAATTTAAAATCTTTTAAAAAGTTATAAAAATAAACTTACCTTTCTTTAAAGTCTCTAAAAAAGATATACCTGTTGAAAAAAATTCAAAATAATACTTAATTAACTACTTACCTTGTTAAAAGAGGGTCTTACGCCTCCTTTCTTTATGTGCAAAATCTTCCATGCTTACCTGCGCGTTCAAAGCACTAAGTGCACTGCGTGAGCGCAGCCTGTAGCGCGCACGCGGTTCACTTAGGAACCGCACCCTTTTGAAATCACCAAGTGCCGGTTTTCAGCGCATGCGCAGTGCATGCAGAAAACCGGCAATTGGAGACAGAATACGCGAGAGTACACAATGCGTACTCTCGCGTAGCAACACTAATTTTTGGGCCATTGTCTTTGGAAGGGGTACAGTTCAGATTCACCAGAATGATACAGGGGCTTGAAAGGTTCAATGAGGAAGACAGGTTATATAAACTTGGTTTGTATTCCAGTGTGTTTAGAAAGTTGAGGAATGATCTAATCGAGGTGTTTAAAATGATTAAAGGATACAACAGGGTAGAGAGAGAGAAACTATTTCCTCTGGTGGGGGAATCCAGAACAAGAGGACATAATCTTAAAATTAAAGCTAGACTAGTTAGGAATGAAATCAGCAAGCACTTTTTCACACAAACAGTAGTATAAATCTGGAACTTTCTCCCCCAAGAGGGTATGGATAATGTGTCAATTGAAATTTTTGTTAAGTAAGGGTAAATGGAGTTGAGGTAACAGATCAGCTATAATCTAATAGAATGGCAGAGCAGGCTGAAGGGGCAGAGTGGCCTACTTTTGTTCCTATGTTCCTGTGTACACACTTGCTCAACACATTGCTAGGGTCCATAAAATGTGGTATGGTCCCAATAGAGGAAGAAAACGTTGCACCAAATGAAGAGGGGGAAGCCGATGAGCCAGAGGATGCAGCTACAACAGAAGGTCTCAAACATCAGCCTGAAGCCAGAGCTGTACTTCAACAACTCATTGAACATTGCTCCTCCTGAACCGTTCCTTCCCCCCACTCCCACACACCTCCACCATTCCCATCCAGATCACCATGTGAACCAGTCCATCCACCCTCCAAAAAAGAACTTCCATCCCACTGGCCATCAATCATGTACAGACCACCTGGCTTTGCCATATCCACAGCTACCACAGAAATTCCTATGAGGTGCTTCAGCATTTGAATGGAAGGCTGCAGATGCTCAGGTAAAGGCTGCTAGGAGCTCAGAACTCAAAGGGCAGAGCTGCAGGCTGCAGCATCTCAGTTGCTGATGCTGGGGCAGTCTGGCCCACCTGGTACTTAGGCAGGCTAGAACAAATATAAAAAGAGCAATGAAACAGTTCCCAGTCACAACCAAAACCGAAGTAAAAACAGCCCACAGAAACAAAAAAACAGTGAAGCAACAAAACAAAGTAAAAGAAACCCAATATTTGTCATCAATCCTAGTTTTTTTCCAGTAAGCATTTGATAAGTTATGAAATTTCTTCATAAAACTCCCCTTCCAATTTAAACTTTGCCTGTTAAATATGTTTCTGTGGTATGTAAATATAACCCATTATCAAAACGTTAACCTATACAAAATGGGCTAAAAATTTGTCTGCGTGGCGCTACTGGTGCCATTTTGGGTCGGAAATGGCATCCGAGCAGCACGCATGCACTTCTGGTGCGGGCCGCGCCAGGCGCCACCTGGTGAGGATGTTAGCGTCAGCGTGTGAGCATGTGCCGGAAGTATGCAGAGTACGCAAATTGTGGCGTCAATCAGCGTGTAATGCTGATTTGAAACCAGCGCTGCTATTTTCGACCTCAATGCTGAAGCTAACGCCCTCTCTTAACCTCCCACAGCTGAACATGCATTCAGCAGCAGGAAGGACCCCCCCACCAGCACTATGTAAAGGGACCATCACCTACTTACAGGTTAGTTGCTGATTGATTTCTACTAGATTTTGCTGAGTTTGTAGAAGTGTTTGGTGCTTTCTAGACTTCTTTAAAGTTGCCTAAAGCTTAAAAAGAGTGGTGTGGCACGTGCTCAAGGACTTGGTACTGACTTGCAAGAGGTCTGCTCAGACCAGTTGCTCCCAGACATGGGTGCAGTAGTTTGTATCCCCCTTGACCTGCAGCACCTGCAGGGAGAATGAGCAGAGGCAACACAGAGCAGGACAAGCTGCTAGAAGAGGGAGGAGGAGGTGGGGATGAAGGGCTCTCAGCAGGAGGCCATATCCACCCAGGGACATCAAGGAGAAATTCTACTACTTCAACCTCAGCGACAAAAAGTGTGTGCAATATTTCCATTTTACTAAGAAGGTGCTCACTGAAATCTGCCACCTGCTGCAGGCAGACCTGCCGCCTCAGTCCAGGGCGAGGACAGCATTGCCAGTGGCTGTGAGGGTGAGCGTGGCCTTGAACTTCTTCGCGTCGGGCTCCTATCAGGCTGGAGCAGGCGACATCTGTAACATCTCCCAGGTCACTGTGCACTCCTGTATAAGGGAGGTGAGTGAGTCTCTGTAGGCAAGGAGAGCTGAATACATTTCATCTCTCTTGCTAGAGAGAAGCAGGCGGAGTGAGCAAATGGCTTTGCCAGGATAGCAGGCTTTCCCATGGTGCAGGGTGCCATTGACTGCACACAGATCACTTTGCAGGCACCACATGTCAATCCGAAGATGTACCGCAACCGAAAGGATTCCACTCCCTCAATGTCCAGCTGGTGTGTGACCATACTCAGTGCATCATACAGGTCAATGCCCGGTATCCTGGCAGCAGTCATGATGCCTTCATTCTGCGGCAGTCTGCTGTACCATCCGCTATACAGCCACCACGACAAACCAGAGGATGTCTACTGCGCTGACCACTTGGCTCATGACTCCACTGCACAACCCATGCACACATGGGCAGCATGCATACAATGAGAGGCATGCTGCCACACGGAATCTGATAGAGCAGACCATTGGCGTCCTTAATCAATGCTTCCGCTGCCTGGACTGCTCTGGAGGAGCCCTGCAGTACTCACCAGAGCACCTCTCAAGATTCGTCATGGTCTGCTGCATGCTCCACAATCTCGCCATCATGAATGCACCACCCTTGCCACCAAGCATACGCCGACCAGCTGAGGAGGAGGAGGAGGAAGAGGAGGAGGAGCAAGCAGAAGAGGAGGAGGAAGGAGGCAACCTAGACAGCCCCTTTCTGCTCAGGCTGTCCATGATCGACTCATCCAACTGCAGTACCAGTGAACGCAACCCCAATTGCCCATTCACGCACAGTCCCACACCTTACCTTCCCTCTGTTACTGACCATCACAGCGTCCTATTGACCACAATACTCCAATAAAAACCACCACAAAACAAACATTCCAAACCAATGTTATGAATCAAACCATTACAATATTTCATTCAAAAGTCAACTAATCACACTTGTGCATTCCCTTAGTGCCTGTCTTCCGTGTGCCTTTGCCTGTCCTAGTGCTCCTATGCAGTGCTACCCCAGTGGCTGCAGCATGGCTGGTGGAAGGCTGCTGACATTCAATGACATTTCACTTTTGTCCACCCCAGTCCAACACCGGCATCTCCGCATCATGGACATTCAATTGAGGAGACTGCAGATGCCCTTACAGGACGACCTCGAGCAGCTCTGGGCCGAGAAGGCCCGGCTTTGGACTGCACCATCTCGGCAGCTGTCCCGGCTGGCTGGTTTACAAGCAAAAGCAAGGGCACAGGTGGAGTGGCAGTGGTGGGAGGACATCGCCTACGTCCCTGGAATGAATATAGAAAAACATGGTATTATCAATCATAAGCTTAGTAGGGACAAATCTTGAAGCATAAAAAAGAATTTGAAGTTAGTCGCTTCGCCAACCATGACCACAACAAAAAATCTAATAATTTCTGTTAAGTTTATTATTCCTAATAATATAAATTACATAGAAGTGGTGCCATATATTTAGGAGAAACTCAATTAAATGTAATGCCCAGTCAAAATGATTAAGTTATAATTGTATTGTTCCAGGGGTTAGTGGAATTACATGTAATTTGCCGTAATATATTAATGCAATATATCGTCATTGACTTCACATTTTATATATCCAGCAAGATGAGCTGCATAATTGTAATAATGTCACTATTTACTTGATTCATGCAACACTTTAAAGGCTTGCCATTCATCAGTGACATAATTAGGGATAATTTCAATACTTGCACGTAATGGAGGAAATACCAAAGTAATAAAATATTATCTTACATCTAAAGTGACTGAGTAAACAATATCTGGGAAATTGAAAATCATGCCCAAGGGCTACAAGGTCCCTAATAAAAGTGAGATCTTAGATACGATGCAGTACTGCACCTGTGCCACAAATTACACTTTCTTTTTCTTTTGACAGTTAAAGGGGATTATATTTCATCAGTTAACACAGATTTATATTACTTTTGACAGTTGCACCATCAAATAGCTAATTACTATGGAAAGTGGTGACGGGCGAGTGAGATAAAATGGCGGGCATGATGAGCAAGCTGAGGTAAAAGGACAGTAGTTACTTGAATGATTCAGAATTGAGTGGCTCAACTTGCTTCTTTGATAAAAATGGACAGGTTCAGTTTGTTGTGTACAGCCATATTTTCTCAATCTGCCAATTTCTGGTATATCACCAGCAAGTAAGCCAACTTGTCATTGTGTGGGCTTCATGTAGAGGTGGTGAAAATAATTGATAGGCTAATGTTCTCAAATAAAGAGAATGTTGTACATGTCTGATCACTTTGATGATCCTGCAAGTTCTTTTTGTGTCTGAATTCCTTTTGATCTATGACAGTATTTCTGTATCTGTATTCCTTTGTAATCTTGAAAGCTATGCATAAAACTAAGGGTGAGAATGGAAGATGAACCAGTAAATGCATTAAAATAGTCAAGCCTGGAAGTGATAAAGGCATAGATTAAGACAAGAAAGAAAGAAGAACTTGCATTTATATAGCACCTTTCACAACCTCAGGAAGTCCCAAAGCCCTTTTCAGCTAGTGAAGTACTTTTTGAAGCATAGTTACTGTTGTAATGTAGGAAACATGGTAGCCAATTTGTGCAGAGCATGTTCCCCCACCAGCAATGAGATAATCTGTTTTAGTGGTGGTGATTTGGGGATAAATTTTGACTGACACTAGGAGGATTCCCCTGCTCTTCTTTGAATAGTGCCATGGAATCTTTTATGTGGTGAAATAAGGTGATCTTTTGGATAGAGACGATTTGGGTTGGAAGCTCGGCTTGGGATCGAATCAGACACTGAGGCTGTGAACAATCTGGTTCAGCCTGAGACAGTGGCTGGGGTGGGTAATGGAGTCAGTAGCAGGGGTTTGTGGCAGAGGCAGAAGACATTGGTTTTGGTCCTCCCAATCTTTAGCTGGAGGAAATTGTGCCTTCTCCAAAACTGGATGTCAGACAAACAGTGCAGCATAAATGCAGTGGAGGGGCCTAGAGATGTGGTGGAGAGGTAGAGCTTGGTGGTGTCAATGTAAATGTGGAAGCTGATCCCATGTCTGCGGATGATGTCGCAAAGGGGCAGGCATGTAGATGAGGAAGAGGAGGGGGCCAAGAATAGAGCATTGGGGAACTTCTGGTGAAGGGGTTGAGAGAGAAATCATTGGTAAAAATGCTCGAGCTATGATTGGGTAGGTATGAGTGTAACCAACCAAGGAAAGTCCCACTGAAGAGAAGAAGCATTAGGATAGGATGGTGTGCTTCACCGAATCAGAGGCTGCAGAGAGGTTGAGGTGGACAAGGAGGGATAAAGAACCAGCCACAGAATATTATAACTTTGGTTAGGGCTGTTTCAGTGCTATGCAAAGGGAACAAACCTGATCGAAGCAATGGTCATGGATCTGACAAGCGGCAACAGATTTAGGGATTTTGGAGAGGAAAGGAAAGTTAAAGATTAGGCAGTAATTTGCAAAGACAGAGTCATCGGTGGCTTTTTTTCAGGAGGGCTGATGATGGTGTTTTTGAAAAGAAGATGGACAGTGACTGCTTGCATGGGAGCCAGGAAGAGAAGTTGGGTGATCAGCAATTCAGTGGGAATAGGGTGGTGGGAGCTTGAGGCAGGACTGATCAACATGGATAAGCTTGTGGACCGCAAGGATCTTGTTCGCGAGTGAACGGACCTTAAGCAGAGTCCAGGGTAGTGTTGGGTGGTGCGGTTGAGATGGCAGGAAGGCGATTCATGAGCTTAGTTTCCAATTAGTGTGCTTGGTAGGCAGAGCAGCGAAATGGAAGGATGGGGCAGTTGGGGTTAATGTTAAGGAGCAGTGACAGGTGCCATGATGGGCCTGTCACAGAATGCTGTGGGGCACAGAGGGTGTCTGTGGGCTTGCTCAAGGTGGTTTGAAGCCTGAGATAGCAGCAGGAGAGAAGGAACATTGAGGAGAAGTGATTAGTTGGGGTGGGAAGCAAAATACCTGAGAGGAGAGAGATGAAAGGTTACAGTTAATTTGAAAGTATTAAGTGGCAGAGAAGAGTCACAGCAGCTGAGGCTTGTCACATAGTCCAGCAGAGCAGCACAGTCCTGATGACAGAATAGTTCAGGAAATCAAATGGAGCCAGGATCCCAGCAATCAAAAAGAGCAACCAGGTAAAAGTGCAGGTTTGGGGAATAGTCAGTTGTTGTTTTCATATCTTCAATCTCTTCACTTGAGAAGAGTGTGAGTTAGTGGAAGGATTCGCAGGCTGATTAACAGTCTGACAGGCTGCAAAGTGAAGGCTCCTTCCATGGTCGTTACCGTCTTAATACCAGCCGATAGGGTGGTTACTCTTATATGGCGGGAGGGTTTTATCAAGCCAAAGGCTCGCTCCACATCATAGTTAGTATTAATCCTATAACAACAGTCTGAACACCTATGCATCATAATTTCTGACCTTCTCTCCATAATGCTGTTTGTCTCCACATGAACAGTAGCTCTTTTGTGTACCCCCATATCACTCCTTCAACTCAACTATGCCTAAATAATGGCCCTGAATTTGCGGTCTGAGGCGTACCTCCGGAGTAGGCCTCCGACCCGCGAAATATTTCTGAACTTACCTCCTGACTCCACAGCTTTGGAGAGTTCAGGTCCTGGGTCCAGACGGATCCCAAGGACGAAGGCAGTTCGGAAGCGCCTTGGATCACGTGGCCGTGGGCCCAGTCCTCCAATCACAAAGGAGGATTCCATTGCAGTCATTTCCGAAAGGAATCCCCTAATGATATGCAATGAAACCCCCAAATAGTTAAAGAATTTAGACAACTCTAATAAAAATAAATGTTCTTGTTTTCAAATTTAATTAAAAGTCCCTTCAATACATCAAATACAATAAAAATTTAATTTTTTGAAAAATAATTTTAAAGATTTTAATCTGGGCCAAAATTTGCATAAAGTAATTTTAAGTGTTTGTGCATCATTTTTTAGTTTTTATTTTTAATTTAAGATTTATAGTAACCTTTACGCTATTGAAAGCAGGCCCTACACCTGCTTTTACCAGCCATAAGAGTTTTGTGGGCAATTGCTGGGCAGTAGTTGGGCAAATAGCCCAACTCTGCGCCAGTGAAAATGATTTTACTTTCAGTTCGGTAGATCTGTCAGATCGCACGTTCTGGCTTTTCACACATGCGCAGCGCATGCGGAAACCCGAAACTTGCGGGGCCTTTCAGAAGGCTTACGACGGCAAGAGCGTAGGCCGTCATCGGGAGCGCAAATTCAACATGCCTATTTCTCAGGCATTCCGAGCTAGATTCCCTTCAAATTTTCCAAGTGAAGAAGGGAATACTTCTGCAACATTAATGCAAGATCCATTATTGCTCTCTGGTCGGTGAATTTTATTACCCTACCGGGCTAATACAGTTCCAGTGCAGTGGCACCTGCAGGGCTACAGGCTGATCTCGTCCCCCAAATTCAAGATCAGCTAATTTACTATTTAGAATTAGAAGTGAAAGACCTGCTGATAGATATGCTACTGCTAAAACTCCGGAACAGCTGGCTTCAACAGAAACATGGTTGGAGCTCTGAATTTAACATGCACGGGTATACATTGTTTAGAAAGGACAGGGACTAAAGGCAAAATTTGGGAACTTAAGACCAGTGGCCCTAACCTCTGTGGTAGGCAAGATAATAAAAAGTATTGTAAGGGATGCTTTCAATGAGCAGTTCAAACATACAGGGCTTATAGAAAATAACCAATAGCGGTTCAGAAATAGATGTCACTTTGATCCAATTTATTTAGTCATGAGAGAGGTCCCTTGAGAGTTGTTTCTAGGTGTACTTTTGTTCATCATATTCATTAACGATCTGGAGAAGGGCATTGGTAGCACAGTAATTAAATTTGGTTTATGGGGGTAGAATGAGGTGAGTCACGGATGGGCCAAATAGCCTTTTCTTGTCCTGCATATGTAAAGATGAACAGATCTGGACCCTACTCAAACAATGTATCTTAACCCAATATATGGAAACAGCACTGTTGTACACCAGCAATGTTCCTTGTAATTTTTTTGGTGCCACGCGGTCCCTTTAAGGGGCTGCACGACCCATTCAAAATACCGTACATGCACGATTTTTGCGTTGAAAAGCCAGCAAGCCGGCTGTGGGGGGTCCCTGGAGAGCTGTGCAGCCATGCAGCTTAAAGGGAATGTTTTTACACCACTATGATATTTCTACTTTTTCACACCAACTTCCAGCAAAATTGAAGCTCATAGGATTAAAGGGGCACTGGCTTCATGGATACAAAATTTGCGAAAGGACAGAAAGCAGAGAGCAGTGGTGAGCAGTTGTTTTTCAGAATGGTGGGAAGTGTGCAGTGCTGTCCCCCAGGAGTCGGTGTTGAGACCACTATTTTTGTTATATATTAATGACCAGGACTTGGGTATACTGGGCAAAATTTGAAAGTTTGCCAATGACACAAAACTCGGAAATGTAGTAAACAGCGAGGAGGATATTAACTAAGTTATTTGCTTACAAATGTAATTAAATTAAATTAAATAGAACAAGGTCATATAGGGATGGCAGTGCAAGTAGTGTGCCTCAACTGCAGCACGTGGGAGTTTATGGAAGCATTGTGATCCCGGACAACCACGTTTGCAGTAAGTGCCTGCATCTTGAGGAACTTCAGCTCAGAGTTGTTGAGCTGGAGTCTGAGGTGCTGACATTGTGGGGCATCAGGGGGGGAGAGAGTTTCCTGGACACTTTGATCCAGGAGGCAGTCACACCATTTAGGTTAGGTAGTGATACAGGTCTGGTTAGTGATCAGAAACAGGAGGGTGTGACTGCAACTCAGGCAGGTAAGGGGACCCCAGGTGAAGTGCTGGAGGAGCCTCAGCATTTGTCATTATCCAACAGGTATGAGGTTCTTGCTGCCTGTATGGATGAGGGAAAAGCCTGCAGGATGGATGAGCAAGCTGACCACAGCACCATGGTGCAGGAGGCCATTCAAGTGGGGGGAGTGAAAGGGAATGTAGTTGTGGTAGGGGACAGTATAGTCAGAGGAATAGAAACTGTTCTCTGCAGCCGCGACCGGGAGTTCCGAAGGTTGTGTTGCCTGCCCGGTGTCAGGGTTAAAGACATCTCCTCGTAGCTGGAGAAGAACTTGGAGTGGGAAGGGGAGGATCCAGTTGTCGTGGTCCATGTAGGAACCAATGACATAGGTAGAACTAGGATTGAGGTTCTGCTGAGAGAGTTTGAGGAGTTGGGTTCCAAATTAAAAAGCAGGACCTCAAAGGTAATAATCTCTGAATTGTTACCTGAGCCACACGTCAATTGGCATCAGGATAAGCAGATTACAAGGTTAATGCGTGGCTCAGAGAGTGGTGTGGGAGGCAGGGGTTTTGCTTCATGGGGAAAGAGGGAGCAGTTCCGTTGGGATGGGCTCCACTTAAACTGGGCTGGAACCAGTGTCCTGGTGAATCGAATAACTAGGGCAGTAGACAGGGCTTTACACTAATGAAGCGCGGGTGGGAGGATTCAGGAAAGATTAAGGTGACATCAGGGAAAAATATAAAAAAATCAAAGCTAAAGGCACTATATCTGAATGCGCGAAGCATTCGCAACAAAATAGCTGAATTAATAGCGGAGATAGAAATTAATAGGTTTGATCTAATAGCCATTATGGAGACGTGGTTGCAAAGTGACCAAGGTTGGGAACTAAATATTCCAGGATACTTAACTTTTAGAAGAGATAGGCAAAATGGAAAAGGAGGAGGGGTAGCCCTGATAATAAAGGATAGGATAAAGACAGTAGAGAGAAAGGATCTTAGCTCTGAAAATCAAGAAGTAGAATCAGTTTGGGTGGAGCTAAGAAACAGCAAGGGGCAACAAACATTGGTGGGAGTTGTTTATAGGCCCCTAAATAGTAGTTGTAATGTAGGGCAGAGTATAAATCAGGAAATTAGAGGCATATGTAATAAGGGTAAAACAGCAATCATGTGGGACTTTAATCTATATATAGACTGGGCAAACCAAATTTGCAGTAATAGTATGGAGGACGAATTCATGGATTGTATGCAAGATAGTTTTCTCGTTCAGTATGTTGAGGAACCAACTAGAGAACAGGCTATTTTAGATCTAGTATTGTGCAATGAGAAAGGGTTAATTAATAACCTTGTAGTAAAGGGGCCCTTAGGGAAGAGTGACCATAATATGATAGAATTTTACACTAAGTTTGAAAGTGATTTAGTTAAATCCAAAACTAGGGTCTTAAATCTAAATAAAGCAAACTACGTAAGTATGAGGGGTGAGTTGGCTAAGGTAGATTGGGAAACTACATTAAAAGGTATGACGGTAGATAAGCAATGGCTAGCATTTAAAGAATTAATACATAATTTACAACAAATATACATTCCTTTAAGGCACAAAAACCCCACAGGAAAAGTGGTCCAACCGTGGCTAACAAGAGAAGTAAAAGATAGTATTAGATCAAAGGAAGAGGCTTATAATGTTGCCAAACAGAGCAGTAAGCCTGAGGATTGGGAGGATTTTAGAATTCAGCAAAGGAGAACCAAGAAATTGATAAAGAAAGGGAAAATAGAATATGAGAGTAAACTAGTGAGACACCTAAAAAGACTATAAAAGCTTCTATAGGTATGTAAAAAGGAAAAGATTAGCTAAAGTAAATGTGGGTCCCTTACAGGCTGAGACAGAAGAAATTAGAATTGGGAATAAGGAAATGGCAGAGAAATTAAACAAATACTTTGTGTCTTTCTTCACGGAAGAAGACGCAAAAACCCTCCCAGAAATAGTGGTGAACCAAGGGTCTAGCGAGAATGAGGAACTGAAAGAAATTAGTATCAGTAAAAAAATAGTACTGGAGAGATTAATGGGACTGAAAGCTGATAAATCCCCTGGACCTGATGTCCGACATCCTAGGATTTTGAAAGAGGTGGCTATAGAGATAATGGATGCATTGGTTGTCATCTTCCAAAATTCCATTGATTCTAGAACAGTTCCCATGGATTGGAAGGTAAAAAATGGAACCCCACTATTTAAGAAAGGAGGGAGAGAGAAAACAGGGAACTACAGACCAGTTAGCCTGACATCAGTAGTAGGGAAAATGCTAGAATCTATTATTAAGGACCTAGTATCAGGGCACTTAGAAAGTATTACTTTCTAAGTGCCCTGATACTAGGTCCTTAATAATAGATTCTAGCATTTTCAGCTTGTATATTACCTCCAATCTCATGTGCTTTAATTTATTGGCCCAGAAATTCGCCTGTCCGGCTTGCCGCGGGGGTAAGGATCGTGCGCGCTCTTACCTACCACGCCTGCCGTTGTGTTTTGGGCCCACGGGAACTTCGGGTCCTGGGTCTCTCCCAACTGCCGGCGCGCAGTGCTTGCGTGTTCCAGGGGCGCAGTTAGTGCGATGCGTCCCCTGGGATCACGTGGGCCATGGAGAGCCAATGGCAGCAGACCATCTTTCATTCATAGATTTGACAGGAGACCTGTCAAATCTGTGAATTGAAATCGGCCCCAAAAGAACAGCTAAACTTAATATAAATGTTTTAAAAATCCCATCACATTTATAAAATAACTATAGTTAAATAAATTAACCACTTTAAACAAAAATTTAAATTTTTGAAAAAATTAAAATACTTTTTAAAAGTTATAAAAATAAACTTACCTTTCTTCAAAGTATCTAAAAAAGATAAACCTGTTGAAAAAAAATTAAAATTATACTTAATTAACCACTTACCTTGTTCAAAACGGGTCTTGTCCTTCCTCTTCATTAGCGTAGTATCTTCCATACTTACCCTCGCGTAGAAACCTGAAAAAAAATCTAAGTTTGCTGCGTGTGCGCAGCCTCTAGCGCGCACGCGGTTCACCTAGGAACCGCCCCCTTCAACATACTGGAAGTTCCAGTTTCCCGCGCATGCGCAGTGCATGCAGGAAACTGGCACTTCGGGAAGCAATACGGGTGAGTACGGACTGTGTACTCACCCGGGAAGGGCCGAATTTTTGGGCCATTATGTTCTTATGATCTTAACAGACTTCTGGAGGACGTAGACAGACTGGCGATATGGGCAGACACATGGCAGACAGAATTTAACAGAGAAGTGTGAAGTGATTCATTTTGGTAAGAAGAATGAGAAGAGGCAATTTAAACTAAATGGTACAATTTTAAAGGAGGTGCAGGTACAGAGATCCGGGGGTATACATTCACAAGTCTTTGAATGTGGCAGGAGTAGTTGAGAAGGCTATTAAAATGGCAGACAGGCTTTATACATAGAGGCATAGAGTACAAAAGCAAGGAAGTTATACTAAACCTTTATAAATCATTGGTTAGGTCTCAGCTAGATTATAGAAACATAGAAACATAGAAAAATAGGAGCAGGATTAGGCCATTCGGCCCTTCAAGCCTGCTCCGCCATTCAATATGATCATGGCTGATGCTTTATCTCAATACCATATTCCTGCTCTCTCCCCATACCCCTTGATGCCTTTTGTGTCTAGAAATCTATCTATCTCCTTCTTAAATATATTCAGTCACTTGGCCTCCACAGCCTTCTGTGGTAGAGAATTCCACAGATTCACCACCCTCTGAGTGAAGAAATTTCTCCTCATCTCAGTCCTAAATGTCCTACCCTGTATCCTGAGACTGTGACCCCTTGTTCTAGACCCCCCAGCCAGGGGAAACATCCTCCCTGCATCCAGTCTGTCTAGCCCTGTCAGAATTTTATACGTTTCAATGAGATCCCCTCTCATTCTTCAAAACTCTAGTGAATACAGACCTAGTCAACCCAATCTCTTCTCATAAGACAGTCCTGCCATCCCAGATATCAGTCTGTTTAACCTTCGCTGCACTCCCTCTATGGCAAATATATCCTTTCTTAGGTAAGGAGACCAAAACTGCACACAGTACTCCAGGTGTGGTCTCACCAAGGCCCTGTACAACTGTAGTAAGACATCCTTGCTCCTGTACTCAAATCCTCTTGTAATGAAGGCCAACATACCATTTGCCTTCCTAACTGCTTGCTGCAAGTGCATGTTTGCTTTCAATGACTGGTGTAAAAGGACACTCAAGTCCCTCTGTACAGCAACATTTCCCAATCTATCAACATTTAAATAATACTCTGCCTTTCTGTTTTCCTAACAAAGTGGATAACTTCACATTTATCCACGTAATACTGCATCTGCCATGTATTTGCCCATTCACTCAACTTGTCTAAATCACATTGAAGCCTCTTTGCATCCTCCTCACAACTCACAATCCCACCTAGTTTCGTGTCATCAGCAAACTTGGAAATATTACGTTTGGTTCCCTCATCCAAATCATTGATATATATTGTGAATAGCTGGGGCCCAAGCACTGATCCCTGCGGTATCCCACTAGTCACTGCCTGCCACCCCGAAAAAGACCCATTTATTCCTACTCTCTGTTTCCTGTCTGTTAACCAATTTTCAATCCATGCCAGTCCCCAATCCCATGTGCTTTAATTTTGCACACTAACCTCTTATGTGGGGCTTTATCAAAGGCCTTCTGAAAATCCAAATACGCCACATCCACTGCTACTCCCTTATCTATTCCACCAGTTACATCCTCAAAAAACTCCAGTAGGTTTGTCAAACATAATTTCCATTCATAAATCCATGTTGACTTTGTCTAATCCCGTTGATATTTTCTAAGTGTTCTGTTATCACATCCTTTATAATAGACTCTAGCATTTTCCCTACTTCTGATGTTAGGCTAACCAGTCTGTAGTTCCCTGTTTTCTCTCTCCCTCCTTTTTCAAACAGTGGGGTTACATTTGCCATCCTCCAATCTGCAGGAACTGTTCATAATCTATAGAATTTTGGAAGATGACAACCAATGCATCCATTATTTCCATGGCTACCTCTCTTAGTACTCTGGGATGCAGATTATCAGGCCCTGGGGATTTATCAGCTTTCAGTCCCGTTAATTTCTCCAGCACTATTTTTTTAGTAATAATAATTTCCTTTAATTCCTCCTTCTCACTAGATCCTTGGTTCCCTTGCATTTCTGGAAGTTATTTGTGTCCTCTTCTATGAAGACAGAACCACAGTATTTGTTTAATTGCTCAGCCATTTCCTTGTTCCCCATTATAAATTCTCCCGTTTCTGACTGTAAGGGACCTACATTTGTCTTCACTAATCTTTTTCTTTTTACATACTTGTAGAAGCTTTACAGTCCATTTTTATGTTCCTTGCAAGTTTACTCTCATACTCTATTTTTCCCCACTTAATCAATCTCTTGGTCCTTTTTTGCTGAACTCTAAACTGCTCCCAATCCTCAGGCTTGCTACTTTTTCCGGCAACTTTATATGACTCCTCTTTGGATCTAATACTATCCTTAATTTCTTTTGTTAGCCATGGTTGGGCCGCTTTTCCTGTTGTGTTTTCGTGCCAGAAAGGAATGTATAACTGTTTCAATTCATGCATTCATTCCTTAAATGTTAGCCATTGCCTATCCACCATCATGCCTTTTAATGAAGCTCCCCAATCTATCATAGCCAACTCACTCCTCATACCATCGTAGTTTCCTTTGTTTAGATTTAGGACCCTAGTTTCGGATTGGACTTCTTCACTTTCCATTTTAATGAAGAATTCTATCATGTTATGGTCACTCTTCCCTAAAGGACATCGCACAACAAGATTATTAATTAACTCTTTCTCATTGCACAATACCCAATCTAGGATGGCCTGTTCCCTAGTTGGCTCCTCAACGTACTGGTCTAAAAAAACATCTCGTACACACTCCAGGAATTCATCCTCCACAGTATTATTGCTAATTTGGTTTGGCCAGTCTATATGTAGATTAAAGTCACCCATGATTACTGTAGTACCCTTGTTACATGCATCTCTAATTTCTTGTTTGATTCTGTCCCCTACATTACCACTACTGTTTGGAGGCCTATAGATAACTCCCCCGAATGTTTTCTCCCCCTTGTTGCTTCTTAGCTCCACCCAGACTGATTCTACATCTTGATTTTCTGAGCCAATATCCTTTCTTACTATTGCTCTGATTTCATCCTTTACTAACAAGGCCACCTCACCTCCTTTTCCTTTTCAGCTGTCCTTCCTAATATCGAATATCCTTGGATATTCAGCTCCCAGCCTTGGTCACCCTACAGCCATGTCTCCGTAATTGCAATTATATCGTATCCAATTCTGGGCACCAAACTTTAGGAAAGATGTCAAGGCCTTAGAGAGGGTGCAGAAGAGATTTCTCGAATGGTATCAGGGATGGAAGACTTCAGTTATGTGGAGGGACTAGGGAAACTGGGGTTGCTCTGCTTATAGGAGAGAATGATGCGGAGATGCCGGTGTTGGACTGGGGTGGACAAAAGTGAGAAGTCGCACAACACCAGGTTATAGTCCAACAGTTTTATTTGAAATCACAAGCTTTCGGAGCGGCTGCTCCTTCGTCAGGTGAAGTAAAGAAATACAAATGGGCACAGCATATATAGACAGGGAACAATGCCTGTGCAGAGAACAATGCCCGACGACTACAGTTAATCTTTCTGACTGCCCTTTATCACACCTCGGCAGAGAGACAATCACGGCAATCAAATCCAACCAGGAAGACATTACATCAAAGATGATAGCAAAATACAACAAAGACAATGAGGTGGGGTCACAGGGGGTCTAATGTGGCAGAGGCTGCAGTCTGTATGGAAAACCAAAAACTTTAAACTTTTTACTTTTTTTACTGGAAATCACATCTGTGAACAAGCCAATGACGACGCGAGTCTGGATGACTCTACGTCAGGTGGGGTTACATGTAGTGTGACATGAACCCAAGATCCCGGTTGAGGCCGTCCTCATGGGTGCGGAACTTGGCTATCAGTTTCTGCTCGATGATTTTGCGTTGTCGCGTGTCTCGAAGGCCGCCTTGGAGAACGCTTACCCGAAGATCCGAGGCTGAATGTACTGAAGGGCACCTCCAGCTCTGTCCAGGCTCCTGAAGTGCATCTTGGGCATGGAGATCACTTGCTTAATGACACATTTGGTTGTCATGTGGCTTTTGATGTACTGTTCTTGGGCTTCCTTGGTTGGGTTTCTCACAGGTGTCATCAATCAAGTTTGAAGTGGGTATCCTTTGTCTCCTAGCAGCCAACCCTTAAATCTGCTTCCAGGTCCAAAGACATCAGAGAGCTTGGACTGCTGGAGGGTGAAAGCATCATGGCAGCTCCCTGGGAATCTGGCGCACACCTGCGTAAACATTTTCTTGTGGTTGCAAACCAGCTGCACATTGATGCAATGGCATTCTTTGTGGTATACGAATACTCCTCGTTGATCTGAGGGTGCGCAGATTGCCACGTGTGTGCAGTCAATGACACCCTGCAACTGTGGGAAGCCAGCCAAAGATGCAAGGCACCACCCATCCTGATCTGAGCTTCAATACCTCCAAAGTGCAGAAATAAACCTCTCACCACAAGTACTCTGAACAAACCCTTTCCCAGTGGTAGGTAAGAAAGCAAATGTGAGCACTGAGTATTTTTTGTCGTATTTGCCTGATGTTTAATGAGCCCCATGAACTGCCACTGTGTTCTTGCCTTCGTTTCAATGGAGAGGTTCAGGAAGCCGAGGAAAACCGTAGATGCGGCGTTAAATTTGAATGTAGGTTAAAATATCGCTGGAATTGATCGATTGACATATTTAATTTGCTAACCCACCTCTCCGGTTATATGCAACCAGCCGAACACGCACAAGTCGGTGCGTTGGAACGGGCTTCCGGACGCGATCATATTTCCAGCCACTTTAACCCCCACCCGCACCCAAACCCATGTGTTGCTCCAGGTTAAAATTCCCCCCAGTGGGTTTTTATAATCTGGTTATTGCAGTGAAATCATTTATCCTTTTTTTATCAATAAAATATTCCTTCTTATGGAGCTCATAAGTGTAGTGTAATCTCTCAACAATCCTGGAGCACAAATAACTCACCAGTATAATATTGAGCATCACAGGTCATTCTGTCATCATTGTAAGATCTGCCTTATACTTTATTGTATTAACAATACCACTAATACAATGCAAAGGTTAGATCAATAAATAATACTAAAAAAAGTTAAAATATTTCAATCGGGCTCTTATGATGTCAGCATTGAAAACCAGTGAGGGTGCCGACAACTCAAAGGACTGCCGTCCTGAGCCAGGCACCGGGAGGCAAAGGACTGCACAGGGGAGTACAGCAAAGTGTAGGACTGCAGTAGTAATTGGGGATTCAATAGTCAGGGGGACAGGCAGGCAGTTCTGTTACCGTCGACGTGAGATACGCATGGTATGTTGCCTCCCTGGTGCCAGGGTAAGTTATATCACTGAGAGGGTGCTGAACATTTTGCGGGAAGAAGGGGAAGAGCCAAAAGTCATAGTCCATGTCGGAACAAACGACACAGAGAGGCAGAGTGTTGAGGTCCTGCAGTCAGAGTTTAAGGAGCTAGGGAGGAAGTTAAAGAGCAAGACCTCAAAGGTAGTAATCTCTGGATTACTCCCAGTGCCACGCGCTAGCGAGAGTAGAAATAGGAGGATATGGCAGGTTAATGCGTGGTTAGAGGTATGGTGCAGGAGGGAGGGCTTCAGATTCCTGGGGAATTGGGACTAGTTCTGTGGCAGGAGGGACATGTTCAAAATGGAAGGGTTGCACCTGAACAGAGCTGGGACAAATATCCTTGCATGCAGGTTAACTAATGCTGTGGGGAGGTATTTAAACTAACTCAGCAGGGGGTTGGGCACCAAAATGTAGTTTTAAAATGTAGAATGAAGGTGCACAGAGGACTGGGAGAGACAGGGTTAGAAATAATACAGAATTACGTGGGATCATAAAGAATACAAAGAGGTCTAAGTTAGGTTTGGAGTGCATGTGTGTAAATGCACAAAGTGTGGTTAATAAGGTTGGTGAGCTGTAGGCACAAATAGCCACGTGGGAATATAATGCAGTGGCACTAACTGAGACCTGGCTCAAAAAAGCAGAGGATTGGATGCTTAATGTTGCTGGGTGCAAGGTATTCAGGAAAGATAGGAAAGGAATAAAAGGAGGAGAGGTAGCAATTTTGATTAAGGAAAACATTACAGTCCTAGAAAGAGAGAATGTCCTTGAGAGATCAAAGACACAATCTATTTGGTTGGAGTTGAGAAACAATAAAGGAGCTATTACGCTACTTTGTTTATTTTATAAGCCACCAGATAGTGGGAAGGAGTTAGAGGAGCAGATTTGCAAAGAAACTACTGAGAGAATATAAGAACATAAGAAATAGGAGCAGGAATAGACCAGATGGACTCCAGCCTGCTCCGCCATTCAATAAGATCATGGATGAGCTCAAATCCACTTTCCCGCCCGATCCCCATATCTCTTGATTTCCTTAGAGTCCAAAAAGCTAGCGATCATGGCCTTGAATATACTCAACAACTGAGCATCCACAGCCCTCTGGGGTAGAGAATTCCAAAGATTCACAACCCTTTGAGTGAAGATATTTCTCCTCATCTCTGTCCTAAATGGCCGACCCCCTATCCTGAGACTGTGCCCCCTAGATCTAAACTCTCCAGCCAAGGGAAACAGCCTCTCAGCATCTATTCTGTAAAGCCCTCTCAGAATCTTATATGTTTCAATGAGATCACTTCTCCAGAGAGTATAGGCCCAATCTACTCAATCTCACCTCATAGGACAACCCTCTCATCCCAGGAATCAATCTAGCGAACCTTTGTTGAACCCCCTCTAAGACAAGTGTATCCTTCCTTAGGTATGGAGACTAAAACAGTACACAGTACTCCAGGTGTGGGTTCACCAAAGCCCTGTACAATTGCAGCAAGACTTCCTTACTCTTGTACTCCAACCTCCTTGCAATAAAGGCCAACATATCATTTGCCTTCCTAATTGCTTGCTGTACCTGCATGTTAACTTTCTGTGTTTCGTGTACAAGGACACACAAATCCCTCTGAACACCAACATTTAATAGTTTCTCACCATTTAAAAAATATCCTGTCTTTCTATTCTTCCTACCAAAGTGAATAACCTCACATTTCCCCACTTTATACTCCATCTGCCACCTTATTGCCCACTTGCTTAACCTGTCCATATCCCTTTGCAGGCTGTTTGTGTCCTCCTCACAGCTTACTTTCATAAGAACATAAGAACATAAGAAATAGGAGCAGGAGTAGGCCAATTGGCCCCTCGAGCCTGCTCCGCCATTCAATAAGATCATGGCTGATCTGATCCTAACCGCCAATCTACTATCACAGAACCATCTCCTGAACCTAACAGAATTGGACACACAAAATAGCAGCAGGATCAGGCTACACGGCCCCCGGGCCCGCTACGCTACCCACAGGGCCATGACCGATCCGAACCTAGACTCATGTCCAAATTCCTGCCCGCTCCCCGTAACCTTTAATTCCCTTTACTTCTAGGAAACTGTCTATTTCTGTTTTAAATTTATGTAATGATGTAGCTTCTACAGCTGTTTGGGGCAGCATATTCCATGGACCTACCACCCTCTGAGTGAAGTAGTTCCTTCTCATCTCAGTTTTGAAAGAGCAGCCCCTTATTCTAAGACTATGCCCCCTAGTTCTAGTTTCACCCATCATCGGGAACATCCTCCCCGCATCCACCCGATCCAACCCCTTCACAATCTTAGAGTCCCAATCTACCCAACCTCTCCTCATATGTCCATCCCCTCATCCCCGGGATTAACCGAGTGAACCTTCTTTGTACTGACTCGAGAGCAAGTATGTCTTTTCTTAAGTATGGACACCAAAACTGTATGCAGTATTCCAGGTGCGGTCTCACCAATACCTTGTACAACTGAAGCAATACCTCCCTATTTTTATATTCTATCCCCCTAGCAATGAAAGCCAACATTCCATTGGCCTTCTTAATCACTTGCTTGCTTGCTCCTAGCTTTGTATCGTCAACAAACTTGGATGCATTACACTTGGTCCCTTCATCTAAGTCATTGATATAGATTGTAAATAGTTGAGGCCCCAGCACTGATCCTTGCGGCACCTTACTAGTAACAGCCTGCCAACCTGAAAATGACCCATTCATTCCTACTCTGTTTTCTGTCCATTAACCAATCCTCTATCCATGCAGAGAAGGGGAGGAATTTCTGAAGTGGGTTCAGAAGATCTTTCTTGATCATTATGTTTCCTGCCCAACGATGAAGGAGGCATTGCTGGATCTAGTCCTGGGGAATGAAGTGGGTCAAATGGAGAATGTCACAGTCGGGGAGCATCTTGGGAATAGTGATCATAGTATTACAAGATTTAGATTAGTTATGGAGAAGGACAAGGAGCAATCTAGAATAAAAATATTCAACTGGAGGAGGGCTAATTTCAGTGAATTGAGATGGATCTTGCCCGGGTAAATTGGAGTCAAAGACTAGCAGGCAGAAATGTAATGGAGCAATGGGTGGCCTTTAAAGAAGAGATGGTTTGGGTACAGTCTAGGTACATTCCTACAAGGAGGAACGTGAGGTCAACCAGTCTCTGCTGGTTTCAGACTGACTGATAAAGTCAGCCACAGATCCTTTGAAGATATGATGGAACAAAGGATATTAAAAAGCAATCTCTCATTAGGTTAACAGCCATTCATAGACTGTCAATTACATAGGGGCCTGGAGTTTCTGTTAGGTTGCACTGAAATTCGCCCAAAAATGGCCAAACCAGTGCAAAAGATCAAGGAATTTCAAGCATAATTACAACCAGCGCAAATCTTTGTGCTAGTTTTAAAAATATTGTACTGGAAACTGGCCCCGCCCATAAAACTGGCCACGCCCCCAATTCGAATGAATCACCATTGCGTGTTTCCACTAATTGCGCCCGTTTGTGGGCCTTCGAGGAGGCTCTTAAAGTTAAGCTGCTTTTTTAGGCACAAAGGCACTAATAGGTACATTTTAAAAGCTTAAATATTGTTTTTTAATTTACTAAGTAACTGACTACTGTACACCAATATAACTAGTAAATGGTTCTATATAGTTTTTTTAAACTAATTTTCAGTTATTTAAAATCAGGTTACTCACAGGTGGTAGACCAGACACTCTGATTAAAAATGCTTCTGGAAACTAACACAATTTTGAGCGCAATTTGCTCCCGGATTACCGATTATGCCCAAAGCAGACACACTTGGCTAGGATGTTTGTCCAAACAAGTACACGTGTCTCTTACAATAGCATTCAAAGATTGCTTTACTCCTGTCTGTCTGTGCTTGGCGTTAAAGAGGTCATTTTAGATCCATAGTCCCAGGCAGGAAGCTGGCTGAGCGGGAAGCCCGCCTCAGATCGGCAGCTGGAAGCCCAGTCAACTTTAACAGTAAAGCCTCATATACATCCCACCACCCACCTTTAAACCCACTGCCTCTTTCTGCCCGAAATGGGCAGAAAGAGGCAGTGGGTTTAAAGGTCTCTCGAGTGGGAAAGAGGAGAGCTCGGGGCAACAGAGGACCAGACATTACTTATGGAGCTTGGAGGTGCACAAAGGAAAGTTGCCTTATTTCCTGCAGACCAGGTTTCACTGGAGGGCCCCAGCAGGCACCCCACTCAGTTGGCAGTCAAAGTGCTACCGGAGTCCAATGTACGTCATAGGACCTCGATTTCATAAATGTGAGGGGGTCTTGACCTGATTCAAGCAGACACCTCAGCCGCCTGAAAAAAGCAGTGGCATTAAAATTGCTGGTGGGTGGGAGGGAATCGGTCCGCTTCAGTTTAACACCCGCTCTGCCCGGTTTCCACTTATTTCCCCCTTAAGTGTCAAGCTGACCAAACTGAAAATCATACGTAATCCGAGAGGTTACAAGAATTGCTTTCAAAGAAATAATGCATCTGAAATGATCCTTTTGCATTCCAGACTACATATATTCTGGTAGCTGTTATAAATTAGCAGCTTGTGGTAACCAGCCTCTGCTGTAATCAGCAAGAAAGAATCTATTAGGTTATCTAGCAAAGAAAAAAGTTGGCTTAGTGGCTTCACCTTCGCCTTTGAATCAAAAAGTTGTGGGTTCAAGTCCCACTCCAGAGACTTGAGCACATAATCTAGACTGATGCTTCAATGCAGTACTGAGGGACAGCTGTCTTTCAGATGAGATCCCATTTGAAGAACAGTGGGAGAGTTCTCATGGTGTCCTGTTCAATATTTATCCATCAACCAACATCACTAAAACAAATTATCTGGTCATTATCACATTTCACGACCTCAGGGCGTCCCAAATTGGGCCACAGCCAATTAAGTACTTTTAAAGTGTTGTAACGTGGGGAAACTCAGCAGCCAATTTGCACACAGCAATGAGACAAATGACCAATTAAACTTTTTTTTTTAGCTGTGTTAATTGAGGGATAAATATTGGCCAGGGAGAACTCCTGAGCTCTTCTTCGAGTAGTGCCATGTGATCCTTTACATCCACCTGTGAGGGCAGATGGGGCCTCGGTTTAACGTCACATCCGAAAGACGGATAAGTAAATAAACCTGTCTGGGATATGTAATCCTCTTTGGGAGCTGTGCATTTCATTATGCCAGTGTATCATTTGTTAGGGACAAGTTGGCTGGGATTTGACCAGTTTCTTTTTATGTATTAATAATGGCTAATTGCAAAACTATTTGGGTTAATATTGCAAGAGCACTTCCTGAAAGCTGCTTGCTTCATTTTGCAAATGAACAATTAATATAAAAGGCGTTTGCAGTCAGGTGACAAATAGATTTGGGTCTGACAACTATGAGATGAACTGCAACTATCTGAACTGTGGATATCCTTTTGGTCTTTAAGCACGATTTATTGACAGCATTATTTGATTTTGAGATAAATTTTTGATTTCCTGGTTGAATTTCAAAGGGTGTCAAGGGTATTATTTTTATTCGTTCATGGGATGTGGTCGTTGCTGCTGGCAAGGTCAGCATTTATTGCCCATCCCTAGTTGCCCTTGAGAAGGTGGTGGTGAGCCGCCTTCTTGAACCGCTGCAGTCTGTGTGGTGAACGCACTCCCACAGTGCTGTTGAGGAGGGAGTTCCAGGATTTTGACACAGTGATGATGAAGTATGTAAGGGTTTCTGACCGTCTCTCAGCCTGTGAGATTCGTGTGGCTCTGTGCAGCCTGGATGCTAGTGCGGGTTTAGGCCTTATTGCCTGTTCTGGTCTCCAGCCAGTCTGGGAGCACTAGACACACCTGTGAGTGGTTCGACCCACTCGCCCTTACGGTTCTAGACACTGGACTTAGATGCGAGAGCAGTAATGGAGATGAAACTCAGGTAGACTCGGTTGAATGGTACGAAATGGAAAATCTTTATTGCATAATACTTAAGATTACGAAATACATGTCATAAGCACAGATTAATGACAGTACAATCTTACACGCAGTTATGTAACTAATTTCAGGGAAACGAGGAACGAACGACACATCGTAAATGGGGGCACACATTACAATTATCCTTAATACTTGAAACCCTCCCCTATCAATATCTGTCCTAGCTAGATTCGTAGGATTCGAGACTCATGCTCACCACTCGTGATAACTCGGAGAAATTCCGAATAGCTGATCGGATGTTTTTCACCGCAGCACCCACGTGTCGATCAGGGGGTCTCCTGGCCCCACTTGTTTACTTGTTTCTGCTCCGGCTAGCAGGCTGGAACGTCTGCTGTCATGAAGATCTGTGTTGGCTTTCAGAGTTCGGACAATACTCAAAAAAGAATCTTCCTGTGCCCTCGCACAAGTTCGATAAAATTCAAAGAAGAGTCTTCCTGTGTCAGTTCTGTAAAGTTCGAAGAAGTCTTCCTGGCAAGGAAAATGTCAATTCGACCTACAGGCGCGGTCGGGGCTTACTGACCGTGGCGATAAGTATGGTCTTCTTCTCTTCTCATCTCATCTCATCTCATCTCATCTCATCTCATCTCGGGCCTTTGGTTCCGATACCGTTTACCGACTTATCGGAATGGTGCGCCCGCTTCAAGGCTTCAGAGCCCAGCTCTACACAGGTCTTCGCGACACGACACGAGGCAGATCCGAGCGGATCATAAAGTTCAACAGTCTTTTGAAAAGAGACACGAGGCAAGCAGGAACAAGACGGCGAGTCAAGAGCACAGGAGCAGCCACGAGGATGAACACCAGCAAGATAAGAGGATAAGAGAGAGATGGACGGTTTGGAGCTTGTAATTATAGTACAAAATCTTCCGTTTCCCGCCCAACCTTAATGTCTTTTCTTTTGTTAGGGTTTGGCGCTCAAATGTTTTGTATAGGGTGATCTCCGTTTTTGATGGGTTTCGGGGCTACTCGTAAATGTCTGAGTACCTGTTAATATTTCTCCCATTGTTTAATCGGTCGGTGTTCTCCCTGGAGGGGTTTTGGGGCTTCCAAGTGTTTTCTGTAACTACCCGCTAATGGCTCTCTCATCGTAGAGTCGTTGGGATTTTACATATTAATGTCTTTGGATGGGCTCTTGATTACTTGGTACAATAGCTTTTATTCGTACCTGGGAGACCGATTTCAGTATTTATGTGCATACTGTAAACCCATGATGTCTCGTGTATTATCTTCAATGTGCTGAATCTTAATCGATCTTGCACAAATGTTTATTGGAACGCCATCTTGTCTGCCTGTCGAAAAGTCTAGAATGTTCCGCCACGAGGTGCGGCGGCCATTTTACAAGCTGCTTGTGTCCACTTTGAAACCTGACAGCATTCTGCTGAAATAAAAGCTGTTTGAACGAAACTATGTGTTTTTCTCTTTATTAATAAAATCGCGATATATTGCGAATTCTACAGTCCTTCCTGTTGATGCGAATAACTCCGCTTATCGTATCAAAAATATTGTGGTGAGCAATATTATCTCGATTTTCTCCGAATCCAGAAAATTTAATCCCATAACTTAAACTCTCTAGGGTCTTTGCGTCGTCCTTATTTCCCAAGAAAATTACATTTTATATCACCGTAGCATCATTTGCCTTTAAACTTACACCACTTGTTTTCCTTCCAGGCGTAACCAGGCCGATGCCTCTCGTATCACCTATATATTCACATTTTTTATTCAGGGAAAGGAAAAACAAAACCCAAAACCAAACAATCATTTTTAACTACAACACCATCACCAAAATAATCAATACCAACTCTTAAAACATGTCGAGTTCCAAACGTATTTACAGTCTTTGAAAATCATGATCGAGTACAAACTTTCGCGGCGCACGTGGCGAGCGGGAGTGACGCCATTTTCCGATTACACGGTGCTTTCATCGTGCACGCGCACGTAACGTTCTCGCCACTCTCCCGTGTTTTCATGCTTGGTGAGGCGTTTGTCTCTTTTACAATGTACGACCAATAGGTACACTACAATAAAAACTTGGCATACGACTAAAATGTGGGAGGCTATTCTGATCCATGAAGGCACTTCAATATTGGTGAACAGATTCCACCACGGTGGAATTACTATATCCAGAATGTCTGTCCCTATTTCGACAGTTTTCTGCTCTAGTGTGTAAAAATGTTTTTGTGACACCGCGACGGCTTTCAAAAGCTTGGTGAGGTGTTCAGGGAGAGGGGGAATGAGGTATCCGAAATGCGCGACGAATCGCTGCAAGTCGGTGAAATTCTCTTTTACTGTGAGATGAACCGTGGATGGTTCAGGCATTGGGACAATTCGCTGTTGTGCTATTTGAACTTCCGCCCTGGGTTTGAAACAGAAACTGCTGTCACTCACCAGACACCGGCTACGGTTTCCATGCTGGTAGTGTTGCGCTGCAGTGGTAACACAATATGTTGCACCCCCGATGTATGCTACCTGCGGAGGCACATGATCTTGTGCCATTGCCTCCATGGTGCAATTCATGGACTTGGCGCCAGCCGTTCTGAACCCGCACTGTGGTGTTAAAAAGGCATTCAAGTGCTGGGGACACAGTATTATGTGTGCTCCCCTGCCACGACAACCAGAGAGATCTGTACCTGTCATCGTTTGCTCCCAGCGGATGACGTAAGGTGGAACCGCTGCATAGCGAATGTGGGCTCCCCCCTGAATGACACCAATGTTCTCTACCCGATACACCGGGGCGGGCTTCGCTGTGTCGCCCAAAACCGGCATACGTAAAACTATACCCATAATGGTATGGTTTGATCGTCCGCAGTCCACGGGGACTGGGTATGCTTCTGAAGCTAGCCTGAGCTGGCACGGACTTAATGCGTTCTGAAAAGGGTGGAGCGCCCGCAGGTGTTTGTTACTTATCCAGGACGGGACCAAACCTTGTTTTAAATCTTCCAAATTACTGCGGCCCTCGCCCAGTAACCACGCCCCGTAAAGCACGCACACCTCATTCTGCGCAGCTTGATCGGATGCATTCCGATCTTCCCTAATCAGGGCATTTACCGTACTCGCGTGTTTCTCCAACTCTGCTATAATTTCCTTTAAATGGAGAGTCATGGCTTGGTCCTCGTGTAAACCCGACCCTACCACTTTATTCTCATCTGTTAGAATGTCTTTTAATTGTGTCTTTAAACCATTAATCTGGGTCTGCAGCTCCACACTGTCTAGAGCGTTGACCACAGATGTACCCGTGTTAAACGCGGTGAACGCGTCGTTCACCACACCCCTTCTTTGCCTCCCTACTTGATCCAAAACTTCATGTGGTGCGGTGTACAAACTTGTTTTATCAATTTCCGCGAAATCGAATTCGTAAAATTGTCTGAACATCTTGGTCAACAGGACCTGATACAACTGTTCCGTCTTTTTGGGGCACCACTCTGGTAACCGTACCTCGGTGAGATTTAAAATCACCGAGGCCACCGCGTAATGTACCCCCTGAAATAGTATCTGGTCTGTGGGGACCAGTACCAAACCATTCCCGGGTCCCTTACTGGTTTTAGGGCACCCTTCCTCTTCAGCTAGAACCACCGGAATCGTGGGCGGGGCTTTGCGTGGGCGCGTAATGAGTTCAGTGGCATTTACCGGGATCGAAGAGTATGGGGCTCCGCACCCCCTGGTGCTCGCATCCCACCTCATCCCCTGTCCGTTATCCTGCCATTGATTAATGAAAAATTTGGAGATGCCTTTGGGGCAAGCGTACTTTGACCCCCACATGCATACATAAATTCCCTCATCCGGTTCCCACCATTTGTCCCAACAGACTCTCACTTGTCCGTTTGTCCCCGTAATTGTCCGATGGGTATTATTACCCAGTCGTTCCCACTCGACCGAAGAGTTCCTCATGTTTTTGCTCAGCTTTCGCAGCCACCACCATCGGCTCAATGGGACATTCCCACTACAAGTCAAACAAATCCATTTGCGGACGGTGACGCTGATCCTGGGTGCGATGATCCTTACTTTGGGGCACATTAAAGAAGTCTCTTGGTAGGCAAATCCCGATGTGCTGGAATACTCCGTTGAGTTAGTTCCCAGCCATCCTGGCCACCTTCCCTTGTGGAAATAGGTGGTGGTCTCCTCAGCCTCTCGTCTTCCGGTCCCATCCACCGCGATGGGGGCCGTGTCCCCGGAGCATCCAAACACCACGACATCCTTGGTGCGGCCTCGATAGGCCAATCCACATCCGATTGCCGCGAGCAATACTAGAATTCGTTCCATCCTTCCTTGGTTCCTGTGATCAGATAGAATGAGGTAGCCAGCCTCGCAAGAGTCTCTGGCTTTTGTGAAGGGTGAGCGGGTCCCCTGACCTCGCCTCACGTAAACTTCAATGTTCGCTGAATAAACTTTAACTAAACCTATCTCTAAAGCTCCCATCATTTTACCATTTTCTGTTAAAATTAAACTACAAACTTAACCTGATTTAAAACTATAAACTTATTCTTAACCTTAAACTATAAACTTAGAAACCTATCAACTTATCTAAAACTATAACTGTACAGCGCCGCCCGTTCTCAGGGCGGCCCCTTTAAATTCTGAGAAGGCTGCTGCGAGCTCTTCCCGACGGTGGGAGGGCACTGACCCCTTCCTTTGATCTGCCGCAGCCTGTTGCTACTGCGATGGGACTGGGCCCTACCTGGGCTGCCCTAACCTTAAGCCTGCGCCTTGGGGCAGTCTGGGGACATGACCACATCTTCCTGGGCTGGGGTGCTCGACTTGACCTACGAGGAGTTGTCGGGGGCAGGAATCCCAGGACCGACGGACCGGGTTCCGAGACTTCCACCGGGACGACCTGTGGTCCCACCACAGTCGCTGGCTCCACCTCCCCTGACTCCGCCTCCCTGACCTCGGGACTTGCAGCTTGTGGCACTGCCCTGCTCGGCCCAGCAAGCGGCCCTTCACTCGCAATCCCTACCTCCCCCGAGGGCAGGACGTTCAAGGTGGGCGGCTCGGGCTCTGAGGTTTTCACCGTCACGCCCTGTGGTCCCACAGTGGCTGGCTCCGCCTCCCCTAGCTCCTCCCTCCTGTGTTCGGGACCTGCAGCCTCTGTGTCCACCCTGTGTGGATCTCTATCTGTAGCCCCTGTCCTCCCTATACCTGAATTGGGGCCGACCCTTGCGTTCCCCGATCCCCACTCGTCCTCATCACTATCCTCATCTGACTCGAGTTCCGAGAACCCTCCCTCGTCTGACTCCCAACCCCACAAAAATGTTTCACAATTTTCCAGGATATCTCCTCCCCTGATGCAAGCTGCTTTGCCTGCCTGTGTGCCTTGTGGTCCTACCTGGGGCTGCGCGTCCCCACTCGCGGGGTTTACCCCTGTGGTTTTCCCTTGCGCACCTGGTTTGTACAGTTTGCACTGGTTTACATGGAACCACTTAGTGCGCCGAGGTACCTTTACGGCGTATACCATGGGACTCGCCTTATCTACAATATTGTAGGGTCCCATATACAGTGGTTCCAGACTCCCTACTCTGGCGTAGTTTCTGACCATGACCTGGTCTCCTACTTCCCACTCCCGCGTTTTGCGGGGTTCCAGCAACAGGCGATTGCCCTGATGCTGCCTTCCCATGTTCCCAGCCGCCTGCTCATAAACCTGCTTCAGGCGCTCCAGGAGGGTCTGGGCGAACTTGTCCCTGCTTATCTCTTGGAGCTGGCCCTCAGTGAGCACCGGCGCTAGCACATGGGTGGGGGTTCGCATGAGCCTCCCAGTCATCACCTCGTGCGGGGAGTACCCCGTACTTTTTGACTGACTGGCCCGGACCCCCATGAGGACTAAAGGCAGAACTTCCGCCCATTTTTGGGGCGAGTTCCTAGTCTCTTTCCTCAATTTCTCCTTCAGGGTCCGGTTCATGCGTTCAACAATCCCGGATGACTGGGGATTGTGTGCTACGTGCCACTTCCCTTCAGTGCCCAAAAGCATGAGGGTGTTCTGCATCACCTGGCCGGTAAAATGACTCCCTTGGTCTGACTCCACAAAACGGGGAAGTCCCCACCGCGAGAACACTTCCCGGACCAAGATTTTTGCAGTACCCAGTGCCGTAGCTGTTCGACAGGGGAAGGCTTCCACCCACTTGGAAAACACATCCACCAAGACGAGGCAGTATTTATAGCCTCCCTGGGTGGTGGGCAGGGGTCCTATATAGTCGATCTGTATCGACTGCCATGGTCCCTCTACCCTTCTTACGTGCCCCATGGGCACTTTCCTTTTCTGGGTTGTTTGCAGCACACACGAGACAGTTTGCACAGAACTCGCGGACCTGTTCCCTGAGCCCTGGCCACCATCCCGCTTGCTCTACCCGTTGCCAGGTAACCTCGGGCCCGGGGTGCCCTGCCCCTGGTCCCTCGTGAGCCAACTGGAGGAATTCCCTCCTGTGCTGCTGCGGCACAACCCACTGCTCCTCGCGGAACAGCATGCCTTCCTTAACTGAGAGGGTTGCCGTACTGTACGGACCCTCTACTTGCTTCCCTTCAGCAATGGTTTTTAGGACTGCTTTTAGGGCGGGATCCTGGGTTTGGACGGTTTTAAGGTCTAGGGGCAATGCTACCCTGGAGTTCCCGGGATTCCCGTCCCTGCCTTGGATCGCTGCCATGGGTCTGGTCCCATAGGGGTCCCAGAAAATGCCGTTGCGGGCACCTTCCCTGGCTAGCGCATCCGCCTGCTGGTTGCCCTCCCCTCGGGGCTCTGTGGAGGAGTGAGCCTTCACCTTATGGATCAAAATCTCCCCTTCCTCCCCTACTGCTGCTAGGATCTTTTCCAGCAAGGGCTTCACCGTTAAAGGTCGCCCGTCCGCGGAGGTGTATCCACGGCGGGACCAAATGGCCAGGTATTCCGTACACGAATTGCATGTGAACATACTGTCCGAGCAAATCGTGTATGGGGTTGGGAAAATGTCTGGGTGGGTAACAACATACACCACAGCAGACAGCTCAGCCTGCTGCGCGCTCATGGTGCTAGGGAGCTTGATCGCCAGGGCAAGGTTTGCCGCAGGGTCATAAACTCCACACCCTGTGAGTCGTTCGCCAGCAGATACTGTGCTGGAACCATCAACATAAATCTCGCGCCCAGTGGGATGTATCCCGGCCCGCAAACCTATGTTGACGTCCCACACCCCTTCCACCGAACACCGGTGGGCTGTACCGGGGTATACCAAATTGGCCGCAAGCCTGGGCTCGCAAAGACCTTTTACTCGAAGATCCATCTGGGAAAGAAGAAGGGTCCAGCGCGCAATACGCACGCTGCTTACGGTCCCATCTTTAATTCTCCCATCTAGAAGCATCTTAGTTGGTGTGTGATGGGTGAGGAGAGTGATGGGAGAGAGCCCTGTGAAGATCGCTGATCTTTTCACAGCCCAATGCGTGGCTAAAAGGTGCCTTTCGCAATTGGAGAAACTTCTCTCCACATCCGTTAACACCCTGGATGAATAGACGACCGGCCTCAGCTTGCCGTGACGCTCTTGGAGCAGCACAGCGCTCAAGCTGTCCCCGCTGGCAGCTACCTCCAGGAAAAACTCCTTCCCCCCATCTATGGCCCCTAAAGCTGGCGCGGTCTGCAGATCCCTTTTTAACTTCTCGAAGGCTGCTTGGCAGCCCTCGTCCCAAGACCACTCCACTCCCTTATGGAGGAGTCGGAGGAGCGGCGCCGCTGTGGCCGCATAGTCTTCGATAAAATCTCTGCAGTAACCGGTCAGTCCCAAGAAGGACCTCACACCCCTTATGTTGTTGGGAATCGGTAACTCTTGCACCGACTCCCTCCTAGCTTTATCTATGGCTCTTTCCCCAGCGCGAATGGTCAGTCCCAGGAATTTTACTTCCTGCTGACCGATACGTGCTTTCTTAGGGTTTACTTTAAAACCCTTTCTCGCTAGCAGCTCCAATAACTCATCCAGCAGTGGTACATGCTCCTCCCTTGAATCCGTAAATAGGAGCAAATCATCCACGTACTGCACTATCTGATTGGGCTGACTAAACTCCTTTAAACTTCCTGCCATACACTGATGGAAAATACTGGGGCTGTTGTGGAAACCCTGTGGCAGACAGTTCCACGTGTACTGTTGTCCTTTGAAAGTAAAGGCAAACTTGTACTGGTCCTCTCGCCGCAGTGGGATGGACCAAAAACCGTTCGAGATATCCAGCACCGTGAACGTGGTCGCGGACGCTGGGATACTCCCTATTAGGT
Organism: Squalus acanthias; assembly: GCA_030390025.1. Classification (NCBI taxonomy): domain Eukaryota; kingdom Metazoa; phylum Chordata; class Chondrichthyes; order Squaliformes; family Squalidae; genus Squalus; species Squalus acanthias. The sequence continues at coordinate 140,064,147 of CM059425.1, read as the reverse complement.
CAGCAACTGCTGCTACCGTGGGCGCGCAGGCGGGAATGTTACTGTTAAGGACTCTGTAGTCCACCGTGGCCCTCCACGAATTATCCGGCTTCCTAACCGGCCATAATGGGGAGTTCACGTGTGTGGCTATCGGCCTCAACACGCCCTGCTGCACCAAGGAGGACATTGCTGTCTCCATATCGGGTTCTGCTTCTTTGGGGAAGTTATACTGTTTTTGGGGCCGGGTCATGGGGTCCCCATCTACGCTGACCTCAAACCCGGTAACCCTCCCACAATCGTGCTTGTGGGTTGCAAACGCGTGCATATTATCTGACACGTACGTTTGCATGTCCGTTGGGACATCTGCGACCATGAGCCCGAGGTCGTAGCCTCCGGATGGCTGCATGGTACACAGGACCCCTGTTTCTTCCTCCCCCGGAATTACCACTACCTCGCCTTTTTCACTCTTAGCCCCCCAGAGACAATGATTTCTGAGGTCCACGAGGATCCCGTGTCCTGATAGGAGATCGGACCCGAGGATACCTCTTCCGCCCCCCTCCTGCCATTCCATCAATATGCACTTCCACTTGATGTGAAGTGCCCCCAAACGAATGGATAGCGGAAAGGAGAACGCGCCAGCCTGTTCTTTTCCCGTGAACCCCGCTAATGTGAATGGGACCTTGGTAGATAGCGGTGAGTCAAAAGGGCTATCTGTATGAATCACGGTGCAAGAAGCTCCCGTGTCCAACAAATAACTACCCTTCTGTTTCTCTACCTCCATCTCCACCAAGGGTCGCTTCCACGCATCATAGCTGAGCGGACACAGGTAGACGGGCTGCGCGGGCTCTAGTCATTGGGTATGGTTAGACGGTCCTGCGGCACCTACGGGGCCGGTAGCAACCGCCACTTTTCCATGTGCACTCATGAATTTGCGCATGGCTCCCAACACTGATTCGAGGTCGTCGGGAGGGGTGGGTGCACTAGCTTCCCTAACAGAGACAGGCATCTGGGCTCGGGCTGCGGGATTTTTATCCCTGGAATCCTTCCAAGGGTTCCTGCAGTTCTTGCGCCAGTGCCCTGTCCTCCCACACCCGTAACAAGCATTACTTGCCTGCGGGGCGCGGTTACCCTCCTGATGCCACTTCCTTTGAGCCGGGGCTGCGGGTCGTACCTCATGTACTTTTCCCTTAAGGGGACGTGTTCCCATACCCCTGATATTGCGATATCCTATCGTGAGTCGATTCAAGACCGACTCTTCCGTAATGTTGGGGTCATTGGGATCAAACCACGCTTTTGCCTGCTCTCTGACGGCTGGTAAACTGTTGGCTACTATGCACCTAAGCCAATGATTTAAACCGGCGCCGTCCACATCGTCGCGCTCTGGCGCACCTGGACAGCTGCGCTGATATACTGGCCACAGCCTGTCGGCAAAAACCTTCGGGGGTTCTCCCTCTGTCCCACTCTAGCAAACGGACCTTCATCGTCCGCCCCCAACACTTCTAGGACCTCATTTTTCAATGCCTCATAAGTCTTGGTTCCCCTCTTGCTCTCGTCCGAGAGACACTGAAGGATTGAACTGCCTAACGAAAATAACAGCATTTTTGCTGTTTCCCCATCATCGCAGCCGTTGATGGCTGCGGTTTGCTCAATTTCTCTGAAATGTACGGAAGGGTCGTCTGACTCGGTCAGCTTCCGTACGTGATTTATCATAACTCTCAGCTGGTGTGAGCTGTGAGGCAACACAAGCTGGTTGAGGAGAACCCCTTCTTCCTCCCCGTTTCTGTTTGGGCCCCTTTTTATACCCGTAACCGGATACAACGGTCCCTTTTCCACTTCTTTCTCAGTGGGCTCTTTCGTTTCTTCCACTACTTCCTCCCTTACCCAGGTTTCCGAATAGCTGGGTGGCGCGGAGGGCGCAGTGGCTAATACTTCCTTTGCTTCACTTGGTGGGGATTTCTGAAACTCCTCATTTACTAGCGGCTGGTGTGCTGACGGACTGATAAGGCACACCATGCCGTGCGCTTTGTTCACGGCCCTTTTAAGGTGCTCTATCTCCTGTTGGCAGGCGCTATGATCGGCCCCCTGAAACTTATCCTCAAGGGCCAACTTATATGCCGCCCTAACTCCCATTAAGCTCTCTTCCTGGGTTCTTATCTGGGCAGCTTGGCGGGCACATCGTTCCTTTAGTCTGCCCTCACTTAACTTTGCCTCAGTGACCTGGCACTCGAGGTAATCTATCCTTGTTTTATGGTGACTGGTGATTTCCTGGCGTTCTTGGTGCAGCACACTTAAATTCCTAATGAGCAACTCCCCTCCAGAGACCTTCTCATCCATTTCCTCCTCTAAATGCCTGATCCGAGCTGTTTGCGCTGTAATGACCTGGTTTGAAATCTGGACCTGCCTTTTGTAACACATTAACCATACTGCTTTTTCGACTGTCTTTTTATGTTCCTTACTATCTGTCCATCTCTCGGCTGCCTCTAGTGGACTCTTATCCGCTAACAAGTCACTTATCCATTTCTTAGTTAAATTTACCTTTCCGAACACATAATCTGCTATCTTTTCCTGCATAACATTTCGTACATTCACACCAAAGTCTAACACACTACCCTCTCGCTGCCAGTGTCCTGCCGCGGTCGCCATTTTCTGTAAGGGTTTCTGACCGTCTCTCAGCCTGTGAGATTCGTGTGGCTCTGTGCAGCCTGGATGCTAGTGTGGGTTTAGGCCTTATTGCCTGTTCTGGTCTCCAGCCAGTCTGGGAGCACTAGACACACCTGTGAGTGGTTCGACCCACTCGCCCTTATGGTTCTAGACACTGGACTTAGATGTGTAAGGGTTTGCGTGCGTGTCTCTCAGCCTGTGAGATTCGCGCGGCTCTGTGCAGCCTGTATGTCAGTGCGGGTTTAGGCCTTGTTGCCTGTTCTGGTCTCCAGCCAGTCTGGGAACACTAGACACACCTGTGAGTGGTTCGAATCACTCGCCCTTACGGTTCTAGACACTGGACTTAGATGCGAGAGCAGTAATGGAGATGAAACTCATGTAGACTCGGTTGGATGGTACGAAATGGAAAAATCTTTATTGCATGATATTTAAGATTACGAAATACATGTCATAAGCACAGATTAATGACAGTACAATCTTACACACAGTTATGTAGCTAATTCTAGGGAAACGAGGAACAAACGACACACCGTAAATAGGGGCACACATTACAAGTATCCTTAATACTTAAACCCTCCCCTATCAATATCTGTCCTAGCTGGATTCGTAGGATTCGAGACTCATGCTCACCACTCGTGATAACTCGGAGAAATTCCGAATAGCTGATCGGATGTTTTCACCGCAGCACCCACGTGTCGATCAGGGGGTCTCCTGGCCCTACTTGTTTACTTGCTTCTGCTCCGGCTAGCAGGCTGGAACGTCTGTTGTTGTGAAGATCTGTGTTGGCTTTCAGAGTTTGGACAATACTCAAAAAAGAATCTTCCTGTGCCCTCGCACAGGTTCGATAAAACTCGAAGAAGAATCTTCCTGGCAAGGAAAATGTCAATTTGACCTACAGGCGCGGTCGGGGCTTACTGACCGTGGCGATAAGTATGGTCTTCCTCTCTTCTCATCTCATCTCATCTCTTCTCGGGCCTTTGGTTCTGATGCCAGTTACCAACATAGGTCTTCGTTACACGACACGAGGTAGATCCGAACGGATCACAAAGTTCAACAGTCTTTTTAAAAGAGACACCAAACAAGCAGGAACAAGACGGCGAGTCAAAACACAGGAGCAGCCACGAGGATACGAGTCAATCGGATAAGAGAAAGATGGACGGTTGGAGCTTGTAATTATAGTACAAAATCTTCCGTTTCCCGCCCAACCTTAATGCCTTTTCTTTTGTTTGGGTTTGGCGCTCAAATGTCTTGTATAGGTGATCTCCGTTTTTAATGGGTTTCGGGGCTACTTGTAAATGCCTGAGTACCTGTTAATATTTCTCCCATTGTTAAATCGGTCGGTGTTCTCCCTGGAGGGGTTTTGGGGCTTCCAAGTGTCTTGTATAACTACCCGCTAACGGCTCTCTCATCGTAGAGTCGTTGGGGTTTTACATATTAATGTCTTTGGATGGGCCCTTGATTACTTGGTACAATAGCTTTCATTCGTACCTGGGAGACCGATTTCAGTATTTATGTGTATACTGCAAACCCATAATGTCTCGTGTATTATCTTCAATGTGCTGAATCTTAATCGATCTTGCACAAATGTTTATTGGAACGCCATCTTGTCTGCCTGTCGAAAAGTCTAGAATGTTCCGTCACGAGGTGCGGCGGCCATTTTACAGGCTGCTTGTGTCCACTTTGAAAAACCTGACAGCATTCTGCTGAAATAAAAGCTGTTTGAACGAAACTCTGTGTTTTCTCCTTATTTATAAAATCGCGATATATTGCGAATTCTACAGATGCGAGAGCAGTAATGGAGATGAAACTCAGGTAGACTCGGTTGAATGGTACGAAATGGAAAATCTTTATTGCATAATACTTAAGATTACGAAATACATGTCATAAGCACAGATTAATGACAGTACAATCTTCCACGCAGTTATGTAACTAATTTCAGGGAAACGAGGAACGAACGACACATCGTAAATGGGGGAACACATTACAATTATCCTTAATACTTGAAACCCTCCCCTATCAATATCTGTCCTAGCTAGATTCGTAGGATTCGAGACTCATGCTCACCACTCGTGATAACTCGGAGAAATTCTGAATAGCTGATCGGATGTTTTTCACCGCAGCACCCACGTGTCGATCAGGGGGTCTCCTGGCCCCACTTGTTTACTTGTTTCTGCTCCGGCTAGCAGGCTGGAACGTCTGCTGTCATGAAGATCTGTGTTGGCTTTCAGAGTTCGGACAATACTCAAAAAAGAATCTTCCTGTGCCCTCGCACAGGTTCGATAAAATTCAAAGAAGAGTCTTCCTGTGTCAGTTCTGTAAAGTTTGAAGAAGTCTTCCTGGCAAGGAAAATGTCAATTCGACCTACAGGCGCGGTCGGGGCTTACTGACCGTGGCGATAAGTATGGTCTTCTTCTCTTCTCATCTCATCTCATCTCATCTCGGGCCTTTGGTTCCGATACCGTTTACCGACTTATCGGAATGGTGCGCCCGCTTCAAGGCTTCAGAGCCCAGCTCTACACAGGTCTTCGCGACATGACACGAGGCAGATCCGAGCGGATCATAAAGTTCAACAGTCTTTTGAAAAGAGACACGAGGCAAGCAGGAACAAGACGGCGAGTCAAGAGCACAGGAGCAGCCACGAGGATGAACACCAGCAAGATAAGAGGATAAGAGAGAGATGGACGGTTTGGAGCTTGTAATTATAGTACAAAATCTTCCGTTTCCCGCCCAACCTTAATGTCTTTTCTTTTGTTAGGGTTTGGCGCTCAAATGTTTTGTATAGGGTGATCTCCGTTTTTGATGGGTTTCGGGGCTACTCGTAAATGTCTGAGTACCTGTTAATATTTCTCCCATTGTTTAATCGGTCGGTGTTCTCCCTGGAGGGGTTTTGGGGCTTCCAAGTGTTTTCTGTAACTACCCGCTAACGGCTCTCTCATCGTAGAGTCGTTGGGATTTTACATATTAATGTCTTTGGATGGGCTCTTGATTACTTGGTACAATAGCTTTTATTCGTACCTGGGAGACCGATTTCAGTATTTATGTGTATACTGTAAACCCATGATGTCTCGTGTATTATCTTCAATGTGCTGAATCTTAATCGATCTTGCACAAATGTTTATTGGAACGCCATCTTGTCTGCCTGTCGAAAAGTCTAGAATGTTCCGCCACGAGGTGCGGCGGCCATTTTACAAGCTGCTTGTGTCCACTTTGAAACCTGACAGCATTCTGCTGAAATAAAAGCTGTTTGAACGAAACTATGTGTTTTTCTCTTTATTAATAAAATCGCGATATATTGCGAATTCTACAAGTATCGGCGATATACTTCCAAGTCAGGATAGTGTGTGACTTGGAGGGGAACTTGGAGGTGGTGGTGTTTCCATGCGTCTGCTGCCCTTGTCCTTCTAGGTGGTAGAGGTCGCGGGTTTGGGAAGTGCTGCCGAAGAAGCCTTGGCGAGTTGCTGCAGTGCATCTTGTAGATGGTAAACACTGCAGCCACGGTGCATCGGTGGTGGAGGGAGTGAATGTTTAAGGTGGTGGATGGGGTGCCAATCAAGCAGGCAGCTTTGTCCTGGATGGTGTCGAGCTCTTTGAGTGTTGTTGGAGCTGCACTCATCCAGGCAAGTGGAGAGTATTCCATCACACTCCTGACTTGTGCCTTGTAGATGGTGGAAATGCTTTGGGGAGTCAGGAGGTGAGACACTTGCCGCAGAACACCCAGCCTCTGACCTGCTCTTGTAGCCACAGTATTTATGTGGCTGGTCCAGTTAAGTTTCTGGTCAATGGTGATCCCCGGGATGTTGATGGTTGGGGATTCGGTGATGGTAATGCATTGAATGTCAAGAGGAGGTGCTTGGACTTTCTCTTGTCGGAGATGGTCCTTGCCTGGCACTTGAGTGGTGTGAATGTTACATGCCACTTATCAGCCCAAGCCTGAATATTGTTCAGGCCTTGCTGCATGCGGGCACGGACTGCTTCATTAACTGAGGAGTTGCGAATGGAACTGAACACTGTGTAATCATCAGCGAACATCCCCACTTCTGAACATGTGATGGAGGGAAGGTCATGATGAAGCAGCTGAAGATGATTAGGCCGAGGACACTGCCCCGAGGAACTCCTGCAGCGATGTCCTGGGGCTGAGCTGAATGGCCTCCAACAACCATAACCATCTTCCTTTGAGCTAAGTATGACTCCAGCCAGTATATCTCAGGAAGTGTCCTCACAGTTCACCAGTTTAACTTAAGCATTCAATAAAAACACAAGAGGTTCTGTAGGGATTAGTTAAGAATTTCATTTAGAGTCATATTGTGCTTTAGTTGTATAGAACCTTGGTCAGACCCCATCTGGAGTACTGCATTCAGTTTTGTGCATCGCATCTCAGTAAAGGTATATTGGCCTTGGAGGGGGTGCAGTGCAAATTCACCAGAATGACACCAGGGCTTAGAGTGTCAAGTTATGAGGACAAGTTGCATAAACTTGGCTTGTATTCCCTTGAGTACAGGAGATTGAGAAATGATCTGATCAAGGTGTTTAAAATGTTAAAAGGTTTTGGTCGGGTATGTACAGAGAAACGATTTCCTCTGGTGGGGGAATCAAGCACGAGCAGCCATAATCTTAAAATTAGAGCTCGGCTATTCAGGAGCAGAATCAGGAAGCACTTTTTCACACAAACGGTAATAGAAATTTGTAATTCTCTCCCCCAAAAGGCTGTGGATGCTGGGACAATTTAAATTTTCAAGACTGAGATAGATTTAATTTTGATAGGTGAGGGTATCAAGGTATGTGGAGCAAAGGCGGGAAAATGGAGTTGAGGTGTAGATCAGCCATTATCTAATTGAATGGCGGAGCAGGTCCATGTGGCTGCATGGCCCACTCCTGTTCCTAATGGACGTTACTTTAGGTCCAATATTAGTATTAGCGAAGAGGCATAACCTTTTATTATTTTCTGCGAGGAGAAATAGAGATGTTTTGTAAACTTTGCTATTGCCTTTGCTACAGTTTATCTGTTACTTTTAATAAACCTGCTCTGTAGATTATAGCCTTAACCACAGTCTGATGACATTTATTCTTGTACTTTCTGAAATCTAGGAGATCCTTCTTCTTCTCTTAGGCAGTCCCTCGGAACCGAGGATGACTTGCTTCCACATTAAAAATGAGTTCTCAGGTGACTGATGAGTCCAATGCGGGACCTACAGTCTCTGTCACAGGTGGGGCAGACAGGTGGTTGAAGGGGCGGTGGGTGGGGTGCTTGGGTTGACGTGCGCTTCTTGCGCTGCCTGCACTTGGCTTCCGCTTGCTCCCGGCGAAGAGACTCGAGGTGTTCGGCGCCTTCCTGGATGCTTCTCCTCCACTTTGTGCGGTCTTGGGCCAGGGATTCCCAGGTGTCGGTGGGGATGTTACACTTTTTCAAGGAGGCTTTAAGGGTGTCCTTGAAGCATTTCCTCTGCCCACCTGGGGCTCTCTTGCCGTGCCGGAGCTCCGAGTAGAGCGCTTGTTTTGGGAGTCTCGTATCGGGCATGCGGACGATGTGACCCGTCCATCAGAGCTGATCGAGCGTGGTCAAAGCTTCGATGCTGGGATGTTGGCCTGAGCAAGAACACTGACGTTGGTGCGCCTATCCTGCCAATGGATTTGCAGGATCTTGCGGAGGCAGCGTTGGTGGTACCTCTCCAGTGCTTTGAGGTGCCTGCTGTACATGGTCCATGTCTCTGAGGTATACAGCAGGGCGGGTATCACTGCTGCTCTGTAGACCATGAGCTTAGTGCCGGGTTTGAGGTCCTGGTCTTCAAACACTCTCTTCCTCAGGTGACCGAAGGCTGCACTGGCAAACTGAAGTCGGTGTTGGACTTCGTCGTCGGTGTCTGCCCTTGTTGACAGTAGGCTCCCGAGGTATGGAAAGTGGTCCACGTTGTCCAAGGCCTTGTCGTGGATTTTGATAATCGGGGGGGCAATACTGTGTGGCGGGGGCAGGTTGGTAGATGACCTTTGTCTTACGGATGTTTAGTGTAAGGCCCATGCTCTCGTATGCTTCGGTGAAGGTGTTGACAATGGTTTGGAGTTCGACCTCCGAGTGAGCGCAGACGCAAGCGTTGTCTGCATACTGTAATTCGACGACAGAGTATGGGACGACCTTAGATCTGGACTGGAGGCGACGGAGGTTGAACAGTTTCCCATTTGTTCTGTAAATTAGCTCCACTCCAGCGGGGAGCTTACTGAGGGTGAGATGGAGCATTGCAGCAAGGAAGATCGAGAAGAGCGTTGGTGCGATGACACAGCCTTGCTTGACCCCGGTTTGTACGTGAATTGGGTCTGTGGTGGAACCGTTGGTCAGGATCACGGCTTGCATGTCATCATGAAGCAGGCGGAGGATGGTGACAAACATTTGAGGGCAGCCGAATTTGAGGAGGACACTCCATAATCCTTCATGGTTGACAGTGTCGAAGGCCTTTGTGAGATCAAAGAAGGCCATGTACAGCAGTTGGTGCTGTTCCATGCATTTTTCTTGTAATTGACGTGCGGTGAAGATCATGTCCATTGTACCCCTTAGTGGGCGGAATCCGCATTGTGACTCTGGGAGGAGCTCTTCGGCCACTGGGAGAAGGCAATTGAGGAGGATTCTTGCGATGACTTTCCCTGTGGCAGACAGCAGGGAAACTCCTCTGTAATTACCGGACTTGTCACCTTTCTTGAAGATGGTCACAATTACGGCATCTCTGAGATCTCCTGGCATGCTCTCCTCCTTCCAGAGAAGAGAAATGAGTTCACGAATTCACGCCAGTAGTGCTTCTCCGCCATGCTTTAGTGCCTCGGCGGGGATTCCATCTGCTCCTGAGGCCTTGTTGTTCTTCAGTTGTCGGATGGCCTTTTCAACCTCATGCCGGGCTGGGGTTGTGCTGAGGTGGTGGCGGGTCGCATGCTGCGGGATGGAGTTGAGGACACTCGCATCAAAGACAGAGTCTCGGTTCAGGAGATCTTCAAAGTGCTCCTTCCAGCGGGCACTGACTGCCTCTCTGTCCTTGATGAGTACCTCTCCGTTCTTGGCCCGCAGTGGGGTAGGGCCTTGGGTGCTTGGGCCGTAGATGGTCTTGACTGCCCTAAAGAATCCACGCACGTCGTAGTTGTCAGCTAGCTGCTGGATCTCCTGCGCTTTCTCCACCCACCAACTGTTTTTAGGTCACGAGTATTTTGTTGGACCTCGGCCTTCAGGCATCTGTAGAGCTGCTTTCTTGCTCTCGAGTACTGTTGCTGTTTCCAGATCAGGAATGCCTTGCACTTGCGGCTTATTAGCTCTTGGATCTCCTGGTCATTCTCGTCGAACCAGTCTTGGTGTTTCCTGGTCGAGTGACCGAGTGTCTCTTCACTGGTGCTGATTATGGAGGCCTTGAGTGCAGACCAGGTGCTGTGGGCACTCTGTGTCTCTGCATCACTTGGAGTCGTCAGGTTGTTTGTGAGGTGCAGGCTGAATAGGGCTTTCTTAGCGGGGTCTTTGAGTGCTTCAGTATTAATTTTCCTGCGGCATTGTTTCTGTTGCCGCCGTTGTTTTGGGGCTACATTGATAGAGATGACGGAGCGGATTAGGCGGTGGTCTGTCCAGCAGTCGTCAGCTCCTGTCATGGTGTGGGTGATGTGGGCGTCCTTGCGGTCCCTCTCTCGGACGATGACATAGTCCAGCAGATGCCAGTGCTTGGAGCGAGGATGTTGCCATGAAGCCTTGTACTTGTCTCTCTGACGAAACAAGGTGTTGGTTATGACAAGGCCATGTTCCAAGCATTTCGACAGGAGGAGGGTACCGTTGGAGTTGGCTTTCCCTACCCCCTCTCTGCTGATCACACCTCCCCAGAGGTCAGTGTCCTTTCCAACTCTGGTGTTAAAGTCTCCAAGGAGGATCAGCTTGTCGCCCGTTGGGACTCGGGACAGGGATTGTTTGAGGCTGGAGTAGAATTCCTCTTTGGTCTCGTCTGTGGCTTCCAGTGTTGGGGCGTATGCACTGATGACCGTAGCGCACTGGTTCCGGGCTAGGGTGAGCTGAAGAGTCATGAGTCGCTCGTTTATACCGCTAGGGGAGTCTCTGAGACGCCCAACTAGTTCATTTTTTATGGCGAAGCCTACCCCATGGAGGCGGCGTTCTTCTTCAGGTTTGCCTTTCCAGAAGAAGGTGTAGCCTTGCTCCTTGAGCTGGCCTTCCCATGCCCGCCGGGTCTCACTTAGGGCTGAGCTCCCGGGCAATGATAGCAGTACGACGTTCCGGTCTGTCACTGTTGGGGTTGTCTATGAGGGTCCTGACGTTCCAGGTCCCGAACTTCATTTTAAAGGGTGGAAGATGCCTGTGCGTGAATTCTTTTAATGTGGGGTGGCCGTTGCACACCAGCTACCACACGGGCTTGACAGAGCAAGGTTTTGGTCCAATGGCAAGGGGATCCAAGACGATTGGAGACCAGGCTCTGCTACAACGGCCTAGCACACACACACACACAAACATAATGCTACTGTCCTCCTCCCTCCTTCCCGCAGGTCCTCTCTGCCTGGGTTTCATAGGATGCATTGTGGCCCTCCCGACCTCGCTGTTGGCCCGTGCCGCACCTTCCCTGGGCCCCGACCCCGCTGCTGGTCCACGCTGCGCCACTCCTGGGCCTTGACCTCGCTGCTGGGCTCGTCCTTGCTCCTGGGTCCCGGCCTCGGACATGAATGATGTTGTCTCTCACAAGATCAAATCAGCACCTATCTAGGAGATCACAAGAGGGCTTGTAACATATTAAATACAATGACAAGGAGTCCTGTTCAATCCCTGGGCCCACTACATTCTCAGATACTGAACTTATAAAGGCACATTTCAAGTTGCATGGAGCGGGAGCTTGTTTACGGGAATGGCCTTTGTGCTGAGCACAAGAGAAATAAATGCAAAGACGTAAAAACCTGTTTGAGAAAGACTGTCGTTTACTTACTGGTCCGGTCTCCCTTTTGAGTTGGGAGCATTGCTGTGTGAAACAGCTGGCCCGTGACCTCAGACTGGACTGAGAGCTGCTCCAGGTTACAGGAACCCTGGGAAAGTGGGATTCTGATAGTATGATCTAGGGGACCATGACTCCCAGGGCAGTATGAAGTCACAACTGTAGTTCCTTACCATGCAGCTGCTCCAGGGAGCTCCACACTGGTGATGTCACTGGAGCAGTTTAGCAAGGAAGGTGATACTCAATCTATAATTTTCCCCCTGTGATTTGGGTGTATTTTTGAATGAAAGTACCCCTTCTTAGACTCTATCCCTCCCTTGCTTAAAACAATAAATGCTGTAGAAATAAAAGACAAATGCCATCATACTCAAGAGTAACTCATTTATTTTTAACTCCTATGATTAGGCCAGGATTGATCATGGAATTTGGCAAGCCTTGTACAACAATCGATTACATGCTCAATCACCCTCAGTGAAATGAAATCAGCTATTCCTTAGCTGTCATCACAATGCTACACAAGAGTCTGAAATGTGCAAGCATTTAACCACTTTTCAATTATACTGACAAATTTGTGTAGCCAGCTCATCATCACCTGCATTTGAGAAGACAATGTCCCTTTCAGACTTACTAAATACATAAAACCCCTTTTACAAAATGTTCAGATATTTTCCAATTCAAATACATGTTGGTGATAATCATTTTTTTTTTCATTTCTTTAATGCATTATTTTCTCCCATTCACCATTTGTTGGTCATTTGCCATTGCAAATATTCCAAAGCTGCCCCTTGGATCAGCATTCCTCAGTATGTTGAAGTACCTGGCATCTGCTCCATGATGCCCGACTATGTGGGAAGTTGCAGCTGTGTTCTACCACCTGTGGTGCAGAAGGTTTGTGACTTAATTCGCCACACCAAGCAAATGCTGCTGTGCTCCTGTTACTTATAAATAAAGGCTATTTAAAATTGTGACCAGAATAAAAACAAAGGCTCAATAAAAGATGCAAGTTTCTCGGGTTACTTTACTGCTCTCAGAATGCACATATTTTCTCTGCATTTTAAACAGAATCAAAGGGGTATAAATTGGTTAGCCTCCGAAAAAGGATGCGGGATCGCGATATGCCTACTTCGTGCTGCCTGCTAATTATAATGATTTCTGCATGCAGCCAGCACTTCCTGCTATTCATTGGCTGCATGCATCAGCAGAGGATTCAATATCGTAAGTAACTTGCAGTTCTTAAAGCTATCCTGCACTACTTAAAACCATGATGCGGAGATGTCGGTGTTGGACTGGGGTGGACAAAAATGAGAAGTCGCACAACACCAGGTTATAGTCCAACAGTTTTATTTGAAATCACGAGCTTTCGGAGCGCTGCTCCTTCGTCAGGTAAAGTGAAGGAATACAAATCAGCAAAGCATATATAGACAGAGAACAATGTGTAGCGTACAATGTCAGACGACTACAGTAAATCTTACTGACTGCCCTCCATCACACCTCGGCAGAGATACAATCAGGTCAGTCAGGAAGGCATTACATCAAAGACACAGCAAAATACAGCTAAGACAATGAGGTGGGGTCACAGGGGGTCCAACGTGTCAAATGCTGCAGTCTGTATGGTTAAGCTTTTTACTTTTTTTTTAAACTAGAAATCACATCTGTGAACAAGCCAACGATGACTCGAGTCTGGATGACTCTACGTCATGTAGCATGACATGAAACCAAGATCCCGGTTGAGGCCATCCTCATGGGTGCGGAACTTGGCTATCAGTTTCTGCTCGATGATTTTGCGTTGTTGTGTGTCTCAAAGGCCGCCTTGGAGAACGCTTACCCGCAGATCCGAGGCTGAATGTCCTTGACTGCTGAAGTGTTTCCCGACTGGGAGGTAACAATCCTGCCTGGCGATTGTGTGATGGAGGGCAGTCAGTAAGATTTACTGTAGTCGTCTGACATTGTATGCTACACATTGTTCTCTGTCTATATATGCTTTGCTGATTTGTATTCCTTCACTTTACCTGACGAAGGAGCAGCGCTCCGAAAGCTCGTGATTTCAAATAAAAATGTTGGACTATAACCTGGTGTTGTGCAACTTCTCATACTTAAAACCAGCCTGCACCTCTTAAAAGGGGAGGTGCTTTGTGGTTGCAGCAGGTGTTGGGAGCTGTTCTGCCACTGAATCTGACATGGGAAAGAGAGCAGAATGGCAGAACATGGGAGAAGCGGGCTCCCAGGTTTTTGGACCACTCGAGGTCTGGGTAGAGGAGGTGAAAAGGAGGAGAGATGTCCTGTATTATCAGGAGGGCAGGGGGCCCTCCAGACAAATGATGAGAAGGCAGTGGGAACAGATAGTCGTGGAGGTTAATCCCAGGAGTGCAGCCCCAAGGACCTGGATGCAGAGAAGGAAAAAGTTTATTGACCTCACACGAGTGGTCAAGGTCAGTGAATGTATCTTCAAATGCCATATTGCACCAACTGCACCACTAGCCTCACACACTGCTCAAGTACAAACTGTTTTAAACAGTTGATCTGGGGATAAATCCCCAGGGCCTGATAATCTGCATCCCAGAGTACTAAAAGAGGTAGCCATGGAAATAGTGGATGCATTGGTTGTCATCTTCCAAAATGCTATAGATTATGGAACAGTCCCTGCAGATTGGAGGGTGGCAAATATAACCCCACTATTTAAAAAAGGAGGGAGAGAGAAAACAGAGAACTACAGACCGGTTAGCCCAACATTAGTAGTAGGGAAAATGCTAGAGTCTATTATAAAGGATGTGATAACAGGACACTTAGAAAATATCAATGGGATTAGACAAAATCAACATGGATTTATGAAAGGAAAATTGTGTTTGACAAACCTACTGGAGTTTTTTGAGGATGTAACTGGTAGAATAGATAAGGGAGAACCAGTGGATGTGATGTATTTGGATTTTCAGAAGGCCTTTGATAAGGTCCCACATAAGGGGTTAGTGTGCAAAATTAAAGCATATGGGATTGGGGGTAATATACTGGCATGGATTGAAAATTGGTTAACAGACAGGAAACAGAGAGTAGGAATAAATGGGTCTTTTTCTGGGTGGCAGGCGGTGACTAGTGGGGTACTGCAGGGATCAGTGCTTCGGCTCCAGCTATTCACAATATATATCAATGATTTGGATGAGGGAACCAAATGTAATATTTCCAAGTTTGCTGACGACACAAAACTAGGTGGGATTGTGAGTTGTGAGGAGGATGCAAAGAGGCTTCAAGGTGATTTCGACAAGTTGAGTGAGTGGGCAAATACATGGCAGATGCAGTATAACGTGGATAAATGTGAAGTTATCCACTTCATCTGCCCCACCTGTGACAGAGACTGTAGGTCCCGCATTGGACTCATCAGTCACCTGAGAACTCATTTTTAATGTGGAAGCAAGTCATCCTCGGTTCCGAGGGACTGCCTAAGAGAAGTATCCACTTCGGTAGGAAAAACAGAAAGGCAGAGTATTATTTAAATGGTGATAGATTGGGAAATGTTGATGTACAAAGGGATCTGGGTGTTCTTGTACACCAGTCACTGAAAGCAAACATGCAGGTGCAGCAAGCAGTTAGGAAGGCAAATGGTATGTTGGCCTTCATTGCAAGAGGATTTGAATACAGGAGCAAGGATGTCTTGCTACAGTTGTACAGGGCCTTGGTGAGACCACACCTGGAGTACTGTGTACAGTTTTGGTCTCCTTACCTAAGAAAGGATATACTTGCCATAGAGGGAGTGCAGCGAAGGTTCACCAAACTGATTACTGGGATGGCAGGACTGTCGTATGAGGAGAGATTGGGTCGACTAGGCCTGTATTCACTAGAGTTTAGAAGAATGAGAGGGGATCTCATTGAAACGTATAAAATTCTGACAGGGCTAGACAGACTGGATGCAGGGTGTATGTTTCCCCTTGCTCGGGGGGGGGTCAAGAACGAGGGGGTCACAGTCTCAGAATATGGGGTAGGACATTTGTTACTGAGATGAGGAGAAATTTCTTCACTCAGAGGGTGGTGAACCTGTGGAATTCTGTACCACAGAAGGCTGTGGAGGCCAAGTCAATGAATATATTTAAGAAGGAGATAGATATATTTCTAGACACAAAAGGCATAAAGGAGTATGGGGAGAGAGCGGGAATATGGTATTGAGATAAAGGATCAGCCATGATCATATTGAATGGCAGAGCAGGCTCGAAGGGCCGAATGGCCTACTCCTGCTCCTATTTTTCTATGGGGGAAAAATTGGGTTGCTTTGCACCTCTCGTTAGGGGTGCTAACGGGGAGCAAAGCAACTAGCGCCCGGGCACGGCACCGCCCATGCCTCCCACAAAGTTCAGCGGGAGGTTAGCGGCGGTGCTAACCGGTAGAGCCCCGCGGTGCTGCACCGCCGGCGATGATGTCATCGCCGTGCCCCGCGCCCCGCGCCCCGCGCTCCGCTCGCACCCCGGCTGCGATCTTCGGGAGCGTCCCGTGACTTACCACCGTACTCTATGTCTGAAGGGGTCAGGAGGGCCTACCTGCGGCCGGGGATGCGCTATTTAAAGGCGAGGTGCGGGGCGGCCATTTTTGTTGCTGGCCGCATGCCAGCACCTGCCTGCGCTCCCGTCCCCGGCCTCCTTACCCCCCCCCACCCCACGGAGAGCCGGCTGTACTCCAAGAGCCCGGCACTTCTCTTGAGTGCCGATCTCTTTTGCCAGCACTCCCGATCCCCGGGGGCCCAGCTGGGCCCCGGGTCGCGCTGCGCAAGGCCCCTCCCCTTTAAGAATTGAAGGAAGGCCTGCAATACCGCAGCACGAAGTGCCGCCGCGCGTGGCGCCATGATATTGACTCGCAGCGCCCAAGAGGGATGCCAAGCGCTTCCAGTAGCGCCCCGCTTCCCTCTTGGGGCACAACCACTCAATTTCCGGTGCGGGCGCTAATCGAAGTTAGCGCCCCAAATCTCAATTTTTAGCCCTTTGTTTCAATGTTTCTAAGAATATAAGAAATAGGAGCAGGAGTAGATCATTCAGCCCCTCGAGCCTGCTCTGCCATTCAATAAGGTCATGGCTGATCTTCTACCTCATCTCCAGATAGGTCAAGTGCTATCCACCAAAATGTAGTGCAGTCTCCTTAATGAGTATTAGCAGGCAATTTATGTGGCAATTAAGCCCCTTAATGATCCTTCGGGTAGCTGTTCCGAGCGCAATCTTCAACTCCTTTACCAAGATGCTGTCTTGTGCTAAACGAGGGACAAACCGGCGTTTCACATTAAGACCTCATCTTGGCCACCTCAGAGACTCTTTAGCGCCTAAAGTACCTGGGCAGAATCGCCCCCTACATATTTGGAGGGTTTAGAGGGGGAAATCCCAGCCTCTCTAAACCTTTAAATCAATGTCATTGAAGTACAAAAAGTGTTGAGGAAATTCAGCAACCTCTTGAGCACTGAGTAACCCAGGTCTGAGATCAATGACTGCAGTGTTAATGCAGCCTTTGCATAGTTACCACAAAACAGAGTAGTTAGATCATAAAGACCTTTGAGAATAAAAGCTATCGTCATGGATGAACTGAACCAGCATCGTTCAGCTCTTTAGCATAAAGAGCAGCTTTGATTAGGAATTTAACAGTTATATGTGTGCATGTGATTTTGTGCCCATAAATGTGTGAAAGGGAATTTTACTGTATAATCTAAGCTTCAAATGGGATTCTGTGCATTTCCTCTCAACTTAATAAAGTGGGATGAAAGAAATGACTGGTAACTAAGGGTAATTTCTTACTTTGCAATGTTTTCCAAATACTGCTTTAAACTAATTACAATTTATGCTACCAACAATTCTTACTCACTATCGAGAATTTACAAAAATGATCAAAAAAAACATTTCTTTTGCAGATATGGTACTTAGGGGGTAATTGTAAACTCCAAAAATGGGTGGGTTTGGTTCGGGTGAGAGGTTAAAAAGCTGAAAATCTGAAACAGGAACCCAACCCGCCTCAAACCCGCCTACTTCTGGTTTTAATGGAGCTGGGACGAGGGTGGGTGACCAATCTGCTCTCAGGAAGCAGGTTGGTCATTTAAGTATTTTAAAGAGGCTGCCTGCCTTCATTTTAATCGTGATTCTCTTTTTAACCACAGGCGGCCGGGTTTCCCTAGCCTCGGGAAGCCCGGCAGGTAAAAGGTGAGAGCCCATGAGGGAAGTGTCATTACAGCATTGCTTGTGGGCCAGGGGGAGCAGAAGTGTTTACACCAGGCCCAACAAGCTTACTAGTAAACATCACCACTCCCTCTCCGCGATCTGTCTGCTCCCCCACCGCGATCGGAACCCCCCCGATCACCATCTTTCCACCCCCCCCCACTCCCAACCCAGCCACATTCTGCACCCCTCCGACCACCATTGGACCCCGCCTGACCTCCACACCCACCCCGCAATGATGCCTCCCACCCCCTACTGGACCTACTTGCTCTCAGCTCAGCTGCGGCCTTGTGCTGCAGGCGTGGGCAGGAAACCGACAGAATTATTTTTTAAGTCCCGCAGTTAAAAACCCGGAAGTACGGGTTTCCCGTTCCTAACTTCACCACCCACCACCCCCCCCCAACCCCGCTCCCCACCTGCACCCGCACGGAACGTGCCTTGGAGGTAATATCGGGGCCTTCATGTTTCACTGAGATTGTGAGTGTCTGAAAGAACAGAAATTAAATTCCACTGCTGCCTTGTGTTTTCATTTTAATCCCCACAGCTTGACTGTTACAGGCCATTGAAACAAGCTTTGAAGTTTTCAAGGTAAAATTGCTAATATATGCTCAAGGAAACGCTACAAAGTGTTGTTACCATTTTGGTCCCACTAACTGGATTCATACATTTCTGTTTATCATTCAGGAACTTGCAATAAAGGAATGATGGTCCCCTTAGAAGCACCGTTGTACTTACTTTAAGTAGAACTCAAATATGGGCATGAAAGCAGGTGAGTCACATGGGACAAGTGTGATTTGAATGGAAAGAAGCCTCCGACAGCCAGTACTCGACAATCTCTGTCAACCCCATGTGGTGCAGCACACTGCTTCCTATCAAATGCAACTAGCACAATTCTGACAGACTGTATGCAACAAACAGCCTTACACAAGAGATACTTAAAATTTATGGTACCAACAGCTTGCTGTCAAGATTTAATTAAAATGATCAACTTTTAAAGAGGAACTTTTAGATAAATTTGAAATAAGTAACGTGAAAAAGAACCTCATTGATGTTGTACCATTCCAGTTAATGACAGGGATCCTAGTGCAAACCTTTATTCACAAATAAATATTACGGTAATTGTATACTACAGCACACACAGCACAAAGCTCTCTCTGCACATTTTTTTCCTAATTCCCTCCCTGCTGCCCTGATGGCAGTGACTCAAGCTGGGATGCAGCCCCACGAGCTTCAGCAACCCACCATTACCCAAATAGCCACAGTTCATGTATGAGCTTGGACACTGAGGGCTGGATTTTGATACTGGGGCGGGTTGGGGTCGTGTCATCCACTTTTCGTGTTATCCACCCGACTGCAATTGGATGTGGGAGATTGATGCGATTTTCACCTAATTGGGCAATTGAGTTCCAGCATGTGGGAACCCATGAACCAATTAATGTTTTCAGTCTGAAAGTCGCCTCTGATGATGTCATCATTACTGCTGCATTGAAGGTCTTCAGTGACTGCCTGGCCTTTGCTGTGAGAGGACCTGGATGCAAAATGAGCAGCAGCAGCCCTAGGTCTGCTCCCAGATATTTTTCCTCCTACTACTACTACTCTGTTCTAATAGTGGACCTGCAGCTGATAGTCAGCTTTCGAAATGTGTTACCGCCAGGTTTCACAATCGTGGTTCAGAACAGGCGTACTTCACGTAGAACAAGGGTTAAAATCACAAAGGCCTTTCAAAATGGCATTATAGAGCCAATTTAGTGCTTGTTAAGGGCCTTAACAGCCTATCCCACCTCTTAAAGGCGGGACGGAGTCGGGACCAGCAGACACAATTTAATGAAAATTGCGTGGAGGTGGGATGAAGGCGGGGTTGTGCCCGCCCGCCAGTTTTCGCAATTTTAACCCCCCACACGCCTCCAAACCCACCTCCATGGGTCAATGTTGGTACCAATGACATAGATAGGACAAGGAAAGAGGTTCTGCTGAGGGAGTTTGAGCAGCTAGGGGCCAAATTAAAAAGCAGAACCTCGAGGGTAATAATCTCTGGATTACTACCTGAGCCACGAGCAAATTTGGCTAGGGTAAATAAAATCAGGGAGTTGAATGCGTGGCTCAAAGACTGGTGTGGGAAAAATGGGTTTTGCTTCTTGGGACACTGGCACCAGTACTGGGGCAGGAGAGAGCTGTTCCGTTGGGACGGACTTCACTTGGCCAGTGCTGGGACTAGTGTCCTGGCGAATTGAATAACTAGGGCTGTGGAGAGGGCTTTAAACTAATTAGTGGGGGGGAGGTTTCAAGAGAGCAAAAAATAAAAATGACAACAGAGAGGGTCATAGACATAGGTAGCAGTAGGGGAATCACAAATCAGAGCGTGGCAGGAAGGGACAGAGTGTGTGGAGTAAAAGGTAAACTGGTAAAAAGTGAAAAAGCAGGAACTAAGTGCCACAAAGCATATTTGAAAGTTCTCTATCTGAATGCACGTAGCATTCGTAACAAAATAGACGAGTTAATGGCACAAATAACTACATATGGTTATGATATTGTGGCCATTACAGAAACATGGCTGCAGGGTGACAATGCCTGGGAATTAAACATACCAGGTTATTTAACGATCAGGAAGGACAGGCAGGAAGGAAGGGGAGGTGGGGTGGCTATGTTAATAAAGGAAGGAATCACTGTAATACAGAGTAATGATATTGGGTCAAAAAATCATGATAATGAAACAGTTTGGGTGGAGATAAGGAATAATAAGGGGAAAAAAACATTAGTGGGCGTAGTCTATAGGCCTCCGAACAGTTGCAACTCTATTGGACGGAGTATCAATCAGGAAATAGTTGAGGCATGTAATAAGGGAACATCTATAATTATGGGGGATTTTAACTATCATATTAATTGGACAAATCAAATGGGGCAGGGCTGCCTTGAGGATGAGTTCATTGAGTGTATTAGGGATGGGTTTCTTGAGCAGTATGTAACTGAACCGACCAGGGGGCAAGCAACCTTAGATCTGGTCCTGTGTAACGAGACAGGATTAATTAAAAATGTCCTAGTAAAGGATCCCCTTGGAATGAGTGACCATAACATGGTTGAATTCCATATTCAATTAGAGGGTGAGAAGGTTGGATCTCAAACAAGCGTGCTAAGCTTGAATAAAGGAGACTATGAAGGTATGCGAGCGGAGTTGAGTAGAGTGGATTGGGAAAATAGATTAAAGGGTAAGACGACACATGATCAGTGGTGTACATTCAAGGAGTTATTTTACAACTTCCAAAAAAAATATATTCCACTGAAAAGAAAAGGGTGTAAAAGAAAGGACAGTCATCCGTGGCTAAGTAAAGAAATTAAGGATAGTATTCGACTAAAAACAAGGGCATATAAGGTAGCGAAATCTAGTGGGAGGACAGAGGATTGGGAAAACTTTAAAAGGCAGCAAAAAATAACAAAAAGATTGATTAAGAAAGGGAAGATAGATTATGAAAGTAAATTAGCAAAAAATATAAAAACAGATAGTAAGAGTTTTTATAGTTATATAAAAAGAAAAAGGGTGGCTAAAGTAAATGTTGGTCCCTTAGAGGATGAGACCAGGAAATTAATGGTGGGAAATATGGAGATGGCAAAAACACTGAATGAATATTTTGTATCAGTCTTTACAGTAGAGGACACTAAGAATATCCCAACACTGGACAAACAGGGGGCTATAGGGGGAGAGGAGCTAAACACGATCAAAATCACTAAGGAAGTGGTACTCGGTAAAATAATGGGACTCAAGGCGGATAAATCACCTGGACCTGATGGCTTACATCCTAGAGTCTTGAAGGAAGTGGCGGTAGGGATTGTAGATGCATTGGTAATAATTTTTCAAAACTCCCTGGATTCCGCTAAGGTCCCGGCAGACTGGAAAACTGCTAATGTAACACCCTTATTTAAAAAGGGCAGTAGACAGAAGGCTGGTAACTATAGACCGGTTAGCCTAACATCTGTGGTAGGTAAAATTTTGGAGTCCATTATTAAGGAAACAGTAACAGGACATTTGGATAATCATAATTTAATAGGACAAAGTCAGCATGGTTTTACGAAGGGGAAGTCATGTTTGACAAATTTGCTGGAGTTCTTTGAGGAAGTAACATATAGAGTGGATAAAGGGGAACCAGTGGACGTAGTGTATTTAGACTTCCAAAGGCATTTGACAAGGTGCCACACAAAAGATTATTGCTTAAGGTAAAAAATCACGGGATTGGGGGTAATATTCTGGCATGGATAGAGGATTGGCTATCTAACAGAAAGCAAAGAGTTGGGATAAATGGTTCATTCTCAGACTGGCAATCAGTAACTAGTGGTGTTCCACAGGGGTCAGTGCTGGGTCCCCAACTCTTTACAATCTATATTAACGATTTGGAGGAAGGGACCAAGTGTAACATATCAAAATTTGCAGATGATACAAAGATGGGAGGGAAAGTAGTGAGTGAGGAGGACATAAAAAACCTGCAAGGGGACATAGACAGGCTAAGTAAGTGGGCAGAGATTTGGCAGATGGAATACAACACTGGAAAGTGTGAGGTGATGCACTTTGGCAGGAAAAATCCTAGAGCAATTTATTATCTTAATGGCAAGAAACTGGAGAGTACTGAAGTGCAAAGGGACCTGGGGGTCCTGGTGCACGAAACTCAAAAGGTTAGTATGCAGGTGCAGCAAGTGATTAAGAAGGCAAATGGAATGTTGGCTTTCATTGCTAGGGGGATAGAATATAAAAATAGGGAGGTATTGCTTCAGTTGTACAAGGTATTGGTGAGACCGCACCTGGAATACTGCATACAGTTTTGGTGTCCTTACTTAAGGAAAGACATCCTTGCTCTCGAGGCAGTGCAAAAAAGGTTCACTCGGTTAATCCCGGGGATGAGGGGGTGGTCATATGAGGAGAGGTTGGGTAGATTGGGACTCTACTCATTGGAGTTCAGAAGAATGAGAGGCGATCTTATTGAAACATATAAGATTGTGAAGGGGTTGGATCGGGTGGATGCGGGGAGGATGTTCCCGATGACGGGTGAGACGAGAACTAGGGGACATAGTCTTAGAATAAGGGGCTGCTCTTTCAAAACTGAGATGAGGAGGAACTACTTCACTCAGAGGGTGGTAGGTCCATAATGAAAATCCAGCCCTGAGTGTCAGAGGCTATTCAACCACAGGGACATCACTGCCATCACTGCCAAGCCTGATCATTCCCTTGCCCATCCCCCCTCCGTCCATCCATACATTCCTCACAGATCAGTGGCTAGCAGCCAGAAGCAGGCAGCCTGGCTGCTTTTTTTTCCTCTATCTGGACTGGGACAATGAGGTTGATTGTAACTACCCTGGACTGCCCTGGTTTAGAGCAGTTAACTCTGCTTAGACTGGGGAATGAACCTGGAATTAATACATTAAAACTGTTCATAAAGCGTGCATTTCCTTTAAATATCTCACTTACTTCCTGTAACACATTCGCATCACACTCTGTTGATAACACCCCTATTGTTATAAATTGTTATGTTTCTGGTTTTAACACTATAGGGGAAAAATTGGGTATCGCCCATTTTGGGGCGCTAATATCGGCCGGGCACAAAGTTTAGCGCCCGGCGCTAATTATTGCCTCCGACTGCAAATTTTGCCTCTATCACCCCTAGAGGTGATTTGAGCGCTAAATCAAGCGATACACACCTCTCTTAAGGCACAAACGTCAGGGAGCGAGGTGCTACCTCAGAACGCTACCGAAGCTCAGGCGATGCCAGTTACCATGGAAGCCAGACACAATGGCGCCGTCCAGTTCTTAAAGGGGAGGGGCCATCTTGCTGGCCAGCCACTCCCTGCTCATTGCAGCCTTGAATCTCGGCCTGGAGAGACCTCAAAAGCAATTGTGTTGGAAGCACTAATGGATAGGCCCAGGGAAAGAGCTCGGCGCTTAGGAACCTCAAAAGTGGTGCTGAGGCCCAAAATGCCTTAGGACAGCGTTAAAACCAACAATTTTGCTGACAAGGAAAGGCAGGAAGTGCCCGCCTTTAAATAGCGCTCCCCCAGTCCCTTCCCGACTTGAAAACGTTCCCCTCTACCTGTCGTTCCTAGCAGCAGGCGCTAAGGCAGGGGGCGCGACTCAATATCCGTCCGGGGCGTTACCGGGGCGTTACACGCTCGACTGACATCACGATCTGCGGGCGCAGGAGATCGTGGTGGTAGTGTTTAGCGCTGCCGCAAAACGACTGGTCAATTTCGCGAGCGGCACTAAAATTGCCGCACTCGGGCGGTAAGTTCCTAGCACCCCGTTAGCGTCTCCCAGAGGCACTAACGGGAGGCGCTAACCAACTGAATATTCCCCCGAAATATTTTGTTGGGCTCAGCGTTCCTAGTGCTCCTGTAAGTGAACCCCACTTCCTCTATGACCCAGAGTATGCCTAACCCGCCCAAAATTAGGAAAATCATAGCAAGACCAGAGATCATAACAAAGAACCATTACCTTGTACATTAGCCATTGGAGTGTATCATGTGCTGTGGGTAATGGGTAATTCTCCTTGCTTCAAACGGCAGACTAAACATATACTCCTTCAGACCCAAGACTCAAGCTCTCAACCAAACAGATAATTTATTTCAATAAGACAAAAATGTGAATAGTGTAGAGTGTAAAACATTTAATCATACATAGAATTTTACAGCTCAGAAACAGGCCATTCAGCCCAACTGGTCCATGTGGGTGTTTCTGCTCCACACGAGCCTCCTCCCACCTTATTTCATCTCAGCCTATCAACATATCCTTCCATTCCTTTCCCCCTCATGTAAGACAAGACGCGATTGTTTTGCATTTCTAACACCTAAGCAAGAAATATAAGTGTTGGAATCGGTTTTCCATACACAAACGGGGGCTATTGTATTGGGCAATCAAGGGCCCATCCAAAGACATTGATACGCAAATTCCCCACGGCTCTACGATGAGAGAGCCGTTCGCGGGTACTCACAACAAGAATTCGGAGGCCCCCAAAGCCCCTCCAGGGAGACTCCTAGCCGGTTCCACAATGGGAGAAATATTAACGGGTACTTAGACAGTTACAAGTATCACCGAAACCCATTAACGACAAGAACCACCCCATACAAGAAGTTTGAGCGCCAAAACATGACAAAAGATGAACATTAAGTTTGGGCGGGAGATAAGGAATTACAGTACTATAACTGTAGTGTCCAAACGCCCATCGCTCTCTTATCCTTTTCATTTGCTTGGAATCGTCTCTTGGCTATTCTCCCGGACGACCGTTACTCTCTCTTGTTCCGCTGATCCCTTTTGGGGTCGACCTCGTGGCGCGCTGCGAAATCGGGTGCACCATCCCGAAGGTCGGTAAACGGTGTCTGGACCCGAAGGCCCGAGGAGATGAGATGAGATGAGAAGAGAAGAAGAATCCACGTGCCGCCGCGGTCAGTAAACCCCGACCGCGCCCGAAAATATATAGACCATTTTGAACTCTATAGGTTACTGCACAAACTGACACAGGAAGACTTTTCTTCGAATTCTATCGAGTTCTACAGCCGGGCCCGAGCACTGTCGAGTTCTTCATGACAACGGGGAGCCCAGCCTGCTTGCAGCAGCAGAGCGAGTAAACAAGTGGGGTACAGAGACCCCTGATCAACACGTGAATAGTCAGGTGCTGTGGCAAAAACATCCGAGCATCGTTTTAGAATTCTCCGAGTTATCACGAGTGGTGAGCATGGTTCTCGATCCTACAGATCTAGATTAGGACAGGTATTAATAGGGGAGGGTTTTGTTTTAAGGATAATTATAATGTGTGTCCCCTTTTACGATGTGTCGTGTGCTCCTCGTTTCCCTAAACCTAGTTGCATAAATGTATGTAAGCTTGTACTGTCATTAATCTGTGCTTATGACATGTATTTCGTAATCTTGAACAATATGCAATAAAGATTTTCCATTTCGTACTATTCAACCGGGTCTACCTGAGTTTTCTCTGCATTACTGCTCTCGCACCTAAGTCCAGTGTCAGAACCGTAAGGGCGAGTGGGTCGAACCACTCACAGGTGTCTAGTGCTACCAGGCTGGCTGGAGACCAGAACAGGCAACCAGGCCTAACCCCGCACTAGCACCCAGGCTAAGCACAGAGCCACCCGAACCCCTTACACCCCCATAAGTGGAAACCTCTTCTCTACGACTACCCTATCAAACCCCTTCATAATTTTGATGACCTCTATCAGCTCGCCTCTCAGTCTTCAACTTTCTAGAGAAATGAGTCCCACCCTGTTCATTCTGTCCTGATAGTTGTAACCTCTCTGGTATCATCCTTGTAAATCTTTTTTGCACTTACTCCAATGCTTCTATTTCCGTTTTTTAATATGGAGACTAGAACTCGGCACAGTGCTCCAAGTGTGGTTAACCAAGTTTCTATATAAGTTAAACATAACTTCTGTGCACTTTACTACACTACATACACTTCACTGTTCTCCTCGGTACATAAAATAATTAAAACACTACCTGCTCTCTCTCTCTCTCTCTCTCTTTCTCTCGCTATAGCTTAAAATAGAAACTCGCTCCTGACCCTATGAAACCTGTTGCAGATTAAAACTGGTCTAGTTTCCCGACTGCACCGGCACAGCCTCAAAACAAATCTTACTACAGCTGGAAACTACTGCCCAGGTAAAACAAATACAATCTGAACTCCTCTGAAGTTAAACAGAAACAAAAGGCAATAGATAACTACATCTCTCATATATAAATGCAAGCTATTTCTTTCTTTTCAGGATCCAGAGAGGTTTCAGCATAGATCTCCTATTTATGTCAGCTTACCTGATCTCAGCCCAGGCAGCGGTTAATTTGCTACAAC
Organism: Squalus acanthias; assembly: GCA_030390025.1. Lineage (NCBI taxonomy): Eukaryota > Metazoa > Chordata > Chondrichthyes > Squaliformes > Squalidae > Squalus > Squalus acanthias. The sequence continues at coordinate 140,037,561 of CM059425.1, read as the reverse complement.
TTATTTTAGTAGCCAAAGAGTTTCCATCCTGGTCACTGTCCCTTGACTTCTTTGACCTCTGCTGGAGATGTGGCTGTCAGGTGAGGACGGGATCAAACTCTAATGTGAGGCTTCCCGTCCCCCACAGTTAAATACCCAACTTGCACTTTCTGCCGAGGGTCACACATCGACAGTAGCATGGACTTGAACTTGGGGGGCGAGGCAAGCGTGGGGCAGGTGGAGTGAGTGACAGGCTTGCTCTGACTCACCGGCGTGAGGCCTGGCCTGTTTTTAGCCCTGGGCCTCATTACAATATCCCTGCACTGACTCTTGCCTAAACCCAGCAGGAACGACGGGGCGGTAAAGAGGAGTTGAGGTCGACGATCAGCCATGATCTTATCGAATGACGGAGCAGGCTCGAGGGGCCGTATGGCCTACTCCTGCTCCTAATTCTTATGTTCTTATGAGGCTGACAGGTGGGAGCGGGAAATTGCATAACTGCAGTCCACCAGCAAGAACCCAAGGCAACGGCCACGGCAGTCCAGATAAATGCATAGGTGGGGATTGGGGGGTCCAACAGAGATCACGATTGGGGGAGGGGGAGATGCCTGAAGCAGGGGAGACCCAACTTTTCTTATGGGGCTCGAGGAGCAGTAACCTAAAGTAACTTTTCGGCCATCTTCTTGGCATGCTCTCACGTGCGTTAGGCTTCCCTGGCGAGGCCAGCATCAGGCATTGAATGTGTGACCACACGTTAAAATCTAGTCAGGGTCCGATTGATGTCATCATATTTATGAGGCTCTCGCCTGCCTGTGGTGAGGGTCTCACATGCTTCCCGAAAGCCTGGAGTTAAAATTACAACCGATGAGAGTGCAGCACTGAGCCAGAGGGAAAAAAGGAGAAATAACAGATAAATCTCTGAATCTCAAGGAATTAGCATTCATATAGGAGACACAAAAATTGAAGGCAGCTGTAAGTAGGCCTCTATTTGCCTCTATTTTAATCTCCCGTACCCACTCCTTTCTCATCGGTCGTGGGGGAGGGGGATTTAAAAACGGTCTTAGTGAGTGAAGTCTGGAGGAACATCAGTGCATCAGGAAGTGTATCCTAGCAACATCTGGAGACGTGATTTGAATGACGTGATCCTGTTGTTGTGCTTCGTCAGTTAGAATCAGCAATCATACACGTACATTGCAGCATTGTTTCCAACTGGCAGCCGCATTCTCGTACATCGCTTCTTCAACTGAGCACTTTGGGACTGGTAATGTGTTAGCAATTCAGATTTTTCAATTGGAGAACAATGAATAAATGACAGGTGCTACAGCCACCATTGTTTGGAGTGTGCCAGAGTCGAACATCCACACCATTTGTTACATTATATAAAATATACCAACTAAGCTTTGTTCTCAAAAACTGTGATCAGTAGCACACACAACGTGGCCCAGAAATTAAACACGGAGCATTCCTGCGGGGGTAAGGCTTCCCCGCGATATCTCACTGCGCGCCTACCTTTTCCCTCCAGGCTCACACGAACTTTAGTTTAAAGGCCAGTCCCACATGCAGCTGTGCAGTGCTTGCGTGACCCACAGACGCAGTTAGTTCATGCGAGCTGTGGGATCACGTGATTCAGTTAGAGCCAATGGCAGCACACCATCTTTCATTCATAGTTTTGACAGGACAACTGTCAAAGCTATGAATACAACTTACCCCCAAAAGAACAGCTAAACCTCAATTAAATTTTAAAAAAAAACCATCACATTAATAAAATAACTATAGTTAAATAAATTAACCACTTTAAACAAAAATTTAAATTTTTGAAAACATTTAAAATCTTTTTCAAAGTTATAAAAATAAACTTACCTTTCTTTAAAGTCTCTAAAAAAGATAAACCTGTTGAAAAAAAATTAAAATAATACTTAATTAACTACTTACCTTGTTTAAAGAGGGTCTTACGCCTCCTTTCTTTATGTGTAAAATCTTCCATGCTTACCTGCGCGTTCAAAGCACTAAGTGCACTGCGTGCGCGCAGCCTGTAGCGCGCACGCGGTTCACTTAGGCACCGCCCCCTTTTGAGTTCACGAAGTGCCGGTTTCCCGCGCATGCGCAGTGCATGCTGAAAACCGGCAATTGGAGACCTAAAACGCGAGAGTACACAGTGCGTACTCTCGCGTATTAGATCTAATTTTCGGGCCAACGTATTTTGTGGAGAATTAAAGGTTCCAAGTTAATCATTAATTTCTGATAACATTCACTTTTACAAGCAGGAGCTTTGTGGAAATCTGTGATTGGATTACGGTCTTGTGACTTCGTCTAGAAAATCCTCCAACTGAGCAAAAAGCACTGGTATGGCTGATAGACTGACAGACTTGAAACAACAATAACCTACATTGCTACAGAGGCCCTCCCATACAGCAATGTCTCAATAGGTTTTACAGGGCTTTGAGAAAATAAAATAATGCAAAGGTTAAAGGAGGATAAGGCACTTCAGGAGGATTTTGAAAGTGAGAATGGGGAGGTGAGGTGATGAGATCGAGAGAGGGGGTTCCAGAGGGCAGGAGCAAAGTAGTCAAAAAAGCAGCCACTGATGGCGGAAAAGGGAGTAGGGAATAAAAAGCAGGCCGGTGTTGGAGGAGTGGATAATGTGTACGAGGAAATATGGCTGGAGGAGATTGCTCAGGTAGATGGGGCAAGGTCATGTTGGTTGTTTCAAATCAGGAGAACAACTACTACTTACACCTGTATAGTACCTTTAGGATCAGTAAACATCTCAAAGCACTTCAGAAGAGAGGAAGAAAATTGGATATTGAGAAGGAAGAAGAGTTAGGGGAGGTGATGGAAGGCAAAAAGGTAGGTTTTGAAAGTGGGGAAGATGAAGCAAGGTTGGAGGGATTTAAGGAGTCAGTTCCAAGATGTTGAGGTCAATTCATCAGGGCATGGGGAGCCAGTGGAGTTTGTCAAGGACTGAGGTGGTGGGAAAAGGAGATAAATGAAAAAGATGGAATGGATGGTGCAATGGTTTAGCAGACTGTCCTTTCACTTTGGTAACCTGGGCTTAAATGAAAGCCGGACTGATGAATAAAACGTCTCCACTGTCTGTTGGCTATACAGTCCTATGTGACATGAGTTTGAAGAGTCTCAATATGCTTTTCAGCAGGTGTGGATTACAGAATAAAACTTCCCCTAGCTTGGCAATTGCACTCAGAGGACACAAGGATGGTTAATGTGCAAAAGGAGATTTCACACTGGTGCAGTAGTGCTGTTCATCTGGGGCATTGGCTGGGAGGAGATTGCTCAGGTAGTGGCCAAATTTTCACTCTGTATGGGTGGAAAATCTACATTGAGTCCACAGTGGAGGCAAACTGAATTAACATGTACAGGAGGCTTGTTAAGGAGATGGAAGTCCATGGAATTAAGGGGAAAGTGGCGGTATGGATATGGAATTGGCTCAGTGACAGGAAGCAAACAGTAGTGGTGGATGGATGTTTTTCAGACTGGGAGGTGGTTTGCAGTGGTGTTCCCCACGGGTCAGTTTTGGGTTCATTACTCTTTCCAATTTTTATAAACGATCCAGACTCAGGTGTAGAGAGCAGCATTATAACATTTGCAGATGATATGAAACTTGGCAAAGTATTAGATAGTGATGAAGATAGTTGTAGACTCCAGGATGACACAGACGTGGGCAGAAGCATGGCAGATGGAATTCAATGTGGAGAAGTGTGAAGTGATGCACTTTAGGAGGACTAATATGGAAAGACAGTATACTATAAATGACACAAATTTGAAAAGTGTAGATGAGCAGAGAGAACTTGGTGTCCATATATACAAATCCTTAAAGGTGGCAGGGCAAGTTGATAAGGTGGTTAAAAAAAGGATATGGGTTACTTGGGTTTATAAATAGAGGAATAGAATATAAAAGCAAAGAGATTATGTTAGAACTTTATAAATGTAGGCCTCAGCTGGAGTATTGTGGACAATTCTGGGCACCACACTTCAGGAAAGATGTAAAGGCCTTAGAAAGGGTAGAGAGGAGGTTTACCAGGATGGCACCAGGGAGGAGGGCTTCAGTTATGAGAAGAGGTTGGAAAGGTTAGGACTGTTCTCCTTAGAACAAAGAAGGTTAAGAGGGACCCTAACAGAGGGTTTCAAGATGATGAGAGGTTTTGATAGAGTAGATAGAGAAAAACTATTCCCACCTGGCGAGTGAGTCAATAACTAGAGGTCATAGATTCAAAATCATTGGCTAAAGATCTTAAGGGGAGATGAGGAGAAATTCTTTCACTCAGAGTTGTCGGGATCTGGAACGTTCTACCTGGATGTTGATTCCATAAATAATTTTAAAAGGGAGTTGGACAGCTCCTTGAGGACGAGGAACTTACAGGGTAACGGACAAAAAGCAGGGATGTGGGACTCAGCACAACTGCTCTTTCAAAGAGCCAGCACAGACACAATGGGCCGAATGGCCTCATTCTTTGCTGTAAGTTTCTATGATTCTATGACTCCAAGTGACAAGAATGGAGATGCACTGCATCTGTGCTGGTGTTAATTCAGCTCTTTCACATTGTTAGTCTTAGTAACTCCTCCCAATGAATTACTCTGGTAAAGTCATCATGACTCATTGTTTTATTTAAACAAAAACAGTCGAAGGTAGACAGAGGCAAAACAAAGGGATGTTAAAATTAATGAAGGTTCTTTGTAACTGATTTGAAAGGAAGATGAATTATGAGACTCTCATTTTAATGATGTTGCAATTTATTACTAATATAAATAATTAAGTGATTAATCAAAAGGCTGTTGTACTCAATGATAATGTCTAACTGAAACTGATTTCACTAAATCTGTAAACACAAGCTATAACCAGTTTATCAATTAATTGACAGCATTTAACAACGTGTTATTAATTTGTAATGAACTCTGCTTCAAAATGTGCTAATCTAACATTTGGCTCAACCATCTGAGGATTACCCCACATACTAGGTCACTGCTAATTATCATTTTTATTATGAAGAAAGAAACATTTGAGGAGTGAGGAAATAAATGTCCCTATGGTTCAGCAAATAAATGCACTGCACTGAGCTAACTGATCTCAGATAGGACATGCTCCAGTTGGTCTCAGTGCCACTGTACTAAGCAAGGAGTAAAATTTGTCAGAATTCTGTTCTCTGTCCAGTGACACCCGTTGTTAGAAAGTGAACATTTGTGGGCATTGGGTGAGGTCACAGTTGAGTGAGGACAAGATTGAGTTCGGCTATCATGCCCTCCATGGTTGAATATCCCATTGAAGCAGAGAGAAAAATGGCCATTTAGCAAGGTAGAAGAGGGTTTCCTGCACTAATTGGGATCTTGCACAACATGAATCACCACATTCAGATGAAGGGGGTATTAGATAAAAAAAATGAATAAATAAACACCCTGTGGATGTGGTAGCTTCTCTGAGTCTCCAAATTATTGTAAAGTGCAAATGCCCAATGTTGATCCTTGCTGTGCCATTGTTGAGGTACTTTGCCTAGCAGCAACTGGGATTGATTATTTGACTCGAGAATCTTGTATATGAAAACTTACCTAAACATGCACGATGCTTTAGGCAGGTCTTGTTAGTGGTGAAGTATCTAAAATTCTGCTGTTAGTGCTTCTCAAGTTTCTCATCCATATTCTTCAAAAATTGAAGTTCCCACTATTATACTTGTTTCAAAGAATGGAAAGTACCAAAGCTTCTGTTGCACTTACAGGAGCACCATTTTTTCTATGAACCAGCTGTGGACACTGTTGCTGTATGTTGCACCCAACCTCATTGTGACCCTTTCCCCTTCTCTCTTTTCACCTGCCCTCTCATCCCAACCCAAACAACATTCACTTTCAGGATCGCAAATTGTACATCAAGGATAAATTCATTCAACCTGTGCTCCCCACTGGGGAGCTATGCTGAAAGGAAGCATGGATCGGGCATAGGGTAACAACACTTGAATGCTAACTCTCTAACCTCCACTCCCAACTGAGAGTGTGGGATCGGCGAACTTACTCTACGGTGTATTCTCCATCATACCTGTTCCAATATCTGACACCAAAACACTGGGATTACTTGTGGTGTTGACCGAATTAAGAATGAGCTCACTAAACAAAATATTACATTATAGTTAAATGATTACATGAATATTACCGAGCACAATCTAAAGGCATTAGATATGTATCACTTTTAATAATGCTAATACTTATGTACTGCATTATCTTGTCAAAAATGTCTCAAAGCTCTTGGCACAATTAATTGGTTTTGGATTGCCAACGACTTTTGTAGGTAACATCCGACAAAGAGCCATGAAATGAATGCTGGTATTGACTGAGGGTCATTTAGATGTGACATTAAACCGAAGGCCCGTCTGCCCTCTCAGCTGGACATATAAAATCTCATGGCACTATTTTGAAGACGAGCAGAGGAATTCTCCACGGTGACCTGGCCAATATTTATCCCTCAACCAACATCACTGAAATATCTGGTCATTATCACATTGCTGTATGTAGGACCTTGCTGTTTGCAAATTGACTGCCATGTTTCCTACTTTATTCCTAATTCTACAACTGGTGGCTAACCTTTTTATACACTTAGGGGGAAAAATTCATTCAGTATCGCCCCGTTTGGGGCGCCATTATCGGAAATGCGCAAAGTTTAGCGCCTGGCGCTAATTATCGCCTCCGACTGCAAACTTGACTTTTCTCGCCCCTGGAGGTGATTGGAGCACTAAATCAGGTGCTACACATCTGTCTTAAGGCGCAAAGGCCGAGGAGCGAGGCGCTACCTCAGAGCGCTGGCGAAGCTCATGTGATGTCAGTCAGCAATGGAACACAGACACACTGGCGCCGGCCAGTTCTTAAAGGGGAGGGTCGATCTTGCTCTACATCCACACCCTGCAGCCTTGAATCTCGGCCTGGAGAAAACTGTACATCAAATCTGTTGGAAAGAACAATGGAGAGGCCCAGGGAAAGAGCTCAGACTGCAGCCCCCATATTCTCTTCTAAATCGATGCAAAGAAGATCAAACCAGAAAGAACCTGCAAAGTGCTGCTCAGTACCCAAAACTCCTCAGCACAGCTTTGAATATCTCCTGCAGTCTCTCTCTCTCACTCAGAATGCGTGGTGCAAAAATTTCGCCGACAAAAAAAGGCAGGAAGCGGTTGCCTTTAAATAGTGCTCCCCCAGTCCCTTCCTGACTGCAAAACGCTCCCCTCAACCTGTCATTGCTAGCGGCAGGCGGTAAGACAGGGGGCGCCATTCAATATCCGGTCCGGGGCGCTACCGGGGCGTTGCACTCTCGACTGACGTCACGATCGGCCAGCGCAGGAGATCGTGGCGGTAGTGTTTAGCGCTGCCGCAAACTGTCTAGTTAATTTCGCGAGCGGCGCAAGCATTGCCGCGCCCGGGCGCTAGTTGCTTTGCGCCCCATTAGCGCCCTCTTAAGGCACTAACGGGAGGCGCAACCAACTGAATTTTTCCCCCTTAACATCTTGTTCAGTAGATTGGGGTCAATGTTATGGTGTTGTGCTCTTGTGAGTGTATATCGTGAATATTGCCAAAATTGGTATATGGGAAATAGTACAGGCTGCGAATTGAATGCGCTGACTTTCCATGCTTGAATTTAGCCATGTGATCCTCTGATATTAAGCTCTGTCCCAGGAGCACTAAATATAACCCATTGCATCATTTCTCCTTCATCAAAGCCACAGTTGCGATGGTTTTTACCTCTATCTACACCTGTTGTTGCCAGTTAAACATTGGAAAGACCTAAACTATTGCCTTCAGTCCCCGTCACAAACTCCGTACACTTGCTACTGATTCCGTTCCCCTCCACGGCCACTGTCTCCAGTTGAACCAGATTGTTGGCTCCACTGCATTCTATTCGACCCTGAGCTGAGCTTCCAACTCCATATTCTCTCCATCACAAATACCATCTATTTCCCCCATCATAACGTCGCTTGTCTCAGCCCATGTGCTGCTGAAACTCTCATCCATGTTTTTTTCACTTGCAGGCTTAACTATTCTAATGCTCTCCTGGCTGGCATTCCATCCTCCATGCTTTGCAACCTTCAACTCATCCAAAATACTGCTGCCCTTATCCTATTACCTATCACCCTTGACCTTGCTGACTTACATGAGCTCTGGGTTCCCCAACACAACCAATTTAAAGTTCTTTTCCTTGTATTAAAATACCTTCATGGCATCGCTCCTCCCTACCTCTGTAACATCCTCCAGCTCTATATTCCTCCCCAAACTCTCCATTCCTCCCATTCTGGCCTCTTGTGTAGCCACCCCAGCGCCCCACCATTGGAGGTTAGGCGTTCAGCGATCTTATATCAAACCTTGGTTAGACCACATTTAGAGTACTGTGCTCAGTTCTGGTCTCCATATAACAAAAAGGATATGGGGCACTAGAGAGGGTGCAAAAAAGTTTTACAAGGATGATACCAGAACTGAGAGATTATAACTATCAGGAAAGACTGAACAGGCTGGTGCTCTTCTGTCTAGAAAAGAGAAGGCTGAGCAGTGAGCTGATAGAAGTCTTTAAAATTAGGAAGGGATTTGATAGGGTAGATGTAGAGAAGATGTTTCCACTTGTGGGGGAGTACAAAACTAGGGGCCATAAATATAAGATAGTCACTAATAACTCCAGTAAGAAATTCAAGAGAAACTTATTTAATCAGAAAGTGGTGAGAATGTGGAACTCGCTTCACATGGAGCAGTTGAGGCTAATAGCATGGATAAATTAAAGGGGAATCTAGATAAGTACATGAGGGGGAAAGGAGTAGAAGGATATGTTAATAGGGTGAGATGAAGTAAGGTAGGAGGAGACTCATGTGGAGCATAGACACCGCATAGACCTGTTAGGCCAAATGGCCTGTTTCTCTGCTGTAAATACTATATAATTCCATGCCTTTGTTACCTCTAGACTTGGCTATTCCAATGTTCTCCTGGCCGGCCTCCCTTCTTGTACCCTCCATAAACTTGAGCTCATCCTAAACTTTGGTGCTCATATCCTAACTCGCGCCAGTCTCATTCACCCATCATCCCTGTGCTCGCTGGCCTCCATTAGCTGTGAGCCCAGCAATGCCTCAATTTTAAATTTCTCATCCTTGTTTTCAAATCCCTCCATGGCCTCGTCCCTCCCTATCTCTGTAACCTCTTTAAGTGCTCCTCTATTCTAGCCTCTTGTGCATCCCTGATTTTAATCGCTCTAGCATTGTCAGCCGTGCCTTCAGCTGCCTAGGCCCTAAGGTTTGCAATTCCCTGCCTAAACCTCTCTACCTTTCGCTCCTCGTTTTAGACACTCCCTAAAACTGAACTCTTTGACTAAGCTTTATGTCATCTGTCCTAATATCTCCTTATGTGGCTCAGTGATAACGCTCCTGTGAAGCACCTTGGCACTATATAAGAACATAAGAATAGGAGCAGGAGTAGGCCATACAGTTCCTCGAGCCTGCTCTGCTATTCAATGAGATCATGACTGATCTTCGACCTCAACTCCACTTTCCCGCCCGATCTCCATATCCCTTGATTCCCGTATAAATTCCTCCCTTAGCCCCTCTGCTTTCCCACCTCCTTTGCCTCCTTTAAACCTCAGATCTTTGATCCTCCTAATATCTTCTTAGTTGGCTCAGTGTCCATTTTTGGCTGATAACACTTCCGTGAAGTTCCCTGGGATATTTTTCTACATTAACAGCACTAAATAAATGCAAGTTGTTGTTCTTGTTGCCCTCTTTAACTTTACTGTTGCATTCACATCAAATAGCTGATCCGTTTACCAAGTTATTGCTTTAGTGAACTGGAATCATTCAAACTGCCATAGCTGCATCTTACTAATATTATTTATTAAATTAAATTATCTCATGATTGCATTTAAAATTACTTGCATATTGAAACGAGAAAAGTGAATGAGGTAGCAGAGAGAATGGGAGAAATGATAGTGAATAATCAGCTTGTTCAGAGACAGTCAATTATAATTTCTGTTACAGTATATTTATGTTGATTCTTTTTGTGGAGTGATTTTAAGTCTTTTAAAATTCATGTAATTATCTTAATCACAAACACACAAACAAGCTATTAGACTGAATGCTGATTTCAAAGCCTTTGTTGGATATTCCCTTTTGATTTGAGCAAAATGACAAGTGGAACCTGAGAAATAGGGAGAAATAGAAATTAAAGAGGGCAGTGTTTTGTTTATACACAGTGACTGGCATGATATCATAGCATGTTGTTATCATGTCATTACATGTCCGCTTTGGCATGGAGGTCGTCATGACCCACGCCCACACACATGCATTGTTTAGCAGGGATCAATGTATACTGATGAGGAGTAGGACTCTGAGTTGATTTTTCCCTCCTTAATTTACTGATACTGAGGTCAACCACTGTGCATGCACTGCTTCTTGGCTAAGATCAGCTAACTCAACAAACACTAGGGGCTGGATTTTGTGAATGGAGATGAGTTGGAGGCGGGACTGCTGCTTGTCAGGTCTAAGTCCCGCCTCCATCATCTTCTGGCCAACCAGCGGGATTTTCCCCTGATTGACCTTGTTAAGCCCGCCCTGTGGGCTCAGCAGGCCAATTAGGGGGAAGTCACTGACAGAGCACATCAATGTCTGACGTGCCATCTGTCAAGATTTCTTGAAAGAAGAAATGTCAGCATTTGACAGCTCTGTGAAGCTGTCAAACACTGACATTCTGTGTAGTTTGATGAGGCCTTGTGTTCAGGACTCATCAAACCTTTCTACTTTGTAGATTTCAGATGACTGTTGGTTCAGAGGATCCAACAGCCAGCCTGTGAAATCTACAAGGAAGATGTTGGGACTCCCGATCCAGAGTGGATGAAGGCTGTTGGCAGAAACAAAGGTAAGTGAACATTTTTTAACAATTTACACTCACCTTACATACTTACCTCCACACTTGCACCCATCACTCACCTCTACATCTCACTTTCAGACCCCTCCGACCCCCTCCGACCTCCTACTTGACTCCTCCAACCCGGCGGGGTTCTCCGAGGTCGGGAAGCCTGCAGTTGAAAAGGTAAAATGGGACTAATCCTTTTTTCTGCCTGTTAACTACCTGTTAATAGGCAGTTAAAAGGATTTAATCCCTTTCCCGCCTCGAGGAGACGGGACCCGGGTCAGGATGGCTTCCCGCCTCCGGGCAAATGGGCACGGAGGCAGGATGGGGGTGGGTTTGCCAGCCGCCCCCACTTTCTGCAACTTTACCGGCAGTCCCTCCTCCATATCCGCCTCCTCGGGGCTGACAAAATCCAGCCCTAGGGATCAAATCTGGGAACATCCTGCCCACATGACTCAGTTGCACATAATGGGGGAAGATTTCCTATGTGCACTGACAAAATAGTAAACTTGTATGTAAAGAAAAGGTTTATGATTTGCTATACCTAATGCACAGCAGAAATATTCACCCCAATGTGATGTATGTATGAGCTGCACCACTGAGGGATCTTTGTGATGCTAGATCTTGAAAATGAAACTGAACGTTAAGTGAGCTTGGGCAGTCTCAACCCAATTCCTAGGTTTGGAGGCGCAGAATAAAACTATCTCTGATTTGCACTAACTTGGAGCAGCCACAAGGCTAGCTAGTGTGAGAACAATAAAAATGTCACACTGGTGCAGTTGGGGTTGCTCTTCTGAGACTGGGACTGAGGCACACTGTTGGAGCAGAATTTTACTGTGCATCTGGACCATGTATATTTAAACTGGGAGTTCTTGATTGCTGACACTGGGTGCCAGAAATGGGTAAGTGTCTAATTTCTAAGTATGAGATTTCCTTGTCTTGATAAGCAAAACATAAAGCACCAATTTATTTTAGAAGCAAAGAAAGCAGCATTGAAAATGTCACACTGTCGCAGTGACTATAATGCGATCCTGCCACCAGATGATCCCTTTCCCTGGCTGTTCCTTAATCTGAGTTTATCTGAAATCTCTCCTACATGCTAACAATGCCCCATTAAAATAAGCTTAAGTGCTTTCGGAATAGCAGCTTGTAATTAAAAACTCACTGTAAGCCAGGTTTAATTACTCAATAAGCAGTTGTGCTGTAAAACTTTTCAAGGACACGTTTTCTTTTCTAAAGTTAATTTGTGACTCCACAATTAACTTTAGAATCAGTTAAACAAGCAGTGTTGAATTCCGTATCACTAAACTGAACCTCTTTGGGGGGGAAAAAAATCAATCTCTAACTTAAAAGAAAAAAGTATTTTGCAGAACTGTCTCCCAAGGGTCCATTCTTCTAATTACAGCACCAGATAGTTTGCTAGGTCATTCAAGTACCTTCTGCTACATCTGCTCTACTAGATAGGGCTGGTATGTGTGATAATGTAGCTGGCAGTGTACTGTGTTCTGTGGATGAGACTGATCGCACCAGCATTTACATTCCAGTCCCCAGAAAATCACAGACCTTGCTAAATAATGCATTTGCACTGGAGAAGGATGCAAGTATCTGATTATGTGTTTTCATATTATTAATGAGCTTTTCAGTTCTCCAAAGTGGTACTTGTAAGGATTATTCAAAGAGTATATTGAAATGGCGTTTTTCTTGTAGTAGCTCTTTCATAATCTTTCAATTTTCTATGCAATGTCTGGGGTAATTTTCCACACAGAGTTTACTGACAGAATTCACTGAGCTCTACCGAGAAGTTATATCTACTAACAGTGGTGCCTTCAGATATAATTGTCAAGAAAAAGATTTCAATCAGGACTGAATGTTGCTCTTTGATGGGGGTGTACTGGAGTTCTGTGGGTCTGAGCTAATGCACATGCTAAATATACAGTTAATGTGTTGGATTTTGGTGCATTAGGATTAACATAACATTATCACATTTTTACCCATGCTTACAAAATCCTTATTGGGACTTAGCCAGAAATGTTGCATGTTAACACATGTACCTGGTATTAACATTTTCTTAACACCTTTAAAGCTTGTTGAGCACCAAGTAAAGGCAAAAGTGCATGTTTACACTTGCTTGGCTTCCAAATGTTTAATTCCATAAAGTGGACACTCCTGTCTTAAGAGAATTTGGGGTTTCCCACTTATTCTCCATGTAAACCATTTGGATGGCTGGCAGACCATACATTTGAAATGTGACTTATGTAATCACTATGTAACCCTTGTACCCTACCCCGCACCCCACCCCCATGCCCATCACTCGGTATGCAATGATGCACATTAGAAAGGCAGGAATATCTTCAAGCAGATATTTGCTGTGCTCATTCAATGGTGCCAATTATGGACTTTACCGGAGGTGATCTACAATATACCTGAGAGAGAGTTGACAGAATACTAGTGGTGTTCTGCATGCAGCCACAGAAAAAGGCACATGCATGTTTGAGGAAGATGACAAGGCCCAAAAATGGTACAGGAGGAAGAGGTAGAAGAGAAGAAATTAGGGGATAATCAATAAAAACTCCTGACTAATAGCCTCTCACATGTGCCTTACTCTCTGGGCATTGGTGACTTCCCCCTCTGCTCCTTAGAGGCTGGTACCTAAGTCAAGTTTATATCAGTTATCGTTAGTTAGTTGAGAAGACCTCTTGCAGGTGCTTTCCGATTGGGAACCAAGTTATGCTTGTACATGGTATCATCCATGGCTCAGAGGTAGCACTCTTGCTTCTAACTCAGAAGGTTGTGGGTTCAAGTCCCACTCCAGAGACTTGAGCACAAAATCTAGACTGACAATTCAGTGCATTACTGAGGGAGTGCTGCACTGTCAGAGGTGCCATCTTTCAGATGAAATGCTAAACCTCTGCCCTCTCAGGTGGACATAAAAGATCCCATTGCACTATTTGAAGAAGAGCAGGGGAGTTCTCCCAGTATCCTGTCCAATATTTATCCCTCAACCGACATCACTAAAACAGATTATCTGGTTATTATCTCATTGCTGATTGTGGGAGCTTGCTGAGCACAAATTGGTAGCTGCATTTCCTACATTAAAACAGTGACTACAGAGTAAAATGACTTCATTGGTTGTAAAGTGCTTTGGGATGTCTTGAGGTTGTGAAAGGCGATATGTAACTGCAAGTCTTTATTTCTTTCTTTTTACTTCACACACCTAATGGACCCAACCTTCCAGAAAACATATAGCTTCGTGCTGCTGAGAGTACATGAAATAAATTGGGCAAAAAAATTCACTCCTAATTAAAACATTGTCTGTGTGCTAAGAAGAATTTCATCCCCAGTCTTCCCAACTTTGATTTATTGGACTGCTTAGTCTAGATTGTGAGCCCTACTAGGTTTTCAGTATAACTTAGTAAAGCTTATCTTCTGCATTTGTTTGATAAATTCCTGTTAAGTTTATCCCCATAATTTACTGTAGATTTTTTTTTAATTCCTCCCCTTCCCCCTTTCTCTTGTCCTCACTTCAAGGCACTCACTTTTGCTGGCGTAAGGTTCCACAGCCATTGACAGCTCTCCGATACCTCAGACAAGTGGTCATTCTTCATGTGTGAGCCTAGAGACAGTCATCCACGTGAAGAGGTGAAGTCTGGGGCTTGGAATGGAGAGGGAGGTATTGGATGAATTATGACTCGCTGTACTTCTATTGGGAGGGAGAGTGTGGGAAATGTCAAGGGAAGAAAATGGCTGACACGTTCACCAGGTTGGTCACTAAGGGAATCAAGGGGGATCGGGTGGGAAAGGAGAGTTGAGGTAGAAGATCAGCCATGATCTTATTGAATGGTGGAGCAGGCTTGAGGGGCTGTATGGCCTACTCCTGCTCCTATTTCTTATGTCCTTATGTTCTTATAACGAGGAGCACAGTTTCCAAGGTACAGCCATTGCAAAGAAGCTGCACAGACACTCAACATTATTTATACTGAAGCAGGGGACAATGAGATGTTGAAAGGAGTATATTTTCCAGAGCATTTCAACAGATGGAAAATCTTGTCGGGTATGATAAACCAAATGGCGTTGGGGAGGGGGGGATTTCTAATCAGGCAGGGGGGGCAGTTAAAAACGACTGTGTCAATTACCTTCTCTGTTCCCCTTCCACAGGGATTTTAAATCCGGCAGGAACCTCATACATGTGTGTAAATTCGAGCTCTATTACGTCAATAGGACACGGATAGCATTGGTCTGAGCGGGACACTCCGCTCAGTGAAAGCTGCTCTAATGACTGAAGGGGCCACAAAATGTAATTTGTAAACTTTCCTTTGTGAGACTAGAAGGAGCAGCAGTGCTCCTGCGGCCCCCACAGACATTCCCGCACTCTGCTGCCATGGGCACCCCTCCACCTTCCCACCCACAAGACTCTGCAGAAATCCCCCTTCCAGCCTCCTGGTCGCACGATGATAACCAGCCGGCCACCGGCCAGCTTCCTGTTTTGGGTGTACAGCTGGAGGCGGGATGGAAATAAGACACAGAAGTTAAAAAAAGCCTGGGCCTCAAATTGATGCCAACAGCGAGGTTTTGACGCTCACCCCGCCGCCCACTCAAAACTCACTCCCAGTTAAAATCCACCAACTCACCCCCCCACCAGCCCCCCACCACCGCACCCCCAACTTTCTGATATATGGGCCGGAATTTTCATGCTGCCATGCGTGCGGGATTGGAGGCGGGTCGGGAGTAAAATTGAAAGAAAATAGGAGCGCTTTGGGACCCCGCCGTCATCCCGCCTCCTCGTGTCTTTAACTCGGGCGCATTTGTCAGCGCGGCACGGACCCGAACGGCGGAAGCGGGCGACCTCATTGAGCTCATTAATACCTTGTTGTCAGACCCTTAACAGTGCTTTTAACCAGACCTTTTAAATTTCACTGCATGACCACGGGAATCACACAGTTAGGGAACCATGTCTGTCAACCTGAGGCGGAAGCTCAGTGGCCATTGATCAAGGTCATTACTGCAGAGCATGGAAATCCCAATAAATACTCCCACATGACACCTGCTTACTTGCCTAAGGGAAAGGCTCTTGCTGAGTGTATTTTGAGCACAGATTTAGGGGTCTCCAGTCTGCAAGTCTTTTCTGCAACTTCGAAACCCACTCTCTCTTCATTGCTACTATTTATCACACCATTGACAGATTGCCTCTCTGATCTCTACATGACCTGCCATCTATTACATCAGCATGGGTGCTGTTTATACTGTCTCACCTTGGTCCTCAGAATCGGACCAGGATGAGCCCCAACACCAGAAGCAGCAGCAGGCACACCAGCAGCACCAGCAGCAACAACCTTCTCCTCAATGACCTGATACTCCACAGGACAGAGGACATCAGCGCAGGGCTGCACCGTGCCAGAGGCAATACCCCCAACACAGGGTATACAGCCAGTGGATGAGCTTCCTCAACATGACTGAGCAGCAGTGCCAAAGGAGGCTCGGGCTATCGTGCTAAGTCATCGCAGACATTTACACATTGCTAGAGCAAGACCTGCAGCCCAGAGGAGCGGGTGGACATGCCTTACCAGTGGCTGTCAACGTCACCAGCGCCTCAACATTTTTGCCTCAGGCTCCTTCCAGGGATCTGCAGCAGACATTTGCAGCATCTCGCAGTTGGCTTCCCACAGATGCATCACACAGGTCACCGATGCAATGTTTGACAAGTCAGCCAATTATATAAACTTTGCCACTGATGTCGCCAGTGTTACTGAGCGGGCACTCGACTTTGCGGCTCTGGCTGACTTCCCATGGGTGCAGGACGCCATCAACTGTACACATGTGGTCATCACAGAACCCTATCATCACCCAGGATTCTTTGTCAGCTGCAAGGGCTTCCATTCCCTCAATGTGCAGCTGGTCTGCAACCATAGGAAGATCATCATGCATGTGTGCGCCAAATTCCCTGGCAGCTGTCGTGTCTCTTTCGTCCTGCACCAGTCTACCCTCCCTCAGCTCTTCGCACCTCCAAACACACTTACGGGCTGGCTGCTTGGAGACAAGGGCTAGCCACTAAAGACGTGGCTCATGACACCTTTGAGGAGGTCAGGCAATGAGGCCGAGAAGCGTTATAATGAAAGCCACATGTCCACCAGATGTGTCACAGAGCAAACACTAGACATGCTGAAAATGCGCTTCAGATGCCTTGACAGATCTGGAGGAGCCCTTCAGTACACACCAGCCAGGGTCTCCAGAATCGTCATTGTCTGCTGCGCACTGCACAACAAAGCGCAGCAGAGAGGATTATCACTGCATGAGGAGCAAAGCGCAGAGCACATACCCTCTTCAGGGAGGAGGAGGAGCATCAGCTGGAAGACGAGGAGGTGGAGCAGGAGGAACCAGAGGTCCAGATGCCAGCAGCACCCGAGCACATTGCTGCCCGAGAGGCCAGGGATGGCCTCATCATGGCCTGATTTACATAAATTCCTGCATTACACCCATATGCCTGGCACATGCTGTGCCAGGTTCCCCCCACCCCCACCTCTCTCCCCACCCCGCACCCCCCAACAGCACCATAAAGAATCCCTGCAATTAACAATCCTTTCACACTGACCCCCATTGCTAAGGTAACGTTATGTCTCACCATTCACTCCAACTCACTAAGGCACTTGCAAAGTAGTAGACAAAAATGGGCATGACCGGAAAGTAGTGAAAATAAATAGTTTTATATGTGACATAAGAGTAACGGAACCTTAACAAAAACACTTCTTTAAACATCCATGTGCTTACCCTTGTGCATCTACTACTGTGTCATCTTTCGCTTACGCATGCTGCTACGAGGTGCAACCCCTATGGCTTCAGCAGAGGTAGAGGTAGCCTACTCACTTCCCTGCTGCGACTGCGTAGACACTTTTGGCGGACGTCCTCTGGATTTTGGAGCCTCTGATGGCCCAGCCAAATTCTGCTTCTCCTGTGACTGTACAGGGACAGACTCGGCCATGGTGATCCAAGGAGGCATCTGGGGCTCTGACTGAGGGGAAGGCAATGGGGGATAAGTGTGAGCACTTTGAGATGAGCCCCGACTTCGATGTCCCCTCTCACCATCATCCCTCTCATGGGCCACCTGCACTTCCCTGCTAGCAAGGAGCTGGAGAGCACCTTGCTGCACAGCAATGGGGCCATGAGGACCCAAGTCAATGTTGGCATCCCTCCTAGAAAGGAGATCTATGAGCCTCTGCCATCTGTTCTCCATAGATAGCATGTGCTCATGTGAGTGGTGCATTAGCTGCTCCATGTAGGTTGCCATCCTTTCCATGGAAGAACCTACCATCGCCATCGCCTGCAACACGGTGATGCTCATGTTGGAGATGTACTCCTCCATTCTCTGCACATTGGTAGAAGTCATGGTCTCAAAACTTGTCAGAACCTCCTGCACTTCTTCCTACACCTCCAGGATCACCCTCTTTCTCGATGGCCCCCAAGGCTGAGCATCTGCATGAAGCTGAGCAGAGCTGGGAGCATCCTGCGCCCTCAAGTGAGGCGACTGCACTGCTGTCCCTATCTCCACCATCTCCTCTTGCTCACTTGTGAGTTGTGAGACACCAGGTGACAATAGTACGCTATCTCATGTAGGATCCACCGAGGTGTGCATATCTGCGCTGGTGCTTCGGTCTGGTGGCGGTGCACCCTCAGAGGCTGGAGGCTCCTCTGAGGAGTCGTCTTCCTGGACAGTGGGGGGGTGGGGGGGGGCGGGGGGGGGCTCTTGATGGACCTGTGGGAGAGTAAAGAGATGAGTTAGATATGTCATATGAAGAATGGGTACAGATACCATTATACACATGATGTACTGGCTGCTGACACTATTCCCCATATGAGTGACTGCTGTATGCCATGTGGCTGTATGAAATGTAATTCTGTCACCAGGTTGCTGAAAGGTCCCCCTCTCTCCGTCTCCCACCACCAGCTGCTCCACAACTCCTGCGACCTCCAGGACAAATTCCTCTGCTGCTGTCAAAGTGGCGAAGGATGGAGGGCCACCTCCGGTTCTCTGTCTCTCCCTGTTACTGTGGGCTCTTTTCTCCTGCAAGGAGGAAAAGAAGAGACATTTGAGTGAGAGTAATGGCATGAGTGCAAGGAATGTGTGGGTCACATCTTTAGAGGGTGACTATGAGGGAGTGTGGTGCCAATGCCAAAGTTCCAATGCCAAGTGCCCTCCTTGTGTGTTGTTAGTTGGTATGTTTGCATTAGGATGAGGGTGAGTGTGAGGGGTGGTTAGTCAGTTGGGGATGTGAGTATGTAGATAGAGAGAGAGAGGGATGGGTGGACATGCAAGCTATGCTGGTGTGAGTAATGATGTGCAGGAGTAGGGTTGGGAAGGCAGAGTGATGGGGATTTGATGACAGGCACAGCAGGATGAAGGTGAGTGTGGCTTTGCACTCACCTTTCCTGATTAAAGCGCTTCCGGCACTGCATCCCTGCTGTTGACCTCCTCTGCTATTTAGAGCCAGGCTCTTTCAGTCTCCTGGGGAGGTCTCTTCCGCCCATCAGAAGGGAAGAGGACCTCCCTGCGTGCTCTGACTCCCTCCACCAGAATATGTAGGGAGTCATGGGAGAACCTAGGTGCAGCCCTCTGCCTCTGTGAAGCCATGTGTGCAAGGCTGAGCACTAACCAGATGCTGATATGAACTGTCTGCACACTCCTAGATGAACCTTCAAATGCAATGTGGCCAAGGCTGCTTTAAATATCCCGGCTGGAAATGCATCATCGATGACGTCATCAGACTCGCACCATTTAATAGGGCCGGGAAACATGCAGGCCTGCCTTAATAGGTACCATTAAGGGAAAGTCGCTCTGAGCAGCAGGATGAAAAGAAGAACAGGGTTCTGATCCGCCATGCCGCCCGCCCACACCCGACCCACCCAGGTAATGATCTTCCGGCCATGCTCCTGTTGCACACTGCTCTATGCTGGGACCATGAATTTATAAAACCTAGCCATTCATTTTAAGGTCTGTCTAGACAGGAGCTTGAAAACCAACACGGCCACTGAAAAGAAATTGGGAAAATATTTTGAGTGATGTTGATGGGTGAGTTTTGTGCTATTTGCTGTTTCCAGACTGATAGCTTTGACAAAAATTTGGAAGATTTGATTGGCTGATTCTTGATTGGCAGATTTTTCGACTTGTCAAATAAGGTTTGGTGAACTTATCAGACAGGTGGTTAATTGGATAAGTGTGACAGAAGATTTTTCATGTTACAGACTCATTTGAAGTGAGCAATGTAGATTTATGGTATAATGGAAGGTATGCACAAAACTTTTAATTATATAGAAAGGCAAGGACTGAACCGTTAATGCTGATGCGTGAGGGGGAATTTTAACTGTCGGGTGGGAAGCTGACAGTACACGCCTGTCCAGGAGTCTCCATGGGAGACCAGGCCAAGATTAACTACCATGTCTCATTTACATCCCGCCAGTAAGCTGCCTGCACTCCTAGCCCCACAAATTTAAATTCATCTTTTAGGGGTTCCGCGTTTCCCTGACAGGTTTTACTGAGCGGACATCTGCAGCGGGCACCCTTTTCGCTACGCTAATAAAATGCTATCGGGGACCTCTGTACACCAAAGGACCCGAATTAACACCTATTAATGAGGCTTGCGGCTGAGTCAGGTGGGCACCTCAGCCACCGCCAAAAGCAGCTGTGTGAAACCTGCTGCAGGGGCAGGAAGGAAATGACAAATAGAGCCACTCGATTATAACTCCCATTCCGCCCAGCTTCCGCCAGAATTAAAATTCCCACTATGCCTACAGTGGTTATGACGAGCTGACATGGAAGATGCTTTTTGTATTGTAAACCATGCATAACAACATGCATCTCGCCCTTCTTTGATTTGCATCTCCTTAGTTTAGTCTTTCTATTATTTAGTTATGGAATTGAATTCAATAAATCTGCTTTATTGTGGGCTGACACCAGAAAAATGATTGCGAAAGCTACTGAATTGTTGTAAAAACCTAATTGGTTCACTGATGCCCTTCAGCGGACAGAGCCTGCCACTCCTACTTGGTCTAGCCTCCAGGTGACTCCAGTTCCACACTACATGCTTGGCACTTGATGTTTTCAGGCAACTAGGGATAGACATTTAATACTGCCTTGCCAGGGTCACCTAAATCCCAAGAACAAATAATAAAAAATTCCTGAGCTCTTTCCTCAGAACTCAAATTTCTGATGCAGAGGAACTGAAGTCCAATTATTGAGATTTTCTGGGAAGCCATGCCGGTTCCTTCCCAAAGATTTTGTTGCTCCCTCATGATGGTATCTAACATAGAGACATTAAAAAAGGGTTGGATGGTAAACTTGCGATTGTCAAGTGCAGACTGCTGTCATAATCTTACTAATGGTGTGCTTGGCTATAATGATGTCCCTTGGTATCCACTCAACAGCAGAGAGAGAAAGAAATCTGCTCTCCGCATCCACAAGATTATCTATTCATGTTCCCTGCAGATATATGGAGACTGAAAAGAAATATTTACTTACCGAAATCAAATTAGTTAAAGACAATTTTTTTTTGGAAATATATATTTCTCTTCAGCCTCATGCCACTTTAGGAAAAAATGTTGGATGGTTCTGTGCACATAAAGAGCTGTTGATTTTACTACGAAGTGAATAATATCATTAATATATCTCCACTACTAAGTTGGTGATGCAGCTTCTGGTGAACTTGTCTCCCTTAATGGTTGTCTAACCTCCAATTCTTTTATATTTTAACTTTTCGAGACTGGCTAACCTTTCACAGGTGTCACCTTGATAGCAGCATTGTATTAGTAGATACTCAAATTTGTACTTGCCCATCAATGTTACCAGAAATACCCCAACCAAACTATCCTTACGTATTATACGGCATCCTTATAGGGTTTGCTGTAGGACCTGCCATAAACCTTAAATGAATTTTATTAAGCCTTGGAAGGTCTTGCATAGAACAATGTCCCATTAAATTTTTTCTGACCAGGAATGTGTTCCAACTATTATCGTAAGCAAAGAACAGCTCCCGCTGCTTTAATTTTGTGTAAACTGTTGATATATTTGAGATGCTTAAACTAGGCCCAACTGCTGTGTCATGCTGGGTGATATAATCTGCAGTGCGTTTGCCAGGAACCATACTTTATCTTGGATTCAAGCAAAATTGTATGATTTATTTAAGGCTTGTGGCTGCTGGCAATGTCAAACACAATAAGCATTACAACTAGACACAAGTTCCTAAAATGGATGTTCCGGATCACCTAGACCCAGTGTGCAATGAGCAATGAATGCATTGCAATAATAAAACAATTGGCATTGGATTAAAGAAAGCCACTGCAGGCAATAAACACACTTACTAAACAGCAAGATATCGGCACCTGTGCCTCATTAATCGTTCCAAACTATCTCTTGTGCTTGGTGGCACCGTGACAAGTAAAGAGCTTTGTGATTTATCACTGGTAACATGACAGAAGAGGATTAAACCACATCTTTGGAAAGAATACTTCAAATAAATATAAACATTCTGCTTATTATTTTCAATGTAAATAAATTCTTAATGAGTATTTCTCAACACTGAACAGAAACTAGAAAATCATTGTGCGACTTGTTCGCTACTAATCAACTGCAAATTGCTTCTCAACTTACTTCCAATGGTTGCATAACTATCCTTAATTCTTAAGTGTGGACGTCATCATGCATGGATGACATGTTTTAACTGCTGGTGTCAACACTGAAAGTCATGAGTGGCAGAAAAGAATGGACCACAGAGTTTAACCAAATGAAAATCATTAGCTCCCACTCCGGCAATGCCTTGATCTTAAAATTCTCATCCTTGTTTTCAAATCCCTCCAGGCCCTCACCACCCCCACCTATCTCCTTAAGCTCCTCAAGCCCTCCGAGATCTCTGCGGCACTTCAATTCTGGCCTCTTGCACATCCTCAATTTTCAGCGCTCCACCATTGGCAGCCCTGCCTTCAGTGCCTAATCCCTAAGCCTTGGATTTCCCTCCCTAAACCTCCCCTCTGTTCTTTCCTCCTTTAAAATGCTCCATAAAACCTACAACTTTGACCAAGCTTTTGGTCACCTGTCCTAATATCTTCTCATGTGGCTCAGTGTCAAATTTTGTTTGATAGCTGTTGTTGTTTCTTTGCACTAAAATTTCTTGGGGGGAAAACATGGGCTCTGTAGCACCTGTTTTTTAGGTGCTAATTGGGCTCCTAAAGGTTGAAAATCTGGAGCTAGATGTGTGCACACACTTTTGACAGGAAGCGCGCCAGACGCCATTTAGTACAGTGTTTTGCGCACGCGCACCTAACTGGCAGCAGCATGCAGAGCAGGTAGATTATGGTATCAATCAGTGTGCAATGCTGATTTAACACCAGCGCTGCCATTTTCCAACACCACGCTCCAGCCAACACCTTCTCTTAACCTCCCACAGCTGAACACACGTTCAACGGCATGAAGGGCCCTCCACCAGCGCTACTTAAAGGAATCGTGAACAACAGACAGGTTAGTTGCTGGATTATTTCTTCTGGCTGCTGCTGCAATTCTACATGTTTTTGGAGCTTTCCTATTCGAATTTGACATCCTGCCTGAGCTCCTTTCAACGGGCGCCAGCCGATCGCACATCGCAGTGCCCGCTCCCGCTTTTCAGCTTTATCCAATTTCACCCCCTCTGTGTTTTTCTATTTCACAATCATTTATTTACCAGTCATTAGTCACCTAATTATTCAAGAGCTTTCCACCCAATTTACTTTTCTCCCTAATCCCACACCCATCAAAACAATTGACCCATTAATATTGCAGCAAAATAAAGATTGAAAGATACAACCATTTTAATACTCCCTACTCATGCTCAAAATGAGAAGAAAGCTTTTGATAATGGTGTTGCTTTGAATGTTGTGAATTTTGAGCTGAATGGATTATTATACAATACTAGGAATTCAGTGGCAAAGAGATTACCTACACAAATCAGCAGCTCCCTTTATAGTACAATTATGTAGAGATGCTTAGTCCTTGGATTCAATTTAAAGAGCACCATACCCACACTCGTCAGTATTCCACTGTCAGGCCTACCTATGTTCCACTCTTGGGGGGCGATTTTATTAATGGGGGCGCGTTGGAGGCGGGACTGCTGCTTGGCGGGTCGATGTCCCGCCTCCATCGATTTGTGGCCAACCCACGCTATTTTCCCTTGATTGACCTTGTTAAGCCCACCCAGCAGGCTTAGCAGGCCAATTAAGGGAAAGCCGGTTGCAGAGAATGTCAACGTATGACGTTTCATCTGTCAAAAATTTTGGGCAGATGAATTGTCATCATTTGACAGCACTGTGAAGCTGTCAAACAATGACATTCTCTACAGTTTGATGAGGTCTTGCATTCAAGACCTCACCAAACTTCTTTGATTTACAGAAATGAGATGGTTGTTGCATCTGAGAATGCAACGGCCATCTGTCAGCTGCAACACGGAGGTGCGAGACTCTCTGCATACAAACTGACTGAAGCCTGCAGAAAGAAACAAAGGTAAGTACACTTTTAAAAGCACTTTGCACTTACCTCAGACACTCACCTCTACACTCTTGCACCCATCACTTAGCTTCACAGCACACTTTTGCACCCCCCCCGACCCCCGCAGACCCAGTATTCGCCTCGCTGAGCTGGTGTGTAATGGAGCCTTCGGGAAGCCCGCACTTGTGAGGGCAAAAAGGGGATAATCCTATTTTCTGCCTGTTAACTACCTGTTAATAGGCAGTTAATAGGCTTTAATCCCTTCCCGCCTCCAAGGAGACGGGACCCGGTGCGGGACAGCTACCTGCCTCCTAGGAAGATGGCATGGAGGCGGGTTGGGCACCCGCCCCCAAATTCTGCCATTTTCCCAGCAGTCCCACCTCCATACCCGCCTCTCCAGGGCTGGCAAACTCGCCCCTTTTGACTTAACTTTTTTGTTAGTTAATTTTGTTTTTTAAGTAAATCAGATGGCCATCTCAACACCCAACCTCACCACTCACAAACAACAAACTTCAAACTAAAGAGTATATGTGTGTGGTGGTGGGGGTGGTTAGGTTGGGGTGGGGGGGTGGATGTTGGAAGTTGGAGACAACTGGAGCAAGGGCAGATATCCTACAAATTTGAACCTGGTAAATCTAGGAACTCAGATATCCCTGGAGAAATTGAGGTAACAAGGGTGAGTCATTTGGCAGGTAGTTAGCAGGCAGTTAAGAGGCTTTTTCCCATTTTGCATTTCTGCTGCGGGCTTCCCGACATCGGGGAACCCCGCCAGGGTAAGTGAGGTGTGCTGTGGGCCTGTTGTAATGTTTGTGTATAGATGACAGCTGCAGGAGTGGTGTGAAGGATGCAATGGGACACTGGTGAGCATCAGAGGTAAGGAAATGTTGGGAAAGTCATTTTTAATGTGTTTAGATTTTTCTGTCGGTGACAAGCTTTGAAGCGTTTGTGTGGCCTCACCTCATTGGGAGAAGTGACAGATCACTTCTGTACCCTCACCTGCAGCTGCCATCTGTTTTATCCGAAGGAAAGAGTCATTGGAGAGCCTGGGTTCAAGGGCTCACCTTTGTACAGTGATTGTCAGTGTTTGACAGCACCTCAATGCTGTCAAACACTGTCAAATCATCTGTCAAAAATAACTGGTTCATGTCCCTTTAAGAAAACCGGCAGATGAAGCAGCATCAACTGACGTCATCTGACATTGGCTTTCCCTTAATTGGCCAGCAAGCCTGCAGGGCGGGCTTAACAAGGCCAATCAGGGGAAAATAGTGTCTGTGCATCGGACGTCGCTGGGGGCAGGACTAGAACCCGGAAGGCAGCAGTCCCGCCCTAACTCGTCTCAGCAAGTAAAATCCAGCCCATCGTATGTAAAAAAACTTTGATATGTTTCTGAGAGATGTGATAAAATATTATATAAATACAAGTCTTTCTTGAATTTCTGCATGCCAGTCCACAGGATTGTTCCAGGTTCACATAGGAGACAAGTTCGCAAGCAGAAAAAACAGTAGCTGGAGCTTTGATATTGATAGTCCATAATGTCCTTTTGGAAAGTTGAGATGCCATTGAGGTAGGTCTTTAGTTCCTCTGAGCTAAGCACCAGAAATTCTCTTGATTTCGCTCCAGTCATAACCTTGTCAAAAACTACAGTCCAGCCATATCCTTTTGAGACTGTAGAGGGTGAAACTCAGTCGGCTCATTGCATCATCCACTAGACTACATAGGGGAAAAATTGGGTTGCTTTGCGATCCCGTTAGTGCCCTGAGCAAAATTTCCCAAATGAATTCAGGCCCCAGCTATTCCAGGTCCTGGCCTCTTTCTAAGCCACGCCACTGGAATCCCATTGGAGTTACGGAGGGAACTTGGCCCTATTGCTATTTTTAATGACAGCCACCAGCTTACTGACGAAGTTGAGACTTAAGAGATCAATCACATTTCCTTTTGGAATCCCTGCTTAATTGTTGCTATGATATGATACACATTCAATTAGCATACTGCACTTAGATCCCTTGAGGCAGTTGCATTTCTGGTTCAACACCTCAACAAGTATTCCACAAGAGATCAAGGCCAACTTCTCAATGTGGCTGGAATAACATAGCCTTTCAGGGGCTAGAGAAATGTCAAAGGTGTGTTCTTCTCTGGCAGAAATAAATGTGAGATTTCAAGCAATGATACATGAAAATGAAGCTGAATGTCAGAATGAGCGCAAATGCTCTTAAACATCCAAGGAATGTTCTTCGCAGAAGTGGTAAAATAGAAAGACGGCAATAACTGGAAATTGGTTATTTATACATTTGCAGCAATGATGGTCCAACTGTCTGTGCTGCAGTGGCAATATTATCCTGCATCAATGCAAAGTGCACTGACATTACCATCTACAATGCTCCCTAAACCTCTCGCTTCTCTACCTCTCTCTCCTCCTTTAAGCTGCTCCTTAAAACCTACCTCTTTGAACAAACTTTTGGTCACCTGTGCTAATTTCTCCTTCTGTGGTTCGGTGTCAAATTTTGTCTGATTAACACTCCTGTAAAACGCCTTAGGATGTTTTACTACATTAGAGGCGCTACATAAATGCAAGTTGTTGTTATTGAAGTGTAGTCAATATTGCAATGTAGGCAAACATGGCAGCCAATCAGCACACAGCAAGGTCTCACTGCAATGAAATAAATGATGAGATAATCTGTTTTAGTAGTGTTGGTTGGCTGGGGGATGCAAGTTGGCCAGGACACCAAAGAGAATTCTCTTGCCCTTCTATGAATAATGGGATCTTTTACATCCACCTGAGATGGCCGACAGCCTTGTCATCTAAAAGATAGCCCCTCTGACATTGCAACATTCCCTCAGTACTCCACTGACATGTCAGCCTAGATCTTGTGCTCAAGTTCTGGAGTGGGGCTTGAACCCACATCAAGGGGACACAACCTTAAAATTAGAGCTCGGCCATTCAGAAGTGATGTCAGCAAGCACTTCTTCACACAAAGGATAGTGGAAATCTGGAACACTCTCCCACAAAATGCTCTTGAGGCTGGGGGTCAATTGAAAATGTCAAAACTGTGATTAATAGATTTTTGTTAGGCAAAAGTATTTAGGCTTATGGAACCAAGGTGGGTAAATGGAGTTACGATACAGATCAGCCATGATCTAATTGAACGGTGAAACAGACTCAAGAGGCCGAATGGCCTCCCCCTGTTTCTATGTTCTGATTCAGGGCAAGAGTGTTGACATTAAGCCAAGGCTGACACCCTGATCCATAACTCAGACTCCTGACACTAGGGATCAGCCCCTGAACCACTTTCAAGGCTTAAATATCTCTCTTGTTCCTTGATTTTTATATATAATTGGTGGGCTTCTAGTTACTTTATTCAAGCAGCTGTAAATCTACAAATGGAAAATATTGTTTAAAGTTGTGTGTGTGTGTGTGTGGTTTATATGAAATTATATTTGGAAATCAGTGTGGATGATGTAATCTTTCATGAATGCATATCAAATCCCTCTCCTCATTCTTTAGATGGAGGTGTTAACCCATTTGTTTAAGTTTTTTATGTTGCTATATTGCTTTTTCATTCCAACAGTTGCTTTCAATACTCTGAGAAGCACAGTTTCAGTTTCAATGAGGGTATAGGCTCACAGTCAGTCATCTGAAGAAGTGCTGATCCTGACAGGCTGGATTTGGAAATGAATATGTTACTCACATAGCTAGATGTCAAAATCAACACTTCTGCTGGCAGATTTGCAATGGTCTTTGCTTTTACTGAAACACGTTATGTTCATGGAATAAATGCCAATTTTGTTTTATTTTGTTGCTGGCTTGTGGTTGCTGTTGTGTAGCTTTTGCCCTGCCTCATTTCTTTTGTTGAGTTCTGCAGATCTTTAGGTTGCTCATGAGTTTCTTCTGTTCGATCTCCACCTTGAAAGAAAGAAAGAACTTGCATTTATCTCATGCCTCTCAGATATCATAAAACACTTCCCAGATCATTAACTAATTTTGAAGTGTAGTCACTATTGTAATGTAGGAAACGTGGCAGCCAATTTGCACTCAGCAAGGTCCCACAAACAGCAATGAAATAAATGACCAGATAATCTATTTTTAGCTGTTGGTTGAGGGATAAATATTGGCCAGGATATCATGAGATTTCCCCTGCTCTTCATCGAGTAGTGGGTTCTTTCACATCCAACTGAGAGGGCAGACGGAGCCTTGGTTTAATATCTCATCTGAAAGATGGCACCTCCGACAATTCAGCTCTTTAAAACCTACCTCTTCGACCAAGCTTTTGGTCATCTGCCCTAACATCTCCTTATCTGGCTTGGTGTCAAATTATCGTTTTTTTTAAAGCACTCCTGTGAAGCGCCTTGGGACATTTTATTACATTAAAGGCGCTATATAAATATAAATCATTTTTGTTGTTGATGTTGCAGCACTCGCTCAGAATTGCACTGGACTGTCGGCCTAGATTATGGTCTCAAGTCTCTGGATTGGGGCTTAAACCCGAAACCTTCTGACCCAGATGCAAGAGTGCCAGCACTGAGCCAAAACTGACACCTAACTGAAATTGAGTAACTGGAATTGTTCCAATGTATTGTAAAAGACAGGTGAGGTATACAGCTTTAAACGTAACAGGAGTAAATTACAGTTTATAAACTCAAATTTGTATTCTATAAATGCATAAGTAAACCCTTAGCAACAAAAACTATGGGGGGAAAATTCGTGTTCGCCAGCAAAGTTGCCGGTGTTACCGGCAACTGCAGTTAGCGGCCGCTGGAAATGGCCGCAGCGCTAACCGAGTGAAATTGGTTTTGGGGGGCATGGAGAGAGGTGGCGCAGCGCTTACCTGCTGTGCAATGCCATCCTGGTGGTGCTGCTGGAGGGATCCAGGACAAAGTTTCTGTCCAGGTGCAGCGTTGCAGCTTCCCACAGCCTCTGTGAGTGAAGCAGTGGAGCTCGCAAGGAATTGTGGGCAATGAAGAGGTCTGAGAATTAAAGGGACTAGGCACAATGAAGCAATACAAAATGAAATGCAGTGAAACAATAAATTTTTCAGCCCTTTCTGCCTTTTAAGAAATATTTAATATTTAAAAGATTTTCCAAATGTGAATATTCAGCTGTTAAAGCTGAATTACCTTCCTAAACTCAACAAATGGGAAAACTGCCTCAGCACTGACACAAATGGATCAGCAAGCCAGGGAAGGGGCACCGAGGGCCTCACATGCAGCACTCCAGCTTTGTGCAGGGGGTCAACACTGCAAGAGCGCACTCTACCCACAGGGGCCAGGAGGCCCTCCAGAAAGAACAATGTAGGAATACATCACTAAGGCCATCACTGCCAGCAGTGTCACCACCATCACCTGGCTTCAGTGCCCAAAGAAGCTTCATGACCTCAGACCACTGGTCAAGGTCAGTGAATGCATCTTCAAAAGCCGTCTCCTACCAACTGCACCACTAGCCTCACACACTGCTCAATGCACGACCCCCAGTCACTCACCTACAACAATGACGAGGCACATCTCCCATTTCTAGCCTCACCTCACCCCCTTGGAGGAGACGGAGCAGGCCATTCTTGGTAGGGACATGGCTGAGCCCTTGGTTAGTGGTGGGGCTGAAAGGATACAAGATGCGGGTATCCTCGTACGTTATCCTCCTTCTGGCATGCACCTCTTGCTTTCCCACCCTCCCATCTGCACAACGCCACCCTTATACCTTCCTAATTTCAGATACCCAAGAAATGCAGCCTGCCCAGCCAGTATGTCAACAAGAAGAGGCAGCCTGCGCAGCCAGTGGGGCTGCAGGCGGATGATCCATCCTGGATATCCCGGCCACAAAAGTGGCTGTTTGGGATGCATCCTTCCATTTGATTTCTCCTCTTCAGCTTCCTCCTCTTCTGCGTCTTCCTCTTCCCTCTGCAAGCGGATGCTGTGAAATGACAGCATAAAATGCTGGAAATACTCAGTTGGTCAGCAGCATGTTGACCTGAGATGTTAACTCTACTTTTCTCTCCACAGATGTTGCGTGACCTGCTGAGTATTCGCAGCATGTTCTGTCTTCTCAAAGGCCTTCATTTATCACCCGAGCCCTTGCAAGCATCCAGCAGCACTCCCTACACACTTAAAAAACTTTTCATATCGATTGCAGTAAGCCACCACTTCAATAAAATCAAAAGAAAACAGCTCAAACCCTTAAATTCAAACTTACCTGAAAGATGTATGTGTCCCTTTAAGAACTGCAGATATTGCCACTGTCAGCCTGCGTGCTTAGGACCCAGCTAGGGTCGAAGTTCGCATTGATGACGTTAAGTCAGCGTTGCACAGCGATTGACGTCACCATGCCGCCATTTTTTTCCCAGGGTGCTGCCAGTTACCAGCAGCACAAAGGGGGAGAGCAATATGCCATCACCGTGAGACCCGCCACCAGCTGGTGAAAGAGCGGCAGCCGTCATTTTATTACCATTTCATGGCACTACAGCGTGGCGCTCAACAGATGAATTTCTAGCCCTATGAATGTCAAATAATTACCAAACTCAAATAGACAGCCATAGATTTTTTTTTAATTTCGCTGTCAATTTTCTCATCGCCTGAAGGCACTGACTCGCTGCTGGAATATGGTTTTACGCGTTCTGGGCACCTTCCAGTACCTCACCAAGTGTCCATTGCTCATGAGTGAGCCTTGTCAATGAGTATTGGCAGACTATTCCACCATGGGCCAGAAGTGGGCATCAAAACCAAAGTACATTCTGTTCACACCTGATGTCCAACCACATACACTTGCAGCAAAGCTCTCTGTACAGTCATCAGGAAGGTGAACTCTGGCCAATTTTCCACTGCCGAACATGGGCACTGAAGTCAACTGTAATGACCCGACCATGGCCAGCGCTGAGATCATCTTACTTAGCACAGACTGGGATTGAATGTGAAACGTTTATTTTTCTGTGTAGCTCAGCTACTCAGTAGATAATTTACCGAGCCATTAGGGCACATATTTATTTTAACAGCTAAATATTTTAAGCAGGTTATATTGTCTCATCTATTTATGTATACATTTAAATAACATTTTAGGGATCCAAATTATCCATCTTTAGATGATTTTACTATATAAGGTTTTGTTCTCAACCCTTTGAGTTCTAATGATACCAGTGGAATTTGGTTAATCTAGGCCCTGAATTCTGTCTGCCTTGAATATCTCAGTGATGCAGCGCCGAGCTGTCACTTTGAAGGCATGGTGATAAGGAAAGGAACTAGTCAGCTTCCCTGAAAGCTATTCTGCCATTAAAAAAGAACACTCTTGACACATCACACAATGACAAGTTAAATATAGAAGAGGATTAGAGGGCCATTGTTTTCAGTCATGTTGAATAAGATTATACACTTGAAATGGAATGTTGCCTGACCTTTGGTGTATTGTCCGCCTCTGTCTCTATTTAAATGTTAGACAATTGTCTTCTTATTGACAATCTGTTCTGGTGCAGGCACGTTAAGCAGGAAGAGAATGCATGCACTTTATAAAGGAAGAGCTGCTACAGAAGAGGCTATGTTACCTGGTAAACAAAATGAGCAGAAATCATTCCTTTCTCTGTCTCAGTTTGTATTGACTTCAGGCCCACTTGGACAGTGTGCAATACAAAAACATTCGAAAATTTCTTATGTTGAAGTGGAAATTCTTGATGCTCAGACAAAGAAGCAGATTTGTGTCCTGGAAAAAGTAAGTGAGTTCCTTTTTTAATAGAGTGGGCTAAATTAAGGGTATTACCATACTGGTCCTGCCTGTCTGTGCATTAGTGTGCTGATATGACATTGGGTGTTAAACCAATGAAAATTTTTGGTATTAAAGAACAACGTTGGTTCTTAAAGAACAATGGGCCGAAAATTGATCCCGGGACGCGAGAGTACGCACTGCGTACTCTCGCATATTCCCACTCCAATTGCCGGTTTTCTGCATGCCCTGCGCATGCGCTGAAAACCGGCAATTGCTCTTCTGAAAAGGGGGCGGGGCCTGGGTGCATCGCGTGCGCGCTACAGGCTGCGCGCACGCTGTGCACTTCATGCTTTGGACGCGCAGGTAAGTAGGGAAGATTTTGGAAATGTAAAAAGGAGGAGTAAGACCCGCTTTTAAGAAGGTAAGTAGTGAATTAAGTATTTTTTTGAATTTTTTTTTACAGGTATATCTTTTTTAGAGACTTTAAAGACAGGTAAGTTTATTTTTATAACTTTTTAAAAGATTTTAAATTTTTTCAAAAATTTAATTTTTTATTTAAAATGGTTAATTTAATTAACTATACTTATTTTATTAATGTGATGGGTTTTTTTTTAAATTTAATTGAGGTTTAGCTGTTATTTTGGGGGGGTGTAAGATTCATAGATTTCACAGCCATGCTGTGAGACTTATGAATGGAAGATGGTGTGCTGCCATTGGCTCTAACTGAGTCACGTGATCCCACAGCTCGCACGAATTCACTACGCCGCTGGGATACGCAAGCCCAGCACAGCTGATGTCTGGAACATCAAGTTCGTGCGAGCTGGATCTGAAAAAGCATAAGCGAGGTGAGACATCGCGGGGAAGGCTTACCCCCGCGGGAACAGAGCGAGATCAATTTCTGGGCCATTATTGGATATTAAAAACAGTTGGCAAACAGGAAAGATTGTTTGATGACCATGAACTAAAGATAAAGGTCACTTTGGTATTTACATTAAACTTTTCGCATGGTTGAGATAAAAAATATTGTATGATAAAAATTTGTATTGGTTAAGAGCCAATCAAAATGATCTAACATCACAAAATTGGACACATGGAAAACTGAGTGGGAGGGGCAGTGCGTGCACGAGTGTTTGCATCTGACTGGGGGGGGGCCTCAATAGGAGCCTGGCTCTAGTCCAGCCTCTGGTTTTGTTAAAGTGACATGAGCGCCTCTTGTTTGTGGCCCATTGATACAGCTCCAGTCAAACACAAACTTGAGATTTGCTTATTAAGCCTTTGGCCGCAAAATTGGGCTCTGTGCACCCGTTGTTTTGGTGCTACAAGTGACAATTTGCCTCCAACATGGCGTCCATCTCGGTGATGCATTAACAGGGGCGCAGTAAGCGCACACCGGAGGTATGCAGCGTAGGCAGATCGTGTAACGCTGATTTGACGCCAGCGCTGCCATTTTTGGAATGCAGTGCTCCAGCTAATGCCCTCTCTTAAGCTTGCACAGCTGAGCACATGTTCAGCAGCAGGAAGGACCCTCCTCCAGCGCTATTTACAGGGATCATCAACTACTTACAAGTTAGTTGCTGATTGATTTCTATTGGCTGTTGCTGAGTTTGGAGAAGTGTTTGGTGGTTTGTACAGTTATTTAAAGTTGCTAAAGTCTACAGGGAGTGGTGTGGCAGGTGCTGAAGGATGTTGTCATGACTTCAAGGATTCTGCACAGACCACTTGGTTAAAGACATGGGTGCAGTAGTAGGCATTCCACTTGACAGGAGGATGAGCAGAGGTGAAACTGAGCAGGACAAGCTGCTGGAAGAGGTAGGAGGAGGAGGGGGAAAAGAGATCTTAGCAGGAGTCCATATCTGCCCAGGGTGTTCAGGGAGCAATACTCCTACCTGAACCTCAGCGAGGAACAGTGTGTCAGACATTTGTGCTTCACCAAGGACGTCCTCACTGAAATTTGTCACCTGCTGCAGCCATAACTACAACCTCAGAGCAGGGCGAGGACTGCATTGACAGTGGCTGTGAATGTCACAGCGGCCATGAACTTTTATGTGTCGGGCTCCTTCCAGGCTGGAGCAGGAGATATTTGCAACATCCCCCAGTTTGCCATGCACTGTTACATAAGGGAGGGAACTGATGCTCTGTATTCCAAGAGAGCTGAATATATTTCCTTCTCTCTGGCCAGAGAGCAGCGTACATGTGGGCAGCATTCATACAGCAAAAGCCATGTTGCCATACAAAATATCATCGAGCAGAACATTGGCATGCTGAAGCAACTCTTCCGTTGTCTGGACTGCTCTGAAGGAGCCCTGCAGTACTCGGCAGAGCGGATGTCAAGATTTCTGGTGGTCTACTGCATGCTGCACAACCTCACCATCATGAGGGCACAGCCACCAGCTGAGAAGGAGGAGGAGGAGGAGAAGGAGGAAGAGGAGGAGGATGAAATGAAGGATGAGGAAGAGGAAGGGAGGAGGCAACCCAGACAGCCCCTTTCTGGTCGGTCTATCCATGACTAACTCAGCCGGCTGCAATACCAGTAAACGCAACCCAATTCCACGTTCACCAACAGTCCCACACTTTACCTTCCCTCTGTTACTGACCATCACAGCATCCACTTGGCCACAATGCAAAAATAGACCGT
This sequence comes from Squalus acanthias, assembly GCA_030390025.1. Taxonomy (NCBI): domain Eukaryota; kingdom Metazoa; phylum Chordata; class Chondrichthyes; order Squaliformes; family Squalidae; genus Squalus; species Squalus acanthias. The sequence goes on along the minus strand of CM059425.1, from coordinate 140,002,908 downwards.
AAACTAATCACCCTTGTGCATTCTCTTAGTGCCTGTCTTTCGTGTGCCTTTGTCTGTCCTAGTGCTCCTACGAAGAGCTACCCCAGTGGCTGCAGCATGGCTGGTGGAAGGGTTGCTGACTTTCAGTGGGGAGACTGCAGATGACCTTGCAGGATGACCTTGAGCAGCTCTGGGCCTAGAAGGCCCTAGCTTTAGACTGCACCACCTCAGCATGGACGTCAGCAGTCTGAGCCAGCTGGCTGACAGGCAACAGCAAGGGGACTGGCGGAGTGGCAGTGGTGGGAGGACAAATGCTGTCGTCCTGAGAGAGGACAGCAAGTTTATGCTCTACGGAGCCACTGCCACTCCCCCGGGGTGGCGGCCTCAGCAATCCTAGTAATCTGTTGGAGGACAGATTGCTGGACTGCTGCGATACCCTGCAAACCCCTTTGAACACTGATAACCGTAGCCCCAATGGCAACAATCTGAGCTTGCTTGGCAGCAAGCTGAGCTTGCATGACGGAAGTCTGAACTTCCACTGCAGCACCCAGATGTTGGTTGGCTCCTGCTTGTGCTGCAATGGAAACTGAGTCATCAGCCATCAGGTGCTGCATCATGGTTGGGCCCGCAAGTTTGTTGACAGAGTTGGCCACCACTTCCATGCTGGAAAGGATGGGCTCCAAGCTCTGCACAAAGCCCTGTGCCAAGTTGGTGCCGGACTCCTCCATGCTCCATGACATTGCACGCAGGCTTTCTAGCAGGCCTGCCAATGCACCAAGCATTTCATTGTGTACACCCTTCAGCCTTCTTCTGTATGCCACCCCATCAAAGTGCTCATCTGAGTCCTCTGCAGCAGAACTCATGTGTGACCTCACCCTCTGGGGAACTTGCACCTGCGCTATCCTTGCCCCATGCCCTGGCTGCTGGCCACTCGTGCCCGGTGTCTCACCATGGTGTCTTCTTCGCAGATCCCGTGGCTAAGCTATCCTCTAAATTTCGCGGAGTGTCGGTATCTGAACTGGTGTCTGCGAGTGTGAAATCGAGTGATGGTGCTGTGTCTTCATCTTCACTGCCTTATTTCTCTTCCACCTGTTGCTCTGCCTTCACTGCCGGGTCAGGTTGCAGTTCTTGGGTATCTGAAAGAAGAAAGGCGCAAAAGTAGGGATGCGGTGCGGGGAGGGAGGAAAGTAAGAGGTGCATGCTTACACCATCAGCAGCTTTTAAATCAAAAGACTTCGTGGGATGAGGGGGAAGTGGAACGTTCCAAAGCGCTTTACAACCAATGAAGTACTTTTTAAAGTGCAGTCACTGTTGTAATGTAGGAAACGCGGCAGCCAAGTGCGCACAGCAATGTGATAATGACCAGATAATCTGTTTTTGTTACGTTGATTGAGGGATAAATATTGGCCAGGACACAGGGAATAACTCCCCTGATCTTCTTCGAAATAGTGCCATGGGATCTTTTATGTCCGCCTGAGAGAGCAGACGGGACCTTGGTTTAATGTCTCATCCGAAAAACGACACCTCCAACAGTGCAGCACTCCCTCAGCACTGCACTGGAGTGTCAGCCTCGATTTTTGTGCTCAAGTCTCTGGAGTGGGACTTGAACCCACAACCTTCTGACTCAGAGGTGAGAGTTCTGAGCCACGACTGACACTGCTTAGTTATGAGGATATCTTCATCTTCGTTGGTGCAAGCCCCACCACAGGCCATGGGCTCAGCGATGGCCGCTCCAATGATGGTGACCAACATCTCTTCCATCGCGGTATGGTTTTGCAGGTGCACCTCTCCCCCTCCGGTTAGCTCCTGCTGCCTTCGGTTATGTGCCAACTTGTCCTGCAAGAGAAAGGGAAGTGTTTCATTGAATGTGGAGTAATCTATTTGGATGCTGTGCCTGTCATGGTTGAATAGCTGGCAGTGTGTGCAAGCTGTGCGATGTAGGTGTGAGATTTGCAGCAGTGGTAAGTATGTGAGTGTGTAGTGAAGCTAGGAATGTGAAGTATGAGCCTGTTGGATAGAGATTGTTGGGAGGTGACTGATGGGGGTGTGGTGCAATGAGCTGTGTGTGAGGCTAGTGGTGCATTTGGTGGGATATGGCATTTAAAGATTAATTCACTGATGTTGATCACTCACGTGAGGTCATTGAACTTTTTTACGGCACTGCATCCAGGTTCTCAAGGCTTGACTCCTGGCATTGACCGCCACAGCTACCTGCTCCCACTGCCTTCGCAGAATTTGTCTGGAGTGCTTCCTGGCCCCCCTGTGGATAGAGGACCTCTCTCCTTCTGTCCACCTCCTCCACCTCCTGTCCACCTCCTTGAGTGCAGTGTCTACCAACCTTGTTGTGCCATTAGTCACTCTTCTTGCAGGTCAGACACTCTTCCCCAGCCACCTCCAGCCAGAATGCACCGCCCCTTTAAGAGGTGCAGGCTGGCTTTAAGTAGTGCAGGCTAGCTTTAATTGGCACTAGCCTTACATAAGAACATAAGAAATAGGAGCAGGAGTAGGCCAATCGGCCCCTCGAGCCTGCTCCGCCATTCAATAAGATCATGGCTGATCTGATCCTAACCGCCAATCTACTATCTATCACAGAACCATCTCCTGCATCTAACAGAATTGCACACACGAAATAGGAGCAGAATCAGGCTACACAGTCCCTGGGCCCGCTCCACTACCCACAGGGCCATGACCGATCCGAACCTAGACTCATGTCCAAATTCCTGCCCGCTCCCCGTAACCCTTAATGCCCTTTACTTCCAGGAAACTGTCTATTTCTGTTTTAAATTTAATTAATGTTGTAGCTTCTACAGCTTTTTGTGGCAGCATATTCCATGGACCTACCACCCTCTGAGTGAAGTAGTTCCTCCTCATCTCAGTTTTGAAAGAGCAGCCCCTTATTCTAAGACTATGTCCCCTAGTTCTCGTCTCACCCGTCATCGGGAACATCCTCCCCGCATCCACGAACTTGGGCCCCCTGCTGAGGCATGCAGCCACTCAACAGCATGTTTAGCGCTGGGCAGCATGCTGCAATCATTTAAATGAGCAGGCAGCATGAAGTTTGCATGCTGCCTGCATTGGAAGCAACAGGGTGCGGGTTAATCGTGTATCGTGATCCCTGCGCCCGCTTTCAGGAGCTATCGAATTTAACCCCCCTTAACTGTTAATTGGCACATACCTAAGTTGATTCTGTACATTGTCTAAATGACATTGGCCCTGAAATGACGCCCTGGGATCCAAGCATACGAGCAGTTTGTCTGAAATTCCGCAGTCTGCAATTTGAGCGAAGTCAATAACCCTTTTAAAATAGTTGAACAGTTGAGCATCGATAAGCTGATATATCACTATGTAATTTCCGGACCATTAAGTTACATTTTTCTACTGCTATTTTTTGGTGCAATCATTTTCACATCAGTCTAGTACTACACAAACTAAATGTGTAATGGACAGATACATTCTGAGTACTAAACCTTTACAGCTCTAAAGACAGATTTTTAATTACTTAGGTTGTCGGAAAGAATGGATGGATATATAGATCAGATTTAACTTATTTCTTTAAGTTGCTTTTACAAAAGGGAAGACGCTAGAAAAAAATAAGGTGCCAATATTGCACGGTAACATGATTTCAGAAACAATAACTTTTCTCCTGGTTTGAAAAATTGGAAAATAAAACTCCTGAAGCAATGCCAGTGCAGAACTTACATTTAAGCCACAACTTAAATCAGACCTGCTCACTTCTGTGTAATCAATAAATAAGATTGACCAGCAATGCACAACTGCATTGTTACATGCCTCTCATGTAACTCTACTCCATATAACATGACTACAGTATCGGCACTCGTTTCATGCTCCAACCCTGGTGCCTCCCTACTTAGTGATGCAATCCTGTCTTTTTTTTCCAACTCGCCCATTATCTTGTCTTTTTCGTTTGCTGAGCCTCCCAATCAATTCACATTCATTCCATTTGTAGGTTCTTTTAATACCTTTCCATTGCCTCACTGAGGAGAGCGGTTAATGAGGGTAGTACAGTTGATGTTGTGTATATGGACTGTCAAAGGGTGTTTGTAAAGTGCCCCACAACAGACTTGTTGGAAAAGTTGAAGCTCATGGGATTAAAAAGGCAGTGGCAGCGTGGATTTGAAATTGGCTAAGGGATGGAAAGCAGAGAGTCGTGGTGAATGGTTGTTTTTCAGACTGGTGATAAGCAATGCTCCCTCTAAGCTGCGCAGCAATGGGAAAGGTCCTGCGCAGACCGCTCACCGGCTTCGCCATTGTAAATACCATGCATGCGCAGAAATTTAAAGGGAAAGCGCACTAAAAGAAACAGGCCGTGCAGAATAAAGTGCAGCTTGGAGGGAACATTGGTGATAGGACCACTGCTATTTTTTTTATATATATTAATGACCTGGAAATTGTTATGGGGGCAAAATTTGAAAGTTTGCAGATGGCACAAAACTTGGAAATGTAGTAAACATTGAGGAGGATATCAGCAGACTTCAGGAGGACATTACAGACTGGTGAAATGGGCAGACCCATAGTAGATGAAATTTATTGTAGAGAAGTGTGAAGTAATGCATTTTGGGAGGAAAAATGAGGAGAGGCTCATGGTAAACTAAATGGTACAATTTTAAAGAGAGTGCAGGAACAGAGAGACCTGGGGGGTTACGTACAGAAATCTTTGAAGGCGGCAAGACAAGTTGAAAAGGCTGTTAAAAAAGCATACAGGAGTCATAGAAACATAGAATCTAGGAGCAGGAGTAGGCCATTCAGCCCGTCGAGCCTGCTCCACCATTCAATACGATCATGGCTGATCATCCAAGTCCAGTACCCTGTCCCTGCTTTAATCCCCACAGTACACATATCCCACCATACCCCTGTAACCCCACGTATTTAAGTCCCCCTAACATATCCTATCCTATCCCCATAACCCCACATATTTAATCCCCCCCTAACACTAAGGGTCAATTTATCATAGCCAAATCAACCTAACCCGCACATTTTTGGACTGTGGGAGGAAACCGGAGCACCCGGAGGAAACCCACGCAGACACGGGGAGAATGTGCAAACTCCACACAGACAGTCACCCGAGGTCAGATTCGAACCCGGGTCCCTGGCGCTGTGAGGCACCAGTGCTAACCACTATGCCACCGTGTTGCCCGCTTTTGGCTTTATAAATAGATGCATAGAATACAAAAGCAAGGAAGTTATGTTAACCCTTTATAAATTACTGGTTATGCCTCAGCTAGAGTATTGTGTCCATTTCTGGGCACCGCACTTTAGGAAGGATGTCAAGGTTTTGGAGAGGGTGCAGAGGGGACTTACGAGAATGATACCAGGGATGAGAGACTTCAGTTATGTGGGCAGACTAGTGAAGTTGGGACTTTTTCTCAGAGCAGAGAAGGTTAAGGGGAGATTTAATAGAAGTTTTCAAAATTATAAGGGGTTTTGATAGAGTAAATAATGAGAAACTGTTTCCACTGGCAGGAGAGTCAGTAACCAGAGGACACAGATTTAAGGAAATGGACAAAAGAACCAGGGGGCGATTGTGTGTGATTTTTAAAATTGTAAAATGTATTATGAGGAGACTGCTTGTATTCTTGGGCATTTTTTCATTGTGAGGTTTTGCTTACTCGCTGGTAGGTGTAATTGGATTTTATTCGGCTATGTAGGACCAGCATTTATTTTTGTACTCTTGTTTCAGAATGGTTAGGGACAATTAGCGTGGGCGTTAGGATGTTTAAATAGTGAGAGTATGTGCACAGCTTTTTAAAATATTAGCACCTTGCTGGAAACTAGCTTTTGGCCAGGGGGGTATCTTGCTGTGTAGAATTAATTTTATATTCTTCCCATAAGAGCAAGTATCATCAGCTCTTTATGATCATGAACATTGCACAGTTGAATTATTTTGGATGTATATGGATTCAGTGGGAGGGAGGAAGTTGCAAGGGGTTTGGTTGACAGATTATTGAAGTGCAAGATTAAATTGCAGCCTTAAAACAGCTCCTTCCTGTATTTACATTACTGTCATTACATTTTTTTGGGATCCATTTTTGGCCTTGGTGTTGTGCCTAAAAGATGTGAATATTTTTTTTATGTTCAATTATATTTCTTGGGTTGGATTAAAAATACTTCTGTCCTTACTGGTAATTGTGTTGACAGAAGTTGAACTCTTCGACTGTAGTGTTTAAGGGTGGTGGATCTTTGGAATTCTCTACCCCAGAGGGTTGTGGAGGCTCAGTCATTGAGTATATTCAAGACAGAGATCGATAGATTTTTGGATATTAAGGGAATCAAGGGATATGGGGATAGTGGAGGAAAGTGGAGTTGAGGTAGAAGATCAGCCATGATTTTATTCAGTGGCGGAGCAGGCTCGAGGCGCAAACTGGCCTGCTCCTGCTCCTATTTTTTATGTTCTTATGTGATGAGGAGAATTTTTATTTCTACGCAGCGAGTTGTTATCATCTGAGTGCACTTCTTGAAAGGGTGGTGGAAGCAGATGCAAAGGGGGATTGGATAAATACTTGAAAAGAAAAAAATTGCAGGGCTATGGGGAAAGATTGGAGGAGTGGAACTAATTGGAGAGCTCTTTCAAAGAGCCGGCATAGATTTCCAGTTTTTCATTTTTTATTTGTTGCAGCATTACAGCCTGTTTTTAGGCTACAATATCACAAAAATAAAAATAAAAAAAACTGCAATACCTGGCCGTAAAGTGCTTTGGGACGCCCTGAAATCGTGAACGACTCTATAAAAATGTAAGTTCCTTTCATGCTCCTTGACTCAGTACAGTTTAAAGCCTGAAAAATCAGTAGATGTAATGAGTGTGGCCTACTCTGTGCCAGAGAAACTGCATCCCTAAGCCAGGGCATTGGTGCATATTGTAATGCCTAGAATGCAGGCCTTGCTGAGACCAGCACAGACCATCGAGCATGAAACCTCCCTGGTTAGTATGTTGGATCCACTCACTTTAAATTTGCTGGGTCATCAGGGGACATGAGTCATACTTATGAAAGGGGCAACATTCGGGTGATCAGGTGGAAGGTGGGCGGTGTGAGCCCATTGTCTTCCTGATAGATGCAATTTTCCCGGTCAGGCCTCAAAGAGTAGGGGTATGGGTAGTTACTCAGACTGGTGGAAGGTGGGAAGTGGTGTTCGACAGGAATCAGTGCTGGGACCACGGTTGTTCACCATTCACATAAATAATTTAGATTTGGGATTCAGAAATACAATTTCACAATTTGCAGACGACACCAAATTGGAGGGTATAGTTACTACTGAGGAGGACTGCAACACGGCCTTCAGTGTGCCAGTGCAGCCCTCGGTTGCCTGAGGAAGAGAGTATTTGATGACCAGGACCTCAAACCCGGCACCAAGCTCATGGTCTACAGAGCAGCAGTGATACCCGCCTTCTTGTATGCCTCAGAGACATGGACCATGTACAGCAGGCACCTCAAAGCACTGGCGAGGTACCACTAACGCTGCCTCCACAAGATCCTGGAAATCCATTGGCAGGATAGGCGCACCAACGTCAGTGTTCGCGCTCAGGCCAACATCCTCAGCATCGAAGCTTTGACCACGCTCGATCAGCTCTTATCGACGGGTCACATCGTCCGCATGCCCGATACGAGACTCCCAAAACAAGCGCTCTACTCGGAGCTCCAACATGGCAAGAGAGCCCCAGGTGGGCAGAGGAAACGCTTCAATGACACCCTCAAAGCCTCCTTGAAAAAGTGCAACATCCCCACCTACACCTGGGAATCCCTGGCCCAAGACCGCACAAAGTGGAAGAGAAGCATCCGGGAAGGCGCCGAACACCTCGAGTCTCTTCGCCAGGAGCAAGCGGAAGCCAAGCGCAAGCAGCGCAAGGAGCGCACGTCAACCCAAGCACCCCACCCACCTGCCCCTTCAACCACTGTCTGCCCCACCTGTGACAGAGACTGTAGGTCCCGCATTGGACTCATCAGTCGCCTGAGAACTCATTTTTAATGTGGAAGCAAGTCATCCTTGGTTCCGAGGGACTGCCTAAGAAGAAGAAGGACTGCAACAAAATACAAGGAGACATTAATAAACTTGCAGAATGGCCTTATAATTGCCAACAGAACCTCAATATAGATAAGTGTGAGGTGGTGCATTTTGGTAGGAAGAATAAGGAGGTCACTTACTCCTTGGAAAGTAAGAGGCTGAATGGAATAGAGGAGCAGAGGGATCAAGGGGTACAGATACACAAATCACTAAACAGAGGAACGTAAGAATTAGGAGCAGGAGTAGACCATAAAGCCCTTTGAGCCTGCTCCGCCATTCAGTAAGATCATGGCTGATATTCAACCTCAACTCCACTTTCCCGCTTGATCGCCATATCCCTTGATTCCCCTAGAGTCCAAAAATCTATCTATCTCAGCTTTGAATATACTCAACGATTCAGCAGGCACAGCCCTTTGGGGTAGAGAATTCCAAAGATTTTCAACCCTCTGAGTAAAGAAATTCCTCCTCATCTCAGTCTTAAATGGCTGACCCCTTATCCTGAGACTATGCCCCCTAGTTTTAGACTTCAGCCAGGGGAATCAACCTCTCAGCATCTACCCTGTCAATCACCTCAGAATTTTATATGTTTCAATGAGATCACCTCTCATTCTTCTAAACTCCAGAGAGTATAAGTCCAATCTACTCAACCTTTGTTGCACCACCGCCTCTAAGGCATGTATGTCCTTTCTCAGATAAGGTGACCAAAACTGTGCACAGTACGCCAGGTGTGATCTCACCAAAGCCCTGTACAATTGTAGCAAGACTTCCTCAGTCCTGTGGGCCTGCTGACTCTGGCAGAGTCCTTAACGAAGTCATATTAGCATGATAGTGCACAATAACTAATAATCAACAAACGGTTTGAAGGAACTGTTGGAAAGGATAAACTAATGACATTCACAAAGACGTGGAACTGGCCTTTGGCAGCAGGTCATTCAGTCCCACAAAGGAATATTTTTGGAGCTCCAGTTTTCTGAAAAATTCATCAACTTTTTATATGAGTTGAAAAATTCAGTTGCAGCAGTGCAGAAAATTAAATAAGGCAATAACGAAATAGATGATGTCTTATGATGAGCTGTGTAACATTCTAAATATAGCATAAGTAGCATATAGATGTGGGCTGTCGTCAGCCTCCTACGTGGAGATACTAATCGTGTCACATCACTGCCTGTTCTATTTATAATATTTGTATTCTCTCAATTGAAAAATGAATTGTTTTGGCCCAACAAAAACAGCTGAAACTGTTTTGTCCAGTCACCGTTTCCTAGTGCTTTAATATGAATCTGTGATTTTTAGTTCCATTTGTATTCCTGTAAAGCAGTTCAGCAACATGTGAAGCATTATTGCAGAATAAGACAACTTTGAATGTTTGATAGCTGAAGGAGGCATTTCAAATTCAAGGTAAGTTGCTTCTGTTAGCTTTGGAAAATGGAAAGCCAATTAGTTTCAGACAATTAGAGCTTAATGACTGAATGTATGACATAATTGCAAAGAGCTTTGAAATATCGTATAAGCTCTTCCTGGTTTTATCAAAGTCACAGTGACTGTCCCCATAGTTTTGGTTTCTGCTACTTCATTGCTAGATATGAGTCGTAAAGGTAGAATAACACCCACCCTATGCTAATCGTGCAAAAACTCTAGAATCATGGTTGTTTCTTGAAAAGACTAAATCCATCTTCAGCCTTTCCACCATGGCTGCAACTACCACCCACGCCTTCACCACTTTCAGTCTCGACTTTTCCAAAAGTCAGGTGTCAGCTTTGGCTCAGTGGTAGCACTCTCCTGAGTCCCACTCCAGAGGCCTGAGCACAAAATCTAGGCTGACACTCCAGGGCAGTACTGAGGGAGTGCTGCCCTGTCAGATGTGCCATCTTTCAAATTAGACATTAAACCAAGACCCCCTCTGCCCTCTCAGGTGGATGCAAAAGATCCCATGGCACTATTCGAAGAAGAGCAGGGGAGTTTGCCCAGCCGCGCAGCAAATTTACAGGTACCGCACATTTAAATAAGCAGGATGCGCACCCACGGTAATATTTAGAGGGAGCATTACTGGCCAATATTTAATCTTCAACCGACATCACTAAAACAGATTGTCTGGTCATGTATCTCATTGCACTTTGTGGGATCTTGCTGTGCACAAATTGGCTGCTGTATTTCCAACATTACAACAGTAACTACACTTCAAAACGTACTTCATTGGCTTTGGAGCATTTTGCATGGCCTGAGGTTGTGAAAGGCACTGTATAAATGCAAGTTCTTTCTTTCTCTGTCACTCTCCTCACCAGCATTCTGACCTTTTTCTTTATGTGTTCATGGGATGTGGACGTCGTTGGCAAGACCAGCATTTATTGCCCATCCCTAGTTGCCCTTGAGATGGTGGTGGTAAGCTGCCTTCTTGAACCGCTGCAGTCTGTGTGGTGAAGGTACTCCCACAGTGCTGTTAGGTAGGGATTTCCAGGATTTTGACCCAGCGATGATGAAGGAACGGCGATATAATTCTAAATCAGGATGGTGTGTGACTTGGAGGGGAACTTGGAAGTGGTGGTGTTCCCATGTGCCTGCTGCCCTTGTCCTTCTAGGTGGTAGAGGTCACGGGTTTGGGAGGTACTGCCGAAGAAGCCTTGGCGAGTTGCTGCAGTGCATCTTGTAGATGGTAGACACTGCAGCCACAGTACGCTGGTGGTGGAGGGAGTGAATGGTTAAGGTGGTGGATGGGGTGCCAATAAATTGGGCTGCTTTGTCCTGGATGGTGTCGATGTTCTTGATTGTTGTTGGAGCTGCACTCATCGAGGCAAGTGGAGAGTATTCCATCACACTCCTGACTTGTGCCTTGTAGATGATGGAAAGGTTTTGCGGAGTCAGGAGGTGAGACACTCGCCGCAGAATACCCAGCCTCTGACCTGCTCTTGTTGCCACGGTATTTATGTGGCTGGTCCAGTTAAGTTTCTGGTCAATGGTGACCCCCAGGATTTTGAAGGTGGGATTCAATGGTAATGCCGTTGAATGTCAAGGGGCAGTGGTTAGACCCTCGCTTGTTGGAGATAGTCATTGCCTGGCACTTGTGTGGCGCGAATGTTACCTGCCACTTATCAACCCAAGCCTTAATGTCATCCAGGTCTTGTTGCATGTGGGCTTGGACTGCTTCATTATCTGAGGAGTTGTGAATGGCACTGAACACTGTGCAATCATCTGCGAACATCCCCACTTCTGACCTTATGATGGAGGGAAGGCCATTGATGAAGCAGCTGAAGATGGTTGGGCCTAGGACACTGCACTGAGGAACTCCTGCAGCGATGTCCTGGGGCTGTGATGATTGACCTTCAACCACCACAACCATCTTCCTTTCTGCTAGGTATGACTCCAGCCAGTGGAGAGTTTCCCCCCCCGATTCCCATTGGCTTCAGTTTTACTAGGGCTCCTTGATGCCACACTCGGTCAAATGCTGCCTTGATGTCAAGGGCAGCCACTCTCACATCACCTCTGTAATTCAGCTCTTTTTTCCATGTTTGGACCAAGGCTGTAATGAGGTCTGGAGCCGAGTGGTCCTGGCGGAACCCAAACTGGGCATCAGTGAGCAGGTTATTGGTGAGTAAGTGCTGCTTGATAGCGCTGTTGACGACACCTTCCATCACTTTGTTGATGATTGAGAGTAGACTGATGGGGTGGTAATTGGCTGGGTTGAATTTGTCCTGCTTTTTGTGGACAGGGCATACCTGGGCAATCTTCCACATTGTCGGATAGATGCCAGTGTTATAGCTGTACTGGAACAGCTTGGCTAGAGGCGCGGCTAGTTCTGGAGCACAAATCTTCAGCACGACAGCCGGGATGTTGTCGGGACCCATAGCCTTTGCTGTATCCAGTGCGCTCAGCCGTTTCTTGATATCACGTGGAGTGAATCAAATTAGCTGAAGACTGGCTTCTGTGATGGTGTGGACCTCAGGAGTAGGCCACTATGGATCATCCACTCTGCACTTCTGGTTGAAGATGGTTGCAAACAGTTCAGCTTTGTCTTTTGCACTCACGTGCTGGGCTCCACCATCATTGAGGATGGAGATATTCATGGAGCCTCCTCCTCCCATTAGTTGTTTAATTGTCCACCACCATTCACGACTGGATGTGACACGACTGCAGAGCTTTGATCTAATCCATTGATTGTGGGATTGCTTAGCTCTGACTATAGCATGCTGCTTCCGCTTTTTAGCATGCATGTAGTCCTGTGTTGCAGCTTCCCCAGGTTGGCACCGCATTTTTAGGTACGCCTGCTGCTGCTCCTGGCATGCTCTTCTACTCTCTTCATTGAACCAGGGTTGCTCCCCTGGCTTGATGGTAATGGTAGAGTGAGGAATATGCCAGGCCATGAGGTTACAGATTGTGGTGGAATACAATTCTGCTGCTGCTGATGGCCCATAGCACCTCATGGATGCCCAGTTTGAGCTGCTTGATCTGTTCTGAATCTATCCATTTAGCATGGTGGTAGTGCCACACAACACGATGGAGGGTGTCCTCAGTGTGAAAATGGGACTTCGTCTCCACAATGACTGTACGGTGGTCACTGCTACCAATGCTGTCATGGACAGATGCATCTGCGATGGATAGATTGGTGAGGACGAGGTCAAGCAGGTTTTTTCTTCATGTTGGTTTTCTCACCACCTGTCGCAGGCCCAGACTGGCAACTATGTCCTTCAGGACTCGGCCAGCTCGGTCAGTAGTGGTGCTACCGAGCCACTCTTGGTGATGGACATTGAAGTCCCCCACCCAGAGTACATTCTGTGCCCTTGCTACTCTCAGTGCTTCTTCCAAGTGGTGTTCAACATTGAGGAGTACTGATTCATCAGCTGAGGGAGGGCGGTAGGTAGTAATCAGCAGGAGGTTTCCTTGCCCATGCTTGACCTGAAGCCATGAGACTTCATGGGGTCCGGAGTGACTGTTGAGGACTCCCAGGGCCACTCCTTCCTGACTGTATACCAATGTGCCGCCACCCCTGTTGGGTCTGTCCTCCACTCTACATAACCTCTAGTTTATCCAAAGTTCCACATAGATATCCTAGCCTCCTTTAAATCTTACTTTCCTATCAGCCATATCCTTGCTGACCACCTAATTCTTGTCTTTGTTTTCAAATTAATCCGTGGGCTCACCCCACCCTACTTCTGCAGTCTTCTCCAGCCCTATGTGCCAGCATATGCTCTCTGCTCTTCTTACTCTGGTTACTTTTGCAATTCCATTCATTCCCCCTTTGGTAGCAAAGCCCCCAGCCATCGTTGCCCTATTATCTTTGACCCTCACCATGAACCTCTCTGCCTTGCGACCTCTTTCCCTACTTTCAAAGGCATCCTCAAAGGCATGCCTTCGACCATACCTTGCATTGCTTCCCCTTTTTCTTCTACTACTGATTGGCATTTGTTTTTACCTTTATAAAAATACCTTGTGGCTTTTTTTTATATTAAAAGTATACATACAAGTTGTTGTTGTTATATGTCATGAGAAAAACAAAAACATTTACATAGCATCTTTAATGGACAAAAATGTTCCAAGGTGGTTCACAGTTGGGGTTCAGACCTAAGCAGGGCTCGGAGCATGATGATTAGAGGAATTTGCTGAAAGCAATGTCAAAAATGTTAGATCAACCAAATAGTTTAATCCAAATGATATAAGTTTTGGATGCCAGAGATAAATCGTTTTGTTGGTTTTATTAATATCAACAGAAAGTACAAGCAAATCTTTAGGTTTATATACTTACAAGTAGGATATCCCTCTGTGAACTATTAATCAATCCAGGCAATTTCTCAGCACAGAATATCAAAGAGTTTTTGAAAGTGATCATATTTATAAACCTAGATGGACAATGTCAGATGTCTTGCTCTGAATCTATCAATTGTGAGATTATTGTCATCTGATCCTTATATGTCATATGCTATTACACCAGTTGATGGCAATGTTGCACAACATATATTTCATTCTCACTGGAATGTGGGTAGCATTTCATTTCATATCAGCAAAATATAGGACAATTTTATATGGTTATAAACATCACACTCTTTCCAGAGTGAAAGCAGACATGTTGTCTCCAAACTAGCCTTCATTCTTTATGCAAATCCTTTGATGCTTCTTAGATTGCCTTAATTATTACAACAGTGACTACACTCCAAAAGTACTTCATTGTCTGTAAAGTGCTTTGAGACGTCCAGTGGTCATGGAAGGCGTTATATAAATGCAAATCTTTCTTTCTTTCTTTAAACTGACAACACATCCTGCTTGCTTAGTTTTGACCTGCAGAATTTGAATGGTCTAATCTAAACCATGTGTTAGCCTGTATCACACAGGATACACTCTCGTAATACAATATTAATACTGACTTTGGTATTGTTAAGCTATGTTTCCTCATTTCATATCAAATCTTCTAAACCATCTATCGAATCACGCCCAATTTAGGCCTAAGGTTTCGACTCTTCTTCCTTTACTGTAGCCTTCTATGCTAACTATATCATGATACTCTTTATATATGCTAAGCAGTTAACACTACCCTGCAAAAAATTAGGTTTTAAAGAGGCTTTCAAAGGTAGGGAAGAGATGTAGCAAGGAGCTATTTATAGAAAGAGTTCCAAAGTATAGTGGCAAGATGACTGAAGGCTCTGGCATCAATGGTGAGGGTGGGGGAGGAATGTGCAGTAAACCTGATTGGAAAAAGGATGCAAGGTAGGGACTGTAGAGCTGGAGGAAGTGGAGTTTATATAAGGTGGACCTTGGGAGGCCAGTGAGGAGAGCACTGAATGGCAACAGAGGGGACAACATAGGGATGGAGGTAGGCAATGATTTTGAGGAGGAAATAGGCAATCTTGGTGATGAACTGGATGTGCAATTTAATGTTCAACTCGAGCTGAGCAGGACTTTGAGGGTGCATACCATCGGATTGATCCTGATCAGTCATCCAGGATGGGCGATGGGATTGGTGCTGTAGTACAACGTTTTTGACTGGGCAAATAGGATGGATTTTGTCTTGTCAGTGTTGAGCTGCATGTAGTTTTGGTTCATCCATATCTTCATGTCAGACAAGCAATCAGACACCATAGCAAATGTCATAGAATCAAGGGTGCTGGTGGAGCGGTATAGCTGAGTATTGACTCCTGACCCCATATTTAAGGATAATGTTGCTGAAGGGCAAATTAAATGCAATTTAATCCCCAAATATAATTAAGTCATCTGAGAAAGGTAAAAGTTGAGAGTGAGACAATCTGAACATCCATTAAATAGACATTAGGAACTAATTGTTCAGTGAAACTGGTACCTATCTGAATATATACCTTATTGGAAAATGTAAATAGAGCATACCATGGCAATAAACAACAAAACAAATGACCAAGCACATATATTCAGAAGCAAATCATGAGGAAAAGATAAGTTAAACTGGGATATGAAGAATTAAATGTTAGATAAAATCATAGATAAATTACAGAGAAAACTAAAGAGAATGATGCCAGACTCACACATGAACAGTATTCATTTGTATATAAACTAACTACTCAAGTTGTGTAGCAGGTCAAGTGGCCTTTTTCAGACATCTGTGAAACAAGAAGGAAAATAAGACCACTTGTATTTTGGTGAAATGTTTGCTCATCAAATGTCGGCAAGGACACTTCCTCTGAATCGGGCTTCATGTGCATTACCCAATTCCATGCCCTCGCCATTGATGGCAGCCTAGGTCCCACTATCTTAAATTTCCTCCTTAAACCATTCACCTCTCTAGTAGCCTCTCTGGCTTTAAGACCCTCTAAAAAAACCACGTCTGGTCAAGCTTTTAGTCACCTCTCCTAATCTCTCCATTGGCTTGGTAGCTATGAAGCCCAGGTTGTTGTTGTTGTTATTGAAGAATGTCATTGTTACTTTAACATTTTCCACACAATGTGAACAGCAAACACACTAGTTAGACACAGTCTGGATTAGATGCAAGGTCTCTACATTATCCTAATAAATGTGTTTTACCCAAGTATGAGGAGAATCTCTCTGTTGTACCAGGCTGATACATTTCCCACACTCACTATCCTTTATGGACTTATTTTTGTGAGTTTAGTTAATTAATGGCAAATAATGCAGAGTGGACAAGCATCTTCTGGGATCAGATTAGCCAAGCCACATTTAGGGTACTTAACAACTGTCAGAAAAAAGACTTAGTTTAGCTCTTTAATCTGCATTTTAACCTCAGTTCCAGAGCTATAATGTTACTGTTCTAATTAAGTGTTGGCAAGTGCATCAAGATCATTTAAAATGTTGACGCCATCTGCAGTGAACTGAACTGGTCAATAGCAAAATTATTTGTGTGCAGCTTGTGTTGATTCACCCTCCAATTGTCCATTGCTTACTCAGGATAAATATCTTATCTTTACATTTTCCCTTCCCAAGAAGTGTCAGTTGGAATAATGTGAGGAGGGCTTGTGTCCTACACACTCGTGTATTGCACCAGTACAATATTATCTGGCACCATCTTGTCATATACATAAATATCAAGAAATATGAAATCACCAAAAGATGAAGATAAAATGACTTGCCAGATTCAATACATGGCTTGAGATAGAGCTAGATTGTTAGATTGGTACAACAAGCAAATGAAATCCAGAATGAAATGTTGCTCCAAGGATAGACATCTTCTGCAAAGGATGCACAGAACTAGGAAGACCATTAGGTGGTCCATCAAGAGAATATTAAAAGTGTACTCCACTCAAGGGCTTGAGTATATATTATATATATTATATTATCAATACTGAATGAGTGCTGCATTGAGGTACCATCTTTTGGATGAGTTGTTAAACAAAGGCCCTGTCTGCCCTCTTAGATGGATATATAAGATCCAATGACAGTATTTATAGAAGAGCAGGGGAATTCTTCCAGTGTCCTGGCAAATATTTATCTCTTAACCAACACCACCAAGAAAGATTATTTGGGTCATTCATCTCACTGCTATTTACGGGTCGGGTCCTTGCTGCGAGCAAATTGGCTGCCGGGTTTTCCTACATAACAACAGTGAGTGCACTCCAAAAGGAATTCAGTGGCTGTAAATTGATTTGGGAAGTCTTGAGAACATGAAAGGCACTATATAAATACAAATTCTTTCTTTCTTACATATCAAGCTAATAACATCAAAAGTTTATTAATAGAGCATCTTTATATATTTGTTTTCTTCTTATGACATTTGATTAACAATGTCACATACTATCAAAATTAAAGACATTCTGGACAGAAAATAAACTGGCTTTTAGGCTGTTATTCACTTTTAATAATTTACTAAAGTACCGTTTTCTGCTATTTTCCTATAACTTGTTCGATTGGTGGATTGTTCACACACAGAAAAACACTGTCAATTGGAAACAAATTGCTGATTATTATGTTTGAAGACATTAGCAGACCCTTTGTAAATATGAATGGTTCCTAGAATACTGGTGTGGTTAGACGATGATTTTTAAAGAAAGGTGAAAGTTGTAATTGACCTGACAGTCGGGTAACAGAAATAAACAAGGAATGGGAGGCTCAAGGTTGGATGCTGCTCGGGAACTGAAAGAGAACACTGGAGTTTGAGTGGAAGGCAGACAGCATCAGAGACAGATGGACATATGTTTTAAGAGGAGGTAAATTTGCTATATAAAATGTTTTCTTAAAAGACTAGTAGTAGGGAATATTTTATATAAAGCTTGAACTCACTGTGGGTTTGTGAGAAACGTTTGTCTAAATATTTAAGGCAGAAATGCACATTTTATTTTTGAATTTCTATTTTAATATCTGTAGCTTCTGAAGCAAATCTCATGCCTCTGAAATTCTCGAAGCCATGCTCTGCTACCAGAAGTGTGGCAGGGTGGGACTCCCAGCCATCAGACTCAGTCTGGCCCCACAGTGATCCCACACCAAATTAGTTGGGGGAGAGCGATGGTGGGGGGCAGCTGACTGTTTCTACCAAAGAATAAGATGGAACTGGTAGGATTTCTAGCAGGGGACATCATCCTGTCAGTCCCAGCCCCTTTAATAACACGCACCCGACCCCCCCCCCCACCCCCCCATCTGTATTTCTGAATATGGAAAGAAAAAGGCGAAAAACTAACGAAACCCCAAGTTCCAGCCCCCCTGTCCAGATCTGTTCCAGTTAGTAGCCTCACGAGCTCAGGAATTTTGGGGCCAGCGCTTAGTTGTCCTGCCACATTTCTGTTGGTACACATCCAAAAATGATGTGCACCAACACGAAAATGGCAGCACAATTTGTACAAGTGTTAAAATCATATCTGACTATGTTTAAGCAGGTTTTTTGTTCTTAGCAATAGATGTCAGTATATCATTGGAATTTCTCTGCCCTGCATTCGTGTTATTGATAATTGTCTGAATAAAATAAAAGGACTGCTATTGGTTGGAGTGTATGGCTGTGAATGAATCAGTGGTAGTATGATTTTCTGAAAAAAGCCCATTGCCCTTATTCTCTATAATCAAAAGCTTGACATGCAAAAGCAACTGTGGTACAATTGATATCACAGTAAAGCATAGCCATGATTCTAAACTACTATATGTATAACGCCGATAATGGAAAGTGACAAATAATTTCTCATGCTCATGTAATTGCTTTCAGACTC
Source organism: Squalus acanthias (assembly GCA_030390025.1). Taxonomy (NCBI): domain Eukaryota; kingdom Metazoa; phylum Chordata; class Chondrichthyes; order Squaliformes; family Squalidae; genus Squalus; species Squalus acanthias. Next base: position 139,984,315 of record CM059425.1, on the reverse strand, counting down.
TTAGAATGACTAAAATGATACATATGGCATCACTATAGATCGACAAAGGAAAAGTCATCTATTCATACCTGGTCATAAGCATCATTAGTCAGAGCATTATTAATTAATGGTGCATGCAGAACAAGAATGACTCGTAAACATGATTAATTTAGATTGCTTTGGGTGAACTGAGGCTGGACAATGCATGATTAATACTTCACAGAGCTCTATGTTTTGATGCATTTATTCCCACAAGTGAGGCAACGCTATAATAAACCTCACAAGTGGAAATAAAAATTATATTTCAAAGACAGCTCTGAAGTGTTTTGTTCCGAACAGGTGTGTAAGGCATCTTTTGTAATGAAACACTAAGCCCTCCCTTAACATTGGGTGTTTTAAGCTGTGAAATGAATGTTAAATTGTGCGGTGTGGTGCTCAGTCCTCAGAACTGATTCCCACTGTTCTTTGTTGTTTATTTATCAAAGATCATGAACAGTCCATCTTAATTTGATCATGACATGTTGTCATTTTAAGAAAAAAAATCAAACTTCCCTGGCCAGCTTGTGAAATGTTCATCGGATAGACATTGATGAGATATTAATAATTCAAGAAGATACATAAGGAAGTTAAGATTATTCCCTGTTGCAGTTTCTAAACTGAGATTTCTCACTGACTTTCAATGGACAGACTGTTATGGGCACAGGAGAAATAACAATTCATTTAAAAAGGACCTCTTAAAAATCAGGACCACCATTGGGACCGCTTTTAAAAATCAGACAGCTATATAAAATGATGATTAATGTGAGCAGTTTTCTTTTACTTCATTTTGCATTTTCATCAATTTTTATGTTTGTTTGTTTAAATAGTAAGTGGTACCGGGGGAAGGGAGGCGCTTGTTTGAAAGCATCACTGAGCCTGACACCGTGAGAGATTGAGTTATTGCAAAACATCTGACATTCTTACAAAAGCAAAATACTGCGCATGCTAGAAAACTGAAATAAAAACAGAAAATGCTGGAAATACTCAGCAGGTCAGGCAGCATCTGTAGAGAGAGAAACAGAGTTAACATTTCAGGTCGATGGCCCTTCGTCAGAACTAGAAAAAGTTGGAGATGTAAAAGGTTTCTAAGTAAGTGCAGGGGCAGGGAGAGAGGGGAGGGGAGGAAAGAGCAAAAGAGAAGGTCTGTGATAGGATGGAAGGCAGGAGAGATTAAGGGACAAAAGAGATGATGGTGCAAGGCAACCGAGGATTCCCCTCTACCGTGGTTGACAAGGCCCTTGACCGTGTCTGTTCTATTTCCCGCTCTTCTGTTCTCACCCCTTCCCCTCCCTCCCCTGAACCACGATAGGGTTCCCCTTGTCCTCACCTTTCACCCCACCAGTCTGCACATTCAACGGATTATCCTCCGCCATTTCCGCCACCTCCAGCGTGATCCCACCACCAAACACATCTTCCCCTCACCTCTCCTTTCTTGAGTTCTGAAAGGACCACTCCCTCCGCGACACCCTGGCCCGCTCCTCTATCACCCCCATCACCCCCTCCCCTTCGCCCGGCACCTTCCCGTGCAAGCGCAGGAGATGCAACACCTGCCCTTTTACCTCCTCCCTTCCCACTGTCCAGGGCCCCAAACACTCCTTCCAAGTGAAACAACGATTTATTTGTACTTCTTGCAATTCAGTATACTGTATTCGCTGCTCACGATGCGGTCTCCTCTACATTGGGGAGACCAAACGCAGATTGGGTGACCGCTTTGCAGAACACCTCTGTTCAGTCCGTAAGGGTGACCCCGCGCTTCCAGTCGCCTGTCACTTTAATTCACCGCTGCACTCCAACTCAGACCTCACCATCCTCGGCCTCTTACACTGTTCCAATGAAGCTCAACGTAAGCTCGAGGAACAGCACCTCATCTTTCGATTAGGCACTTTACAGCCTTCTGGACTCAACATCGAGTTCAACAATTTCAGACCATAACCTCTGCCACTATCTTTTTTTCACATGGCAGCTGTTGATGATTCTACCATTGCCATTTACACTTCATCTTGACTCATCTTTTGTTTCTTAACTTGTCCCATTACCATCTCCTTTTGCCTTGTACTCTCATCCCTTTTGTCCCTTAATCTCTCCTGCCTTCCATCCTATCACAGACCTTCCCTTTTATTCTTTCTTCCCCTCCCCCCTTTCCCTGCCCCTACACTTGCTTAAAAACCTGTTCCATCTCCAACTTTTTCCAGTTCTGACAAAGGGTCATCGACCTGAAACGTTAACTCTGTTTCTCTCTCCACAGATGTTGCCTGACCTGCTGAGTGTTTCCAGCATTTTCTGTTTTACATCTGACATTCTTGGTTCATTTCAGTCATCAGTGCCTTTTATTGTTCTTCATCTGACCTCCTGTCCTAAAGTTAAGAGCACTAAGGCTTATATCTAAAAAATAAGTTCAAACAAAATAACTTGTATTTATAGAGCACATTTATCGTAGAAAAACATAAAACTAAGCTGAAGTTTATGGAGGGTGAAGGAGAGAACTTTTAAAAATTAAAAATGCCTTTACGCATCACATAATGAAAATATGATTTCAGTCATGAGATACTTAGTGGTTTTATCAGTTACTGGTTATCTATTCCACCACCTGATTTGTTTTATGCCAAGACTAACATTGCAAACCTTCAATATGTTTTCAAGCCATCTCATTCGCTATTGCCTTCACATGTCATTCATATAATTTAAAAAAAAATTACTATCCCTTGGAATAAAATTAAAAGCTATAATGATAAATACCATATTTATCTGTTGAAATAACAATCTTTATCAATGAGTACCAGACTCAGAGGAGACCACTTGACACAGAATTGCTTGGCAGACCCCTTGGAGTCCTCTAGATCCTCCTTACACTAGTGCTGTAAGAATAAGCAGCTTCATCATTATAAACCTGCAGGAGTCAGTGTGCCAAATTATCGAGGATCTCGACAAAGCAGCACGGCCTGGAGTTCAAGCCCTGGAGCATGCTAAGAGTAAAAGAGGTCCTGAATAAATAAACTTAATTTAAACAAACATGCTGATATCTGCTAGCAAAGTAGCAAATGAGAAGCCAGACTGAACCTTTGCCTTCACCCAACAGCAGATGATGGTCTCAGCTGCACAAAAACTGTTCTCAGTGTTTCAGTATGGGCTTCATAGTCCCAGCTCTCCGCCAAAAGCACCAAGTAACAGGTTCTGAAAGCAGGTCAGGTTGTTGAATGAAGCTGGGAATGAAGTGATTTTGTAGGAAATGGAGCCGAATGCTAACTTTAATCTTGCTTCATATCTTACAGATCCTCCCTTCGTTTACCATTGCAGATGTAAAGCACAAGTTTCACAAAGCTTGTAAGTAACACATACGTCGTTTATATTTTTTACACATTAGGATCTTCATGAAGATATAATGCAGAATTCTGTAAATTTCTCAAGTTGGTTTGATTAAGCATCCAAAATCGGGTGAGTGCTCCATGGTAAACTGTTGCGGTGCCACCTGGATTCACTTTAAGCAGCAGTGAGGCACTGGAGAGGGTGCAAAAAAGATTTACAAGGATGATACCAGACCTGCGAGGTTATACCTATCAGGAAAGGATGAACAGGCTGGGTCTCTTTTCTCTTGAAAAGAGAAGGCTGAGGGGGTGACCTAATAGAGATCTTTAAAATTATGAAAGGTTTTGCTAGAGTAAACACAGGGAGAGTTTCCACTTGTGGGAAAGAGCATAACTAGAGGCCATCAATATAAGATAGTCACCAAGAATTCAGAAGAAACTTCTTTACCCAGAGAGTGGTGAGAATGTGGAACTCACTATCACAGAGAGTAGTTGAGGCGAATAGCATTGATGCATTTAAGAGGAAGCTAGATAAGCATATGAGGGAGAAGGGAACAGAGAGTTATGCCAATAGAGCTAGATGAGGAAGGATGGGAGGAGGCTCGAGTGGAGCATAAATGCTGGCATGGACTAGTTGAGTCAAATGGCCTGTTTCTGTGCTGTATATTCTATGTAATTCTGAACAGAGATATCTGTGCATATGCTTCGTGGCATACTGTTCTAGTGCGTCATGCCATAAGGTGGTAGGGCGTAGGTTGGTACCTCTGACTTCAAAGACAAATTGCATTTCCTGGTCAAGTCATGCCATCGGGAGAGACCGTAAGCAGAGGTGAGATGCTTGTGCCCGGAGATAGAAGATAACGTGTAGGGTGAGTTATCCTGAGCCATACCCATGTAACTCCGGAAACAATTTGCAAAGAAGGATGGGCAGCGGGCAAAGAACAGATCACCTGACCATCTTCTCTGGTGTAACCTAGTGCATGGCATTTGGTGTAGGAAGTCCTCAAAACCAGGATGAAAAGAAAACTTGCTAGACATAGTGCCATTCACATCCTCAGGACATAGTCACTGTTAGCAATGTGATAATGACCAGATAATCTGTTTTAGTGATGTGGGTTGGATAAATATTGGCCAGGACACCAGGGAGAACTCCCCTGCTCTTCTTTAAATTGTGCCATAGGATCTTTTATGACTACCTAAAAGGGCAGACAGGGCCTCAGTTTAACAGGGTCTCATCTGAAAGAAGGCACCTCCAACAGTGCAGCACTCATTCAGTACTGCACTGAAGTATCAGCCTTAGATTATGTGCTCAAGTCTCTTGGAGTGGGACGTGAACCCACAACCTTTTGACTCAGAGGCAAGATTGCTACCACTCAGCCATGGCAGTCATGGTGGGAATCAGGAGGTACTACAGTTTGCCACCATGCCTTGAGGCTATGAAAGGGAAAAGAAATATCAGCCAAAGTTCCCACTTTTCCTGGGGGGTCAGCGGGTGGGATTGGTGGCGAGTCGGGTGGGAAAATGTTTTTTTTGACAGGGTGTTGGGAGCCTGCTATCAACCCACCACAACGCACCTTTCCTATTGTCGGGTCTGTCAGCGCTGAGTAGACCCGACAGGCAGTGGTGGGTGACCCAATTAAACTCATGGGGGGCAAAATTCCCCTTGTTTGCACCTCCAATGGGAGGCGCTAACAGGGTGCAAATGGCTTTGCGCCCCCCCCCCACAAGGCGATAACCGCGCCTCGTGCGAAATTCAGCCAGAGGTTAGCGGCGGTGCTATCGGTTTTTGCCCCAATCTTCTGCGCCCAGAGATCATGCATTGCTGATCATCTTCCAACATTTGATGGAATCTGGAACTGTACCCATGGATTGGAGGGTAGCTAATGTTACCCCACTATTCAAAAAGGGTGGTAGAGAGAAAGCGGGGAATTACAGACCGGTAAGCCTGACATCGGTAGTGGGGAAAATGCTAGAGTCCATTATAAAGGATGTAATAGCTGAGCACTTGAAAAACAGTGACAGGATCGGACAAAGTCAACATGGATTTACAAGAGGTAAATCGTGCTTGACTAATCTACTGGAATTTTTTGAGGATGTAACTGGGAAAATAGATAAGGGAGAACCAGTAGATGTGGTGTATTTGGACTTTCAAAAGGCTTTCGATAAGGTCCCGCATAAGAGATTAGCGTGTAAAGTTAAGGCACATGGGATTGGGGGCAAGGTATTGACTTGGATAGAGAACTGGTTGGCGGACAGAAAGCAGAGAGTAGGAATTAATGGGTCTTTTTCCGAGTGGCAGGCAGTGACTAGTGGGGTACCGCAGGGTTCGGTCCTTGGACCCCAGCTATTCACAATATACATTAATGATCTGGATAAGGGAACTAAATGTAATATCTCCAAGTTTGCAGATGACACAAAGCTGGGTGGGCGTGTGTGCTCCGAGGAGGTTACTGAGAAACTCCAGGATGATTTGGACAGGTTGGGTGAGTGGGCAGAAGCGTGGCAGATGCAATATAACGTGGATAAATGCGAGGTTATCCACTTTGGTGTCAAAAACAGAAAGGCAGACTATTATCTGAATGGCAATAAATTGGGAGAAGGGGCAGTGCAACGAGACCTGGGTGTCCTTGTGCACCAGTCGCTGAAGGTAAGCATGCAGGTGCAGCAGGCGGTGAAGAAGGCAAATGGTATGTTGGCCTTCATAGCGAAAGGGTTTGAGTATAGGAACAGGGATGTCCTGCTGCAGTTGTACAGGGCCTTGGTGAGACCACACCTTGAGTACTGTGTGCAGTTTTGGTCGCCTTATCTGAGGAAAGATGTTCTTGCCATGGAAGGAGTTCAGCGAAGATTCACAAGGCTGATACCTGGGATGGCAGGAATGACATATGAGGAGAGATTGGGTCGATTGGGCTTATACTCGCTGGAGTATAGAAGAATGAGAGGGGATCTCATCGAAACATATAAAATTCTGACAGGTCTGGACAAACTAGATGCAGGAAGAATGTTCCCGATGGTCGGAGAATCCAGAACCAGGGGTCATAATCTAAGGATAAGGGGGTAAGCCATTTAGGACAGAAATGAGGAAGAATTTCTTCACCCAGAGGGTGGTGAACCTGTGGAATTCTCTACCACAGAAGGTAGTTGAGGCCAAGTCATTAAATATATTCAAGAATGAGTTAGATATATTTCTTAAAGCTAAAGGGATCAAGGGATATGGGGAGAAGGCAGGTACAGGGTACTGAGTTTGGATGATCAGCCATGATCTCATTGAACGGCGGAACAGGCTCGAGGGGCTGAATGGCCTACTCCTGCTCCTATCTTCTATGTTTCTATGTTTCTATGACATCATCTCCGGGCAAATCGCCCCGTTTGCGCTCCCGATGCAAAATTCCCATTTCTGGCCTGCCTGTGCACCTCTGTTTTTTAGCGACAGGTTCAGCAGGCGTTTTCCAGTCGGGAGGCCTGTGGAGGAGCGCTATTTAAAGGCGTCCACTTCTGGTAGTTGTTTGTGTCGACCAGGACATCAAACTTTTTGCTGCTCAAAAGCAAAGGGCCCTTTCGATTATTGGAAGCGTTTTTGAGATTTCAGAGTTTGCTGCTGAATAAGGAATCTTCATTTGCATTAGGGTGTGATTTGTTGGCTATTAGGCAGTTCTTCTCAGAGCAATGAAAAGGGTCTGCAGTATGTGCCTGTTCTCCTCGAAGCAAGCAAAGCTGCAAATGAGCATTTGGTGAATGATCGAATCTCCCCTTTAAGAGCTGGAAAGAAGCAGCGTGAGTGATCAAATCTGTTTGGAACTCACCTGAAATTCGGCAGTTCTCTGGTGTTAGCGCCCCTGTAGTGCCCCACTGAGGACATTAGCACTTGATTTAGCGCCCCTCTCCCTTCCTGGGGCGATGCCAGGGAATTTAGGTGAGTCTCAGAATCATTAGCGCCGGTCGCTAACTTTTCAAACTTTTTCCAGTTAGCGCCCCAAATGGCCCTCTAGGGAAATTTTGGCCCATTATAATCTACTTAACAGACCCTTAAGAGGCTTTTTTAATTTACTTTTACACTTTAACTTCATGGTCACGGGAACCACACTTTTCGGGGACCACTGCTGTCAATCTGAGACGGGAGTTCAGTGGCCATTGCTCCAGCTGATTACTTGACAGCTTCAAATGTACAGTAAGAGCTCCCACCTGACAAATCATCACTTTCCTCAGCCACAAGCTGTTTTTCAGTCCATTTCCAGCAGATTCTGCAGGCTTTCCACTTTTCAATCTCCATCCACTCTTATCTCATTGGAAGAATTCTCTCACCATTAACAGAATGCTTCTGTCATCTCTACTTCACCTGCCAGCTATTCCATCGACATGGATGCCCTTTATACTTGGTCCTCAGAATCCGACCACCATCAGCCCCAACACCAGCAGTACCATGCACACCAGCAGCACCAACAACACCACCAACCTTCTCTGCAATCACCCAATGCTACACAGGACAGAGGGCATTTTCACCCGACCACATTGCTGCCTGGGAGACCAGGGATGGCCTCACCATGGCCAGATTTATTTCACTTGGCGCTGTACACCCTAGCTACCACATGATGCGCCAGGTTGGCACCACCCCACACCAACAACATTAAGCATCCTTACAATGCCCAAGCCATTCCTTTCACACTCATCACCATTCCGAGAGGTACCCTTATGTCTCACCATTCACTGCAACTCACTAAGCCACTTTCAAAGGTGCACACAAATCTGTCCAAGAACGCAAAGTGTTGAAAGTAAAGGTTTCAATGTTTGACAGCACATTAACAGAAACTTTACATGAACATTGGATAAAACACCCAAGTGGCTATCCTTGTGTGTTGTTAGTTGGTATGATTGCATTAGGATGAGGGTGAGTGTGAGGGGTGGGTAATGAGATGGGGATAATGTAGATAGCGAGAGAGGGATGGGTGGAGGTGCAAGATAAGTTGGTGTGAGTAGGATGTGCAGGAGTACGGTAGGAAGGCAGAGTGAAGGGGATGTGATGAGAGGCACAGCAGGATGAAGGTGAGTGTGGCTTTGTACTAACGTTTCATGAGCTAATGAGATAATTGAAAGGTTTGCGGCACTGTACCCAGGTCCTCCTGAACACATCCCTGCTTGTGACCTCCTCTGCAATGCGCAACCAGGCTGCTTTGGTCTCCTTGGGAGGTCTCTTCCGCCCATTGGAAGGCAAGAGGATCTCCCTGTGTTCTGTGACTCACTCCATAAGCATATGGAGGGAGTCATGGGAGAACCTGGGTGCAACCCTGCACCTCTATTCAGTGATTGTCAGTGACCCGCTTCCTCTAATTGGACCAGGAAACGCGCTGGGCGGGCTTAACAAGCCCTATCAATGGAAATTCATTTTCAAGAGTGGGATGGAGCCAGCAGCAGGGTCAGGACCCAGCACCGATGTCACCCGCCCCAGACCTGCCGAGGTAAGGAAAATCTCGGCCCTGGTTATTATCTAACAACCACTGCTGGAGTTGAGCACATGTGGATGTTGAGTGAAGACACAATCAGGCTCAGCTAATAGATTTCCATGTTTGAGTGTTGTTGTCAAGTATGTCACTTAGGAAACTTATTGGAAGTTAAGAAGGATTCAATTGTCTTTGGAACCTTATCCCTGTATAATTCAGTTTCATCAGCAGACAGAGGGAGAAAACTGTAACAAAGAAAGAAAGAATTGCATTTATATAGGGCCTTTCATGACCTCAGGACTTCTCAAAGCGCTTTACAGCCAATGAAGTACTTTTTGAAGTGTAGCCACTGTTGTCATAAAGGAAACATCGCAGCCAATCTGGCACAGCCAGTTCCCACAAAAGAGCAGTGTGATAATGACCAGATAATCTGTTTTTTTTTAGTGATGTTGATTGAAGGATAAATATTGGTCAGGACACCGGGGATAACTCCCCTGCTTTTCTTTGAAATCATGCCATGGGATCTTTTGCATCCACCTGAGTCGGCGGACAAGGACTCAGTTTAACGTTTCATTCAAAAGACTGCATCTCCGACAGTGCAGTGTTCCCTCAATACGGCACTGGAGTGTCAGCCTAGATTTTTGTGCTCAATTCTCTGGACTTGAACCCACAACCTTCTGACTCAGAGGCGAGCATGCTACCAACTGAGCAACGTCTGGAAAATCTGCAGTCTTTCTGGTGCACTGCTGCTAAAAATTAGGTTGGGACGCAGACACAGGAATTCCTGCTTACCCTCTCTCCACCCCAATCAAGGCCAGTGGCATAAGAGGACTGGGGTTGGGGAATCTCCAGTGCCTGGAGTACCCACGTTCCTAATACAAAAGCAAATTACTGCAGGTGCTGGAAATTTGAAATAAAAACAGAAAATGCTTAAAATACTCAGTAGCAATGCATAGCCACGCAGCTCACTGCTGGTCCCACACAATGTTAAGTTTCGCTTGTGAATGGGCCACGCAGACCCTTAAAGGAGCCACGCACCCCCCAAAATTTAGGGGGAACATTGCTCAGCAGGTCAGGCAGCATCTGTGGAGTGAGAAACAGAGTGGGAAATTTTAACCTGCAGGAGTGCGCAGGTACGGGTGCGGATGGAGGGGATTAAAACCGGGAAAAATGCGAGCGCGTCGGGAAGCTGGCTCTAATCCGCCGACCTCCACGTTTAACTTGGGTGCACTAGGCTGCTTGCGCGCAACCCCCCCGGGAGAGGCAGGTTGCCTACTAACTATGTATTTGCTCAATTAGAGCGATACTTCAACGGACTTTTAAATTTAACGGCGCATCCACGGGTTTCCGGGGCTTCCTGAAACTCGCCAGTGAAAGCAAAGCGAGAACACAACAGCAATTGACGGGGCTGATTAAAAGTTATGCAAATACTTCAATAAATACTTAGTACTCAGCTGCTTTCTTATCTACTAGTGGTGAAGTGTTTGTTCACATTACTTTTGCTGAGAGTTTACTTTCGACAATTTGGAAGTTTTCACAGACAGATCAGGATGGGTGGCGCCTTGGCTGCCTTAGATTGGACCACAGACGAGGAGCAATATGACCAGCATCAGCAGTAACAGGCTGCTGTTGAGAGACCTGCAGCTGGGCATCAGAGAGGGGAGCAGCTGGGGGGTGCACCTCGCAGGAGGAACTACCCGCGATGCAGCGTGGACAGGCAGAGGTTGATCTCCCTTGACCTGTCGGAACAGCAGTGCTTCCAGAGGCTCAGGTTGTCGCGTCAGGTGGTGGTAGACATCTGCAGCCTCCTCGAAGAAGACTTGCTCCCTCCTGGACCTGGTGGCCACGCGTTACTAATGGCTGTCAAAGCGACCACCGCCCTCAATCGTTTTTTCCTCCAGATTTTTCCGGGCTCTGCTGGAGACATATCCAGGACCACACAGTCGGCCGTCCACAAATGCATAAGACAGGTAACTGATGGATTGTTTGCCAGGGCTGGCAATTATCTGAACTTCGCCTGCTATGACGCTAGTTAAAATAAGCAGGCGCTCAGGTATGCGTCTCTGGCTGACTTCCCACAGGTGCAGGGCATCATCAACTGCACGAATGTGGCAATCCCCACATCCCCAGATCAACCAGGAATATTCGTGAATGGCAAGGGCTTCCTCTCCATCAGGTGTGCAAACACAAAAAGATCTTTCTGCAGGTCTGCACAAGTCTCCCGGGGAGCTGCCATAATGCTTTCCTCCTGCGGCGGTCCAAGCTCCCTGACGTCTGCAAGCTGACTTAAAGGTTGGCTGCTAGGAGGCAAGGGAAACCCCCTTCACACATGGATAATGACACCCATGAGAAACCCAACAAATGAAGCATGAATATCTGAGCTGGTGCATGGTAAGCATGATTCCTGTGACTGTGCGCCCTCAGAAGGAATCAGCTCCTCTGAAGATTTGCCGTCTATGAGGTCCCTGGACTTCTGCTTGCATGTGTGATGGTTCTATCGGAGAGAAAATATATGAATTAATACTGGCAAGCTAAGAATGTTGCAACTGATCGTTATGAAGGTGATCATATTTCACTTCTGATGAAATCAAGTCAACATGACTGAGTCTCAAGCAACACGCATGTGCATTATATTTCTTTCTGTCACCGGGTAGTTGGGAAGTCCCCATCTCCTCATCTCCTCATCTCCAATGGCAAGGGATGCCGAGATGCCACTGATCTCCAATGCTTCCTTCTCTGCAGTTGTCAGCTGCGAGGTCTGTGGAAGACCACCTTCGGTTCTTTCCTTCTCCTTTGTGTCTTCCGCTCTCTTCTGCAACAGAAGAAAGAGCAGACCTATGAGTGACTGTAATAGCATGTATTCGCCCAATGGCAGCAGTGCATTTGGTGAGGGTGATTATCAGGGAGAGGCATGACATTGCATAAGGATGAGGGTGAGTGGCAATGGTGGATGGATAGATGGGGATGTATGGAAGTGCATGGAAAGAGAAAGATGTGTGCACTTGCAAGATGTGAGGAGAGATGTGATGGAGTTGGCCTAACAAGGCATAGTGAGTTGGGGGGTGGGTGATGTGCACAGCAGGATGTAGGTGAATGTGCAATTGTACTCACCTTTCCTGGCCTGGTTAGGTCATTAAAGCGCATCCTACAGTGAATCCAGGAGTGTGGCACAATGCTCCTGCTGCCAACCTCCTGGGCCACCTCCACAATCAACGGCAAACCCGGAAGTAAAATGATAATGAGGTGCCTGTGTTAAAGTGCTACAGACAGATGCGCTGAAATTCCTTCCTGGTTTCCACCGTTCCCAATGCATCTCAATTAATATCGATGCCCACGTTTCAGGTTGATGACCTTTCATCAGAACTGGAAAAAGTAGAGATGTAAAAGTTTTTAAGCAAGTACAAGGTCAGGGAAAGTTGTGGGGGGTGGGCTGGGGGCTAGGAAAGCCTTCCACCCTATCACAGATCTTCCTTTTTGTTCTTTTCTTCTCTCTCCTCTTTCCCAGCCCCTGTACTATTGACCCTGAATTGCCTCCCCTGCCGCTGCATGTCAGGTCTGCTCAGTGCTGACAGACCCAACATTTGGTAAAGGCGCGTGGCGGCGGGTTGACAGTGGGGTCGCGACCTGCTGTCAAAAAAAACACTTTCCCACACGACCCGCCACCGATCCCGCCTGCTGACCCCCCCGGAAAATTCCATCCCGTTAACTTTGTTTCTTTATGCACAGATGCTGACTGATCTGCTGAGTATTTCCAGCATTTTCTGTTTTTATACCCATGTTCTTAGCCTTTCAGAGGATTGGGAGATCATCGATGGCGGTATGCCCAGCCAGGTGCAGCCTGCCGAATTGAAGTTTTGGGCTCCACTTGGGAGCCCAGGCTGGGGACAATAAAATCTTTGGGTCATCTGCTGGCTTCTTTACACTACGAGTGGAGCATATCCAAGATGCACAGTTAATTGAGCTGTGGTTTAGGGAGCAAATTTCCAGTTGCTTCTGGCAGTCTAAAATTATGCTAGGCATGAGTGAGATAGCATTCTGAGTATTCTGCCCAATTTTGGTTCTGTTACTTCAAAGAGAGTTACTGTGGTATTGGGGAGAGTTCAGCAAAGGATTGCAAAATTAATACCAGAACTTAGAGGACTGAGCTATAAAGAGTGATTGTGTAGCCTAAGGTATTTCTCTCGAGAAGATGTGATAGAAGCTTTTAAGGCTATGAAGGGATTGATAAATTGCAAATGGATACATTTTTCTGCCATGTACAGAATTCCGGAACCAGGGGTGATATATTCAAGTTAAAGAAAACTATTGATGAGCTGTTAACCCGAGGCCATGTCTGCCCTCTCAGGTGGATGTAAAGGATCTCATGCCACTATTTGAAGAAGAGTAGAGGAGTTATCCCTGGTGTCCTGGCCAACCAAATGATCTGGTCATTTATCTCATTGCAGTTTGTGTGCAAATTGGCTGACGCATTTCCTACATTACAACAGTGACTATGCATCAGTAGTGTTTCATTGGCTATAAAGCACTTGGGATGCCCTGAGGTAATGACAGGTTATGTATAAATGCAAGTTGTTTCTTCTTTCTTACTGTAAATAGACAATTCAAACAGCAGAAAGTAACCAACAAAGTACCAGACCAGTCACACAGGAAACTTTAAGGGGTTTCCAAAAAGAAATAGACAAATTCCTGGCATTTGAATCAATTCATAATTATTAAATGCTGAAAAATAATTTAGGGGTATCACAGGAAAGAAAGATAATAAGAGAATTGTCTTGCCCAATGTATATTTTGATGGCTGGAAACAATGTTATGTGCATTAAATTAACCAACCGTCAGGAATAGAAGTTAACAGTTTCAGATGTGGGTTTGTGAATTTCCCTCCAGAGCAGCAATGAGAGCATTTGTAATTGGTTCTGCTAGTATCACAATGGTTGTGTATCTGAGGATTCCATTACAGATGCTAATGCCATTGCAACATATTCAGTGGCAGATTTCAGTGCAGATAATTGTGTTTTTTTTATTTGTTTATGGGAGGTGGGCGTCGCTGGAAAGGCCAGCATTTATTGCCCATCCCTAATTGCCCCTGAGAAGGTGGTGGTGAGCTGCCTTCTTGAACCGCTGCAGTCCGTTTGGTGAAGGTACTCCCACAGTGCTGTTAGAGTTCGGGGATTTTGACCCAGCGACGATGAAGGAACGGCGATATACTTCTAAGTCAGGATGGTGTGTGACTTGGAGGGGAACTTGGAGTTGTGGTGTTCCCATGCACCTGCTGCCCTTGTCCTTCTAGGTGGTAGAGGTTGCGGGTTTGAGAGGTGCTGCCGAAGAAGCCTTGGCGAGTTGCTGCAGTGCATCTTGTAGACGGTACACACTGCAGCCACGGTACGCAGTGGTGGTGGAGGGAGTGAATGTTTAAGGTGGTGGATGGGGTGTCAATCAAGCGGGCTGCTTTGTCTTGGATGGTGTCGAGCTTCTTGAGTGTTGTTGGAGCTGCATTCATCCAGGCAAGTGGAGAATATTCCATCACACTCCTTACTTGTGCCTTGTAGATGGTAGAAAGAGTCAGGAGGTAAGACACTCACCACAGAATATCTAGCCTCTGACCTGCTCTTGTTGCCACAGTATTTATGTGGCTGGTCCAGTTAAGTTTCTAGTCAATGGTGACCCCCAGGATGTTGATGGTGGGGGATTCGGCGATAGTAATGCCATTGAATGTCAAGGGGTGATGGTTAGACGCTCGCTTGTTGGAGATAGTCATTGCCTGGAACTTGTGTGGCGCGAATGTTACTTGCCACTTATCAGCCCAAGCCTGAATGTCGTCCAGGTCTTGTTGCATGCAGGCATGGACTGCTTCATTATCTGAGGAGTTGTGAATGGCACTGAGCACTGTGCAGTCATCAGCAAACATCCCCATTTCTGACCTTATGTTGGAGGGAAGGTCATTGATGAAGCAGCTGAAGATGGTTGGGCCTAGGACACTGCCCTGAGGAACTCCTGCAGCGATGTCCTGGGGCTGTGATGATTGACCTCCACCCACCACAATCATCTTCCTTTGTACTAGGTATGACTCCAGCCAGTGGAGAGTTTTCCCTCCAATTCCCATTGACTTCAGTTTTATTAGGGCTCCTTGATGCCACACTCAGTCAAATGCTGCCTTGATGTCAAGGGCAGTCACTCTCACCTCACCTCTGGAATTCAGCTCCTTTGTCCATGTTTGGACCAAGGCTGTAATGAGGTCGGGAGCTGAGTGGTCTTGGCGGAACCCAAACTGGACATCAGTGAACAGGTTATTGGTGAGTAAGTGCCGCTTGATAGTACTGTCAATGACACCTTGCATCACTTTGCTGATGATTGAGAGTAGACTGATGGGGCGGTAATTGGCCAGATTGGATTTGTCCTGCTTTTTGTGGACAGGACATACCTGGGCAGTTTTCCACATTGTCAGGTAGATGCCAGTGTTGTAGCTTTATTGGAACAGCTTGGCTCGAGGCGCGGCTAGTTCTGGAGCACAAGTCTTCAGCACAACAGCCGGGATGTTGTCGGGGCCCATAGCCTTTGCTGTATCCTGTGCGCTCAGTCGTTTCTTGATATCACATGGAGTGAATCGAATTGCCTGAAGACTGGCTTCTGTGATGGTGGGGACCTCAGGAGGAGGACGATATGGATCATCCACTTGGCACTTCTGGCTGAAGATGGTTGCAAACGCTTCAGCCTTGTCTTTTGCACTCACGTTACTCCATAACATCACTTGTGTCGGAGATAACAGGGTATAATTGGGTGTTTGACTCCCCCATACCACCCAGAATACCTTCTAATGTAGTTTGCAAAGAGGCAAGTAACTGCTCAACTTGGTTCTGATGCTGTCCATCAGAAAGTAGGTCCACTGTGGACTGTATCCCCATATAACTCATGAGGGCCACTCAGCAACCTGGACATCAACTAACCCCTCTTCAATAAGCACCGCTACTGCTATCATTTCCCTTCCAGTACTCAGACCTACTCTAGATTTTCTCATCAACATCACTAGCTACTTCTCCCACAGTGTGTGTAATTGTACTGATGTCCCCTGCTACTGTGGTGTTGATGGTTGGTGGTTTTAAATTGACACTCTCACGGTCAGCTGGTTTCTGACTAGCTTTCCTTGCTCTGTGAAAAGAGCTCACCTATCTATATAATTACTGCATGGTGATAATTTATATTATAATGCGGTGATAATTTACATTATTATGCACTTGTGCTCAATGATTGTGTGTGGACATGCTTATGCAAGATATTGTGTAAATAATAGAATATCTGAATAATATGGTCTGTGCCCTACACTTTCCTTCAACCTCTGCAGAATTATAGCTTCCAAATTCTCCTTGGATACACTTACAATAACTTGCTCATAAGGAGTGAGCAGTGGGGATTCAGATAAGGTGATTTGGACCATGAAAGTTCCTTCATGAGGAACTTTCTTTGAATGCAATTTTCACCTCTATTACCGATTTACTATATTCTTGCCTCCATATCAATGCTCCATTTTTTTGCATACATCATTAAGAGCTGCTGCTTTCCTTCATGTCCATGTCTGTCCTATGATTATTACTTTACAGTAATATTCAGGCCTTATCTTTGTATTTTTTTAAATTATGCAATATCCTCCAGAACTCCTGCCAGATACACTAAGTTAACACCACATTGATTCCTCTAGTCATATGATTGTTGCCTTCTTTGCATATGTGAGGGCCAGCCTCTCCCACCCAAATTGTGCTCATGTTCCTCCATTGCAGCAGTTAGCAGAGTAACCAGGGTCTGAATATTGTGCTGTCTCACATTTTTCTCTGCCATTGTCGACACTGCGCACTTCATTACTGTATCACCAATCTTTTTTCATTTTTACTGGTAAAATGGTTCATTAGCTGCTTGAAGAGTGTTAAAAGATTATTATTCCAAGTAAATTGGCTTCTTTTTTTAATTTTCTGCTAACAAAATGCATTTTTAGGAAGTGTAGGTTTCAAACCATGTGCCTCTGTAATTTCATTAGTGGGTAGTAAATTATTAATTCTCCCACTTTTTGCAAGCAGAGAGAACATGGACATAACTGATTAATGATCCAAACACAAAGTTTTGCGCAATGGGCGTGTTGTAAAGGAATTTGGGGACATGGATCAATGCAGCCTATTTCCCACCAGTGAAATTGTCACACAAAGCTCTGCAGCAGAAGTTCTAAATCATAAGAGTGACTTTTTGTTTCTATTCTTGTTCCTTTTTTTTTGGCTATGGAGATTTAATTTATTTTAGTATTAGTTTTTTTTTAATTCATTTTTGGGATGTGGGCGTCGCTGGCAAGGCCAGCATTTATTGCCCATCACTAGTTGCCTTTGGGAAGGTGGTGGTGAGCCGGCCTTCTTAAATCGCTGCAGTCCGTGAGGTGATGGTACTCCCACAGTGCTTTTAGGTAGGGAGTTCCAGGATTTTGACCCAGCAACAAAGAAGGATCAGCAATATACTTCTAAGTCAGGATTGTGTGTGACTTGGAGGGGAAATTAGAGGTGGTGGTGTTGCCATGTGCCTGCTGCCCTTGTCCTTCTAGGTGGAAGAGGTTGCGGGTTTGAGAGGTGCTGCCGAAGAAGCCTTGGCGAGTTGCTGCAGTGCATCTTGTAGATATGACACTGCCCTGAGGAACTCCTGCAGCGATGTCCTGGGGCTGTGATGATTGACCTTCATCCACCACAACCATTTTCCTTTGTGCTAGGTATGACTCCAGCCAGTGGAGCGTTTCCCCCCCGATTCCCATTGGCTTCAGTTTTACTAGGGCTCCTTGATACCACACTCGGTCAAATGCTGCCTTGATGTCAAGGGCAGTTACTCTCACCTCACCTCTGGAATTCAGCTCCTTTGTCCATGTTTGGACCAAGGCTGTAATGAGGTCTGGAGCCGAGTGGTCTTGGCGGAATCCAAACTGGGCATCAGTGAGCAGGTTATTGGTAAGTAAGTGTCACTTGATGGCACTGTCGAAGACACCTTCCATCACTTTGCTGATGATTGGGTGCGCTCAGCTCTTTCTTGATATCGCGTGGAGTGAATCGAATTGGCTGAAGACTGGCCTCTGTGATGGTGGGGACCTCAGGAGTAGGCCAATATGGATCAACCACTCGGCACTTCTGGCTGAAGATGGTTGCAAACGCTTCAGCCTTGTCTTGTGCACTCATGTGCTGGGCTCCACCATCATTGAGGATGGGGATATTCATGGAGCCTCCTCCTCCCGTTTGGTGTTTAATGGTTCACCACCATTCATGACTGGATGTGGCAGGACTGCAGAGCTTTGATCTGATCCGTTGATTGTGGGATCACTCAGCCCTGTCTATAGCACGCTGCTTCCGCTTTTTAGCATGCACGTAATCCTGTGTTGCAGCTTCCCCAGGTTGGCACCTCATTTTTAGATACACCTGCTGCTGCTCCTGGCATGCTCTTCCACACTCCTTATTGAACCAGGGTTGGTCCCCTGGCTTGATGGTAATGGTAGAGTGAGGGATATGCCAGGCCATGTGGTTACAGATTGTTGTGGAATACAATTCTGCTGCTTCTGATGGCCCACAGCGCCTCATCACTGCCCAGTTTTGAGCTGCTAGATCTGTTCTGAATCTATCCCATTTAGCACGGTGGTAGTGCCACACAACACGATGGAGGGTGTCCTCAGTGTGAAGACAGGACTTCGTCTCCACAAGGACTGTGCAGTGGTCACTGCTGCCAATACTGTCATGGACAGATGCATCTGTGACAGGTAGATTGGTGAGGACGAGGTCAAGTAGGTTCTTCCCTCGTGTTGGTTTTCTCACCACCTGTCACAGGCCCAGACTGGCAGCTATGTCCTTCAGGACTCGGCCAGCTCGGTTAGTAGTGGTGCTACCGAGCCACTCGTGGTGATGGACATTGAAGTCCCCTATCCAGAATACATTCTGTGCCCTTTCTACTCTCAGTACTTCTTCCAAGTGGTGCTTGGGATGTGGGTGAAGCTGGCAAGGCCTTGTAGATGGCATGGAGGCTTTAAAGGGTCAGCAGATGAGCCACTCATCACAGGGTACCCAGCCTCTGCCCTGCTCTTGTAGTCACGGTGTTGATATGGCTGGTCCAGTGGTGATCTCCAAGATTTTGCTCGTGGGGATTCAGCGATGGCAGATGGTGACTTAATTTCTTCTCCTACTTGTAGCAGGCTAAAAGTGTGTCACTAGACGGCTGAAATTGTCTGTGAAATTTAGCCCCATGCTTAAGGCAGTGCTGGTAATCAAGAATTATGTTACTGCACGATACACAGCAACAACAAAAATTCTTACATTCAAATACAAACCAAACACCAACATTCTAATCAAGTGCGAGGGACAAATATTTTCAAATTATAAAAATGGAACATGCACATTTTCAGATATAAGTCAGCCATTCTAATTTAAAACGCTCTGCAGATGTGGAAGATCTAGAACATTCAGCAACATTAACTGATTAACAGAGCTGTAGACTATTATTTTTGTTTGTCTGTTTTATAAATTATTAATATTTCCTCATCAGGGCAAAAGTACAGAATTGTAATGTGTCAGTTCAGTTTCCCTCCTGTTACTTGTGATTTCATGATATAATTTAATTCTATATCCTATTTAAAGTACAGCACCAGTGGGCTGTGGCTCTGACTTCGTTGGTTTAAATGTTGTACGGTGCTTCATTAAAGCAGTGTAATGCTCGTCAATGTAATTTGGTAGAGGCCCATGCTGTTTGATGAGCATGAAGCTCTGAGTGTGATAGTCTCACCTCCCTGTCTCTGAACTTCACACTGGCATAATCAATGCACTGAATTATATGTGACAATCATTCCTAAACAGGACGAACACTAAGGGGGTCTTCTATCTTTCACTTCTCTGCAAATTGTAAGTGATTGTTTGAACAAATCATGGAGTCTTATTTTAATCAGAAATAAAATGTGGGAGATCTTTCTTCATTTGCTGGTTGAAAGAAAGTGCTGACAAATTTAGTTATGTACATAATGACAGGCTCAATGTTCTTTCTCAGACAAGGTGTCATCTCTGGCTCAGTGCACACTCGCCTCTGAGTAAAAAGGTTATGGGTTCAAGCCCCACTTCAGCGACTTGAGCACAAAGTCTAGGCTGACACTTCAGTGCAGTACTAAGGGAGTGTTGCAATGTCAGAGGTGCTGTCTCTCTGATGAGATGTTAAAATGTTAAACGATGTCTGCCCTCTCAGGTGGACATAAAAGATCCCTTGACACTATTTCATATCATAGACGAGCAGGGGAGTTATCCCCAGTGTCTTGGCCATTATATATCCCTCAACCAACATCTCTAAAACATATTATAGAGTCATAGGGGGAGAAATTCAGTATCGCCCCATTTGGGGCGCAATTATCGGCCGGGCGCAAAGATTAGCGCCTGGCACTAATTATCGCCACCGACTGCAAACTTGACTTTTATCGCCCCTGGAGGTGATTGGAGCGCTAAATCAGGCGCTTCACACCTGTCTTAAGGCGCAAAGGCCGAGGAGCGAGGCGCTACCTCAGAGCGCTGGTGAAGCTCATGTAATGTCAGTCAGCAATGGAACACACACACAATGGAACGGGCCAGTTCTTAAAGGGGATGGTTAATCTCACTTTCCATCCACATCCTGCTAATTGCAGCCTTGAATCTCGGCCTGGAGAGATCTGCACATCAAATCTGCTGGAAAGAACAATGGAGAGTACCAGGCAAAGAGCTCAGAGTGCAGCCCCCACAGTCTCTTCTAAATCGATACAAGGAATGGCAAATCAAAATGAAGCTGCAAAGTGCTGCTCAGTACCCAAAACTCCTTCACACAACGTTGAATCTCTCCAGAAGTCTCTCTCTCTCTCTCTCTCAGAATGCGTAGTTCAAAAATGGCACCAACAATAAAAGGCAGGAAGCGGTCACCTTTAAATAGCGTTCCCCCTTTCCCTTCATGACTGCAGAACGCTCCACTCAAACTGTCGTTGCTAGCGTCAGGCGGTAAGGCAGGGGGCGCCACTCAATATCCGCTCCGGGGCGATACCGGGGCGTTGCGCACTCGACTAAACGTCACGATCTGCCGGCGCAGGAGATCGTGGCGGTAGTGTTTAGCGCCGCCGCAAAATGTCCAGTTAATTTCGCGAGCGGCGCAAACTTCGCCGCGCCTGGGCGCTAGATGCTTTGCGCCCCATTAGCACCCTCTTCAGGCGCTAACGGGAGGCGCAACCAACTGAATTTTTCCCCCATAGAGTCATAGGGCTGGATTTTCATTGACCTGTGGAGGCGGGTTTGGAGGCGTATGGGGGGTTAAAATTGTGAAAAGTGGCGGGCAGGCACAAGTCCGCCTCCATCCCGCCTCCACGCAATTTTGATGAAATCGTGTCTGCTGGTCCCGCCTGCGTCCCGCCTTTAAGAGACGGGATAGGCTGTTAAGGCCCTTAACAAGCACTAAATTGGCTCTATAATGCCATTTTGAAAGGCCTTTGTGATTTTAACCCTTGTTCTACGTGAAGCACGCCTGTTCTGAACCACGATTGTGAAACCTGGCGGGAGCACATGTGGATAGCTGAATATCAGTGGCTGCGCTGAGTATCAGTGAGTGGCTGGCTGGCATCTGGGAGTGGTGGAGCAAAAAAAATTCTCTCTCTCTCTCTCAGATAGAGCTGCTGCTCATTTTGCATCCAGGTCCTCTCACAGCAAAGGCCAGGCAGTCTCTGACCTGCAATGCAGCAGCAATGATGACATCATCAGAGGCGACTTTCAGACTGAAACCACTAATTGGTTCATGGGTTCCCACATGCTGGAACTCAATTGCCCAATTAGGTGAAAATTGCATCAATCTCCCATATCCAATTGCAGTCGGGTGGATAACATGAAATGCGGATGACACGACCCCAACCCGCCCCAGTATCAAAATCCAGCCCGTAGAGTTATACAGCACAGAAAGAGGCCCTTCGGCCCATCGTGTCACAGAATCACAGAATCACAGAATCCCCACAATGCAGATAGAGGCCATTTCGGCCCATCGAGCCTGCACCGACACATATCCCACCCTATCCCCGTAACCCCACGTATTTAATCCCCCCTAACACTAAGGGTCAATTTATCATAGCTAAATCAACCTAAACCACACATCTTTGGACTGTGGGAGGAAACCGGAGCACCCGGAGGAAACCCACGCAGACACGGGGAGAATGTGCAAACTCCACACAGACAGTCACCCGAGGCCGGATTCGAACCCGGGTCCCTGGTGCTGTGAGGTAACAGTGCTAACCACTATGCCACCGTCCGCGCCGGTCATCAAGCCCTGTCTATTTTAATCCCATTTTCCAGCACTTGGTCCGTAGCCTTGTATGCTATGGCATTTCAAGTGCTCATCTAAATGCTTCTTGAATGTTGTGAGGGTTCCTGCCTCTACCACCCTATCAGGCAGTGAGTTCCAGATTCCAACCACCCTCTGGGTGAAAAAGTTTTTCCTCAAATGCCCTCTAAATCTCCTGCCCCTTTCCTTGAAACTATACCCCCTGGTTATTGACCCCTCTACTAAGGGGAAAAGTTCTTTCTATCTACCCTATCTATGCCCCTCATAATTTTGTACACCTCAATCAGGTCCCCCCTCAGTCTTCTCTGCTCTAAGGAAAACAACCCCAGCCTGTCCAGTCTCTCTTCATAGCTGAAGCGCTGCAGCCCAGGTAACATCCTGGTGAATCTCCTCTGCACCTTCTCCAATGCAATCACATCCTTCCTATAGTGTGGCGACCAGAACTGCACACAATATTCCAGCTGTGGCCTAACTAGCATTTTGTACAGCTCCATCATAACCTCCCTGCTCTTATATTCTATGCCTCGGCTAATGAAGGCAAGTATCCCATATGCCTTTTTAACCACCTTATCTACCTGTCCTGCTGCCTTCAGGGATCTATGTACATGCACACCAAGGTCCCTCTGATCCTCTGTCCTTCCTAGGGTCCTACCATTCATTGTGTATTCCCTTGCCTTGTTAGTCCTCCCAAAATGCATCACCTCACACTTTTCAGGGTTAAATTCCAATTGCCACTGTTCTGCCCATCTGATCAACCCGTCTATATCGTCCTGTAGCCTGAGGCTTCCCTCCTCGCTATTTACCACCCCACCAATTTTCGTGTCATCTGCAAACTTACTGATCATACCTCCTACATTCATATCTAAATCATTAATGTACACTACAAACAGCAAAGGACCCAGCACCGATCCCTGCGGTACACCACTGGACACAGGCTTCCAGTCACAAAAACAACCTTCGACCATCACCCTCTGCCTCCTGCCACTATGCCAATTTTGGATCCAATGTGCCAAGTTGCCCTGGATCCCATGGGCTTTTACCTTCTTGACCAGTCTCCCATGCGGGACTTTGTCAAAAGCCTTACTGAAGTCCATGTAGAATACATCAACTGCACTACCCTCATCCACACACCTAGTCACCCCCTCGAAACATTCAATCAAATTGGTCAGACATGATCTCCCCCTGACAAAGCCATGCTGACTATTCTTGATTAATCCTTGCCTCTCCAAGTGGAGACTAATTCTGTCCCTCAGAATTTTTTCCAATAATTTCCCTACCACTGATGTTAGGCTCACTGGCCTGTAATTCCCTGGTTTATCCCTACTACCCTTCTTGAATAATGGTACTACGTTAGCTGTTCTCCAGTCCTCTGGCACCTCCCCTGTGGCCAGAGATGTTCTGAAAATTTGTGTCAGAGCCCCTGCAATCTTCTCCCTTGCTTCACACAGTACCCTGGGATACATCTCATCTGGGCCTGGGGATTTATCCACTTTTAAGCCTGCTAAAACCGTTAGTACCTCCTCCCTCTCAATACTAATTTGTTCACGTATATCACAATCCCCCTGCCTGATTTCTATGCCTGCATCATCCTTCTCCATAGTGAACACAGATGCAAAATATTCATTTAAAACCCCACCTACATCTTCTGGCTCTACACACAGATTGTCACTTTGGTCCCTAATGGGCCCTACTCTTTCCCTGGTTATCCTCTTGCCCTTAATATACTTATAAAACACCTTGGGATTTTCCTTTATTTTGCCCGCCAGTGTTATTTCATGCCCCCTCTTCGCTCTCCTAATTTCTTTTTTAAGTACCCCCCTGCACTTTCTATACTCCTCTAGGGCTTCCACTGTTTTTAGTCCTTTGTATCTGCCAAAAGCCTCCGTTTTTTTCCTAATCCATTCTCGTATATCCCTTGACATCCAGGGTTCCCTCGGCTTGTTGGTCATTTTCTCATTGCTGTTTGTGGGACCTTGCTGTGCGCAAATTGGCTGCCACGTTTCCTGCATTACAATAGTGGCTACACGTCAAAAGTACTTCATTGGTTGTAAAGCACTTTGGGACACCCTAAGATGATGGAAGGTGCTATATAAATGCATGTCCTTCTTTCTACCTTTGTTATTTTTCTTTCATGTTGAACCTCAGTGTAAAAATAAAATTATATTGAAGTTTTTTTCAACATTCAGGCATCGCTTTGAAAAAATGTACTATTTAAGGTTAAAGATAGAAAGCTATGGAATAAATGGTTCTTGCACCGAATGACACAGGAAGACACTGGCCTTGCAAAAGTGCACCATAGGATATTAGCACATCCTTTATGTGAAATTCCTTTTCCATTACTTTAGCAGAGGTGTTAACCCATTTAAAATAATAGGTAAGCATGTCTGCTAAAAAAGTAGAGCAAAATTTTGGTGAATTCATTCGGATTCATATGCTAGTATCACACAGCCGCTATTATTTTCTAATTAGTACACCCTTCTTCTCCCTCTATACTGATAGCCAGGTTGGCTCTCCGAAAAATTTAATGGATAAATGGTCTGCTATTGAGCATCCAAAGCTGGTCCTAAATTCAATCTGTACTGAATTACATGATGCCAGCCAGAGTGGCATTCAAAGTCTTTTCAATTGACTTCAGCATCCCCAGACTTAGGTGGAGAAAAAATTGGCAGAGTTCCCTCATCTCAGTACTATTCGGTGATTCTTATTATAAAGTGAAAATACTTTGATAACAGGTGAGGTCAGCATCAGGCTCAGTTTATTGATGTCCTCCCCTCTTCCCTGATGAAACAATAGCCCACTCACTGTCTATACTAACACATGAAGAATGGCCATTTGAGTGAGGTACTGGAGGGTTGTCCAGACCCATGGAACTGTAATCACTATCTTCAGGAGAGGAGAGGAGAAAATGGAGAAAAAAATTGTCCATTATGTGGCACTGTGGGATATTTAATTATAGACAAATATTTTAGACGAGAAAAATCAATCCAGAATTTTCTGATCAGTAATTATAAAACTATATTAAAATATGCTTATTACTTTGTTGGCGACACTGGTGTTTTGTTTTTAAGCAGGTATAGACTGAATACTCCTAACTACAAACACTGTGGCTCTGAAATCAGTCAAGTGATTTAATTAGTGCTAGAAAATATTAAATGTTGTTTTAGTCAACTTTGTGTTTCTTACAGGTCCCCAGTGGTATCCTTCACGTGTCGGCCTTCAACTGGAATGCAGTAAGTTTTATTAAACAGCTTGATATATAAAGTGCTTCATTACAATTTAAAGTAGAAGTGTGATGACAGATACTTATGTCATAAAAATAATGCCAACTGGATACTAGGGGGAAAAATTCAGTTGGTTAGCGCCTCCCATTAGCGCCTCCAGGGGGCGCTAATGGGGCGCTAGGAACTTAGCACCCAAGCGCGGCGATTTTAGCGCCGCTTGCGAAAATGACGTCGTTTTGCGGCGGCGCTAAACACTACCGCCACGATCTCCTGCGCCTGCAGATCGTGACGTCAGTCAAGCCTGCAATGCCCCGATAGTGCCCCGGACCAGATATTGAGTCGCGCCCCCTGCCTTAGCGCCTGCCGCTAGGAACGAGAGGTAGAGGGGAACGTTTTCAAGTCGGGAAGGGGCAAGGGGAGTGCTATTTAAAGGCGGGCGCTTCCTGCATTTCTTGTTGGCAAAGTTTTTGATTTTAACGCTGTCCTAAGGAGTTTTGGCCCTCAGCACCACTTTTGAGGTTCCTAAGCGCTGAGCTCTTTCCCTGGGCCTATCCATTAGTGCTTCCAACACAATTGCTTTTGAGGTCTCTCCAGGCCGAAGATTCAAGACTGCAATGAGCAGGGTGTGGCTGGCCAGCAAGATGGCCCTCCCCTTTAAGAACTGGATGGCGCCAGTCTGTCTGGCTTCCATGGTAACTTGCATCGCCTGAGCTTCGATAGCGTTCTGAGGTAACGCTTTGCTCCCTGACATTTGCGCCTTAAGAGAGGTGTGTAGCGCCTGATTTAGCACTCAAATCACCTCCAGGGGCGATAGAGGTGAATTTTGCAGTCGGAGGCGATAATTAGCGCCGGGCGCTAAACTTTGCGCCCGGCCGATATTAGCACACCAAAGTGGGCGATATCGAATTTTTCCCCTAAATTACTAAAATAGCTGTTTAAGTTTGAATGGTTGGTGTGATTGTCAGGTGGTCATTTCAGATACTAAACCTTGCTTTTGAATGGTCCAGATTGAGATCTACATAAAGGAACAAGAATGGGCCATTCAGCCCCTCGAGCCTGTTCTCCCATTCATTTAGATCATGGCTGATCCGTATCTCAACTCCATTTACCGGCCTTTGATCCATATCCCTCCATACCCTTGCCTAACAGACGTCTATTGATCTCAGTCTTGAGAATTTCAATTGACCAAGCTTCCACAGCCATTTGGGGGTGGGGATGGGGATGGGGGACGGGCAGCAATGTTCCCTCGAAGCTGCACAGCTGCGAGGCCACGCAGCTCGAGACCAGCTTTTCCCATGTCCGAACATGCATGAAACTGTGAATGAGCCACGCAGCCCCTTAAAGGCGCCGCGCAGCCAAAAAAAAATTAGTGGGAACATTGGTGGGCAGAGTTCCTGATTTCCACTACCCTCTATGTGAAAAGTACTTCCTGATTTTTACTCTTAAATGTCCTAGCTCTAATTTTAAGATTATGCCCTGTAGTTCGGGATTCCCCCACCAGAATAAACAGTTTCTATGGCCGAGATTTTGCTCACCTCGGCAGGTCCGGTGCGGTCGGTGTCGGTGGCGAGATGCGGCCCCGCTGCTGGCTCCATCCCACTGCCTAAAATGAACTTACCTCAATGGGGCTTGTTAAGCCTGCCCAGCGCATTTCCCGGCCCAATTAGATGAAGCGGGTCTGGTGACATCATTCATAACGCGTCTTGAGCTGGTTTCCATATAGGGGCCATGGCCACCTTACTTTTGACATTTGTGCTCTCAGCGTTCTACAGCATTGAGATGCTGCAAACACTGACAAGCACTGCACAGAGGTGCAGGGTGTACCCAGGTTCTCCCATGACTCCCTCCATATGCTTATGGAGGGAGTCACAGCACGCAGGGAGGTCTTCTTCCATTCGGATGGGCAAGAGAGACCTCCCCAGGAGACCAAGACAGCCTGGTTGCACATTGCAGGGGAGGTCACAAGCAGGGATGTCGTCAAGAGGACATGGGTGTAGTGCCGCAAACGTTTCAATTATCTCATTAGATCAGGAAACGTGAGTACAAGTGGACTTAAAAGATCCCATGGCACTATTTTGAAGAAGAGCAGGGGAGTTATCCCCGGTGTCCTGGCCAATATTTATCCCTCAATCAACATAACAAAAACAGTTTATCTGGTCATTATCACATTGCTGTTTGTGGGAGCTTGCTGAGTGCAAATTGGCTGCCGCGTTTCCTACATTACAACAGTGACTCCACTTCAAAAGTACTTCATTGGCTGTAAAACGCTTTGAGACTTCTGGTGGTCGTGAAAGGCGCTATATAAATGCAAGTCTATCTTTCTTTATTTAACAAAGTCACACTCCCCTTCATCCAGCTGTGTCTCTCATCACATCCCTATCACTCTGCCTTCGCTATCCTACTCCTGCACATCCTTACTCACACCAACTTACCTTGCACCGCCACCCATCCCTCTCTCTCTATCTACATTATCACTTCCCCATCTCACTAGCCAGCCCTCACACTCACCCTCATCCTAGTGCAATCATATCAACTAACAACACACAAGGGTGGGCACTTGGGTGTTTTATCCAATGTTCATGTAAAGTTTCTGTTAATATGCTGTCAAACATTGAAATCCTTATTTTGAACACTTTACGTTCTTGGACAGATTTGTGTGCACCTTTGGAAGTGGCTTAGTGAGTTGCAGTGAATGGTGAGACATAAGGGTACCCCCCATAATGGTTATGAGTGTGAAAGGAATGGCTTGGGCATTGTAAGGATGCTTAATGGTGTTGGTGTGGGGTGGTGCCAACCTGGCGCATCATGTGGCAGCCAGGGTGTGCAGCGCCAAGTGAAGTAAATCTGGCCACGAGCAGCGTGACCCCGTGGGCAAGCAATTAAGTTAAAAGGTAAGGTTAAAACCATTATTAAGGGTCCATCACCAAGCCAATAATTGCTTTAATTGGGTTGCCCGCCTCTGCGGGTCGGATCCGATCCGAGATCGCAGACAGCACCATTGGGAAAGGCACGGTGTGGCGGGATGACAGCGGGTTCCCGACCCACTGTCAAAAGAATCAAATTTCCCACCTGACCCGCCACCGATCCCACCCGCTGACCCCCGAGAAAATTCCGGCCTATGTATCTACCCTATCAAATCCCTTCATCATTTTAAACTCTTGCATAGATCATCCCTCAACTTTGTAAACTCAAGTGAATACAAACCAAGTTTATGCAACCTGTCCTCATAATTTAACCCTTCAAGTCCTTATATAATTCTGATGAATCTGCGCTGTTTCTCTCCAAGGCCAATATATCCTTCTTGAGGCCCAAAGCTGAATAAAGTACTCCAGATGGGGTCTGATCAAGCATCACTTCTTTATTTTTGTGTTCCAACTCGTTTGACATAACAGTTGAAATTCCATTAGCCTTTTTCATTTCTTTTTGAACCTGCACACTATATTTTAGTGATTTGTGTACATGGGCACCTAAAGCGCTTTGCTCCTCCGAAGCTCCATCTCTCACCATTAAAAGAATTTGTCTTTCTCAGATCTGAAATGGATGACCTCGCACCTCCTCACATTGAGCTCCTTCTGCCATAGTTTTGCTTGCTCACTTAGTTTGACAATGTTCCTTTGTACCTTCCTGTTTCCATCTATACAACTTTGTGTGCCTGGAATGGAAGACATCCACATGCCTCTCGGACTATGAAAGAAGAACAGCTAATCCTGGTTCACTGGCACGTGGGAATGTATAGTCGGTTCTGTAATTTGTAAAAATAAATCAGATTGAATCATCTGAAAAAAAATCATACAGCAAACATATTTTCAGAAGTTAGTACCTTGTAATATTATGTTACCGATTGTTCCATTTTTACCCTGAAAATATTTGGGAGGAGCAAAGCTATGGGCTCTAATCTTCCTTTTCTATGCTTGTGTCATCTGATGCTCACTAGTCTTTTGAAGATTATAAGAATGGCCATTAGTTCTGTTAACCTTTAGCAGGCACAAGGAGGCTGCACATTTACTGATCAGCTGGATTTGAAAAATGGAAGAGACAAACACTGTGGGGAAGAACAGTGGGCTGATGAAGAGCAATATAACAGATAGAAGTTGAAAGAGATTGGTGCAAGGCAGTTATAACATGCCTTGTTGAGATTTTATGAGCCTGTTGAAAATATGAAATGGTGTTTGTTCCTCTTGGATTTTAATATTTTTGACCATTTTTCTATGTAAAGGATTTGGGATTGGGTTATATTGAAGAGCTTGAATTTAAATTCAAGTGAGTCCACAAAGGGTTAAAGTCCAGCTTTCATCTGAGGCTAAAGAGTTGTGTAGTCTGTTCAGCAACTTCCTTTCTCCCCTGGTTCACAACAACACATTTCGAGTAAGCACGAGACTTTGTAATGGAGTATACGGAACAGACTTTATTGATTCACAGTAAAGCTGATCAGTCTTCACTGCATATAGAGAGTTTACTTTACTTTGCTTTACCGGTTTCTGTATCTTCCGAGTACACTCTGACAAACTGTTGAAAACCATGCTCCTTTATACACCATATTTTGACTACATCAAAGAAAAATGTCAAAATGACGTATCTATTTCCTAAATCCTCTGAAAACAGACTATCTATGAGAATAGTTTGCAATTGTTTACCTCAGAACCATTTCCCCTACACGAGACTTCCTGGCGTAACATTTTCTAGCATCTTTGACCAGTTGTTATCCGAATCTAATGGATACCTACTTCCCATGTTTATCACCCTAAAACTAAACATTAGCCATTCATGGGTGATGTCATTATCAACACTTATTCCCTTACTCAAGCACTTTACATTTTAGAAAATAAGCAATACCTTCTCCTCATGACACTTCAAAGTCATCCTGTTTACATCGGAAAGCCTGACAATGCATTCCTTTTATGACACTTCCAGGAAAACCTGTTGCTTTAAAATACAAACGGGGAAAAATTGGGTCGCGCCCCCTTTGGGACATTAACTTCACCGGGGCGCTACTTTTAGCGCCCTGAAAAAGTTAGCGCCCCCGCACCCGAAATTCACTGGTAGCGCCCCAAGAGGGAGGCGGGGCACTACTGGAAGCGCCCCACCTCCCTCTTGGGGCGCTGCGAGTAGTAAAGGGGAGGGGCCTAGTGCAGCGTGACCCGGGGCCCAGCTGGGCCACCAGGGATTGGTGTGCCGGCAAAAGAGCCCGGCACTCAAGAGAAGTGCCGGGCGCACGGAGCGCAGCCGGCACTCCGCAGGGGAGTTTCACAGAAGGCCGGGGACGTCAAAGCGGGCAGGTGCTGGCAGGTGGCCAGCAACAAAAATGGCCACCCGGCACCTTCCCTTTAATTTGCACTACCCCGGCCGCAGGTAGACCTCCCTGACCCTGTCGGACATAGCGTCCAGCGGTAAGTCAGGGAGCACTACCGAAGATCGCAGCTGGGGCGCAACGCCACCACTAACCTCCCACTGAATTTTGCGGGAGGTGTTAGTGGCGCCGTGCCCAGGCACTAGTTGCTTTGCGCCCCGTTATCGCCCTCTTAGGGCACTAACAGGAGGCGCAAATCAACCGAATTTTTCCCCCAAAGTAGTTCAACTGTTAAACTTTTAACTTTCACGATGTCCAACATAGTCAAGCCAGGTGTGCCAATAGGGACAATAGAGATATTAATATCTTATATCAGAGCTGCCAGCAAGCATCTTCACCTAATATTGTTGACATGATCCTATTCATTGAGCTCAGGAGGGATTAGTTGCCAGGGGGCCTGGTAAGAATCCATTCGGGGGAGGAGGACTCGAGTAGGTAGCTGGTTTAATTGACAGGCATGCCGTCTGACCTCTAGTTGGGAGAGAATTCAGAGAGATACCCCACACCTGCTTCCTGTGAATGCACGGAGAATAAAAGACAAAGGAACACAGGAGGAAGTTGGGATGGTCCGTTAAGAGAAGAGCATTAAAAAAACGTAGGCAGTTTATTGTAAGACTAAGGCAGACCAAGCCCATGTAAACCATGACATATTTCAGTGCTGGACTGACCAAAGCATGCATTAGTCAGTCCAGTAACCCAGGACTAGTTTTCATGGTTTATGACTTTTTTTAAATTCATGATGAGGGGTTTTTAAATTGTGAAGTAAGGGAACTTTAATTGTATCTTCAATTGCTGGCTGTAAAATAAAATAGCTTAATAATTTGCATCTGGTCTCATCACACTAAAGTGTTTCCAGGCAGCCTGCTAAAAGATTCCAGAAGTGTATGATAAGATTAGATCACAAAAGGGTCCTACTGTTACACCCACAAGGGCACACTATTTTATAATTACATATTGGCCAGTGTGGGTGCATTCCTGAACCTAAAGCATAGGGACCGCTTAAATGATCACTTGGAGTGACCAGAGGTGCTGAACCCAAGAGAATATCTAAGGCAGACTCAAAATTTGTAACACTTTCTTAAAGATAAGCTCACAGTACAGTGGTATTCCTGGAAAACTAACTACCTGCATGAAAAAGTGTAATAATCCTTTCAAATGAATGGATTCTCTCATTTATGATGATGTTGGAAAGATCAACTGTGTAGCTCTCTATCCACATTGTGGATAAAAATGTATATTGTAAATTAATACATCATTGCTATCAAATATAGTTTGCTATTTTCATGCATTTTCTTACTGCATTTACTGCAAATGTCTTTCAGTAAAACTAATCTCTTGAAAAAGTATTGACATCCTCTGATTGTACAAAATATTCTTTATGCTAATACTTCCTGAATGACAATATAGATATAGGATAGTTTTGAGTGCGACAAAAATGAAGCATTTAAGATGTAGCATGGTAGTGCTCCTTTTATTCTGTCATGGTACACAAGGGGTTAAAACCTCACAGAAATCATGTTCTAGCTTAATTTGATTCAATTGTTACAGTCAGTTTGTTTGTGCCTCATGTCCAAGGGAGGAGCCAAGCCATTCAGTGCAGCATCTTGTGGGATTTGCTCAAAAATATGTTTGGCAGCTTTTTGAACTTAGTAGACAATTATTTTGATCTGTTTGGTCCCAGTTACTTTTTGATAGCATTTTATCAGGTGGATAAGGTCGTATAAATAATAATTCTAAAACAAAAGGGGAGAGAGTAGAGTAATAGTCAGAAATTGTGCTTGAGGCACTATCGGTAAAGGGAGAGCTAAAAGATGTAAAGTAATTAAATCAGGAGATAGAAATAAGAAATGTGTGAGAAAAACATTAGAGCAGAAGGACTGGTTGGGGTGTGTGGCCCAAATAAGCATTCTTTATACAAACACACGGAGTATAAGGAATAAATTGAATGAATTGCAAATTCAACTTAGAGGGTATGACATGGTAGCTATTACTGAGACATGGCTGCAAGACAGTCAGGACTGGGAACTGAATATACTAGGTTATAAGGTATACAGGAAGGATAGGGAAACTGGTAGAGGGGGAGGAGTAGCCTTCGTGATTAAGGATAAAATTAATTCAATGATAAGCAAGGATATAACAAGAGGTAAGCAGGTAGTGGAGACTTCATGGGTGGAATTAAGAAATAGAAAAGGATTTTAGATGGTCGTGGGAGTTGTGTATAGGTCCCTGGTAGTAGCTGAAGTGACAGAATATATAAATGCAGAGATTAGACAAGCATGAAGTAAAGGCAGAGTGGTTTTAATGGGGGATTTTAACTTTCATACAGATTAGGATAACCAGTCAAGCTCATGTCAGAAAGGTAGAGAATTTCTTGAGTGTGTTCAGGATAGTTTTCTGCAACAATATGTCCTAGAACCAACAAGGGGGCAGGCCATATTAGATTTAATAATTAGTAATGAGCCAGACTTAGTTAACAGCTTAACGATGCGTCAACATTTATCTAATAGCGACCATAATATGATCGAGTTCAATGTTGTGTTTGAAATGGAGAAGAACGAAACAGCTACTAAGATTCTAGATTTAGGTAAGGCTGACTTCAACGCGATGAGACAGAGACTACCCACAGTAAACTCAGCAAATCTATTAATGGGTAAATCAACAGAAGATGAGTGGGAGGTGTTCAAAAAATAATTTAATGTGATACAGAACGAGTTTATACCCCTAAGGGGAAAAAGTTCTACTTGCCAAAAGAATAGCTATGGACGACAAAGGAGGTAAAGGACAATGTAAAACTAAAAGAAAAAGCTTACAATAATGCAAAAAATAGCACAGATTCTGGTGACTGGGAGAGATACAAACAAAATGCAAAGGGTGACAAAACAGATAGTAAGAGCTAGAAAAAGGGAGTATGAAGAAAACTTGCAAAGGAAATAAGAACATAAGAAATAGGAGCAGTAGTAGGCCCTTCGGCCCCTCGAGCCTGCTCCGCCATTTAATGAGATCATGGCTGATCCGATTTTGGCCTCAACTCCACTTTCCTGCCTGTTCCCCATACCCTTGACTTCCCTGTAGCTCAAATATCTGCCTATCTCAGCCTTGAATATATTCAATGACTCGGCTTCCACAGCTCCCTGGGGTAAAGAATTCCAAAGATTCACGACCCTCTGAGAGAAGAAATTCCTCCTCATCTCCGTCTTAAATGGGCGACCCCTTATTCTGAGACTATGCCCCCTCGTTCTAGATTCCCCCACGACGGGAAACATCCTCTCAGCATCTACCCTGTCCAACCCCCTCAGAATCTTGAATGTTTCAATAAGATCACCTCTCATTCTTCTAAACTCCAATGAGTATAGGCCCAACCTGCTTAACCTTTCCTCATAAGACAACCCTTCCATCCCAGGAATCAATCTAGTGAACCTTCTCTGAACTGCCTCCAATGCAAGTATATCCCTCCTTAAAAAATCAACACAAATTTTCTTTATAATTATATTAGAAAAAAGAGGCTGGTCAGGAGCAATATGGGCCCCTTGAAAACTGATAATGGTGACATTGTAAATGAAAATAAGGAAATGGCGGAAATGTTGAATAATTACTTTGTGTCAGTATTTACAGTAGAGGAAGAGTATAACATGCTGGACATTCCAAGGAAACCAACATTGATTCAGGGACGGGAACTCACCAAAATTAATGTAAGCAAAATACAGTAATGAAGAAAATAATGGCACTAAAAAGTGACAAATCCCCAGGATGAGATGGTTTCCATCCCAGGATTTTGAAGGAAGTAGGTGAGGACATTTCAGATGCCCTAACTATAATCTTCTTAAGTTCCCTCAGTTTGGGAACCATTCCTTTAGATTGGAAAACTGTACATATCTCTTCCCTATTTAAGAAAGGTGAGAGAGGGAAACCAGGGAATTATAGACCAGTTAGCTTATCATCTGTTTTTGGGAAATTTCTAGAGTCTACAATTAAGGATAGGGTGACTGAACACTATGGAAATTTTCAGCTGATCAGAGAGAGCCAACATGTATTTGTAGAGGGTAGGTCATGCCTGACAAACCTGATTGAATCTTTTGAAGAGGTGACTAAAGTATTGGACAGGGGAATGTCTATGGATGTTATCATAGAATCATAGAATCATAGAAAGTTACAGCACGGAAGGAGGCCATTTCGGTCCATCGTGTCTGCGCCGGCCAACAAAGAGCTATCCAGCCTAATCCCACTTCCCAGCTCTTGGTCCGTAGCCCTGCAGGTTAGAGCATCCCAAGTGCACATCCAAGTACTTTTTAAATGTGGTTAGGGTTCCTGCCTCTACCATCCTTTCAGGCAGTGAGTCCCAGACCCCCACAACCCTCTAGGTGAAGAAATTTCCCCTCAAATCCCCTCTAAACCTTCCCCCAATTACTTTAAATCTGTGCCCCCTGGTTTTTGACCCCTCTGCTAAGGGAAATAGGTCCTTTCTATCCACTTTATCTATGCCCCTCATAATTTTATACACCTCAATAAGGTCTCCCCTCAGCCTCCTCTGTTCCAAGGAAAACAGACCCAGCCTATCCAGTCTTTCCTCATAGCTAAGATTCTCTACTCCCAGCAACATCCTTGTAAATCTCCTCTGTACCCTCTCTAGTGCAATCACATCTTTCCTGTAATGTGGTGACCAGAACTGCATGCAGTACTCTAGCTGAGGCCTAACTAGTGTTTTATACAGTTGAAGCATAACCCCCCTGCTCTTGTATTCTATGCCACGGCTAATAAAGGCAAGCATTCCGTATGCCTTCTTAACCACCTTATCTACTTGGCCTGCTACCTTCAGGGATCTATGGACATGCACTCCAAGGTCCCTTTGTTCTCTACACTACTCAGTGTCCGACCATTTAATGTGTATTCCCTTTCCTTGTTAGCCCTCCCCAAGTGCATTACCTCACACTTCTCTGGATTGAATTCCATTTGCCACTGTTCTGCCCACCTGACCAATTTATTGATATCTTCCTGCAGTCTACAGCTTCCTTCTTTAGTATCAACCACACAGCCGATTTTAGTATCATCTGCAAACTTCTTAATCAGAACCCCTATATTCAAGTCAAGATCGTTTATGTATATCACAAAAAGCAAGGGACCTAGTGCGGAACCCCACTGGAAACAGCCTTCCAGTCACAAAAACACCCATCAACCATTACTCTCTGCTTCCTATCTCCGAGCCAGTTTTGAATCCAGCTTGACACTTTGCCCTGGATCCCATGGGCTTTTAACTTCGTGACCAGTCTGCCATGTGGAACCTTATCAAAAGCCTTGCTAAAGTCCATCACTATACCACCACTACATCAAACACACTACCCTCATCTACCCTCCTTGTTACCTCCTCAAAAAATTCAATCAAGTTTGTCAGACACAACCTACCCTTAAAAAATCCGTGCTGACTATCCTTGATTAATCCGTGTCTTTCTAAATGAAGATTTATCCTGTCCTTCAGAATTCTTTCTAATAATTTTCCCACCACCGAGGTTAGGCTGACTGGCCTGTAATTACTCGGTCTATCCTTTTCTCCCTTTTTAAACAAGGGTACCACATTAGCAGTCCTCCAATCCTTCGGCACCACACCTGAAGCCAGAGAGGATTGAAAAATGATGGTCAGGGCCTCTGCTATTTCCTCTTTTGCTTCGCTTAACAGCCTGGGATACATTTCATCCGGGCCTGGGGATTTATCCACTTTTAAAGCTGCTAAACCCCTTAATACTTCCTCTCTCACTATGTTTATTTCATCTAATATTTCACACTCCTCCCCCCCGAAAGCAATGTCTGCTTCGCCCCTCTCCTTTGTGAAAACAGACGCAAAGTATTCATTAAGAACCCTACCGATGTCTGCCGCCTCCACACACAGATTACCCTCATGATCTCCAATAGGCCCTACCCTTTCTTTAGTTATCCTCTTACTCTTAATATATTTATAAAACATCTTTGGGTTTTCCTTGATTTTACTTGCCAAGAATTTTTCGTGCTCTCTCTTTGCTTTCCTAATATCATTTTTAATTGCACCCCTGCACTTTCTGTACTCCTCTAAAGATTCTGGTGTATTTAGCTCTCGGTATCTGTCATACGCCTCCCTTTTTTTCTTTATCCTACCCTGTATGTCTCTAGACATCCAGGGGGCTCTAGATTTGTTAGTCCCACCTTTTTTCTTTAAGGGTGCATGTTTGGTCTGAACCCTCCGGATCTCCTCCTTGAATGCCTCCCACTGCTCTGTCACTGATTTACCTTCAAGTAGCTGTTTCCAGTCCACTATGGCTAAATCCCCTCTGAGCTTAGCAAAATTTGCTTTTCCCCAATTTAGAATTTTTTATTCCTGATCTATCCTTGTCCTTTTCCATAACTACCTTAAATCTAACAGAATGATGGTCACTAGCACCAAAATGCTCCCCCACTGATACGCCTTCTACCTGCCCAGCTTAATTCCCTAAAACTAAGTCCTGAACCGCCCCCTCTCTTGTTGGGCTTGCTACATACTGGCTAAAAAAGTTCTCCTGGATGCATTTTAGGAATTCCGCACCTTCTATACCCTTCACACTAATTTTATCCCAGTTAATATTGGAGTAGTTGAAATCCCCTACTATTACTGCCCTATAGTTTTTGCACTTCTCAGAAATTTGTCTACATATTTGTTCTATCTCCCTCTCACTGTTTGGGGGCCTGTAGTAGACTCCCAGCAGTGTGATCGCCCCTTTTTTGTTTTTCAATTCGACCCATATGGCCTCGTTTGATGATCCCTCCAACATATCATCCCTCCTCATAGCTGTAATAGTTTCTTTAATCAATACCGCGACCCCTCCCTTTTTACCTCCCTCTCTATCCCGTCTGACAATCCTGTAACCAGGAATGTTGAGCTGCCATACCTGCCCCTCTTTCAGCCATGTCTCTGTAATAGCTATAATATCATAGTCCCAAGTATCTACCTGTGCCCACAGCTCATCTACCTTGTTCACTATACTCCTTGCATTGAAGTATATACCATTTAGTACAGGCAAACCTCCTTGTTGACTGCTATCTAGCCCTTGATTCCTCTGTCCTTCCAATTTACTTTCTACATTTTTGTTTTCCAATTCCAGTTTTTCTTCCCTCCCTATTGACTCTATACTTAGGTTCCTATCCCCCTATTTATACGGACTTTCAGAAGGCATTCGATAAAGTCCCTCATAAGAGACTGCTAACTAAAGTTGAAGCTCATGGAATTGAAGGCAAATTATTGACCTGGTTAGGAAACTGGCTGAGTGGCAGGAGACAGAGAGTAGGGATAATGGGCAGGTACTCTAATTGGCAGGATGTGATTACTGGTGTCTATGTTGGGCTTCAACTGTATTTATTAATGACTTAGATGATGGGATAGAGAGCCACGTAACCAAGTTTGCCGATGACACAAAGATAGGCGACATTGTAAGCAGTGTAGCTAGAAGCATAAAATTACAAAGAGCTATTAATAGATTAAGTGAATGGGAAAAACTGTAGCAACTGGATGTCAATGTAGCCAAGTGTGAAGTCATCCACTTTGGACCTAAAAAGGATAGATCAGAGTACTTTCTAAATGGTGAAAAGCTAGAAGCAGTGGAGGTCCAAAGAGATTTAGGGGACTAGAATACAAGGGGGTAGAAGTTATGCTACAGTTATACAAAGCCCTAGTTAGACCACACCTGGAGTACTGTGTACAGTTCTGGGCACCACACCTTAGGAAGAATATATTGGCCTTGGAGGGAGTGCAGGGTATATTTACCAGAATAATACCTGGACTCCAAAGGTTAAATGACGAGGAGAGATTACACAAACTAGGGTTGTATTCCCTGGAATGTTGAATCTTAAGAGGTGATTAGATTGAAGTTTTCAAGATATTAAGGGGAACTGATAGGGTACATAGAGAGAAACTATTTCCGCTAGTTGGGGAATCTAGGACTAGGGGACATAGCCTAAAAATTAGACCCAAACCTTTCAAGAGTGAAGCTGGGAAACACTTCTACATGCACAGGATGGTAAAAGTTTGGAATTCACTTCTGCAAACTACTCTTAAGCCTTACAACATGTTGTACAGGTCCTTGGTGAGACTATACCTTGAGTACTGTGTGCAGTTTTGGTCTCCTTACCTAAGGAAGGATAAACTTGCCTTAGAAGAGTGCAATGAAAGCTCACTAGACTGATTCCTGGGATGAGGGAATTGTCCTATGAGGAGAGATTAAGTAGAGTAGGTCTATATTCCCTAGAGTTTAGAAGGATGAGAGGTGATCACATGACACATATAAAATTCTTAAGGGGCTTGACAGGGTAGCTGCTGGGAGGATGTTTCCCCTGCCTGGGGAGTCTAGAACACGGGGTCACAGTCTCAGAATAAGGGGTCAGCCATTTAGGACTGAGATGAGGAGAAATATCTTCATTCAAAGGGTTGTGAATCTTTGGAATTCTCTACCCCAGAGATCTGTGGATGCTCAGTCGTTGAGTATATTCAAGACAGAGATCGATAAATTTTTGGATACTAAAGAACTCCAGAGATATGGGGATAGTGTGCGAAAGTGGAGTTGAGGTAGAAGACCCGCCATGATCTTATTGATTGAAGGAGCAGGCTCGAAGGGCCGAATGGCCTACTCCTGCTTCTATTTCTTATGTGTTTGTGTTCTTCTGTTTAAACGGCTGTTGATGCTAGGTTAATTTTAAATTTTTAACCTGAGATTGATAGATTTTTGTTAATCAAAGATATTAAGGGATATGGGACAAAGGCAGGTATGCAGAGTTATGTCATAGATCAGCCATGATCTCACTGAATGGTGGACCAGGCTTGAGGGGCTGAATGGCCTACTCCTGTTCCTATGCTCCTATGTTCCTATGAACTGATCCTGATCAAATCATAGAATCTGTCTGAAGCCTTCAAAGAGTTATTTAGGTCAGATAGATTCCATACAAGCTGGGAAAGAAAGAACCATCAAGTAACAAAACTACTTATATCATGGTTTAGTACAGCAGTTGTGAACTATTACTATTTTCTATGACTTAAGGAGCTCGTTAAGTTTAATAACTGCTATTAGCTTTTCTTTACTGTTTAATATTTTTTCTTTGTCATTTGAAGATTAAGTCACATTCTAGTGTAGTTATTCTATTGCCTTCTGCAGACAAGGAGAATCATGTGATACATGATACAACCAATAGCTGAAATAAACTGAAGTGGGTTCTCAGTTCAATTCTCAGGCACACTAAGAGTTTACCTTCTGGCGGGCTTACCATCTTCAACCCTCGATAAACTTGAGCTCATCCAAAACTCATCCAAAGCTGCCCATATCCTAACCCATACCAAGTCCCGCTCACCCATCACCCCTGTGCTCACTGATCCCTGTCCGCCAACACCTCGATTTTAAAATTTGTATCTTTGTGTTCAAATCCCTCCATGGCCTCACCCCTTCCTATCTCTGTAACCT
This sequence comes from Squalus acanthias, assembly GCA_030390025.1. Taxonomy (NCBI): domain Eukaryota; kingdom Metazoa; phylum Chordata; class Chondrichthyes; order Squaliformes; family Squalidae; genus Squalus; species Squalus acanthias. The sequence continues at coordinate 139,944,226 of CM059425.1, read as the reverse complement.
CCTCCGGCCCTACAACCCTCCGATAACTCTGAATTTCCCCTAGTTCTGGCCTCTTGTGCATCTCCCACTTCCTTCGCCCCACCATTGGCTGTGTCTTCAGCCGTCAAGGCCCTAAGCTCTGGAATTCTCTCCCTAAACCTTTCTCCCTCTCTACTTCTCTCTGCTTCTTTAAGGCACTCTTTAATCATATCTCTTTGACCAAGCTTTTCGTCACCCTTCCTAATATCTCCTTCTTTGGCTCGGTGTCAAATTTTGTCTGATTACGCTCCTATGAAGTGGCTTGGGACATTTTCCTTCATTGAACGGTTAGCGGGAGTCGTTAGCTGCGCTGCGCCTGGGCGAAAAGTCATTTGCGCCCTGTTAGCGGCCCCCCCGAAGGTGCTAACAGGGGGGGCGCAAAATCACCGAATTGCTAGCCCTTAGAATTTTCATTAGGGCAATTAGTTTGAATACCAAATGGAATAGTCAACAAATTATGTGCTATGCAGTTGTGAGATAATGGGGAGTCATTGATTATATTCCATAGCAGTTTTCCCTGGTAGATAGGTTTTCATTTATTATGCCTTGCAAGGGGGTGGGGGGCTTAGCCAGGAACATCCACACCAGTGGCAGGGGGTGGAGTATTATTGAAGGTGGTAACTTTGATTGGGGTGGGATTGGAGGACATGGAGGGATAATTACAAGTCCTAGCCCTTCTCGGGCTACCCCAGATCATGTGTATTCCCCAGACGTTCCCCTTCAACTAAAGTTAGAGATAGCCGAATCCTATAAGATGCTTAATTGGGTCTAAAGGTCCAGACTATCTCTCCCGAAAGGAAAGAAATGACTTGAAGATATTACCATCCTCCAGATAGCACTTTTAATAAGTTTAACTAGACTGTAACCTTCCGGATATTATGAGGGTCCGGAAAATCCCCAGAATTCTGCAACTCCTCACAAAAGAGTGTACAGAGATTTGAGTTTGCAAGGTTGATAGAGAAATACTCTGTGAGACAATTCTAAAAATATATAGATTTATTAAGGAACCGACATTTAGTTAACAGCTGATGAGTCAATCGCAACTTTAACAGTTCAAAATACAAATAGCTTACATTTCTTATTCTCAGAGATCCTTATTCTCAAATCTTAACTTTGTTACATTTTTACATTTCTAAGTCTTATTCTTAATCCAGAATATCCACCAAAATCAATTAAAGTACCGTTTGACCCCGAGACTCAAAGAGTTAAAAACTTACAGAGCCTGCCTCTGAAGCTGAGAATCGCCTGCCCTTTCCAGCGACTTCTGTTTTCCCATTTGAAAATCCCATATCTTATACTCTTTTTGCAGTGGTATCTCCTTTGAAGTTTTCTGCTGATGTAAGCTAATTATCTCTAGTCTGTCTTTCTGTTGACTTCTTTCTATTCTTACTGTTAGTTCAGCTGCTAACTCTCAGAATCCTGTCTGCTGTACAGGTGTTTCATAACTTATCATCAAATATGATTTAATAGATTTATCTATTTGATGCCATTCTTACAAGGTCTTCTATTGAATTCTTAATATCCCCTTAACTGGTTATAAGCAGACGTCATGTCTCCCAACTGTTCCAAGTTCAATACAAACACAATGTGATTGCTTGGTACATCTATTAATATTATATCTTCAAAGTATTCTGTAGGTATCATATTTACAATATGTAAATCAAAACCACTTCAACCAGGGTGTTCCATGCATTTCTTAGCTACTTCAATTGGTTGTATGTATAATTGTGTTTCCTGTTTTATTTGATGTTACTTTTACAAAGGCATGTGGTTTTTTAATGTTCTGTGTTCCTGTTCGAAGTGTTTGCTTTTAACACTTTAAACTAGGTATAGCTATTGTGTTGGTTCCAAACTGCAGACTCCTTGGAAGAAAGCCTTTGTTTCTTCAATAGGGCCATTGTCTCTGTGTCAATAACCATTTCCCATTTCAAAAGCTTGTATGGTGTTTACAGCTTTGTGTTAATATTTCATCTTATCTCAGAAGCCTGTATTTCTGTTTACAGCTTGTGTCGTTAAGGTTTTTAGATTTTTAAACCCAGTTTGTCATAGTTTAATAATGTCAGAATTCTGTTCATAGGATGGTGTATTTTTCTGAAATATGGCTCATTCCTTTACAGACAACCTTTGCCTGCTTCTCTCTCTCTCTCTCTCTCTCTCTCTCTCTGTATGTCTCTCTCTCTCTATCTATCTATCTCTCTCTCTCTCACTCAATCTGCAGCAGTGATTTTGGAACAGTCAGAGACACAGTCAGTCTGGGAGGCAAGAGACTCCAGGCTGAGGTATGAACACATACAGCAACTAAAGGAAAAGGCAGTTAGTTGTGGGACTGCTAACATTTAAGTGAGTTTACTCTATAACAGGATAGAGGCGCTTACTTTGATGTTTCATGTACAAGGAGTGCGATGAAATAAATGTTTCTAACTGGGAAGCTGTATTCTGTCCATTCAGAAATTTCATGTAAAATAAACCAATTTATTGGTTCACAACTGGCTTCATCGCCATAGAATGCTTTTCAGTCTGCTTTCCAAAAACATGGAAGAATATATGAGGCAGCATCTGTGATACCATAGTATCCAGTACACACAACAAGGGGTTTATTATTGGCATCAACATCTAACTGTTTAAGCTCATAGTTATTTATGAAAAACAACACACATTGAAAATCTTTCAATGGTAAAAAACAACTAAAAAGATACTCATTCAATGTTACATTTTTGGATTTCTTTCCTTTTTCACTCCAGAATTGCTTTTGGGAGTCATGCCTAACAACTATTCCCCTGTTTGAGCTCTAACCTCGTTACAAATTTCATGTCTGCCTAGGTATTCTCTCATGTTTGATATCACGATTTACTCCTGCAAGTGAACCTTACATCCTCTATGATCTGGAGTGCACCATTGCTGCCCAATATCCTATTAACAGATAGTGTAACTCAAAGATCCTAATAATAAGCCAACGTCCCAGACTCCTCCATCACCATCCCTGGGTATGTCCTGTCCCACCGGCAGGACAGACCCACCAGAGATGGCGGCACAATGGTATACAGTCAGGAGGGAGTGCTCAACATTGACTCTGGAACCCATGAAGTCTCATGGCTTCAGGTCAAGCATGGGCAAGGAAACCTCCTGCTGATTACCACCTACCGCCCTCCCTCAGCTGATGAATCAGTACTCCTCCATGTTGAACATCACTTCGAAGAAGCACTGAGGGTAGCAAGGGCACAGAATATACTCGGGGTGGGGGACTTCAATATCCATCAACAAGAGTGGCTCGGAAGCACCACTGTTGGCCGAGTCCTGAAGGACATAGCTGCCAGACTGGGCCTGCGGCAGGTGGTGAGAGAACCAACACGAGGGAAAGACCTACTTGATCTCATACTCACCACTCTACCTGTCGCAGGTGCATCGCTCCATGACAGTATTGGTAGGAGTGACCACCACACAGTCCTTGTGGAGATGAAGTCCCAACATCACAATGAGGACACCCTCCATCGTGTTGTGTGGCACTACCACCGTGCTAAATGGGATAGATTCAGGTCAGACCTAGCAGCTCAAAACTGGGCATCCATGAGGCGCTGTGGGCCATCATCAGCAGCAGAATTGAACACAATCTGTTCACACATGGCCCAGCATATCCCTCACTCTACCATTACCATCAAGCCAGGGGACCAACCCATGTGAGAGAGAGAGAGAGAGAGAGAGAGAGAATGAGAATTTTTTGCATCCAAGTCCTGAATGTAGCAGTATCAGAGGCGACTTTCACACCTAATACTACTACTTTCATCACAGCTCCGTTGTAATAGTGGACTTGCAGCCGATAGTTAGCTATCCATTTGTGCTCCCGCCAGGTTTCACTGGAGTGTTTCACACCAGGCGTGCTTCATTTCAGAAAAGGGTTAAACTAGCTACAACGTTTCAAAATAGCATTACAGAGCCAATTTAGGGCTTGTTAAGGGCTTTAATGGCCTCTCCCGCCTCTTGGAGGCGGGAGAGAGTCGGGAACTCCGCGACTCATTTTGTCAAAATTGTGTGGAGGCGGGATGGGGTCGGGATGGGGTTGGAAACCCCGACCCCGCAAATTTAACCCCCCACACGCCTCCAAACCCGACTCCATGGGTCATTCAAAATCCAGCCCATATGTCCTGATGACATCCCGGCTCTTGTGTTGAAGACTTGTGCTCCAGAATGCTCGCTTCTAGCCAAGCTGTTCCAGTACAGCTACAACACTGGCATCTACCTGACAATGTGGAAAACTGTCAAGGTATGTCCTGTTCATAAAAAGCAGGACAAATCCAATCCAGCCAGTTACTGCCCCATCAGTCTACTCTCATTCATCAGCAAAGTGATGGAAGGTGTCGTCGACAGTGCTATCAAGCAGCACTTACTCACCAATAACCTGCTCACTGATGCTCAGTTTGGGTTCCGCCAGAACCACTCAGATCCAGACCTCATTACAGCCTTGGTCCAAACATGGACAAAAGAGCTGAATTCCAGAGGTGAAGTGAGAGTGACTGCCCTTGACAACAAGGCAGCATTTGACCAAGTGTGGCATCAAGGAGCCTTAGTAAAATTGAAGTCAATGGGAATCAGGGGGAAAACTCTCCACTGGCTGGAGTGATGCCGAGCACAAAGGAAGATGGTTGTGGTTGTTGGAGATCAATCATCTCAGCCCCAGCACATCGCTGCAGGAGTTCCTCAGGGCAGTGTCCTAGGCCCAACCATCTTCAGCTGCTTCATCAATGACCTTCTCTCCATCATAAGGTCAGAAGTGGGGATGTTCGCTGATGACGGGACAGTGTTCAGTTCCATTCGCAACTATTCATATAATGAAGCAGTTGTAAGATCTTATTGATCTCTCAGAGTTCTTGGACAAGACACCAATAGGCAGCAGCTAGTATGTTTGAGCAATAGATCAAGATTTATTAAGCTTACAGCATAATCAATACTTAAGAAAAGGCGATAGTTTTAATGAGTAGCTCGCAGCACTTGGTCTCTGGAACCTCTCGGACACAGATGACATTGTCTTAAGTCTATTCTTTTGTTCTTGCAGTAAGTCTGTGTAGAGTTGTTCTTTGAGTATCGAAGTTTTAACCCTTTTCTTATCAAAAGTTGGTTTGGCCAGTGTCAATATATGGGGGGAAAAATTTGGTTGCTTTGCACTTCCCGTTAGCGCCCTCTTAGGGCGCTAACGGGGCACAAAGCAACAAGTGCCCGGGCGCGGTGCCACCTACGCCCCCCGCAAAATTCAGCGGGAGGTTAGTGGTGGTGGTAACCGGTAGCGTCCCACGGCGTGGCACCGCCGGCGATGACATCATCGCCGTGCGCAGTGCCCCGCTCACGCCCCGGCCACGATCTTTGGGACCGTCCCCTGGATTACCGCCGGACGCTATGTCTGACCAGGTCAGGGGGGGCTACCTGTGGCCAGGGAGGTGCTATTTAAAGGCGAGGTGCGGGGCGGCCATTTTTGTTTGCTGGCCGCCTGCCAGCACCGGCCTCCGCTCCTGTTCCCGGCCTCTTTACCCGCCCCCCCCCGCGGAGTGCCGGCTGCGCTCCATGAACCCGGCACTTCTCTTCAGTGTCGGGTTCTTTTGCCGGCACTCCTGATCCCTGGGGGCTCAGCTGGGTCGCGCTGTGCAAGGCCCCTCCCCTTTAAGAAGGGGAGGAAGGCCTGCTACATCGCGGCGCACGTAGCGCTGCGATATTCCCTCGCAGCGCCCCAAGAGGGAGGTGGGGCACTTCCAGTAGCGCACTGCTTCCCTCTTGGGGCGCTACCACTCAATTTCCGTCGCGGGGACACTAATTTTTCCGGGGCACTAAAAGTAGTGCTCCAGCGAAGTTAGCGCCCCAAAGGGGGCGCTACTCAATTTTTAGACCATGGTCTTCAACAAAATCACCTTTTTTAATTGGTTCAAATGGTCAAAATACCATTGTCACTCAGACTAAGGTAGCATCACGCCTTTCCAGTATTTTTCCGTCAATCCTCTCCTGTTGTCTTGTTATCTTGTTAATAGTTTTTCACCCCATTGGCATTAACATATCTCTTTAATTTCCTGCCTCCCTGGTACAAGGCCTTTATACCAATGACCCATATCAGCGCTGTTTCACTAGTCTTCAGGTATCCCGACTATCTCACTTTAATCTACCAGATAAATACCTTTACTCCATGATCTCTCTCATTTTATGTCCTTATACTAATTATTTTAAAAATATCTTTGCAATTAGTTTTGTTAAGCGAATTCTAATTTCTACTTAGCATCATAATGGGGCAGAAATTCGGGTCTCCATGGGTGAGTACGCGCTGTGTACTCACCCGTAGGGCCACTGGAAGTGCCGGTTTCGCGCATGCACTGCGCATGCACGGGAAACTGGAACTTCCGGTCTTGTGAAAGAAGGGGTTCAAGGGTTAACCGCGTACGCCGGAGAGGCAGCGCGCACGCAGCGAACTTCTGTTTTTTTTTTACAGGATTTGGAGTGAGGGTAAGTACAGAGAAGCTGCGCGGGAAAAAAGGAGGCGCAAGGCCTGCTTTTAACAAGGTAAGTGGTGAATTAAGTACAATTTAAAAATTTTTTCAACAGGTTTATCTTTTTTACATACTTTAAAGAAAGGTAAGTTTATTTTTAGCACCATTAAAAAGTGTAATTAATTTTTCCAAAAATTACAATTTTTGTTTAAAGTAGTTAATTTATGTAATTTATAGTTATTTTAAAAATGTGAATTTAAAAAAAATATATTTGAAGTTTTAAGTGAGGTTTTGGGGCCAATCTCTATTCATAGATTTGACAGGTCTTCCTGTCAAAATCTATGAATGGAAATTCCCTGCTCCAATTGGCTCTCCATGGCCCATGTGATCCCAGGGGACGCTTCAAACTAACTGCTCCCCTGGCATACGCAAGCACTGCGTGCCGGCAGCTGCAGGAGGCCCAGGAGCCAAAGTCCACACGGGCCCGAAGCACAATGGCAGGCGTGGTAGGTAAGTACACGCGCGATCCTTGCACCTGCGGGAAGCCGGAGAGCAGAATTTCTGGCCCATTATGTTATTTAGCAATTTAACCTTCACTCTCAGCCTGTGGCTGTTTGTTATCAGAACTTAGTCAAAATTGCTTTTGACTGTCTTTGCAGCTGCATTTTGAACAAGTCTTAGCTTTTTAGTTACCCAGGAGTAATTATGGGAAATATTATTTGGTCAATGGCTACACTTGAATTTATATGTATATGATTCTCGTCTACTAAATATCTCTAAATATCAGCCTTTCGTATACAGTCCATGCCCACATGCAGCAAGACCTGGACAACATTTAGGCTTGTGCTGATAAATGGCAAGTAACATTCGCGCCACACAAGTGCCAGACAATAACTATCTCCAACAAGTGAAAGTCTAACCACTGCCCCTTGACATTCAACAGCATTACCATTGCCGAATCCCCCACCATCAACATCATGGAGGGTCACCACTGACCAAAAATGTAACTGGACCAGCCACATAAATACTGTGGCTACAAGAGCAGGTCAGAGGCTGGGTGTTCTGCAGTGAGTGTCTTACCTACTGATTCCCCAAAGCCTTTCCATCATCTACAAGGCACAAGTCAGGAGTGTGATGGAATACTCTCCACTTGCCTGGATGAGTGCAGCTCCAACAACACTCAAGAAGCTCGACACCATCCAGGACAAAGCAGCCCGCTTGATTGGCACCCCATCCACCACCTTAAACATTCACTCCCTCCACCACAGGCATACCATGGCTGCAGTGTGTTCCATCTACAAGATGCACTGCAGCAACTCGCCAAGGCTTCTTCGGCAGCACCTCCCAAACCCGCGACCTCTACCACCTAGAAGGACAAGGGCAGCAGGCGCATGGGAACACCACCACCTCCAAGTTCCTCTCCAAGTCGCACACCACCCTGACTTGGAACTATATCACTGATCCTTCATCGTCGCTGGGTCAAAATCCTGGAACTCCCTACCTAACAGCATTGTGGGAGTACCTTCACCACACGGACTGCAGCGGTTCAAGAAGGCGGCTCACCACCACCTTCTCAAGAGCAACTAGGGATGGGCAATAAATGCTGGCCTTGCCAGTGACGCTCACATCCCAGGAACGAATAAAAAAAATATCCCGTCCTGAGCAGACTAGAAATCGCATACATGCCGAAGTGAAATACATTCTGCTATGGTAATAAGCACTGGAAAATCTGCCCTTATTCCCATGACTGACAGCCCATCGGTGAATCATTGCAAAACAACTCAAAATGAAAAATATGTTTATTCATGTGGCGTTAGCTATATGTATTGTATATACAGAATGTGTGCAAACATACAAGGTATTTATGTTGGCTCACATTACCCCTCAGACTGCTGTCAGGTCCAGAGAAATTCCTGTTTCCCTGGCTTGACCAGTTCCATAATTTATTATCTCATGAGAAAAAGTATGATAATGCAATAATAAAGCTGCAGAAACTTCAGAAACAGCTGTTTTTGGTTTCAAATTAACATTAAAATCCAGCAAAAAAGTACTTAGTATTTTCCTGTCCTATTATCTATTTGATTATTCTGTTGTTCTCCTTTTTTCTTTCATTTTGCTCTTTTTCTAACGAGTACATTTTATTGTACCTATATTAACCATTATTTTCTAATCTTTTCTTTTCTCTCCTGCCTCCATTTCCACTGTAGGTGGGAACAACATTGACAAAACTGTCACCCGATTGTCTTAACAACAAATTCTAATGGCTTGCTTTTCAGCCAAAGAAATGACAAAAAAACTCAAGATTGCCGTGGTTAAAGGATAAACAGCACCAGATCACGCTCTCATGTATTTTTTTCATAGCAAACAAAAAGAGGCTGTCAACTGATGGCAACCCCTACAAGAAGAGTTCAGGTGCATAAGTAATTTTGTCTACAGTGTGGTATGGTTAATGCTGCAAGTCTTCCGCACCATGTGGAGTGAGGTTGCCCAGCAGGTCTCGGGCAGCACTGTGGTCCCCAGGACCTACACACAGTGCAGGAAGAAATTTAACAACCTCACTCGGGTGGTCAGGGTGAGTCAATGCCGCAACAAATGCTACATACCACCATCTGAACCTCAGTCTGCACACACTGGCCAAAGCACCACACTCCCAGCACTTACCCACCAACAATCTCTATCTACCAACACTCACACCCACATCTCACACCTTGCACACAATGACAGCTATTCAACTACGGCAGGCACATTACCCAAACACATTGCTCCACACCCACTCACACACTTTCCTTTCTCTTGCAGACCAAGGAGGCTCACAAGAAAAGGGAGCAGGAGTGCACAGGCAGGGAGCAAGCCAACACCCAACCACTGTCTGCGTTGGAAAATAGAGTGTTGGAGATTATTGGGCGCCAGGTGGTGGGCGCCGTGGTCACCAGCAACGTTGACCCCCTTGGGAACAACAACGGAATGTTCATCTCTACTCCTTCTTCTCACATCCCACTTCCACCTCACCCCACAAGCCTTTCGCACTTTCCAGCTAATCATGCCGTATGCGGGAGAAGAGGAGGATGAAGAACACATCGCCTCACTGCATGTCTCACCTGCAGGCACCAGCTCAGATACTGGCACTACGCGTTCTTTAGAGGCTAATATAGTAGTGGGATCTGCACAGGGTGATGCACTGGGGATGAGCGGGCTGCAGCAAGGCCAGGGGGAAAGGGTAGCTCGGGGGCCAGCTCCCCAGAGGGCGAGTTCGCGCACGAGTTCTGCTGCACAGGACTCAGATGAGGTCCTCGATGGGGAGGCCTTTAGAAGAAGGGGGATGGGCATGCACACGGAGATCATAGGTGCAATGGCAAGGGTGCCCAAGAGCCTGCAATGGTAAGGAGCATGGAGGAGACCACCTCCAACATTGCACAAGGCTCTGCACGCACCATGGAGACCATCATTTGCAGTCTGCAAAGGATGGTAGACTCCCAGAGAGACCATGGCGACCAAGACCTGATGCCACGTGTGATGGGCGATCTGGCAGCTTCCGTTGCAGCACAGGAGGAAGCGACGCAACGTCTTGGTGATGTAATGCAGTCTATGCTTAATGGCATTCAATCTCAGATTACTCTCATGCAGTCTCAGCTTGATGCCACGCAAACGCTGGCTGCTGCCATCATGGCTGGGTCTACCACTGTCGACTGGAGCTTTCAGGGTGTCACAGCAGGCCAGCAATCTGTGCACCAACAGTTTGGTAGTGATGCTGAGGTGCTGCCCCGGGGGAGTGGCAGTGGGTCAGTGGAGCAAGAACCTGCTGTCCTCTCTCAGGGTGACAGCATTCCTGCTCCCACCACTGGCATTGCCATTGCTCTTGTCACTGCCTGTCATCCAGCCAGCCCAGACTACTGCTGCCCATGCTGAGATAGTGCAGTCTACAGCCGGGCCTTCCAGGCCCAGAGTTGCTCGAGGGCGTCCTGCAAGGCCATCTTAAGTCTCCCGCACGGACACTCAGCAGCCTTCCACCAGCCGTGTTGCAGCCAATGGGCCAACACTTCGTAGGAGCACTAGAGTAGGCAAAGGCACAGTAACGAGGGACACTAAGGGATTGCACAAGGGTGAATAGTAAATATTGTTGTTGTAAAGATGTGTTCACTGATTATTGATAAATTTAATAATTCACTTTGGATAATTTTGTACTGTCTCTCATTTCAGCTTTGCGCTGTGATATGGCCTGCGAAAGGGATGGAATGATGGGGATGTGGTGAGCAACAGGGATCTGGGGTTGAATTTACTGGAACCGCAGTCTGATGAGGTGGTCACGGACCGCCCTTCCGGAAGGCCGATTGAATGGCTGCCTCCTCTCTCGCTCCTGTTCCTCCTCCTCCTCCTCCTTTTCCTCCTCGTCTTCCTCGTCCTCCTCCTCCTCCTTTCCCTCTTCCTCCTCCTGAGGTGGTCCCGCAATGGCTGCTGGCAAGGGCTGGGCCCCCATGATGGCCAAATTGTGGAGCATACAGCACACCATGACGAAATGGGACACCTGCAGGGCTCCTCCTGAGTGGTCAAGGCAGCGGAACCGTTGCTTCAACACGCTGATGGTCTGCTCGATGATGTTCCTAGTGGCGGCATGGCTCTCATTATATGAGTGCTGTGCAGGAGTGTTGGGGTTGCGGAGGGGAGTCATGAGCCAGGTGGAGAGTGGATACCCCTTGTCTCCGACCAGCCAGCCACGAGCTTGATGTGGTGGCTAGAAGAGTGCTGGAACACCGGTCTGGTGCAGGATGAAGGCATCGTGGCTACTGCCAGGATAGCGGGCATTCACATTGAGGATTCGCTGTCTGTGGTCGCACACCAACTGGACATTAAGTGAATGGTAGCCTTTGCGGTTACGGAAGATCTCAGGATTGTTATGCGGTGCCTGCAAAGCCACGTGGGTGCAGTCAATGGCGCCCTGCACCATGGGGAATCCTGCTATCCTGGCAATGCCACATGCACACTCATCCTGCTTCTCTCTGGTGATGGGGAAGGAAATGTAGTACCTTCTCCTACTGTAGAGAGCCTCTGTGACCTCCTGGATGCAGCGATGGACGGCGAACTGTGAGATGTTACTTATATTTCCTGTTGCAGACTGGAAGGATCCGCTGGCGAAGAAATTGAGGGTGATGGTGACTTTGACTGCCACTGAGAGAGCTGTCCTCATCTTGATCTGAGGCTTGAGGTCTCTTTGCAGGAGGTGGCAGAGTTCGGTGACCACCTCCTTGCTGAAGCAGAGCCTTCTAAGACACTGCTCCTGACTTAATTGAAGGTAGGAGAAGTGCTCTTGGAATACCCTCGGAGGGTAAGGCCTCCTGTTGAGAGCCCTGATGGCCCTCCTCCTCCCTCTGGCCACATGTTCCAATCTTTCTCGCTGCCTGCGCGCCCTCCACAGTAGATCCTGGAGGGTGAGGTCAACTGCCAGTACAGCCCCCATTAATGTAAGGAAGTGCAGCACTTTGATATTTTGTGAGAACAAATGTAACAAACTTTTAGAAGCCATAACCCCCGGAGACTAAACAACCTTTAAATGACTTAATTCAACTCTTGAACTATCTCAAACTGACAAGGAAGCACTGAAACACCACTAACCTGACAGCTGCCACTCATTACTAATGGTCCCTTTAGGTAGCACCCCTGGAGCTGTCTACCAAAAGCTTCATGCCTCCTCTCCCTGTCGCTGTTGGGGCTAGGCGCTAAGGAAGGGGGCGGTACTCAATTTGGCAGATCGGGCGCCCAGTGAGTGTTGCATGCTCACTGACGTCATGATCTGCCTGGCGCTGAGGTCCCTGGCACTAACTCGTAGCAGCAGCGCTGGTGGTGGGGGGGGGCCCTAATTTGGCGTGTGATGCCGGTTTTCGCTACTGCCTCAGCGCCCCATTAGTGCCCCCACCAGGCACTAACTGGAGGCGCTAAGGTACCGAATTTTCCCTGTTGGTGCTGCAGCAGTGTCTTGTGCAGTAAATGCATGCGAGCATTTCAGCACAGTGATACCATGGCTAAGAGGATTAAATTATGAGGACAAGTTGCTTAAACTTGGCTTGTATTCCCTTGAATATAAGGGATTTAGGAGTGATCCAATCGAGCTTTTTAAAATGTTAAAAGGATTTGATAGGGTAGATGCAATGAAACTATTTCCTCTGGTAGGGGAATCAAGAACAAGGGTACATAATCGCAACATTCGAGCTAGGCCATTCAGGAGTGAAATCATGAAACACGTTTTCCACACAAAGGGTAGTAGAAATTTGGAACTGCCTCCCCCAAAAGGCTGTGGATGCTGGGATAATTGTTGCTTTCAAGACTGAGATAGATAGATTGTTGTTAGGTAAGGGTATCAAGGGCTATGGAGCAAAGGCAGGAAAATAGAGTTGAGATACAGATCAGCCATGATCTAATTGAATGGTGCAGCAGCCTGGAGGGGCTGAATGGCCTACTCCTATTCCTAATATTTATATGTTCCTGAACTTGGCGGCTTTATCTTATCTAGGAATGCTTGTGCACCTTCTGGAGTTGTGATACACATAACTGAGGTGGAGCTCTGCATGGATCTGACTAGACTCACACCTTCTCCTTCAGTAATAAGAGAGTGAGAGACACTGATTACAGGTAGAACATCTAGGGAAGTAATAGATGAGAAATGGTCAGCAGAAAAAGGAAAGCGAAACATATCATGAGGAAATAGGAAGATGTTTAATAATCTGCCCGCAGTATGGATACTTTACTTCACTTTTAACGAGGATAAATGTTTTCCCCATAAAAATGTTTTAGACAAAAATGATTTTGCCTTTATTCATTTCTAGGCAAGATATATATGACAGCACTTTTCAGAAGTGTTATGACAGAATATGACAGTTGTTAGCAATGTTTAGAAATGAAATGAAAATGTTCTATTGAAGAGGATTAACCAGAGATAATTCAGTTTAAGGGAGTTTTTAAACTGTTTGAATGGTTATTCTTTTCCTTATTTTTGTGGAAGTTATTTAACGTTATCTTCCCACTTGATACCATGATTTATAAAATAAGCATGCGGTTGCTCCTGTGTGATTGCCACTGCCAGTCCAAACTGATAGCTAAAAGCTATGTAAAAGTGACCTGGACTGAATGGCATGTCAATGGTTTCACATGTGGAGCAGCAGTGTTGCCAAAACTTGCTGAGTCCTGTGGTATGTGGAAGTTACTTCATGCTCGTGATTCACATCTATGTTTAAGCTTCCCCCCGTGCATCGTATTTTAAAAGCTTCTGAAAATCGCAGGACGAAAAAAGGTTGTCAAAGCTGCAGCTGCTTGCCCTGTGCTTGGCATCATCCTCTGCCAGCATAGCTGAGACCAGAATCTTGTCATAGGCAGGATTATGGGGGGGAAAACAATATCCTATTAACATCCTGTAACACAACATATTGAAGTGCCAATGCTCTGTGCTAACACACAATCTATCCAACTATACATATTGTGTGAAAAATGTAAAAGGAGATTGTCGTAAATTGGAGTGGAGTGGTGGTTTGTGATAGTAGCATACAACTAGGGTATGATCTCTGCAAAAATTGCCAGAATAATTTCACATGAAGTATTTAGGTGTTTGTGTACTAATATCACACAGCACAATTTCATCTAGGCTTGGAACATTGACAGCACAACTAGTTCGACCTTGAATGTATTTTATGCGTCAAAATTCAGAACAGGTACTGCAGACAAATAGATTTCTTGGTGTTCCCAAAAGGTCGACAGTGCCAAGTTAAGTAAGCTCGCCCGCAGTGCTCGAAGGTTTAAAGGAGAGAATGCAAAACTGAAATAGAACCATTTAAGAAAATCTGTTTTTTTTTTACATATATGTATGTATATATATATAAACAAGCAAGAGGAGAAATTAAACACTGTAGCGTACGTTTTTTATGTGCTATGCGACCTCCTAACACTCAAAAATGGGGTACGAGATGCACGTGCACACCACGTACCTAACGCCCGCCGGCAGCATGCAGTGCAGGCAGATAATGACGCCAATCAGTGTACAATGCTGATTTGATGCCAGTGCTGCCATTTTTGAAATCCATGCTCCAGCCTCTTGACCTCACACAGCTGAACACAGTTGGAATAAACGTGTCTTTTTCCAAGTGGCTGGCAGTGACTAGTGGGGTACCGCAGGGATCGGTCCTTGGACCCCAGCTATTCACAATATATATTAATGATCTAGACAAGGGAACTAGATGTAATATCTCCAAGTTTGCAGACGACACAAAGCTGGGTGGGCGTGTGTGCTGCGAGGAGGATGCCGAGAAACTCCAGGATGATTTGGACAGGTTGGGTGATTGGGCAGAAGCGTGGCAGATGCAATATGATGTGGATAAATGCGAGGTTATCCACTTTGGTGTCAAAAACAGGAAGGCAGATTATTATCTGAATAGCAATAGATTGGGAGAAGGGGAAGTGCAACGAGACCTGGATGTCCTTGTGCACCAGTCGCTGAAGGTAAGCATGCAGGTGCAGCAGGCGGTTAAGAAGGCAAATGGTATGTTGGCCTTCGTAGCGAGAGGGTTTGAGTACAGGAACAAGGATGTCTTGCTGCAGTTGTACAGGGCCTTGGTGAGACCACATCTTTAGTATTGTGTGCAGTTTTGGTCGCCTTATCTGAGGAAGGAGGTTCTTGCCTTGGAAGGAGTTCAGCAAAGATTCACCAGGCTGATACCTGGGATGGCAGGAATGATGTATGAGGAGAGATTGGGTCGATTGGGCTTATACTCGCTGGAGTTTAGAAGAATGAGAGGGGATCTCATTGAAACTTATAAAATTCTGACAGGACTGGACAGACTAGATGCAGGAAGGATGTTCCCGATGGTCGGGGAGTCCAGAACCAGGGGTCACAGTCTAAGGATAAGGGGTAAGCCATTTAGGACAGAAATGAGGAGGAATTTCTTAACCCAGAGAGTGGTGAACCTGTGGAATTCTCTACCACAGAAGGCAGTAGAGGCTAATTCATTAAATATATTCAAGAAGGAGTTGGATATATTTCTTAAGGCTAAAGGGATCAAGGGATATGGGGAGAAAGCAGGGACAGGGTACTGAATTTGGATGATCAGCCATGATCGCATTGAATGGCGGAGCAGGCTAGAGTGGCCGAATGGCCTACTCCTGCTCCTATCTTCTATGTTTCTATGTTTCTATGAACACACATTAAACAAAATGAAGGACCCCACACCAGCGCTATTTAAAGGGATCATGAACTACTTATAGATTAGTTACTGGGTTACTTCTTCTGGTTGCTGGTGCAATTGTACGCATTTGTGGAGCTTTCCTATTCTTGTCTAAAGTTTGAGTAGTCTACAGGGAGTGGTCTGGCTGGTGCTGAAGTACTTTTTTGTTGATTTAAAAGCTTGTGCTGAAACAAGTTGCTTCCAGACAAGGGTGGCCTGGTAGGGCTTCCTCTGGGAATTGAGGATGACTCGGAGAATAAAGAGATGCCACGCAGAGCATGACAAGCTGCTAGAAGAGGGAGGAGGGGGAGTAGGGCTCTCAGGAGGAGGCCATTTCCACCGAGGGTCTTTAGGGAGCAACTCTCTTCCCTGAACTTCAGCGACGACCAGTGCTTGAGACATCCTCACTTCACAAAAGAGGTCGAATTAAAATCTGCCAACTGCCACAGCCACAACTGCAACCTCAAAGTAGGATAAAGACAGCATTGCCTGTGGCTGTCAAGGTGGCCGTGGCTCTTAACTTTTATGCGTCTGGCTCCTTCAAGGCTGCTGCTGGAGATATAAGCAACATCTCGCAGTTTGCTGCAAAGGGAGATCACTGAGGCTTTCTATACACAGAGAGACAACTTCATCTCATTCCCTCTTACCAGAGTGAAGCAGGTGGAGCGAGCAAGAGAATTTGCATGGATTGCAGGCTTCTTCATGGTGCAGGGTGCCATTGACTGCACACACATTGTCTTGCGCGCGCCACATGTGAACTCTGCCATTTTCCTGAACCAGAAGGAATTCCGCTCCTGAAATGTGCAGCTGGTGTGTGACCAAAGGCAGCTCAACATGCAGGTGACTGCCGTTATCCTTGCAGTGGTCACGATTCTTTCATTCTGCTGCAGTCCTCTGTGCCACCTGAATTTGACCCACCACTAGACGACAAGGGTTATCCACTCATGATATGGCTCATGATTCCAGTCCAGAACCCATGCACACATGCACAGCAGGACTACAATGAGAGCCATGGTTCCATAAGGAACATTATAGAGCACACCATCGGCATACCCAAGCAACACTTCCGCTGCCTGAACCACTTTGGAGGAGCCCTGCAGTATTCAGCTGACTGAGGATCAAGATTTGTGGTAGTTTGCTGCATGGTGCAAAAACCTGGCCTTTATGAAGGAACAGCCTTGCCACCACCTATCAGATAAGAAGCTGAGGAGCAGGAGCTTGAGGAGGAGGAGGAGAAGGAGGAGGAGGAATTGGAGGAAGTGGAGGAGGAGGAAGTACAACAGAAAGTGAAGGAACACGAAGAGGAAGGCTAGATACAACATAGACAGCTATTTCTGCCCAAGCTCTACATGATTAAATGATTAATGAGTGATAACACTAATCTTAACCACACCTCCCATTCACCAACAGTCCCACACTCCTTATCTTTCCTCTATCACTGGCCATCACCTTGTCCTCTTTTCTGACAACACAAAAATAAAACCACCAGAAAATGCACATAGAGTTTTTTAAATTTATGAAAGGTTTTGCTAGAGTAGACAGAGAGAGAGAGTGTTTCCACTTGTGGGGAAGAGCAAAACTAGAGGCCATCAATATAAGTTGGTCACCAAGAAACCAGATAGGGAATTCAGAAGAAACTTCTTTACCCAGAGAGTGGTGAGAATGTGGAACTCACTACCACAGGGAGTGGTTGAAGTGATTAATATAGATGCATTTAAGGGGAGGCTAGATAAACATGTGAGGGAGAGGGGAATAAAGGGTTATGCTGATAGAGTTAGATGAGGAAAGATGGGAGGAGGCTCAAGTGGAGCATAAACGCCGACATGGATTGGTTGGGCCGAATGCCCTGTTTCTGTGCTATATATCCTATGTAATCCTATGTAATAATGCACACAAAAATAAACTAATCACACTTGTGCATTCTCTGAGTGTCTGTCTTTTGTGTGCCTTTGCCTCTCCTAGTGCTCCAACGAGGTGCTTCGCCAGAGGCTGCAACATGGGTGGTAGAAGGCTGCTGACCTCCAATTGAGGAGACTGCTGATGGCCTTGGAGGGTGACCTCGAGCAGCTCTGGGCCTAGAAGGCCTGGCTTCAGACTGCACCATCTTGGCCTGGGCTGCAGCAATCTGGGCTGGCTGGCTGACAGGCAACAGCAAAGAAGAGGGAAGTGTGTCAGTGAGTGTCCTGCAATATGTTTGGGTGATGTGGCTGTCGTGGTTGAATAGCTGCTAGTGCGTGCGAGCTGTGAGTTGTGAGTATGAGGCTTGCAACAGTGCTAAGTGTGTGAGGGTGAAGTAAAGCATATTAATTTTAGGGTTGAGTACTGATTGATAGAGATTGTTGGTAAGTGAGTGATGAGAGTCTCAAGAAGTGAGGAATGGGTGAGTCTAGTCGTGCAGTTGGTAGGATATGCCATTTGAAGATGAACTCACCCGCCTTGACAACTCATGTCAGGTCATCAAACTTCTTCCTGCATTGCATCCATGTTCTTGGAGCAACACTCCCTGGCATTGACCTCCACTGCTACTTGTTCCCACTGCCTCCTGAGCATATGTCTGGAGGGCCTCCTGCCCCCCTGTGGATACAGGATGTCTCTTCTTCTTTCCACCTCTTCTGCCAAAACCTTCAGTGCATTGTCTAAAAACCTTGGCACACGCTCTCTCACATGTTCAGCCATTGCTCATAGTATCACAGCCCAGACTGACTTTTGAAAAAAACTCCCACCACTTCTTGCAGCCATGATGCACCTTCCCTTTAAGAGGTGCAAGCTGCCTTTAAGTAGTGCTAGCCACTCGCGATACTGGGCCCCCTGCTGATGCATGCAGCCAATGAACAGCCCAGGGAATGTTGGTTGCATGCAGCAATCATTTAATAGAGCAGGCAGCACCAATTTAACTTGCTGCCTGCAACGCAATGAATGGGCGCGGGCTAATCGGGTACCGTGATCCCCACATCCATTTGCGGGGGTTAGCCAATTTCTCCTCCACAGTGTTTTAGAATGGAACTTACCTCTAAAGGAATGGTTTAACACTGCAGGTTGGGAGATCCCCCACCCACCCCCAGTGAATACTGACACATTTTGAGGAACCCCCCTACAAATACTGACACAACTCCGAAAGACATTCAGTCCTAACATTCCAAAAGCCCACTGTACTCGGCACTGTTAGTACTCAGCAGGAGCTCATGCTTTGGGTGAAAAATGTACTTTGGCTGTTTTTATCATCTTTTGCTGCAGAATTACACTATATATTAATATGATGTATTAATTATTACTGCAACAGCAGAAAATGACCTATTAAACCAATAAATAAGGGGTGGAACGGACTAAATTAAGCCAGGCAATGAATTTCCATCAGTTTTTGTGCACTAAATATGCATGCTGTTAAGATTTAATTCCTCTTGCCTGTAAAAGGAATGCTTAGTCATGAAGCTATCACAGATATTCCCCTACTGGGATTGACAATAACTATCTCATAACCACAGAGGAGCTTTAGGATTTTTTAAAGTTTAGGAACTAGCTACAATGATTAAAGAGAAATACTGCACAATTGGATACTTTACACTAATCAACTGATTTGATGAATCGCCCAGCATGAAGCAATCCACCTGTTATTTGGAGCTGGCAGGTAAAGGTGCATGCATTTGGCCAGAACATTCTAAAAGTTCAGGGCACAGGGGCATCTTACAGCATTTAAAAAAATGTATAACCAGTTTTTCAGACAAACAGATTACTTTTACTTAACAAATCTTCAAGTAACAATGTAAACAAATTAATAATCTAGGAAAAATCTTACATCTCAGCACACTTCATATTTACAAAAACTTACTTCTTGTTGTCAACTTTTTCCATTGTAAATTCCTATGTCCAGATTTATAATGCAAACTGCCTGTGTAAACTTGTCAAACTTGGTTTCGTATCTTCAAGCTCTTCAGCCTAAACTATAGAGATACGTCTACGCTCCAACCAACTCCACTTCCCAAATTGTTGTAAGTCTTGGTATTTAATTATAAATAAGAAAATCAAATCAAAACATTACACAAAAAATAAGGACAGAATGTAACTTTAAACTGGCGACTGAATTATTTCTGCATGCCCTGTTCCGATTATTCCTGCTCTCCAACCCCACTTCATCTGAAGACTACATTTGGTCTTGACTCTTTGTGAGCAATGCCCCAGGAGATCAACTAGCGTTATTTATATTTTACACAATAGAAACATCGGTCATTTTTATGCAGTAAAAATGTTTGCCAGTAGTGAATGCACTAGTGCTTATAGCTATAGGACCTTAGGAAGAACTTTAATAGTGTCAGCATTTGAGTGGATTGACACTAAAGGTTGCAACAAAATCCATCGAGACTGGTTTTCAAAGACCCAAAAAAGATCTGAATAGTTAAGGTGAGGGTAATGGTGCATTAGTGTAGTAATAACAGTGCCCTTTCAACTTGTATACTGACTGAAAAGATATAATGGCGCTGAATTTCCTTAGCACTTCTGACGTAATCTAGCAATAACTCCAGCAGGAATGTGGTGGAACAGACAGAAAATAGGGCAGAACCTGGATACACAGGATTCTGGCCTGGGAGTTCCCGCAGGACCTTGTAAGGGCCAAAGCCACCACCTGTCCATTACAAGGCCAGTGATGTGGATGGCGTGAGACTGGAGATGGGGCGAAATCCCAATCTTAATATTGGGAGTCCCTGTCATCTCAGTCTAGGAGTTATTGGCGCATCTGCAGAAGCTGGTACGCCCAGTGGGAAGAGGTAGACTGGTCTCCTCAATGGTAGCTGTGGAGACCATGGCCTGGACCCCAAAGAATTATGGATGGATTTTTTTTTGTTTAATGTGGCATCTGGCTTGGGGGAGAGGGGTCCTGACAACACCTTCCCCCCCCACTGCCAGCCTTGCCAACAAGGCTGCATTTTGCAGCATTCGGGGGCAGGTGTGTAGCTGCGCTAGGGTATATTTAAATGAGGTGAACTTACACTGACCCTACATATTCTAGCAGAGTCAGTGTCAGCGATCACCAGTAGGAGTGATCCCGGCGTAATTGCATGGATCACCACCCTGATGAATTTCTGGACTAATGTCCTTACGCACAACATTAATTTCATTTTTAGTGCCTTGAACACTGGGGCTGTTACTATCTCAAGTGGTGGGACTGGGGGTAGTTGAGGAAATAACCCTTGATGCCTGTGCTGAATATGTGCCTCAATTTACCTCCTGAGATCGTGCTGTGGAGAATCCAACAACTGGTGCTGTCCATCTGGCTTTCTCTTCTGTTGGTAATATTATGCCTCTTAGATTCTAATGAAATTGCATTTTGCCAGTGTTTTTAAGCTAATTAATTCATGTGAATATATCTGTTGACCCATGGGATGGCTTCACGTATGAAATTTGAACCAAGCTGCAAAAAAGCATCAGATTGTATTTTATAGTTGGATGCATTTACCCTGCACTTACCGCTCAAATAACCTTAGCGGCGACATAAAGGACTAATCCACCAATAGCCCTTTTAAAAAGAAAAACATATTTTTCAAAACAAGTTGGAATGAAAAGAAAATTGGTTGAACAAGCTGCTCTACTTCCTGCCCCAGCAGCTCCTGAGCAGTGACTTGAGGCTACACTCCAATCATTTCATCCATCACTGAAAGTGCTGAAAGGAAGCCAAGCTCTTTCCACTCCTAAATGGGCCTTTTCCTTCCAGCTCTGCTGTTTCTGCTGCGCAATTGACCAGGAAAGCAGCACGCCAGACAGATGCCTGAAAATGTACATGCTGTACAGAAAGATTTTAGCCAGTTTGAAAAAGGTTTGGATTCAGGTGAATCTGTCCCTTGCTGTCTTACATCCAATTGTGTGCATCAACATTTTTCATTGATCTCTCACTGTTCTGGTGGGCAGTAGCTTACATCCTAATAAATTATTTGTTTAAGTTATTAGAACTTATTGCAGTTAAGTGTTGGTGGTGTCTAGCCCCTATCACTGAGCTGGTCCAACACTGCCAGTATAATAGAGTTCAATGCCTGGCAGCCGGATGTTGATTTATGTGCGGGATACCTGGCAGTATGGTGTTGGAATTGGCATCAGCAAAGGGTACATTTTATGAGTTAGTGCTCGCAGCACAGAGCCTTGTTCAACACGGAGATGCAGATTCAACAATCCAGAGGTCCGTGCAAACAAACAGGGATAAGATATAGGGAGAGGGTTGTTTGATTGTAGATAATACTGCGTTTATTTCAGATATGGGAAAAGCAGATATTTTCTTCATAAACAATGTAGTGTAACATAAATAACAACAGAAAATGCTGGAAACACCTCATCTTTCGATTAGGCATTTTACAGCCTTCTGGACTCAACATCGAGTTCAACAATTTCAGACTATAACCTATATTTTTTTTTCTGTTTTCTCTTTTTTTTCTCTCACGTGGCAGCTGTTGATGATTCTGCCAGTGCCATTTACACCTCATCTAGAGTCACCTTTTGTGTCTTAACGTGTCCCATTACCATCTCCTTTTGCCTTACACCATCATCCCTTTTGTCTTTTAATCTCTCCTGCCTTCCAGCCTATCACAGACCTTCCCTTTGTTCTTTCCTGTCCCTGCCCCTGCACTTGCTTAAAAATCTGTTATTTCTCTAACCTTTTCCAGTTCTGATGAAGGGTCATCAACCTGAAACGTTAACTCTGTTTCTCTCTCCACGATGCTGCCTGACCTGCTGAGTGTTTCCAGCATTTTCTGTGTGTTATTTCTGATTTCCAGCATCCGCAGTATTTTGCTATTGTAGTAGTGTAGCATATGTCATCTTGCCCTCTTTAGTATGAAGGCCAGAATACAGGATAGGTCCTGGAAATGGCAGATGAAGCTACTGTTCATGCCACAACTGTCAACCGTTGTCTTCTGGTGTATATGTAAGTCTGTGTGCAGAAGGTCTTAAATATTACACAATTAAGGAAGGCAAATATCTTCTCTCAATGAGTTAAGTTCAGGATTTCTCACCCCACTCTACCGTGGACATTAATTAAGAGGATCATAGTAACCCAAATTCAATATTAATACTTAGTTACAATTTCAAGAGGCCCATAGGAGAAATTCAAAACTCTAATCTATTACCTGACCAATGTGTTTAACATTGTTATTTAGTGCAAAAGTGTAACAGGTTTAATTCAATAACACTTGCAATGGGGGTCACATTAACAAGCATTAAAATGTATTGAAATCTCTAAATAAATGCAGAGAGGCCTAAAAATAATGTACCTATAACTGTGATTAAAACACTGAACTTTTTATGACAACTCCTAAATGATAATCAACTTCCAACAATACCCAAGTGTAGCAGATTTCTTTGCCCTAAGGGCCGTTATTAAATTTAGTATTAAGCAATAACTATGGCCCGCAGCCTCATGAATGTGTCAAGAAAGGAATGGATTGAAAATATATTGCAGTGAGGTTTATTTCTGTTAGAAGTGAATTGTGGGTATCTATAGCTGTATCAGCACACAGTTTGTAGTGACGTTTGTGTTGACGAATGTAGATGTCCACAAATCATTTACTGAGGGGAGGATTGGCAACTCAGCTCGGTGTGATCCCCTGCTTGGTCCAACTAGTCTTCTCTACGTCAACCAGTCACACTGAGGGTAGGTTTTCTGCTTCTGGATGCACATCTGGAGCACATATGACAAAATTGCCCATCTCACTGGGATTTTTCACATGACAGGAGTGCAGAAACAGATAACTTACCCTAATGTCATATGTTATCTTTTGGAATATAGTAACTGGATTGTACTTTCAAGCAGGATGCAAATGAGTGATTTCCAATCCTAGTCTGTTAGTCGGTAGAGTAGATATTGTCGTGACTATGTTAGCAATTCTAGAAATTTTGATTTTCAATTATTCACATAGGATCACATAGAATCTACAGCACAGAAGCAGGCCATTCAGCCCAACTGGTTTATGCCGTTGTCTATACTCCACATGAGCTTCCTCCAACTCTAATTACCTCTTCCTACCTTGCTCTTTTATCGTTATATTCCCTTCTTCCCTCATGCTTGCATTAAGCCTCCTCTTAAATGCATCAATGCAATATGTCTCAACCATTCCATGTGGCATTGGGTTCCACACTCTCACCATTCATGTTTTTAAATGAGCATTGTACACCAAGATTTTCCTAATCTTGATTTATTTTGGCAGCTTACAGTAATGCAACGGTTGCAGTGTTCACTCTGCCTTTACCGAAGTGATGACATAAACATAATGTTGTTCATGGTCTTGCCTGTTCACAGCTGGTCCTCTACTGAAAGAAACCAAAGTCATTAAGAACCTTGCAGTCTCCTCCATCATTACGTTATACTTCAGAGACCTGGGGACACAGATAAGCTGGACCACGGTAAGGTTTAACTACACCATAGCATTAAGCGCCACAAACAGAGAACTCATGTCCAGAAGGTCTACCCTTACCGAAAATGATAAAGGGTGTGACATTATTGTCCAGCTTTGGATTTGTGCATGTTATGTTTGTTTTTTTGTAAAAATGTTGATGCTACCTTTCCATCCAACCAGTTTGCACAGATGGTCAGGTGATGTTTTTGAATTATTTGCTCCAGAAATCCAACAAGTATCCATTCTTGTTCATAATGTATACATTACGTACAAATATACAAAAATGTCAGGCAGGAAAAGACGAGCTGGCCCATGTAGCCTGTCCCATACAGTTGCCTTCCCTTATGGATCAGGTCAGGAGACTAGCTACCCCTAGGAGCCATGCAGTGTCCTGGGAGAGGTGAAAAACCAGATCAAAAACCTCGGGCCTATTGGGGGAAATAAAATCTGAAAAATTATTCTGTAGGCGATTAAAACTAGTTCAGGAGACCACATTGACCAATTATATTAATTGGTACCTAGCTATTGTACGGTGCGATCTCTGTCCCAGCCAAGAACCAGTCCAGCTTTCCTTTAAAGGTACATAGGAACATAGAAATTTTTGTCGAACAAAGATCGAAAAATAGAAGTACTAAGCCTAGTGCCCGATAAAGAACACCAGAGGGTTTTATATACGTAGACATTCTACCCTTGTTCGCAGAAAAGGGGGTGTCCAGGCATCAATGCAAAACTTTGTTGATCAATGTCCATCACACCTGCCCCGCATAAGGCGTTTGCTTGTATGCTGCATAGGGATACATCATTCTCTTTGTGGGGCCTTTCTTCTTGCATCTCTTCTTCAGCAAGCAGATGTGTGCTTCTTTCCATGGCAATATGGTGCAGCATGTGACACACTGCAACTCATTTCAGCTCATTATTCAAGGCACCACCAGACACCTTGACAGATCTACCGAACCGAAAGTAAAACCATTTTCACTGGCGCAGAGTTGGGCTATTTGCCCAACTACTGACCAACAATTGCCCACCAAACTCTTATGGCTGGTAAAAGCAGGTGTAGGGCCTGCTTTCAACAGTGTAAGGGTTAATATAAATCTTAAATAAAAAATTAAAAAATAAAAAATGATGCACAAACACTTAAAATGACTTTATGCAAATTTTGGCCCGGATTAAAATCTTTAAAATTATTTTTCAAAAAATTAAATTTTTATTGTATTTGATGTATTGAAGGTACTTTTAATTAAATTTGAAAATGCGAACATTTATTTTTATTAGAGTTATCTAAATTCTAAATTTGGGGATTCCATTGCATGTCCTTAGGGGATTCTTTTCGGAAATGACTGCAATGGAATCCTCCTTTCTCATTGGAGGACCTAGCCCACGTGATCTCAGGGTCGCTTCCGAACTGCCTGTGTCCTTGGGATCAGTGGGCCTTTACACAGGCGTACGCCTGGAGGCCCAGGACCCGAACTCTCCATAGCTGTGGAGCCAGGAGGTAAGTTTCACGGGTTGGAGGCGTACTCGGAGGTACGCCTCCGACCACAAAATCAGGGCTGATATATTTCAGTCTCATGAATATGTATCAATGTAGGCCTCACTTGTGGCCTCTGGGAGTTCTACAGAGGTATCATCAACCACATCTGAGGTGGGTAATTCATATCTCCCAGAAACTACCCTTGATTCTGTCTTCATGACTCCCTGCAAATTAAGCATACTTTGATCAGATTGGAATCTTGATTATCCAGTGTAATGGTGGGGACACCGACAGAAGTTAATGGAAATTGTCAGGTAATGCATTCAGTCTGATACAGTGGGGGGAGATTGCTCTTGTTGTTCTGTGTAGTGAACACATCAATTCAGTGAGTTTTTAACTTCTATTTAGATTAGCTAATCAAATGCCTGTGCAGTTAGGACTCATTTTTTTTCCATTTCAAAACCGAGGTATTCTTGAAAAAAAATGCTGGTTCCCTAGATCCAAACTCCTGACTCTCACCAGCCTCCTGCTCCAGAGCTGAATGGATGGTAAATTCTGTTAGGTACGGTGTATCTGGATCATGACTACTTATTCTACTGGATCAGGAACCCAAGCTCTCAAACAAATTAATATGTTCAATGGTTCATACAAAACTGATTCCCATTAAAAATGTTTAAGGATAATCAACAGTGTTTGATAACGGGAATGTGGAATTTTGAGGCTCCATTATAATCTTTTGATGGTGGTTGTACATCATTTGAATGTTAAGGGTGTAGTAATTTTATCTGTTGATAAAGTGGAGGGGCTCTTTCCAGCAGCTCAAATCCCAATGTGATTGCAGTGAATGTACTCGGGCAATGCCATGCGACTGCTAAACTTCGCTTTGCCTCCTCAGCTGGTGTTTAATACACAAATGAACCTGATGTATGCTGACATGTGGCAGAATAGGCCATCTGTCATCTCAATGATGCACCAATGGGCAGTACACTGTCTGATCCAAGTGATGCCTCCTCTTGGTGCCTGGAAGCATTCAGTGGCGTAGAAGGTGAATGCAGAGTGCCATTGGAATGTTGCTCCATTGCTGCCGGGCTGGTGACACGAGCTAACAAGGCCTTACATACTGTTCTTCCCCCAGATCCAAGTAGATGTCACGTCGATAATGAGTCCTGCAAGGCCACATCCTATGGTCTTGAACCTTCTGGGCTATTGTCTTCTGCTGTCGTTGCTTCTGCTCCTCCAACGTGTTCAGCATTGACAGACTTGATATGACATGCATGTCACGCTGCAGAATTCATCAAGAGATTCATCCTTCAGGCAATATTTCCTGCTCTTCTTACCACCAGAACTCTCCCAGCTCCCTCCAAGGCTTTAACATCTGTCTTATTTTGTAGAAATGAACAAAATGTGGCAATGAAATAAATCCTGACTAACTGCACATTCATGTTCATTGTTGCTTAACAAGCAGTTAAGAATCAAATTAAAAGGCTGATTCTGGGTTAACATCTATTACAATTTAATACTCCAGGTTCAGGAATGGGAGTAAAAAGTCATTGGCCCGAAAATTAGATCTAATACGGGAGATTACGCACTGTGTACTCTCGCGTATTAGGTCCCGAAGTGCCGGTTTCCTGCATGCACTGCGCATGCGCGGGAAACCTGCACTTCGGGTATTGCGAAGGGGGCGGTTCCTAAGTGAACCGCTTGCGCGCTACAGGTTGTGCGCACTTAGTTTTTTTTTCAGGTTTGAACGCGCAGGTAAGTGTTGAAGATTTTACACATAAAGAAAGCAGGCATAAGACCCTCTTTTAACAAGGTAAGTACTTAATTAAGTATTATTTTAAATTTTTTTCAACAGGTTTATCTTTTTTAGAGACTTTAAAGAAAGGTAAGTTTGTTTTTATAACTTTTAAAAAGAATTTACATTTTTTCAAAAATTAAAATTTTTGTTTAAAGTGGTTAATTTATTTAACTATAGTTATTTTATTAATGTGATGGCTTTTTTTAAATTTAATTGAGGTTTAGCTGTTCTTTTGGGGGCTTGTTATATTCATAGTTTTGACAGCTCTTGCTGTCAAAACTATGAATGAAAGATGGTGTGCTGCCATTGGCTCTAACTGGCCCACGTGATCCCAGAGGTAGCATCGAACTAACTGCGCCTCTGGGACACGCACACACTGCACCAGGGAGAGGCCCAGGAACTGAAGTTCGTGTGGGCCAAAACCATAAAGGTAGGCGCGGAGTGCGATATCGCGGGGGATCCTTACCCCCGCGGCAACCATCGAACTCCAATTTCTGGGCCATGAGCTCAGAAATTCCTCGGGTCGCAATCCCAGCAGTTATGCTTTAATCACACCTGATGGTGCCCTCCAGTGTTGACCGAGCTGGAGTTTTGGTGGATAGTAGGAAGGAACCTCAATAACATGTGGCAGGCAGGTACCAGCCTCACTATGGTCACGTGTGGTGCCTAACTGACCCATGTCCAGCCTCCACTTGGTTCATGTCCAGCAGCCCTCTGCCCCATGACCAGTACCCCCTGTCTCATGTCCAGTACCCCCTGCTCCATGTCCAGTACCCCCTGCCCCTTGTCCAACACCCCCCTGTCCCATGTCCAATACCCCCTGCCCATGTCCAGTATCCCCGGCCCCTTGTCCAACACCGCCCTGCCCCATGTCCAGTACCCCCCTGTCCCATGTCCAGTACCCCCTGCCCCATGTCCAGTACCCCCTGCCCCTTGTCCAGTACCCCCTGCCCCTTGTCCAGTACCCCCTGCCCCATGTCCAGTACCCCCTGCCCCATGTCCAGTACCCCCTGCCCCATGTCCAGTACCCCCTGTCCCATGTACAGTACCCCCGTCCCATGTCCAGTACCCCCTGTCCCATGTCCAGTACACCCTGCCCCTTGTCCAACATCCCCCGTCCCATGTCCAGTACCCCCTGCCCCTTGTCCAATACCCCCCTGCCCCTTGTCCAGTATCCCCCTGCCCCTTGTCCAGTACCCCCTGCCCCTTGTCCAACACCCCCCTGCCCCTTGTCCAACACCCCCCTGCCCCTTGTCCAGTACCCCCTGCCCCTTTGTCCAACACCCCCCTGCCCCTTGTCCAGTACCCCCTGCCCCTTGTCCAATACCCCCCTGCCCCTTGTCCAACACCACCCTGCCCCTTGTCCAGTACCCCCCTGTCCCATGTCCAGTACCCCCTGCCCCATGTCCAGTACCCCCTGCCCCTTGTCCAATACCCCCCTGTCCCATGTCCAGTACCCCCTGCCCCTTGTCCAGTACCCCCCTGTCCCATGTCCAGTACCCCCTGCCCCATGTCCAGTACCCCCTGCCCGTTGTCCAGTACCCCCTGCCCCTTGTCCAGTACCCCCTGCCCCTTGTCCAATACCCCCCTGCCCCATGTCCAGTACCCCCTGCCCCTTGTCCAATACCCCCCTGCCCCTTGTCCAGTACCCCCTGCCCCTTGTCCAATACCCCCCTGCCCCATGTCCAGTACCCCCTGCCCCTTGTCCAATACCCCCCTGTCCCATGTCCAGTACCCCCCTGCCCCTTGTCCAACACCCACCTGCCCCTTGTCCAGTACCCCCTGCCCCATGTCCAGAACCCACATGTCCCATGTCCAGTACCCCCTGCCCCTTGTCCAGAACCCACCTGTCCCATGCCCAGCACCCACCTGTCCCATGCCCAGCACCCACCTGTCCTATGCCCAGTACCCGCCTGTTCCATGTCCATGGAAACTCCAGCCATGGTGTACCCTGGGGGGAGGAAGAAGGGGTTGCCCAGCCATCCACCCAACCCCCAACCCCAGCCACATTCTCCTCAACTAGAGAGTGCGGATGGCCAATCTAATGGAGTTTTCTTTTTCTGAAATTTAAGTTTGCGTGTGTCTAATCCACTTGCCTGGCAGGGACCCCAGGGAGAAGCCTGTACTCCTCCACTCACATGGCATCCCGGCCGCCATAGAAGTGCTAAGTCGCAACTGAGAAGCAGGAGTAGGAAATCCATCTGTAGGGAGCCTCTGCCCATCATTTGCCCCCCAAACATCTGCCATGAAGATCTTTATCTCTTTTTTTTTTTGCAAATCTACTAACAGTTATTGAGCTTCTTTTTGCACAAATTAGCATTTATCTAAAGAATTACGGGCAGAAATCTAGAACGAGGCTTCACTGGCGGCTTTAATATTTCCCCAACATTTAATAATTGTAGCCAATCAACAGGTTAGTGATTAAACAGCATTCGCCTTGTGTTTTTTTCAGACTGCCTTCTTATAAAATGTATCCTCTTAAAGGGGAAAGCTTATAAGTTGTTAATAACTAGCCATTTCTGGAAATGGAATAATTTCTGATTGAGTGAATCACCCTGAGTGCATTTAAACAGGGAAGAGAGCTCAACCATCAACCCAGTGTTCCCAGGTTATGAAGAGAGTAAGGAAGATTGTTATGGGCTATGTTGTAAAGGATATGACATATAAATTGAAGCAGGTGATTTTAAAATTGTATGTGGGCTCGCTGAGACCACACCCTGGAGTATTTTGTCCATTTTTGGGCACCCTGCTTCTAAGTGGGTATATTAGAAGTTACTTATCCGTTGCGGCAGGCTACAAGGTTAACACCAGAAATTAGAGGACTGAGATATGAAGAGCAACCGTGGACCCTGGGACTTTTCCCTTTTGAGAAGAGAAAACTAAGTGGAACTAAAATAATTTTTTTTTTAATTGTGAAGGCATTTTACAAGCTGTAAACAGGTTAATTTTTACATTGTGAGCACAGTTTCTAAAAAGAAAAGAGATAATTGGATAGGCTAGCTGGACCAATGGTCATCTTTGGCTAATCTTTTACGATGTAAAGATCACCCGATTTACTTCAGTTACATTTTCCTTTTGATGTACAGCACCACAGTGGGCAACACGGTGGCATAGTGGTTAGCACTGGTGCCTCACAGCGCCAGAGACCCGGGTTCGAATCTGACCTCGGGTGACTGTCTGTGTGGAGTTTGCACATTCTCCCCGTGTCTGCGTGGGTTTCCTCCGGGTGCTCCGGTTTCCTCCCACAGTCCAAAAATGTGCGGGTTAGGTTGATTTGGCTATGATAAATTGACCCTTAGTGTTAGGAGGAGGGGAGGGGGATAGGATGGGATATGTTAGGGGGAATTAAATACGTGGGGTTACGGGGCTAGGGTGGGATATGTGTACTGTGGGGATTAAAGCAGGGACAGGGTACTGGATTTGAATGATCAGCCATGATCGTATTGAATGGTGGAGCAGGCTCGACGGGCCGAATGGCCTACTCCTGCTCCTAGATTCTATGTTTCTATGTTTCTATGTTAATAGCTCTGAAATTGTTAGACTCTGCTCCTAGCCCTGAGCCATCCTTGATGGACAGATTGGAGAACTGAGAGTGTGCCTGATTCGCAGCGCTCCCAACTTTCTGGCCATTGACCTCTGTGTCCAAGTCTCCAAACTGTATTCCTGTCAGGCGAGACTCCTCATAGGGAGCGAAGATTTACAGTTGCTGGGCTTTGATTGCTGGTGATGGTGTGACTGTAAGATTTCCACCGGCAAATCTATCCATGAAATGTCCATCCTCTGTTGGAGACTGCTGTTGTTACTGAATACATCTGGTTGACAATAGAAGAAGTGCAATTATATCATCAATAAAAATGCATTTGTCTTTAGGTAACACCATAGGGTAGATATTTCTCTTTACTGCCTGGACATAAAATAATGCCGGTTCTGTTACCCAGCTAGAGCAAATAGGGTGCTAGGGTGTCTTTATAGGACAATTGACTATAAGACAGAGGGCGCTAACGGGGCACAAATCAACTAGCGCCTGATTCGCTGAATGCCTTCAAATGAGAGCTGGACCAGTTTCTGGCTGGGGTGGAGATCACCTCATCCAAAAGATAAATACCGTATGACATTAATCAGGGCCAGTGTGGTCTCCTGGACTAGTTTCAATCACCTAAGAAGGTCGGAGAGGAATTTTCAAGATTTTTTTTTCCCTACTTGGTATTTAACTGGTTTTTCGCCTTTCCCAAGAGATTACATAGATTTTGGGTGGGGTGGAGAGTGTATATATTGTGATACACAAGGTATTGCTGTTGTGTGGGACAGGCTGGATGGACCAGTGGGTCTTTTCCTATCCCTCATTGTTCGTTTTGTTCGTATTTGCTGTCAGCCACCCCCAGATTTTACTTTCAGCATTCCGCCCAGCTCATAAAAACAAAAATCTACCCCTGCTTCTATTTGTTATATATCAGGTTCTTTGGATTTCAGTTAGTCCCTGAGTAATTGATGTGCCACTCTTCAATGTTAGCACCAGCAAAGCTATGAAATGGTCATCCTCTGTTGGATTATATACAAAAAAAAGCAGGGATCTGTGGAAGAAATCTCAGCGAAGTGTAGAGAAAAAACCTATGGATGTCACTATGGCTTCATGACTTGACTCTTGTCGCTTGCTTTGAGACTCAATTAGGTGTAAGGATTTCTGGCTTGTTCTATAAAGTGGACTCTCATGAAATTCAAAAATGATGCCCTCAGCGATCAGAATTTGTTTTGAAGTGGTTGGAGCTGGGGTCCGGATACAAGTGTCAAAGCCAATGAGTGGGTGGCATATGAGCATACAGAAATGCAAGTCCTAATACATGAAAATGAAAACATCCCATACACAAAATCTCCCATCCTCACACACACAAAAAGTCCAGGCCCAACAGGCGCAAGAAGGTGACCCCCTCCCCCACCCCATGCACAAAAGAATTCAAGTCCCCACCCACCTTACAGCAAAAAATTCCAGTCCCTCATCTTGCATGAAGGCTGGAAACATGGAAGCTTAAGCCTTAGCTCTTTAAATAGTCCAGGCCGACAGGTCTCAATCCGATCCCTGATTGGTAATCCCCGGTTTGTCCATATGCACCAGTCGGATGGCAGCCATTTTCCAGTTCTCTCGTCCCCGGGAAGCTGAACAGGAATCAAAATCATCTTTGAGCATCAGTAAAATGAATCGGCAAGTGTTTCACAGGCCAAATAAAAGGAGCTCGCAGATTGGATTTGGTCCACAAACTGCCTCTTGGACACTCCTGAAGTAGAAAATAAATGTAAATGGCACAGTTTGGGGAATAACTCATACTAGTCGTACTGAATTATTCTTGTCAACAGTTCAGGTTCATTGTTGCCTGCCTAGAAATAGGACCCTTGATACAATTATTTTTTCAAGCTTATCTTTCCTGAAACCACACCAATAGAGCTGAAATACATTACCTCTCTTTTTAGGTATTTCTAACAGAATACACTGGGCCTCTCTTAATCTACCTGTTGTTTTATTTTCGCTTACCAAATCTGTATGATATGGAGGATATAAACCACTGCAGCCGCCACCCCGTGGTGCAGTAAGTAATTTCTACCTTTTTCTTTTTTCACTCTGAGGTTTCTGACGTGCCTTTTTTTAACAGGCCTACCTTTTGAATCTTTTTGTCAAGTCTATGACCCTGAATTTTCTTGATATCTGCTGCACTGTCATTCTGCCAGGAAGTTATACAGTTCGCCAGCAGAGGGGGTTGCATAGCAAGTTTTCTGGGAAAATTTAATTTGCATATAGTCTGGTGTAAGCTCTGGTGTAATTGCATTCTAAAAGAGCAGTGAGCATCTTAAGCCCCAGAACACTTCAGTGCAGAAGCAGCACAGCCTCGGTCAAGACTGCAGTTTTCATTCAAGCTCTTGGGGACAGCAAGGCTGGAGAGAATTATTTTCTCAACCGCTTTGCCCTTTATCCGCTAAGGGCATCGCCCACCCTAATGTGTAGTGTCTCTTGCCAGAATAATGAGCGATCGCAGAACACCATGACAGGGCAGCATATCACTAAAGGGCTGTGGCTTTTTCACAGGAACTCCTGTAAGGCCTTCTGGAAGAGATGGAAGACAGGAGGGATTGACTCCTGGGTGCGCAGATCTCCTGTGGTACCTTGAAAGGATCCAGTGCCGAAAAAATTCAGGACAGTGATCCCTTTCATAGCGAACAACAGCCATTCTCGCAGTATAGCAGTAGAATGAGGCTGAAGATCTCTCAAAAAATGGCAGCTATGGTCAACCAAATCCTTCGCGCGCAGAGCTCCTACGAGAGGTCCTCGTAGTACCTGTGCTGCCTACAGACATGCTGTGGAGGATAGTACCTGGTGGGCTGGTGTCTTCTGTCATGTTGCCTTATTGTTCTCACCTCCACACACTGCTGTTCCTCTTCCTCATTCATAACAATGGCATAAAGAGGTATGCCCATGGGGAATGCTATACCATCTCCAGAGTCCTTTTGATCATGTGGTGAGACTGTGGGACTGTGGGGGGAAATCAAGTGTGAATATTAGTGATGTAAAAGCAGGTAATTCCTGGGAGTGGCGCTCCTACGCAAATACATCCCGCAGGGCTTGGGCAGATGGATCTTCAAAGCCACCAAAAAGATCAGGGAAACTCGCATCTACCGCAATGACACATAAGTGGTGTAATGTGCTAAAAGCGAGTTTCCTCAATCTACCTTTGCATTATAACAGTGTAAGTGCTGAAGATAGCGAGGAAATTCAGGGACTATATTTTTTGTTGATGTTTTTGAATTTTTTTGAATCATGAATTTTTCTAAATGTTTTTTGATTTGTTGTTGTGAAATGGGCAGCACTGGCAAGGTAATATTTTTCATAGCCCATTAATTTCTCCTTGCGTGTTCAAAATACCAAGAGTAGTTTCTTAGTGATATTTTCCATTAATGAGCGAAGCAAAGTGCAAACACATTTAAACATTAAGAGCTGCCTAGCTCAAATAGACAGATTGATTGGGAGTGTCGTACGAACGGGATAAAGAAAGAAAGGCTTGCATTTATATAGAGCTTTTCATGCCCTGAGGAGGTCCCAAAGGCAGTGAAGTACATTTGAAGTTTAATCACTGTTTTAATTTAGGGAAACACGGCAGCCAATTTGTGTCCAGCAACCACAACCAGCAATTAAATAAACGATCATCTGTTTTAGTGCTGTCAGTTGAGGGATCAATGTTGGCCAGGACAACTCTCCTGCTCTTCTTTAAATAGTGTCATGGGATCTTTAACATCCACCTGAGAGGGCAGACAGAGCCTCGGTTTAACATTTCATCCAAAAGATGATACCTCCAACAGTGCCACACTAGCTTAGCACTGGACTGAACTGCCAGCCTAGATTATGTGCTCAAGTCTCTTGGGTGGGACTTGAACCCACAGCCTATTGACTCAGAAGTGAGAGTGCTACCACTGAGCCAATTACATGTGCACACAAGCACAGTGCAATGAGACCAGAAAGCACTAGAAACCTTGGAGAGGCTTCAGGTTCATCTGGGCTGCAGTTGTCAATCGACCTCTGTGGTTAGAAGGCTTCTGGGCAAAATGAGAGCAAAATCCATGAGTTGAAAGAAGGGAGAGGTCAACCAGAGACTGGATCCATCAGAAAGGGGACCAGAAAGGGAAAGATCACCAGAAATCGGAAATATCAAAGTGCAGCAGAAAGAAAGAAAGAGATTAACAAGATGGATCAGCCAGAAATGAAGATTAGCTGCAAACTGGTTTTGATGCCTAGCCAGGAGGATTGGGGAGGGACAATCATGGGGGAGTGGGGAGGAACAGATTGGCTGTTGTGTACAAACTTCAATTCCCAAGACAGAAATCCTTCCAAATGGAGGAAGCAGTGCTGCTGAACCCTGACAATGCTGCCCCTCTATGGCCATGGCTGCAGAGAGAAAAACAAATTAGAGGTGAAGAGAGGAAAGGGTGAAAGGGGAAGAGGAATAGGGAATGTGAAGAGAGAGAGAGGGATTAGTGAATAGGAGAGGGTCAGAAGTGAGGAAATGGAAATGGCATGGTTCAAGGATGCCATAAAAATGCTAAATAGATTGGGAGTGGTATGTGGTTAATTGTGATTCTGCCTGATTAAAAAGTGATTTAATCTTAAAAGGCCTACCTCACCACCTTTGCCGTATCTCCTGAACTCGATTTTGTAAATTTGCTGAGGAAACACAGCTTCCATTTGAACGCTATATCAAAACTTTATGAAATGAAACACTGTCATCTTCCTATACAAAGGTAAACCCGGAATGATACTTCAAGGTAAATCAGAAGGACCAAAGTAAAGAAACAAAAATAAAAATAAACTTATATCAGTATCAATGATCAGGAGGGAGGTAGCCTGGCGCAAGAAAGGCCCAAGGCTTCCTTGTGAGGCTCCGAGGAGCACTGCAGCCTCTCCTGACCCCCAGGGAAACCTAAATTAAAACTTTATAACTTACCTTCTGGGCCGCTTCTGGCCCAGGATCCAGCCCCTGACAGGTTTGCCTGCTCAAAAGAGCAGGTTAATATTGATAGACGGCAGGAAGGCAGCGGGATCAGAGGGGGTAAGTGACTCGCATTATTTTAACCCGCTCCCCCTCCACCTGGTGTCTGCCAGGTGTGGGCGGTTAAATTTGGGGCCATTGTTCCTAGGGATTTGGGGAAGGTCAACTTGTGGATAGGGGTGGGGGTCAACTTATTGACACTTGCTTCCCAGCACAGCGTGTAACTCTGAACCAAAGGGTAAAAGATATATATTTATGAATTTAAAAATGTTACCATGTTACTGGTAGCTCCTTGACGTGATTAAATTCGGAGAATGTGTCATCTGTTTTCTGTGTCACTATTTTCAACATTATCATTTCCCACTTATCTTTTTATATTAGTTCATTGCCCTGCCATCCTTCAAACTCAAGGAAAACAATAATGTTTTGAAAATGCTCAGCTTTTGGCAGATATGTTCTTCAGTGCCCAACAAGGCACTTTCTGCCAGGCATTACCCAAGGGTTATGAGTTAATTAAACTTCTATTTGTTTTGTGCTTGTCTGCAGAAGTGCATGTTATTAATGAGACTTGATAAGCCTCATAATTGGGTTTGTCCTGTCGGTATATTATTGTCTGGAAAATAACCTAATAATGGAAAGACAAGCATGAGTGGTTAGTTTTTGACGAGCTGGTCAGATTTTGAGACGATGTGGGATCAGACCTATTTAATGCCAGTAAACAGGTTTCTTTTAAAATTTGCTTTTAAGTCAGAAACCCCTGTGCTTGTTAGCTCAAAATTCCTGTTCATACTGGAGGGACAATTCCACCAGCTCAATTTGTCGTCAGTGAGCCCAGCACACTGGCCGTGCACATCCCGAAAAACAACTGATGGTTGGAAAAACGTGCGCACCAGCCACGGTTCCCCAGTCGGCAGCATGAACTCGGAAAATGACAGATGTATGCTTTTGGGAGCAGACAAGTGCTCAACATGGCTGCCAGCTACTCCGTCCAACCCCTCCTGCCATGACTGATTTGGATCCACAAGCAATGAGTTTCCATCCTCCATCTCCTCATTCTAACTTGGCTAAAAACTACAGTTGCTGTGTGGAGACCGGCTGGAGAAATTTTGGCCAAGAAATTAGACCCTGTTGCATCCATTTTATGGCCAGATATGGCCGCAACGATGACCAGTTTCGAGGAGCAACATCCTGCGTCCCAAGGACGCCTCATACCGATGTTGGGTTGGGCTGTTTTCAGACACAAAAACTGGGCGCCGGTTAATTATTAACCCCTCAAGTTTGGAAAGAAAAGTGTTTTTGTAAAATCTATCTGCATGCATAACAAATATTATTTATGTGGACCTATACAAGCAGAGTGTTCATGCATGAGTAATGATTTTTTAAAGAAGCATCTATTTTAAATTTTAGTTTACTTCGTAAATGCAAGTTGTTGTTTAGTCAGGAATGGTGTGTGGAGTAAGTGAATTGGCCACTGTAGGGTACAAACAGGTTCGGGATCATTAGCCATGTTTTTATTGATGTTTTGCATTATGGGATTGATTCTCGTGCCTCAGATTTCCTGCCCTGGGCACTCCTTGGGCCTACTGTGGGCAACATGAAGGTTGGTTGCCCTATGTCACTTGATATTGCTAAACAACATTATTTTCAGCAGATTATCGAGCAACTTCAGCAAGACAGAGGAAGCAGAATGTGACTGAAAGAAGAGCAAATATATAAAGTTGTGAGAGAGAATGAATCAATGAGAAGATAAATTTGAACTGATCAGGCGTCACTGCTGCAACATCATTCATCAGCAACAAGCTAACTTGAGAGAACTGTTTATTTTTCATGTCTTTGCACTTTTCCCATATAGAACAGTGTGAAGTAGTGGAAGGATTCGCAGGTTGATTAATAATCTGACAGGCCGCGACGTGAACGCTTCTTCCATGGCCAGAACCATCATTATATTAGCTGATAGGATGGTTAGTCCTATATGACGAGAAGGTTCTATGGGCTCCCACAGCCCACACAATGAGGGGGATTACCCACACCCAGCAGACACCAGTATCCCCGCTCGACGTCAACCCAGAATTGAGAGTCGGAGCTCCGGCTTCCAGTGGCAGGGATTGTCTGGAGCGGGGTTTGAACCCTGCGCTGCTTGACTCATGGGGCAGGACTGCAACCACTAAGCCAAAGGCTGGCTCCAACTTGAGAAATTGACTGCCTGTTAGACAGATGCGTGTGTTATGATCTGTGTTAATGAGAAGGTTAGAAATTGGATGATTAGGCTGTTTTCTAGTGTTTCAGTGGGATCCTTTTATGACAGATAAAGATCTCTCCTTTATCTTGGGAGATTATCTTGCCATCTGTGTTCCTCATGCCTAATGCCTCTGACTCTGATGGAGTTTATGGTTCTGTAGAATTTGTTAGACTGCCAACTAGAGACAATTTCTGGAATCAAAGATGCCATCCGGATTCCAATACCGTGAGTGGAACAATAAAAACCCAGATTATAGGTATTGGTGTAATAACTCAAGCAACCAAAAAATGGGCATTTGATCCTGAATGAATAGCAATATCCACAAACCTTCGCAAAAGTATGCTTCCTTTCCAAATCACTTTTGTATTTTGTCTCCCTCCACCTTGCCTTGAAGCTTGGCTTGCGCCTGCCACTCTCTTCACTACATCAAGCAAATCCTCGAAACTCTCTTTGTGCACAGCTTCTCCAATGGAAACACGGCTCTGAAGAGGATGCTGAAGGTAAGCATTAGCACAGCTCAGTATTCGGTCGTTAAGCAAAACTCATATGCAAGGTCTTTGCTATATCGTACTTTCTTTCCCGCCCCGCCCCCACCTCCCCTCCGCCCCCACACACTGTGATTTTATTGTGCAGCCACAGTATTTTCTAACATTATTCCTTTCTTCAATGTTTTATCACCTAAATTGGATTAAAATCCAATGGTATCAGCAGATAGTTTCAATAAATCTTTATCTGAACAGCACAGGGTGAAGCTTTAGCTTTCATTTTTCAGAGAACCATTACAATGTCACGAAGGACAGCACTGATGCTGAGTAAAGCATAGGGTGCAGATAGACAGGATAATACAGAGCTGGGACTGGCATGTAATCTGCCTTTTATTTCCCATAGGACTTACCCAGTTTATCTCTCAAAAGAAATGAGAGGCAGATTGTTTTGCACGGCCATATTTTTTATTACATATATATGTTAGTTTTTTTTAATAAATAAAAGAAAGCTGTTTGGAGCCTTTCTAATAAAAGTCTGGCACCTTTTGTAATTGAAAATGGGTATCATGATGTGCATATATATCGTCAAGAATTCTTTTTCATTGCAGGTTAAACTGCATGTTATGTTAGTGCAGTAAAGATAAAGCAATATATATGGGAGAGAGACAACATGATCTGCAGTCATTTCACTACAGAAATCAAGGATGGAGTCGATAGAAAGCCATTTAGCATTAACATATTGTGCAAACTGTTAAAAATCCTGAATATGAAGCATCCTGCTTCCCCCAACCCCATCTCCAGCCTTCAGAATGATTGGCATACTGAGTTTAGTTAAAAATACAGAGAATACATGAAAAGATTACTTTTAACATCAAATATTACAATATTTTCCTTTACAATATTTTATATTAAAAAGGTAAATACAATTAAACTGGTAAGTAAGATGGAGATGACAGAGCGGATTAGACGGTGGTCTGTCCAGCAGTCGTCAGCTCCTGTCATGGCGCGGGTGATGCGGACATCCTTGCGGTACCTCGCTCAGACGATGACATAGTGCAGCAGATGCCAGTGCTTGGAGCGAGGGTGCTGCCATGAAGCCTTGTACTTGTCTCTCTGATGGAACAAGGTGTTGGTTATGACAAGGCCATGTTCTAAGCATTTCGACAGGAGGAGGGTAGCATTGGAGTTGGCTTCCCTTACCCCCTCTCTGCCGATTACACCTCCCCAGATGTCTGTGTCCTTTCCAACTCTGGCGTTAAAGTCGCCAAGGAGGATCAGCTTGTCGCCCGTTGGGACTCGGGACAGGGATTGTTCGAGGCTGGAGTAGAATTCCTCTTTGGTCTCGTCTGTGGCTTCCAGTGTTGGGGCGTATGCACTGATGACCGTAGCGCACTGGTTCCAGGCTAGGGTGAGCCAAAGAGTCATGAGGCGCTCGTTTATACAGCTAGGAGAGTCTCTGAGATGCCCAACTAGTTCATTTTTTATGGCGAAGCCTACCCCATGGAGGCGGCGTTCTTCTTCAGGTTTGCCTTTCCAGAAGAAGGTGTAACCTTCGCCTTGCTCCTTGAGCTGGCCTTCCCCTGCCCGTCGGGTCTCACTTAGGGCGATGATGTCAATGTCGAAACGTCTGAGCTCCCGGGCAACGATAGCAGTACGGCGTTCCGGTCTGTCACTGTTGGGGTTGTCCATGAGGGTCCTGACGTTCCAGGTCCTGAACTTCATTTTAAAGGGTGGAAGAAATGCAGGGAACAGCACCAACTGCTG
Source organism: Squalus acanthias (assembly GCA_030390025.1). NCBI lineage: Eukaryota > Metazoa > Chordata > Chondrichthyes > Squaliformes > Squalidae > Squalus > Squalus acanthias. The sequence continues at coordinate 139,903,896 of CM059425.1, read as the reverse complement.
TACATGACCTTCTTTGACCTCACAAAGGCCTTCGACACTGTCAACCGTGAGGGATTATGGAGTGTCCTCCTCAAATTCGGCTGCCCGCAAAAGTTTGTCACCATCCTCTGCCTGCTTCACGATGACATGCAAGCCGTGATCTTGACCAACGGTTCCACTACAGACCCAATTCACGTACGGACCAGGGTGAAGCAAGGCTGTGTCATCGCACCAACGCTCTTCTCGATCTTCCTTGCTGCAATGCTCCATCTCACCCTCAGTAAGCTCCCCGCTGGAGTGGAGCTAATTTACAGAACAAACGGGAAACTGTTCAACCTCCGTCAGCTCCAGTCCAGATCCAAGGTTGTCCCATCCTCTGTTGTCGAATTACAGTATGCAGACGAGGCTTGCATCTGCGCTCACTCGGAGGTCGAACTCCAAACCACCGTCAACACCTTCACCGAAGCGTACGATAGCATGGGCCTTACACTAAACATCCCTAAGACAAAGGTCCTCTACCAACCTGCCCCCGCCACACAGTACTGCCCCCCGATTATCAAAATCCACGACAAGGCCTTGGACAACGTGGACCACTTTCCATACCTCAGGAGCCGACAGTCAACAAGGGCAGACATCGAAGAAGAAGTCCAACACCGCCTTCAGTGTGCCAGTGCAGCCTTCGGTCACCTGAGGAAGAGAGTGTTTGAAGACCAGGACCTCAAACCCAGCACTAAGCTCATGGTCTACAGAGCAGCAGTGATATCCGCCCTGCTGTATGCCTCAGAGACATGGTCCATGTACAGCAGGCACCTCAAAGCACTGGAGGGGTACCACCAACGCTGCCTCCACAAGATCCTGCAAATCCATTGACAGGATAGGCACACCAACATCAGTGTTCTCGCTCAGGCCAACATCCCCAGCATCGAAGCTTTGACCACGCTCGATCAGCTCCGATGGACGGGTCACATCGTCCGCATGCCTGATACGAGACTCCCAAAACTAGCGCTCTACTCGGAGCTCCAACACGGCAAGATAGCCCCAGATGGGCAGAGGAAACGCTTCAAAGACACCCTCAAAGCCTCCTTGAAAAAGTGCAACATCCCCACTGACACCTGGGAATCCCTGGCCCAAGACCGCACAAAGTGGAGGAGAAGCATCCGGGAAGGCTCCGAACACCTCGAGTCTCATCGCCGGGAGCAAGCGGAAGCCAAGCGCAGGCAGAGCAAGGAGCGCACGTCAACCCAAGCACCCCACCCACCCGCCCCTTCAACCACCGTCTGCTCCACCTGTGACAGAGACTGTAGGTCCTGCATTGGACCCATCAGTCACCTTGAGAACTCATTTTTAAAGTGGAAGCAAGTCATCCTCGGTTCCGAGGGACTGCCTAAGAAGAAGAAGGTGAGTAAGACCAGTTGAAATCAGGAAAAGATTTATTAGCCATGTGTGGAAACATAGGGGTCGATTTTAACTTGGGGAAGGCTCGGTGTGTGGGGGGCCTAGAGTAGGCGGCATACCCAGGAGTCATGAAGGAATATAAGAACAGGAGTAGGCCATTCAGCCCCTTGAGCCTGTTCCGCCATTCAGTGACATCATGGCTGATCTGCTTCTTAACTCCATTTACCCACCTTTGATCCATCTCCCTTAATTACCTTGTCTAACAAAAATATGTCTAGCTCAGTTAGGATTTTTTAAATAATCAATAGCTTTTGAGGGAAAGAGTTCCAGATTTCCGCTATATTTTGTGTGAAGAAGTGCTTTCTGTCATCACCCCTGAACAGCCTAGCTCTAATTTTAAGGTTATGCCCTCTTGTTCTGGATTCCCCCACCATAGGAAATAGTTTCTCTCTATCTAACCTATAATATCCTTTAATCATCTTTAAACACCTCAATTAAATCACCCCTTAATCTTCTATACTGAAAGGAATAAAATCCAAGTCTATGCAACCGATCCTCATCATTGAACCCTTTTAGCCCTGATATTATTCTGGTGAATCTACACTGCACCCACTCCAAGGCTGATATATCCTTCCTGAGGTGCGGTGCCCAGAACTGTGCTCAGTTCTGCAGATGTGATCTAACCAGAGCTTTATACAACTGTAGCATAACTTCCACCCCACTGTATTCCAGCCCCCTTGAGATAAAACCCAATATTCCATTGGCCTTTTAATCATTTTTTGTACCTGTCCACTAGCTTTTATTGATTTCTGTACTTGGACACCTAAATCTCTCTGCTGCGCCACAGTTACTAGATTTTCACCATTTAGAAAATACTCTGACCTATCTTTCATAGGTCCAAAGTGGATGACCTTACACTTCCCCACATTGAACTCCATCTGCCACAGTTTTGCCCACTCACTTAATCTACCAAATGTTCCTTTGCAACTTTCTGCATTCTGCTCCCTTCCACACAACTGTGCCACCTAACTGAAGAAAGCTAGGCCTGGCCCATTTTAACCTCCGGGTCTCATTTAAATTTTTAAATCTATCTCTCACCCGAAGTCGGGTGGAATGACATCAGGGCCGGGAGTGGGAGCGGGAATTAGCGGGGAGCCGGATGCCGCTGAGAACTGAGGGGAATGGTCCCCGGCATAAGGTACGTGCTGGGGAGGGGGTTTCAGATGCCGGTTGGGGAGGGAGAGGCAAGGACGGAGTTGGGGAGGCCCAAGCACTCCGACCCCTCCTGGCCCATAGGATTCCACATAAATTTAAAAATGTTAAACTTACCTTGGCCTCATCTGATGACTCCATGGACTCATGGTAGAGCTGTTGAGTTGGCCCCGTGCAGGCCTCCCTATTCTTTGAATTAAAATGAGGTCAAGATGCCAATGGCGTCATCGGGCCGCAACTTCTAGATTGAAATCAGGCCCCTGCCTACCTACAGTGAGAGCCTCGGTCAACTTTAACGTCAGTGAAGATAAAATATCGCTGCACAGGAACGGTGCAGAGATTTAGTGGTCCATGTACAGGAATCACTAAAAGCTAGTCGGCAGGTAGAAAAAATTAATAAAAAGACTAATGGAATGTTCATCTCAAGAGGGCTGGAATACAAAGGGGTGGAAGTTATGCTACAGTTGTATAAAGCTCTGTTTAGACTCAGATGATTTTAACCCCACCCACACATGGTTCCTATTTAAAATTGACCCCATAGGAACAGGAATAGGCCATTTTGCCCAACAAGCCTGCTGAACCATTCTTTTTAACTTTCAATCCAAAGTTGCCACCATTTCTCCGTATTTCAGGCTTTCCTAAATAGGTGTCCACCTCCCTTTTAATCACCTCAATGGGCTTTGCACTGATGACCTTCTGAGACAACACATTCCACATGCTCACAACCATTCCTTTGAGGGAATTTTTGCTGCATTGGAAGTTAAGGCAGATTACCTTGAATTCCGAGAACTCGTTGCTCAGAGATAGCAGCTGATTTTCACTGCTTCCCCTGGGCAGAAATGGGTTTTAGCATTCCGAAAATCGTGGTGTTCAACTTATCGCCCTGTTCCCGCTTCAGAGCCACGCACCACCATTTTTCTGGAGGTATGTAAATCGTATAAAGACCCAATAAAATTTCAGGTACAAATGTGCCCCAAAGCTCCGCCCATTGGTGCTAGGTGTAGAGTGGCTTAACCATTAGATCTTGTAGGGACTGCTGCAGGTCGTTCACAAAAATAGCATTAACAAGTTTTTTATGGGGAAAGAGGCAGCATGAATGGCCCACCCACCGCTGGTCCCTCCGTGCCCCTGTCCTGTGATTGCCACACACCCTTTGAGCTGCAACTTCGAAGAACCAACATCTAGGTTGATTAAACAATACCTGAGAATAGGAGACCACATGTGATACCATCTATCTACAGTGAAAGAAAAGAAGGACTTGCATTTATATAGCGCCTTTCACAACTTCCGGACGTTCCAAAGTGCTTTCCAGCTACATGTAGTCACTTTTGTAATGTAGGAAACACAACAGCCAATTTCCACACATCAAGGTCCCACAAACAGCAATGCGATAATGACTAGATAATCTGTTTTTACTGGTGTTTGTTGAGGGATAAATATAGGCCAGGACACCATAGAGAAATACTCTGCTCTTCTTTGAAATAGTGATATGGATTATTTTACTCCCACCTGAGAGGGCAGATGGGGCCTCGGTTTAACGTCGCATCTGAAAGTAGCTTGCTGACACTTCTATATGTACGCTCAGCATATAGTCTCCCCAAGCTAAGCTATACCCACCCCTAGAATGTATATAATTTCAAGAATAAGCAAGACCCTACCAGGTAGGTAATTTATCTTTCTCTGACAGCATTTTCCGTTGGTAACTGGCAGACAGAAATATTCAAATAACTCAAATCTCAGTGTGCTGACAGTGCTTGGAGCAGAAACACGGCCACTGCTAAAGGAGAGGTCGGAAACTCTAGTTCGCTCTAAGGCTGAGTTTTCACACATGACTGATCTGCAGAGAAGGTGGATACTTTAAAGGGAAGGTAATGCATACGGCAAACTAACCTTGGCCTTAGCTACACAGATTTTTCACATTGGAAAGGAGGCAGTGATAAATAAATGTATGAACCAGCTTTCATTACCCAGCCACACTCCTTGCAGGCATTGGAGTATCATTCTTTTCATGAGTTGTAAATATTAATTAGTTATGATTAAATTATTTTATTTTATGATTTATTTTATTGAAATTAAATTAAATAAACCCTTAAATGGGCAGTCTACAGGTAAAAAATTCGAGTCTTAAACTTTGTTTGAACGGGGCACAATAAAGTTGCAACTGCAGATTGGAAGGTCAGACAATGAAGAAGAGAAAATTTAATTTAATTTCCTCACAAAGTATATTGATCAGCAATTTTCTTCATATTGATAGATACAAACAGACATTTGAGGAAACAATGAAAAAATTCACTTCTGCCTTCAGAAACTGTATCAATCAATTTTGGTGCTTTGAATTGTCAAAACTAATAATATTTTCTCAAAGGTCAACCTGTATCAAAGGAATTTTAAAGTCACAGGAAGTGTTTAAGATTATTGTTTTGTTATTTCCAGGGCTGTGCCTTTTATTGGGGATTCACTACTTGGATGGCTTATTACATCAACCACCCTCTATATACACCTCCCAGTAGGTACAGCATTTATTGCATGATTTAGAATTAAGCTGTCAAGAACTGTTTTCCAATTTTATGTCTCATCTTAGATTTTGCAATGGTTTATTCAATAAGCAATTCAGCAAATAAAGGGAATTGTTTCTTCTATGTGCCAATGATGTTTACATCAATACTATATTTGATAGTAATCAGTGAAGTTTAAACAATTAGGGCAGTGGTGCACAATACCAGGTCTGGAAAATTATACAGAACAACAGTGACTGCACGTCAAAAGTAATTCATCGATTGTGAGGTGCTTTGGGACGTCCTGGGGACGTGTTACACGAGAGTACTTTTGTTTTTTTCTTTTTCTTACATTTACTCTGTTTATTGCTACCTGAAGTGTTATTTTTTTTGGATAATGTTTGGCTGTCCCATCAACTATATTGAAGCATGCAACTGTGGCTTAGTAACCCTTCCCTCCAGAGTAACATATTTTGACCTATTTTGGACAAGAACGCTTTATTGTAAGGCAAAATTTATGGGCAATGTTGCGCCCACCAGTGTACAACTGCTCAGGCAATGTAGGGAAGTGGGAGGTATAATTGGACACCACTCACCTAGCATTCTTACTGGAATATTTATTTTGATCTAATCGGAGGCCGTCAGGCTGGACACAGCCAGTGCAGCCTTCAAATAAAAACAGAAAATGCTGGAAATATTCAGCAGGTCAGGCAGCATCTGTGCAGAGAGAAACAGAGTTAATGGGCTGGATTTTCCGGGGGGGCAGCGGGCGGGATCAGTGACGGGTCGGGTGGGAAAGTGTTTTTTTCTCCAGCGGGGCGAAACCCCGCTGTGAACCCGCTGCCACATGCATTTTCCTGATGTCGGGTCGGTCAGCGCTGAGCAGACCCGACACGCAGCGGCGGGTTCACAGCGGGGGACCCAATTCAGGTAATTAGTGGCTTGTTTAGAGCCATTTGAGAATGAATTTCAGCTCACCATCTGCATTTGACAGCTCACCCATGGGGTCCACGCTGGTCATGGACCATGTCTGTCAAGCTGAGGTGGGAGTTCAGTGGCCATTGAATCAGCTGATGTGTTGACAGCTTCAAATGTACAGTAAAAGCTCCCACCTTACAGAAATATCTTCCCTCAGCTACAAACTCTTCCTCACAGCATTTCCACAACAGATTCACCGCAAGTCTTTACACAAGTCTCCATCCAGTCTGACCTCATTACCTCTCTCATCATTGACAGATCGCTTCTGTCATCTCTACTTCACCTGCCATCTATTCCATCGAGAGGTCGCACAACACCAGGTTATAGTCCAACAGTTTTATTTGAAATCACAAGCTTTCGGAGTTACTACTCCTTCGTCGGGTGAAGTAAAGGGATACAGAATCGCCAAAGCATATATAGATAGAGAACAATGCATGTGTGCATTGTTCTCTATCTGTATATGCTTTGGCGATTCTGTATCTCTTTACTTCACCCGACGAAGGAGTAGTAACTCCGAAAGCTTGTGATTTCAAATAAAACTGTTGGACTATAACCTGGTGTTGTGCGACCTCTCAATTTTGTCCACCCCAGTCCAACACCGGCATCTCCGCATCATGACATCTATTCCATCAGCATGGGTGCCCTTTATATTCTCTCACCTTGGTCCTCAGAATCCCAACACAATCAGCCCCAACACCAGCAGCACCAGGCACACCAGCAGCACCAACAACAGCATCACCAGCCTTCACCACAATCACCTGATGCTGCACAGGACAGACGGCATCAGCACCCAACTACATTGCTGCCCGGGAGGCCAGGGATGGCCTCATCATGGCCAGATTTACTTCACTTGATGCTGTACATCCTGGCTGCCACATGATGCACCAGGTTAGCACCATCCCACACCAACACCATAAAGCATCCCTACAATGCCCAAGCCATTCCTTTCACACTCATCACCATTGCGGGGGGTATCGTTATGTCTCACCATTCACTGCAACTCACTAAGCCACTTCCAAAGACGCACACAAATCTGTCCAAGAACGCAAAGTGTTGAAAATAAACCTTTCAATGTTTGACACCACATTAACAGAAACTTTACATGAACATTGCATAAAACATCCAAGAGGCTATCCTTGTGTGATGTTAGTTGGTAGGATTGCACTAGGATGAGGGTGAGTGTGAGGGATGGCTAGTGAGATGGGGAAGTGGTAATGTAGATAGAGAGAGACGGATGGGTGGAGGTGCAAGGTAAGTTGGTGTGAGTAAGGATGTGCAGGAGTAGGGTAGGGAAGGCAGAGTGATGGGGATGTGATGAGAGGCACAGCAGGAGGAGTTTGAGTGTGGCTTTGCAGTAACGTTTCATGATCTACTGAGATCATTGAAATGTTTGCGGCACTGCACCCAGGTCATCCTGACCACTTCCCTGCTTGTGTCCTCCACTGCAATGTGCAACCAGGCTGTGTTGATTTCCTGGGGAGACCTCTTCTACTCATAGAAAGGGAAGAGGACTTCCCTGTGTGCTGTGACTCTCTCCATAAACATATGGAGGGAGTCATGGGAGAGCCTGGGTGCAGCCCTGCACCTCTGTGCAGTGTTTGTCAGTATTTGCAGCACCTCAATGCTGCAGAACACTGACAGCACAAATGTCAAAAGAAAGTTGGCCATGGCCCCTTTATGGAAACCAGCTGATGATGTGTCATGAAATGACGTCACCGGGCCCGCTTTCTCTATTTGGCCGGGAAACACGCTGGGCGGGCTTTACAAGCCCAATCTAGGGAAATTAATTTCAGAGGCCAGGATAGAGACAGCAGCGGGGTCGGAACCAGCCACCGACGTCGCCTACCATGGACCCACCGAGGTTCATAAAATCGTGGCCAACGTTTCAGGTTGGCGACCTTTCATCAGAACTGAGAAAAGTAACAGGTTTTAAGCAAGTACAGAGGCAGGGAATGGGGGAAGGAGGGGAGGAAAGAACAAAAGGGAAGTTCTGTGATAGGGTGGAAGGTATGAGTGATTAAATGACGAAAGGGATGTTGGCGCAAGGGAAAAGTGCAGCCTTCAAGCTCTGCTAACATGACTGAGTTCAGGCAATGCAATCACTAACACCTTCGAGTTCAGACAATGCACAACACTAACACTCCCGATAATGCAAAATTTCATTCAATTCGCACATGGCGAAATGGCAGAAATATTAAATAATTACTTTGCTTCAGTATTTACCAGGGAGATGGATCAGATGGACATGACATCAGAAGATGAGCTTAGAAATTATGTAACCGCATTTAAAAAACAGAGGAGAAATATTAAATAAACTAATCAAACTCAAAGAGGATAAAACCCTGCTCCAGACAGATTGCATCTGTGCATTTTAAAAGAATCTAGAGAATAGATAACAGAGGCACTAGTACACATATTTAGTAATTAGTTAGTAAAAGGTGTAGTACCAGAGGACTGGTGGATAGCTAACATTATGCCCATATTTAATAAGGGAGATAAAACATTTCCAGGGAACTATAGACCAGTCAGCTTAACATCAGTAATAGGAAAAATAATGGAATCCCAACTAAAGGAGAAAATAGAAAAACATCTAGAAACCAAAAATATAATAATGATTAGTCAACATGAATTTCAAAAGGGAAAGTCTTGCTTGACCAACCTCATTGAATTATTTGACGAGGTAACAGAGAGTGTAGACAAGGGTAATGTAGCAGATGTAATTTATCTAGATTTCCAAAAGGCCTTCAATAAGGTTCCACATAATAGACTATTGAATAAGGTCAGAGCATGCGGAGTCAGAGGACAAGTAGCAGGATGGACAGCTGGCTGCAACAGGAAAGCAGAGAGTAGGGGTAAAGGGTAGCTATTCAAAGTGGCAGAAGGTGGGAAGTGGGGTCCCATAAGGATCACTGCTGGGACCATTGTTGTTTCCAATTTATATTAATGATTTAGACTTTGGAATCAAAAACACAATTTCTAAATTTGCAGATTACTCAAAATGGAGGGGGGGGGAGGTAATCAATACAAATTACAAGAAGACATTAATAAACTTGCAGAATAGGCATATGAATAGGCAAATGAATTTCAACACAGATAAATGTGAGGTATTACATTTTGGTAAGAAAAATAAGGAGGTCACCTATTACTTGAAAAATAATAATCTAAATGGGGTAGAGGAGCAAAGAGATCTGGGAGTACAAACATACAAATCACTAAAAGTAACGATGCAGGTTAATAAGGCCATAAAAAAGCAAACTAAGCACTAGGGTTTAATTCTAGAGGGATAGAATTGAAAAGTAGAGAAGTTATGTTAAACTTGTATCGAACCTTGGCCAGACTACACTTGGAGTATTGTGAACAGTTCTGGTCACCATATTATAAAAAGGATACCAAGGCACTAGGAAGGGTGCAAAAAATATTTAAAAAGAGGTTATACCTATCAGGAAAGGATGAACAGGCTGGGTCTCTTTTCTCTTGAAAAGAGAAGGCTGAGAAGTGACCTAATAGAGGTCTTTAAAATTATGAAAGGTTTTGAGAGTAGACATGGAGAGAATGTTTCCACTTGTGGGGAAGAGCAAAACTAGAGGCCATCAATATAAGATAGTCACCAAAAGATCAAAAAGGGAAATCAGAAGAAACTTCTTTAACCAGAGAGTGGTGAGAATGTGGAACTCGCTACCACAGGGAGTAGTTGAGGCGAATAGTATAGATGCATTTAAGGGGAAGCTAGATAAGCATATGAGGCAGAAGGAAATATAGGGTTATGCTGATAGAGTTAAATGAGGAAAGATGGGAGTAGGCTCGAGTGGAGCATAAACATGGACTGGTTGGGCCGAATGGCCTGTTTTTGTGCTGTATATTCTTTGTAATTCTACAACAAAGTCCCACAAACAGCAATGTGATAATGACCGGATCATCTGTTTTAGGTTTTTGTGGAGGGATAAATATTGGCCAGGACACCATGGATAACTTCCCTGTTCTTCTTCTATTAGTGCCGTGGTATCTTCTCCCATGAGGTTTAACATGTTGTCTGAAAGGCGGCACTTCTGACAGTGCAGCACTCCCTCAGTATTGCACTGGAGTCTGCGCCTAGATCTTGTGCTTGAGTCTCTGGAGTGGGACTTGGACCCACAACCTTCTGACTCAGGGACGAAATGCTATCACTGAGCCACAGCTGACAACTCAATTCACTACCAGGATTATAGAAGGTGAACTGGATGAACCTTGGGTTTTTTTCATCTAGCAATTCCTACGGTTCTATGTGTGAACACACACACACACGTGCATACTCATGCACACAAGTAAGGAAGTAGACTCATCTGTAAAGTGCATAAATGTGCATCAGGAGACAGCTAAATAGCTGAGTTAATCCAGCTAGCTCATAAGCAAACCTGAAGTGACTGGTTTAAGATTGGTATTGTTTGTCCCATTCACCCAGGGAATGGTCTACGGACCTAAAGATATGGAGAAAGGGAGGGGGTGGGAACAGATGCTGAGTCATTCCAAAGCAAAATCAGAAAATGTTTCACAAAAACAAAACAAGTGAGGAAAGGGTCACTCAAGGCAGGATAATTGAAACATTGACTTCTATAATATATGCCCAGGAGGGGAAATTTCCTCAGTGCGCTAATGTAGCAAAATTGTCAGTAGGGTAGATTTTAACTTTGTGTGATAGTATAACATGGGTGAAACTGAATCGGAAGCCCGTTTTATATCTCTTCCCATTTTTATTGAAGTAAATGGAAATAAAAATCAGGACAGACGGGCTGCCAATCCGCTATTACTGTTTATACACTATCACATAAAGCCAAAATCTACCCCATTGTGTCTATAGGGAACGCATTTATGGATTTGCTGTGGTAGCAAACAGAGGAAATTTTCCCAATCATCCTCATTAACAGGACCCTGGTTTGGGACTGGCTGTGTCACCCATGCATGGAAAATAGAGGTGTGTTGAAGATATTGTTCTCCATGAAACAAATGGCTTATAAATGGAAAAGCTACATAAAGGTAGAATTGAACATAAGAACATAAGAATTAGGAGCAGGAGTAGGTCATACGGCCCCTCAGGCCTGCTCCGCCATTCAATAAGATCATGGCTGATCTTCGACCTCAACTCTACTTTCCCGCCCGATCCCCATATCCCTTGATTCCTCTAGAGTCCAAAAATCTATCTATCTCAGCCATGAATATACTCAATGACTCAGCATCCACAGCCCTTTGGGGTAGAGAATTTCAAAGATTCACAACCCTCTGAGTGAAGAAATTCCTCCTCATCTCAGTCTTAAATGGCTGACCCCTTATCCTGAGACTGTGCCCCCTAGTTCTAGACTCTCTAGCTATGGGAAATAACCTCTCAGCATCTACCCTGTCAATCTCCCTCAGAATTTTATATGTTTCAATGAGATCACCTCTCATTCTTCTAAACTTCAGAGAGTATAGGTCCATACAATTACTACCATAACTATATTGGGTACTGCCAGGTTCATGTTCCATGATCTTCTCCTCAGTGGTCAATGGAAATATTGATGCTGTATACACACTGGCAACAAATATACAATTTTCAACGTGATTCATTTATAATGGTGGAGCCTGTCATTCCAGGTATTTAGTTATGTTGGCACTGGCATGCAGCGGACAGACATCTTTATCATAGACCTGGGTTGTTTGTGTATTTGCTCCTTTCTGCCAAAAAGAAAAGCCCTAGAACATCATAGCTGGAGTCATGTCCTGCTGTAGATAACACTCCTTGATTGTATCAACATAGAGGAATTCGAAGAGAGATTCAATGACCAAATGTGAGAGGATGAGATCAGGTTCTGACTGTTGTACCTTTATTAACAGTGGCTCCAATGACAGGAAGGGACAATCTGGTAATAAGTCAGTATAACTGCTGAACCTACATCCCTTTATAGACTGATGCAGTCCTTTCTTGTACCCTGCTAGCCATTACTCTCTAACCCTGGTGCTCCAGAGAGAGAGAGGGAGATAGAGAGGAAGAGGGAGAGAATTATAATTTTCCAGTTTGCAATGCCCCCAGAATTGTATAGTGCACATTTTCCTGCATAATCCACATTTTGTTCCTGAATTTTCTATGTGCTTTCTGTATATACGTCTGAGTGAAGAAATTCCTCCTCATCTCAGTCTTAAATGGCTGACCCCTTATCCTGAGACTGTGCCCCCTAGTTCTAGACTCTCTAGCTATGGGAAATAACATCTCAGCATCTACCCTGTCAATCCCCTTCAGAATCTTGTACGTTTCAATGAGATCACCTCTCATTTTTCTAAACTCCAGAGAGTATAGGCCCATTCTACACAATCTCATAGGACAGCCCTCTCATCCCAGGAATCAATCTTGTGAACCTTTGTTGCACCGCCTCCAAGGCAAGTATATCCTTCCTTAGATAAGGAGACCAAAACTGTGCACAGTACTCCAGGTGTGATCTCACCAAGGCCCTGTACAATTGTAGCAAGACTTCCTTACGCTTATACTCCAACCCCCTTGCAATAAAGGCCAACAGGCCATTTGCCTTCCTTATTGCTTGTTGTACCTGCATGCTAGATTACTGTATTTCTTGCACGAGGACACCCAAATCTCTCTGAACACCAACATTTGAAAGTTTATACAGGCTGCACTGCAGCAACTCACCAAGGCTTCTTCGACACAAACTCCCAAACCCGTGATCTCCACCACCTAGAAGGACAAGGGCAGCAGGTGCATGGGAACCCCGTCACCTCCAAGTTCCCCTCCAAGACATACACCATCCCAACTTGGACATATATCACTGTTCCTTCATCATCGCTGGGTCAAACTCCTGGAATTCCCTATCTACCAGCAATGTGCGAGTACCTTCACCACACGGACTGCAGCGGTTCAAGAAGAAGGCCCACCATCACCTTCTCAAGGCCAACTAGGGTTGGGCAATAAATGCTGGCCTTGATAGTGACACCCACATTCCCAGAATGAATTAAAAATAATGCCAGCAGGAGAAAATCTGTATTAACAAAGGTTCTTATTACTTCCATGCTCAAATCAACATTACACAGGACAAGTTAGAACTTGGCTGACAATTTTCAACTTTCTTTGAGGGGGACACATACATTATGGATAATACAGGAATCACAAGATTAAAGATGGCCCCACTGTGTGTTAATCTAATTGGTGCAGAGTACATTTCATACAGCACCGGAGACAGTTTAAACTTATGTCGACCTTTTTATAGAAATTCAAAATATTTTTTGTGATAATTGTTCCTCTTCTCTGTTCTCAGAAGATAGGAAATCAATAGCAAGATCGTAGTTAAGGGTCCATAAGGAATTTGCTGTAATAGGCAGTTATTGTGGAATATGTAGGAGGCCAATAAAGTTATCAGAAGTAATAGTAAATAAATAAGAGGATATAATTTTGTAAATGAGAAGATGAATGACAGATTGTCAATGACAAGTACTACATTTTATGTGGTTCTCCCTCCAAATCTTTTGCAGATTTTACAGAATCTCTTTTGTTAGTTTAACAAAAGCACTAATCCTGAGTCAATAGAATTTATCATTTCAAGTCAAAAATCAGCCGCAGATGGGAAACATACTGTATGTTCAAGCAGCTAAATTGAGACATCTAACCCCAATGATCTCAAAGCTAATTGCTGGCACATACATCTCCTGAGATCAGCATGGAACATGGATGCATCCTGCCACTGTACCACTGTGCAAATTGATGCACACGCACCGGAATTTCCCCAGGGTTGGAAGCCAGACCTACTCTCCTCTTTTCTCATCTAAATAACTAACAGAACCACTAGGGACACCAAACACAAACTCTACTGCGTTCTATCCGCACCTACATATACACACACATATATATATATATATATATACATACACACACTACTCAAATTAGTGTTGCACACAGGAGCCTAGAAATTTGATGGAGCCACATCTGTATTTCAGGTGCAAAATGGGCGCTGAAGCATCCACTATGGGGGCAGGGCACACACATTAGGCACCAGAAGTGAGCCTAACACCTGTTTGAAGCTCCCTTTGTAAAATTGGGCTGAACGAAGCTGGTGCCAGTCCAATGACATTCAGGAAAATATATTCTACATGCAGTCTAACCAGCGGTCCTTAAAGGTTAGACCATAGGCTGCCAACAAAAAGAGAAGTTTGAAGAAAAATACTTATGTCCACAAATGTGGAGCAGAGAGGTGCAGGAGTGCTCCTCCCAGCTCCACTGCAGTGCCGAAGACAGTTGTTGGCCCCTGCTCGGCCACCTCCCGATCGCTGCCCTCACCCGAATGCTGTCCCCTTGTCCAAGCTGCCCCTTCTTCTTCCCAATCATTTCCACCTCCCAGGAACAACCTGAGGCTTGCTGCCGGCAATGCAGCGGACATAAATTGAAATCCTCTTTGCCAGCAAGCTGCCTGGGGTAGCCCAGCAGGCATCTGCAGCTCACCGGTCTCATGTAAATGAGGCTCGAGGCTCAATATCAGGTAGGCCATGCCTACTGGTGCAGGGATTGTTCACTACACCCAGTTTGGCACAAACCAATTTCTAGGCTAGGAAGTCCAAACTAAGTGAAGTCTTCAGGTGATGCAAGGTTGAAGGGCAGGAGATTATTGGACCAGGGTACGTAGACGTATTATAATCCAACATTGTGTCCTTATTTTTATATAATACTTTCATATTGGTCCTGAATGAAGGGATAATTACTAGTCCTAGTCCCTTTAGGGCTACCCCTGATCAGGCGTATTCCCCAGACGTTCACTTTCAACTAAAGTTTGAGGTAGCCGAATCCTAAAGACGCTTAATTGGGTCTAAAGGTCTATCTCTCCCTAAAGGAAAGGAACAACCTGAAGATGTTACTGTCCTCCAGATAGCACTTTTAATAAGTTTAGCTAGACTGTAACGTTCTGGATATTATGAGGGTCCGGATAACTCCCCCAGAATTCTGCAACTCCTCACCAAAGAGTGTACAGAGATTGAGTTCACGAGTTTGATACAGAAGTATTAGGTGAGACAATTCTAAAAATATATAGATTTATTAAAGAACCGACATATAATTTAATAGGTGTTTCAATCGCAACATTAACAGTTCCAAAAACAGAAAGCTTACAATTCTATTATCAGAGATCCTTATTCTCAAATCTTAACTTCGCTACATTTTTACAGTTCTTAGTCTTTATTCCAGGAAATCCACCAAAATCAAGTACAGTACAATACCTTGATCCCTGAGGTACAAAGAGTTGTAGACTTACAGAGCTTGCCTCTGAAGCCTGAGAATCGCTTTGCCCCTTTACAGCGAGACTATCATCCCATTTGAAAGTTCAATATTTATATCCTTTTTCAGTGGTATGTCCTTTGAAGCTTTCTGCTGATGTAAGCTAATTATCTCTAGTCATTTTTCTGCTGACCCCTGCTATTCTTACAGTCAGTTCAGCTGGTAGCAATGCAGACTCGTGTCTCTCCTTTAGGTGTTCGAAGCTTATCATAAAAACGGTGTAACAGCAAGTGCATCTATTTGATGTCATTCTTACCAAGGTCTTCTGTTTGTGTCTTTTTACGACATGTAAATTAAAACACCTCAACCAGGGTGATCTATGCAATTCTTAGTTACCTCAGCTGGTTGCAACACAGAATTGTGTATCCTGTATTTCATTTGATGTCATTTTTACAAAGGCATATGTTTCTTAATTTTCTGTGTTTCTTTCCGAAGTGTAATTTAGGACACCTTAATAGGGTGTACCATTGTGTTCTTTCCAAAGCTTCAGACTTCAGGAGCTTCCAACCTCCTGTTTCAATAAGGTTATTGATTCAGTGTCAACAACTTATCTCATCCCAATAGCCTGAATGCTGTTAACAATACAGCTTTTCATAGCCAGGTTTCTAGATTTCCAGACCTAGTTTGTCATGTTTTAATAAGGCTAGAATTCTTTCTTAGAAGGGTGTATTTTTCTGAATATGGCTTATTCCTTCACATGAAAAGTCATGGGGTTCTCTTGGTTTTCTGTCGTAACCAGCAGAAACCCCTCAGAAATAGCGGAGATCTGGTACAACCAAGTTATGTCAGGTTTCTGCCATTTGGTTGCGAGTTCTTCTGGTCTCCTGCTGGAATTATGGTGGGATTCTGGGAGAACCCCTACACCACAAGGTATTTCAAGGACATTATTTATAATGAAATAGCAAAACTCAAACAACTTGGGAAGCAAAGAAGTAGATTTTGATGCAACAAAGAAGTTTCTTTGCAGTACAAGATGAGGAGCTGAGAGCTGCAGAAATAAGGCACTACAGTGCCACGCCATGTGGTCCAATTCTGGGCATCACACTTTTGGAAGGATGTCAAGGCCTTGGAAAGGGTGCAGAGAAGATTTACCAGAATAATACCAGGGATGATGGACTTCAGTTATGTGGAGAGACTAAAGAAGCTGGGATTGTTCTCCTTACAGCAGAGAAGGTTAAGGAGAGATTAATTAGAGGTGTTCAATATTACACGGGGATTTCATAAGATAAATGAAGAGAAAATGTTTCCAACAGGCAAGAGGGTCAGTAACCAGGGGACACAGATTCAAGATAATTGGCAAAAGAACCAGGGGGAGATGAGGAGAATTTTGTTTTACACAGTGAGTTGTTTTGATCTAGAATGCACTGCCTGAAAAGGTGGTGGAAGCAGATTCAAGAGTAACTTTCAAAAGGGAATTGAATACAAACCTGAAAAGGAAAAATGAGCAGATCTAATGCGAAATAACAGTGGAGTGGGACAAATTGGATAGCTTTTTCAAAGAGCCGGCACAGGCACAATGAGCTGAATGACCTCCTTCTGTACTGTAAGAATGTATGATTCTTTTAAGGGCAGGAAGGATATAATTAGAGCTTGACAAGTTTAATAGGCAAGTTCCCATTATAAATGTAATATCGGAATCAATTATGGAAAAAAGTTGACAGAGAAGTGTAACAAAAGCACAACAACAGCAAGAAAAGCTTGGTGCATGCAGGCAGTAATTCATTTTTGGATTAATGACAGTTTCAATATTCAGATATAAGTTTAACAAGGAGCTAATGCAGTACTGGTTATGAGCTAAAATTTTAATTCAGCCAATTGCTATGGGATTAACAAATCAAATTTCAGTTTCTGAATTTTAAAATGGCATACATCACTAAAAGCATAATTAGACCAATATTTGTTCTTGCCAAGTATTATGTTTCAAATTTCTTTTAAATTGGCATAAGCAATTTAGTACTAATTTTGTGTTGCTACACTAACCCATCGGGATTAAGATAATGAGCCATAATTTGCTGTAACAGGGCAGCTAATGACATGTGCTGTTAGTTAGACTTGCCCTTGCACATTTAGGTTTATACATTTTTTGAGTGGCAAGTTGCTGAAAGTGCGAGCTGATAACGGCGCAGCGAGGGACACAGGGCATCCGGGACCTGAGTGAACAGGGCAAGCAAATGTGTATCTCCTTAACCAATCAGATTGAGGGATTGAGAAATAAACAGCGCAAGGACTAAGAAGGAAGTGTACATTAGAGTGGATGAATTCTATGTCAAATCAGGTATAGAAAGAGAAATAAAAGAGGGAAAGAAAGATTGGATTAAGAGAGAGAGAGAACAAACAAGACAAAAAGGAAAAGATAAAAAAAATTAAAAACTTTACATTTTAAAAATCTCCAACAACAATTAAAACCTGAAAGAATGGAACTCCACAATAGCAATAATTAATTTTTATTGCCAGAGAGGTTGATTGGCAGTAATTACAACTTATCATGTCATTAAAATGGTACTTAGACTTGAAATGACAAGACTTAACTTTCTGAGGCGAGTTTAGTTCGTATCTACTGTGCAAATACAACAACGTCACGCCATTCAATGTATTTTAATGGGGAGCCAGACAGCGAGATGCCGTTTCTGCAAAGCTAATGGAGGAGCGGCACAACCCGGACAGTAACTTTTGGATATCCCTGTTTAACTGCGCATCTGCTCCTCTCCTGAAGTTGCTGTCATTTGCGCATAAATAATGGAGAGCCTCACTGTTATTTTGACAGCAAATATTCTGTCCCAATATGACACAGATGTTTGTCTTCGGGTGTATATTAGTTCTAATTTATTTTGGACTGCATTAACCCTACCTGATCTCAAAGTGCTTAATTCTGCATTTTAAGCATATTTGCATAGTTATTCACAACTTCAGGCGCAAATTAAATTTTTTTTAATGGGAGTCACTGGCAAGGCCAGCATTTATTGCCCATCCCTATTTGCCCTTGAGAAGGTGGTGGTGAGCCATCTTCTTGAACCACTGCAGTCCGTGTGGTGAAGGTCTTATTATTGTGTTTCGTAGTGGATTGTTACAACTGAGTGGCTTGCTAGGCCATTTCAGAGGGCAATTAAGAGTCAACCAGATTGCTGTGGGTCTGGAGTCACATATAGACCAGGTAAGGATAGCAGATTTCCTTTCTTAAAGGACACTAATGAACAAGATGAGTTTTTACGACAATCCGATAGTTTCATGGTTACCATTACTGATACCAGATTTATTTAATTAACTGAATTTAAATTCCCGAGCTGCTGTGGTGGGATTTGAATTCACAATGGCATGGATTATTAGTCCAGGCCTCTGGATTACTAGCCCAGTAATATTACCACTATGCTACCATTCCCCTAATGGTCTCAGGCTTACTCTAGTAGTAGAAGAAAAAATTTACATGCAAGGCAAAGGGCTGGGGACAATTAAAAGGGAGTGTCATTAGACAGGGACAAGAATTCAGAACACTTCTAGAGAACCTCAAATGCATCTCAACTCATCAGTAACCTTTCCAAAGCTGAAGGAGCAGGGGAGTAAGAAGTGACAGGCCATGGTGAAGGTAGAGGGAACCCTAGGTGCAAGCATCACTCTGTAGTTTTTGAGCAGCTCAGCACCTGGCATCCTCCTTGATGGCCATTGAGATGGAGGTGGTGCTGCATGAGTTGCTTGAGAGAAGATTTTTCCTCTGTGCCAGCCCACAGCATCAAAAGATGCAGCCAAGTTTCAGGCTACAGCTCAATGTTACTGTCCCTGCATGTGCAAAGGTTTTTTGCTGCATGGCAGCCTCAACTCTTATTGTGGCAGATACCACAGCTCTACTTCTATCTCTGCTGACCCAGTCCAGAAGAAGAGAGGTCCCCACAGTCATACCATAGGTTTTCTGGAGCCTGTAGAAAAGGTTCTTGGCATCTTAGTCCAGGAATGGTATCCTTTGCCTATACATTCTCTTAAGTGTGGGTGGGAAAGAATAAGGATTTCTGAAAGCAAGCCTCCTCCTATATTCTGTTACTTCACCTGCATCCCTGTTGATGCCCCCCCTCCCCCGCCCTCACCTTCACCTCTCCATCACCCAAGAATAGCCACATGGAGGTTGTCTCCAAGTTGGAATTCAAGCTAATAAATCTTCGACCTACACCCCCTTCACTAACATTGCAGAATCAACTAAGAATGAGACTTGCAGTAAAGCAGAAATTGTTACTGGTGACAAAACCTGATGTGAGCTGCTTGTTGCTTTTTGCTTTGAATCCCATTCAGAGCTCCTGCCTTTGAAGTGCTACCATCTGTTGTTTCTGGATGTGATCAGCAAGTATCATTAGTAAGTGTGGGAGGTGGGTGGTAGCAATGGTCACAGAATGGCCTTTCTGAGTCCATGATGTCATCCACCCCCCATTTGAATTTAATTATGACACTCTTTCCTGTTTCAGATGGGAGGTCTCTGTGGCTGAGAAATCCCCACCAAAATTATACCAGATTTCTGCACTTCTCAAATCAAGGTGTTAAGCATACCAAAGTTAGTTCATAGTACAACACTTACAAACAACAGGGACATAAGACTTTTATCTTAACAGCATGGGCTGGATTTGAGATCTCAGAGGTGAAAAGAGCAACATACAAACTCGATATATCACTCAAGCCCTTTGATGACTGAGCCTGTATCCTCTTCAATTATATTTGAAAATGTAGCTGATAAAAACCCCAGTGTCACACCTTCATAGAGAAAGGATCCATTTTAGGCACAACAGTTGGTCTCTTAATAAAAAATGAGCATTTGATGCCAAAAGCAGATATTAAAAAAAAAATTAAACTTTATGAATCTGATGGGATAAAGAAAGCTCACTCTTTTAATACTTGCTGGATCAAATAGCTGCAATAAGGTTTAAAAATAAACGTTAACAGTTCTTAAATCTCCCCAAGCTAGTTTGAACTTCCCTCACACATTAATTCATAATTCTGACTAACTCATGTTTTAAATTGTCTTGTTTTTGCTCTCCCTTTATGCAGCGTTTCCTAATAAATCACCATTTGTTGTGTATTTGAGGAGTTTGAAAATATCAGGAATTATTTTGAATCAGACTCCACACAGTGGGTTTAACAGTAATTAGCATGCATAGAAGCAGGAAGGTTTTGTGTTGCATTTAGCAGTCCTTTCTAGTTTATTGACGTGATTGCTTCTGTTATGTGGCCTAAAGTTACATGATGGATGCCAAGGATTATGTTGTTTAATTATTTTTTTCCAGGCTTCGGCAATAGACAAATTGTTCCAGCCATGGTCTGTTTTCTGGTACGTACAAAGACATTTTTTTATTCAGGAAAGTGTCCTGTGCTTTAACCACTTCACTTTGATATGCTTTATATTGCCTATTGTTTTCCCTCATTAATTTTGCTGAAATTTAAACAGGGATAATTTATATTTGAGACTGCTCAGCTCTGAGAAAAGACTTTCATCCCATGAGTTCTGGTTGGATTCAAAGTCAGGGCCTTGAAGGCAAAGATGTTTTAATCTGCGCTGCGACTGAGTTTTCCTTGTGGTCATTTTTTAAATGGTTTCTTGGGCCTGTGAAGGACAATGATAATGTGATCTAGTGAGGACATAAATATGTATTGACATTAGACAAGTCCTTGAGAACATCTCAGATGCACCCACTTATATTGCTGTTACTGCAGTCAAAAATAATGGCCTCAATTTTAAAATTCTCATCCTTGTGTTCACATCCCTCCATGGCCTCGCCCTCCCTATCTTTGTAACCTCCTCCAGCCCTCCAACCCTCTGAGAACTCTGCGTTCCTTCAATTCTGACCTCATGTCCATCCCCGATTTCCTTCGCACCTCCATTGGCGGCCGTGCCTTTAGCTGCCAAGGCCCTAAGCTCCCTAAACCTCTCCGCCACTCTACCTCTCTCTCCTTCTTTAAGATGCTCCTTAAAACCTACTTTATTCACCTGTCCTAATATCTCCTTATGTGACTCTATGTCAAATTTTGTCTGATAACATCCTGTGAAACGACTTGGGGCATTTTAGTATGTTAAAGGCGCTATATAAATGAAAGCTGTTGTTGTTGATATTCCTCTCCAATGCACTTGCGGAACACTCAGTTCCCAGGTGCAAAGAAGAGGGAAAGGGGATAGAGGCCTGTGAAGTTGGGTTTCCACCCCCTTTAAACTACCCTGGGATTTCCAGGGCTTCCCTCAAATTGGGGAGGGGGGTGGGGTGTGAAGCACCTGTCCCTGTAATTAGCACATGCTAAAGACAGGTATGTCATTAGGATGGATGGGAGTATGCCCAGGCTACCCAACACATTTTCCTGAAGTTTCCAGAAAAAGTGTCCAGACAAAGGAACCCAAAACAAACTGTCGTTAACCTTTGCACCTGGATGGCTCTCAGATCAAAGAATCTGAGGGAAGCAGGCATCAAGGGGAAGAAAGTCCAAACAGATAAGTAGTCTTTTTTTAACAAGAACCAATTGGGCCCTTGGGGTCAGATGGCTGTCTTTCCGCCCCCAAGTTCTGGGTAAAGGCCCCTGTGATGGAGGAGGGAGGGGGGCATGTTAAGATCATTCAAGTGGCCTGAACCCACAAATCTGGTTGCGTTCAGGTCATGTGCAGTGCACTTTGGGTGTGCTGCGCCTGACTAGTGCCCGGTTGTGAGGGAATGGGGTAGGACTATAAGGGCCATCTGCTGCTTCATGGCAAGAAACATGTTCGAATTTTACTTGGAGCTGGTGATCTTGGTCACAGCCTTTGTCCCAACATAGCATGCTTGACCAGCTGGCCAGGCAGCAGGGGGGCTGCATGCTGGTCTGGATCTCTCTGGAGCTGAACACTTGTTGTAATGGGCTGGATAGGAAGCCTCACCCATGATGTTCTAGCAGCCCACAGTTTACCCACGAATGGCAGTCTCCAGACTTATACTTCTGTTCTTAAAGCTTTAGTCATTTACTTCATCAGCACAAAACATGTCACATCTTCATGATATTAATGGCCTTGTAGGAAATGGTGGTGTCCAGGTGAACCTGGTTCATCACTTTGTAGATGTGGATCGAGTAACTAGCCTTCCTCGAATTTCTCTGCTTCTTTACACCCTTTGTCGTGAAACTTATGCAAAGCAGCTTCATCATATCTTACAAAGTGATTATTCACATTTTAAGGACAGACCTGAAGTAACCCAACTTTAGTCCATTCCAGTTCCAAAACTATATTCAGCCTTTACTTCCTTGTATTACTAATTTACAAACTCTCTGCCACTTTGTAGATGTGCAGCGAGTTAGTTGAGCAACAGAGGTTATCTGGAGGTAGGAACCGCCTACTGCCCATTTTTAAAGTCTGTTTTTAGTAAGTTGTGTAAAGTTTACACACTTTGTTGAGTTATGACCCAGTGCAGATCACACAGTAATTGCAACCATTCGTTGAGGTTGGACAGTTGTATATGTCGGCATACTAATAAGGTTAGATGTTCCCCTTGTCCTTAAAAAGTTATTTTACAGAGAATGGCAAGTACTTGGCAATGAGCATAAGACAGTAAAGTAATTAAGGACCGAGTTGTGAAATAGTGAATTTTGTGTGATTTATAACAGTCATCTGACCCACCAAGGTTAGTTGGAGCCTTGATATAACTCACTGGTATCATGTGTTTTAATAATATATGAGTTGAATTTTATGTGAGAGTTTTATTGTGTTTTTAGTCCATTTTTGTAGCATGTACTTAATAGCAGTGACCACACAAGAGGATTAACAACTGCAGGCTTCAGTTCGAATGTAATGAGCACAGCAATACACTCTTGGTATGTAAATTGGCGCTCTGAATTCATCAGGAATTACATATGATCTCTGTGTATATGGGCTGATCCATCCATTAACTACAAGTAGTTTAGATGGAGGGATAGGGGAAGGGAAATAATCTGGTGATCATGATATGTCCCACTGATTCCTGGTGCTGGGGAAGATGGCACGGTACTGGAAATCTATTCATCCAATCCATATGCAAGTCATAATGGTAATGGCCTTTACCCAAAATTCTTACCCTAGTTAAAAATGCTCAATAAACTTATGAAGTGATTTCACTTGTACTAAGAAGCATGGATAACTATTTTTGCCATCTTCACATGCACACACAAACCTTAGCACTTTCGCAAGGCTGCCTGTTATTTTGTCACAAGACTACAGGAATCAGATAACCCACCACAGTGCCAGACAAAGTTGTTTTTTTATTTTACATAAATAAAAATTAAATGAGTTTAAAACAGAAGTCTAAATTAGCCTGAATTCCTATCCATCATCTGTGGTTAACCCCCTCCTCTCCTTTTTCCTCACGGATTTCTCTCCTTCCTGCCTCCTCTCCTGAGGTAAGCTTCCATAAAGGCAGGTGCCTTCATTGCCGAGTCCAAATGGATATTCTTCATATATGAGCCTTGACAATGTGTGCTGACAAGTTATTTTACGATGTGAAGCATCACAAACTTATCTCCAATTGATGCTCACACACAAGCCCTTTCCAACATGACTTGGATAACAGTCAGACTAGCCGGTTTTCCCCTCCCTAAGCCAAAGGTGCTGAGGCCAATTTTTGGAATCTTTCTGCCAACCTGGTCACGATCAGCTATCTCAGCACATGCTTTTCCGATCTAGCTGAGCACTGAGGGAAGCCCAGATCATATACTTTTAAAAGTTTACCTGAGAATAAGATTCAGCTCAAGCTTGTATAAATGGACTGGTTCAAATTCCTTCCCCCAATTCTCCATATAAAACAACATACCTTGGCCGCGATTTTGCCGGCGCTCAGAGGGCGAGTTCGGAGGCGGGTCAGCTGTTAAATTCGAAATGATTGACGGCGGGTTGCGAACCTGACGTGATCCTGCCTCCGTGTGACTTTCCAAAGTGTCGGGTCTGCGATTTCAGAACAGACCCAACACCAAGCGGTGGGTGAGGGATTTAAAATACTTAATTCCTTGTTAAGTGCTTGTTTACTGTTATTTTGACAGCCTTTTCCTATTTTCGCACATTTTCAATGGTTTCACCATGTTCGGAGACCACGTCAGGTGAGTATGCTGGGAGTACCAATGAGCTGAATAGTTCACACTGCAACTGCAGTATAAAAGCTGAACTCTCACACCTGTTCACTTTCAAATGTCAGAGGTTGCTGATTTCAGGATTTGGAACACACATTTGATCTGATTTGAGGCTGTAAGTGTGTGGTGTTAACTCTATATGCAGTGCCACTTCCTTGGAATAACCTCTCTCTCCATTGACTGAATGCTTACAACATCTCATCCTCAACTGCCATATATAACAGAAGAATGGGAACGCTTTATACTCTTTCATCCTGGTCCTCAGAATCTGAAGAGCATCAGCCGCAGCACCAGCAGAACCAGGCACACCAGCAGCACCAACAATAAGCTGCATCGCTAACCTTCTCCTCAACCATCTGATGCTGCACAGGGCAGAGGCCATCAGCGCAGGGCTGCACCTCGCCGCAGGAGATACCCCCAACACAGGGTTTACAGGCAGAGGATGAGCTTCCTCAACATGACTGAGCAGCGGGATGATGGTGGGAGGGGACATGCAAGTGGGGGCTCCTCTCCAAGCACTCAAACTGCCATCCCCTTGAGGCTGAGACTTTTGCGAGAGGTAGTCACAGAGATTTGCGCAATGCTCGATCAAGACCTGCAGCTCAGAGGAGCTGGTGGACATGCCGTCCCAGTGGCTGTCAAAGTCACCACAGCCCTCAACTTCTTTGCGACAGGCTCCATCCAGGGATAAGCAGCAGACATCAGCGGCATCTCCCAGTCGGCCACCCAGACATGCATCACACGGGTTACCAATGCCCTCTTTGCCACGTTCGCCAATTACATCCACTTTTCCACTGATGAGGCAAGTGTTACCACGCGGGCACTAGGCTTTGTCAATCTGGCTGGCTTCCCATGGGTGCAGGGCATCATCGACGGCACCCATGTGGCCATCAGGGCACCCCATAACAACCCAGCAGTATTTGTGAACCGCAAGGGCTTCCACTCCCTTAACGTGCAGCTGGTGTGCAACCAAAGGAAGAGCATCATGAATGTGTGCGCCAAGTTCCCTGGCAGCTGCCATGACTCTTACATCCTGCACGAGTCCACTGTCCCTCAGCTCTTCGCTCCATCAAACAAACTTTCTGCTGGCTCCTTGGAGACAAGGGCTGTCCCCTGAAGACATGGCTAATGACACAATGTAGGAGGCTATCAAACGAGTCTGAGGAGCGTTACAATCAAAACCACATTTCCACCAGAAGTCTCAAAGAGCAAACAATAGGGTTGCTCAAAAAGTGCTTCAGATGCCTGGACAGATCTGGTGGAGCTCTTCAGTACGCACCAGCCAGGGTCTCGAGAATCATTGTTGTCTGCTGTGCCCTGCACAACATTGCACTGCAGCAAGGATTAGCGCTGCATGAGAAACAAAGCACAGAGCGCACAGCCTCTTCAAAGGAGAAGTAGGAGGAGGAGGAAGAGGAGTAGAATGAGGTCCCAGATGAGGAACACCTGGAGGAGGCGGCTGACCCATTGCGACCAGCACGTGAACACATTGCTATCCATGATGCCAGGGATGGCCTGATCAATGCCAGATTCACCTACATTTATGCAGCACAGACATGTGGCTGCCACATGCACATGAAGGTTGCCATGACCACACTTCAACACCATAGAGTATCTCTACAATGATCTGTGCATTCCTTGCACTGTCACCACCATTGCTTGACATAAAAAGCACCCTCACCCTTCACTGTGCCACTTCAAATTGTGACCACACATATGGTAACAAACTCAAACATTACAACAGAATAAAAGAACAGAAACTTAACATTGATTTCTAGCAGAACACCCAAGTGAGTACCCTTGTGACTATTTATGTGGCAGTTCCTCTTACCCGTGCTTCAACGTGGTGCTACCCTGTGGCTTCAGCAGATGTAGAGGCAGCCTGGTCACTTCCCTGCTGCACCTGCTTAGATGCCTTTGGCAGTCATCTCTGGGTTTAGGAGCCTGTGAGGGCCCCACCAAAGTCTGCTCCACCTGCGGCTGCACAGGGGCAGACTCGGCCATCACTGTTCGGGGAGGCATCTGGGGCTCTGACCGAGGGGTTGGCAAGGGGATGGCAGTTTGAGCGCTTGGAGAGGAGCCCCCACTTGCATGTCCCCTCCCACCATCATCCCTCTCATGGGCCACCCACACTTCTCTGCTAGCAAGTAGCTGGAGAGCGTCTTGCTGCACATCAGTGGGGCCATGAGGACCCGTGTCTGTACTGACATTTCTCATAATGGGGACATCCATGAACCTCTGGTTCCTCTCTGCGATAGATGCCCATCTATCCTCCATAGCTGACCATCTATTTAGAAGTGTTGCCATGTTGTTCTGAGTCTGGCGATTTATGTCCTCCATGGACGTTGCCATCCTTTCCATGGCAGAACCTACAGTTGCCAGTGCGTGCTCCATGGCATTGCTCATATTTGAGATGGACTCCTTAATTCTCTGCACACTCGCAGTCACCATGGTTGCAAACCCAGTCAGAGCCTCCTGCACTTGTTCCTGAAGTTCCAGCACCGCTCTCTTTCTGGATGGCCCCAGACGCACAGGGTCTACATGCAGCTGAGCAGAGCTGGGAGCGCCCTGCGGCCTCCGATGAAGACTCTCCACTGCTGTCCCTGTCTCCACCATCTGCTCTTGCTCACGTGTGACTTGTGATACACCAGGTGACAACACTACTCTATGTCACAAGCGATCCACCGAGGTGTGCGTCTCTGCGCTGGTGCTGGGTGCCCTCATCTCTGCTGACGCTGCTCCTTCAGAGAATGCAGCATCCTCTGAGGAGTCCTCCTGCTCTTCCTCCTGGACAGTAGGGAGGGGGACACTTGATGGTCCTGTGGGAGAGTAAAGACATGAGTTAGACATGTGACATGTAGATTGCAGAAACATCCTCCTACTGTTCTCCCCCTCTCCCTCTTATTGTGGGCTCTCTTTTCCTGCGGAAAGAAGTGGAGTTTCAGTGAGAGTGATGAAATGAGTGTAAAGAGTGGATAGGATAGATGTTTAGAGGGAGACCATGATGGAGTGGGTACCCATTACCAAGTTTCCTCCTTGTGGGTTGTTAGTTGTTGTCATAACATAACCTTGAGGGTGGGTGTCAGGGGTGCATAGTAAGATGGGGATGTGATTCTGTACATAGGGAGAGAGGGATGGGGGATGGTGCAAGGGATGTTGGGTTGAGTCAGGATGTGCAGGAGTAGGGTTAGCAATGCAGAGTGATGGGGATGTGATGACAGGCAGAGCAGAATTAAGGGAAGTGTGCTTTTATACTCACTTTTCCAGAACACAGGAGATCATTGAACCTCTTCCTACATTGGACCCAGGTGCGACTGAACAGACACCTTGCAGTTACCTCCTCAGCTATTTGCAGCCAGGCTGCCTTTGTCTGCTGAGGAGGTTTCCTTCTTCCATCCCCTGGGAATAATACCTCCCTACGTCCTCTGACTCCCTCCACAAGAACATGGATGGAGTCATCGTTGAAGCGGGGAGCAGTCTTTGGTCTCTCTGCAGACATCGTTGACAGCACCAGCACTCAGGAGAATCAAAAGCAAAGTGAGAGCTAATGGGGACATGGCCCCCTTAAATACACCGGCTGCAAACTCGTCATCAGAGCAGCTCCGCAGACCCTCACCTTGTGATCAGGCCGGGTAACGTGCACGGCGGGCTTAACTCGCCCAATTAACTGAAAACATTTTCAGCAGACCGGCTGGAGCTGGGAGCGAGACCGGAACCCGCCGACTACCAGTCCCGCCGCCAACCTGCCTCCGCTCGGAAAATCCAGCCCAAGGGATCTGACTGACAGCCTACACTGTTGTACCACTCAACACACTGACTACTTTAAGATGTTGTGAAAATGCCAAGAGAGATCAAATTAAGTTCGGATCAACAGTTCATAACAGAACCAGGTCTGAATTCATGATGGAAAGCACCAGGTTAATTTGCACCATTCTAGAAATATGATTTGCTACTTTTATGAACTAAGCATTTGGACAGGTCCCAGAGGCAGTTATTACTTGACAGATGCTGCTGCCTCTCAGTCTTGTGTTAAATTGGTTCATTACCTCAGTGGAAAACATTCATGCGCCAATTTTAGGAAAAAATATTTATTTAAAAAAATGATTATACAGGATGAGCACAGATTAGTAAAAATAGTTGCCCTGCAGTACACAGTTGTGACACGTAAGTGGTGTATTCATGAACAAATATATATATTATGGTTTGATCACTGTCTTTAGTTATTGAGTTTTTACATTGATCTATTTTTAAAGAAAATCACAGGGTGAAATCGGTCAATGGCAGGAGCGCAAAATGGGATGATAGCGAATTAGCACCCCATTTTACATTTCAGCCCATTTTACATTTCAGCCCGTTTTACATTTCAGCCCATTTTACGTATCAGCCACTTTGCATTTCAGCCCGTTTTACACTGCGCCCGGTTTAGAAAATGGGTTGTCGATTCACTCTCAGCCCATTTTGTGTTACTGGCATTGAAGAATTTCACCCCTCGGTCTTTAAAATGAATGAAACAGTTGGACGCGTCCCTCAGTTTCAAACAGGAATTAACTGCTTGTAGGATCAGTCACTGCAAGCACAATCAGCAGGCACCCATTTGCTGCAGATATTGTGTGGTATTCTGTGCATGTGTGGGAAGAGAGGGAGAGCATCTATTGCTTTTCTACATTAAAAATAAATAACAATTTAACACCTTTATAAGGGAGTGTTTGGTCCTGACAATGGAAAGTGTTCTATTCCCCAGCATTAACACTGCTCACCTTGAAGAGCACAAAATTCACATAACATTGAGTAAAGGTGAAGTCAATTAGAAAGTCACTTGACTACAGTTGACATGTTATTGCAGTTAATGAAAATGTGCCAATGCTTATTTTAAGACACTGAATTTCCCATGCACAGTTGCTGAGTCAAGGGAGCTGCCAATCAGAGACGAGAAAGAACCATATAAGTTTACAACCCAGCATGTCTGTGCTGGCTGTATGCTAGAGCAATCCAAAACTAATCCCACTGCCCCACTCTCATTGTCTAGTCCTGTACCTTCTTCTACTTCAAACTATTTATCCAATTTCCCCTGAAAAGGTGCAATGGTCTCTGCTTCAACCATTGCTGTGGCAAAGTATTCCATGCTCCAACAACCCTCTGTGTGAAGACATTTCTCTAATGTCTCTCCTCATTCTCACAATTTTAAATTGATGACTACTCGGAACTGACTCACCAATCAAAAGAAAGTCTTTCCCTATTCACTCTATCAAAACCCTTTTCTAATTTAAAAAACTTTTATTAGATCTCCTCTTAGTCCTTTCTGTTCCAGCAGAAATAGTCCAAGTATCTGAAGTTTCTCCTCATAACTATTTTCCCATCCCTGCCATAACCTTGATGAATTGATCTTGTAAGCTCGCTATTGATTTAATGTCCTTCCTGTAATGAGGTGTCCAAAAATGCACACAATACTCTAACTGTGGCCTAATTAATATTTTATACAAATTTAGCATTACTGTCCCCAGTACTTACACCGTCCATGCTGAGCATGGGCAGCAACCTATATCGGGCAAATGGTGCTAACCATTAGCATTGGAGTCAATTACAAAGGCGTCGCCTATAATGTATTAAGCACGGCGACTATTTTGGGCAGCTCAGTAAATTATTCGCACCTCAATAAAAGCTCTGCTGATTTCAGGCAAAGTTGGGTTTTCAAGCAGCTTGTTAAAGTGCAATTACCTTAGTCATGAGGTTCTTAGTATTGCAGAGGCAGTTGCTAAGTGGAGATTTCAGGCATTTTACATCAAGCCTGTTTTTTTAAAGCATGTAGGTTACGTTCGATTATTGGTTTTACCGTCCACCGCATATAGTAGTCAAATTGGGGTAACACCAATGCATCCGTTATAAGTGATGGCGTCTGTACTTATTTACTTTTGTTCATAAAATTTTTTTTATAATAACCAAAATGCTGTTGGCTTTTTATCTGGCTTTAGCTACCTACGCTCGCATTTTTAGGGAATTAAATATTGAAATCCTAAATCTCTCTGTTCCTCCAAATCCTTCAGTTCCTTTCCATTGAGTGTATACTCCTATTCCTTGCTTTTCCTCCCAATTGTATTTATTGACATTAACTTGCATCTGTAACTTGTTTACCCATTCTTCTAAACTGTCTATCTCTTCTTGAAATATTTTACAGTCGTGCTCATTCTTTGTCTTACCTCCTACTTTTCCATCATCAGTAAATTTTGAGATTGTGCTCCCTATGTTAGAAAATTCAATTAACAAAAAATGAAAGCACATGGAATTCGACGCAACCTATTGACATGGGTAGCAAGTTGGTTAGGAGGTAGGAGACAGAGAGTAGGGATAATTGGTATGTATTCCAATTAGCAGAATGCGACTAGTGGTGTCCCCCAGAGATGTGTATTGCAGCCTCAGTTTTTCAATATCGTCATCAATACCTTAGGTGAAAGAAAAACTCGTAGAAAGGTAAAAGAAAATTTGGGCTAATGGAATGTTAGCAGTTATCTCAAGGGGGCTGGAATATAGTGGGATGGAGGATATGCTACAGTTGTCTAAAGCTCTGGTTAGACCACATCTGGAGTACAGCATTCAGTTCTAGGCACTGCACCTCAGGAAGTATATATTGACCTTTGAGGGGGTGCAGTGCAGATTCACCAGAATACTACAGGTGCTAAAAGTGTTAAATTAGGAGGACAGGTTGCATAGACTAGGCTTGTAATCCCTTGAGTATAGAAGATTAAAGAGTGATCTAATTGAGGTGTTTAAGATGATTGAAAAGATGGGTTGATAGAGGTAAACTATTTCCTCTGATGGGGGAGTCCAGAACAAAGAAAGAAAGACTTGCATTTATATAGCACCTTTCACAACCTCAGGATGTCCCAAAGCGCTTTACAGCCAATGAAGTACTTTTGAAGTGTAGTTACTGTTGTAATGTAGGAAATAAGGGGGAATAATTTTAAAATCAGAGCTAGGCCATTAAGGAGTGATGTCAGGAGGCATTTCTTCATAAAGTGTAGTGGAAATCTAGCACTCTTTCCCCCAAAAGCTTTTGAGGCTAGGTCAATTGAAAATTTCAAAACTGAGATTGATAGATTTTTGTTAGTTAAGTGTATTAGGGACATGGAACCAAGGCGGGTAAATGGATTTGTACCTTAAATTTTGAATTAGATTATCCATGAACGGTGGAACAGGATTGAGGGGCTGGATGGCCTACTCCTGTTCCTATGGCCAAATGCAAATCATCTGCATATACCAAGAACAAAAGTGATATAGCACTGACTCCTTGGGAAATAACACTTCTAATTCTTCTCCAATCTGAGCAACACCCGAGATGCATCTCCACTGAGAAGGAGAGAGGGTAACTTGGATGGCAAGTGTACTGTTCTGCCTCTCCCTCCTTGGTACTCTTGTGCATTTCCTACTGATTGGTGCTAGAATAATATTGCCATGCTCACCCTCTTAATTGGGGAATGAGGCATGGCACAAGGAGCAGTAAAGAGAGGAGGAAAATATAATTTAGAGTTAGGAAATTTGTGGATTTGAATGGCTCTTTATAATGACTGCATTAATATAGTAAACTAGAGTTCCCCTGTTTGGTATTTTAATGCAGAGATTAATGGTCAACATCTTCATTAAAATACTGGAAAAATGGATTTCGTACAAATGCATTCACACATTTGTTACTAAGATCCCACATCCTGATTTCAATCCATTACACCGAGGAAGTTCTCAAAAGAATTGAGTTTTATTAAAACGTTCTTGAGAAGGAAGGCTTTTGACCTGAATTTAATCAGAGAGGTGCGTTGCAACTCAGTTTCTGTGATTCATTTTTTTCCAAATTTAAAAATAAACCAGGGTTAAATCTAATCTAAAGAGCACTTCGAATGATGTTAGTTGCAACTTGCTGGTTTGAAGATATTTTATTCACTGCTATAATGGGTTCCTGGGACCAGGAGCCCATTGAAGTATAGCTCCAATTCAGCTTATCTGGTGGAAAGCTGACACTCTTGCTGTGATGATGACTCAACTGCTTTCTGACAAGCTGCTACTTGAGCAGAATCTCTCAATATTGCGGAAGGAGAGCATGAATAAAAGAGGAAGCCAACCCTCCAAGGAGGCTACTACTGTGAAGTGGCCTGTGTTGGCCAGGTTAGCAAGATCTATATGTATGTGTACTTCATGGAATATTAATGTAGGATGTAGAGATTCACGTATCTCTGGTAAACAGGATTGAGCGCAAACCAATATGGTGGGTATATTGTGTTTAATTGGAGTTTAGGATGGAATATAACACACTAGTTATACAGCAAAAACATACGACTGTGACAAGCAGCTGGTACCGGACCCTATCGGACAGACGGCTGGCGTGCACAAAGAACTCTTCTTATTCGTCCTCCTTCTTGTCTCGTGTCTCTCTCTCTCTTTCTCTGAACTACCCAAGAGTGTTAGATTAGGGTTCGCATGGGTCCACTCTCTGAAGAGTGTTAGACCACTGTTTCCACTCTTGGGAGCCCCTTGCTCCACTGTCTGAGCTAAGAGTTCTTTAGCTCTTCCTTTTATTCTCTTTTTAGGGGTGGGCCTGAGATAGAATAATGGACAAGACCATTTAACAAATAGAGGTTCCCCTTAAAACAAGGTGTCCAATGGCATGTCGAGTTCTTTGTCTAAACTTACTGATGAAGACCCTCCCTCAAGGGGTCTTCACAACCATTACACATACTTTCTGTACTTGACCAATCATGGCCTTACAGCATCTTGAGGACTGTCTTCCCTTATCTCATCCGGCCCTTTCCTTCTAAGCAATAGTCTTTTATCTCATCCTGTCTTGTCCCCCCTGGTGCAGCCAATGCATGCACCAGGCACAGCTTTGGGCCATTAAATCAGAGGCCCAAGCCAGAGCTGTCTTACTCAACCAGCCGCAATCCAAACCTTCTCCCCTTAATCTAACAGACTATTCCATCATGAGATGGTACCTTAACTCCCATAAATTCCTTCTATTTTATGTCCTTTATACTAATTAACTTTTAATTATTTTCACAAGCAGTTCCGTTAAACAAACTCCAAATTCTACCTTAGCATTATAATATGGTTATTAGTAATAATGGAAGAAACATAAGTTGGGCCTTCATTGGCCAAATTAAAGACACAACAACAGAGTCAAAATCCTAAACTTACAAACAACAGACAGCTATCCTGTTGTTAGCTAACAAGGCCATACTGTGGACCCCTGTGTGGAATGTTATGCCTCATCTAATCTAACTAACTGAAGACATTTTGTTTCAACGTCTAATACAAGCCTCCAGGAAAATGAAACTTACACAGTCCTAGTACAACACAACTTATACATGAATCCCTTACTTGTCCCGAGCACTAATACAATCATTTAAACCCAGTATTATTTGCGTTACAGTTTCATTTGCATAATCATATATATTTTTAGGCACCCCCTAATTTCTAACAAGGAGTCTTCCTACGGGGCAGACCATAATAAAATTCAATATTTTTAGCCCCAACATATGTTTCATTTTTTAGGTTCAGTATGAAAAAACCGTACAAATGAAAAAACACAATCCGAAGAGTCTTAGCTTATTTATAAATTATTGTTTAATCCGTAATGTTAATCGAAAAGATTATGAAGAACCTGCTTCCTCCAAAATAGCAATTAATGAAACCAAATTTGGGGGAATAACTGATAACCTCACTGTAAAGTTTGCTGCTTCCTTACATTGAAAAACCATTTCGATGCGAGGAGGACAAACAACATTTGTGGATTGGCATTGAATTTTATTTCCCACTTCATGCAAAATTCTGACCACCTCAAAATATTGTTTTTCCAGCATTGCAACGTGAATGTTGCTAATCGCATACAAATGGATTTTCCGAAGTTGACTTCAATGGAGCGTTAAATTGGGCAGGGGTTCTGATCCAAATCTGCCCCGTTTCCACCTGGTGGGTTACGTTAGAATCTGGGGTTCAGGATCTGCATAGGGGCGGAAGTGGTTTGTACATCGCTGCACAAAGACAAGGGTTATTTTCTCATATATTAAAAATTGAATAATTATTTTTATATATAAATCATAAATGTGCCATCATATTGTGCAGCTGTGTGGCTTTGATATGTGTGGACATTAAAGAAAAAAATGAACATTTATGTTTTCCTCCTTTGGCACACATACCAGAAGAGATATATCATGGCAAACTGGGTGAGTCAAAGGCACAGTATTAGATCATTAATTTGCCTCACTGTAAGCTCCCTTTGTCATGATGTAGAATGCATAAAATCTTGGCTTGGGCATTTACTTAAACTTATTCTTCGTTTTAAAGAAACAGCTATGGTCAAAGCCAACAATGATGAACATTAAATATCTCTGCCTTTAAAAGGGACCATAACTCATGAGAAAGGTATCTCAGAAGTCTCGAGCAGAGCTAGTTATCAGATCTCTGTCCTGGCCAAGACAAATTCTCAATTTAACTCACAGCCTAATTACACATTCTGCAACTGTGTAAGGTGGTTAATTCCACTAATGCATTGTACCTGGCTTTATTCATTAACTGATGAGTTATTCAAAGCAAATAATAATTGTACCCTTCCCTCTAGGTCTGTGGAGCTGGAAATTATTTTACAAATGTTGTTTTAGTTCAGGTGCATAAAACAGGTAAGTACAATTCTCATTTAATTGCCATTTACTGCCTGTTATTACATTGTACTAACTTGTAATGACATAACAATAGCAGCAATCCTTGTTTTTCCCCTTTATTCACTGTAACACTTAGCGAGATCTGACGTTCTGTCTGGTTTGAATTGAATGATTTCCAAATTATCTTGAATTTTAAGTATTGGCTTGCACAAGTGTCAGCCATGGCTCATTGGTAGCACTCTTGCCTCTGAGTCATGGGTTGTGGGTCCCACCCCAAAGCTTTGAGCACATAATTCAGGCTGACATTCCAGTGCAGTACTGAGGGAGTGCTGCACTGTTGGAGGTTCAGTATTTCGGATGAGATGTTAAAGCGAGGCCCCGTCTGCTCTCTCAGGGGGCCATAAAAGATTCCATGGCACTATTTTGAAGAAGAGCAGGGCGTTCTCCCTGGTGTCATGGCCAATATTTTTCACTCAACCAACATCACTAAAATAGTTTATCTGATCAGTATCTCATGGTTGATTGTGGGATCTTACTGTACACATAGTGGTTGCCGTGTTTTCCAAATTGCAATGGTACTACACGTCAAAATAATGGATACACTGGCTGTAAAGCGCTTTCCGACTTGAAAGGCATTATTTAAATGCAAGCTATTTAGTGTCAAGCACTGTAATATCTGTATTTTGTTTTCCTTGAGGTACTAAGACTCATTTTGTAAGACCCACATACAATCCTTTCACATGGCTTTTCAAACTGGTCTCCTGCCCCAACTACACATATGAGGTAATGAATTCTTTGATCATTTTATTGTATCAAATCACTTGGCTGACTGATGTAGACTGATTTGAATGATGTTTTACGCCAAGCCCATGCAGCCTTGCTTCACAATATTTGAGATGGTTAATGTACAACTAAAAGAAAGTCTCCTAATTACCCTGCAAAATTAATCTGTAGAAGTATAAAACACCAAAAAGTGGCAGAAGCAGGATTACTGGCACCTGGCGACAGTGACAAACTTCTTGATGAATACTGGTGCAGTATCTTTTTCCCTTGAAGCCCTGATGCTCCCTCCACCCGCTTTTGAATGCTGGATCTCAGAGCCTACATGTCCAGCATTTGAACGAAGCAAATGTGGGAAGCACGCCGTAAGCATCAAATTGCCACACGCTGCACCGCCAAAATCTGCCCTGGCAAACATCTAGGAGGCAGGAGCGTGGTGGAAGGCATTCCGGAATGGCTTGCCGTCAATCCCCACCCCAATCCACTGAAAAGACGGTGGGGATTGGATGGGAAGTAAAAAGACTAGGCTGCTGTCATTTCCAATTGAGAGAAGTCGCACAACACCAGGTTATAGTCCAACAGTTTTATTTGAAATCACAAGCTTTTGGAGCGCTGCTTCTTCGTCAGGTGAAGTCAGGACTTCACCTGACGAAGGAGCAGCGCTCCGAAAGCTTGTGATTTCAAATAAAACTGTTGGACTATAACCTGGTGTTGTGCGACTTCTCACATTTGTCCACCCCAGTCCAACACCGGCATCTCCACATCATGATTACCAATTGAGACAGGAGGGGAAGTTGTATGCTGTTATCCGTGGAAGAGTCTGGAAAGCATTGATATCTGTTGATCAGAACTATGCTGCCTTATAATGTACATTCATTCATGTTCTCTTACTTGCTGCAGATGGGAGCCTGGATTAGCTTCACCGTTATGACCCAAACACTTCCAGGTAAAGCACAAAGCTATTCACTTATGGTGCTAATGGATTAAAACACATTTTCATGCAGGAAACACATGCACATGTGCTAATAATCTTGTTTTGTTTTCTTTTTAGTTGCTGTCTTTGCTGTAATGGTATCTCTCCAGCTGATCTTATGGGCTCAAAGGAAGCATTGCAAATATCAGAAAGATTTTAAAAATTATCCCAGCTACAGAACGGCTATGATCCCATTCATACTGTAAGCTCCTGAAGTCAGTGGAGTAGATCTTGACTTTATGCGATAGTGTAAAACAGGTGATAGTGAATCAGTAGCCCGTTTTACATCTCTCACCATTGACTTCAATGAAAATAAAAATGGAGAGAGATGTAAAATGGGCTGCCGACTCGCGATCACCCGTTTTACACTATTGC
Source organism: Squalus acanthias (assembly GCA_030390025.1). Taxonomy (NCBI): domain Eukaryota; kingdom Metazoa; phylum Chordata; class Chondrichthyes; order Squaliformes; family Squalidae; genus Squalus; species Squalus acanthias. The sequence continues at coordinate 139,866,717 of CM059425.1, read as the reverse complement.
ACAAAGTCAAGATCTACCCCATTGTCTCCTGTTAATGTGAAAGAGGGAAAAAAGCAGAGAAGGTCATAGTGACAGTGGTACCATGGACATTCTATGAACATGAAAGACACTATAAGTACAAGAGGGGCCAGAAATTGCTGGAAAAATAATGGCAAATTAACAGCGCTCACCTTTATTAGTTCTTAAAAAATCCAGTAATTTGTGGCAAAGAATAGATACGCCATGAGTTCCGATTCTCCACAAATTGCTGGATCATTTACACTGCTCCATTGTCAACCTTGACAAAAGTGAAAAAATTGCAACCTCGCTATGAGCCTCCCCATTGAAATTAATTGTGTCTCATTAAATTGCTGGATTTACACCGTTAATACGAATTAATCTCGCCGCAGGTTTTAAGGCTGGTAATTCATGTCAGAAAGATCCTGTTAATCATGTCATTTATAGTCCTGACATGGCCATGCTCAACCTTGAAGGAACAACAAAGCTGTGGAGTCTTACTCCAGCAGGTAGTGAATTGTTCCTAGAGGCTTTATAAAAAACTTTTTATCTGTCTTGGCAGTATTTTTTATGCCAGTCTTGCCATCCACACTCCTGTTAGTGTCGGAAGGCAATCATTTTTAGGATGAAAAGCTGTTTCAACACTCAGAATGGCAAATTAGAGAGATTTCTTTCAGAAAATTATTTTGTGGCACAGTACATGAGTAATTTGAGTAAGTGTAGCATGCTTAGGAGAAAAAGGTGACTTTGGACCTTTGCTGTCCACCACTGAGATTTTCTTTGCGTCATGTCTGGGTCTGTTGTAGACTAGTTGATAGAGACTGATTGCTATGATTAGACAGCAATGCCATTATTGTTGTATCATGCGACTACCAGGATGGTAGAAGGTGAACTGTTGGATTTCCTATCTTCCTATGAAAGTAGTTCCACTGTTGCTGATTGTGATAGACAGGACTGCTGGTTCTATACTTCATGGGTCAAGAATGTTTGTACATTTCACACACTTACCCTGCCATTCATTTATTAACTTCTCAAGGATACAATACTACAATTCCCAAGCACAACTGGGTTACAATATCCTCTTCTTCTGCTTGTTTTTTTTATATTTCTTTTCTTACTTTTCCTTTCTATCGCCCTTTTCTCTCTCTCTTAATCCACCCTCTTTCATTTCCTCTCTTTATTTCTCTTTCTGTATCTAATTTGACTCTAATTCACCCTTTTTCCTTCTCTGTTGTTCACTCTGTTAATTTCTCTATCCTTCTCTTCATTAGTTAAGGCGATAGACCATTGGGCATGATGTTATTGAGGTCCCAGATGCGACAATGGCCATAATTTGCTCGAGCGGGGCATCTTAGTTAGACTTTTTCACTCACACTTTGCCTGCGGTTAACAGGGCGGTAACCACCTCAAAATGGGGTCAGTAGTGTCACCGTCCCGGTAACACCAGCGATGCTGCTGGCTCCATTTTCAGGTTTCCAAAGTGCCTGCCTGTTTTAGCTGATAGGCCCCTTATAATATGGAAATTAAGGTCCGATGATGTAAAGAGGTCCCCAATTGCCATTTTAGGTCGGAACAATGGATGATGGAACCAAAGAAACAGGAAGTCGCTTCCTTCCTGTGGGTGGCCTGTTCACCTGCTCTAAAGAGTAATATGGGGGCATGCCAGGAAGGAAGCGGAATCCGAGGGGAAAGTAACTCCCGGTATTTTAACTGCCCCACCACCTGGTTTTCGCCAGGTGAGGGCTGTTAAAATCGAGGCCATGGTCATTCAAGTGTTTCTCCTTCCCCGAAAGAAAAATAATTTCAGGACATATTTTCACAAAGGCATTGTCTCTTGAAGATTTATTATTAGTTCTGCTCTGTAAGCATTAAGGTTGTAGTGTAGCTTGTAGTATCCCTCAGCTTATACAATACACTTTACCTTGTAAGATTTGGCACTAACTCAGCGACCCCAAAAAGGAATCTTTTGGCATTAAAATGGCCTTGCACACAGCCAGCACATAGCAGAAAAATCACAGTGCTCCACAGTTTGTGTTGTTCATTTCAAGCCCCTCTGGCCATGAGGAGCCTCACAAAATTTACCCTGGAATGCTTTTGCTATCATAGTTGTTGTTTTTATTTCATTTTCCTGATTCAATGTCTTCCACATCACATTAAAATAATGCCATGAAGCGGTGAAAATATAAGGTAAATTTGGGCGATTGTCTTATCTTGATTCTTATTGCATTGGAGTCATGGCCTGTTCTGTACCAAAAATCCCACTGATACCTGTCCAGTTCATCTGAATAAATAAATTTATACAATTGATATACATTACTTGTGTTGCATTCAAATCATTTTGCGGCTTTACATTTTACTGAATTTTTATGACAACAGCCATTTTCTTTTGGACCCTGTTTTAGAAGTTCCCGGAAATCTCAGAGGGCGTTGCTCTAAGATTGATACACTTGAGTTCTACTTATAGTTAGCGATGACCCATCTCATGCTGAAGCACTCATAAACTATAAGTGGGGAGATTTTCGGTCTGGGCTCCAAACAGGCGCAATATCAGCAATGTGCCCACATCGCCCGCCCAATGTGGCAGTTGAGAGGCCAGGCCCACTTTCAGGTTCATGCCGCATTAACATTTTGTCAGCGAGCTGCGGGCGCCAAGCAGATGCCATGCTCCAGCTTGCCAGTTCCCAGCAGCAGAAAATCAGCCGGCTGTAGCATGCAACCTGCCAGCAGGTAAGGTCTGCCAGAGGGCGAAAGCAGAGGCTGGGAGGGTGGGGCTGTTGGGGGGAGTCGTAGTAATGGGCCGGCAGCAGGTTGGAGGATTTTTGTGGGGCACTTACACCTCTCCTGGTCCCCATATAAACCTTTAAGATATATATCAATGATTTGGACTCCAATGTAAAGGGCATAATTAAGGATTTTGCAGATGATACAAAAATTGGTATTGTGGTTGGCTGTGTGGTTGATAGTGAGGAAGAAAGCTGTAGACTGCAGGAAGATATCAATGGACTGGTCAGGTGGACAGAAAAGTGGCAAATGGAATTCAATCCAGAGAAGTGTGAGGTAATGCATTTGGGGAAGGCTAACAAGGCAAGGGAATACACTATAAATGGGAGGATACTGAGAAGTGTAAAGGAACAGAGGGACCTTGGAGTGCATGTCCACAGATCCCTGAAGGTAGCAGGATAGATAGATAAAGTGTTAAGAAGGCATACGGGATACTTTCCTTTATTAGCCAAGGCATAGAATGTAAGAGCAGGGAGGTTATGCTAGAACTCTATAAAACACTAGTTAGGCCACAGCTAGAGTACTGTGTACAGTTCTGATCACCACTTTACAGGAAAGATGTGATTGCACTGGAGATGGTACAGAGGAGATTTACAAGGATGTTGCCAGGACTGGAGAATTTTAGCTATGAGGAAAGATTGGATAGGCTGGGGTTGTTTTCTTTGGAACAGAGGAGGCTGAGGGGAGACTTGATTGAGGTGTATAACATTATGAAGGGTCTAGATAGATTGGATAAGAAAGACCTATTTCCCTTAGCAAAGAGGTCAATAACCAGGGGGCATAGATTTAGGGCTCAATTTTCACCGGCCCGTGGAGGCGGGTTTGGAGGCATGTGGGGTGGGAAAATAGCAGATTCGGGGGTCCCGAACCCATCTCGCCCCCAACCCGCCTCCATGCCAGCTTCACAGGAGATGGGTACCTGACCTGTGCTGGGACCCGCCTCCCCGAGGCGGGAAGGGGATTAGTGCCAATAAACTGCCTGTTAACAGGTAGTTAACAGGCAGTTTTTTGCCTAATCCCTATTTTTAGCCCTGAAGTGTGGGCTTCCCGACAGGTCCGAACCACGCCGATTTAGCAAGGCGGACCGTCGGTCTGGAGGGCTTGGAGGGGTCGAGATGTCCGGTGTGCAGGTGAGTGATGGGTGCATGAGTGCAGAGGTAAGTGTGTTTGGTGTGTGTAAAGTGTTTTAAGAGCTTGTACTTACCTTAACTTTGTCCTGCAGGCTTCCTTCATTCAGTTCTCGGAAGTCCCTCAGCTCACCGGCACAGAAAGCAGAATGGCTGCGGAGCTGTCAAAAGCTGCAGCCTCTGCTTTCTGTGCTGGATTGCTTTCTAACTGAGTCTGTAAGGTTTCCAAAATTTGCAGATCCCCAAAACCTAAGGAAAAAGGACTTTGGAACTACCTCAGAGTGATAAAATGCATTTGGGCCAAACATAGGGCAACACGGTGGCATAGTGGTTAGCACTGTTGCCTCACAGCGCCAGGGACCCGGGTTCGAATCCGGCCACGGGTGACTGTCTGTGTGGAGTTTGCACATTCTCCCCGTGTCTGCGTGGGTTTCCTCCGGGTGCTCCGGTTTCCTCCCACAGTCCAAAGATGTGCAGGTTAGGTTGATTTGGCTATGATAAATTGACCCTTAGTGTTAGGGGGATTAAATACGTGGGGTTATGGGGATAGGGTGGGATATGTGTCAGTGCAGGCTCGATAGGCCGAAATGGCCTCTATCTGCACTGTGGGGATTCTGTGATAAGGAATTTAAGACCAAAAACCAAGTTTTGGCATTTTAAAAGACATGTCTGGACCTGTAAGGGAGAAAAGGCTGCACAGGAGGTGGGTTCGACCTCTGTAAAAGCAGTTTTGGGTACTGCAGTTAAATTGCATTGTCTGGGGAATTGGGATGACTTCACTCAAGCCCCAGCAAGCATTAACATTTGGACAATAGACCCTGGGAGAAGGCAGCCCCACCCAAAACACAGGCCCCATTAAAACCTATCACAGACCCATCAAAACCATGCATAATTCAAATCGCTCAGGACCATTCTATAGAAAAACCCGAGTCCAGCCTAGAAACCCAAAACACGAAACCAATCACCTGTAATCAACCGAAGAGATCGACAGGACGCAAGCCATTTGACACTTAGTAAACTTGTTACTGTTAACGAGGTCTTACAATGACCGGGATTTGATTTGGTTTTGATAAGGCCACTTCAATTTAGTATAATTGAAGGCCCATCAAGCAGTTACAACAGTTCAAGTTCTCCAGTAAAACAGTTCAAGTTCAACAGAATTGAAAGCCAGCGTTGAACAGAAGTCAGGGCTGCAGTTACAGAAGCAGGCAGAAGGCAGTTTCCACAGTTCTGCAAGAAGGCAGTTTCCACAGTTCTGCAAGAAGGCAGTTCCACAGCTCAGAAGAAGACAGTTTAAACAGAGGCAGAGTTACAGCAAGAAGTTAAACAAAGAAGGCCAACAGCTTCACAAGCAGACTGACACGCAAGAAGAAACCAGAGCGACTGCCTCAGTGACCATCGGACACCTCGCGGCAACAAGGGCCTTACGAAATCTTTTACTCAAAAGACTCTAAACCCTAACTCTAAACTGTCAAGGATTTGTTTGGTGAGCATTATCCCTGGTTCTCCAGAGTCCAACCTAGCTAGTGAAGTGGGATTGGGAGGGGTGAAGTATTCTTCTAATGTTATTTCCCTCGCTTGTACCGAAGTGTTCCCCACCTTTAGAGTGATAAGAGTGTTTGTGTTGTGTTTTACTTCCTTGAATAAAAGTCAAAGTCCTTTCATCAAACCTGTTGTCTACTACACCTTTGTTCATGACCCCTAAATAAGTCCAAGCTCTAGAACCAGGGGCGTGGGAGCGATTCGAACCGCTCACTGAGTCAGAGGTGAGGCTGACCCTACCACACCACCCCCTACAAGTCTAAGTACAGGGACTCACATTAGAAATCATATTGTCAGTGTTTGACAGCTTCACAGAGCTGTCAAACGCTGAAATTTCATCTGTCAAAAGCTCTTGACAGATTAAATTTCAATGGCTGACGTCACCTGTATCCAAGGGACCCTTGATTGGCCTGCTAAGCCCACTGGGCGGGCTTAACTAGGTAATTCAAGGGAAAATACAGTGGGTTGGCCACAAGTCGATGGAGGCGGGACTACAACCCAAAAAGTGGGAGTCCCGCCTCCATCATGTCCCCATTGACAAAATCCAGCCCTTAAAGTAATTGGTAGAAGGATTAGAGGGGAGTGGAGGAGAACTTTATTTCACCCAGAGGTTGTTCGGGTTCTGGAACTGGATCTGAAAGGGTGGGAAAGGCAGAAACCCTCATCACATTTAAAAAGTACTTGGATGCGCACTTGAAGTGTCGTAACCTACAAGGCTGCGGACCATAAACTGGAAAGTGGGATTAGGCTGGATAGCTCTTTTTCAGCCAGCACAGAAATGATGGGCCAAATGGCCTCCTTCTGTGCCGTATATTTCTATGATTCTATGAAAAATTTACCTTTTTGGAGGGGCCTTTGGCGGTCCCTTTATGGATTGCCAGTTAGTGCTCTCAACATGTGGAGAACTGTCCTCTTTGACAGTTGCAATTGGTGTCCTACAACAGGCCTAGGACCCCTATATGTATAATTAAACAGCTTCCCGACTGCTTTGGGTGGCAGTGCTGGGCGCCCATTTAAACGTCTGTCACAATATTGAATCAGGTGGTCAAATAGTTGCACAAGGTCTCCACCAGGCACTCAACTGATCTTAGTGCAGTTTTCAGGTGAGGAACGGATCGCCGAAAATCTTCCCAATAGAGACCATTTCTGTGCTGGTATGGTCTATGTGACTTATTCATTTTTTCTTTTACAAGGTCCTAGGAATTTCAAAACATGACTTTATTAGATCAGGCTGTGAGAATAAAACAAGGTTTATCATAATTTTAAAAAATTGCAGCAGTGCATCAATTGTATTTTCTCTCATAGTAGTCATTATGAGAACACCAACTAAACTTTAAAGAAGGAGGAAAAGCCAGGACAGTTCTTTCCATTCAAATTATTCCTTGCTTTTTCCCTAAAATGTCACCAAATTATCTCCCATATTTTCTATTTTTTTTCCATCGATTTTTGCATTAATGGAGACCCACCATTTTGTCTCTCTGCTTTGTCCCTCCTCCTTCAGCCAAGTCATTCCCATGATATTGCTTATGGGATAGCTCATGGATCCGACAGCAGCTCTGGCTAATTTGATGCAGGTCCTGGGACTGATCTGTAGCTGACCAAACGAGGACGACCCATTACGATAGCAAAATACTGCAGATGCTGGAAATCCGAAATAACAACAGAAAACGCTGGAAAAACTCAGCAGGCGAGGCAGCATCCGTGGAGAGAGAAACAGAGTTAACGTTTCAGGTCGAAGACCTTTCGTCAGAACTGGAAATAGCAGGAAATGAAATAGATTTAAGGCAAGGATAAAGCTGGGAAAAGGGGGAGGGGATGAAAGAACAAAAGGAGAGATTAAGAGACATTAAGAGACATTAAGAGATGATCAAGGCAAGAGGAGGTGTTAATGTGACAGGTTGAGGCTAAAAGAAGTGTGAAATGCACTGGCAGAATGAAGGACAGCTGCCAGCTTCTGGGAGGAAAAAAAAGTGGGGGTGGGGGGCAAACAAAAGGGTGGATGAAAAAATAAAATATGAATGTGATTGGGGCTGAGGTTATGATCTAAATGAGGACGACCCATTCCCAGCTGGTACATCAAGAGAGCATCTCCAGAGGGAAGCAGAGACCTTAGATAAGGACGGGCAGTTTTGCTGGCATAGGAATAATTTTACAAAATTGTGTTCTGAGCAGTGAGCCTCACCTGCAAGGGATGCCAGTCAGGATTTCAGACATTCACTTCCCATGATTTAATTGTAGGCAGTGTGTGAATGAGCACCTGATGTGCGCTGCTGCTGGCCAAGGCGTCATGTGAGAAGTACAATCTCATAAAATTACCCCTTATATTTATTTCATTGGAATTATTTATACAACTGCTTTGCATCATCAGCAAGCAGCGAGGCATCTTTCACATGTACACTGAAAAAAGTCAAACTACTTCTCTACCTGCCATCATTCACTTCAAGCTAATTGTTGTGCCAACTGACTGTTTGCTTGACATCAAGTCCTGGATGAATCAAAATTTCCATCAGGTACCAGCAAAGCTGATGCCACCCCGTTTGTCTCTCGCCAGCGCCTACGTGTCTCTGGTGATGACTCCTTATCTCTCCTTGGCTGTTTGTTTGCACTGAGTCCAGTGCTGAGCAACCAACGTGTTTCTGACTTTTGAGCTAAACTTTCTCGACTACAACCAATCCATCGCCAGAACCAACTTTTTCCACTTCCAGAACATCTCTTGCTTATACTCCTACCTCATTGTCTCTTCTGCTGAAACCCATATATCTTCAAGGGATGATTTCCCAAATGTTCTCCTCACCGGCCTGCCCTCCTCCCCCATCACAAACTTTAGCCAATCTGAACGCTGGAGTCTGGGTCATCGTCCACACAAAGTCCTCCACACCCATCAATCCTGAACTCACCAAATTCTACTGGTTCCTGTGCCCATCCACTTCAAACCCTGTCATGACCCATATCCTTACCCTAATAGTTAGGGAACCTTCCTGCTGACTGCATCCTCTGTTCCTAAGACTCTGGATTACTGTTTTTTCCCCAGTCCCTCCACTCCATTATCAGAAGCTTTTTCAGCCATTATCTCCCTACACTCTGGAATTCTCTTCCAAAATCACTTGACCTCTATCCCTGCCTTCAACAGCCTCTTTAAAGCCTCTGTCATTGACCTTCTCTTTGGCTTCCTATCCTTCTGCCCACATGTCTTACTTCCGACTTGATGCCCACCATTTTTCCTTTGTAAAGTGCTCTGAGATGTTCCATTACTATATAAATATAAGTCGGTCTTACTATCAAAACTGTTCAAAGAAATAGAAATCCATTGTGTAAAGTAAATATGAAAGCTATTTGAGAGACAGTCTTTCACAATAACCATCTTTATGTCATTCGCATTTTACTATATTAATCAAAAAACACAAAGGGCTCGATTTTGTCATTGGGGCGGGCTGGGGTCGTGTCATCCGCTTTTCGTGTTAGCCACCCGACTCCAATTGGATGTGGAAGAATTATGCGATTTTCCCCTAATTGGGCAATTGAGTTCCAGTATGTGGGAACCCATGACCCAATTAGTTTTTTCAGTCTGAAAGTCGCCTCTGATGATGTCATCATTGCTGCTGCATTTAAGGTCTGCAAAGACTGCCAACCTTTTGGCCTTTGCTGTGAGAGGGACCTGGAGGCAAAATGAGCAGCAGGCGACCTAAGTCTGCTCCCAGATTTTTTTTTACCACCACCACCACCACCACCAGGCTCCAAACTTCCACAACAATGGTTATGCCTGCTAAAAGTTCCCCCAGAATGATGATTGATCAAATCTCCTTTTTAATGTTGGAGCTGCAGCTGATAGTCAGCAATCCAAGTGTGCTACCGTCAGGTTTCACCGTCGTGTTTCAGAGGAGGCATGCATCACGTCGGAAAAGTGTTAAAATCAGAAAGGCCTCTCAAAATGGAATTATAGAGGCAATTAAGTGGTTGTTAAGGACCTTAAGGGCCTATCCCGCCTCTTGGAGGCGGGACGGAGACAGGATCAGAAACCACACATTTGGGAAAATTGCTCAGAGGCAGGATGGAGGCGGGGTCAGGCCCACCCGCCATTTTTTGCAATTTTAACACCCCACACGCCTCCATTCCCGCCTCCTCGGGCCTGGCAAAATCGAGCCCAAACTCTCTCTAAACACAGACCATCAAGCTCTTCCACCAGGATCCAGACATAATTTGCAGACTTTAGTAAAAACCAAACCCTCTCCAGTTACTTATTCTCAACCAGAAAGATACCCAGAAACATATCTTCACCCTGTATACCGCACTCACCTCACAGAACCCACTGAAAGTCTCAAAGGAGCATGGGAATGATGTCTAGGCCACCAAATAACAGACAAAAAATGCAATAGAATCTGACCACAAACCCCCATCAGTGTTGCTTGTAGTAGAATGCTCAACAGTTAACTAAACTCCAACAAGTACCACCTCCTGCATAAGCTTCATAAATTCCGCCTGTCTGTCAGATGAGTGCTGGAAAGGACATGGTCAGAAGGTGTGGTGCCCAGAACTGCTCTCAGTACTCCAGGTGTGGTCTAACCAGGGTTTTGTATAGCTGCAGCATAACTTCCATCCCCTTGTATTCTAGTCCTCTAGATATAAAGGCCAGCATTCCATTAGTCTTATTGATTATTTTCTGTACCTGTTCATGACATTTTAGCGATCTAGGTACCTGGACCCCCAAGTCTCTTTGGACATCCACTGTCTTTAGCTTTTCACCATTTAGAAAGTACCCTATTCTATCCTTTTCAGGTCCAAAGTGGATGACCTCACATTTGCTTACATTGAAATCCATTTGCCACAGTTTTGCCCATTCACTTAATTTATCATTATCCCTTTGTAATTTTATGCTTTCATCTACACTGCTTACAATGCCACATATCTTTGTGTCATCGGCAAATTTGGATTATTGACTTTCTATGCCATTATCTAAGTCATTAATAAATACTGTGAATATTTGAAGCCCAACACAGATTCCTGCGGGACACCACTAGTCATATCCTGGCAATTTGAGTACCTACCCATTATCCCTACTCTCTGGCCGAGATTTTCTGGGGGGTCAGCGGGTGCGATTGGTGGCGGGTCGGGTGGGAAAGTGTTTTTTTCCCAGCAGGTCGGGACCCCGCTGTGAACCCGCCGCCATGCACTGCCACCCACCTTTCTTGATGTCAGGTCTGTCAGCGCAGAACAGACCCGAGAGCAGCGGGGGACCCAATTCAGGTAATTATGACTTTGTTTAGAGATCATTAAGAATACATTTGAGCTCACCTTTTGATTTTACGTGCTTGTCCACGGAGTCCTCGCTGGTCGTGGGCCACATCTGTCAAGCTGAGGCGGGAGTTCAGTGGCCATTGAATCAGCTGTTGAGTTGACAGCTTCAAATGTACAGTAAAAGCTTCCACCTTACAGAGATATCTTCCCTCAGCCACAAGCTCTTCCTCACTGCATTTCCACAACAGATTCACCATGCTGCTAATCTTTACACAAGTCTCCATCCAGTCTGACCTCATTACCTCTCTCATCATTGACAGATCGCTTCTGTCATCTCTACTTCACCTGCCATCTATTCCATCAACATGGGTGCCCTTTATACTCTCACACCTTGATCCTCAGAACCCCACCATGATCAGCCCCAACAGCACCATCACCAGGCACACCAGCAGCACCATCAACAACACCAAACTTTTCCGCAATCAACTGGTGCTGCACAGGACAGAGGCCATCAGCACCCGACCACATTGCTCTCCGGGAGGCCAGATTTACTTCACTTGATGCTGTATGCCCTGGTTGCCACATGATGCGCCAGGTTGGCACCACCCCACACCACCACCACCAACAACAACAACAACAACAACTTGCATTTATATAGTTCATTTAATGTAGTAAAACGTCCCAAGGCGCTTCACAGGACTGTTATAAGACAAAAAAAATGATACCAAGCCACATAAGAAATCAGGGCAGATGACCAAAAGCTTGGTCAAAAAGGTAGGTTTTAAACAGTGTCTTAAAGGAGGAAAGAGAGGTAGAGAGGTGGAAAGGTTTAGGAAGGGAGTTCCAGAGCTTAGGGCCTAGGCAGCTGAAGGCACAGCTACCGATGGTTGAGCAATTATAATGAGGGATGCTCAAGAGGGCAGAATTTGAGGAGCTGAAGGAGATTACAGAGATAGGGAGGGGCGAAACCATGGAAGGATTTGAAACAAGGATGAGAATTTTGAAATCAAGGCATTGAAATCAAGGCGATTGAAACCAACACCATAAAGCATCCCTACAATGCGCAAGCCATTCCTTTCACACTCATCACCATTGGGGGGGGGAGGGGGGGGTACCGTTATGTCTCACCATTCACTGCAACTCACTTCCAAAGGTGCACACAAATCTATCCAAGAACGCCAAGTGTTGAAAATAAAGGTTTCAATGTTTGACATCACATTAACAGAAACTTTACATGAACATTGCATAAAACACCCAAGTGCCTACCCTTGTGTGTTGTTAGTTGGTATGATTGCACTAGGATGAGAGTGAGTGTGAGGGGTGGCTAGTGAGATCGGGATGTGATAATATAGATAGAGAGGGATGGGTGGAGGTGCAAGGTAAGTTGATGTGAGAAGGATGTGCAGGAGTAGGGTAGGGAAGGCACAGTGATGGGGATGTGATGAGAGGCACAGCAGGATGAGGTTGAGTGTGGCTTTGTACTAACGTTTCGTGATCTACTGAGATTATTGAAACGTTTGTGACACTGCACCCAGGTCCTCCTGACCACATCCCTGCTTGTGCCCTCCTCTGCAATGTGCAACCAGGCTGTGTTGATCTCCTGGGGAAGTCTGTTCTGCCCTTGGGAAGGGAAGAGGATATTCTTGCATGCTCTGACTCCCTCCATAAGCATATGAAGGGAGTCATGGGAGAGCCTGGGTGCAGTCCTGTGCCTTTGTGCAGTCATTGTCAGTGTTTGCAGCACCTCAATGCTGTAGAATACTGACAGCACAAATGTCAAAATAAATTTGGACATGGTCTCTTTAAGGAAACGGCTGATGACATGTGACATCACCAGACCTGCTCCCTCCAATTGGCCGGGAAATGCGCTGGGTGGGCTTAACAAGCCCAATCAATGGAAATTCATTTCACAGAGTGGGATGGAGCCAGCAGCGGGGTCGGGACCTGCCACTGACATCGCCCGCCATGGACCCGCCGAGGTTAGTAAAATCCTGGCCTCTGTCTCCTGCTGCTCAACCAATTTCCTAACCATGTCAATAATTTGCCTTCAATTCCATGGGCTTCTGTCTTAGGTAATAGGCTCTTATGTGGGACTTTATCAAATGCTTCTGGAAATCCATATAAATAACATCCATAGACATTCCCCTGTCCACTACTTTAGTCACCTCTTCAAAAAATTCCATCAGGTTTGTCAGGCACGACCTACCTTTCACAAATCCATGCTGGCTCTCTATCATCAACTGAAAATTTTCAAGGTGTTCAGTCACCCTATCCTTAATTATAGAGTCTAGCAATATCTCGACAACAGATGTTAGGCTAACTGGCCTATAATTCCCTGGTTTCCATCTCTCGCCATTCTTAAACTGCAGAGTGACATGCGCAATTTTCCAATCTAAAGGAATGGTTCCTGATCGAGAGAATTTGAAAGATTATAGTTAGGGCATCTGCAATGTGCTCACCTACTTCCTTTACCCCTGGGATGGAAACCATCTGGTCCTGGGGATTTGTCACTCTTTAGTGCCATTATTTTCTTCATTACTTTTATTTTACTTATGTTAATTTTATTGAGTCCCTGTCCCCGATTCAATATTAATTTCCTTGGGATTTCTGGCATGCTATCCTCTTCTTCTACTGTAAATACTGACGCAAAGTAATTATTCAACATGTCTGTCATTTCCATATTATCATTGACAAGATCACCGCTTTCAGTTTTTAGGGGACCAACATTGCTCCTGACCACCCTCTTTTTCCTTATGTAATTGTAAATATTCTTTGTATTGATTTTGATATCCCTTGCAAGTTTCTTTTCATACTCTCTTTTTGTAGCTCTTACTATCTGTTTTATGACCCTTTGCTGTAACCCAGGGCAGGACTTCAGTGAATATTTATGATGATGTCATCAGCTTGCCTGCTGAATTTGAAAAGTTTGATTTAAATCTATTACCATGTAATTTAATACTCCTCCAATTCACGATAGGCACAAGCTTGCTTCTGTTGGTCCTGGATGCCTAACTCAAATAAACCTGCACTCCAGCAGTTTATACCTTCCTAAATTGGTTTGAGACTCCCAGTGAAGGCAGGTTAAGACAATTGACTTGGAATGAAAAGGTCTGGTATGTGATTTGTAACTCAACCACCAGGCCTCTAGAATGAAGAAACAGACTGCAGAATTTTTTTTAAGAGATCATTTTAACACTTTTGTGACCCATCTGTCTCAGTATTTGATAGTTGAAGGAGGGCGTTTCAAACTGCTAGCATGTCGTACGCAATTTACTTGTCTAATGTAACATTTTAATACCAATTTTTTTTTAACATTTGATCTACTCCATGAAAACAAGTTGAAAATTATTATTTTCCACTCTACTGGCAGAAGTGATTAAAAAAAATCTTTATATAAGCCATGCTACTGGCTGAAATCACTTGGAGTTCATGTGCAATGGTTTTGTGGTTTATTTTATTGTCCCCTGCCCAGTGGTTATTAACACAGAGTTTAATTAGCAACAGAAAAAAAAACACTTTTGTAGGTTAAGGTTAATGTTACTCAGGGAGGGGAGCATGTGATGCACATTCAGCACATTCACATCCATGGTGTCGTATTTGACACCGAGTTGAGCTTCTGACCACATATCCGCTCCATCAGCAAGACCACCTACTTCTACCTCTGTAACATTGCCCGACTCTGCCCTTGATCAGCTCATCTGCTGCTGAAACCCTTATCCAGGCCTTTGTTACCTCTAGACTTGACTATTCCAATGCTCTCCATCTTATACCCTCCATAAACTTGAGCTCATTCAAAACTCTGCTGCCTCTATCCTGACTCGTAACAAGTCCCGTTCACCCATCACCTCTGTGCTTGCTGACTTACATTGGATTCTGGTTGAGCAACGACACAATTTTAAAATTCCCATCCTTGTGGGGAATTTTAACCCCCCAAAAACGGGTGGGTTGGGGTTGGGTGAGAAGTTAAAGTGTTAAAAAACTGAATCCCGACTAGAACCTCCCTTCAACCCGCCCACTTCCGTTTAAACGGAGGCAGGACAGGGGGGAGGGGTGCGAAGTGAGGGCAGCTAACCGTCTCCCAGGAGGTGGGTCGCGCATTCAAATAATATAATGAGGCTGGCATGCCTCAGATTTAACCAGCATTTCAAATTTAACTGTGGCTCGTCAGGTTTCGCAGGCCTTGGGAAACCTGAAAGTTAATTGAAGGCGAGGACTGCTGGATCCAAGAGGTAATTGCCTTTACACTTACCTCCTGGATCCAGCGCCCTGCCTAACCCACCCCCTGCGATCAGAGACCCCCCTCACGAGCCATCTGATCCTCCCCACAAGGCCTTCAATCCCCCCAACCCCCAGGCCTCTGATCACCCAATGAGGCTTCCGATCGCCTTCCCCGCCACTGATGATCTTCAGGCCGGTCCGATGTTCTCTCCCTCCCCCCGATCCTCCTCCAGCCCCCCGATGTTCTCTCTCTCCACCCACCGATCCTACTCTGGCTCCCGACTTTCTCTTCCTCCCCCCGATGCACAGGTCCGGCTTCCAACCAACCCCGGCCCCCACCCTGATCCCTCCCTCCCTCCTCTCTGTGGCCTACTGCCGCAGGCCTACTCGCCCGCAGCCAACCAGCCTCTCCATCTGGCTGGCTGCAGGTGGGAAACAGGGGTTTGAAATGCAAATCAGGCCCTGCATGGCCTGCGGGAAACCCGATCTCCTGGGTTTCCCGAGCACTTCCTAGCCCCCTGCTCCCAACCCGCCTCCCAATTAAAATTTCAGCCCTTGTTTTCAAATCTCTTCATGGCCATGCCCCTCCCTATCTCTGTAGTCTCCTGCAGCCCAACAAGCCTTCGCGATCTCTGCGCTCTTCCAATTCTGGCACATTGTGCATCCCCGATTTTAATTGCTCCACCATTGATGGCCGTGCCTTCAGCTGCCTGGGCCCTAAGCTGCTTAGCAGCTGCACACCTAAAAGTAACTGGAGTCCACGAGTTTTCATTTACAGTGTTGCCAACCCTCGCGATTCCATTGCGCGAGACGTGATTTCCGAGCGAAATAAAGCTTCACTCGCGATAGAACGCCTACATCTCGCGATTATCTTTTGAAAAAACAATACGCAAATTGTGTATTTTTCGCGCATGCGCAAATCAGCGTTTATCCCGAGATTTAGGTGTTTCTGAAGGTAGTTTGACTCTAATTGTTAGCAGCAGTGTTGAAGTACAACACGGCCAGATGGTTACATAGAAACGCTGGTACTTCACCACATATGATGCAGTGTCTTGTCCTGCTCCTCAGTGAGGCTGAAGCAGTATACTGTACTGCAGAGTGAAGGTCAAGTACAGATATAATTTTGCGAGTGGATAATGCAGAGAATGTGTTGTGTTTTTGACTGTGATGTGGAGAGCTGCTAAGGGGGAGAAATGGGGTATTAACGATTGAATATTTGATTGTGCTCCACTATAGTGAGATTTAACAGAAGTGCTGTCTTTCTTGTTGGGGGCTTCATCAAAAAGTGATTAAAGGAG